>OZ005658.1:52274362-53689862 GCA_963930645.1 Salticus scenicus | reverse complement strand
TTCACACCGAAGCTTATATTTAACAAATTATTTTTACTTAATTATTATTATTATTATTATTTTAATTAAAGTGTTTTCTCAAAAACAAAACAAAACAGCAAACGATAAATAAATAAATAAATAAATAATTACAAGTTTTTAAATAAACAGATAAAATTTATTTTCATTACAAAGAATATCATAACTTTTTATTAAAAATATCGTACTTTATTACCATGTTTTTATTAACTTCTATACTTGTTTGTTTATTTGTCCGGTACAAATTTCGCAATCGATTTTTAATTAACTTCCCCATCAGCTAGCCATTCTAAACTTTCAGAATAGCTCGGAACCCGATGACAACACAATATTTCGAAGCCCGATTTTCGAAATTTTGATTAGTTTTCTTTTAATTAATTAAAATATGAAAATAAGCTCCTAATAGCAAAAAAATAGCCATTAAAATATTAGCTATAATTCAATTGTTGCCAAAAAAAAATTACGAGCTCATTTTCTTTCGACATAAAAATAAATACATTTAATTAAACGTGAACGTAAAAAAAATTTAAAAAGTTAAATCCTGCATCTCACAAAAATGGGCGTCATTATCACTTTAAAATTTTTATACACACAGATAAAGTGCTAATGTAGTTCTATAGCTAAGATTCAACAGAAAATTTAAAAACAGGGTGTATAAAAAGTTTTTTTTTTTTTTTTTTTTTAATCTTATAATTATTTTTAAATAATTATTAAAAAAAAAAAAAAATCTCTACAAATTTTTCACACATTTTTTTATTGTGAAGAATTAAAAGAGCACGTTCATATTTTTAGAAGTGTTTGAGTACAAACAACTTTAAGGATTTGGATTACAGACACAGAAATAATAATAATAGTAAGAGTATAAAATATTAAATAAAATTTCAAAAAAAAAAAAAAAAGAGTGTAAATATAATTTAGACTCATGCGAGTACTTAAATAAATTGCTTTATTTGACTTAATTTTTCATTCGTAAAATTTATTATTAATATCGAGTGAAATAATGTTTATTTCCAGGCAGTACTTTATATGATTTTAATAAATCTAGATTTATGAACATTTTTTTCCAAATTATTCACAAAATTTCTATAGTAACGAGTTATTTATTTATTTTTTTTCTTTCTTATTTTTAGAAGTTCATAAATTAGGATGCTTGGTCAAATGCGAATTTTAAAATTCAAACGTAAAAATAAAATAAAAATAAATAAAAAGCAAATTACAAATAGAAAGAATTTATAAAAGTTAACTCTACTTCAAATAATTACTTTTTTTCTTTCTTTTTTTTTTTTTAACGTGTTTGTTTTTATCTAAATATATAAATCTGAACGTTCGTCTTGTATTTGTCCGAGTCCGTGCTATTAGATTTTATCAAAAATTGGTGCACTTACTAATCAGGACAAAGTTCACCGCGTCGTATTTTTTCAGTTCAATCGGAAAATTGGTTCAATTGGTGTTAAATAAACACTCCATTTTAACTTTGAAATTATCAGAAAAGAAGAAAAAAAAAAAAAAATGACGAAAAAGTAAATAAATAAATAAATATATTTCTTTTTATGACGGAAAAATAATGAACGTGCAAACATTTATTTTATTTATTTATTTAAGTAATTAAAATAAAATTGAGAAAAATCGTGCTAAAGAAACGGAACAGATTCAGTATAGAATCCCTTGGTGTAATTTGAAATTTGAAAAATAAGTAGCTCGGAAGCCACCAAGGGGCTCCTCTTCTAGGCTAAAGCATATATAAAAGAAATATTAAGAAATGACTGTAGTAACCGAATTTAGGGAATGGAACATACTAGTTACTGTATACCTCTATACGTAAATGTAATAGATTATTATAAATCCTCTCGTACTAAACTCTGTTTTGTGCAAAACTTTATATTTGTTATACTTAAAAAACAAAATTAAACTTCGTTTTTTTTTTTTTTTTTTTTTTTTTTTTTAATATAAATTCTGTGATTTGCAAACTTATTTTGATTAAAAATTAAAAAAATGTAATATTTTCGTGCAATATTTTACTTTAAAATAATTAAAAATTTTACAAAAAAGAATTATAATTTGTCTGTGTATTTTTTAATGCAAAATACTAAAAGAATCGAAAGCATATAAAGGCATGGTGGGATATACTTTAGGGATAACTTTAAAGAGAGTATAACTATTGGGATAACTTTAGAGATAACTTTAAAGGGATGGCGGACTTTGAAAATGAAGTTACTATGTTAGAGTTATGAAATTTTGTATACATGTGGATTTAACTGTATCAATATTAAATATAATAAAATTTTTGGAAAATTGTTTAAAAAAAAATCATGTTAAAATTTTTAATAATAATAAAAAAAAAGATAGATAATAATAATATGTTCCACGTTACTGAATTTTTAAACTTTCCCCTCCATTTTAAATTATTATAATTTTTCAATATGTTTTAAACATTTTTGTGCATTAGATTGTGTATTGATTGATAAGTTAACTTTTTAAAAATATTTTTATGTTTGAATGCAGAAATTCATGCAAATTTTAGAAAATGATTAATGTGCATTTTTTAAATAGGATGTTTACAGGGGTGGTTTAAATTTTTTGTTCCACTTTTGTGAAAAGAAAATGTGAAAAAGAAATTATCTTTGTGAAATTTATTTATTTTTGTGGGGGGAAAAATATACATGTAAGACATTTATTTTAGCAATATTTAACATTAAAATAAATGTTAAAACATTTATTTTTCATTTATTTTCATTAAACTAAGTATAAGTAGACATTTGAAATAATGCTAAAAACATAAGAAGATTTTTTTTTTTGTTTTTTTTTTTGTAAGGTAGTTTCTTTTTAAAACGAAATGTTATGAAACAGCCGTTTTTAAGAATTGAATTTTGTGTAGTGGCCCATTTGATGGAAAGGAATTTTGTGGAGGAGCAGCTAAAGGGTTCAAATTTTTGCCTGAATCTGTACTTAAATGTTAATGAATTTTCTTTTTTAAAATAAATTACTGTTACTTAGTCTTATTTTGCTTTTTACGACAAAACCATTATTATTTGCAAACGTATTTAACATTATTTTTTAAATATAAAATTATTATTGTTATTATTTTAAACCTTTGAATAGAATATTTGTTTTGAAGAATCAAAAGAATTTACATACATATTAAAATTTTTATCTATTTATTTGAATTTGAATTTAATTTATTTTAATTCTGCTTAATTTTATTATTATAATATTTTTGAAGATGGGAAGAGTAGAGAGTAAAATCAGTCACATACAAAAATAAAAGTACAATTGACAAAAAAAAAAAGCGGTAAAGAATTCTGATATTCTTTCCCCCAATTACTTAAAACATACTTTATTTTATTTAATTATTTATTTTACCTTATAAAAAACAAATTCAATTATTACAGTCGGCAGCAAAAGTATCCGAGCACTAGCAAAAATTCCTATGTAAAAAAAAAAAAAAAAAAAGTACACTTAATACAGTTTTGTTAAAGAAATCCTTGTCGAATCGTGATCTTAGGCTGACTAAGATCAGGATTCGACAAGGATTTATTTAACAAAACAGTATTAAGTGTACTTGTTTTACATAGGAATTTTTGCTAGTGCTCGGATACTTTTGCTGCCGACTGTAGCTTGAATTCGGAAAACTGCAGTGTTTTCAGGTACTTTATAACGTTTGTTTACGAAGTTCTAATTCTTTATATACTAAAATGTTGTTCTGGTATTCATAAATAATACAACGTATCTCAATAGTGAAACGAGATTATAGAAAGATTATTATATAAAGTTTTTAATTATTTTAAATTTTATATACTATGGAAAGATGTAGCTAAAGTGGATGTGGGTTACTTTAATCTATTCATTTTTGAAATCAAAGAAATCAGTATTGATAGCTGTCATTTATAATATTATGTTCATAAAGATAAATTAAAATGCGAAGAGGGCGTTAAAGAAATATAAGATATGACTATCAGCATATACAGTTACCCTCATCCGTGGCTGATTCTGTCACACTTTAGGCTTAAGAGATTTCCTTGGACTCTGTCTCCTAATTTTCATACTTTAGACAATTGTAAGAAATCTAATTGCCCGATCGAAAAACTGTTTAAATAGACGTATTCAGAAAAATTGCGCCTTTCATTTGCTACATTATTTGTAACGAATATATAATTATATTTTTTAAAATTAATTAAAATATGAAAATAAAAGCTTTAAAATACATTTTAAAATTTTAATTATTGCCATTTTTTTTTTTCAGCATAAAATGAAATATGCTTTCCCGTAAAAAATTAAAATAAATTAAAAATAAAAAATAAATTTGCTCATGCATATGGAAAAAATGACGTCTATAAAATAATAATTTTAAAGGTAACGAAGAGATAAACAAAGTGAGAAAATTTCGCACGGGCTTGCTAGCAAATGAATTATTTAACGTGAGAGTGAGAAATAAATAAAATAAAACGATTATTTTTCAACGGGTGCCTTAGTCGCCCTACAACAACCTAGTTAAACATATTGACAGATATTCCTGAACTTCATCACATGGTTGAGAGTGCCAACGAGATATATAAAGTAGAGTGATAAATGGTAACCCTTGAGAAGGTCCAAGATGAGTCATGTGACATGCTCTCCTTGCACCTGCGTATTCGGTGGTTCCCTTGGTAACAGCTTATTTTCAGTAAATTTCTATGGCAACAGTTTGGAGATTGTTCTTCGCATAATTCTTAATCGCCAATGTTTTTCTTTACTTACGTAGTTTAATATTCTTTTGTTCTAAATCATTTTAATTTTGATTTTACTTCTTTTTTATTTCGTGTAGTTGAACTTTAACCGGCAAAATGCTTAAAGATATAATTGAAAAATTATTATTTGTTGTTAAATTTAGCTCTTTAAAAGTTTAAATTTTCTTTTGTAAACACTTTTAAACTTTGTCGGGAAACGATGAAAAAAAAGGTATTTTATTATTTATTAAAATGTGAAATATGTGTAAAATTATTTTAAAAACAATTTATTTAGGTCATAGGACTGTCATGTTACCTAATAATAATGATAATTTGTCGAACTGATATTTTAAATGGCAAAATAGCGATAAAAAATCAAACACAGCAAGCTATTGGAGCATGTCACGTGATTCATCTTGAACCACGGAAAGCTAATCCTTCATCCATTGAATCAGCACTCTAATTTATATATCTCGTTGGAGAGTGCAGGGATATGACTCTTCGAAAATTTGAGTTATCTGGAAGAGTATTCCCCATCCAGATCCAGAATGATAGTTCAACTATTTCTTCAATTCTGGATCGTAATATGTACTAAAACGTACTTAAACTTTATCCCAAAAGTGGCAGTGCCAAAGCTAAAATTTATTTTTTTCTTTCTCTTACCCATATAAAAAAAGTATTGTTTTGTAGTCAAATTTTTGAAATCGAGTTTTTGTTATATTTACAAGTTTCGAGGTCCTCTGAATCCAAAAATCAGGTTTTAAGCGGTTGGTCTCTCTCTCTCTCTCTGTGTGTGTGTGTTTCTGTTAGCAGCATAGCTGAAGAACAAATAGTAGCAGGAATTCAAAACTCGGTATTCTAAATCTGTATCATATAGGATGCAACACTAAACTTTTCATTGAGATCAAATGGTTGGTTCATGTACAGGGGTATCCAAGAGCATTCAAATACATTACGTCTACGGGAGAAATTTCTGGTAGGTCCAGTTCAACATCCATAGACTGCACTAAACAAAATGAATGAGCATGTATTTTTTTTATATGCATAAAGGATGTTTAGTGTAGAATAAAGCATGAAAATCATTACCCAAAAGAAGTGGAATCTAGTATGACTGGTAAATTTCTGGAAAAGCATTTCTGGTTGTACTGTGTGTTATTAATGTACGACTACACTCCTTCTCATATTTATAAGGACACTTTATGTTTTGAAATAACTAATGTAAAAATAATTGTGAACAAGATTATACCAAGTGCGCTTAATATATCTAGTATTCTAAAAACCAGAATTGCTATAATTTTTTTAATATGAAACAAAATTAATAAAAAATAATGCAAAATATTTTTTTCTCCACATTTTTAGATGTTCATAATTATAGGGACAATCAAGATTTTTTCGTTTTATTTAACTTGCTAGCGGATAAATTACAGTTGACATGCGAATTTGTTAACTACTGGGCTACATTAATTCATATATAAGGCTTTTCTTGGATGGACATTACTGATAATTCCTCGAAAAAAAGAGCATTCATGTAGTGAAGTATGATAAATGTGTTTTTTAAGTGGAAGTATAATTTCAATCCGCCGTATTTCTAATGATATTCGAAGATCTAAAATTGCTGAAGAAAATGTGATCAAACGTTGAACTGCTGGTTTGACAGGAGAGATATCTGATGCAAAATAAGAGTTGTTTTACAGAGATCGAAGACTCATAATTCCGCTTACTGTTCAACTCATAATGATTGCTGCCGAATTTGCTCGTAATTTTGAACGAAAGGTTGGGGTCCACATTTATGCGCGCTTAAAATAATTAATAACATGTTAAAATGAATAAAAAACCTGTGCTAATCAATAAGCATTTCATGGGGTAAAAAACGTCTGTGTTAAATTTGAATAAAGACAATATGAAATGGTAGAATGTTGCATTTTCGGATGAAAAACATTTTATTCTTGATTAACCAAATGGTTTTAACAGTTACTGGCACGATCTGACGATAGCGAAAAACAAAGCAGATTTTTTAAAGGCAGATATGAATCGGGCATTTTAAAGGTAGATCTATGGTGCTCTGGGGAGCTGTTTCTACTGAAGGCAGAATTAATTTAATAATTTTTTCTATTATTATGAACATCAAGAGAATATCCACAAATTTTAAACGTGGAATTCTCAGATTTTTGTTAGATTTTAGAGAGGGGTAGGGGTAATAATTTTTTTTTCAACAAGACTTACATTTTTGCTCTACTTCTAGAGCAATAGGAAATAGTTTGAAGAAAGAAACTTCTGTATTATTGCCTTTCCCGTGGCCTAAAAGTTGGAAAAACCTTAACTTATCATATTAGAAAAGTACATGTAAGTGGAAAGCAATTTTAAATAGTTTAAATATATTCAGAATATCATCTATGCTGTATGAAATGGCATTAAAACTGAATATTAATATATATCAAGAGACTCGGCAGAGTCTCAAGTGACGCAAGCGCAAAAAAAAAAAAAAAAAAAAAAAAAAAAAAATATATATATATATATATGTATACCGGAGAGAATGTCTGATTGTTTCACCCTAAAAAGAGACCCCCCATAAAATATTAATTTAAAGAATAATTGAAAAAATATTAAGATTCGAGCTGTCCTTATAATTGTGAACACCTGAAAAATCATTTTTTTGACCGCATTTAAACTCTTTTTAGATAGAAAAAAGACAAAACTTTTTAAATATCGTCTATTAATGAAATTCAAATTAATAAAAAATACATTTGTTTAAATAATAGTGTTCAGTGTTTAGTTAATATAGAAAAACGGGTGTACTTATATTTATGAGAACCAGTGCATATTTAAGTATGCAATATAATGTACACATAATTTATAAATCATGCACACGGCTGCCAATAACTAAACGAAAACATTATTTTTTTTCTATTGAATGTAAATGGCGGAACTGCTTTACTACATTTCATCATATTCAGTAAAACTGCTCAGGAATGAAAATTAATTTTTCATACTCATGCAGTAAATAAAGTACTTTTGAAGTTAATTTTCAGCATTGTTTTTGAATAACTATGCGTTTTGAAGTCCTTTGAACATTAAAGTCAACTTTTTTCAACGGCAGATCTTTGTGTATGTCTGTTATCAGCGTAAGTTGAAACCAAAATAATTGTAGGCAATTCAAATGTTGCATTTTGAAGATCATAAGAGGGTGTTACTTGAAAAGTTTGATCAAGATTGTTTAGAGCCCCAAAATAAAATAATAGGCAGACGCATCACCGCCATTTTTTTGCCTCCGAAGAGGACAGCATTCCCGCTTGGCGTCCTTATCGCTTTCCTAATGATTTTAAGAAATCTTAATCTGAAGCTAATGTGGTCAAGATAAGAGCAATAAGCAACAATAATATTCCTAAAAACATGTTTTTTTCACAGTACAGTCGGTAACAAAAGTGTCCGAACACTAGCAAAAATTCTTATGTAAAAAAAGTACACTTCCTACGGTTCTGTTAAATACATCCTTATCGAATCATGTTCTTAGACTGACTAAGAAAAGGATTCGATAAGGATTTATTTAACAAAACCGTATGAAGTGTACTTTTTTTACATAGGAATTTTTGCTAGTGTTCGGACACTTTTGTTACCGACTGTACATTCTCAGGATGCCATTTTATTCTTAGGATATCCTATGGATGTACTGGGGTAAGATGTGTTGTTAGGGCGGTTTCTGTTTCTTTTACAAAATGTCGCCAAATCTCAAATGCACAGTAATAGAATGTCTGTGAACACTTTATATTCACTTCTTGAATGATTATAGCAGTTTATCGCTAAACAAACTTCCATATTATAGTTTACTTAGCTAAAATTATCAAATATAATAAAACAAGTTACTCTAAAGTAACGTAAGACGATAAAAAAAAAATATTTGTCGTTTGTTTATCAGAGAAACGCGCTGGGTACACTTGGCAACCCTAAGGCAACAAAATGCCTGATGCGCCAGCTGGTATATATAGGAGCCTTAAGATTGTTAAGTTTTAAAGGCAGGAACGGGTGAAACCTATCTGAAGAATTTAGAATAAACATTTAAGTTTACTAACAGCTTTGAATTCCAGATAAATGTAGTTACTATATTCAAATAGGGAGTTGAGGGGGTAGCAGCTCACATCCTCTCCCTCACACAGAATTATGTGTCAAATAAAACTTTTCCTAAACCAAGTTTGAATTGTTTTTATCGTAATAGGGTTACATTTAAACGAAACGCTTGCAACTTCGATGACGTAAATTTTGCAAGTTTTTTTGCAAATACAGTCGGCAGCAAAAGTATCTGAGCACTAGCAAAAATTCCTATATAAAAAAAGTGCACTTAATGCAGTTTTGGTAAAAAAATCCTTGTCGAATCCTGTTCTCAGTCAGTCTAAGAACATGATTCGCCAAGGATTTATTTAACAAAACAGCGTTAAGTGTGCCTTTTTTAAATAGGAATTTTTGCTAGTGCTCGGATACTTTTGCTGCCGATTGTAGTCATACTTCTGGAACGCTTGCAAACGGCTTTGCAATCGGAAGTGTTTCATTTGTATGTACCCCATAGATTTATGTACATTTATGTACTGTATTCGTTATATCTTACCATAATCTGCAACCTGTCTTAGTATTGAAATGCAGGGTAAGAGAAAGTCATGTGAATGTCACACCAGATAATTAATTTTGTTTTTGTTTTCATCTATATACTATAGAACATCCTTTTATATATGTGGGTGTTTGATATTCTTATAATGGAAAAAAAATCGATCCATTCTATTCCACATATGCCCTATATCTACCAGAAAATATTTATATAATGTTCGAAAGTCGTTTTTAAGTATATTTATTGGTAATGGTACGTATGCCCCAAGTTTAATTTACCATGGGCAAATTAAACTTATATTTATTTTATTCACAACGTAACTTATACTACATTTTATTCATAACGCAAATAATCAAAATGAAAGAAATACGTAAAATTTAATTTACGTTTATACAGATATTTTATAAAAATATTTTTTGTAAAATATTCTATTTTTACTATAGTAAACTCCCGATAATCCGTGCAGTTGAGTAACACGGTAGAAATAAGATGAAAAATACATAAAACATAATGTAAAGAGTGTAAAGAGTCACAATACAGTACAAATATTTGTATTTTCTGTGTGACTAAAGGATGTAAAAACAATAAACATAAAAGTGTATTTACGATGAAGCAAAAGTACAATCTGTAGGTTAATTTATGCACTAATTTTGACAGTACCGTACTGTACTGTACAAAAAATAGATGAAAAACAACATAGTACTTTATATTTACATTTTTTAAAAAATCAATCACCTGTTTTTTGTTTCTTTTTGAGAAAACACTTTTTTCATAATCCTGCGCTTTCGTGATCACGCCCTTTTCCTACACCCGCAGATAATCCGTAACACGCATAATTCGCTGGTGTATTATCGAAGTTTGCTAAATTCTAATATACTCAATCTGTTGTGATTGTTGATATTTCTTAGCAATAAAACATATTATTTTAATACTTTCGAAATAAAGAAAAAAGTTTGTAATGATAAATATAAATACCAAAATATCATTCATTCATTATCCATAAGAGATAAAAAATAAACGTTAGAGTTGAAAAACGTACCGTACCAACATGCATCAACCTTCTTTTATAAAAAAAAAAATCCTTAAAAAATAATTACCTGCGATGCTATATGTTATGTTCATTTGCCAATAGATAAGTATTTTTCTGGCTAAATCAATTTCCTTTGTTGAACTACAGAACTTTTTACCAATCAACTTGATTAAACACAGCTTGTAAGCGTGATTAAAAACTATCGGACAGTCGTTGTCGTAAGGAGGTTTTC
Organism: Salticus scenicus; assembly: GCA_963930645.1. NCBI lineage: Eukaryota > Metazoa > Arthropoda > Arachnida > Araneae > Salticidae > Salticus > Salticus scenicus. The sequence continues at coordinate 53,679,285 of OZ005658.1, read as the reverse complement.
GCCCTCCACCGGTCAAGAACAAGGTTCACGGAAGCACTTCCCGGTATTCACACCAAAACAGAAAATATTCAATGATTCTGATATTAAAAAGTTTGGAAACTAGAATCACTTGGGTTTTTTTTTTTCTCCGTGATATTTCGTTACTTTTTACTTTTTACTTTTTCCTTTATTCAATAGAAGAAAATTTTGGTTTCGTACAAATTTTCGACTTCGGGTTTTTGAAACATTTGTACGTTTTGAGAGGTTTAGATCAGAGTCCTGCACAGGTCGGATTTTACCCGACCCGAACCCGGTAAATGAATTTTAAATCAATCCGAAACCCGACATGAACCTGGCAAAAAAATTTAATCTATCCGAAAACCGATCTGAATCCATAACAGATAATTTTATCGACCCGCGCAGCCTACTCGAACCCAACCTGGAACCCTTTATTTTTTGACGCTTTTATTACAAATATTATTATTATATGATAGTTTTTTATTATAAAAGAGAGTCTAATAGTTACTATAAAAAATCTAATAGATTAGCAGAGTAAATTTTTTACTAAAATAAAAATGTTAAAGAAAAGTAGTTTGAAAAATTTTTTATCAACCAATTTCAAAAATTTATTTCTAATTAAATTTGATTATTTAAAAAAGATCAGTAATGAATTATTGCTACTCCTATATCTAAGTAATTGTAAATAAGTGCAATTTGTAAAAATATTTATTCATGGGACTCCCGTGTCACATGGTGAATTTACCTTTAACACAGAAAGGGACACCGGTACCCCACTCTATATTTTGGAACCAAAATTAATTAAAATTTTAAATATAACATTGTCCACTTATTTAGATCTAAAATAACTTAAAACTATCAAAGAAGTGTAAAAATTATGTTTGATGAGAAATCTGCTTCAAAGGGTTAAACAAACATAAACACACACACACACACACACAAAAAAAAAAAAAGAAAGAAAAGAGCGTAACAGTTGTTTCGGATCGAAATAGTTGGGAATGATCCTTCATCAGGCGAAAATGTGTCGACAACAGGACAGCTTGCACGTTGAGGTTGTTGCTTTTAAGCTACATTCGCGCTTACTTTATTTCGCTTGATGAGGATTCTTGTTTGATTATTTCAACCCGAAACAAATGTTGGGTGTTTTTGCAGTTGAGCTTCTTTTTTACAAAGTACTTATTCTGTATAATTTGACATGAGATGTTTGATAAAAATAAAATAAAATAATAAATAAAAGATTGTAAATTTATATATGTATATATATATCCATAGTTAATTTATTATGTAAGTTGTCATCCGTTAAATTTAAAGGACGTGCTAACTCAGTTTGCAGAGATGTGCGAGTTCCGACTAGTTCGTAATCGGAAAATTTCGGATTCGGTACTCGAGCAGGCCAAAGATCGTCATATGTATGTTAATGTAATGGTGTACGTAAAAAAATGCGCCACAATTGCAATATCCTCCACGTTTCGTAAAAATAATATTTCTTACCTAACTGTGTTGCTTGCAGTTGTTTTAATATTTCCACGCTCATATAACAATAGTATTTATCATTTGCAAATATTTCGAAATTCAGAGTACTGCAGAAGTTTATGTTCTAATTATAATAATTGCGTGTTTGAATTAGCAATAATTCGTTTCTGTTTACATGTGTCTGTTTGTATTTCAGAGAAAAATATATCGACCAAACAAATCATGGTTACTTCAGTTTCACGACACAGGGTCATCATTTGAATAAATCACGCAAATGATATCACGATATTCTGGGACGCTCAAAAACTAGGGCTTCCATGAAAATCAGACGTGCAAAAATGACATTTTTGTTTACATTAAATGAGAATAGAAATATTTTTGAAAATTCCAATACAGGAGTGAGTTGTGTAAATGCTGACACTTGCGCAAAAATCATGTTTCTTTTTCGAGTTAAGTTGAGTTTGCGTGTATGTCAAATAGGAGATGAAAGAAGGTTACTGTATTGTAATAACCTCTTTATGATCTTTGAAAGTATATAATAAAATTTTATCTGATACAGTCAATCACTACTTCATAAGGTTATTTTCTTTTTATAATTAAACTATAAAATTAGAATTTTTAGTCAAATATACGTGTTATTTCTTGTGTATAATTACGGGATTGTCAAAATTAAACTGGCAGTACTTAAAATGTTCTTGTAGCGCGGTGAAATTGCAAGAATAGCCCCAAACAGTGTAGGAAGGTTAAACAAGACGGGGGGGGGGGCTAAGAGATAAAAAAAAAGTAATAAATAAAATAAAATAAAATAAATAAATACATAAAAATTAAATTAAATAAATAAATACATAAAAATAAAATAAAATAAATAAATAAAAAATAAATTCCGGAATTTATCAATAGGGGTGTATGTGGCACTGTTTTACTAACAAGGAAACATTCAAAAAGTGTCATCTTCAAAAAGTATTGAAAAAAATATATATATGTGATTCTACTCTTCACAAAACACCAGAAAATGAAAACATTATCGGCTGAAATTAATTACAGCGACCACAAATGTTTTTCAAAATTAAGCATATTTGGTGATTTAGCGCTGTTAGGCGATACGTTTGCTAGCACCGAGATTGCCGCGCCGCGTACTAACAGAATCGTGTTTTGCTTTTCCGCCAAGTACTCAAAATCAATCGAATAACAGTGTGAAATCCCCAAATATTCTTAATTTGGATAATTTTTTGTGGTCGCTGTAATTAATTTCAGCCGATAATTTTTTCACTTTCTGGTGTTTTATGAAGAGTAGAATCACATAAATTTTTTTCAATATTTTTTGAAGGTGACACCTTTTGAATGTTTCCTTGTAAGTAAAGCTCTTCTTAGGCTAGCATAATGTCTGCAAAAAAAAAAAAAAAAAGACAAAAGCAGTGCTTAAAAAAGTGCACAATCATCAATTTTAAACTATAACTTGCGACAAAAGCTTCGTTTAGAAAAACAGCGCCGTATATTCCCTAGCGGTAAATTTTGGAACTTGATTTTTTTTTTATTTATTTCATTTCATTTTATTAACCGACTTCAAAAAAGAAGGAAGGTTCTCAATTCAAACCGTATGTTTTTTTTATGTTTGTTAGCTCATAACTTCTGAACGGATGCTCCGATTTTGATACTTTTTGTTTTGTTGAAAAGGTCTTGGTCTGCAATAGGTCCCATTGTAATATCTTTACGACCTAAAGAAAATACAGGGTGCCCCAAAAAATCAGTCCCAACCCTTTTAACTGCTAAAAGGCTGCAGCTATAGTGATAAAAATGGTATGTAAGTATGGCAAAGTGGCCATGCAGTACAAGGTTAAACCACTTGCAGCGCCACCTGGTGAAAAACAGCGAAGTTAGTGTTTCTATCTCGAAAACGGTTCTAAAGAAAAAGTGAATTACAAAGCTGAAGAGTATCACCGATTTAGTACAAAAAGATAGTTTAGACATTCATGCTAACGTTCCTACCGCAGAAACGGTTCAAGACAGGGGAGAAAAGTGAATTATAAAATTGCAGAGCATCATCGATTTAGTACGAAAAGATAGTTTTGACATTGATGCTAAAAATACAAAGCTAAAAACGTGCATTTTTTTGTTCGCAATTTCTTACACTATACACACTTGAGCTACATTGCTCACGTTGTAGCGTAGCTGGTGAGACATACGCTATATAGTTCAAAATAGGGTTACTTGATACTTTTTGTTTTGTTGTAGAGATTTTCGTCTGAAGTAGGTCCCATTATAACATCTTTACAATCTAAAGAAAATAAAGCGCCATCTGGTGAAAAACAGCGGAATTAGCGCTCCTATCTCAAACACGGTTCAAGATGGGAGAAAAGTTAATTACGAAGTTGTTGAGCATCATCGATTTACTACAAAAAGACAGTTTTTAGATATTATTGAACACTTAAAACGTGCAGTTGTTTGTTCGCAATTTCCTACACTGTGCACACTTGAACTACGTTGCACACTTTGCGGATGACACGTATACTCTGTGGTTCAAAGTACTGTTACTGTAAGCGGTCACATCGATTAGCGCAAAGTCGTTTTGAACCAACTTCAGATAGGAGGGTGTTCTTAATTCGAGCTATGTGTTGTTGTTGGTGTTTGTAAGCTTATAACTTCGTAAGAGATGCTCTAATTAACCGACTTCAAAAAGGAGGAGGTTCTCTATTCAAAGCGTATGTTTTTTTGTTTTCGTTTCTTAGCTCATAACTTCTGAACGGATGATCCGATTTTGACACTTTTTGTTTTATTGTAAAGGTCTTGGTCTGAAATAGTCTGATTTGTAAGATCTTTACGATCAAACGAAAATACAGGGTGCCCAAAAAAGTCAGTCCCGACACTTTTAACTGCTGAACAGCTGCAGCTATAGTCATAAAAGTGGTATGTAGGTACAGTAAAGTGGACATGTGCTACGCGATTCAACCGCCTAAAGCGCCACCTGGTGGGAAAAACAAGAGTTAGCGATTCTATCACGGAAACGTTTCAAGGCAGGAAAAAAAATTGAATTATAAAATTGCAAAGCGTCATCGATGTAGTACGCAAAGATAGTTTAGGCATTAATGCTAAAAACAGAACGCTTAAAACGTGCATTTGTTTGTTCACAATTTGCTATTTTTTGCACACTTGAGCCACATTGAATATGTTGTAGCGTAGCGGGTGACATTTATGCTATGTAAAATTCAAAGTATGGTTATTGTAAGCGGCCACATCGATTAACGCATAGACGTTTTAAACCGATTTCATAAAAGAAGGGGTTCTCAATACGAACCATGTTTCTCGTTGTTTTTGTTGAAATTTGTTAGCTTATAACTTCGTAAGAGATGATTTAATGTTAATACTTTTCTTGTTGTCGTAATGATCTTGGCCTGAAATAGGTTTCATTATGATTTCATTAAGATATAAACAAATTACAGGATACAAATTACAGAAGTCTGTTCTCACTCTAACTGCTGAACGCATGCAGCTACACTGGTAAAAGCAGTATGTAAGTATCGATGTTGAAACTTCTGTCCGTCAGCTGCAATGCATATTTAGCTCTTTGTTTGAACTTTACGCTGCGCAATTTCCAGCGCAGCGGGTGGCACGTATTCACTGTAAAGTTCAATATATATGCCTAATAGAATTTTCGGTTACGAATACAGCGTATCCGTTCTTTACATTTCTAAAGACTTTTTTATTTAACGTATGTTCGTTCAAGAGATAGTTTTTTGCTCATATCCCATAAAGGCAAGAAAAGTGACACAATTTAAAAATGCAGCATTTGAGAAAAATCAACTTAAAAATAACTGGACTAAAATAACATTGGGTGCATTTCCTGTATTTTTCAGTGACATAAACCATTTTTTGAGTAATGTCACTTTTCTTGGAAGTTGTGTTTTGTGAAACTTCCGTCGAACATCTTCTGATGCACTGCTATATAAATAAGTTTTCACTGAAAAGAGAAAAATAAAATCTTTTTGTAAAAAAATAGAACCGACTCCAAAAAGGAACTACTATTCAAACAACTAAAAATGAAAGAAAATTGGCAGAAAATGGAACTGTAAATTGCGCCTAAAAGTATAAAATAATTTCCTTCGCCAAACAACCTATAACACTACAATTAATCATAACTTTTGAAGTCGGCGCAAAATTAAATAAAAATTTATACCTTTATTCAATACAAAAATCAAATCCTATTCAAAATACACATCTCATATTGTTACCTGCAAAAAAACTACTTTGATTCAAGAAAACAAATAAGATTTCGTAAGCAGCAAAAGTTGGCGAAGATGCTGGTATCTGACGTCCTTGGTGAAAGAAAAATCGCAAAATTATCTGGCAAACATATTTAATTTCTTTGGGTTATCATGGTTATTTTGATAAGGCATATCAAGAGAGTAATCAAGAACATGAAGCAACACATCGTACAATATATATTATGAAAATATACATCTTGCGTGTATATTTTTGCCTTACGTTTTGATCGCCAAATCCAAAAGCCACCAAGGATCATAGTTATCAAAGATATACCGAATTTGCAAAGGAAACTCTAACTTCGTAGAAACATAAATACCGCATTGTGAAGAATGTTAACTGTTCTTTGTAGATGCTATTAATGGACCAATTGTATACAGTTATAAAATAATAAAGAAACATGAAAATGGGTCATTCGAGAAAACAGCATTTGTTGCTACCTATCTAAAGACAAACCTTTAAAAACTAATTTAATTTTATTTAATTTTGCGCCGACTTCAAAAGTTATGATTATTATATTTTTATGGAAACTTTCATCCTCAGTCTTGTTCAATCTTCTTATACAAACTTTGCTGCCATTCTTGCAAATAGATCACACTACAGAACACTGTAAGTTTAATTATGGCAACCCTGTATTTTATTTAAAGCATTTTTTGTCTTTAATTAATTTTATATATATATATATATATATATATATATATATATATATATATATATATATATATATATATCTTTTTTAATTGTACCCAAAGGGAATCGTATCATAGTTTTATGATACGATTCCCTTTGGGTACAATTAAAAAAGATAATAATTTCTTATGCAAAATGGTTTATTGCTTGAATTGATTCACTATTTGCACAAGACAGAAATATGCAACGAAATTGTAAATAAATAACTAAAAAAAATTAAAAATAAAAATAAAATATACATATCTGGAGTGACTCCACTCGACATTCCTAACATTAAGCAGTTAACTGTTGTATAAATAAACTAAAGTAAAACAAGTCGTTAAATAAATAAAAGTGAAAATTATAATAGGGTGTTTGACTATTATTCTCCATTGTTTAGTTTTACGCTGTTGCACTTTAAATAATTTCATCCCATAGATCATATGATAAAGAATTTTTCGTTGTGTCCATGTAAAAATCTATAATAATATTCACCAAAAATCAGCACATTCGTGCGACGGTGATCTAAAACATATGCATAAGTTTTCAGCTCAATCAAATAAGGCGTTTAGACGCTTAACGTATTTTGAAAAATTTAGGCCTATAGGCCAAAATTATAAGAATATATCTTTGTGTCCCTGTAAAAAAAAAAAAAAAAAAAAAAAAAAAAAAACTATATGTCTTAGATTTACCAAAATCAATAGGATTTGTGCTACGCATGGTGACCTATATATAATTTACTTACCAATTTTCAGCTCATTCGAACAAACCGTTTAGGTGCTATCGTGTTCCCTCTCCTACATACATACACACACACACACATCACCGTAAACAAAGTGAAAATAAACTCAGGGAACCTCAAATCGTATAGAAGCACTAAATTCTCAAAGTCGGATTTTTGACGTGATTACAATACTTTCTTTAATGTATGTTCTGAATAAAAAGTTGTACAATCATCAAGAATCGGTTACTACGCATCTTTTTGACTTGCTCGATTCGAAACTAATCTGTTCCGCGAAGACCATTGTCTTCCTATGTTATTCAGTAGGAAATTATTACACCTTGCATTCTAGCTCAGTGATCTAGTTAAAAAAAAAAGTTATAACTTTACTTATTAAAATGACATAAAATCGTTATTTTGGTTATCGAATTGGAGATCAAGATAAATCATGGGCGCCTCATGCACCAGGAACTTTATGAAAGAGTGGCAACGGCTGCAGTTATTTATCCATTTAAGCGGCTGGTGTTGGCTGATAGAGCTGTAAACAAAATTTTGAACTTGGTGTAGAGACTTTTATGTACCCACAATGACGCGCGGTGCTCTAAAGTTCATTGGATTAATGGTAAACATCTTTACAGTGCTCATAATTTGGAGAGGATCTACTAATTATTTAATACGTTATTATTTCTGCATGATACCACAATATATTCGGCAAAAAATTTGTGAGAGTAATATAGACTATCAAAATATATCATCATCCATTCTCAATAATTAAATCACAATAAATGTAGTTATTTAATCACTTTTTATACACTTTTGACTCATGTAGTGATAGTTTGTCATTAAAATTCTCAATAAAAGTGTAAAGGGTGTTTGTAAATTTCGCACATTTTCATAAATTTCATATTTCATTAATTTCATCATGCACATCTCTTATTTCCCATACACGAGTAATTTATTTAGTTTTGTGGTTATACTCTGCGTTTTTATAGTCATAACAATGTAAAAAAATCTTATTTGATTGGATTTGCAAAAATTTCTCAAAAATTTGTTGAACAATGTAATGGTATCATGAGCCTCTCAAGCCAACACCTCCTAATAAGGCCTTTGAGCTGAGCTTTACGTCATAAAAAATCGGCTGATTACATGCAATCAACGGTTCCTATAATACCTGTAGGAAACTGTGGATTGGATGTAATCGGTTAATATTTTGTGACGTAAAGCACAGTTCTAAGGCATTATTATAGGAAGTGTTCCTCAAGCCCAAATAACATTTTCCTAGCGATCTTTAGGTGAATAGGGCTCTATTCTCTTCGCACTCAAAATATATAGATTTACTTACGGATATAATTCAGTATGACATTTATTGCAATGATGCCCTATAGATTTTTTGACAACGATAGAGAAAGAGAAAGGCCCGTTCTGGAGGGCCTACAAGGAGAGAAGCGTCAGTAGCGTGTCAGCTTCTCTGACTACCATTCACGTTTAAAAGTATTTTTAATAGCTTTAAAACATCGTGATCAAAACTATAACTGAAAATAAAGCATTGTTACCAAAAAACAACGATATCTGTAACTTTTTGTAGTTGATATTCAACTGAGAAGTGTTTGAGTTTTTTTTACCAAACTCCCCCACACAGCCACTTACAGTCGGTAACAAAAGTGTCCGTACACTAGCAAAAATTCCTATGTAAAAAAAGTACACTTAATACGGTTTTGTTAAATAAATCCTTATCGAATCATATTCTTACACTCACTAAGAACAGGATTCGATAAGGATTTATTTAACAATACCGTATTAAGTGTACTTGTTTTACATAGGAATTTTCGCTAGTGTACGGACACTTTTGTTACCGACTGTACATCCATGAAAGTTAATAAATATCTTTAAAAAATGAAAAATGATCCGTTAGATTTCTATAAACATCCTACAGATGCCTATTAGTACGACAAATGTCACTCGTTTTTTACATCCACATTAGACGTCTGTTACATATCCGATAAATCTCCAAATATCCAATAATTGGACTCACTAGATCTAATAGATATTGAAAATATCTAAATCTTGTTTTGATCTAACATGTTACATCTATTAGATATCGAAAAAGGCACGTCTAAATTTCGTCTACATCTAAACATCTATAATTAGTACAGGATATCCAAGATTTTTAATGGACATTCTTAAGGTTTTTTTTACCTTTTATGGATCAATTGGATGCAATTTAGATGTCTAATGGATATAAGCGGCTGTGTGGGCTGGTTTGGTAGAAAAAATGTCTGCTATGAGCATGCGCTATAAGTGTAATTTCATTATTTGCCGTCTCTCTCCATAGAGTCGCTCTAGCCCGTTCCCGTTTTATAAGGGAGTCTTATTAGCTGAGACAGACATAAATAGCTTTTTGTATTCTTCACAGAGTACATTTTTTATTTTTAAGAGCAATTAGACCATGTGCTGATCTAGAAAGTACAAAGTACCATATATTTCTAATCTAATACTGTTGAAATATAAAGTTTTTTTTTTTTTTTCTTGAAGTGGAAGCATAGTTTACTCTAGATTTTCTATAACCAACCTACATGGGAAGGAGGGAATAATTCTGACAAGGAACAATTCCTGCAGGTGCTTTTGGCAAAGGATTTTTGTGATATTATTCGACTTCAACACGATAGACTTTTAGAATATTTTGATAATCAAAGTTTGAAGTGAAAAGTGTAATGTTATCAGAAATTCATTAGCTTTAATTTATAGAACAATTACCTTCATAATTAAGTTTCACGGTGGAAGAGGTTAGTCGAGTGGGTTTAACGGCGCATTGGAGCTACGCAGATGATAATTGAAGACTGGATCGGAATGGGAGTTTGATTTCTGATCGTTTGTATCATATAACATCATTCGAAGAGCCTCGTTGGGTAGACTGTTAGGGTCGGATACATTTTTTTTAGAATATATGTATTATACATTTTTTTTTTTAACTTTTTGTTATTTATCTATTTATTTAATTATATATATATATATATATATATATATGCAGTCGGTAACAAAAGTGTCCGAACACTAGTAAAAATTCCCATGTAAAAAAAGTACACTTCATACGGTTTTGTTAAATAAATCCTTATCGAATCATGTTTTTACACTGACTAAGAACAGGATTCGACAAGGATTTACTTAACAAAACCGTATGAAGCGTACTTTTTTACATAGGAATTTTTGCTAGTGTTCGGACACTTTTGTTACCGACTGTATATATATATTGAATTGTTTACTTTTAATGATGCGTCGCGCGAAAAGTCGCATAAAATCGAATAAATAACTATTTAATGCCCAATTCCTTTAAATTTCTGTTTTTTTCTTTGCCAACTTTTTTTTTTTGTAACCTTTACTTATTTCTAAATCAGGTACAAAAAAGTAGCTGCCACCTTACCTTGAGGCTACTTTTTCCACCCTTTCTCTTTTTGCACCTTCGGAATCATTTTTAGCTGTTCATCTAAAGAAATATGACAGAGGCATAGGACTTCCGGTCACGCTAACCTTCCGGCCGGAAAGTGGTCCACTAGGTAATACCCATGGACACACCTCGTGATATTTTTACGCTAGTGTAATTCACAAGAAGGCAGAGAATATCTAAAATATCAGCAGTGAAGCTTGTGTTAATATCTTAGAAGTGGCATGTGCAACTAATAAGATTTTTAGTTCAGAACAAACAATTTCTACATGAATTCATCCTAATTATTCATGTGAATAATTATTTCGTGTTGAATAATATTTCGGTAAATCACAATGCTCCACACAATTAAATTCAAAATCAATACAGTGAAACCTCTCAAGTTGGACACCCCTATAAGTTGGACGCTTTTTCTCGGAACGGAATGTATCCATTAACATTATGTCTAACCCCTATAAGTTGGACACCTCTCTAAGTTGGACACTTTTTCTTGGAACCGTAGGTGTCCAACTTAGAGAGGTTTTACAGTATTCCCTTTTACCTTCCTTTTATTTTAATTTTCTTTTACATACATAAAAATAAGGTATTGAATATGTAAAAAAAAATAATAAATTTCGATTTTCGGAGGATTTACACTTTTTGAGATGTCATGAATATGATTTAACCACTTTTTTTAAAATGTCTCTCTCTGTGTATGTGTTAACAAAATGTTTTGAATGCCGTGTCTCACAAACCAATATAAATGTTTGTCTATTCATCTGTGTACATGCGTTACCCAATGCTTTGCTAGAGTGCATTTGTACTCATGAGGTTCAAGTTCAAATTAAAATGCCAGTCTATTTGTTTGCATGCATGCATTGCCAAGTGTTGTGCCGGAGCTCGCTTGCGATCCTGAACTTAAAGATAATAACTTTTGAAGCAATAGAACTGGAAATGGGGTGATGATTTTAAATGAAAATTTTCATTTTAATTTTCATAAATAAATATTTTATTTCAGATAAAGAGGTAAGGTTGATTTTTATACCAACTATGTGAAAAATGCCAGAGCCGGGAATCGAACCTGGGCTATGCACTTAACGTGCGGTTGCTTTACCACTGAGCTACACTGGCTGATAACTAGCTGGATATTTCACACATAATATCTGTTGGCAAGGCCACCGTATCTGCAAATGCAGACGTAACAGGTGAGAATTACTCATGCCACAACTTCAATAGACGACGGAATTTTCAATTTAGAAATTTTATTTAAAAATTCATCAACCGTGAAAGTTCATTTTAGCTTAAGTGAAGTGTAAGGTTGATTTTTGTACCAACTATGTGAAAAATGCCAGAGTCAGGAATCGAACCCGTGCTCCCCGCTTTCCCATAGTTAGTATAAAAATCAGCCTTACACTCCACTTTTTCTAAAATGAATTTTTACGGTTGATGAATTAAAAAATAAAATTTCTATATTATATATTTTATATTTTGCGTTTAATAACGTTTTGATACTCGTCAACGTCTCGCCAGTATTAAATTAACTGGAATGTTATGGTTATCACGATACTTTCTTCCAAATTATTCTACAACATGCAAAATATCTAACCGATATTCCTTCTGACAATTAAAATTTTATGAAATCGCAGAAAGCAATGGCAGTCCCACCTGCAGGCCGATATACACCGAATTGAATAAATATAATTTTTCATAATATATATAGCGTATATCATAGTGCATTTTCATAATACAGAAGCTAAGATACTGCCTTCGCGTAAACGGAATTACATTGCAGCATAGCAGGGCTACCTGTAGATCAATATGCAGACAAATTGAATCAGCTCAGTTTTATTTAATATCCAAGTTTGGTGCATACTAAATTTCGTGTATATACACTATAGAAGCTGAGATATAGTATTTTCTTGATTTGAAGAAATCACAACATATCAGCGTCTCCTGTTAGGCGATATATCCCAAAAGCTAATCTTCACCAATTTAATTCAAGTTCCAACACCTAATATCAAATTTGGTGAAATTCTGTCCATTGGTTAATGATATCTTCCACAAAAATCTGCTAGAACATGCGCAGACATATTTCAGAAATGGTCGAATCATGTTTAGGACATCTCACATTAATATTTTCGGTCTAAGTTTGAGAAAATATCATAAATCCTTCATCTTGGTTTAATAGACAATATATATATATATATATATATATATATAAAGGCTGAAGGCTTGTTGCATTTACTTTGTATTAATTTGCAATCTTTCTTTTTCCATTAAATTATCAGTTTCTTCATTGTTGAGTTGTCAACTATTCTTAAAAATTTAATCATACAATTAAATACATTGTAATCAATCTATAAATTTCATTGTTGCTTCATAGTTTCAGTATTCTTTATCTGCTATGAAATTTTGCTTTTTAATCCATATAACTCCTATTCTGGTCTTGGTATAGGCTGGGGGAGTGTTGCCGGCGGGAAACTAGTTTAACCCCACAGGCAAGTCACAAGTCTTGCCGCCTGCCTCGTTTCCTACCTTTCTTAAGTTTCTTAAATTAATTTATCATAAATTTCGATTTAGTTTATATTTTTCTGTTAAGATTTTGTTGAGTTAGTTTATTGTTTCATTTGTTATGCAGGCTGTTAATTAATGAATCCAGTTTCTTTAAATATGTGTATTTCGTCCCCTGATGAATTTTTTACACCTTTCTGAGCTTCTCCTATACATACAGAAATTTTTCATTCTTATTGGTCTTTGTTGTTTCAGTGATCTTGTATATGTTGCTTGGCTTCTACTACGCTTAATAAATCATTGTATATATATATATATATATATATATATATACCGGGTGATTCAAAATAGATGTTACAGCGATTATCTCGTAAACGAAGAAAGATAGAAACTTACTTCCAATTGAAAAATTGGTGCAAATTAAGAGTAGATTTCAGATATGGAATTTTTTTGAATAAGGGGCTGTATACATATTAAATACGAAATTTAATTTTTATACGGCCCCTCCTATCATGTGACTTATATTTAGAAAAATATTCTCCTCTTTCAAACAAGCAAAATAAAAAAAAAATCATCTCTCTAAGTCAAAATCTCGCTGAGTTATGGCAATTTGAAAATTCTAGCATTTTTCGCCAAGTCTTAAGGGGTTGTATCTAAAGTGAGAAATTGTAATTACTATAGCTTTTGTAATAAGGCACACGTTGACCAGAGTTTGGGGAAAAAAAAAAGAAAAATCATTCAGGAAAAGACGGCTATTTTAACCTGTAATGTCTCTCTTTTCCCTAATGAATACACAAGAGAATACTCATTAACACTTTCCAACAAGGTTGAAAAATGTTAATGACTTTGGTTTGTCTGTCTGTCTGTCCCGCTCTAACTCCCGTAAATATTTATGGAATTTCTTGAAACTGATATATGCTATTCAAGTTCACTATCGGATGTTTCCTGTTAAAAATGGAGTTTATACCTCTAATGGTTTGTGTACAGGGACCCCCGAAAATATTTCAAAGCATAGTGTTCTATGAAAGGCATTTCTATAAACCATATTTTCATACCCTTACTTAATGAAATTGAAATATGTTATTCAAGTTCACTATCGAATGTTTCCTGTGTAAGATGGAGTATATACCACCACTGATTCGTGTACAGAGACACACAAAAGTATTCCAAATCATTGCGTTTTATGAGAAATATTTCTATAAACTAAATTTTAATAACTTTACTTTGCACGAAGATTCATGAAATTGAAATATGTTATTTATAAGCACAAAAGATAATGCTTTGTATAGAATATAGCATGATTAGCATTAGATTTACAGGGTTACACAAAAATATTCTGGTATATTAAGAGCTATTAATAAAAATTTGCTAGAATTCTACTTTCGTTTACATTAAGCGTTTTTAACACTTTTTAACATTTTTTAATCTGTGAATATGATATCAATTTGTTTATCTGACCGTCTGTCCGTCTGCCGGCACTCTAACTCCCGTAAATATTTATGGAATTTTTTGAAACTGATATATGTTATTCAAGTTCACTATCGGATGTCCCCTATTGAAAATGGAGTGTTGGTTTGTGTACAGGAACACCCGAAATTATTTCAAAGAATTGTGTTCTATGAGTATTTCTATAAACCATATTTTCATACCTTTACATACTGTACAATATTTTTATGAGAATGAAATATGTTATTCAATTTCACTATTAGATGTTTTCTGTATAAAATATATTACATACCACTTGTTTATCTACAAGGACACTCAAAAGTACTCCAAAGCATTGCGTTCTTTGTGAGATATTTCTATAAATCAAATTTTAATAACTTTACTTTCCACGAAGTTTTAGGAAATTGAAATACGTTATTTATATGCAGAAAAGAATGCTTTGCATTGAATATAAAATGGTTATCATTAGATTTACAGGGTGACACACAAATATTCAGTTATATGAAGAGCTATTGATAAAAAATTGCTAGAATTGTACTTTCGTTTACATTAAGCATTTTTGACATTTTCTATCATTTTTTAGTGTGAATATAATTTCAGTTTGTGTATCTGTCTGACTGTTTTTCTGTTCGTCTGTCTGTCTCTCTGTCTGACTGTTCTTCTGTTCGTCTGTCTGTCTCTCTGTCTGTTTTTCTGCGCTCTAATTCCCGTAAATATTTATGGAATTTCGTTAAACCGATGTATTTTATTCAAGTTCACTATCGGATGTTCCCTACTGAAAAATGGAGTGAATACCTCCTCTGGTTTGTGTACAGGGACACCCAAAAGTATACGAAAGCATTGTTTTCTACGAGAGGAGTTTCTATAAACAATATTTTAATACCTTTAATATACAGAAACTTTAATGAAATTTTAATGTGTTATTCTATTCCCTATCGGATGTTTCCTATGTAAAATAGAGTACATTTCTAAATCGTTTGCGTACAGGGGCACTTGAAAGTATTCCAAAGCATTGTGTTTTATGAGAGATATTTTTATAAACCAATTTTTAATAATTTTATTTTCCACAAAGCTTAATGCAATTGAAATATATTATGCACAAAAGAGTGCCTTCTATGTTCTAGATTTACAGGGCCACAAACAAATAATCAGTTACATTAAGAGCTATTAATAAAAATTTGCTGGAATTGCACTTTTGTTTTCATGAGCGTTTTAACACTTTCTAATAATTTTAGTGGGAATATGATTTCAATTTTTGCATCTGTCTGTCCGATTGTCTACCTTTCTATCTGTTTGTCTCCGGCTCCTATCATCCGTGAATATTTTGAGAATTTTAAATAATGATACACTCAAGTTCCCTATGGAATTTTCCCTATTTAAAATGTCATTAATAGGTCCTGTACAACTAGTTTGTTTACAAGGACAACAACAATAACAATAAAAAAAAAAAAGCCAATGTATTACGTTTTAGGGCAGAATTTTTTAAAAGTTATATTTTAAAATCTTTCTACTATAAAAATCATAAAAACATTGACGTGTTTATTAATATTCTAAAATATTGTTTTATATAGAATATGATATGACTAACTTTCAGATTTACAGGGCTACACTAAAATATTCAGAGAGATTAAAAGCTGTAATTATAATCTAACGGCTGCATTTTCTTTTGCGTTAAGCCTTTTTAACACTTTCCAAAATGCCTAAGAGTAATTTTAAAATCAATTAGTCTATCTCTATGTTTTTCTGTCCTTCTGTCTGTTGTGTGGTAACGTAGGCAAAGAATATTAAAAGTTGTTCGATACAACAATTACGTACAGTTGGAAAGTGTTACTAATCAATGCATACTGCATGATTTTTCTTTCTTGTTTTTAATTTAACAAATAAAATTTATGAATAATTTATGTACTAAAAGGGAATTTTCAAATTCAATTTTCTTTCTTTACCTTTATACATTCTCGTATACATGGTGTAGAGAAAGAATTGTTATTGAGTCAAATTTTCGAAAATTCCTTTTTGTTATATTTGTACGTTTTCATATTCTCTGAATTCAAAAATCATGTTTTTAGCGGTTGGTCTCTCTCTCTCTCTCCCTCTCTGTGTGTGTGTGTTATTAGAATATCTCAAGAACAAATAGTAGCAGAAAATCCAAATTCGATATACTAAATCCGTATCATATTGCGGTGCTACACTAAAGTATTCGTTGCGATCAGACAATTGTTCGTTTACAGGGTCATCCAAGAGAATTCAAATGCATTACGTCTGTGAGCGAAATTTCTCATATGTACAGTGTGACATCTATAGACTGCCCTAATCAAAATGAAAAGAACATATTTTTATAAGCATAAAAGCATGTTTTATGTAGATTGTGGTATAACAATCATTCATCATTCATTTACAGTGTTACCCAGAGTATTTTGTTATATTGGAGCTATACTTGTAAATTGCTGGAAGTGTATTTAATTTTGTGTTACTTGTTTTACATATAACACTAAGTTTACGTACAGAAAGTCATGTGTATATAGTTTATAGGTAGTATACAGGGCTACCCCAAATTAAGGTAAACTTTTTTTATTAAATGTAACTGACGTAAGTGCTTTGCTGCTTTTTTTTTATTTCGAAGAACACTGCTGACACAGAACGGAAAATTAATTTATCATACTCATACTGTAAACAAAGTAGTTTTTGGAGAGCGATTTTTTTTCTGTATAATATCACGTTTTGAGGCCTACTGAGTACGAAAGAAAAAATTTTAGTGGTTGATCTGTATATATATGAATTATCAGCATAATTTAACAACAAATAATATGGTGTGCCACTCACACGACTTTTTCTTACCCTGAAATTTAATACCATAAATACTGGTTGGAAATTAAGAGGTAACATAAAGAGTACTGTTATCTAAACCTATGTTAAAATAATTCAAATTAGGCTTCGGAAGAGATTTATATGATAATTAGTTCTTTGTGAGGGGGCTACCGCCCCCCTCAACCCCCCCGTTTCATTAATGCACCTACATTTATATAGAATTTAAATCTGTTATTAAAATTAAAAGTTCACTTAAAATTATTCAGACAACTTTCACATGCAACATTCCTTGAAACTTATCGGCCTTAATCAAATTTTTCCAGCAACAAATTTATATTAATTTGAAAATACAACTTTTAAATCTCCTGAAATTATTCGACACAGGCAATATTAAACTATAAAAAACTTGACTTTGGTGATAAGGAAGCCTCCAAATATTCATCAATTTTCAGCTATTGTCGTATTATAATCTAGTTATTTTGTGTAGCCCTGTAAATGACAGTGAATGATTTCCCTGCCATATTCTACATGAGGCATGTTTTTATGCATATAAAAAAATATATATTAATTTCATTTGGTTTAGTGCAGTCTATAGGTGTTAAACACTACTTACCTGCATTTCCCCCCATAGATGTAATGTATTTGAATATTCTTGAGTGTCCCCGTACACAAACCATTTGCTTCATCTCAACGAAAAGCTTAGTGTAGCATCCCTATATGATACATATTTAGAATACCAAGTTTGGAATCTCTGCTCCTCAAAACGTGTAAATATAACAAAAACTTACTTTCGAAAATTTGACCCGAAAACAATACTTTCTCTACATTATGGGTATGAGAAAATAATAACTACAGGAAATGCGAATTTGGTACTTTGGATTCCATATCTAGTTGCCACTTGTAAAGTTGATCAAGGTTTGCAAGTTTCAAGGAAATTGATAACAGACTTAATTTTTGTTTTGATAAATATAGGCACTATAATTAAACGAGAGTTCAAAAGGGCGGTAACCCCCTGACATTGAATTATATATCTATACCATATCAAATTCTATACAAAACATTATTTTAGAATATTAACAATAAATATGAATTTCCATATGATTTTTACAGTATAAAGTTATTTAAATGTAATTTATAAGAATGTCTGTCCCAAAACGCAAAACATAGGCATTTTTTGTGCGTTCCTGTACATAAACCAATTGCAGAGGATTAATTAATTCCATTTTAAAAAGGAAAAATCATATAGTAAACCAAAATAACATATATCATTTCTTAAAATTTCTGAAAATATTTACAGACGATGGGGGCAGGCAGACGGACAGTCAGACAAAAAAGTATGCAAATTGAAATCATATTCACAGTTAAAAATTGTTAGAAATGTTTATTCTAAACGCAAATGCAATTCCAGGAAATGTCCAATAATAACCCTTAACGTAACTGAATGTTTTTGTGTGCCCTGTAAATCTATTGCTAATCGTACTGTACACTATAGAGAGCATTCCTTTGTGCATATGAATAACATATTTTAATTTCATTAAGATTTATGCAAAGTAATTAAAATTTGGTTTATAGAAATATCTTCACATAGAACGCAATGCTTTGGAATACTTTCGGGTGTCCCTGTATACAAACCAGTGATGACGTTTACTCCCTTTTCTATAAAAAATATCCGATAGAAAACTTTAATAATATATTTCAATTTTATTAATATATGCATAAATTAAAGGTATTAAAATATGGTTTATAAAAATACCTCTCATAGAGCACAATGCTTTGGAATACTTTCGGGTGTCCGTGTGCACAAGCTTGCAGAGGTATTCACTCCATTTTCAATAAGGAACATCCGATAGTGAACTCAAATATCAGTTTCTGGAAATTCTATGAATATTCACGGGAGTTAGAGCGCGGACACACAGAAAGACGGATGGGCAGACAGACAAATTGAAGTCATTAACACTTTTTAACCTTGCTGGAACTGTTAAAGAGCCGAAGACATCAAGTTTTTTAACCATAATGGAAAGTGGTAAAAATAAAGCGCGAAAATTTCACACGGTTTCGCTAGTATTTTAGTTTTTTTCCTCTATTAACGTGTTTTAATTTACAGGTGATCCCCTAAGAAATTTAACTATTAAATTTTTTAACAATGCGAAACAAGAAAGAAAAATCATGCAGTACGCATTGATTAGTAACACTTTCCAACTGTACGTAATTTTTGTATCGAATAACTTTTAATATTCTTTGCTTACGTTATCACACAACAGACAGAAGGACTGAAAAATATACAGATAGACTAATTGATTTTAAAATTACTCTTAGGCGTTTTGGAAAGTGTTAAAAAGGCTTAACGCAAAAGAAAATGCAGCCATTAGATTATAATTACAGCTTTTGATCTTTCTGAATATTTTAGTGTAGCCCTGTATATCAGAAAGTTAGTCATATCATATTCTATACAAAACAATATTTTAGAATATTAAAAATACGTTTCAATATATTTATGATTTTTACAATAGAAAGATTTTTAAATATAACTTTCAAAAAATTCTGTCCTGAAACGTAATGCATTGGCTTTTTTTTTTTTTTTTTTTTTTTTTGTCCCTGTAAACAAACTAGTTATACAGGACCTATTAATGTCATTTTAATTGGTGAACATTCTATAAGGAAAATATTTATAAAAATAACACTCATAGAACACAATGCTTTCGAATGCTTTTGGGTGTCCCTGTACACAAACCAGAAGAGATATTCACTCCATTTTTAATATGGAACATCCGATAGTGAACTTCAATAAAATATACCAGTTTCGAGAAATTCCATAAATATTTACAGGAGTTAGAGCGTGGGCAGACAGACAGACAGACAGACAGATGGACAGATACGCAAACTGAAATCATATTCACACTTAAAAATGCAAGAAAGTGTTAAAAACGCTTAATGTAAACGAAAGTATAATTCTAGCAATTTTTTATTAATTGCTCTTAATATAAATGGATATTTTTGTGTCACCCTGTAAATCTAATGCTAATCATGCTATATTCTATGCAAAGCATTTTTTGTGCATATAAATAACATATTCCAATTTCCTAAAACTTCGTGGAAAATAAAGTTAATAAAATTTGATTTATAGAAATATTTCTCATAGAACGCAATGCTTTGGAATACTTTTAAGTGTCCCTGTATATAAATCGGCGGTGGTATTTCCTCCATTTTATACAGGAAACATCCAATAGTGAACTTGAATAACATATTTCAATTTAATTGAGATATGTCTGTAGTAAAGGCATGAAAATATGATTTATAGAAATACCTCTCATAGAACGCAATGCTTTGAAATACTTTCGGGTATCCCTGTACACAAACCAGTAGTAGTATAAACTCCATTTTCAATAGGGAAGATCCATTAGTGAACTTGAATAACATATATCAGTTTCAAGAAATTCCTTGAATATTTACGGGAGTTAGAGCTTGGACAGACAGACAGGCAGAAACACAAAACTGAAATCATATACACACTTAAAAAATGTTAGAAAGTGTTACAAACGCTTCACGTAAACGAAAGTACAATTCTAGCAATTTTTATTAATAGCTCTTAATGTAACTGGATATTTTTGTGCCACCCTGTAAATCTAATGCTAATCATGCTATATTCTGTGCAAAGCATCCGTTTGTGCATCTAAATAACATATTTCAATTTCCAAAAAACTTCGTGGAAAATAAAGTTATTAAAATTTGATTTATAGAAATATCTCTCATAGAACGCACTGCTTTGGAATACTTTTGAGTGTCCCTGTACATAAACCGATGGTGGTATTTCCTCCATTTTATACAGGAAACATACAACAGTGAACTTGAATAACATATTTCAATTTCATTCAGATATGTCTACAGTAAAGGTATGAAAACATGGTTCATAGAAATACCTCTCATAGAACACAATGCTTTGAAATACTTTCGGGTGTCCCTGTACACAAACCAGTAGAGGTATAGACTCCATTTTCAATAGGGAACGTCCGATAGTGAACTTGAATAACGTATTTCAATTTCATTCAGATATGTCTACAGTAAAGGTATGAAAATACGGTTTATAGAAATACCTCTCATAGAACAAAATGCTTTGAAATACTTTCGGGTGTCCCTGTACACAAACCAGTAGAGGTATAAACTCCATTTTCTATAGGGAACGTCCTATAGTAAACTTGAATAACATATATCAGTTTCAAGAAATTCCATAAATGTTTACGGGAGTTAGAGCGCGGACAGGCCGACGGACGGACAGACGGACGGACAGACGGACGGACAGACGGACGGACAAACAGACGGACAAACAGACAGACCGACACACAGACAGACAAACCGAAGTCATAAACACTTTTCAACCTTGTTGGAAAGTGTTAATATTGTAAATTTGCATTAAGTTCTTAAAACTGTTGATTTCACGTGTTTGAATGATTTTAGTTGCTATTTTAAAATAAAGGATCTTTTTTTAATTTTTCTCATCTCATAGATAACCCCCTAAAATGAGCTCGTTGGCGTCGAAAAATAGATGCCAAAATTGAAAAAAAAGTGGTGTAAGTCATCATTTTCAAATTGCAATAACTCAGCGAGATTTTGACTTAGAGAGATGATTTTTTTTTAATTTTGATTGTTACAGCGAGGAGAATATTTTTCTAAATATAAGTCACATGATAGGAGGGGCCGTATAAAAATTAAATTTCGTATTTAATATGTATACAGCCCCTTTTACAAAAAAATTCCATATCTGAAATCTACTCTTAATTTGCACTAATTTTGTAATTGGAAGTATGTTTCTATATTTCTTAGATTACGAGATAATCGCTGTAACATCTATTTTGAATCACCCGGTATATATATATATGAAATTTTATTTTAAACAGTTCCACTGCCATAAGGTTACAGTCTTCATCCATTGTTTTGGAATGCCATTAATAAAGAGCTTACTTAAAAAGACCAAATGCGAAATAACCCTTAATATAGACCTATGGAAAGTGTGAAAAGTGTGCAATGCCTAATCTCGCTGTCAGCCAAAGCCTGTGTTATTCTGTGCTGATATTTGTTTCCACAGTTACTCATTACTTAAGGTATTCTCTTAAATTCCGTTTTCACATTTAGAAGATACACAATCGTAAAATCATTACTATTTTCCAAAAATTGATTTTCCACATTTTTTCACATTTTATTTTCTATCTGAAAAATGGGAAAAATGCACTTAGTTATTTTTCAAAAATAATCAATAAATAAATAATAAAGAGTATCAATTTATCGGCTGTGAATTTTCTGAATGTGAAAACGGAATTTAAATAAATACATTAAGTAATGAGTAATTGTGGAAACGAATTTTCCCATAGAATAACATGGGCCTTGACTGCTTGCGGGATTGAGTATTGTCCTTTTTCTTAAGAAAATATTGGACATCTCTGGGTTGAATTAGGTTGTGGGGGTTAAGGGCGATTGACTGTCCTAGGGTCCTAAGCTCTATAGGAGACATCTCCCCTTTTCGATGGATTTACGCCTTTTGCGATGTCCTGAACATGATTCAACCATTAAAAAAAAAAAAAAAAAAAAAAAAAAATCCGTCTAAGCCTTTCTTTCTCCCTTTCTTTGTGTGTTAGCTCCAATGAACGGTATTTAACCAAACTCGATAACTAGTTGGACCTTGACTAGAATTTTTGTTGATTAACTTTTGGGATATATTGCCCAAAACATAACGCTGCTATGATATAATTTCCCTCATTTAAGGAAACGTTATATCTTAGCTTCTGTAGTGTACAAGTGCATGTGATATGGATACTGATAATGATGATTCAATTTAAGGACATATCGTACGACAGATGATGCTGTTGCTCTGTAATATGTCCTGTTTACGAGAAGACTGTGTCTTAGCTTTTATGACATGTTAATGTACCAAACTTGGTATGTGAGATAGATATCATGCAAATTATGCCTAATTAGGGCTTTGGGTGTATAGGGAACTACAAATTGCATTTCTGTTATTATTATTAATTTTTTCCTATTTTTCAGATGTTATATTTTAGCATCTATTGTATAAGTTGCACCAAACTGGCATGTTTATAATCTTTATTGTGAGATGTTATAATGATTAAATTTTTATACATTCCAACCAGTAGGTGGTGTTGTTAGCTATAAGGTTATGTAAGAAAGTTTTATGATGGTCCGTCACATCATACTAGTTCAATAAATATAGACATAGTATATATAACGATATGGCTAATAACTTTATCCTCGTAGAAATGAATACAATGCAGAGTATTTGAAGGAAGTGATCCCATTTAGCAGGTGGTAAAACATATTTCTGTTAATAAATCGAGTTCATTTTGATAACTTTTCTTTTTTCCGTGTCAAGAATTCCCGTCATAAGAGAATGCAACCCTAACAAGAAAATTGGGAAAGACTTTCTTTGTTTTTTTTATGATCCAACATTTAAAGTCTTACATCTTCTCTTCTTCAATAGAGAATCGATATTTTTCTATTGCAGCCTCATAAATATAAGCTTCATCGATTGTGAATACATATGCCCATTTTTTCTCTTCTCAAATAGTTTTCTTACCAGAAATGCTCCCATTTACGCGAAAATAATAGTAGCCGCTAAGTACTTTTTATTTATTTATTTATTTATTTATTTATTTATTTAAACAAATATAATAATCATAATCATAATAATATCCCAAGTTTCTTGAAACTAACGCTGAAAATTATGTCATATCGAAGATAATGTATTGGAATAATGGATGTAAAGTTTTATCCGTGACTTCTATGAGTGCATTTGAAAATAATAATAATAATAATAATAATAATAATAATAATAATAATAAAATGAAAAAATTTAACGTAAAAACTTACATCAAAATCGCACCTTTGTACTGAATATGATTTGACATGAGTATGATATGAGTAAATTTGATCTATGCCTTGTATGATTTTAGAAGATTCATCATACAAAATTCATTGATCCATTTACAGAGATTTATTTAAATAAATAAATAAATAAATAAATAAATCAGTACAGTGTATATAATAGTTATCATCACAAATTAGTTGGCATAGGTGGACTCTGCTCAGTTCCGCACCATATTTATGGTCTCATAAATTTCTAGTGCGAGACATATTATAATCATGTTAAAAAAAATTAATTTGACCAAAGCTTGATACAGTGACAGAAAGAAATCCCCGCCTAATAGGCTATCCATCGTTCACTTCGATATATTTATCTTATTCTAATCTATTAATTTATTTTATCAGGGTCAATTCCATTGTTTATGTTTCATGTTACTATTTCCAATGCAATAATCCTCAAAATTCATATTTATATGAAAAAATTACAATTTCGCTATGTTGATAAAATCGTAAATTACGAATAATTTACGAAATTTTCCTATTAGAATATTTGTATTCAATCATGTTCAAAAAAATATCATAAATGTAATTTTGAAGTTGTCTAATGTATTTTTGATCCTCAAAATGGAAGTTTATGCTCAATTTTGCCTTAATGTGACATGTTAAGTAAATCGTAAATTCCAAATAACTTACGAATTTTTTAAATTGGAAAAATCATAGTCTATGATATTCATGCCAGTAACCTAAATAATATTTCGAAAGTGGTTTGATATCTTTACGATGAAAATATCCCTCGAGATTGACGTTTATGTAAAATTTTGCTCTATTCTGCCATGTTAAGAAATTCGTAAATTTCCAATAACTTACGAAATTTTTATATTTGAAAATTCATAGCCATTAATATTCATGCCAGTGTCCTAAATAATATTTCAAAAGTAGTCTGACATCTTTACGATGAAAATATCGCTCAAAATTGACGTTTATGTGAAATTTTGCCCTATACTGCCATATTAAGAAATTCGTAAATTTCCAATAACTTGCGAAATTTTCAAAGTAGCATATTTATAGTTATTGATGTTCATTCCGGCATCAAAACGGATATTTTAAAACTGGTCTGACATTTTTACAGTAAAAAGTTTCCATTTAATGCACGTTTAAGTGAATTTTTGTCCTATTCTCCCATGTTCAGAAAATCGTTAATTTCTAATAACTTACGAAGTTTTTAAAATCGAATGTTGAAAATGAATAGGGTTCTTGCCAGTGTCGAAAGTAATATTTTAAAACTAATCTGACCTCTCTGCGAGAATTTGTTCTTGAGATATCATGTACACAGACTAACAAACTAACGGACTAACAGACTAACAGACACCCTACAGACAGACACCATACAAATTTTGTCATTTTCGGATTCCTCACACCTGAAAACGTGTAAAAAAGTGAAAAAACCGAGGTCGAAAAATTTCACGATTACCTAAGTTCCCCATACCTGTAGTATGATGGGGAACTAAAAATAAAACTTTATAAAACAGAATTCATTCATCCATTAAAACAAAGGTGAAAATAACACAAAACAATTTTTATTTTTAAATAAAACCTTTTAGTTACTATGCAGAATTTTATTATGTCAGGGGAAAAAAAATAAATTAAATGTGTGAAATTCAATATTGTGCGAGAAATTAGTAATATAAATAGGCACGTGGTTATGAAACTGGAATTAAAGGAATACAATGTAATTTTTAATTTTTTGGAGACGTTTAAACTTCAAAACATATGAATATTATGGAGTAAAAGTTAAATTATATTTAAAGTCATTTGCTTTAAAAATCATCTAAACCAACCTATATAAATAAAGAGAAGTGTCTGTATATCTGCGTCTCTGCGTTCTGGTGCTCACACTATTGTTCGCAGAGCTACAAAACTTGGCAGATGGGTACCTGGGACCCTATAGGTGTGTACTTCATCGAGAATTTTTCAAATTTCGAATTTAAAAAATTTTAATTAATTTTTTTTTTCGATTTTAAATATTGGCTTCTTTCTATGTTTCATTTCCCTAATGTTTATTTTTTTCATTTCAGTTGCCTGCATATCTTAGCAACGGTATTACGCTATTTATTATTTATTTATTTAATTCAATCATTTAAAGGCAAAATATATTTTTTCTTTTTTTAATTTATTATATTTATTGAAAATCATATGGTAATGCAATAGAAAAAAATTGTTATGTTTATGTATAATTTTTATAGTATAACAACTTTTTACTTTTCATTTATTAAATTAATTCCCTTAAAAAAAATGCCTTTTTTTTTATAGTATTTATTGGGAAATTAGAAGAAAAAATTAAATTTATTAAAATTTAAGTTTAATTAAAATTTATTTGTTATCTTATTAAATTTTTTAAAAAGAAAATCTATTTTTTATTTTATTTATTAACCTTTAAAATCGTAGTTCTTAAATAATAGCAGATGCACCTGTCATTGATAAATACCCAAATTCAAGTGCGTTGGAAATATCTTTCTGTAGGCAGTGGGAACCTGGACCGATGCATTGCAGGTGAAAAGAGAGCTGCCGTAAGCAGCGGGTTCCCGAAGCGAGGTTTAGAACGATTTTAATGCAGGTTTTTTTTTTTAAGTGTTTTATTTATAATGTGATATAAAAAATAAATAGTGAATTAATTCTTTTGAAATTTCATTTAAACATATTGACCAGCGAAGCGGGCGTAGCCTACTAGAGTTTCATATTTTGAACTGACACGAGGAGAAATAAATTTGGAAATGCCGTAAACCCGAGCGCTAGGCAGGCTCAAACCGATTAGTCTTAAGAATAATAGTTTAAATCCTTTGAATCTGACTTCATTTACAATTTCAATAAAGATTATAGAGATTTTTTTTTTTTTTTAATATAGCATAATATTCTTGATGTCAGTGTACTGTTTTAGTCTTCAAGAAGCTCAACGTTATTTCGCATCTAAAAATTTCCATAATGCACTCTTAATTAAAATATTTGCGTTGTTTAATCATGTCATGCAAATCTTAAATTTGTATTATTTATGAAATTATCAAAGTAGAACGTTGAAATTTAATACAGTCCTGGCTAATACCATTAATAATATTTTAAAGTCATCCCAGTTTCTTTACAGTAATTTGTTACTGAAATTTATCTGCACAGAATAATAAACAAACATACTAACTTTTGCTTTGAGGATGTACAAAGTATAATTTTTACTTTCTTCTATATGTATATACTAGCAGGCAACGCCCGCTTCGCTGGTCCCTATTTTTAAATGAATCACTATAATGAATTCTCAAAATTGCATTAATTTTTATCACGTGAAAAAAAAGAGAGACAAAATCTGATTAGGAAGAATGTCGCACCGGGTTCTCACTGCCTTCGGAAAAAATTCCCAAAATGCTCTAACTCTTATTTCTATTATTTTTCCCCTTCGCCCCCCCCCCTCCCGTCTATCCCAATAATTTTACATATTCGAAAATATCCGCAATCGATTTGTAAGTATCAAAAACCTCTATATAACAATTTTGAACGATCTAACTCCCTTTTTGTTTTTTTGCCCCCCCCCTCTCCCTCCCCCCTTCACGCCCCTCCTAATAACTTAACACTTTCGAAAATATCCCCATTCGACTTGCAGGCCTTTAAAACCTATCTGTACCAATTTTGAACGGCCTAACTGTATTTCTATTTGTTTTTGCCCATAGCCCCCCCCCTTACCGCCCCACCATCCTTCCCGCCCCTCCTAATAATTTTTAAAATTCGAAAATATCCGCAATTGATTTGTAAGTATCGATAACCTCTATATACCAGTTTTGAACGATAACACTATTTTTATTTTTTTTGCCTCCCCCTCTCCCCTCCCCCCTTCACGCCCCTCCTAATAACTTAACACTTTTTAAAATATCCCCATTCGACTTGCAGGCCTTTAAAACCTGTCTGTACCAATTTTGAACGGCCTAACTGTATTTCCATTTGTTTTTGCCCCATAGCCCCCCCCCCTTGTTGCCCCACCGGGGGGCTGAATTTCTAAAATTCCAGAAATTGGTTTTTAGATATTTTTATTAGCTATATTTTCGAGCAAAAATTTCACGTGTATCTATTTTTTTTGTTTGAGATATATAGGATTATGCAAAATCACGTTTTACGCATGTGAAATCACGTTTTGCCCCCCCCCCCCCTGTCCCCCTTGGGGACCGAATTTTGAAAATTCCAGAAATTGTTTTTTAGACATTTGTGTTAGCTATATTTTAAAGCAAAAATTTTACGGATATCTGTTTTTTTGTTTGAGATTATGTAGGATTATGCAAAATCACGTTTTACGCATGTGAAATCACATTTTGCCCCCCCCCCCCCCCCCGCCACCTTGGGGACCGAATTTTGAAAATTCCAGAAATTGGTTTTTAGACATTTGTGTTAGCTATATTTTAGAGCAAAAATTTCACGTGTATCTATTTTTTTGTTTCAGATATATAGGATTATGCAAAATCACGTTTTACGCATGTGAAATCACGTTTTGCCCCCCCGTCCCCCTTGGGGACCGAATTTTGAAAATTCCAGAAATTGGTTTTTAGACATTTGTGTTAGCTATATTTTAAAGCAAAAATTTTACGGATATCTGTTTTTTTGTTTGAGATATATAGGATTATGCGAAATCACGTTTTGCCCCCCCTCCCCCCCCTTGGGGGGCGAATTTTGTAAAATCGCTTCTTAGTGGATGCCTACGTCACAGAACGAACATTGTCACAAAATTTCATGCTTTTTGGTCCAGGGGTTTGGTCTGGGCGTTGATAGATCACCCCCTCAGGAAGTCTTCTTTTATATATATAGATAGAGAAAGTATTGGATTCGTGACAATTTTCGAACTCCAGTTTTCTATGGATTTACACGTTTTGGGATGTCCTGAATACGATTTGACTGTTTTTAGAAAATGTCTGTCTGTGTATCACAAATTTTATAAAATCGCCGAAAGCAATAGCAGTCCCACCTGCAGGCCGATATACACCGAATTGAATAAATGTAATTTTTCATAATATGTATATCGTACGTCATATGTATATGCTGTTATGGTAAGGTTATGTAAGAAAGTTTTATGATGGTCACGTCACATCTTACTAGTTCAATAAATATAGACATAAATTTAACGATATGGCTTCTAACTTTATCCTCGTAGAAATGAATAGTGCATTTTCATAATACAGAAGCTAAGATACTGAGTTCCCGTAAACGGAATTACATTGCAGCATAGCAGGGCTACCTGTAGATCGATATACAGACAAACTGAATCAGCTCAGTTTTATTTAATGTCTAAGTTTGGTGCATACTAAATTTCGTGTATATACACTATAGAAGCTGAGACATAGTCTTTTTTTGAATTGAAGAAATCCCAGCATATCAGCGTCTCCTGTTATAGTCCAAGCGGCGGCTGCAAAAAATTCACTTGAGAAGGTATGAAGCTAATTTTTTTTCTATAGATAGAATTCATTGTTACAATGAAAATCTGATAGGGTTGCCTGGTCAAAGCCGTCAAGTTTAAGAGAAACAACCTCACTTCCGGTCACAATTTAAACGATTTTCGAACCCCAAAAGGTATGAAGATGAAACCGGTGCTAAAATGTAGAGATTAATATGCTCTTTAAAATGGCATAGGGTTGCCTGGTCAAAACCGTCAAGTTTCAGAGGTTGCCTCGATAATCGGGGTCAAATTTAAACGATTTTCGAACCCCAAAAGGTATGAAGATGAAACCGGTGCTAAAATGTAGAGATTAATATGCTCTTTAAAATGGCATAGGGTTGCCTGGTCAAAACCGTCAAGTTTCAGAGGTTGCCTCGATAACAGGGGTCAAATTTAAACGATTTTCGAACCCCACAAGTATGAAGATGAAACCGGTGCTAAAATGTAGAGATTAATATGCTCTTTAAAATGGCATAGGGTTGCCTGGTCAAAGCCGTCAAGTTTCAGAGGTTGCCACGAAAATAGGGAACGTATTTTACGATTTATTTACCCAAGTAAAAAATGATTTGCCCAAATCTACAGATGTAACCGGTGCTAAAATGTAGAGAATAATATGCTCTTTAAAATGGCATAGGGTTGCCTGGTCAAAAACGTCAAGTTTCAGAGGTTGCCTCGATAATAGGGGTCAAATTTAAACGATTTTCGAACCCCACAAGTATGAAGATGAAACCGGTGCTAAAATGTAGAGATTAATATGCTCTTTAAAATGGCATAGGGTTGCCTGGTCAAAACCGTCAAGTTTCAGAGGTTGCCTCGATAATAGGGTTCAAATTTAAACGATTTTCGAACCCCACAAGTGTAAAGATGAAATCGGTGCTAAAATGTAGGTATTAATATGCTCTCTAAAATGGCATAGGGTTGCCTGGTCAAAGCCGTCAAGAAACAGAGGTTGCCAAGTAAATAGGGGAAGTATTTTACGATTTATTTACCCAAGTAAAAAGTGATTTACCCAACTGTAAAGATGAAACCGGTGCTAAAATATAGAGATTAATATGTTCTTTAAAATGGCATAAGGTTGCCTGGTCAAAACCGTCAAGACCCGGAGGTTGCCTCGAAAATAGGTCAAATTTGTCAAGGAAAGCAGTCAACCACAAAAAAATTGGCGAGTTTTGAAGATTTCTTAACGAAGTGTAAAAAAATACGAATAGCATTAACAAAGAAAATGAATAAGGATGAAATTATATGAATATTTGAAAGGTGTAGCTGGTTCCAGAATGTACGGCGCACAGTGGATCGAACAATGTTAAAATACGAACATAGGCCCAAAAATCAATCTCAAAATAACTGATATTTTGCAGTGAAATAAATTAAAAGAGTGTCTAAAGAATGGGAATATATGGTTATTTCTTCAATTACACGAAGTTTTATTATATATAAATAAGTTGAAAACGAAAACTTTCAGAAATAAGATTTTTCGATGAATTCCAGTGACTTTATTTGAATAGCCACCAAGTGGCACTTAAGATAACTATGAAAAAATACGAAATAAAAATACTTTTAATAATGTCCTAATAAAAGTTTAAGGTACTTCTGCCAACATTTTGTTGTTTTTTTTATGTTGTGATTCACGCATGAAATGTGAATATAAAATTAACAACAAAATTAAATTTATAAGTTGTGTAACTTTTTTTGTCCAAAATTGTCCAAAATTTCAAACACATTTTACTACTCCCAAAAGTATACATTTTAATCTGTGAAAAGGATTTTCGCCACAAATCGCCACTTTTAGAAAAAAAATAAATTTTTATTCTGTTTACTCCCAAATTATCAATCGATAAATTTATCTGAATAAATGTATTCATTAATGACAGAAAATATATTAAAATTTTTATAGTGAAAATGTTATAGAAATTAGATGATTAAAATAGATTTAATGAATCAGAAATTATTTCTTAATTTTTTAAAATATTTAATAAAATAATTAATTTTACTTTAAAGGTACTGAAAAGTACCGTTTGACCCCAAAAAGGGGGGAAATGTAAATGGTTGCTGTGATATGTCATAAAATGTTAAAATTAAATAAATGTTTAATATTAAATCACTAAATGTTAAAATTAAATATTCAAATCCATATTACGATTTAAAGTAAAAGTTACTGTGCAATAAAATAAAGACAAATGTGAATTTTTCATAGAGTTTGTCAGTAAATGCTTGCATGAGTTTTCTATTGAAATACTACATAAAATAAAATTACACTTTTAAAAAATTAAAGAACACGCTTTTATTGAAATGTAAACTAAAAAGCACAAAATATCTATCTTTATAGTATTAAAATGCGGGGTAAGAAAAAATTGTGTGAGTGACACACCATATTACACGGTGATTATAAAATAATTTAGAATTAAACAAAAACCATTTTTAAAAAATCTGCCCTGACTGGGCTCGAACGTCAGACCTTTACACACAGAAAAAAAAGTTGTCAGTTGACAATACAGAATTGACTAACCCAAACAGCTGACTAGGAAACTTCAGTTAAAAAGTGTACTAGCTGAACTAGTCTCCAAAACAATACCCCAGACTAGGAAGGTTAATATTATCAAATATTGCCGTCTTAACTGATAATATAAACCTTCTAAGTCTGGGATTTTGTTTTGGAGACTAGTTCAGCTAGTGCACTTTTTAACTTAAGTTTCCTAGTCAGCTGTTTGGGTTAGTCAATTCTGTATTGTCAACTGACAACTTTTTTTTCTGAGTGTAGGTTCGTAGCCCGGAGCTTTACCTCACAGCCACAGCGTTCACGTAGGGAAAGTCTTTTTTTACAATATAGATTTTTTGTTTGCTCCCAGAGCGGTTACAAACATACATACAAACATACATACAGATGAAGCTAATAAAAGCGTGTTAAAAAGAAAGAAAAAAGAAGCTGAAATGTAATGATATATTTAACATTGTGTGCTAAATTAATTGCGTTATAAATATAGATTTCCTTCACGAAATTTTTATTTATTTCCTTTTATTCTCTTCTTTTTTGCAACATTTGTTTCTTTATCAGGTATGTTTCTAAATGCCTGTTTGCAGTAGAAAAATATGATACCGTTTAACCCCTTTATAATGCCAATTTTTCCTCAAATGGCACATTAAACTAATTTTACAAATAAAAATTGATGTAAAGAAAACAATTCATTTAGCTTATTAAAATTAATTAATTTTAATTTTGACACATTATTCTCTCAGTTAATCGCAAACTTCTCACAACCCATTGTATTAGTAAAGCAGAATTGCCACAAATGACTATTTGTTATATTTTTTTTTTTTCGCACCAATATTATAAAAATAATATTTATGCTGATAATTTTCTAGAGAAATGATACGCAGAAATCATTATTAAAAAAAAAAAAAAAAAAAAAAAGGTGCCAGTTGAATAAAATGATAACGAATTTGGTGGGAAATTGCCTTTGGCCTTATAAAGGGTTAAAAAACCCATAGAATTGCTTTTAGTATCATACATATATACATATTTAAATCGAAATGTGACAAAAAACATCATGCATAGATAATAATAATACCATAACCTTCCTATGTTCGCCACTGCCTATACTTCGATCCACTGTGCGGCGTAGGAGTTATTTTAAAATGGCATATGTTTGCCAGGTAAAATTCGTAAAGAAATAGCGGTCAGTCTCCAAAAAGCTAACGGATATTAAAGGTGTTTAACACAAAGTGAAACACACATGAAGACTATTTAAAAAAGGTTAAATACGAAATGATTAATATTTAAAAGATGAAATTGTGAGCTAAATGTAGAATATACAACACTTTTCAATTTGCTTACGATTGTGCTTCAAACCTGTCAAGGTAGAGCGGCCAGCTTATAAAAGGAAGCGAATTCCAGTATTCGTTTATTTTATTTGTTTAATGATATAAGAGATTTTAAAGCAGAAAGAAAATTAAATTATTATGCGTGACCATTCTTTTTATAATCTGTATAAAACTAATTTCAGCTCACGAGCTCGTTTTTTCCCCATTTTCCAATACTTAAAATATTCAAATTGTGTCAAAGTATTGAGAAGATAAATTCCCTGAAGAAATGTAATGCGGCTGCTTTGTAGAATTTTATACGAATATTTTGGTTTGTGCCGATTTTGTTATATTAAAAATTTGTCAATTTTAGAAAATTTTCTCAATTAATTTTTTTATATCTAATTAAAAATAATCAATAATGCCTTCTGAAAATTAATTTTGGGTGCAAATAAAGCGAAAAACATTTTTAAAAAGTTGATAAATTCTTCGCGTTTCTTAATAACCATGAATTAATTTATGAAATTGAAATTTGTAAATCTTGCTGCAAATCTGAAATAAGAGGTTTTTTTTTTTTTTTCATTTTATTTAATTATTTATTGTGTATACTAACAGAATTTTTTATTATGAGTTTCTTGGGCATTATTATCTTCATTTCTGTTAACTTTTGCGGGCGTATTTTCTTATCTGTATCGCATGCTTCATTTTTAATTTTTACTATTAATTCGTTGTTTTTATGGGAAATTTTAGAACAGTTTCATTACAGCTTATTTATTTATTTTTTCTTTTTTTAAATACTTTTTATATTTTTCCTTCACATTGTATAAAAAAACCCTTCAAAATTAGCTTTTTTTTTTTTTTTTTTTTTTCGAGACAACCACTATTTCTCGAGATTTTTACATGGCAACCCTATGATACTCTAAAGAGAATATTATTCTCTATATTTTATAAACGGTTTCATTTTTAAATATGTTAGGGTAAAAAGACCGCTAAAATTCGCCCTCACCACACACACACGCACACACTTTTCGTGGCAACCTCTTTTCTTGGCAGTTTTGACCAGGCAACCCTATGCCATTTTAAAGACCATATTATTCTCTACATTTTAGTACCGGTTTCATCTTTACATTTGGGTAAATCATTTTTTACTTGGGTAAACAAATCGTAAAATACGTCCCCTACTTTCGTGGCAACCTCTGAAACTTGACGACTTTGACCAGGCAACCCTATGCCATTTTAAAGAGCATATTAATCTCTACATTTTAGCACCGGTTTCATCTTCATACCTTTTGGGGTTCGAAAATCGTTTAAATTTGACCCCTATTATCGAGGCAACCTCTGAAACTTGACGGTTTTGACCAGGCAACCCTATGCCATTTTAAAGAGCATATTAATCTCTACATTTTAGCACCGGTTTCATCTTCATACCTTTTGGGGTTCGAAAATCGTTTAAATTGTGACCGGAAGTGAGGTTGTTTCTCTTAAACTTGACGGCTTTGACCAGGCAACCCTATCAGATTTTCATTGTAACAATGAATTCTATCTATAGAAAAAAAATTAGCTTCATACCTTCTCAAGTCAATTTTTTGCAGCCGCCGCTTGGATTATTAGGCGATATATCTCAAGCTAATCTTCATCAATTTAATTCAAATTCCAACCTAATATCAAATTTGGTGAAATTCTGTCCATTGGTTAATGGACAGAAAAATCTTCCACAAAAATCTGCTAGAACATGCGCAGACATACACACAGGCAGACATATTTCAGAAATAGTCAAAGCATGTTTAGGACATCTTAAGAAAATATTGGACATCTCCACTTTTCTATGGAATTACGCGTTTTGCGATGTCCTAAACATGATTCAACCATTTAAAAAAAAAAAAAAATTCCATCTAAGCCTTTCTCTCTCTCTTTGTGTGGTTCAACTACTGTTCAACTACTGTTTGTGTGGTTCACCTACTGTTCATTGGTGTTAGCACCAATGAACAGTATTTAACCAAACTCTATAACTAGTTGGATTTGGACTAAAATTTTTATTGGTTAACTTTTGGGATATATCGCCCAAAACAAAACGCTGCTATGATATAATTTCCCTCATTTAAGGAAATGCTATATCTTAGCTTCTGTAGTATATAAGTGCATTAAATTTTGTATGATTACGATTTGACTGTTTTTAGAAAATGTCTGTCTGTGTGTGTGTGTGTATCACAAATTTTATAAAATCGCCGAAAGCAATGGCAGTTCCACCTGCAGGCCGATTTGACTGTTTTTAGAAAATGTCTGTCTGTGTGCGTGTATCACAAATTTTGTGGACGCTGTATCTCATGACTAAATGAACGAAATTTAACCAATCTTGGTATTTAGTCGGACACTGACATAAACTGGTGCTGATTAGATTTGTGGAACAATTGCTCAACAGGTGGCGCTGGGATCGCTTTTTTTTTTTTAACATGGCAGTATAGGACAAAATTTCGTATAAATGTAAATAAAGTTATTTTAATCGCGTGATTGTAAAATTGATATGATTGTATCCCCCCCCTTCCCCGGTGGGAGTAAATTTTAATATGGGTATCTTTCGAAAGATCTCGCCAATACCTTTAAAACGAATGGTTGAACTATAGATCTGTAATAATTTAAAAGTTATAGATTTTTTTTTTTTTTATTACGAAAAAAAAAAAAAAATTCATTTCTTCTGATTTGCAAAAAATTGACATCTTTCGGCGTTTAGTGATGATATAATTCTGTCACATTAAAATCGTCTGCATTTATAATGGAAAATAATTTGATAATTTAATAAATAATTTGTATTGAATAAATTTTGT
This sequence comes from Salticus scenicus, assembly GCA_963930645.1. Classification (NCBI taxonomy): domain Eukaryota; kingdom Metazoa; phylum Arthropoda; class Arachnida; order Araneae; family Salticidae; genus Salticus; species Salticus scenicus. The sequence continues at coordinate 53,643,040 of OZ005658.1, read as the reverse complement.
GTAAAATTATATAGAAGAAAGTCATGTGGTGGCCACATCATACTAGTGTGTTTTGATGATGTACTCGTGTCTAGTTTTCGCACCTGATTTAAGGCTATGCTGTTAATTTAACCTGAAACATCTGCTGTGAGTTTTTATAATTTATAGTGTTTACCAAAAAAGTTATTTCATTTATTTATTTTTTAAATTAATTATTATTTGAATTTAATCAGAGTTTCAGACAAAAAACTTTCGAAAACTGAAATATCATTTTCTCCCCTTTTTTACTTAATTATAATCAGCTATGTGTTAAATAACCATTTTTGAAATTAGTTTAACAAAAAAAAAAAAAAAAAAAAAAAACTGAACATTAAAGGGCTAAGAGACGGATATTGGTTCGATATGGGGCAATGCTCTCGCATTTGATGGATTTAAATCAGGAAACATAAAAGGTAGGTCAGTTTTGTTAACTATCATTCAGACATATCTGCTGCTTCATTCTATTTCCTCAAGTATGCAGCACGGAATTTCTCTGTTCATGTATCATGTAAAACTGTTTTTTTTTTTTTTTTTTCCCAAGTTGGAAAATGGATGGGTAATATTTGTTGATCCCGAATTTGAATTCATTAATATTCCTTAGATTTTGCGATTTTTATACACAAAAGATCTACCCACCAATTAAAATATTTAGAATTGTATGTTACACTACTGTTATTTAAGCGTACAAAAAGAAAGTTATTTTAACTCTCTAGCTTACTAGATATAATTTCTACGCCAAATAAACTTAAAGCATACAAAAGAAGTTATTTTAAACTTCTAAGCTTTCTAAAAACTAAATAAATTTCAACAACAACAAAATCTATTTGCTGCTTTTATTCCACTTAAAAATTTGAATACTGAGAAAAAGAAACTAGATGCACGCACACGAGCATCATCTGAAATCTTTTCTTTTTTTTTTACAATAATAAAAATACATCACGTGAATAATATAAAAATGAGAGAATAAAATAAAACATGGACAATATCTAACATCCTCCCACCTTTTGATTATATCTTATAATCAAAACCCTTCATTTTGATATCTCTAGAAGATTTCTTCTTCATAAAATCAGTCTGTCTGGCATTTTAATTAGTCTTCCAGATCTAGTCTTTCTAATTTCCCTGCAGGACTTATCCTCCAAAGGCTTTTCAATTTGTGCTTCCTTCACAGCTGGATTAGGAAACGTATTTTCAGCACCGTCACTAGATGATACTTCTAGAGGATAGATTCTTTGTATTGGTCGAAGTATCTCTGAATGAGATGTTTGTAACTTTACGAGGCGCACTTTTCCATCTTTGCCATGAATAAGCTCTATGATGCGTCCTAATGGCCAGTGCATCCTTTTTTTATTGTCCGCTCCCACCAACACAATGTTTCCTACAGAAACTGTCTGTTGGCTTCTTCTCACATTCGGTCGCTGAATAAGTAAACCCAAATACTCTGATCTAAATCGATTTCTTAAACTCATCTGCAGTGATTGTCTGCATTTAAGCCTTCGTTTGAAAGAATTTCCCTCGACTGCATCAATGTCTGGTAAAATGTATTCATGAATATCTTTCAAAAACATGACAGGAGAAATTGGTTTAATAGCTTCTTGCTCTGACATGTAAGTCAAAGGTCGAGAATTGATAATGCTTTCGCAATCAGCCAATACAGTAATCATTTCTTCATAATTTAAGCACGCTTGCCCAAGGACTCTTTTTAATAGATCTTTCATCAGTCTGATGAGCCTCTCCCACCATCCGCCCCACCACGCCGCAGTTGGCGGATTGAATTTCCATTCAATTGAATTGGTTGCTCCATCCTTTTGTATATGATTCCAGTTCAGTCGTTTCAAATAGTTGGCTGCACCAACAAAATTAGAGCCATTGTCGCAATATATAATGGAGCATCTTCCTCTACGAGATATAAATCTTCTTAAAGCCATCAAAAAAACCTCGGTAGATGCTGATGTAACAAGTTCAAAATGTACTGCCCGATAGATAGCACATGTGAACAAGATAACCCAACTCTTTTGATTGTCTTTCAGAAACAAAGGACCAGCCATATCAATACCAATGATCTGAAACACAGCTGCATCTTTTACTCGATTTTCTGGTAGAGAAATAGGCGAAGATTCCACGTTCTTAGAGTTGAATCTTTTACAAGTAGTACATTTAGATAAAACAGATGTCACAGTTCTTCCATTCAAAATCCAATATTTTTCTCTAATCAAATTTAAAAGAATCTGAGGACCTGCGTGACAATTTTTCAGATGAAAATATGAAATTAGTCGTTTAACAACTTCATGATTTGATGGTAGAACGATAGGTGTGAGAAAATCCTTCTTGTCTTGTCTATACAGAATTTTAGTTTTCACGCGTATTATATCTTCCTCATCTTTGAAAGTTTCAAGAGTTTTCAATTTCTCATAATCTTTAGAGGAAAAAGCTTCCTTCTGAATCATCCAAGCTATTTTCATTTCTGCTTTGTGAAATTCTTGACTTGTCAATTCTCCTTTCACTTTATCCTTTGGATTACAAGTATTATGTTTAAAACGGAGAATCCATCCAACAAGGCGCACGATTTTCTCATAACATGAAAAATATTGATAGTACCAAGTATTCTGGGAATTTTCATCTACATTTATCAGTAATTTCGTTGATTTTAACTTTTCTCTTTCAACGTCTTCTTCATTTATATTCTGGCAGATGAAATTCATATGTTCATTGTACCCATATGGATTCTTAAGCCACGATGGACCCTCCCACCATTTGAGAGAGACACGTTGTTTGGCTTTACAACCCCTAGAGGGTAGATCCGATGGGTTAATTCCACTGGGAATATATTTCCATAAAGAAGGATCAGTCAAACTCCTGATTTCTTGAACTCGGTTCCTGACGAAAACTGACCAGTTCTCTTCTCTGATTATCCATGCAAGAACTGTCGTGGAATCACTCCAAAAATATTTTTCCATATTTTCCCAACTGAATGCATCTGTTACTGATTTCGATAATCTAGCACCAATCAAAGCCGCTAAAAGCTCCATTCGAGGTATAGTTGGGCACTTTAAAGGACTGATGCGGGATTTGGCAGCCAGAAGGAATAATTTCACTTGATCAGCTTTTTCTATTCTCAAAAATACAACAGCAGCATAAGCCTGATTACTAGCATCACAAAATGTATGAAGAGTACATTTTTTTTAAATTATCTGTAGTGACTTGAATGTATCGCGGAATCTCAATTTCTTCCAATATATTTAATTCACGAAACCATCCGATAAACTCGTTTTTTAGATCCCCGGTAATTTCTTCATCCCAGGTTAAACCAATTTTCCAGGTTTTCTGTAACATCATCTTGGGGCAAATCATGACTGGTGAAGTAAAACCAATTGGATCAAAAATTTTATGTGCCACTGATAGCATAGTACGTTTTGTTATTTTCTCCAGATTTACATCTTTCGTCCAGGATACATTGACCTTTAAAATGTCCGAAAATCTGTTCCAGTGTAATCCAAGTACAATAGCTTCTTTACCGTGTTCCATGTCCTTTCTCTCTTCTGTATGTTCCCATCCTCTTAGGTCGAATCCGCCTTTAGACATTAGGTTTTTAGAGCAAGTAATAAATCTCTTTAACTCTTCCTCTGTACGGACACTCATAACAACATTGTCAACATAGAAGCTTCTCAACAATCTTTGCTTAAGTTCTGGGTCGTATTCTTCATCATTTTTAATATGGTATTCTATTACTGAAGCTAGCAAAAAGGGTGAACTCTTGACTCCAAAAACGACTCTAGCATGACGAAATATTCTAAGCTCACTTTGTTCTGGATTGCTCCACCAGAGGAAACGTAAAAAATCCCGATATTCTTTCCGGATGCTTATTTGCAAAAACGCTTTCTTGATATCAGCTAAGACACCGAATTTATTTTCTCTAAATCGCAAAAGTATGTCAGGAATTAATTCAATGAGATTTGGACCCTTAACTTTCTTTACATCGTTGAATAGGTTTTTGCATGCCCCACCCTCTGAGCTTACCACCTTTTATCCCCGCCAGAGGGCGCAATCCCTATTTCTTAAAAACCGTTTCTTTCTTTCTAATCATTGCAAATTTGCGTTTCTTGTTGCCTGTCTTTTATTTTTGTTAAATTTTTAATATCCCGCCGCGCTTTTTTTTTTTTTTTTTTGGCGACCGGGGAACCAAATTGCAAAATGGTCGTTACTTTTCAAAATTTTAATTTAACGATCACTTCAATCTAAATTTAACCTGTTTTTCAGCCCAAGGACTTGGTTTTTACTAGTTACTAAAGTCCTTTAAGCCTTATCATTTAACCAATTTTTTGGCGCCACTTTTATTTAACTTTCCTAATTTTTCGTTTTTTTTTTTTTTTTGTCAAAATCTCAGCCTCAAATCATCCGTTCTTAACATTCTTTATATCGTTGAATAGGTTTTTGCTTGCCCCACCTTCTGAGCTTACCACCTTTAATCCCCGCCAGAGGGCGCAATCCTTATTCCCCAAAAACAGTATCTCTCTTTCCAATCATTGCAAATTCGCGTTTCTTGTTGCCTCTCTTTTATTTTTGTTAAATTTTTGCTATCCCGCCGCGCTTTTTCTTTTTTGGCTTTTTGGCGACCAGGGAACCAAATTGCAATGGTTGTTACTTTTCGAATTTTAAATTAACGATCACTTTAATCTAAATTTTAACCCGTTTTTCAGCCCAAGGACTTTCTTTTTACTAGTTACAAAAGTCCTTTTAGCCTTAATATTTAACCAAATACTTGGCGCCATTTTTATTTAACTTTCCTAATTTTTTTTTTTTTTTTTTTTTTTTTTTTTTGTCAAATTCTCAGCCCCAAATCATCCGTTCTTAACATTCTTTATATCGTTGAATAGGTTTTTGCATGCCCCACTCTCCGAGCTTACCACCTTTTATCCCCGCCAGAGGGCGCAATCCCTATTCCTTAAAAACCGTTTCTTCCATTCCAATCATTGCAGGTTTGCGTTTCTTGTTGCCTCACTTTTTTTTTTTTTTTTTTTTTTTTTTTTTTCTTTTTGGTTTTCGGGCGATCAGGGAACCAAATTGCAATGGTGGCTACTTTTAAAATTTTAACTTAATGTTCACTCCAATCTTAATCTGCTTTAAGCCCAAGAACTTGGTTTTCACAAGTAACAAAAGTCCTTTAACCCTTTTTTATTTCACCAATTATTGGGCGCCATTTTCTTGTAACTTTCCCACATAATATTATTATTATTATATATATATATATATATATATTAACCGATCATTGCAAACTTGCGTTTCTCGTTGCCTCTCTTTTATTTTATTTATTTATTTTATTTTATTTATTTATTTATTTATTTATTTTATTTATTTTTTTTTCTCAATCGTGCTCGCTAAGTCCAGCGCTTTTGTCTTCTTTTTTTTTTTTTTTTTTTTTTTCTGGCAATCGGCTTGCTTCCCTCAATTTCCTCATATATTTTTTATTTATTTATTTTTTCTCCCAGGGTTCCGGAGTGTAACTACTATCTAATTTTACAAATATTTATTCAATTTTTTTTTTTTTTTTTTTTTTTTTTAGCTTGGACGTTCGGTGTCTGGTACACGTATGCGTGGCTGGGAAAGCCCCTCCACGGTTAGATTTGGATAGTTTCTATTATTATTTTGTTAGTTCTACTAATATTGAAACCTTTTTCATAAAACAAAAGCTTTTCTTAAAGCTAAAATCAAAATAGGATTTAAAGCCCTTATTAAGGATAATTAGCTCTTTTAAGGCTGCACCAAAATGGCCAGTCCTGGCAATTCAAGTGTAGAGGATAACATCGATGAAGAAAAGCTCATATCACCAAAAACGACTAATGCAAAGCAGGATGTCGCTGACCCTACACTGATCCAAACCCCAACACTTAATCCCACGGGAGATAAGTTCAGAAACAAAGAAGACTTTCTTCAATTTACAACGGTCACCGATGTTGCAAGAGCCGCAATCTCAACCATCTCTACAGTCAGGAAAAAGAACGTAAAAGCCCCTTTAAACATTTTCGAATGCGCTTTTCTTCGCATCATCGCCTTACAAACTTCTCAAGACCAAGAGGCAAGTTCTCCACATGATACCTTAGCCCAGCCCCAATCACAACAAGCCAGTGCAAGCACCGACTCTGTCTCTACTCAAGCGATTTACTCACCTCTGAGGGAGTATCAGAAAGGTATCCAAAATCGTCTTACAGAAATAAATCAAAATATTCAAGAAATAAAAGGTCTACAAAATAGCCTAAATGTCAATTTCAAACAACAAGAAAATCTAATCAAGGAATACTTGCCTCGCCCAACTCAAACAGAACAACCACCTCACCAAGTATTGCCCCAGAGAGTTTCGCCAGCTTCACAAGGACCTAACGAAAGTCTTACTATGGCACAAACTATAGCCATTGCACATCAAAGAAATAAAGTACAACCCCAAACTCCTCTAAATCCGATTCACAGTAGGATGTATCAAGCTTTAGCAGCCCATAAAAAACTTAACAGCACTCTTTTTGTGAAGTCGGCAACTCCTACTGATAGAGGAATAGACATTATGAACCTGCTTAAAACCTGTAATCTAGCTACACTAGCAAAAATCGAAGGAAAACAAATCTTCAGGGCTTCGGTTGACCTTCGTTGTCCTTCCCTGAAAGATGCAGAAATTGTAATGGCAGACCTTCTAGCAAATTCTGTTATCAAAAAAAAACTAATTATTAAACCCAAACCGTGCCCAAATGTGTGGTTTATCCTACTTGGTATCCCAGCAGACCTAGATGAATTTCTTCTCCTTCAAAAGATAATAACTTCTAGTGGACTCCCAAATGATTACCAAGACTTAAAAATTATAAAGTATCTTGACACTAAATCTTACTACTTAAAGAATGTAATTCTACAGGCTCCACTCCCAATAGCAGATGCCTTAATAGCTTCAGAAAGACTCTCATTGGGAATCTACACTAGCTATTTTCGCCCCTATACTAGAGTCTCTCGCTGTACAAATTGCCAATCGCTTGAGCATGTCACGGCACAGTGTTCTGGCGATGCTGTGTGTTCCAGATGCTCGGGCAATCATAAAAATGAGAGCGAGAGCCAATTGTATAAATTGCCAAAAACAAAATAGTGCGAACAGAAAAAATGGGAGAAAGTCTATCTCATCAGAACACCCTGCATATTCACTTGAATGTCCACTATATGCGGACAAATACAACAAATGCAGGGAAAAACTAGACGCCAAATACTCCATCATAAAACCACCTCCTCCTTCTGATAATCCACCAAGGCCCAGACCTACATCAGATAGAAACAAACAGCAACAACAGCGAGACAACAGTAAAGCCCCTAATCAGTTCTCTAAAGATTCGCGCTCAAAAAGTAACGAACAAAATTCTACACGTCCAAAAAGGCTCAATCGTTCAAGAAACAGATCAGCAAAGAACAACAAATCTCAGCCTTCCTATATGCAGAATAAACCTCATCGATCACCAAGCAGATCTAGATCTTCATTTCAAAGACAAAGTAATCGCAATCCAAACTACAACTATAACAGAGATTACTATGAAGGATATTTCCCGGATGCCCAAAATACTTATTACTCAGATTTGCCTCAGCATCCATACATATATGACTTTCCTTTTCCTCCAATGAACTATGGAGAATATACACAACCTTCCACATACCCAGGGCAGCGATATGAAGCGCCTTACCACCGCAGCATCTCGAGACCTTCACGCAGGTAACCAAGTTATCCTTTTCGTTTATTCTAACCTTAAAAGTTTTTACAATTCGCGTCTAATAATTTAAAAGTCTCTAAAGTTTCCTCTTCCCACTCCCAAGAGGCAACGTCCTCTCTCACTCAATCAAATTTCAATAATTTAAAATTCCTGCAGATCAACCTCAACGGTTGTACTGCGGCGAACTCAACGGCTCAGGTATTTATGGAGAAAAACTCTATCGACTTCGGGCTGTTGCAGGACGCCTATTGCACTGTTGGGGGTGATCTGTATGGCTTCCCCTCCACCTGGTCCAAGTTCAGCTCTAAGAAAAACTCTGCACACATAGTAATCGCGACACAAAATCTTAACTACACTCATCTCTACACTGGGGATCATTGTGTATTTGTCACACTGACCACGAAGGAGGGTAAGCTAATTTTGGGCAGTGCCTATGCTCCCCCGTCCGCAGACTTTGATGACTGTCTGCTGGAGTGGCAGCATTTAATAACCCAAAAGTCTCTTTTCCTATGCTGCTGCGATCTCAACGCCAACTCCCCGCTTTGGTGCTCTCCGCGGGAGGACGCAAGGGGTCGCAGCCTCATTGAATTCCTCATTGAATTGAAACCTCCAATAACATTTGTTTGGCCAATTTCGAAAACTCGGCCCCAACTTTCACCAAAGATAATGCTAAGGGCTGGCCAGATTTCACCTTGTGCAATCCCAAAACTTTTGCCAAGATTAATGACTGGTCAGTCCTAGATATCGCGAACAATTCAGACCATAACTACATAACTTTTACGATAAATTCTATTCCATCCATCATACATTCAAAACGCTTTGCCACAAAATGTGGAAACTTTTAGAAATTTAATAAACTCCTCTCCACTCACACTAACTCCTTAACAGACAATTTAAATTCAATAACAGACTTAGATCAATTAGAAAACTTCACTCAAAATTTTATTAAAATAATTCAAACAGCTGCCACCTCTGCCTTCAGACTGAAAAAGTCGGGTCGGAAGTTCACTTACACCTTCTGGTCTCCCCAACTTCGTTCCATGCGAAACCACCTAACTGCACTAAAAAGACAATTAAAATATCTGGATCCCTCCCTTAAACAACAACATAATCAGAAAATAAAACTACACGCGGCCATTTTTAAAAAACAAGTAAATTTAGCAAAACGCAACGCATGGAAGAAATTCTGCACCTCACAAACACGTACTTTTGGCACAGCACAGAAATTTTTCAGTAACAAATACTTCACACCCACAGAGCTGAAACTTGAACGTCCTCCAGCTCTGTCCTCTAAGAAAAATAACCTTGAATACCTAACCGAATTTCTTTTTCCAAATTCAATTTACCCGCGTTTTACTGAACCCACCTTCTCGGCTCCCTCGGATGTGCCTTTCACGGAGGCCGAAGTTAAAGCCACTCTTTTTAGCTTCAATGTTAACAAGGCCCCTGGTCCAGATAACATTGACTTCAAAATTTTAAGAAACGTATTTAATACCATGCCGCAAATACTTATAGCTTGGACGAATAAATGTCTCGATTTACAATATTTTCCAGAAACCCTACGCAGAGGCGAAGTGGTGTACTTTCTTAAGCAAGGGAAACTTCCCTCTGAACCCACATCATATAGACCGATCTGCCTGCTCCCCACTCTAGGAAAATTACTAGAAAAACTTATAGTAACAAGACTAAATTATTTTCTCGAAACAAATCAACTCCTCCATGAAAATCAATTTGGGTTCAGAGAGGGCAGATCCTGCGAACAGGCTTTGCAAACAATCAAATGTTCCTGCGCCATAAGCGCTAACGCCAAGAATTACACCACCATCGTCTCCCTGGACATAAAAGGGGCTTTTGATAATATAGAGTGACCCCATATTTTCCGCACTCTTCAAGAAATTAACTGCCCGGGGAATCTTGCGGGAGTCATCCGTTCTTACCTCTCAGAGAGAAAAATCCTTGTTAACTGGGGCGAGGGCATGTCAGTTTTACCCCAAACTAAAGGCTGCCCTCAGGGCTCATGCCTAGGTCCTATCTTATGGATAATCATAGCCAACAAAATCCTCAGCAAGATGACCGCTGAGGGTTTCAATATCGTTGCCTATGCGGATGACTTCTCCATTATTTTCTCGGGTCCTCGGAGGAAGGATCTGGAGGACCAAGCCCAGGTGGCTCTCAACTTCTTCAGTAATATCCTTAAAGATCTTGATCTACAACTTTCCCCTTCAAAATCTAATGCACTAACTTTGGCATTCCCAAAAGCTTTGAAGAGGAGTCCCAAGATTCGGATTGAGGACGTCAGTGTGCATCATGTTCGGCAGCTAAAACTCTTGGGCATAATTTTCGATGACCACCTCAACTAGCTGGCCCATGTCAAATACTTAAAACTTAAGACCCTTGCGCTATACCATAGCTCCATGAAAATGGTTGGGAAAAGATGGGGAATTTCAACCTCACTCCTGAAATTTTGGTATACCGCGATCATAGAAAAGATCATTACCTATGGTGCTGGCATTTGGGGTGGGCACCTAAGAACAGATGCAATAGTTCAACTTAATTCTGCACAAAGGCCCTTCCTCTTGCAAATGGCAAGAGGATTCAAAACTATCTCAACTGACGCCCTCACAGTCATCACTGGTATTCCTCATGCCCACCTGCAGGTCTCCCAAATTTACATCAAAACAAATATCCTTCAGCTCAAAGACACAGCCCTTGCCTCAATAGTCTTCCCCGAGACCCCAATCCAAACTATGACCTGCAGTTGGAACATTCACCCAGGAAAGGACGTTGCTTCCCTTCTTATTAATTGTTCTAAAAATAGCTTCTCTCCCTCTGCTCCGGTGGCTGTTTTCACCGATGGATCTAAGACAGATCATGGAGTGGGTGCAGCTTTCTGCATTTTCGTCTCGGATGAAGTTATCCACCGGTGGGCGGGCAGACTCGAGGACTATAACTCAGTTTTTCAGGCCGAATTATTGGCCATTAAGAAGGCCTTGGACTGGGCACTTTCTGCTCCCCAGTATCCAGAAATCAGCATTTTCAGCGATAGTCTCTCGGGTCTGCTCGCAACTGCCCGCCACAGGAGCAGACACCCACAAATACTAGAAATCAAAAAACTTCTAATGAATCAATCCACTAAAATCTCCCTGGCACACGTTTCTGCCCACAAGGGAGTCGCCGGCAATGAGCTCGCGGACTCTCTGGCCAAGGAGGCAACCGAGTTCCCGACAGTCAATGTCTCCCTCCCAGCCCCTCCCTCATTTGTAAAATCGAAAATTAAACAAATTTTAAATATTAAATGGCAAAACCTGTGGAACGATTCTGAAAAAGGTAGGTTTACCTTTAACTTGGTTCCACAGGTAAGCCACAATTCTTGGAATCTCACCCCTCCCATCACAGCGTTCCTCACTGGCCATGGTCCATTTCCTTCATACCTTCATAGGTTTCATTGTCGACGATCTGCCCTGTGTCCCTGCGGCGAAGAGGGGACTCCAAACCATTATTATTACCATTGCCATTTAACCCAAAATTACCATCTTAGAAATCCAAATCCCCGCCCACTAAATTGGCTTGAAGACATTATTACACGTAAACCCCTTATCTTCAAGCTTAATAAAATTTTTGATCTACTAATGGATATTACCAATTTAACTAATTGAAACATCTTTTTATTTATTTCCCTAAATTTAAATATGTAAACTCTTGTTTTATTTTTATTTTATTTTTATTTTATTTTTATTTATTTTATTTATATTTATTTTATCTTTATTTATTTTATTTTTATTTTATTTTTATTTTTTAATACTTGGTTACCTGTACTGCTGCAGGTCAGCAGAAGCAAAATATGATTTTAAAAAAAGTTGCTCCTAGTCGTGAGAGGGTGAATTCCCTGGCAACTTCAGTCTGCATGCCAACTGTCGCGTGGGGCCGGCTGGGCCCGGCATGCAGACCAACCATGTTTTGTAAATATCTACTTATTAAATTTCTGTCTCTATCCATCGCCCAATGTCGCGTTTAAGGTTAATTAAGCCTGGCGAATTTTGTATTATTATTATTTTTTTTTTTTTTAGAGTTTTCAATAAACTGCGAGTAGTCCCCTCAGAAGCGCTCTACATCGCTCCAAGAGTGATGAGCGGGGGCTGCTCCCTGTTAAATGAGATTTGGACCGCAGTGTAGACATTGATTCAAAGATGGATGGTTTTGGATTCTTGCTGATGCGTCGAATACTGGACGAATTGGAGTAGTGCTATTCTCCTTTATAACTGGTCGATGAGGTAAGTAGTGTCCATAAAAGGACCTTTCACATTGAGGAACCTCTTCAATAATTTTGTCGCCAAGCAATCCTAAAAGTACTTCCTCATATTTTTCATAAATATTACTCGAAAGTAGTTTTTGTGTGACATTGGTTAACCTTTTCTTGGCTAAACACAAATTATCAGGTAAAGGTGGTTTATCTTCAGCCCATGGCAAGGATATTTCATAACGACCGTCTTTATTCCGTGTTACTGTCTGTAGAAAGTGTTCTTTTACTTGACGATCTATTTCCATCTTAGATAGCTTTTCGATTGGATCACTTATTCCAAGTAAATCTAATCTCCATAAGTCGGAAATTTCTGCTTCTTTTACAAACATGGAAGTAACTGATAGCGCTAAATTTTCTTTAGATGAACTTTCTTGAGGAACTTTTCCCATTAATGTCCAGCCAAAAAGTGTTTCCATTGCAACTAGCCCAGAAGACAACACTTCTCTTCGACCTGTCAATAATTTACCGATTACATCGGCTCCAATCAGTACTTGAATAGATTCATCTGCATCGCCAACATCTGTCAAAACAATGTATTTCTCGGCCAATTCTTTCAGCCAAGAACCTTTTCCCACAGGTTTAACATTTTCACATATAATATTTTGATCCAAAACCTCAAAATTGCATCTGAATTTCCCTGTCAAATCTCTTAATCTTATTTTATAAAAGTTATGTTCATATTCTTTGGTTGAGACTCCGCCAAAAAGTGAATGTACAACCTTTTCTTTTTTAATGGCTGCATATTTCATTTCTTCTGCTAATTTCTTCAAAATATACGATCTTTGTGAGTCAGTATTCAAAATTAGACGAATATCCTTTTCTTTATTATCAGAGACGACTTTTGCTTTTAGAGTTTGAAGAAATACCCTTGGATTTTTATTGAAATTTGCCATATTTACTTCACTTTCATTTGACTTTTCTTTCTCTTCCCTTTCATTTGTTTTGCCTTTATCAAGACTTTGGCACATCACGGTGGAATGTTTTCTATCACAGATAAAACACTTCAGGACAGCTTTACACTGTTTGGTAGTGTGACCTGACCCCAAACAGAGGAAACAGCACTTCTTATCCTTTAGAACATTCTGCTTCTCATTAAAACTCATCTTTCGTGCCGTAAAACAGTCTGAACTCATATGCTTTCCATCACAAAACACACAAATTTTCTTTAGATCCTGTTTAAAAGAAGTCGTTAATAAAGTAGAGGCAGTGGGTATAGGCTTAAAAACATCAGTATAAGTCCTTCTTTTTCTATAATTTCGGTCATCATTTTTCCTTGCCAGACCAAAACCGGCGACCGCCAAATTTATTCTTTCATCTCCTTCAACTTCACATTTGAGAAATTGCATTAAATTGTCCAACCGTTCTTTCGCATCAGAACTAGTAGAAACAATGTTACTTCTATTCCAAGCTTTCAAAAATTCAGCTGGAAAACAGGATTCTACCATAGGATATAATATAGAAGCGCATTTATCAGTAGTGACACCCAACGTTTCAAGAGCCCTTAAATATGATTCAAGTTTATCGTACAATGAAGTAAGAGAAAATTTTTCTTTTGTATGAGCAACTATAATTAATTTTAATAATTCTCTAACGTACACTTCAACTAGAAGATCATCTCTTCCATAACGAGCTTTTAGACTCTCTATAACTTTGGCATAGTTGGCGACAGTTGGCGGAAAACTATCTACAACTTCTCGTGCTCTGGAACCAGCGACCGTTGCTTGAATGAGGTACTGGAATTTGTTTTCTGGAGGAATATCGTTATCTTTATCTATCTGCTCAAACTGACTCCAGAATGGTAACCATTCTTTTAAATCGCCATCAAATTGTCGGAATTGTAACTTGGGTAAAGAAATTTTTCTTCTAGATGCATTATTTTCACTAACAGTTAAAATTGACTCCCCTTGAATGTAGGCCTGGGACTGTATTCTAGCCAATTCCAACTGTTGGTCTAATTCCATCTTCTTTATCTCTAATTCTTGATTAAGCCTTTTTTCTTCTAGTTCAAGTTTAAGTTTTTATTGTTCAAGCTTAAGTTTCTCCTCTTGTTCAAATTTACGTTTTTGTTGCTGAAGATCTTTTTCTTGCTCGACTTTCAATTTTTCTTTTTCTTGCCTCTCAACAACAGCCGTTGATAGAATTTCTTGCACAAAACTGGGATCATTTTTATATTCGTTGCTATTCAAAATAATTTCCTTCAAGGTAGCAATAGTACATTCAGGAGGAATTATGTCGCCAAGCTCTTCCGCTACAAACTTCAGATCGGCTTTTCTAAAACCTTTAATTGCTTGAAACATATTGTTTTACTTTGTCCTGTCGCGGACGCCACAAAATGTTATTTAAGCGTACAAAAAGAAAGTTATTTTAACTCTCTAGCTTACTAGTTATAATTGCGGACTCCAAATAAACTTAAAGCATACAAAAGAAGTTATTTTAAACTTCTAAGATTTCTAAAAACTAAATAAATTTCAACAACAACAAAATCTATTTGCTGCTTTTATTCCACTTAAAAATTTGAATACTGAGAAAAAGAAACTAGATGCACGCACACGAGCATCATCTGAAATCTTTTCTTTTTTTTTTACAATAATAAAAATACATCACGTGAGTTAAAAAATATAAAAATGAGAGAATAAAATAAAACATGGACAATATCTAACAACTACGAAGAAATATACCACGAAATTTGGGAAAAAATGTTTGTTAATGTTGGAGTACAAAACTTTCTACCCCTCACTGTAATTCTTTTCTTTTTATTTATTTATCTTCTTTGAAGAAGAAAAAAAATGTTTTTAATACATTTAAATGTAAAAGACGTATTCTCTTAAAATAAAATTTAGAAAATAAATCAACTTGAGTGAATTTTCACTCATTTACCTAGAAAGAACGTGCCCTGTCATCTTGAGTTAAATTCACTAAATTGAATGAGTTAACAAAATGAACTCAAACTTGAGTTATTTAATGCATCTGAGTAATTTATTTATTTTATTAATGATTTTAATAAACTGCATCAACTTACAATGGCGTAGCCCGTAGCACTTCCGTGCTACTACAGGAATGTGTTGCAGCGAGAGCAATGTTGCCACTTACAAGTGGTTGAATGAGTAGAAATAACTCAAATATCGATAACTCAAGTTCACTTAAATACAAAGCTACTCCATTAGCTAAAAAAATTGCATTTTTAACTCAAGTCTATTTAAGAAAACATTAAATCCTACTTGACATGGGGAATTAACTCATTTATTTTAAGAGAGTATATACGGTGCATTACTATAGTATAGCTAAGCATTCTAGTGCATTTTAAATACCCTATTCAAAAAAGTTTTAGAAACACGTTTATAGTTTTATTTGAGAAAATGTTCCGTGTGATGGCGGCTACCAACCCCCTTAAAACCTTGACTGAATATTGTAGCTGCATTTATAAAACATTTATGACTTTTATTACATTTTAAAATTTATTACAGATCGTCCGGAGAATTACTACCCACAGTACTATCTGATATTTATCGGTGATGCATATGGATGAAAAGCATTTAAACATTTCAAACTCAGAAAAAAAAGAAAAATAAATAATAATAATAATAATAATAACAAACAATAAAAAAAAAAAAAAAAGAAAAAAAAAAAAAAGAAAGAAAGAAAGAAAGTGAACCAATCTGCATACATATAGCCAATATCATGAGGCAGTTACTTGAAAATTTCAAAATAACATAAAAAAGTATTTATGAATCGATTTGCATTGAACTCGATAAACTTTAACCTATATCAATCACTCATGGTTCATAGCAAGGTTTCAACCAAGTTTACTTACTAATCGTCTTCAACCGCCATTTGTTTCAAAATGGCGGTTAATTGAAAATCACAAATATATCATCCGATTTTGCCGGAAAGACATTTAGGTTGATTTCTTTAGAAATCGATCTATTGCAATAACTTACTTCATCTATCTATCTTTAATGGGAAATTTGTCATCACGATAACTTCCGAAATAATCAACCAAATCGACCCAAAGTAGTGAACTTATCTTATAAATATCTTGAATGAGTTTTTTAACCAAGTTGCTCCGCTAATTTGTTTTCAAGTGACAGACACTTGAAAATTTCAAATACAGATTGTAAAAGCTTATTTAAGACCGAATTTACTTAAATTTTGTTGCATACATGAACCACATAAGTAAATTTAAGACTCTAATTTTTATTCTCTAAAAGAAATATTTAAATTTATAAAAAAAAAAAAAAAAAGTTAACTAAGCTAAAAGGTGATATGTTCAAACAGTGAAATTAAAAAAATAGAATTCGTAAAACTTCATTTTTTAATGAGATATTCTTATAAAACGAAGTAAGAAAAGTCCTGTAGGATAACATGGGAAGAGAGAAAGGGGGTATCTGACTGACGTGCAGCCTTAAGTTATGAATATCTTCGCTGCAAACTAGCTTCACCATTTTGTTTCAAAGTGGCGGCCACTTGAAAATTTATCATTATCGTAATGACATTTGAAATACTGAATTAATTAAAACCGAAGTTGGATAGTGGACTTATTTATCAAATATGTTGGATGAGTTTACTGGGTAACTTGCTCCGCCATTTTGTCCCCATGTTGCGGCCACTTAAAATGAGACTGCTGCTTGAAAATTTATCATTGCGATAAGTTTTGAAATGCTATTACTATAAACTATTACTATAAACTATTTGAACCTGATCTGGGAAGTGGTTTTAAGTTACGAATATCTTTATATAAGTTTGATGGTAAACTTGTTTCACCATTTTGTTTCCAAGTGGTGGCCACTTGAAAATTTGTCAGCATGATAACTTTTGAAATACTGAATTAATTCGAACCAAATTTGGACAGTGAAATTATCTTACCAATGCATTTTATATGTTCGAGGACCAAGCTAATCCGACATTTTGTTTCCAAGTGGTGGCCACTTGAAAATTTGCAGCACGATAACTTTTGAAATACTGAATTAATTCAAATCAAATTTGGACAGTGAAATTATCTTTCAAATACATTTGATATGTTCGAGGATCAAGTTGATCCGACATTTTGTTTCCAAGTGGTGGCCACTTGAAAATTTGTCAGCACGATAACTTTTGAAATACTGAATTAATTCGAAAAATTTGGACAGTGAAATTATCTTACAAATACGTTTTATATGTTCGAGGACCAAGTTAATCCGACATTTTGTCTCAAAGTGCCAGCCCCTTGCAAATTTCAAATTCACATTCAAATATATATATATTTATGAATCGATTTGCTTAAAACTTCATGTGTACATAGCCCACACCATTATCTTCAAGTTTGTTTATTAATAAACTTTAACCGCCATCTTGTTTCAAAATGGCGGCCACTTGTTTGAGAAAAAAGAAATCAACCTACTCTTTTGACTGAACCTGAAGAACAACTAGTTTTGCTTTAAATTTCAATTTTTTTTTCTAGATTTTAAGTTTTAACATATTTTGTCGTAAATATGTGTATAAAATAAATGTTTCTGAATACATAAAAAAAAAAAAAAATCATTACTACATCATCAAAAAATTACTATAACAACAACAAAAAAAAAAGAAGAAAGAAAAAAGCCAAGAAATAACATTTTACTTAAAGAAAAATAAATAAATAAATAAATAAAAAGTAAAATCTGATTAAAGTCTAATGAATATATTGTACATATTTCCTAAAAATATTATATTACTGTTATTATATATGTATATTTTACTTCCTTAATAAGTATTGTACACTGTAAAAAAGTTTACTAACGTTTCTCAAGAACGTTATTCCCTCAATATGCGTGTGGAAAGTGTTCAGATTTTAGAATGCACTGTTCTTTTGAGCAACTTTACACATCTTGTTTGAGAAACATTACAAAACAAGAAGAAATCGTGAGAAACCAATTATAGGACTTGCAGAGGAAGACATCTGCTAAAAAGCTGACCAATTAGGTTGCAATACTTCTCATCTGACGTCATTGCCTTTCGGAAGCTAAAGTAAACGAAATCGAGATCGACCCAACTCTAATAGCAACAGCAAGCATACCATACCTTTTGTGGCAGGAAGAACGGAAATTGAAGTACACATATTAGAAATTGGAAATGATTTAACTATCGGTAAGTATGAATGAGATCTTAACCCATCCTTAATTAAATCACTTACATTTTCTAAAAATTTTTCTAAGGATTATTTCTCGAACTGCCAAATATAGGGTAGGTGCTCCAGTGAATGATATGCTCCAGTAATTGGCATCTATCGCGAAATAATTAATAAATAAGAAAAATAATAAAATCATCTATTTTACATATAAGAATTTTAACATTTTATGTCAAACACTAGAGCATAGGGTGCTAATAACTGCTAAAATGAATAACTAGCAGTGTCAAACACTGGAATAAAGGGTGCCAATTACTGATAAAATGACAAACTGGCAGTGTCAATTACTTGAACATTGAGTGGGTGTCAAATAAAAATTCATTAAATATATAAATATATATAATTGTTATCAAATGTATACGTTTTAAGATGTATGTGGTTCTGAATGTCTTTCATGCCATATGTATTAACTTATGATTTCTAAAAATATTTTCTGACGACTAGGACATTAAAACTATCAGTGATGGTTCTAAAAGTATCAATCACTGGTGCACTTACGCTATATGAAATATATAAATATGAATAGAGTCTTTCAAGAGAACATATTTAAATTTTTAAGTAATAGCTACATACATAATAATTTTGGAAATACCAATAAATCTACAATAAATTTTGTAAGAATTTTGCATGCAGTTCTGACGTACACCATAATAAATTAATTTATAAGATATACATTGTTATATAATTATATTAAAGAAAATTTTAATTACAAAAAACTATAAAATTCAGACTGTTAATTTGTTTTAACAAACTTTTCAAAAATGGTAAAATATTTATTGATTCCATGATCAAATGTAATTATTTGTACAAGGAATTCACACGCAAAAAGAGAAATATAGATGAAAAGCCATTTCTCTTATTCACGAAAAATTAAGAGCATTAAACTTTAAATAAAATTTACCCCCCCCCCCCCCTCCCAAATATATATATATTGAGAACCTAACAAAATGTTATTTTGTAAGCAGCCGTTGAAAGTACCCGATACATGACATATTAAACTTCAAGCTGCATCCAACTTTACTGCTCAAAGTATGTAGCTTTTCATTAAAGTTGTATAATGTGTATCCATATACAGAGAAATATTTTCGTAAAATAAAATTACTGATAAAATAATTTCTCTTTTCTTTAATAAATTTATCAATCAATATTGAATTTTTAGTTAGAGACAAATAAAAAAGCAAAGCTTTGAAATTATGAAATTTATAAATAAAAAGAAATTATATATGGAAATTAATAAAATAAATTATATGTTTTATTATTTCAAAGTCACCAGCATTAAAAGAGTAGGTTTACAAATGCGGAAAAAGTACTTTTCCGCGATACAATTTTATAAGTATAGAAAGAAAAACAGGCACATTCTGTTAAATATTTCTCTTTTCAAAATGACAAAGACTGCAATATTAAACTACTTAAAACTGATTGATAAAATAAATGAATATTCTGGTTTCACATGCAACAAAGTTACAAAAAATATGAAATGTTAAGTATATATATATATATATATATTTTTTTTTCAAGAAATCTAGTGTTAAACACAAGTGCAGCATAAAAGCCATGATGTACGAGCAGGTACATTGTAGCTACGGATCTCCATATGTTACACAATAATATTGTTTAAAATTACCGTTTGCCAAAATGGAATCTTGCCTACTAATCTGCATGCGTTACACAACACTGTTGTGTAAAGTTACCGGTTTGCCAGAGTCAGAGTGGAACCTTACCAACTGATCTCCAAATGTTACGCAACAATGTTGTGTAAATTTACCCTTTGCGAGAGAGGAACCTTACCTACTGATCTCCATACGTTACACCACAATGTTGTGAAAAGTTACCACTTGCGAGAGAGGAATCTTACCTACTGCTCTAATCTGCATACGTTACATAACATTGTTGTGTAAATTTACCGTTTGTCAGAGTGGAATCTTACCTACTGATCAGCATACAATACACAACAATGTTGTGTAAACTTATCGTTTGCAAAAATGGAACCTTATCTTTTGATCTGCGTACGTTACATAACTATTCTGCGTAAAGTTACCGTTAGCGAGAGTGGAACCTTACCTTTTAATGTGCATACACTACATTACAATGTTGTGGAATCTTATCTACTGTTCTGAATATATTACATAAAAAACTTGTGTAAAGTTACTCTTTGCGAGTGTGTAAATTTTCTTCCCTGTCTGCAAAGATTACGTAACTACAGTTGGTAAGGTTTCTCAACATAGTTGTGGCAAGTCAGCTGCTTCAACATTGTTGAGTAAAGTTACACAACATTTTTTACAGTGTATTCTCGATTTGTGAAATGAATTTTGTATCTTGCATAGCTTAAAAATAAATGATCGTAGAATACTGTAAATTTATAATTTTGATTGTCGTGACGTCTAGTTACAAACTTTCAATTTTGGTCTTGACACGAGCTTTCGTTTAAACTTTATTTACAATTCTGCACGATTTTTCGTGATGTCTGTATGTACGTATGTGTGTGCGTGCGTATGCATGTATCTCACATAACTAAAAAACAACTGGACGTAGAACGTTGCAAATTGGTATATTGATTTGTTATAACGTCTACTTGGGCACCTCATTTTTTGGTCTTTCTGTGACTTTCTATTTTAGAGATATTTACGAAAAGCATATCCATAATGTCCAAAAATACAAAGATTTTGGCCATTACATATGACCTACCTTCATAGAGATTTCAAACGAAGTTAATAGTAGAGCCCATAATAATGTTGTTATGATAATTGCTGACATTTTTGCGTGTAGCAAGTATTTCTTAAATACTAGTAGCGGGTTCTAGTCGACGAATGCATTTTATTTAAATGAATATTCAGCCCGTAGATAGAGCCTGTAATTATACTGTTATGAAAATTGTCGACATTTTTGCGTTAAGAAAGTAATTTGTAAAGATATAAGCAGGTTCTAGTCGACGAATCCACTTTATTTAATGATTATTCTGGAAATAGTTTAATAAAACATTTTTTTTTTTTTTGAAGGGGGGGGGGGGTACTACAAAAATTAATAATAAACGAATATTCACAAAAAATCCAATAAAACAGTTATTCATACTACAGAAGTGAAGTAAATAGGGTTAAATATAGTACAGATCTGGAATTTCGCTAGTTCAGAAACAATGATCAATCGCACAGTTCGATGCCTGAATGGAGTTAGAATTCATTGAGACTCTTGTCAGTGGTTTATAGAATTTTCGAAGTAGTTCTGCGCTAGAAACTAATGAATCATTTCGGAAAATTCCACAATTCGACTGCTACTGAAGTTACAAATTCTAAACTTTAGAAATCTTAAATTACCCTTTTTTCGTCAAACTTGGATGCCAGATTCCTACAATGGGCTCCAAGACAACGCTCATCTCCGTGGAAATGAAGGAATTGCCACCTTTTCCCACATTTTATGTAATACCGTACAGAAAGCAGCACATAAAGAAACAGGCAAATTCTAGTCTAAAATCATCAATGACTCCTTTTTTTATAACCTTGTTAGTCATTTATAGAACTTTCGAAGAATTTAGCTTTGCGCTAGATAACAATGAACTTTTACGAAAAATTCCTGAGCTCTGTTCCTTTTGAAGTTAGAGCTTCCAAACTTTGGCAACCCTAAGCTACAAAAATTTGCCAAATTTGGTTGCCAAGTTCCCAAATTTGACTCCAAACCACGAAATTCTAAGCCAAAACAAAAATTTACATTGGCGAAAAACTTGGAGACTTGGCGAGATTAGTGACCAAATTTGGCGGAAAATATTATTTCAAGGTAGCAAGATTAGTAAAGCTTTGTTTCGTATAAAGTATCGTTTCTCCCTTCTCCCTATTCATTTTTGCCAAAGGGAAAAAAAGTACACTATCAAGACTCTAGAGATTCTGTTAAACTCTAAGCTGAGCTAATGAATCGCCAATGACGATTTTGTAATATTCTGTGGAATATTATTTTATATAATCTTACTATCGTGACTTTTATGGTTGGAGTAATAGTTTTGGCTTGTTTACAGGATTGTTTATGGATTCAGATATGTTTACGTGCCTGTTTATTTACGAACCAGTTATCTCACAAACAATTGTCAATGTTTTTGTAACAATATGTATATTTAGTATGTGTATAAGGAAGTCATGTGATGTGTACATCTTTTTTTTTTTTTTAACAGAAGGACGATGATAACAAAACATAAAAAAGCAATATCAGTTTGTTCGTATAATTTTCTCTCACTCACTCTCTCTCTTTTTTTCATATATTTTTTCGAGGTTACATTTTATGACAGAGTTTTTTCTTTGTTTTCTTTGGTTTTCTTTCTCTTTTTTTTTTTTTTTTTTTTTTTCCTACCGCACAGTCAATGATGACCTTCCCGCCCAAAATGGCTATTCGGAATTCTCAAAAGCATTTTTATTTTTAAACCTTTTTTATTTTGTTATTTTTTGTTATTTTGTTATTTTTTTTTTTTTTCAAGACACGCAATATGACCATAACTGTGTCATCACTATTATTCGGTTTTAATGTATCTTTTTAATGAAGTACAATCTACTTGTTTTGATGGAATGAAATAATCTTCTTTTGAATTTTTTTTTTAAAGGTATTCCAAGCAAAGAAATGGAAAAAAGATTATATAATTTTTTTTCCACACAGTTAAAAAACAATCTGTTCAGAAAACCCTGGCCTACTTTTCTTTTTCTCTCTTCATTCTTTAATTTTTTAACTCCCCATCGTCGAGCGGAATTCGCCAGTCAGGTACGTCTCCGTTCAATTTATTTGAATCTTTGTAGTTATAATCTTTAATTAATTTTTATTAATAAAAACCATACTATCGAGTAAAATTTCAATTTTGTTTGATAAAAATCATCTTTATATTGCAAAAGCTTTGTTTACTTTGAGGCGTGCCGTTTGTG
The DNA here is from genome assembly GCA_963930645.1 of Salticus scenicus. Classification (NCBI taxonomy): domain Eukaryota; kingdom Metazoa; phylum Arthropoda; class Arachnida; order Araneae; family Salticidae; genus Salticus; species Salticus scenicus. Next base: position 53,619,958 of record OZ005658.1, on the reverse strand, counting down.
TAGAATGCTATATAATATTATTTTATAAACACACGGTTTACTCAGATTCATGCATACTTAAAAATGTCTTTGTCTATAACGCAGTTTAAATTCGTTTAAAAGAAGTGCCGTCCGTAAAGTGTAATGTATTAAAAATTTTTTTTGCGTGTCCCTGTGCACGAAGCAGAAACACTAAATAAACCAGAAATAATGTAGATAATTCCATGTAAATCCAAAAGTATTTATACCAAATTTCAAGGCAACCAAATTACTTGTGTGGCCGCTATTGCGGTATAGACGTACAGACGGAGAAATAACAAACCCATTTTGAGTCGTTGACGTTTCAACAAATATGAATATACTATAGAATTATTCATATTTATAATAATTTATACAGTAATCAGAATATAAATAATTATAAGATAAAAGAAAACTTTTTATATACTATGTTTTAAATTTTCTGATGAATCATAGAGCTCTTACCAATGTGCATAAAATTTTTAAATTGATAATGACGTCAATTTTTGTGAGATGCATAATCTAACTTTTTATACTTTTTTAACGTTCACGTTTAATTACATGTATTTATTTTTATGTCGAAAGAAAACGAACTCGTAATTTTTTTTTTTTTTTTTGGCAACAGTTAAATTATAGCTAATATTTTAATGACTATTTTTATTGCTATTAGGAGCTTATTATTTTAATATTTTAATTAATTATAAGAAAACTATTCGAAAATCGGACTTCGTGTTGTCATCGGGTTGTGAGCTACTGTGAAAGTTTCAAATGTCTAGCTAGTAGGGAAGTTAGTTAAAATTCGATTGCAAGATTTGTACCGGACAAACAAACAAACATACAAACAAACAAACAAGAATAGAAGTTAATGAAAACATGGTAAAATACTTAAAATTGATGAAATATGACATTTTTTTTACCATAAATAACTTATAACTGCGCATGTGTAAATGTTAACAAAATTTCATTTCCATAATCGAACTTATATAAATCTCAAGCAGTAATCATGAAAATTAAAAAGGTTAACATCGTTAGAATGAACTAAATTTCAGCTCCTCTCAAACAGAAGAAAAAAAAAAAAAAAAAAAGAAAAAGAAAAAGAAAGGGGAAAAAAAAAAAAAAAAAAAAAAAAAAAAATGATTGTTTTATTGATATTTATTTGCTATCAACGTATCCTAGGCACCTTTGACTTGGTGCTACTGAAGGTTTCATATGAAAGTTTAATTTCCGTTTAGACTATATTTAATTTGTTCAATAAAATATATATACAGGCAATAAATCTCACAGATTTTGATGCGGCTATACTGGGATGTTTGAGGCGGGATAAGTGATTTTTACAATTGTAAAGTAAGTAATAATTTTAGTTTTATTATTTTTGTTAGGAATAATTTTATTTTTTAAGTAACATTAGTGTGATTCTAGTGTTTAAAAGTGTGTTTGTCTTTTGTTTTTCCTTTTTCTTATTGAGTTTGAATTTATTTACAAGTCTTTTGGGTGTTATTGGGATTAGCATACTGTAAATTTGTAGCAAATTCCGTACAGTATGACAGAAATAACACCTATTTTGCATGTAACATTCAATCTATGCCCTTAAAAAAGTATTGATGTTGTACGTATTCATTAACGAAAGCTTAATTTTTTCAGAAATCTTTATTCATGTTCTTTCTAGTTCTTCATGTGATACTTGGTTTTATCTTTTGCAATGTTTGAAAGGTTTTAAAAAATTTCAGGATTTTTGATATACACACATATATATATATATAAATTAGATTTGAAATCTATAAATAACGTTTTTTCAGTTTGTATTTTTTCATGAATTCGTGATCTTTAAAATACTAAAGATTCTGCAGAAATTTGAGAAAAGGTTTAATACTTTTTCTGGATGTTTAATAGAACCTATTTAAAAGAATTAGGGTTGGTTTTATTATTATTATTACTATTATTAATTAGTTTTTGAGGAAAAATTTTTTGAAAAGTGCATGTCTATATAAAAAATTTGAAAAAAAAAAAAAAAAAAAAAAAAAAAATGCATGATTTGTGTTATATTTTTATTTTTAATATCTTTTCTTTTAAAAATATTGCGAAATTCATCCCTGATTCTGTTAAGGAGACTGAGACGCCTGCGACATCCGTGAAATGGGGAATTTAAGTTGTTGCTTTTAATAGCCATATATTTTTTCATTATGCATGTATCAATAAAATATTTGTATGAAAATATTAACAAGAAGTCCAAGAAATATTTGATGCAAATTATTTACTCTTACGTATTACAGTTTTATATATATATATATACTAGCAGGCTTTGCCCGCTTCGCTGGTCATTATATTGAAATGAATCCCCAAAACAGCATATCATTAATAATAATAAAATATCTTAAAAAAAAAAAAAATCATTGAAATCCGTCAAAATCTAATTTTAAGTTCCTGCTACTTTCTGTCGTGGTATTCCCGCTCGCCACAGTCGAGTCTGGACCCCCAATGCCTTCAGCAGTCCCTTACCTGCTTTTTACTCCCCCTCCCTCGCGGTTACAGTTGAAAATTTTACAAAATCTCATCAAAGTGCATATTTCGCACACTTAATTAACACCCACACACCAAAATTCGCCATTCTTAGGTAATTTGGACGGATTTAAGCTACAAAATGTGGTTTTTTGCCCCGCCCGCCCCAAGAGGAAGGGGGGGGGGGTAAATTTCCAAAATTACTTTATATTGCATGTTGCATACAGATACCTAACCGACACATCAAAAGATTGAGATCCTGAAATTATTTAAAGCTGAGCTATGCTTTAAAACTTTTTTTTTTTTTTTTTTTTTTTTAATCTCTCCCCCCGTTCTTAAAGGAGGGAAGGAGGAGGGAATTTCGCAAAATCTCTTCATACTATGAGTTAGATACATATAATCGTCCCTTACATAAAAAATTTCCAACCTTAGGTAATTTAGTACAGCGTTACGCATGAATACATGTTTTTGCCCCCCATTCTCCAAAGGGCGGTAGGGTGGAATTTCATAAAATCCCTTTGTAGTGTGTGTTCAGTTCGATTTCCTCGTGTGTTGAGTACCCTTCTTCTAAAACCTTTTCCCTTCCCTCCCCCCCCCCCCCCTTAAAAATCCAAAATTCCAAAATCGCAGAAAATATTTTTTTTTGTACTCAAGTCTGGTCTTTCCATCTGCAATTTCTTCACCGTTAAGTAATTTGGAGCCGAGTTAAGCCTTCTGCCTCCCAAGGGGGACAGGGAGGGGGGTATTTTGCAAAGTTCCGTCTTAGTTGGGGGTCAGGCTCCGAAAACCAACCTGGTCACTAAAATTTGTGACCCTCTTTCCCACAGAATCGTCATGGCAGTGTTGAGTCAGTGAATCAGTGAGTTTACTCTTTTATATGTACAGATTTGTTTATATTTTTTATGGACTACTTGGCTTAAGGTTGCTGTCACAAAAATAGTGTCCTTGGCGTAAAATGTCCTATCTACTTCAGTATTAAAATTGAAAATATACCCAGGATTATCAACTAATAAGGCTCTTTAATACAGATCTGAATTCGCTTTCATTTTCTTATTATTTAATTTTGATAATGACGTTATGTTGTCATGTGCCTAAGCAAATTTAATATTTTTTTTTTTTTTTTTTTATTATTATTCGCGTGAAATATTCTTTGGCAACAATTAAAAATTAAAATAAATTATTTTAAAGTTTTATTATAGAAGAAATATCTATATTATATAGAAGATTAATTAAAAATTTACATTATTCCCGGTATAAATAGTAGCCTATGTCTTATTCCAGACTATTATCTATCTCTGTACAAAATTTCATCCAGATCCGTTCATCCGTTGTGGCGTGATTGAGTAACAAACATCCATCCAAACTTTCGCATTTATAATATTAGTATAGATTAGTTATCATGTGCATGTGTTAGATTGAGTTATTTTGCTGTCAAATTGACAAAATTTTAATTTTGAATTTCAAAACTCTGTCGTTCTTGGCGCTTATTGTATTTGGTGATCAAAAACGTAATACGAAAATATGCATGCCAGATGTATATTTTCGTAATATGCATTGTACGAAATATTGTTTCATATTATTCATTACTCTCTTAATATAAGTTGTTAAAATAACCATGATTTTTGAAAGGAATTAAATTATGTTCGCCAAATAATTTGGCGATATTTTTTTTTTTTTTCTGCTACGGATGACCGATATCAAATCTATTCCGCTGCAACATACTAGTATCTTATATCAGATATTTTATTTAGACATTTGAAAACAAAATTGACTTCAAATTATGATAGAATATTTATCATTTTCCTTTTAATTAGTATATTAGTTGGATATTTATTGTGTAAATATCATCTTTTGAAATGAAATGCTTGTGTTTTCAATCGAATATGGAAATTTTCCATTTTTTTTTCTCCTAGAGTTTTGAAATTAAAAATTCAAATTTTGTCAATTTTACAACAAAAATAACTTAATCTAACGCATGGACATGATAATTAATACATACCTATACCTAAATATGGGGATTAAAATCGGAAAATAATTTCCCGCGATTTTTAATAATTTTTTACAAAAAATCCAATGGACGTTTAACATAAGAAATATTTTTCTTGCATCCACGAACGGCCAGTGACGTCATCACTACGCTTGCGTATTAGCACTTTATCAATGTGTAAAAGAAATTTTTAATTAAAAATGACGTCAATTTTTGTGAGATGCATAATTTTTTTAAATAATTTTTTATCGTTCACGTTTAAATAAATGTATTTATTTTCCTGTTGAAAAAAATAAATAAATTCGTTTTTTTTTTTGTTTTTTTTGGCAACAATTAAATTATGGAAAAATATAAATGGCTAATTTTTTGCTATTATTAGCTTACAAAATTGCTATTTTATGCATAAAACTCGCAAAAAAAAATTTTTTTTCGGAATAAAAGGTAGCCAACTTTTTAAGTTAGGGTATAAGCTATCTCCATTACAAATTTCATCGAAATCCGTCGAGCAGTTTTGGCGTGAAACTCAGTCAAATAAATTCACGGACATTCACATTTATATATATATAAGATATATATATAATAGCAACTGTAAACATATGTATTTTACTCTTAAGGATTTTTTTCACTTTGGTACACTTTTCTAAAAAAAATAATGAAAATCTTACCTTGAAATCCTGCATGATGATAGAAAATACTTTTTTTTAATGTACTGAACCTATTTTATGTTTTGTTGTTCTATTTTTAAAATTATAAAAAAAAATGGCAATTTTTACTTATTGGAAATATGCATTTTTGAACACATATTTTCGCTCTTTTAAAAAAATATCACAAGGTATATATATATATATATATATATATATATATATATAAGTAGGTTCACTATATGCAGAGACACTTATTTTATTTCCATCTAAAATTTCAAGGAACTGCTTTCAACAGATTTTTCACAAAGTATACCAAAGTGAAAAAATCCTTAAGAGTAAAATACGTATGTTTATATTATGAAAAAAACACTGTAATACGTAAGAGTAAATAATTTGTATCAAATATTTCTTGAACTTCTTGTTAATATTTTCATGAAAAAAGTTTGTTGATACATGCATAATTAAAAAATATATGGCTATTAAAAGCAACAACCTAAATTTCCCACTTAACGGTTGTCGCAGACGTCTTAGTCCCCTTTAAGTAGATTGTATTAAACATCCACAAAAATATTAATTCTTTTCTACAATATCTGTAGAAGTTTTAGCATTTTGAAGATCATCAATCCATGCAAAACTGCAATTTAAAGATTCCAAATCTTTATGAAATAAGATGAGGATTGCTGTCTGAATGTATATTTTATTGAACAAACTTAACCGAATACAATTTATAAATATTAAATGGAATTTAATGATATATGAAATCTTTTATATGAAACCTCGTATAGTGCCAAGTCTCCTTAAATTATATATATATATATATATATATATATATATATATAAAAGTATAAAACCTTTTGCAGTTTCTTTAGTACGGAGGACTATTAGTCTAAATTTACGGATAAAACGTTGTCGCTAGTTTTACGATGGTTGGACATTTATCGAAATCGAAAATTTATCGAAAATATAATTGACTAATTTGAAAAAAATAATAAATAAATAAATAAATAAATAAATAATAATAATAATAATAATAATAATAGCCCTTCATACTAAACTAAATTCTGCTTTTGCCAGAATTTTATCAAAATCTTTTTTTTTTTTTTTGAAAGAAAAAGAAAAGAAAAGAAATTTAATAATAATCAGTATCGAAAAAGTTGAAGAAGCCTTTTTCTTAGACAAAAATACATAATTTATTTAAAATTTTAATTGTTGCCAAACAATTTAGGAGTTGATTTTAAACCTTTTTGAAATGAAAAGAAATTCACGCGTAAATGTTAAAATTGATATAAAACTTTGTGAAAAATTAAAGTTGCAGGGTAAAATTGACGTCATTATAGCTCTAAAGGTTTTTTTTTTTTTTTTTTTTTTTTTAAGATGAACTAAAATTTAGTTTATTCTAAACAATGATAACTTTTTGGATTTTTGCGATATTTACTGGTGTTTTCATAAATGTAGGTAGCTCAGTACATTTGGCTAATAAATTATGAAAGAGATTTTTCTTTTTTTTTTAATCTCTTGTGCATTTGCGGTTAAAAATTATTTAGTAAAAATGCTTATATTTAATTGGGTATTTAAGATTTATATCTATTTTGTGCAGTTTGTTGTGTTTAGTGCACTATCTGAAGTTTCCTACATGTCATAATAAAAAAAGAGTTTCTTTTTTTCTTTTTTTTTTCAAATTTTAAAGAAACCTTCATATCTCTATTCTCATATAGATGAATATAGATAATTAGAAGAAGCTTCATGCTACAGCCAAGAATGTGTTTCAAATATTGCTTTTTAAAAGCTGTTTCAAACATTTTGGTTACTCTGTAAATTTACTAGTCTTATTTTTTTTTTTCGGGAGGGGGGGATATTTGTAGAAAATTTTGATGTATAACATGTTATTTACACTCCTGAAGATTCAAGATTATTTGACAAATGTTTTTTGAAGTATGCCAAAATTTCTGAAATTGAAAGTGTCCGGTCATTTAATGTAAAAGTAGGGTGTATCATAGCCTCCTAAACTAGATGCCTGTCACGTTACTCGGAAACTTGGCAACAGTTCAAGCGGTAGGCAGCGCCACCTGGTACAGATTGCGCGACTTTTTTATTCAACTGTCACCAATAATTTTAAGAAGTGATATAAGATGTATATAATCGACCTTTCTTTGATTCTATTCGCCTTTTATGTATATCAAATCAAACTTTTAAAAATATTTGGTGGCTGTTGAATAAATAAATCGCGCAATCTGTGCCAGGTGGCGCTGTCTACCACGTGAACTGTTGCCAAGTTTCCGAGCCACGGGGCAGGCATCTAGATTAGGAGGATATGGGTGTATAAACATATAATCTACAGTCGGTAGCAAAAGTATCCGGGCACTAGCCAATAATTCCGATATAAAAAAAAGTACACTTACTACTGTTTTGTCAAATAAATCCTTGTCGAATCATGTACTTAGACTGACTTAGAACATGACTCGACAAGGATTTATTTAACAAAGCAGTATTAAGTGTACTTTTTTAAAACGGGGATTATTGCTAGTTCTCGGATATTTTTGCAACCGATTGTAGAATAAATGAAAATCAAATATTGGATGCTAAAAATTGAACATCAAATGTTAAAATAAAGACAGTGTTCTCATTTAGAATAGGAAATTTCGCACGTAAAATACTCATGCATGGGCAGACGAAAATAATTTCGTGATAGGAACGAAATTCGCAACAGAAAGATATAGGATCTCGTATTATAGAAAAGTCTTAAGAAAAATGGTCGATGTTCTTGTTTGCGTGTTATAAGAAATTACATACATCCGCGTTGCACATTTTTACAGACTGACGTAATTTTGCATATCATTTTCAAAGTAAGTGATCACGAGATTGAAATCGACCTGAGAAAAAAGAACTGCGTGCTAAAATTTATAATGTTACGTGTTTTGAAATTGATTCATAAGTAGAGTATTATAGAATAGGTTACAAGTTACACAAATGGAATGCTCAATATTAATATAAATATTAATAAAAGAAAGGAAAACACAGAAAAGAGAAATGAAACAAATTGTTTCATTTTTACTTTCTTTTCCCCACATATGTTAGAGAAAAATGTTGTTTTGGGGTCAGATTTTCGGAACTGAGTTTTTGTTATATTGAAACGTTTTGAGGCACCTTGAATTCGAAAAATAGGCTTTAGCGGTTGGTGTGTATGTCTGTACGTCTATTATCAGCATATCTCAAGAATAAATAATAACAGAATATCCAAGCTGGGTATTCTTAGTCTGTATCATATAGGGGAGACCGGGGCACAGTGGACCACTTTTACACTCTTAATTTTTTTTTTTTTTTTTTCACAAAAATCAGAAAAGCAATGTACTTGAAAAAAATAATAAACAATCTCTAAGCTCTTCTTGACGTGTCTTAATTTTTTGTTACAATATTTCTAATACATTATGATTGAAAAATAAATTGTGAGCACTCACAAAGTGGAACACTGTGCCTCATGACCGGGGTAGAGTGGACCAGCCTCTTTTGATTATATTAAATTAATATAAATTATTTTTCCCCTCTAAAATTAGTTTTTTATACTATTCTAGTTTAAAAAAACATAATTAAAACATTTTCATGAAGTAAAAAAATAAATAAATAAATTAATTAATTAATTAAAATAAACAAATAAGAAATCAAATCTCAGTAAAAAAAAATATTAAGTTAAAATAGATAATTGTTTTTATTCTTTTATTAATATTGTTTTAATAATTTTTTGTATTCATATATTAAAAAACATTATATTGCCATTCAAATATTTAACATCTTTTTAATTATTTTGAGATATAATTAATTTACATTATATTTGTAGGATAAATTTAACTAAAATGTATTAAGCCACTTCTTTTGCTTTTCACATGTGATCTCTAAAAACAACAATACCAAAAAAAAATGTCCTACTATTTATTAAATTTGATATTATTTTTTCTTTTATTAATGCTATATAATTTAAATTGTTATTAAATTTAGATATTAATAATTATTATATTACTATTCAAATATTTATTCTTTTCAGAAATTTATTGTTCTTTTTATTTTATTATAACATTAAGATATTTATTACTTTGAGATATTAATACTTTACATTACATTTGTATCTATAAATTTAACTAAAACAAATATAAGTATTAAATCTAATTTGTCCTTTTAGGCACACTGGAAGGTGGTCCACTGTCCCCCATATAGAGGCGGTCCATTGTGCCCCATGGCAGAGTAAAACAAATAATAGTAATAAAATAATATACAGACTATAAATATGCTAATAGATTTTAGGAACTTAAAAACAGCAATATCCTGTCTTCTTTTAACAGCGATATAGTACTTATAGTCACAAGTTCAATCTTTATAAAATTTTAAAAACTTCAATGTGGAAAAATTACTTTTAGCAGCTCAAAGCATAAAAACTGCTCAAAATGGTTACCTTACTAATTTATATGTGGTTTTTGGCTGCATACAACTAGTACCATGCATAGATATTGTAATAAGACATAGATTGATCAGCGAGAGGGAAAAAGTGATACCTTTTTTTTTCGGGAAAAGTCACTCTAATGGCTGCCTTCCCCCGAGTAAAGCACACACAGGAATACACACGGATAATTTAGTAAATAAAATTTATAAATAATTTATTCACTAAATGTGAATGAAAAACTCGAGATACAGTTTGAAATTCATTTTTTTTTTTTTTTTTTTTTTTAATTCTTTTTTTTCAATACTCTCTAATGGCTGATTTTATAACTTTTTTTCGGCATCAAAATTGTTTGCTCGATAACATGGGGATGATAGATCTTATATATATTACTATATCTATATCTATGGTACCATGCTGCCCCATACATGAGTATCCATATGAACTAAAAGAGTTGAATATTTATAGATTTAAATAGGGGTGGTCCACTGTGCCTCGTTCTCCCCTAAGGATACTACATCAAAATTTTCGTTGAGATCAAGCAAATGGTTCGTGTACAGGAAATACTGATCCGATCCTCCCCTCATATAAGACTTATAGGTTTGTGTTATTCAGCTTTAAAATAATAATTGTAATAATAATAATGAGGAAACATTAAAATAAAACACTAATATTAGCAATGAAAATAATAATGAAAATAATAATAATAAATAAAAAATAAAAATAAAAACAGTGAAAATAAAAAATGGCAAATAAAGACTTATAAAAGCAAAATGTAATTCATGAAGATAGTTTATAAATAAACTTGACGGAGATATAGAAATTATATACATGAGATCATCCTTAAAAGTTTTCAAAATTTTGCACTAACTTATAATTTTAAAAGTTGTATTTTTTATTTTTATTTTTCAATTTTTACAGTCACATAATCAGCGTGTAACGGTTAAACCTTCCCTTTCATCTTTCCACTCATAGTCGTCAATGATGAAAACCCTTCAGTCACGCGATATTATAACACAGAAATTTCGTGCAACGTATCTAAAAGAAAGTGGAATATGAAAATGCCGGACATGACGGAACGTGTACCACTGACCCACCCTTCTGGGTTCCTGGTTATAATGATTACTTTTTTTTTTTCTTGGTCGGCGAATTAGAGTACGTTGCCCTCGATAAAAATGACAAAAATTTACCCCTTTTTCATATTCTAGTAACCTATAAATTCCTTACACAGTCATTACTTCCATTTTTGGGACCATTCTGACGAGGTGGTACTGGAACTAAACTCTCATAGTTAAATTATTTTTAGTGAAACGCAACTTTTCAGCAGTTTCTGGTCTGATTTGCAATATGGAAGATGAATCTTCATTAATTTTTGAATGTGAATTTCATCAAACGTGGTTTTATTTATTTTTCGATTAAATCAAATATGATTAAACATAATATAAAGTATACCAAATCTGTTGCAAAGTTTCTATGATAACATTTATTGTTATTGGTGAAGACAAAAATTATTGTTTTTCTATCACATGAGATTTAATTTTTCAATAATGGAAAATTAATCTTACTTTTTTGAACTTTCAGCTAAGATATAAGGATTTATTTCTTGATTAAAACACGATTAGTGTACTATATGGATTCTAAACTATCGAAAATTTTCATTAACAACATTAATATATATCGTCATTTTTGAAATAAAAAAAATCATCGTTTTTTTATGATATACAAAATTCAACTTTTGAATTCTGGAAGATGAATCTTCCTGTTTTAAAATGTGAACTTTATTGAACCTTATTTCAGCTAAGATATAATGATTTATTTGTTGAATAAAACATGAATAATATATCTGGAATATCTAAACTATTGAAAATTTTCATTAACAACATTTATTTGCATCATCATTTCTGAAGTCAAAATCAGTATTTCTCTATCATAAACAAGATTCAGTTTTTGAATTAAGAAAGATGAATCCTCTGTTTTTTTAGATGTGAATTTTATCAAAATTAACTTCAGATAATACAAAATTACTTGTCTGTCGAACAAAACGTAATCAATCAATGATTCTAAAGAATGTCAAAAATATCCTATGATAGTATATTTATATTTTATGTAAGTAAAAATGGCTGTTTTCCTTTAATCATATAAAATTGTGACAATCACTATATAATCACTTATAATACAAAATATTATTTTTGACAATTTAATGTTAATCAAAATGTGAATGCTTGAAATGAACGGGAAAATAGGAGCTAATGCGAATAATTTACTTTTTAGAAAGTTCGAAATTATTGTTTCAAATGTAACATTATCACTGAAGAAAAAGAAAATAATAATAATAATAATTCATAAAATCACGGAATTTTCACATTTTTGTTTTGGTTAAAGCAACGATAAGTGAAAATTTTATCCGAATAAAAGAAATCACATTTAGAAGATTTGAAAAGGACAAAGCGATATGGCTGGAATTGTCTGCAGAAGAGACAGTATTTATAGTGAAGATATGTCAGAGCTTCTCTTTTCAGGTAAAAATTACTTTTTCATTTTTAAATTTTCAAAATTTTATGTAGTAAAAAACTGTATAATACTGAATGACAATAAATCAAAACTTTCTAAGTGAGCATCACATAAAAAAAGCTAGGCATTTAAAATAGAATAGTATTAATATCAAAATTTATTTAGTTTCATATAATGAAGTTACAGAAAAATAAATAAATAAGTATGTATGTAATATGTAAGAACCAATTCAACCAAATCTTTCTTCCATCGTGCAATTTATAAATTAAAAAATTTTCCTAAACAGAATTTAGCTTTAGACGAGAGGCCTATTCCCCCCCCCCCTTTCCAGCTCCCCGATATTATACTACTCTCTACAACTTGAATTATTTTAATCCTAAATAATAATCCCTCATTATCAGATGTTTTTACAATCGAAATATTTAATGCATAGAATATAATATTCTGCTTATTTTATTTATTTATTTATTTACTTCCCGCATGGATACCAATTTTTTTTTTTTTTTTTTTTTTTGGCGACTATGACGTCACACTGTTCACCTTTACAAAGATTTTACATTTTAAGAAAATATAAATGTTTTATTTTTTTTAGAAAAAGATAATAACAATAACAACAATAATAATAAAGATAAATTACGCATTAAAAAAATTAAAATTTTGTTTTAAACATAATTTACTTTAGATGGAAAAAAGTTCCGTAATTTTTTTTTCTTTTTTAATCAGTTATAAATTAATTATTTTAATTTATGCCAAAACGGAGGGGAAAAAAAGACTTTTTCATTCGGCATTGTCTAAAACAAATAGGGGCTCAACCTTAAAAAAAAAAAAAAAAAAAAAAAAAGAAAAAGAAATATGAAATGAAATATATACAATTGCATACTTCTTTTTGCCTGATGAAGGATCGTTCTTAATTATGTGGATTTAAAACAGTTTTTGCTCTTTTCTTTCATAATAAAAATATAAAAAAATCTCGATGTATTTTCTCAAAGAAAAGTTTTATTGGTTCGACAAAATTTTGGTTGACGCCACAAAAAGTTCCGTTTAAATATGCTCAAACTGGAAAATTTTGTATTAATTAACAAAATAATTTTAACTTAAGAAAAAAAAAATGTTAACAGAACACAATTTAAACAAAGTTAAATTTTTTTCGTAATTGAAACAAATATAAAGGTATTTTATTGATATTCTGTAAACGGATTAGAAATATATTTTACGTATGTTTTTAATTGTTATTATTTATTTATTATTACAGATTTTTTATTTTTAATGAATATTTGGTTTAAATCAACAAAAATAACTTCACTAAAATACATTTGGTATTTTTAATTAAATCATTTTCTGAATGTGCTTGCTTACATTTATTATTATTATTATTATTATTATTATTATTTGTGGTATGTGTTAGTTTAAACATGAAATTACGTCAAAGAATTATATTTAAGATAAGGCTTGAATATTTTTCAAAAATGTTACGTACCAGGTTAAAATTTTTAAAAGCCACTTTGATAAATTTCAACACTATTTTGATAAATTTCAACAATGAGTTATACTGTATTCACAATAACAGCAATTAATTCTACACTGAACACCCGAAATTGTTGGAAACTTAAATGCCTCACCCACTAGGTTCTGCTTCCATGCATTTACCTTATCCTGATTTGCAGATTAATTTTATTAGCTTCAGATTCGTATTTTAATTTTCCTCTAATTCTATGCTATTTACGATGCCAATCTATGTAACGTAAGTTTGTGTGAAGTATTGCCCTATTCTGCAATATGTTATAAAAATCTTTAATTTCGAGTTACCAGTGATTTTCATTCTAGCACATCATAAATAATAATTTGAAAAGGGTTCGACATCTTTACGATGAAAAATAATCCTGATAATATACTTTATGCAAAATTTCACTCTATTTCGCTATGTTAAGAAAATTGTAAATTTCGAATTATTTACAAAATTTGGAAAACAGAATGTTAGAGTTCTGGTCAGTATTATAAGAGATAATTTTAATCCGGTCAGACGTGTTTACGATTATTCGTTTTTGAGATAATGCCAACACACTTCAATAAACTAAGTAACTAAAAAATTAATTAACCTACCGATAAACACATATAACACATAGATTTTATGACTTTCGGATTACTCATACTTCAAAACGTGTAAAAATGTCGAAACTTTTAAAAAATATCAAAAAATTTTCCCAATACCTTTAATGGGAAACTAAAAATATTTTGGATAATCAAAAGATACACTGTTAAAAATTTCAGTTCAAACTTGAACCACTATATGGAGTAAAGTTATATGCAATACCATAATATGGTTCAACCTCACTTTTAAGTTTTCTACTCCTTGTGATTGAATTGCACCAAAACTTGGAGCTACCATACATCCACCCAGAAGGGAAGTATGATTTAGTGAAATTCTTATTGAAACCGAACCAAGCTTAAATTAAAGAGCATGCTCAAAAGGTACAGTGCAAATTTCGTGCAACAATTCACCCATGGGCCAAGATAAGACCCTAGAAAATATATCCCCTTTTATCAAAATCAACGAAATAGGGCTAACGTGCAAGAAAACGTGTCAAAGTGCGAGAGTGTTTCATTTGAGACTAGAAGGTCTTCAGTTCATTAAATTAATTTGTGATCTATTTTCATAAGTATCCAAATGCACGGTAAGAGAAAATCGTTTGCATGCGACACCAAATTATTTTTTATATTACTCCTATTCAGGGCTCCAGGAATTTGGAAAAAACGAATCGCAAGGAAAAAATTTTAATAGCCAGTAAAAAATAATTCTCTCTCTCCCTCCCCTGCCTTCATTTGTTTATTTATTTATTTTCAATTTTGAAATTTACTTGAATATAGAAATTAAAATTCTGTGTATAAAAATCAAACATTGATTAGGAGTGGATTATACATCAGTAAACACCTGTTTAAGGGTACATGGAACATCTTGACAGGTTAAATGAAGCATTTTTTGCAAAAGATTCAACGATTTGTATTTTACTTAAAAATACAGATGCAACTGAGATTCCCCCCCCCCAACAGTTAACATGTTTAAAGCAAAATAAATTAATTAGCTGAATAAATTAGTTTTCTAGAGATAATTAACTTTTTATATGTCTATATGAACATTTTTTAACAATATGTTCATTCGGTACACTTTTCTAAAAATCTATTTAAGATAAAGAGTTGAAATTTTCCAAAATTGTGTAAATAATTTATTTCTATAGAAATACCAAACAATATAAATCTGGGTGGAAAATTTTTGAAAATAATGCGAAATATGTTCTTAAAATTTTTAGGATTTTCAAAGTTATTTATTTAGTAAAATAATAATAATAATAATAATATTTCTTTTCAACCAAACTTAAAATTGCTGCTTATTATTCTCAAATAGTACATTTTCCGCTACCATACCAAATTTTAAGGTTATAAACTCAATAGATTTTTAGAAAAGTGTACCGAATGGACATATTGTTAAAAAATTTTCATATAGACATATAAAAAGTTAATTATCTCTAGAAAACTAATTTATTCAGCTAATTAATTTCTTTTGTTTTAAATATGGGCTATAATGTACATGTTAACTGTGGAAAAAAATCTCAGTTCCATCTGTATTTTTAAGTAAAATACAAATCGTTCAATCTTTTGAAAAAATTGCTTCATTTAACCTGTCGAGATGTTTCATGTACCCTTAAATTTAAAAACCTCAAACCGGTTTTATTATTTCTTCTAAAGCGATACACCGTTGGCATCGACACATCATTACACCGGCGCAACGATTCAGCACCGGGTCGCAAAGCGAGCGAACGAGAGCAGTGTAAACTGCATCAATACAACATCGGGTTGTTAAACATGCCCAATGGAACACGGTATAAATTCCCTATTGGTATATTAATTAAACACTGTGTTTCAGTTCACCACGACGGCGTGCGAAGCACGCATAGATAGCCATGAGTTGTTGTTTCCCTTCTATTTGTTTCTCACATGAATTGATATAAACTACACTGCAGTTTATAAAAAAATTCAGCATTCGATTCTGGGCCCATTTTTTTCACCAAAATACTAAAAAGTATATGTATTGTATGTCTGTGTGTCTGCCTGCTATCTGGTGCTCATACTACTGATCGCAGAGCTACAAAACTAAAAATTGATACCTGGGACCCTATAGGTGTGCACCCCATGCAGATTTTTTTCGAATTTCAAATTTGAATTTTTTAATTATTATTATTATTGTTATTATTATTTTCAGTCTTGAATATTAGCAACTATGTTTCATTTTTCTAAAGTTTATTATTTCATTTTAATCGTCTGCGCATCTTAACAACGGCTATTACGCCATTTTTTTTTATCTAATTCATTCATTTGAAGGCGAAATCATTTTTTTCCTTCTTTTTTTAAATTTATTGTACAGTCGGCACTCTAAGAACACGATTCGACAAGGATTTATTTAACAAAACTATAGTATTATGTGTACTTTTTATTATATAGGAATTTTTGCTAGTGCTCCGTGCTCAGATATTTTTGCTGGCGGCTGTATCTATTGAAAATCAGATGGTAATGCAGTAGAAAAAATTAAGTATATTAAATTTTTAAATTTAAAAACGTATTTTTAACAGTTATGTTTATGTATAATTTTTATAGTATAACAAGTTTTTCTTTCTTTCTTTTTTTTCTTTTTTTTTTTTTTTTTTTTTAATTATTATTATTATTAATTCCTTTGAAAGATTTTTTTTTTTTTTTTTTCATATATTATTTATCGAGGAAAAAATGGTAGTACACAGTAGAAAGGAATTTTATTTATTATATTGGTTGGAATCATGAGGTAATAAAGTGTAAATAGCGAGGACTATAAAATACATACTTCAAAAACTAAAATATTTAATAGATGTTGAGATACAGTTATTTTTAAAATAGTATTTCTTAAATAATAGAAGATTCACCTGCCGTCGATAAATACCCAGATTGAAGTGCCTGGGAAAGACCTTTCTGTAGGCAGTGAGAACCTGGACCCGATGAAGTGCGGGCGGAAAAAGAGCTGCCGTAGTCAGCGGGTACCCGGAGCGAGGTTTAGAGCGATTTCAATTTATTATTATTATTATCATTATTTAGATTTTTATTTATAATGTGATATAAAAATAAATAGTGGTTTAATTCTTTTGAAAATTCATTTAAATATAATGACCAGCGAAGCAGGCGTAGCTAGCTAGTTATAAATAATTAAAATCTGATATTAAACACATTTTTCGATACATTAAAATAACAAACGCGTTTATCGAGTAGGTAATGAAATTTTCCCTGTAAAATATGATTTTGTTATTTGAAATTTTTTATTTACAGGAGCATTTCTAAATTTAGAACCTGTTATTTATAGAATAGTTTTCTTATCGGCTAACAAAATATATTTTAATAATAATGACGTTTTTATATACTTATTTCATTTTTCTAATATATATATATATATATATATATATATATATAGGGTAAGTGCACCAGTGATTGACACTTTTAGAGCAATCACTGATGTTTTTAATGTTCTAGTCATCAGAAAATATTTTTAGAAATCTTAAATTAGTACGCATGGCATGAAAGACATTCAGAATCACATATATGTTAAAATATATACATTTGATAACAATTATTTTTTTTTTTATGAATTTTTATTTGACACCCACTCAGTGTTCCAGTAATCGACACTGCCAGTTTTTCATTTCTTTTCAGTAATTGGCATCCTATGTTCCAGTGTTTGACGCTGCCAGTTATTCATTTTACCAGTTATTAGCACCCTATGCTCTAGTGTTTGACACAAAATGTTAAAATTCTTACACATAAAATATATGATTTTATTATTTTTTTTCTTATTTATTAATTATTTCGGGCTAGATGTCAATTACTGGAGCATGCCAATCACTGGAGCACCTACTCTATATACATATATTTGAGTGAGTTTTAATTTTAAGTTCAATTTTATATTCAAAATTTTATATTCAATATAATAAAGTACTGATGCCGTAAAAACTTCCGACTTTGGGTTTTCGATGGATTTGCACGTCTAGGATTTGACTATTTTTAGAAAATTTCTGTGTATGTGGCAAAACTTTTGTGGCAAGGGTATCTACGTAATTGCGGAGAGTTTCATAAAAATTGATATGTAGTTGCACCTTGACATAAATTAGTGCCTATCAACTTATGGAGAGAATCGTCTAAGAAGGTGTTACCATCCCGTTTTTCTAAATTTTTAACAAAGCGATATTGGGTACTTTAAAACCATAGACCTATTATAAGAGTGGACGGAACATTCCATTATTAATGGAATATAAGAAAAGGTGCAAAGACGAAACCACGTGAATGTTGAAAAGGGTTACCTTTTTTTTGCTATTATCGCTTTATTGGCAATTTTTTGTTTGGAATATAAATATATATATTATTATTATATTAAAAGATAAAACAAGCAAAACTAGTGTAAAATATTACAGCTACTGAAATTTATTTTTACCTTGTTATTAACATTTAACAAAGTTCAAAAGTTTTTATAACTTTGGTTTATCTATACTCGTTTTAACTCTCATAAATAATTATAGACATTTTTGAAATAATATAAGATATAATGTAGTTAAACTAATTCAATTTAGAGAAATAAGTATAGCAATTATAAGCATTTAATAAAAATAATTACTTCCTTATTTTACATAACTTCTAGGGTTTTTTTAAGTACATCTAATTACTATTTCTTGCTATAAAATTCTTTTTAAATTCAAAACAATCTAACTTTTAAAGTGAAATAAAAATTTTAAAAAGAACTTTCAATGAAAAATTGAAAAAAACGTCTGCTTAATAAAAAGCAGAGTTTAGAGCATGGCGAGTAAATTTCAGTATTGGTCAGTTTGGCTTCCTGTAGATCAACATTCACATGACCTTTTTATGAGTTATCTTTGCCACTAAAAAAGGTTGCCATTGTCCCGTCCACTCTTATAATAAGTCTATGTTTAAAACAAAGCTATCGTTTCTTTCTTTCTTTTTCTTTTTTTTTTTTTTTTTTTTTTTTTTTCATTTTTAACAAGGAAAAAAAAAAGGCTTATTTTTTAAGATATTGTTAAAGCATAAAATAGATTTTCTTTGGGTATTTAATGTTATACTTCTAAGAGAAAGTGAATCGTCTGCATTCATCAACGCAAGATAATTTTAATAAAAATAATCTTTATAAATAAGTTGCATTTGCTTTGATTTGTATAGGAAAATAGAGAAGAAAACCACAATATATTAGTTTATGTTTAGTGTAAAATAAGTGTACTAATTAATTTTACGTCCTTTTATTATTGATTTACTTTTTTATAAACAGTATAAGACTAAAATCATGACTCGACAAATATTTACTTAACAAAACAGTATTAGGTGCCCATCTGTTAAGTTGGAATTATTGCTAGCGCTTCAATAATTTTGCTGCCGACTGTAATATCAACAGTATAGAAAAAGTTAAATCTAAAATAATTTTTAAAAGTGTCTGTGCAAACTTTAATGAAATTTTATTTGCATAATTTAATAGCCAAAAGTATTAAGCTATACTTATATGAAAACTCTAAATAAATATCGTGTAAATTAAAAAAAATTGTACACGATAAAAAGAATTAAATTTCAGTTCCACTCAAAAATAAGGAAAATGATAAAGGGTTTTATCAATAATTATTTACAATCAACAAGTACTATGTTATCATTGATTGAAACAAAATAAAAATTATGAGTGAAACTCCTTATAGTTTAGCTTTTACACCCCGCGACAAAAAGATAGGTACAAATGGTTTTATCTTTGATTTTTCATAAAATAACATTATCTAAAAAACCCTTTGTACCTATCTTTTTGTCGCGGGGTGTATTTTGAGAGGAACTGAACATCAGTTCACTGTACATGCGTACAACTTTTTTGAATTTACACAATACTTGTTTAGGGTTTTTATGTAAGTAGCTTAATACTTTTGTTATTAAAAATCTGCAAACGAAATTTCACTAAGTCTTGAGTATTTGTAGTTAAAAATTATTTAATAAAAATGCTCATATTTCATTAGATATTTAATATTTTGCATTCTGATTGCTGTTTGCTGTGTCTAATGAAGTATGTCGAGCTTCCTAAAAATAGTTTTAAACTGGTATTAATATTCCGCATGTTATAATTTAAATATTTATAAGACAAAAAAAAAAAAAAAAAAAAAAACTTTTTATATACCATGTTTTTAAATTTTCTGAGGAATCATTAATAAAATACGCGAGGATAAAAAATAATATATATAATATATAAGCAATATTTAAACACGCGAACTCAGTTCAGTGAATAATAAAAATGAAAAAAAAAGTTGTTTTTAAAAATAAAATATTACTCCTTTTAGGACAACGTATATTAGCATCATACATTAGCACTTATCAATGTGTATAAAATTTTAAAGTGATAATATGACGTCAATTTTTTTTAGATGCATCATTTAACTTTTTATAATCTTTTAACGTTCTCGTTTAATTAAATGTATTTATTTTTGTGTCGAAAGAAAATAAACTCGTATTATTTTTTTTTATCAACAATTAAATTATAGCTAATATATTAATGGCTATTTATAAGGTATTAGGAGGTTATTATTTTCCTATTTTAATTAATTATAAGAAAACTATTCGAAAATCGGACTTCGAAGTATTGTGTTGTCATCGGGTTGTGATCTACTGTGAAAGTTTCAAATGTCTAGCTAGTGGGGAAGTTAGTTAAAATTCAATTTCAAGATTTGTACCGGACAAACAAACAAACACACAAACAAACAAGAATAGAAGTTAATAAAAACGTGGTAAAAAGTAGGTCTTTTCTTTTCTTTTCTTTTTTCTTTTTTCTTTTTTTTTGAGAAAACTATTATATTTCCATAAATATATATGGTAATTAATAAGAAAGCACCACAGATGGTGTTTATTCAAAGTTTTGTAAGTATTAATATATGTGGTAGCCTCACAAAATCTTATAAAGGTAATAAGAAAAAGGTTTATAATCATGATTCTAAACATGTTATAGCATGTGCACATTCTACAGTTAGAGTGCATTTCAAGCATTACTTTTTCGTAGCTGCCAACTAGTACAATTTTTTGTTACCAGAAAATTTTAATAGAAAATTTTAATATACAATTTTAGCAATTTCCTGCGATTAAACTGGATGAATTTCTTTTAAAAAGAAATACTGGTGTTATAAAAGTGTACAAGTTTACAAGGTAATCCCAAACATTTTCATTTTTTTTTTTTTTTTTTTTTTTTTTTTTACTGATCCCCTGTTTACTTTTGGAGCAAAACTTTCACTGAAATATATCAGGTATAACATGTTCTTTAAAGTCCTGAAGTTTCACGATGATTCGTGCAGTATTTTTTGAGATATATGACGAAACGTTTGAAATAAAAATGCTTGATCATTTATGGAAATGTAGTGTATTGTTTAAAATTAAATAGGTACATTGGACACCCTGTATGTATATATATATATATATGTACATATGTAACAGCTTAGTGAAAATGCCAAGCTTAACAATAAACTTCAAGACTCATATGTACTTAATTTTGAAAAATGAAATTTTATTTCCCATAAATCACTATTCTAACATGGCTTGAGAAATCTTAATTGAATTTGAATTAACCTGACAAGTAACTAAAAGCTAAAATTCGATTGATTAAAATAAAAAAAAATAAAAAAAATCATATAAGATGTCTCATATTGTTATGTTAAGTAAATGTAATTTAAATGTATCGGAAAATTTGCATTACGATATTACAATTTCATTTTTTTTATTAATTACATGATTTTTTTTTTTTTTTATGACCTCTTTTCTATCTTTTCCGAGTATTACTATTGAGTTGAAAGAAAGAAAGAAACTTGTATGACACTAAATCAACATCTTAAAATAAAGTATTCTATTTCCATATCAGACTTCCGGGTTTTCAGATAAAAATGATCGAATATATCGTGTGATGCGATATCGGATCACGAAGTGCAAAGATAATACTACGATTAATAACTGTAAAAATTTTATACATAAAGAAAAACGAAGAATTGTCTTTCTTTGATATATAGGGCACACGCGTATAGCTGTCATAGAAACCGAAAAAAAAAAAAAAAAAAATGTATAGAGGAAAATGCGTTAGAACAAAAGATGCCTATGATTTTAAACGTTCCACGATGTCCAGTTTGCGTGTGTACAGAATTTGCAACATTTTTTTCTTTTCAAATGGCGGTTAGCAGTTACTGATTGTATTGACCGAGTAAAGACCACCTACGATTATGGAAGATAAGAATACGGCCATTTCTCGATATCGTGAGAAGTTTTAATACGTAGTTGATGCTCGCGTTGTTAACCTACATACGTTTTAATGAATGGAAAATCCGTTCACGGAAACTGCGAATTTCTAATATAAACGCATTTACTTATCTTAAGAAATTAGTTTTCGTTGCCAGTTTTATATTCTTTTTGATGTAGTTATGATAAATATTCGTCTTAAATGATGAAATGTATTGTTATTGGTTCTGATGTTATTCGGAAGGAATTATGAAATTTCATGTAATTATGTGATACATATTTCTATATACACAGAAGAAAGTATTAGATTCGTAAAAATTTTTGACTTCCACTTTTCGATGTATTCAGACGTTTCGAGTTGACCTGAACATAATTTGACCATTTTTAGTCAATGTCTGTCTGTTTCAGCATAATTAAAAATTTGTGGCAGCTCTAGCTCAAGAAATAACGATCGGAATTTCATAGAAACTTATATACGTTTGCATCTTCAAATAAATTAAATGTTATTGAATTTTTGGTGATAATCAACCAACAGATGCTGTTGCTATACTATGTTTTCTTTTATTTACGGAAAGGCTGTAACCTCAGTTTATATTTAGCTATAGCTGCACAAAAAATATATTTGAGGGGACCATTATGAAAATGTACGATGATGCAATTTGGGTGCATAATTACCAATAGGTCTGTATCTCAAAAACGGCTCTAATGATTTTCTTCAAATTTGCTATATAAACGCTCTGTTAGATGTCATTTCGAATGATATACTTGGTTAGTTCAGGAAAATGGATAGGCGCGTTGTATAAATAGCTCAATTTCAGGTCTCGCAAGTGCGTTAACTGAAAAACGGCTGTACGTTTTTTTTTTTCAAACTCGTCATATTAACTCCCTTTTAAACATCCTGCTGTAAGTAACTGTTGTTTTCCGGTCAATAATTGAGTATGCCAGGTTTTGGTAAAAGTCGGTACCTCAAAAACGGCTCTAAAGATTTTCTTGAAAATTTTTACATAAATCCATTTTAGATATCCTTTCTCATGTATTACGTGGTTATTATAGGAAAATCGACAGTCATCCTGCTTAGATAGGTCAGTTTTAGAATTTAATTGTAGATATCAAAATTTAATTGTAGATATTGAATATAAAAGTTCCTAAATTTGACCTCACTGCAAACACATCCCAGTTCCCTCCGCCATGGGCACTGCTCCTACTTCTCGAATTTTTAAGCACTCGCTGAATTTCGGGATAAAAGGATGTTTTATTGATTTTAAAAGCTCATTCCCTAAAACAGCGATGGAGTCTATAGTATATTATATCTATCTTTCGATGAAAAATCAAAGAGCTGATTAAATATTTCTTATTTGTCACTAAAGGTTTCAAAGATTCCTGATAATTAATCTATATTTTATAATTTCTTTGTTTTCTTTATACTATTTGTGTTCGAAAAATTATATATTTTTTTCATATGTCTGAAATTTTTAACGTATTGGCTGGTTCTGGGAAAAGAAGTAGGCCTGAGCCCCTCAAGATCCCTCCCGTGGGTGCGCTACTGGTTTGCGTGTTTGATATTTTTCGTTAAATTATTTGAAAAAAAAAAAAAAAAAAAAAAAAAAAGTTAATCAGAAAGAAGGCATGGAAGTTATCTTCTAGTAACAGCTTATCAATTCAATTTAAAACTACCTATCTATTTTTTACAAAACTGTCACAAAAAAAAAAAAAAAAAAAAAAGAAAGAAAGAAAACGTTCTATATATATATATATATATATATATATATATATATTTTAAAAAAAACTGATACAAAATAAAAGATATAATAATTTCTGTAATAATTTCTGGAATGAAATTGTTGAATTTTTTGTAATATTCTAGGCAAAATGCATTTTTTATTGGCGAATTCTTATTATTCCAAGAATTTTGTCTCAGAATGTTTTTAACGTTCTAAAACCATGATAAACGGAAGAAAATTGAGAAATTCCAGGAAATTTATTTAGGTCTGTTTCCACTAAAACCACTTAAACTATCAATAATACCTGTCGCCGAAAGTCAGTAATATATCGGTTTCCTTGAGCCTTGAATGGCTTATCACAACAATTACCATAGCAACGCATTCAGTAAAAATTTTTCTCTGCCATGTATTGCCAATTTTTGAATCACAAACAGTCGATAACTGTTTTCTTATTTCGAGAATATGTACAGTTTATAAAAATGTTATTTAAATGACATATCCAACCCGGAAATCTTGTTGTAATTCTGCTTTTCTTAAGGAAGTAAATGGCATTCTCGCGTAAAGACATGGTAAGTGGATTTACTTTGTTTATTCATTGATTTATCATAGGTTATTTAGAATTTTATGAATGCATTTATGGATTTTTCTGATAATCGTCTGCGTTCTATAGAGCAGCGCTTTATTCCAAAAAAATAATACTATTGTTAATATTCCCACAAAATTCGAAAGTAACATGAAAAAGCATCCTTGTCCGTCATTAATTGTATGTTACTCTGAAAAAATAAAAATAAAATAATAATAATAATAATAATAATAATAACTCTGTTTTTAGCAAAATAATTATGATTATAGTTTTTCATGTAAATTTATCATTAATATTTCATTTCTAGACATACAATTAATTTAATACATTTAATAAATAAGTTTTAGCGATGTGAAAGGAATTTATGAAATAAGGAGCATAAATATATATATTATTCAAATTCGAAATAATCAACATAAATCATATTATGATAGCAAACACAAAACGATAATACAATTTTACAACAATTCTGTAGTGCTTTAAAAGAAGATGCTAGAAATAGTAAAGACATTTCCAAAGTCAAAGGTCAACGTGCTTACGCAGAAGAGGAAGAGTAATTTTACATAAATCTTTTAAAGATAGTAAAGTCATCTGATTTAATAGAAGGAAAAAGAAGAAGGAAAAGAAAAACATATGCACAGTAAAAGTATGAAAATTGACAAAATTATACCAGAAAGTTTAACAACAAAATAAAACTAGTATGATGTGGCCACCACATGACTTTCTTCTATATAATTTTGCACAAAATTCACTGAATACACAAATTATTTATTAAATTATTAAGTTATTTTCTTTTATAAATGCAAACGATTTTTATCTGACAGTATTATATTATCATTAAATGCCGAAAGAAAGTCAATTTTTTGCCAAAATATCAAAAGAAATACGATTTTTTTTTCTAAGTTTTTTTTTCGTTAAAAGATAAAAAAAATCTAGGACTTTGTTTTAAATTATCACAGATCTATAGTTCAACCATTCATTTTAAGTATTGACGAGATCTTTCGAAAGACACCCATATTGAGAATTTACTGGGGGAAACGACGCTCCCACATTCACAAATTATTTTCCTAGTTAACTAGTACTATTATAAATAATTCATATTAATGTTACAATCACGCGTTTAAAATAACTCTCATTATGTACATTTATACGAAATTGTGTCCTGTACTGCCATGTTAAAAATTTAGAAAAAATGCGATCACAGCGCCACCTGTTGAGCCATTGTTCCACAAATCTAAGTTTATGTTAGGGTTCAACTAAATACAAAGTTTGGTTAAATTTTCGTCCATTGGTTCGTGAGTTACAGCGTCCACAAAATTTGTGATACGCACACAGAGACTGACATTTTCTAAAAATAATCAAATCGTGTTCAGGACATTCCAAAACGTGTAAATCCATCGAAAACTGGAGTTCAAAAATTTTCACGAATCCAATACTTTCTCTATATATACATAAAGAAGAAAGTAAAAAAATGTCAAATACATCGGAGTGAAGGGCAAAAAAAAAGTAATTGGTGTGTGCGATCATTGAATAATCGTGCAGACTTAAGGATTTAGCCGTAGAAAAATTAAATAAAGAATTAGGATGTTAAATTCAATTAATCGTATAACAGTAATTATTTCCATTTATTCCAGTAATTTAATGTGATTTTTTGTTTCAAGCATTTTTAAATGAACTCTTTAAGAATATGAAAATATTTTATTTTTAACACAATTTTTGATGCGAAAAATAAGGTTGTTATCTAAGAATATTAATCAGAAAATAAAACTTTAACAGCGTATAACGCGTAACCGCACAAACAGCCAAAGCTCATGTTAATATATGGAGAAATTTGTTTATAGAAATACTCATTTTCTAGTGTAATTTTTTAAAATTCTGTTTTCCCATTCAGAAAATACAAAGCTGCTAGTTTTTTACTTTCTTCTATATGCAATATAGAGAATGTATTGGATTCGCAAAAATTTACTACCTCCGTTTTTTGATGGATTTACACGTTTTGGGATGTTCTGAATATGAATTGATAGTTTTTAGAAAATGTCTGTCTGTCTGTATGTATGTATCACGATTTTTGTGGACACTGTAGCTCGCTAATCAATGAATGAAATTTAACCAAACTTGGTATTTAGTTGCAACCTGACATAAACTGGTGCTGATTAGAATTGGGGATCAATCTTTCAACAGGTGACGCAGTGATCACATTTTTTGTAAACTTTTAACATGGCAGTATAGGACAAAATTTCGTATAAACGTGCATAATGAGAGCTATTTTAAACTCGTGATTGTAAAATTAATATAAATTATTGATAATAGTAGTAGTTAACTAGAAAAAAATTGTGCATGTGGGGGCATCGGTTCCTTCCCTGGGGGGTATGGGTATCTTTCGAAAGGTCTCGTCAATACCTTTAAAACGAATTGTTGAACTATAAATCTGTGATGGTTTAAAACAATGTTATGTTTTTTTTTTTTTTTTTTTTTTACTTTTAACAAAAAAGAAACTTAAAAAAAAAATCGTAACTTTTTTTTTTTAATATTGTTACTGAGTGAATTTGTATAAGAAAATATAGAAGAAAGTCTTGTGGTGGCCACAACATACTAGTTTTTTCTTGTTTTTCGAAAATTTATTTTTAATATTTCATTTTGAAGCTAAAATATTCAAAATTTAAAAAACAAATTTTTGAAAAGAGTCCTAATTTAACAATTGTGGATTTTCTGAATGTGTAAACGGAATTAAGAAGTAATTGAGGAAATAAATTCCCAAATAGAATAACATGGGCTGTTTGTGAAGATAGTTATTGAATGCTGTTCATGTCGGGATATTATATTCGTTAAATTGCTTATAACATCTACTAGCTGGGTTTGAACTTGAAAATAAACATTAAATTTGTCATATAGATTTGTTTATATTTTGTTTATGTTTTATACTGTATCATGTAATTTCAATCTGTGTCTATGAGTTTCAAAAAATAACAGTGACAAACTTAAAAAAAATCGCATTTTTTTTTTTTTTTTTTTTTTTTTTTTTTTTTCAAATGCACATAAAAAAATATATATTCTTTATGCAATAATTTTTGTAATATTTTAGCTAAATTAACAAACAACTTCATTTGTTTGTGGGCACCAATAATAAGGGCACCAAAATTATTTCTATTATAGGAATAATAACCAATTAAATATTATAAAATTTTTATGTTTTCTAATAAATAGTAATAATAATATAATAAAATTGTATAAATTTTGATTAAAGTTAGAGATTTCGATTTCTTTAAATTCGAGTGCTTAAACAACAGCAGCAAAGACAACTAAAGATTATGCTACTATAATTATTTTATTTCTCATATCATCCAGCTAAAAATGTAAGTCAAAGAAATATAGAAAAGGATAAACTGGAATGAAGTAGATACTTAAGAAAAGCTTACCATGTGACAAAACTCAACACGCTGTTTGGTGCACGATGCTTACATTCTCATAAAATGATAGTAAATTAATATATATTTTAACATTATGAATATTAATAAATAATTGCCAAGTTAAATGTTGGATATTACGTATAAAAATAATGTTTAGAATGTGTAATTTGAGGATTTAGATAATGTACTATAAAATTAGCAAAGAAAATAAACTAAAATAAGGTACTTCTGCGAAGAAATATCTGTCATGAAGAATTTACCTGAAATTTCAGCAATTATAAAAATATTTAAAAAAAAAAAATTAGCTTATGAATCGAACCACAAACATGTTTAGAATATATTTATAAATTATAATAATATAAAATCTAGAGAAAAATTTAAAATCTCGCCAGCTTGGAATATTTTTAAAAGTTCTCAATAAATAAATAAATAAGTAAAATAAAATTTTAGAAGTTTTATTTATTTAATAATATTTAATACATTTCAATGCACATCTACGCAAGTTTTCATAATTATAAGATAGATATAATGTTTATTAATTCTCATGACTCTAAATTAGAAAGTAAATAAAACCACAATAAAAAAAATCTAAATATAAGAAATATAGAAGAAAATTGCAGTATGATTGTGGTGCAGAATATTATTTTAATGATAGTAATATTACTTATATATATATATATATATATACAGTAACCGCCGCTTAATAAAATCACTGCTTAATAAAATCAGCCGCTTAATCTGATCAAATCGCCAGGACCAGAATCAAATCAATAAAAACTACGTTTAAATCCGACGCTTAATAAAATCAGCATCACCGGTTAATAAACTCAAAAATATCTTCTCAGCAGCCAAAAAATATCATTTATGCACACTAAATTTTTTTTTAAATTTACATTGTGATTTATTATTATTATTATTATTTTATAGAAAAAGAAATTAAAGCACAACAAACCCTCCGTTATCGCTCATTATTCAAGATTTTATACTTGCAGCACAGTTACAAATTAAACACGCCCCGCAACTTATCTCCGCAACAATTTCAAGGAACGTATTTTTCAAAGCGCAGTAATAAAATACAAATTTGATTTGAAATGATTTTTTTTTTCCTAATTATTAGAAGGTAATTTCTAGTTCTTATTTTGAAATTACTATAGTTCATGAAGTTTAAACGGAAAGATTTTAAATTTATAAAAACAGCGTGAACTTTTGGTAGAGTAATGATGATTTTCCTTTAACGAAAGTGCAAGGGAACTTACAATGCATTTAATTTACTTATATCGAAGAAACAATTAGTTAATTATCTACCAAAATTTTTTTATATTGTTTACTAATTATATTATTCGTTACCTTTTGAAGTTTCTTTCGAAATTCAGGGAAGTAATACCTTTTCCTTAAGGGCAGGAACGTTCGCCGGATAAAAAAATCAGCCGCTTAATAAAATCACTTTGGCTCAGAACGAATGTGATTTTAATAAGCGGCGGGAACTGTATGTGTAGAAAATGAATGAGGAATAATATTATGGTAAATCTGTGGTGAATTAATTTAGTTTTGCTTAATTAATAAAGTCATTTGTTTTCACTGTTTTCATCAAAGTAGTATTGTAGTCACAGGATATTTAATTTAGTTACTAATCAATTCATAGCGGTTACTTTCGCTTTCGGATGCATATAATCATCTGTTATTCTTTATTTTAATATGTTTTACAAAATAATTTTTTTAAATAATTTTTAATACACGCACACACACACATATATATATATAATATATATATATATATATATATATTAACACTTTCGCGACCGCATGTTTTTGTCTTTTTGACAGTAAGCTCCACCTGTGGGCGTTACTTTTTTATGTTACATTATTTTAAATCAATGTTTTCTGTATTCATATTCATAATATAAATTAATATACTTCAGAATTACACTCTTTCTAATCAAACCATTTGTACCCATAATGCATTGACTGCACAAATGTGAATATTGGGTATATTGACATATTGTAACCTATGTAACCTAAAGAAACGCTCATTGGAGGAGTTACAGGTTTTCAAATGACGTGAATTCACGTCAGCGGTCGCGAAAGTGTTAAGTCTACTGGAAAGTTCTGTCCCTTTGAATTAAAATACTGATACCGGAAATTTATCCTGTATAATATACATGACGTTCTTGGCTAACTCTTAAGATGATAATCGGCAATGTACCATAAAACAAAAATATCCGGTGTCATATTACAGTAAGTGATCAAATTATTAGATTTTTTTTTTTTTTTTTTTTTTTGGAAATATTACTGGTTGAAATGGCCTGGAACTTCAGACACGCAAAGAACCTTTAAAAACTCATATTTTTTATTACCGATTTAGTCCAGAATTCAATTAGGGATCCAATCACAAATTGAAGTAGAGCACAAATGCTTTGGATCACCCTCTATCACAAAAAACTACAAATGACTTTTAATTTTAACATATTGTTGCACATACCCTGTACAATGCTCACAGTCGGCAGCAAAAATATTCGAACGCTAGCAATAATTCCTATGTATAAAAAAAGAACACTTAATACTGTTTTGTTAAATAAATCCTTGTCGAATAATGTTCTTAGACTGACTGAGAACATGACTCGACAAGGATTTATTTAACAAAGCAGTATTAACTGTACTTATATATATATATATATATATATATATATATATGAAATATTGCCAGTGCTCGAATAATTTTGCTGCCCATTGTATATGTTTTGGTGTGGGAAATGCGCAATTATTTAGGCAGATGTATTTTTTTTTTTTTTTTTTTTTTTTTCAAAAACTATCAAATTTTTTAGCAAGATATTTGCTTGTAACGAGAATGGTTTTCCCAAAATAATAATAATAATAATAATTAATAATTTGATTATCCACTGTATTAATTCAAATGAACTTTCCGGTAGACCTAATATATGTTCGTGTGTTTTTGCGTATTTAGAACTGACATATAGCAATTTTCATAGCTAAAGAAATACAATTATTCATAAGATAATTATTAAAACCATTTGATCATTATATTTTTCAGTTTACAAAATGTTTTACATACTATAGATCTAACATCAATGTTTTGACTTTTAAGTTTCAACGCAAAATGATAAAAAATAAAGAAAATTGTTAAAAATTCTGTATGAATTTCGACTATCTTTTATGAATGAATAAATACTATTAAATATTTAATTGCAATAGTAATTTATTATTAGTTTTCTTTGACCATATCAGATATCCTTGCGAAAAGATATTAAAAGTTTTACTTTATACTCTCACTTATTTTGAGCATAAATACTCGTAAGTCAATAATGAATATTATTATATAATTTATTATAGGTTAAAGAGAGAAATGTATTTATTTTAATGATAATTTGTCAAATTTTGATTTATAAGAAATGTACAATTATGTAAAAATATACTCTATTATTAAAGTCATAATAAATAATAATAAAATAATAAACTGATAAAAGTTTTAAATTGTGTTTATTTTTATTTGGTATTTAAAAAATTTCCTTTGGGGTACCTTTATCTGTATATATATATATAAATTACGTGTCACGATGTTTGTCCGGGGTAAACTCCTAAACTAAGGAACCGATTTTAATGAAATTTTGCACACTGTGTGCAGTTTGGTCTAACTTGAGAGATAGGATAGTTTTTATCTCAATTTATTGTCACAATATTGTTTTGTTGCAATTATTTGTTAATTATAGACCTTTATTAAAGTTGCTCCAAAATATCTGTGAGTTCCATTAATTTAATTGTTGCCAAAAAAAAAATACGAGTTAATTTTCTTTTGACATAAAAATAAATACATTTAATCAAACGTGAACGTTAAAAAATTATAAAAAGTTAAATTATGCATCTCACGAAAATTGACGTCATAATCAATTTAAAGATTTTATAAACATTTATAAAGTGCTAATATAGTTCTATCATAGATATAGTAATATATAAAGATATCTCATCCCCATGTTATTGTACAAAGATTTTTGATGCCGAAAAAAAAAAAAAGACTTTGGAAACAGTCATTAAGTGGTATTGAAAAAAAAAAAAAAAAAAAAAAAAAAAAGAAAAGAAAAGAAAGAAAGAAATATGAATTTGAAACTGTATCTGCAGTTTTTCATTCACCTTTAGCAAATACATTATTCATAAATTTTATTTGCTAAAATATTAGTATGTATTCACTCGGGGAAAGACGGCCATATTTTGGTAAAAACGTCGTTTTTTCCCAAGTGAAAAGGAATAACTTTTTTCTCCCCAATGATCACTCTATTCTATATATGCTATACTATATCTATGAGTTCTATACGCAAGCGAAGTGTGACTCACTGACCGTCTGTGCAGCCAAGAAAAAGATTTCCTATGTTAATTGCCCATTGGATTTTTTGTAAAAAATTATTAAAAATCGAGGAAATTTATTTCCCGATTTTAATCCTTATGTTTGGGTATAGATATATATTAGTTATTGCGTGCGTTAGATTCAGTTATTTTGCTGTCAAATTGACAAAATTTTAATTTAAAATTTCAAAACTTTGTCGCCCTTGGCTTTTTTTTTTTTTTTTTTTTCTTATTTGGCGATCAAAAGCGTAACACGAAAATATACATGCCAGATGTATGTATTGTACGAAATATTGTTTCATATTATTCATTACTCTTTTAATATAAGTTGTTAAAATAACCATGATTTTTGAAAGGAATTAAATATTTTCGCCAGATAATTTGGCGATATTCTTTTTTTTTCGCCAAGGATGACAGAAATGAAATCTATTCCACTGCAACATATTAGTATCTTACATCAAATATTTTATTTAGACATTTGGAAACAAATTTGACTTCAAACTATGATAGAATATTTATCATTTTCCTTTTAATTAGTATATTATTAGTATATTAAAATTTAAAAGCATGGTATATATATATATATATATATATATATATATATATATTTTTTTTTAATCTTATAATTATTCTTATCTTAATCCTCAATGTTTCTCATCTTTATTAACTTGAATTTACTATTAATATTTTAACATACTCAAAACCTTCTCATCACTTCGTTAAAATACACTAAACTTTTCCAAAATCGTTTTCTATTTAAAATGATACATGTATTTACTTTAAATGTCGAATATTTGATAAGATGTCTTATTTTAAAGTTTTAAAATATTTATCAAATTTACTTATTTTTCTGGTTTAGCCATATTGTTTTCCTTTTTAACTACTATAACTACAGCTGTTATTTATAACTACAGCTGTTGCCCTCTTTAAAATATTTAAATTGATGAGGTCATTTTATAGTAAAATTATCCATTATAGCATATATTATATTTCACGCCTCCATAAAAATTGATTTTAAAATCGTCTGCTTCTTTTATACTTTTATTTTAATAGAATTTTAATAAAAATAAAATTACATATTAGTCTTTTTAGCATTTTAATCCAAAATAGCGTTAGACATATTATATTTCACTCATTCATAAAAACTGATTTTTAAAATCGTCTGCTTCTTTTATACTTTTATTTTAATAGAATTTTAATAGAATTTAATTTATATATTAGTTATTTTAGCATTTTAGCCTAAGTAGCATTAGAAATAATATATATCACTTCTCCATTAAAATTTACAGGACCCTACAATAAAATTAATTTGTGCTTAGCATCAACACTACGAAAATTTTTATCAATCGCTTCCAAATTTTGATCTAAGATTCAAATCTCAATCCTGTGGGTTTTTACATCGGCTACAACGTTTTCGTCTTTATTCGTAAATAATAATTTGACTGTATTAAACAGTTTCCTGCCATATAATTCAACGTATAACTTAGCCACAGCAACGCGTGGCCGGGTCTGCTAGTATATATATATATATATTACAAATTAATTCTTTTAAAATATAAATTCTCAAATATGACCAAAATAAATAAACAAATAATTAATTAAAGACTTCTTTTGAACTACTTAATGCATTAATTTCTACGAGGTTTTTATGATCAATTCATGTATTTTCAGTCATTTTATGAAAATTGATTACAGGTGGTAATAAAATTTCTTTGTAGCGATACAATTTTCCTATATGCACGTATATGAAAGTTATTTTAATGATAGTTATTTTCATATAATTAACTCAGAATTTAAAACATGTATATAAAGAGCATTTCTTAATAGATTGCCATTGATTATTTAATTCAATTACAATTTCGTAATTCCTATTTCGTATGGTAAAATTATGATAAAAGTACGTGACTTTCAAGTTCAACAATATCTATCAGAATGATTATATTATATTTTTTTATTTTTCAGTATGAACGTTCTCTATGTAGCTACATGAAATATAAATAATAATATTATATTATTTATTTATATTTAGAATTGTTTCATACATAGAAAATCTGTCTTTTCCAGAATTGGGAAATTTTAAATATTTTTATGAGCTTGAAATGCTCTTTGAGAAATTCATTTTGTTCTATTTTACTGATATTACAA
Source organism: Salticus scenicus (assembly GCA_963930645.1). Taxonomy (NCBI): domain Eukaryota; kingdom Metazoa; phylum Arthropoda; class Arachnida; order Araneae; family Salticidae; genus Salticus; species Salticus scenicus. Next base: position 53,585,377 of record OZ005658.1, on the reverse strand, counting down.
ATATAGGTTTATATATATATATATATATATATACGTTAAATATACTTTACTAGAAACAAACTTTTTTTTTTTTTTTTTCTTCCAGTCACTAAAATTTAATCACTAAAATTTAAAACTTTGAGTTATCGTAAATTTTTAATTATATTTTAATATATATATGTATATATATATGTGTGTGTGTGTGTGTGTGTGTGTGTGTAACGTTGAAAGTTAAATATAAACTGAAATTTAAAAATAATTATCGTTAAAATTAAATAACCCTTTTAAAAATCACATTTTAATATAGTTATTAGCATTTAAAGATTAATAACTACCACTTAATGTATTCAATTATTGCATTTCAGTAGCACCTAAATCAATTAATCGTTTCTTTACCTTTAATATTTGCTTTTTACTAATGTTCGTTTGGCAATCTGTTTATTTCTACTATCTCCGTATGTATCGTTTAACATGTGGATTTCTCAAAAATACTTATTTCTTGTATCAGCTTTGGATTGTGTTATTGTTTAATCTAATTTCCTTTTTTTATTTCGTTTTGTTCCAAGATAGAGACTTGAGCTGTATACTGGCTTGAATTAGCTATACAGTTTTCCGAAATCTTGCACTTTGCTGGTAGAAATGCAAGTTTCCTAATGGGTGAACATTTCTATTTTTGAGCATTTAAAATTCCAATTTTCAATTCATGAATTCTCTTTTTTTTTTTTTTTTTTTTTTCCTTTTATCGGATCTCTTTGGTAATTTTATCCTTGTCTCTTCTCTATAAAATGCTGACTGTTTCTATTACTTTAATGGTTTTTTCAAACTGTTATCTCATCGTTAGGCTTATGTGTTATGTTTGTGTCATTTCTCTTCTGCGTAAGTACTTTAACTTGTTTTTACTAATCATTGGTACTCAAATTAAATTATCACCGTGACAATAATTTTATTCGAAATAAATCTCATTTAAATTTGAATTATATGTTGGTATTTTCATCTATCTTTTGTTTGCTGAGTGTTACAAAGGTATTAAATTATTCAAATTATATATATATTAATGAAGTTAAATCCACTTTTTAAACTTTTTTTCAATAGGATATGATAAAATTTCACAGTATATATATCTTATATATTAAAAGAATTTATGAAAACTAAAGGCAGTCCGTCTGGCCGTTCTATCCGGGCGATTTCCTTCATTTTTTTTTTAAATGAAAGGTATTTAGACACAGATATGTCATCAATCATTGAAATTTACTCAACTCCCACCTTACTCAAGTTATACTCAAACGCGATTCTTCCCTGTACATTTCCTATGGGACACATTCACTCAAACAATTCGAATTCTCATAGCTCCTCTTCTATTGAATGGATCTTGATCGTTTCACTCTCAGAACACTCAGTGAATCAAGCTCTTTCTTTTGAGCTATTAACTGCTTAAATTCGTTGAGTCTGAGGAAAGTTATGCGTGCAGAATCAACTTTACATTCAATTTTTTCAAGATTTTCCTTTACTCAAACCTCTATAACTAGAGTTCTAATTAATGTAGGCTGTTGATACAAGTCTAAGAACACTCAGTGGATCAAGCTCTTTCTTTTGAGCTATTAACTGCTTAAATTCGTTGAGTTTGAGGAAAGTTATGCGTGCAGAATCAACTTTACATTCAATTTTTTCAAGATTTTCCTTCACTCAAACCTCTATAACTAGAGTTCTAATTAATGTAGGCTGTTGACACAAGTCTAAGAACACTCAGTGGATCAAGCTCTTTCTTTTGAGCTATTAACTGCTTAAATTCGTTGAGTTTGAGGAAAGTTATGCGTGCAGAATCAACTTTAATCAGTTTCCCCCCGGGGGAAACGGGTGGGAAACCATTTCCCACCCGTTTCGGGTTAAAAACACGTTTACGAGCTTAACTAAGCTTCAAATTGCTTCACGGTGAAGAAATTCTACATATGGGGACTAGAGTCGAATACTAAAAAATCAATATCTGCGAATTTGGAATTTTCGATTTTAAAGGGGGAAAAAGGGGGAAAGTAGATTTGGAGGAGAGGGGAAAGGGGGGAAATTAGTTTGAGAGGGAAATCCGTTCTAGACCCACACATGTAGCACCTCATTTTAAAGGTCTTGAAATTTCATGTCGATTGGGGATGTTTGTATACAGTATAATGCGACCCCTGGTGGTAAAAAATGGAACTAAGTGATTTTGGAACTAAGTGAAATGGAACTAAGTGATCTTGGTATTTCCTCACCGTTGGTGATGTTCGTACAGAACAAACTGCGCCCCCTGGCGGTGGAAAGTGCAACTAAAGGATTTTACAGTTGACACCACCATGTGACACCTTATTTGAAAGGTCTTGGAAATTCAAGGTGATTGGTGATTTTCGTATAGAACATACTGTGCTCCCTGTTGGAGGAAAGTGGATTTTGCAGTGCGTAAGTAGCATGCCTGCTATACGGTGCCGAAGCCACAGGCAGCGGTAACACGAGTCAGAGGTTCGTTCGGTTCAAGGTTAATTTTTGAGAATTTTTTCATGTTAATAGCTGTCTGCATATACGTGCCACAGGCACTGGGATACGAACCCGAGTTCCGTTCTGTTTGAAGTAATTTTTATTTGTTACAGATAATGATTATTATTATTATTATTATTTTCTTTTTTTTTTTTTTTGTGATCTTTTCATTTAAAAATAGAAATTCAAACAAAATCGAGTTAAAGATATAAAACCATACAAATTTAAGGTGCATTTAAGGTTATTATCATGGGCCCGGGCAACACCGGGTGGGTTCTTTCGGTTGCAGGTTAATTTTTGGGAATTTTTTTTTACGTTATTAGCGGCTCACGTATGTGCTGCCACAGACACCGGTGTCACAAGACTGAGTTTCGTTCGGTTCGAGGTAATTTTTTTGTTACAGCTGATTATTTTTTCGCGTTGCCTTTATTTAAAAATAGAAATTCAAACAAAATCGAGTTAAAGATATAAAATCATACAAATTTAAGGTTCAATTAAGGTTATTATCATGGGTACAGGCAACGCCGGGTGGGTCAGCTAACATGTAGCCTTAGTATTAAAAGAAACAGAAAATAAAAGATAGCAACTGTTTTATTTGGAGTCAGTTTGACGTCACATTGACAGTACTTTGTAGAAAGTGATGTCATACATAGTATTTTAATTTATAACCATTTTTCCGAATTTCTTTTTTTTTTTAAGTGAAATGTTGTAAATTAAATTAGATGTTTTAACTTGAAATACATTTAAATAATGATTTAATAAATAATTTAATGATATAATTAATAAACGATTTTTGAAACATTACGGTCAATAAAGTGACCGTCGAAGTCGACGGGGTCCAGCTAGACCCCGTCACTTTAGAATGTAGAAAAAGAGGGGAAAAAAGGCTAAAAACCCCATAGGAATAGCATGGGAAGAAAAGCAAAAAAACTCACAATGTCAAGTGTGTTTAAAAAAAAAAAAAAAAAAAAAAAAAACACGGCTCGCACCGGAAGAAATAAGAGGACAAAATTGACTAGAAAAATACATTGAACAGCGGGAACCGGGTGGGCTGGGGCATGGGTCCTATCGTCCAGGATTACTACGACTCGCGTAGTATAACTCTTGGCGGTGGGTGGGCGGGAACCACCGCCACTTTAGAATGTAGAAAAAGAGGGGAAAAAAGGCTAAAAACCCCATAAATGAAATTATTATTATGGATGAGTAACGTAAATGTACGTTTAAATTTCTCACGTCTAAAGAATTTGAAAATATGCGAATTTCTAGTTATTTTTATAATTTAAATTGGGTCCTATCGTCCAGGATTACTACGACTCGCGTAGTATAACTCTTGGCGGTGGGTGGGCGGGAACCACCGCCACTTTAGAATGTAGAAAAAGAGGGGAAAAAAGGCTAAAACCCCCATAAATGAAATTATTATTATGGATGAGTAACGTAAATGTACGTTTAAATTTCTCACGTCTAAAGAATTTGAAAATATGCGAATTTCTAGTTATTTTTATAATTTAAATTTTGCTATTCTCAATGATATTAAAGATTATTCATGAAGTATCTATGCACACCAAAAGTTTACTATAAGTATAATTACTATAAGTAATTACTATAAGTAGTAATTGTTGAGCATTAAAAAAAATTAATCGATATTTAAAAAAGTTTGTTTTGAGAGTATACTGCACCCTTAAAGCATCTATGTTTGGATTTCTTAGAAGTATCTCCAGAGAAAAATTTGTCGTGATAAGATCATTATTGTGAGAAGTATAAATCATACGCAAAAACATTTAACGTTAGAAGATTAAAGATTTGAAAATGTTTAATTCCAAGACTTGTTATAACTATTCCAACATAAATTATGATCAGTTCAGATTGGTATACTAAATGCTATGTTGTTACATATTGCATTTGAAAAATTCTATAATTGCACTGGAATTGATATGCTGTAATGGAAAATGTACTAAATTCCACAACTTGAAATTTGGTATCAAGGCATATATTTTAATAACGCCAATTTTTCCAGTATCTTATTTTAATTGCCTTTACAAATATTCTGAAATTATAATTACACTCCTGTTTCTATAATTACTGGAGATTGATGGATTAAATGCTGTATTATTACATATTACATAGTAACAATATTATGCGCTTCTTCCATATTCAATGACTTAACGATAATTTCCTTTTTAACCCCTTACCTGCCGAGAAAAATTTGCGAGATTTGCTTCAAAGTGTCGCCATTCACTCTCAACACTGAAATGAGTAAATCTTTCAAAAACACTGTTACTTTCAAGTTTATTTTATTGCACTGTCAAACCGTGTCAGTAGTTTCACTGGTAGCAGTATAATACAAAGGACCGTACATCGGAGAAACGTATATATACGCCCGGGGCAGTTAAAGGGTTAATTACTACAGGCTTCGCAGCGTTCCTAAAATTTTACGCTCATTTTATTACATCATCACCACTATTTTAAAATAATATTTTATTACATAATATCTTTCATGGAGAAACTAATATGTGAAGGCATGAATACGTTGTTTTCCTCAGTAAGTTATATAACATATTTAATAATAGATGTTCTTTTCTAATATTGTACAGTCAATTTATTAAAAGAAGTTTGACTTACCTGGGTTATCACAGGTAATGATGTATGCCATTTCTTGAAGAAAATCTCGTAACGCAATCATCAGATTGTACGCTTAAAAATGCAGTATGAATAACTTCTGGTTTAAAGCCACAACAACTTGTTTTGCTGTAATTAAAGGGGATTAATATTTGTTTAATAATTTAAATATTAACTGCATGATAAAGGACTGCCTAGAATTTCACCTTTTACAATTTATTTAATATTATTATTATAGATTTCTTAGGCACAAAATACGATTAAAATGGAACGTCAGTTCCGAATAACAAAAATTACATGATTGATAAAAATATTACAATGTACTTGTAGAGAGACGCGACATATCGTCACGTGATACGGCAGGTGCACAAAAACAATCAGTTGGCGGGAAGCAAAAAACAAAAAGAGAAAGTTAATAAAAGAAAGTTCTGAGATTAAATATCACAACACCCCCTCTTAAGCTCAGAAATTTTTCAATTGTTCATTAATGCATTTCTATGTCTATTAAAATCAGTTTTTGGTAGAGCTTTTGTGAGGGTATCGGCGCTCATTTCTTTGGTAGGTTTGTATTGAAGCTTTATTAGGCCTTCTTGTATTAAGTTTCGCAGAAGATGATATCTCAGCTGTAAGTGTTTTGTTTTGGACTGGAATTTTTCATTTTCAGCAATCTTGATGGTAGATTGGTTGTCCTGGTACAACACTATAGGACATTCTTGCGGCAAATTTAAATCATCCAGTAGTTTGTTGAGCCACTGTATTTCAAGTGCAGCACTCGCAGCTGCGACGTACTCAGCCTCTGCTGAAGACATGGACACACAGGACTGTTTCTTCGAAGTCCAAAATATTGGATTTTTTCCTATCTTAAATAAATTTCCAGATATAGACTTTCTATCACTTGGATCATTGGCCCAATCCGAATCCGAATATGCTCTAAGAACAGGTTCACCAGAGTTACAAAGTTTTAATTTAATATCTTGGGTATTTTTCAAATATCTAATAACCCTTTTAACTGCCTCCCAGTCTTTCGCTCTAGGATTTTCGTTTCTACGGCTTAAGATGCCAACGGCAACACTTATATCAGGTCGCGATACTGTAGAAATGTAAAGTAACGCGCCTATAGCCTGTCTGTACATTGTGTTGTTTGGTAAGAGATTGTCATTATCAGTTAATTTTATATACCCTGGTTCCATTGGTGTGTCAGAGGGCCGTGCGTTATCTAGCCCAAATTTGGTTACAATGTCTCGTATTTTATTATTTTGATCAAGCGTAATTACTCCTTTACAAGGTCTTTCTATATTTATTCCGAGGTAATATTTGGCTTCCCCAAGGTCGGTTAATGGATATTCTTCCCTAAGTTGATTAATTAGTATGTCAATATCGTGATTTTTACCAGCTACAAGTAGATCATCAACATACACAAGAATGTAAGTTTCTGTGTTATCTTTGTTACGTATATATAAACACTTGTCATGTTGACTTTGTTTAAATCCTAATTTACACAATGTTTCATTAATTTTCAAATTCCACGCTCTAGCGGCTTGTTTCAAGCCATATATCGCTTTCTTTAACTTACATATTTTATTTTCTTCGCCCTGGATAACATAACCCTCGGGTTGATGCATGTATACATCTTCTTGCAAATTTCCATGTAGGAAAGCAGTTTTTATATCTACATGCCTTAGATTCAAATTTTTATATAGTGACATGGTCAAGAAACTTCTTAGAGTGGTATGCGATGCAACTGGTGCAAAAGTTTCGTCATAGTCCACCCCGTATTTTTGAGAAAAACCCTTGGCAACAAGCCTGGCTTTATATTTCTCGACTTGTCCTTGGCTATTGTATTTGGCCTTGAACGCCCACTTACACCCTACTACTTTGGTCCCTGGTTGAGCGTCAACAAGTTCCCAAGTATTGTTTTGTCTGAGTGAATTCATTTCGTCGAGTGTGGCATTCAGCCAATTTTCTTTTTCAGCTGGGTTTTGAATTTTTAATATATCATCAAAACACTTAGGCTCATCAATTCTTTTGTCATTTACTGCAAATGCAAATCTGTCGGGCGGAACACCTTTATTTAATCGTTGTGATCGTCGCGGCAGAGTTTGCGTGTCATCCGGACTATCGTTATCGCCCGCTATATCTATATTTATATCAGTATCTAATATTGGTAATTTGGACACCGGAATTTCATCATTTGAATTTTCATTCTTGATTTGTGATGTTTCATTATTGTGGGATTCTCTATTCTCATCTTCCAAAAATTTTACAGTTCTGCTAATTATTACATTTTTATTATTTGTGCAAATTCTGTAGCCTTTGCTACGATTATCATATCCCACAAAAATTCCTTCTTGAGCGGTGCTATCCAGTTTTCCCCTATGTATTTTATGTACATATGCGTATGCGCGACATCCGAATGTTTTTATATTTGATAAATCGGGTTTACGGCCGGTCCATTTTTCGTAAGGAGTTGAGTCGCATGAGGAGGTCGGGAGCCTATTTTGTATGTAATTTGCAGTATTTACGGCTTCCCCCCAAAAGGAATTCGGTAAATTACTGTCTTTAAGCAGACAGCGAGCCATTTCGGTCAGCGTACGATTTTTACGTTCTGCCACGCCGTTCTGAGCACTAGAGTAAGGAACGGTAAACTGATGCTCAATTCCTTCTTTATTCAAAAATTCATTTACTTCCATGCTAGTGTATTCACCCCCGTTATCGGAGCGAATTGCTTGCACTTTTCGGCCAAATTTGTTTGCGGTCATAGCCACATATTCCTTTAACTTAGAAAATACCTCAAACTTATTTCTTAGCAAATATATAATAGTATAACGACTGTAGTCGTCTATAAATGTAAGAAAGTAATATTTTCCACCTACAGTGGGGGTTTTCATAGGGCCACATAAGTCTGTGTGGACCAGTTCGAGTGGTACGGAGGCTCTAAATTGTGCAGCTTTGGGGTAAGGTGAATCAGTTAATTTTGACATTATGCATGTTTTACATTCAGTATTATGTTTGCAATCATTTAATTTTATACCCACAGCCATGTCCTTGTTAACTAAATCTTTAATGTGGTTAGTATTTCTGTGGCCAAGTTTCACATGCCACTTGTTTATGCAATTTTCGTTATCACAAGTTTGTATTACAATGTTCGCTGTGTGTTTATTTTCAGAATAATTTAATTGACATTCATATAAGTTATTTTTCACATATCCCTCAATGCATGTATTTCCCTGATTTACAATTTTACAGGTTTTATCATCAAATACAGCGATACAGCCATTCTCTGTTGCTCTTTTTATAGAAATTAAATTAGTTTCTATTTCAGGGACATAAAGAACATTTTTAAGTGTTATTTTGTTCTGTGTGTTTTCCGAATTTACGGTATACAAATCCACAGTACCGGAACCCAAAGATTTTAGCTGCGTGCCGTTCGCGATAGTGACGTTAGAAACGTTATTTTTAAGATCGCGAAATTTTAGTTTATCATTGCAGATATGTGAAGACGACCCTGAATCAACCACCCAATTTACAGTTTTATCTCCAACATAAAAAGAATACAATTTATCAGCTTTTGGTTTATTGCTCCCCTCTGCAATTTGAGCGCTATCTGGCTTCTCATTGTTCTGAGAGCATATGTTGGATCTGAAGTTGGGTTTTTTGTTGAAATTTTTACTGTGACTTTTAACAGCAGAATTATTTTTGTTTTTTAACTTATAACATTCTTCTATATTATGATTACTTTTCTTACAGTATTTGCAGAATTTCTCCGATTTGTTATGGTATTGGACTTTTAACGCTGAATTTTGATAAGTTTTGTTTTCAAGCCTTTTGGCATATTCATCAGCTAATTTGTTTCGTATATACTCAGGTGTCAATTGCGCTTCGTCTTTCGATTCGAGACTTGTTATGAGAACGTCATACGAAGGAGGGAGTGAGCATAGCATTAATGCAGCTAGGTGCGATTCATCTATGACTTCACCTATAGCAGTGAGTCTGTCGCGTGTTTTATATATATCAGCTATATGTTGGTTTACATCACCACCTTCCATTAATTTTATGGAATAAAGTTTCCTAAGTAAGAAAAGCTTACTCGTAAGGGATGATCTTTCGTGGACTTGGCGCAGAGCATTCCAGCACTCTCGTGCTGTATCTAGATTCATAACGTACACAATCTGTTCGTTATCAATAAGTAGATTTATAATGGCTCTGGCCTTTCTATTTTTTGAACGCCACTGATCGGTTATTGGGTTGGGAGGATCGTCAGTAATGACTGTAAAAAGATCCTCTTTTTGCAAGTACATCTCGATACGAAACTTCCACACATTATAATTTGTGGAGTTCAGCGGTTCAATTTGTATATCTTTTGTTGCTGACATACTTAAACAAAATTTTTGTAATAGTTTTGTTAATATTTGTTCAATTCGTAAATATTCATTTAATATTTTAAATCAACACAGTTCGGATAAATAGTACTTGAAGAAGAAAATAAAATTAAATAGTTTTCATAAAAATAAGCACTTTTCAATACTTTCGATTTAGTGTCACTTCGGTTTTGAAGAAACAAAAACAAATATTTTCGCTTACATTTTCATTTCTTATTTATTTTATTATTTAAATGTAGCAATCTCTTCCAATGTGCAATGAAAAAAAACTTTTGAACTTTTGTCAAGAATAAATCTAAATTTTCAATTCAAAATATCAGTCTCATAATCTCATGGAGAAACTAATATGTGAAGGCATGAATACGTTGTTTTCCTCAGTAAGTTATATAACATATTTAATAATAGATGTTCTTTTCTAATATTGTACAGTCAATTTATTAAAAGAAGTTTGACTTACCTGGGTTATCACAGGTAATGATGTATGCCATTTCTTGAAGAAAATCTCGTAACGCAATCATCAGATTGTACGCTTAAAAATGCAGTATGAATAACTTCTGGTTTAAAGCCACAACAACTTGTTTTGCTGTAATTAAAGGGGATTAATATTTGTTTAATAATTTAAATATTAACTGCATGATAAAGGACTGCCTAGAATTTCACCTTTTACAATTTATTTAATATTATTATTATAGATTTCTTAGGCACAAAATACGATTAAAATGGAACGTCAGTTCCGAATAACAAAAATTACATGATTGATAAAAATATTACAATGTACTTGTAGAGAGACGCGACATATCGTCACGTGATACGGCAGGTGCACAAAAACAATCAGTTGGCGGGAAGCAAAAAACAAAAAGAGAAAGTTAATAAAAGAAAGTTCTGAGATTAAATATCACAACAATCTTAGCGCTAAAACATTCCAAAATGTTTGACAGAAATTTGTTATTGAAGGTAGTGGTGACAATGTAATAAAATGTAAGTAAAATTTTAGGAACGCTGCGAGGCCCGATTACATACAAATATTAATAATTTTACCTTTACCTTTATCTTCTTTTTTTTTTTTTTTTGGACTGAGGACTATTAATCTCAATCTGGGATTTTTGCAGTGTCATTTTTCGATAGTTGGACATTTATCGAAAATATAATTAAATAATTAAAAAACAATGTTATAATTTGGAAAAAAAAAATAGTTCTCCGTTCTAAACTAAATTCTGCTTTTTTTTTTTTTTTTTTTTTTTTTTTTTTTAAGACTGAGGGCCTATTAGTCTCAATCTGGGATTTTTGCGTTGTTGTTTTCGATAGTTGGACATTTGTCGAAATCATTTTTCGATAGTTGGACATTTATCGAAATCTAAAATTTATCGAAAATATAATTGAATAATTTGAAAGCGATGTTATAATTGGGAAGAAAAAAAAAATAATAGTCCTCCGTCCTAAACTAAATTCTGCTTTTGCCAGAATTTCATCAAAATCTTTATTATTATTATTATTACTGAAAGAAAAAGAAAATAAAATTAATAATAATCAGTATCGTTACAAGCGATATCGAAAAAGTTTTTTTTTAATAATTTTGAATTAGGAAATAAAAATAAGTAAAAAAATAAATTTAATGATTTAATGCTTTTTTTTTTTTTTAATTAAATAATTGGAACGTTTAAATAAATATATTTCTATTGGCGACTATTTTTGGCACAGCTTTAATATGGGACCCCCTTGACGATTTCGCATTTTTTTTTTTTTTTTTTTTTTTTTTTTTAGAAAAAGAAAAGAAAAGAAAAATTAATAATAATCAGTATCGAAACAAACATTATACAAAAAGTTTTTTATTATTATTCGCGTGAAAATATATTTTATTATGTCGTAAAATAAATTAACTCGTAAATTTTTTTGGCAACAATTATAAATTGAAATAAATAATTTAATAAAAGTTTAGAAGTTAGAATTTCTAATTTTATTTTTTTTATTTTAGTATAGAGGAATATTAGTCTCAATCTATGGATAAAACGTCGTCATTAGTATTTTATGGGGGAAAAAGTTGGACATCAAATTTCAGTCATTTTAAAAAGTCGTTTGTAGAAGTATATAACAAATATAGATGTGTGTTCATGTAATATGTCAGACAATATACGACAAAGTATTATCTCTCTTTATTATTATTATTATATTATTACACATTTTGTTGATAGAGGTCTTTAAACTAAAGCATTAGAAGGCAAAATATGTAAAAAAGTATTTTTAAATTACACCCGGATCTGAATGTGGTGTGTAAAAGTGTAAAATAAACCTAATTTGCGTTAAGTAGGGTGATTTTTTATATTAAAGACATTGTTATTAAAAAAAAAAAAAAAAAAAACTATGTAAATCTATGATAAACAATTTAAATTGGCACGAGAAAAAAAGTAATAATTTTCGGCATTTAGATACTATTATCTCACCCACAAAGAAACTAGCAAAGATTTTAATAAATTTGCGCAAAGTTTATTCATTTTTTTTTCTTTCTTTCTTTCTTTTCTTTTTTTTTTTTCCTTCTTTTTTCTTTTTTTAAGTTTTTGACAATATTGATACATCTGCTGATATCATTAAATATTAGTGTACAAACATCTATACTGACATCGATAGATATTAGTGTACAAAATGATGTGTCATAACATACAACAATGTACCTTTATTAGAATATGATACTTAGTGGCTTAGATATTTATGAGGTGCAATAATCAATACTGACTACTAAATAAAATAATGCTTCATTACATATTGTAATCTGTTAACATTAGACGTATATGTCTGACGTAATTAGTTATTTAGAAACCTTTATCTGCTACAATAATCAATAGAGATTTAGAAAATGATTTGCCTTTACATATGATAACGTATCAGAACAAGGCGCCTATTTTTGTCTCACAGTTAGTAGCTTAGAGAGAATTGATTTACCTGCAGGTAAATCATGAGAGAACATGATTTACCTGCTGCAATAATCGATATTAATTGATTAGTTTACAAAAAAGATGTGTCCCTAAGTTTAACGATATATCAGTAACAAGTGTCTATATTTGTAATATGTAGTAATTAGAAATTTGTTCTTTTCCTTATTATATAGAGTTACATAATATTAAAAAAACTTAAAATTAGCAGTTCTAAAAATATCGTTCCTATTTAAAAAATATTTTTAATCCTTTGAGACACAAAGTAATTACGCTCATTTAATATCGATTGACACCAAAAATTACAACCAAATTTAGAAGAAAAGAAATAAATGATTTTTTTTTTTAAATAACACATATATACATCAGATTTTGTATGCCTGACTCGAACATAGATATAGTAATAAGACATAAATTGATCATCGAGTCGAAAAAAGTAATTCCTTTTTACTCGGGGAAAGACTCTCTAATGGCTGCCTTTCCCCGAGTAAATACACACGGATAATTTAGCAAATAAAATTTATGAATAATTTATGTACTAAAGGTGAATGGAAAACTCCAGATACAGTTTCAAATTCATTTTTCTTTCTTTCTTTTCTTTTTTTTTCTCTATCTATTAATTTAGTCAATATTTAAAGTTAAACTCTTTTTATATACTAAAACTAATGTTCTTTACCTGTGCCGCTGCTAACTATATTTAAAAGAATTTTGAAAATTCCATATTACTTACTAATATAAAATTTTAAGAAATATCAAATTAAAAAATGTATTCCATTAACACGTTGAGCGCCACGCAAATTATTAAAATCCATTAAAATTCCACAGTGATTCCTCCTGTAATAAATAAAAATTAAGCAAATTTTTAATAAATTTTCAGTCATTAAATGTAATCTTTTTAGTTTTATATCCTATTTTATATCCGCCACCTATGGTTCCCGCGGCTTTATATTTGACACTGTCAGCCACAGATGGCTGACAGTGCGCTCAACGTTTTGATTTTTTATCTGTACTGCTTTTACTTTTGAGGTAAAACTTTCACTGAAATGTTTGAAGTATAACATGTTCTGCACACTCCTAAAGTTTCAAGATGATTCCTTCAGTACTTTGAGATGCATGGCAAAATGTCTAGAATCTAGAATGGCTGACATGGTGCTCAACGTGTTAACTATCAAAACAGTACTTAAACCATAATAATAACAAAGCAACTGATAATAAAAATTATATTTTTCATAATGTAGTCAAATATAACTTACTCATGAAAATTTATTTCTTTTCTTTTCATATATTTATTAGAACAATTTAAAATCACGCAATATTTCGATATTTTGAAAATTCATCAACATTCTATTCTTTTATGTACTATTTCCGAGTTTTATGCTCTCTAATGGCTGATGCCTTTTTTTTTTTTTTTTTTTTTTTTTTGCATCAGAAATCTTTGCTCGTTAACATAGAGATAATAGATATATAGATATAGTAATATATATAGATCTATCATCATCATGTTATCGTGAAAAGATTTTTGATGCCGAAAAAAAAGCTTTTGAATCAGCCATTAAGTGGTATTGAAAAAAAAAAAAAAAAAAAAAGGGGGGGGGGAAGAAAGAAAGAAAAAGAAAAATGAATTTGAAACTGTATCTGGAGTTTTTCATTCACCTTTAGTAAATAAATTATTCATAAATTTTATTTGCTAAAATATTTGTGTGTATTCCCGTGTGTAGTCACTCGGTCATATTTTGGAAAAATCGCCGTCTTTTCCCAAGTGAAAAGGAATCACTTTTTTCTCCCCAATGATCACTCTATACATTATTACTATATCTATGGATAGATCGATAGGAATTATTATATCTATGGTTATATGTCACCACATTGATTATTGCCTTCGAGCATAGGAGAGCGAGTTTGATTCCCACTCTAACCCTGGGTGTTTTCCCTATAAATATAGTAATATATATATAGATCTATCATCTCCATGTTATCGAGAAATATTTTTTATGCCGAAAAAAAGTTTTCGAATCAGCCATTAGAAGGTATTGAAAAAAAGAAAAAAAAAAAAAATGAAAAATGAATTTGAAACTGTATTTGGAGTTTTTAATTCACCTTTAGTAAATAAATTATTCATAAATTTTATTTACTAAATTATCCGTGTGTATCCCTGTGCGTAATTTACTCGGGGAAAGACATCCATTAGAGTAACTTTCCACGAGTAAAAAGGAATCACTTTTTCCCTCTCGCTGATCAATCTATGTCTTATTACTATATCTATAGACATAACCACTCAGCAACGGAGGGCTCCTAAATGATTTTTTCCCGCTAAGAAGTAAAATTTTGTAATAAATAAATAAATAAATAAGTAAAATCCAGGGTGAATTTCAGAAGATAGGTATAAAAATAGCTAGTATATAATATACATTACTATGCTTTGAAGTGTTGAGAGTTATGATCAAAAGAAGAAAAAACAGACTGTTGGCTAACTTTTTAAAGCAAGTGCATGTTAGCAAAGATGTGATTTTCTCTTTTGTTTCATGTCAGTATTTTCTAACAATAAACACTACTCTATCCAATCACAAAAAATTACTGATAATTAAAGAAAAATTACAGAAAAGATTTCTGAATGTAAATAGTAATATTAAAATCACAACCTTGGTCAGTTATGGTTGTTGAGCTATTATTACAGCAATCGTCGAAAGACAATAATTTTATTCGGTGAAAAAGTGAAAATTTTCTTTTATAATATTCATTTGTTGTTATTCAAATATTCTTTTTCAGATTCCGATTCCGAAATGGGGACGGCAGTGGAGAGGGGATCCTTCAGTGTTCCGGACAGGATTTATGTCCACCAGCTCAACCTGACGTAAGTAACCAGCAAAGTAATTCTCCACATGAAAACTTCTTGTAATACAGAGACTGTTCGCACATTTTTTAGACGATTTTGATGGAGTGTACTGAAACAATTTCACTCATATTTCGTGTTTCATTTGTTCAGTTTGATAACCCTTGTTCTCAACTATCATTCTACATCGTGATTTCTATGATAATAATGCTTTTTATAATATCGGAAGAGGTATATTTTTCTACTCCTCTTGAACGGCTTTCCAAAGTCCACAAAGCGTTGTAGGTCGGTGTTTGGATAATGCTGATTTTAAGAGTCGAAAAATACAAAAATCCAACGGTGACACATCAGGAGATTTAGCAGGAATGTCAGTGAATGGTATGGTTTTAATTCCCGTTTTTTGTTCCATTTTTTTTTTTTCTAGAAAAGCAATTGCGGATTGTGATGTGTGGCTGCTTGTTTTGACTTGATACGGTTCAACGGATTAATAGCATTGTGGATAAAGATCTGGATTTAAAAATTGGAATTAAAATATGTTCTTGATAGTATTTAGAGCTGATTTTGACATTTTTGTCACCTTTTTTTTTGCTTTTATCTTGCGCTTGTATGAAAAACCAGTGACAATCCTAAATCATTTAGAAAAACTTTCTTTTTATTCTTTGAACCATGTAGCAAAAATTTTTCTCCTCTTTTGTGATAATAAATTGATCTTTTTTTATTGCAACCACTTAAATAGACCCAAGATTCATCTATTGTTGCGACATTTTTCCATTTTTCTCCTGATAAATGCTTTTCATAAAGATTTCACTAAAAACTCTCTTCGGAAAGAGCGGAAACGTATCCTTCCATCCACTGCCTTTTTAAAAGCGCATTTTTGCATCTAAACAAAAATTCTAAATATCAGAAGATAAATAAAACTTCCAAAAATATAACTGTTGTGAAAATAAAATTCTCCACGCAAACGATTTTTTCTTACTGCGAAATAAAATCGTCTAAAAAATGTGCGAACAGCCCATTTCAGCCCATTTCCATCCAAATAATGATTTGATTTATAATAATGATGATTATATTATGAGAGGTTTTTATTTACAAACTGAAATTACAAACTTGTATTTTGCATACAAGGCTGTAGCCAATGGGGAAGGAGGTTCCATCACTCCCCCTTCCTGAGGAAATTTTCAGATATATATAGTTATACTTCATTTTTAATACTCAACATTATGTATAAAAGTTTGAACCTCTGAACATTTTTTTCGGATACAGTAAAGTTTGAATATTAATCTTACTAACTTTAACGAGTTAAAACATTATACATTGTATTACTTTTGAGATTATGTGCTTGACGCTCAGAAAAAGTCTGTTGAAAATCCTATAATGATAGGTTTATCTTACGAAATCATAAAATAATTTCACATTTCTCTTCAAATGTACAATTGTAAGTTATGAGGTTTTTTTTTTTTTTTTTTTTTTTTAACGTTCTGGAAACTTTAATGAACTCAGTATATAAATTCAGTAAAAGTTTAATAAAAATAATTAAAACGAACATCGAGATAAACTTTTACAAATACTAACATTTTGTGCAATATTATTTTAATGTACATTCTTTGCACTCTATAATAAAATAAATTGTCTAAACATTTGAGTGCTTTAGACTACATTTTAGAAAAACGATATGAAGTTTTCCTCGTATGAAAATGCTTACAACTCTATGCGAATGATTTCGGCCATAAAAGCAATTCAAAGCATATGATCTGACATACATATAAAACACATATTTTGCTTAAAATAGATTCCTTTATATATATATATCGTTTGTTTCCTTTTATTTATTTATTTATTTATTTATTTATTTTCCCAGGTCTGCGGACATCCTCCGTCGTCAGAAAGAGAAAGAGATGGTGGAGGAGGAGGCCAGGAAAGTTCGAGAAATGAAGGAAATAAAAAGGAGGCAGAGAGAAGAGGAGAAGAAAAGGGTCAGGCATTTGATAATGATATAAATTATTTTACTCGATTTAATACAAGAGACTTATTTACTTCTTGAGCAAAGAGTATCAGATTATGTCTAGTAAAACAGATGCCAAATTTCTTTCAAAATCATTTTTTTTTAAACATTTATAGTTTTTCATGCAAAGTATAGACAAGAAAATTCAGTATGATTTTTAATTTTTTAATATACATATAATATATATATATATATATATATATATAATTCTTTTTTTCACACATTACATAGGACATGGAAATGCTGCTTTCGTATAATCCTTGGGGTAAACCGGGACCTGGGGCTAAACCGGTAAGTTTTAATTAATTTTAGCTTCCTTATATTTTTATTTATTTATTTATTTTTTTTTTAATTCAGACCTCAAAACCTGTAAAAAATTCAAAAACCGTGGTCGAAAATTTTAACGATTACCTAAGTTCCCTATTCCCTAAGTAATCCACTTGTAGCATGTTAGGGAACTAGCAAGTCCTTCCGACATTTTGAAGGAGATGGCGGGTTAAATTAATGAACTTGGCTGATATAATCTTATTAACTAAGTATATACCGAGTTTCAAGCAAATCAGTTCATATATACGCTTGCTATACGAGTTTTAAATTTTCAAATGATCGGAATTTTGATACAAGAGGGCAAATTATGTTGACCAGCGAACTCATCCAAGATATTTCTAAGACAAATCTGCTGTAGTACTGTCCAATTTTGGATCGAATTCATTCTGTATTGCGAAAATTATCGTGATGGCAAATTTTCTGTTGCACACATCTACACACAAGTAACAGGTGCAGCAGTGAAACGGGCGATTTTGAAACCTCCACCAGCAATACAAATTTATTCACAGTGATATAAAAGAATTACAACATGAATTTACAATGCTTGCAATTTGTGAGGAATGTTTCTGAACAACATGCACATCTTGCACAGACATGTCACGACACAAAATGTCCATCACTTGAAATCACAACATTCTCTGGTGTGCACACGCGTTTCGCACTTCCACCCCTCTTTCTCATCACATTACTCGTTTCCTCAAAGTTCTGTACCTACAATTTGATAGCATGCGCCGACAGAATTTGGGCATTACGTGGGAGATTGCAATGAGCACGAAATACACACTGCGCGGCTACGTAACTATCGTTATTTTTGTAAAACGCCTTCACAGCAAAAGCGTGTTGTTCACCGGTCCACGACGTCATCTCAACTGAACACCGATATCAAGGTCAATGGCAAAGGTTTTTGTCCAGATGGCACCACTCTCGTTTTCTGATTCCTAACCTAATTTACTATTTCCAGATCCATTTCAAAATCGCACGTTTCACTGCCGCACCTGTTTATAAATAAATAAATCTATCTGCCTCTTTCTTTCCATACATATATATGTTATAGATAGATAGATAGATATCATTTCGTTACAACGAAATGAAGAAAGTAGGAAACAGATCTTGACAAAATATAGTGAAAATTTAAAATACATCCGTAAGAATTAAAATACGTCATGCTTCAGTTATTCATTTTACCATGTTTTTATTAACTTCTATTCTTGTTTCTTTGTTTGTATGTTTGTTTGTATGTTTGTCCGGTACAAATCTTGCAATCTATTTTTAATTAACTTCCTTACTAGCTAGACATTTGAAACTTTCACAGTAGCTCAAAACCCGGTGGCAACACAATACTTCGAAGTCAGATTTTCGAATTTTCGAATAGTTTTCTTTTAATTAATTAAAATATTAAAATAATAAGCTCCTAGTAGCAATAAAAATAGACATTAAAATATTATCTATGATTTAATTGTTGCCAAAAAAAAAAAAAGAAAAAAAAAATACGAGTTCATTTTCTTTCGACATAAACATAAATACATTTCATTAAACGTGAACTTAAAAAAAATATAAAAAGTTAAATTATGTATCTTACAAAAATTGACGTTATTATCAATTTAAAGATTTCAGAGCTGGAGCTCCTTTTATACATCTCTGCCGAACCCAGAGTGTTCGGGAAATTTCCCGTAACTCCTTAATCAATCACATTAGAGCGTCCATCTTTGGTATATCGATAATAAGCATTTTCTCACCAAAAGTCGCCAAGAAAGTCGTCAAAAACGAAAAGTTGCTAAATTTGGCGCCAAATACATTACCTGCCTATTGGAGCTTTTTAATGCGTTTTAAAGGGGAAATTAAGCTATTTTAACGCGAAAAAAGAGCTGGAAATGCAGAAAATTGACATTTTATCAATTTACTAATCCTCTTTGAAAGAATTTATACAAAAATAAATACAATTAGTTACAATTTTGTAACAATATGCATTGATAAAGTGCTAATGTAGTTAGTTCTATAGCTATGATTCAACAGATAATTTAAAAACATGGTTTATAAAAAGTTTTTTATCTTATAATTATTTACTTTCATTATCCGAGTACCGTAGGTAATAAAAACAGCATTTTTGGTAAAGCTTTGATATCGAGTTTTCACCCGATTTACATGTTCTCATGAGTCCAAAAGAGTGGTTTTGCGCAATCACTCAGTGTGTATGTGTTTATTGTGTGGGGGGAATCTTCTGACTATCATATCTCCAAAACTAATAATGATAGAACAACGAAACTTTTGAATTAGTCAGACCTAGTGTACAGATAAATTTTCCAACTTTAGGTGACAATTGGAAAATCAGAAGTGGTACCGTAAATTTGTATTTAAAAAACGGCTCAAAAGGTTTCCTTCAACATTGAAGATATTCTTTCGTACGTATCAGTTGATTAGTTCAGGAAAATTGTTAGACGTCTTGTATAAAATAGGCCAGTTTTAGGTCTTGCATGTGCGTTCTTATAAAAATGGCTCTAACGATTTTCTTAAGATTTGCTAAGCAAGCACCCTTTTAGACGTCCTTTAGCATGTATTACTTGGTTACAGCAGGGAAACTGACAAGCGTCCTATTAAATAGGTGAATTATAGATGTCGGAAATGGATGTTTCAAAAAACTTCTCTAGCGACTTTTTTTAAACTTGCTACACTGTTAAAATGTTTTCTCAAAAATGAGCAAAATTGTCTCGAAATGTCTCCGAAACAATATATACTTAAATTTGAAAATCCCACGTATTCATTTTTGAGCATGTCAGTACACTCAAAAATGAGTACATGGGTTTTCAAATTTAAGCATATACTGTTTCGGAGCTATTTTAAGACAATCTTGCTCATTTTTGAGAAAACATTTTTAACAGTGTATCTAAACTCTTTTTTATATGTCCTCACGACGTATTTATTACGGTTTCTTATTACAGGAAAATTGTTAGGTGTCTAATTTATTAAATCAATTTTGTGATTTCTGACCACACACTGCAAAAAAAAAAAAAAAAAAAATCCCGTAAGATTACAGGGAAAGCCCGGCAGCAGAGATTCCAGACAAAGCCCGTAAAAAAAAACATTGGTTTTACGGGCAAAATGTTTTTTTTACAGGCATGTAACGTAATTTAAGGTTATTATATACTTCATTTACGGTCTAAGCGTTTCTTTTTACGGGCTTTGTCTGAAATCTCTGCTGCCGGGCTTTCCCCGTAATCTTACGGGATTTTTTTTTTTTTTTTTTTTTTTTTTTTTTTTTACAGTGCACTATTTTCAAAAAAAGTATATCTATGTGTAGTAGTAAGTTGTGGAAATCGTGTAGTTGTTACACTCCAGATTTCTTTTATTGATAAACTGACTTAAATCATTTCCTTCTGTGTGCAGGAAGATCCAAAACGTAAGAAATACCCAGAGGGTCGGGAACTAGACATCGATGAAGAGTTAACTTTAGAAGGTTTTATCCAGAAGTTTGGTCGACCTGGGCATGGGGCACCCAACCGGACTCTTTCCGGTAAGTTGAAGACGCAGATCACAGGAGATCCAGCCATTCGGTTCCAGGACACACAGGATGTGAAACTAAGTATAGAGAACCAGCTCCGCTACAAGAAAGAAAATAAAGTACACTACAAGGAAAATCTTGGTAACATTTAAAAATATTCTTTTCTTATTATTTTTATGTGTGTGCGTAAATTAATGCAATGAAATTATATATTATAGCAAAAACATACTCTTATTTCTTTGAAGTAGCTATAGTTTAATCTAGAAAATACTTTCTCGATAGATTATATTACCTTATTTGAATTGCACTTTCGTTCTACACTTCTGGCCATTAAGTTATTGGAAAACGTGAAATTTACATAAAAAGTACAGTCGGTAACAAAAGTTTCCGAACACTAGCAAAAATTCCTACGTAAAAAAACTGCACTTCGTACGGTTTTGTTAAATAAATCCTTGTCGAATCCTGTTCTTAGTCAGTCTAAGAACAGGATTCGATAAGGATTTATTTAATAAAACCGTATGAAGTGCACTTTTTTTACATAGAAATTTTTGCTAGTGTTCGGACACTTTTGTTACCGACTGTATGAAATAATATGAGAATGGTATTTCGATGTATGGTCACAGTAGTGTTATGCAAAGTCTATGTAAAAACGAAGATCATTTAGTAGGATTTTGATAAAGGAATTTGTTCACATGTTGTGGTGGCTTGTGTAACAGTAATGTCATACAGTCGGCAACAAAATTATTGAAGCACACATTCACACTTTTCATATTTTTTCTTTTTTAGTTCGATCGCTAAATTTTATCATCAACTTACTTTTTTTATGAACAGTATAAGACTAAAATTCGTCTATCTATTCCAAACCTTATAATGATTATTCTTTCACTAACAAAAGTGTAACTCAAAATTCTTCTGTTTAATTTTTACACTTTTGTTAGTGAAAGAATAATCATTATAAGATTATTATATAACTTAAAATTATTATTATTATGATTATATAACTTATAGGTTTCAAAGAGTAAAACGAAGGTGGTGGGTTTTGAAGGTAAAGAACCTACTAGAACAAAGATTATCTTAGAAAATAAACCAATTGAACAAATTTCACATTTTAATTATCTATAATATCTAATTGTAAATTAGATATTATAGGATGTGACATATCTTACAATTACAACAATGATATACAAAACAAGCTAAATAAGTTCCAATACATCTGCGGGACTATAAGAAGAACATTAAGAAATACAAGAAAAGATACCAGAATAAAATTTTTCAAGACAATGGCGAGGCGATACCAACTCTTCTATGTGGAAGCGAGACATGGACGCTCAAAAAGAGTGATGAAAGACAAATACAATCTTCAGAGATGAAATTTCTAAGGAGTGTGAAAGGTTGTTCTATAATAGATAAAATAAGAAATCATGAAGGAATAAGAAATCATGACATCAGGAAGGAACTAAAAACTAAGCCAATAATACATATACTATAATAAACTATAGAAATAAGTGGAGAGAACATTTGGAACGAATGCCAAATGACCGTATACCAAGAGCAGCTCTAAAATATAGGTCAAGGGGGAGAAGAGATAGAGGAAGACCACGTTTAAAAGATATATTGAGGCTGGAACCGGCTTATAGCCTTCAACCGTGTTGGACATGATGATGATGATAAGACTAAAATAATGACTTGACAAATATTTACTTAACAAAACAGTAATAGGTGCCCACCTTTTAAGTAGGAATTATTGCTAGCGTTTCAATAATTTTGCTGCCGACTGTAGAATGAAGAAAAAGCTATTAACAAGTTTCAAATTTTCATCCCGATGAGCACAATGTTCACTGGAACTTCACTAGATCGATCCATACTATATGGCTGCTGGCTTGTTTGAGGATTTATAAATGTCATATGACTGGGAGTGGAAAGGTACAGGAGAACTAGGCAAATCACAAGTATTTCGCGAAGTATTTCTGTGTAATTTCATGTATTTCTGTTTTTTTTTTTTTTTTTTTTTTTTTTTTTTTTTGGGGGGGGGGGGGGTAATTGGATTACACATACACACGCGTATACGTCACGTATTCTGAATCAAAAACATGAAAAAAAAAAAGAGTTATTTTTAAAGTAACAAATATCCGTATTGGTAGTATCACAACGTTTATGGTACCATAAATTGTCATCATAATAGCCAAGATTCCATTGATACTTCAACAGAGTATGCCATGTCTAGAATTGGCGTTCAATGACAAACATGGCCGAAAGATATCTATATAATATGATGTAGTCATATGTAGGAATGCTGAGTATTTATCTATATGTAGAAAAACCAGAAGTGATGATATGCAGTCTATTCATATTTGGCATTACGCTGACTCGGCATAGAGTGAAATCACATTGGGAAGGGAGGGGGGGGGCGTTTACTGAAGCTTCCCCTCTCGGAGGATTAAATATGTGATGGCTTGCCTCCTGACCAAACCTACGAGTGAACCCCAGACCGTCACCAGTTACCAATTGCGTGGTTTTAGTATGACGTAAAAATTAGTCAGCCTCAACCTCTTTTTAAGTCGGTAATTTTCTATGTTATAATTTAAAAAAAAAAGTCTATTGTTGACAAAGTGATCAAAGACTTAAAATAAAAAAACAAATTAGATATTAATACCTCTATTTTAACATTCGATTATAATTAAACTGGGTAGTTATAAAATTTATTATTATTTGTTTTTATTTTATTTTATTTTTTAAGTCTCTATTAATTAAATTATGGTACGACTAGAAAGTCATTAACTTCTACTTTCACTTTTTAGAATTGTAAATCTAACGGATCATAGCTTTTTTATTATTTATGCCGATTTGATATTTGCTTTTTTATGTTTGTAAGTTATTTTATTCTTTAAGTTTTATTTTAATTTCCTATTATTTTTCTGTATTAAATATCTTTCATTATTATTATTATTATTATTATTATTGTAAAGTTTTCTGTATAGGGGTTACTGGGCACTGAGCTCTGCAAATTGTGGCTATAAGCATACAGAATTACAGAAATACCCCTATATTGCATACAATATTCATTCAATGCCCCTGAAGAAGTATTGATATTGTATGCACCCCTTGTTTTGATTTTGATTACTTTTTACTTATTTATTTATTTTACTTCTTCATGGGATATTTTTCATTTCATCATGCGCCATGTTTGAAAAGATTTTCGTAATAAGTATATTACTGAAAATATAGCATTGAAAACTGAGAAGAACTTGATTTAAAGTAGATGTTTTCAAATTAAATTACAGAACTCTTTTTCGTAAAGGTTAATAAATTTTCCAAATATATTTGAAGCCTGAAAGTTTTCGAAATTTGCTGTATATGGAATTTGAAGTTTCGCATTAGTTTTAATTGCATTTAGTTTTACATGCTTTTTATTTTACCCTACAGATCAGTTGATTCAGCAGAAGCAACAACTCCAAGAGAAAGAAAAAGAGATGGAAAATAGAAAACTGGAGGAAATGGTAAGTAGAATGTTATTTATTATTTTATTTTTACTTTTATTAAAAACACTTTAAAAACACGTAAAGTTAATTTTTATTTTAAAAAATTTTCAAATATTATCCTAAGCTTTTCGCTTTGAAATTCCAAAGCATATCAGGGATTATTTTTACTCAATTAAACGAGCAGTTTTTTAAATAATTTTCCTTTCACAGTCAACAGTTAAGTCTTCTAATAACGTTAATAGCAGCAAAGTCAATTTGAAGTCCGGTGAAGGTTGGACCAAGGATCTAAGGAAAGTAAGAGAAGCTGGAACAATTGGAGAATCACACGAGGCTATCGTAGGAGAAAATACATAATGAACTAGCAGAAATAAAATATTAGCTATTTTATGATATTGTGCCAAATTATTGGCAAAATTGCAGCATCTTTATAATTTATTGTATTTTTGCGTTTAATTATATTAATAGCTTCGGAGATGTAAAGTTCTCAGATAGTAGGTGGTGCTGTAATAATTTTGGCGTTATCCCATATAGGGGGGTTGCGTTTGGGTTAGCATAAATGAAGTCGACGAGGGTAGAACTAGTTCCTTTTTACGTATATGTTCTTGTATTCTTTTGTTTAAAGTCCTCTTAGTTTGTCCAATATAATAGAAAAGTTCTTTGTTGTCATTTGACATTTGACATTTGTTAGCTTTGAGGCCTATAGTTACAATGGCTTTCATCTCGATTGATCCATATTACAGAAATTGACAGAGACAAGTGCACAATAATTTGAAGACATAGGACATCACAAACATCCACGCCCGCACCAGGATTTGAACCTGGGACCTGAAAGTCCAGAAGGCAGCGCCCTACTGACCGAACAACCAGGCCGGCAAGTTCTTTGTTGTTTCCAATGGGAATTTGATAGACGCCTCCAGTGAGTCCATTTAAGTCGCGGTCATGAAGTGTTAATTGTTTAATAGTCAGAGGAGAAGTGAATGGGATAAATAAATTAAATTTACGTTGTATATAATGTTTAAAGCTATACGTAATATCAAAGAAGGAAATAGTTCTACCCTGGTCGAATTGTCCATCTGCGCAGCACTAGTGTGACGTAAAACCCAACCAACCAACCAACCAACCAACCATCTACCCTGGTCGACTTCATTTATGCTAACTCTATATGAGATAACGCCAAAATTATTACAGCACCACCTACTATCCAAGAACTTTACATCTCCAAAGCTATATAATTAAGCGCAAAAATACAATAAATTATAAAGATGCTGCAATTTTGCCAATAATTTGGCACAACATTATAAAATAGCTAATACTTTATTTCGGCTAGTTCATTATGGTTTTTCTCCTACAATAGCCTCGTGTGATTTTCCAATACTTCCAGCTTCTCTTACTTTCCTTAGCTCCTTGGTTCAACCTTCACCGGACTTCAAATTGACTTTGCTGCTATTCAAGTTATTAGAAGACTTAACTGTTGACTGTGAAAGGAAAATTATTTGAAAAACTGCTCATTTAATTCAGTAATAAAAATCCCTGATGGTGCTTTGGAATTTCAAATCGAAAAGCTTAGGATAATATTTAAAAAAAAATTTTAATGAAAATTAATTTTACGTGTTTTTAAAGTATTTTTAATAAAAATAACAAATGTCTCGTGTATAATTAACTCTTTTTTAGAGATATTGTTTAGAATGTTATTTATTAACTAAAAAATTACACAAATTTAATTTATAGGAAATTTTTGTTTCTGAATTCCATTTCTGTAGTCTAATAGTAGTAATAATAACAATAATAGTAATAATAATAGTAATAATAATAGTAGTAATAATAATAATCTAATAGTAGTCTAATAGTAGTAGTAATAATCACTCTAATAGTAGTAATAATGACAATGTAGCATTTATTTACTTAAAAACATACTCAAACATTGACACTAACTATATATATATATAAAATCATAATTGCTCTGGCTTCCCTTTTATACAACGGGCCGCGGTAGCCCAGTCGGTAGAGCACCGGCCTCGTAATTGGAAGATTGCTGGTTTGGTACTCGAGCCGGCCAAAGACCGTCGTGTACACTAATGGTGGCTGGTACACGTAAAATCTGTCGTGGCCGCAATGTCCTCCATGTGCCCATCAAAAATTATACCTCTGGGGGTAACCGAAGCGGGAGAGCCATCCCTTCTGTGGAGGATCAAAAGTGTGATGACATGTCTCCGGACCACCTCTGGGGGTGTGTCCCAGACCGTCGCCAATTGCCCATCTGCGCAGCACTAGTGCGACGTAAAACCCAACCATCCATCCCTTTTATACAACATTTTTTTGGAATTTTACCCAAATAATGCTATGGTTGTATATATATACATGAACAGCATAATGCTTTGCTCACATAGCAACTTAAATTCACCGAAAATTTAATAATAAATACATTACTTAGACTTCATTCAAACTCAAACTGCAGGATTCTTAGTAGTCACTATTTTGAGCATAATTTTTTATGAAAATCTTTATTAATTCTTTGTAGTACATATCTTCAAATGAATAATAGAAACATTGCTTTCTATAAAAAGTGATATTCCAAATAGTGATTGCTCAGAACCCTGACAGTATATATATACATTTTTAGAACTCCCGGTTGTAATTATTATCCTTTCACAGTGTTGCCAGATTGTCGAAAATCAATTTCCCCAAACAGTTCTCAAATTTCCCCAAATCAAACGTTCTTAAAAGAAAATAAATAAATAAATAAATAAAATCCCCAATTTAATTTATACTAAAAATATACTTTTTTTTCGAAAAAGTTAAAAATTATTTTATAAATTTAAGCTCACATTTTCCCCCAGATAATGCTTTTCATAAAAAAAAATCCCCAAATAACAGAAAATAATAAACAACGTAACAAAAATATCTTTCGACACACTAGTTTTTGGAAAATTTTAAATCTGCATAACTTTCTGAGTCTAGTTTCCTTACTTCTAATCATTTGTACTTAAACTATTTGTATATAACGTTTTTGTGAACTATAAAATGAAAGAAAATCAAGGTATATCAGACAACCTAAAGAACTTGCCTCAAACTTGATATTTCATGCCTGCAAATTTAATTCAAGTTAAGACCAAACATCCAAGTTTACGCTGGTCCAGCTTACTGATTATTACTGATCATTCGAGCTAAGCTTGATAATTGAGGCTAAGCGGCAATCAATACGTATCAAGCAATCACTATGCTTGCTATAACAGCACACATAAAGTAAATAATTCTTGAAATCAGGGAATATTGGAGGAAGAAAAATAGAATAAATTTTATAGTCATAAGTTGAAAATATTACTCTTATCTTTCTGAAACAGCATCCAAAATCAAAACATTATCTGATAAATTTTGCCTTTTTTTTTTTTTTTTTTTTTTTTGTGGGATTTTAGGAAAAATAAGTCTTTTACTAATTTTAAAGAAAACCCCATAATTTTTCTTTCCTTTAAACTGCTCCCACTAAATCTCTGTCCCCAAAAATTTCCCATGAAGCTTCAAAACTCCCCCAAAATGGGGAAAAATCTCCAAGGCTGGCAACACTGTATCAGTTCTTTTCACGAAAATAGTGCGCTGTCACCATTTTCTGATTCACTCACGCTCCTCATACAAGGCTTTTTTTTTTTTTTTTTTTTTAATCATGTGCAACTATTAGTCTTCTTGGGTTTTTTATGCTTTATGTTTTATAATTTCTTTATAAAAATGTTAGCCCACAAAAACAAGAACCTGACTCATTTTTTTAAAAAGAGGGAAAAAAAACTTACGCAATTTTACAACATAACGTGCTGTAAATTTGCTTCAAAAAATATCATGCATTGAATAAAATAGTCACGTTTGAGTATCCAGGGATTGAACCAGGATCGCTCACGTAGGAGGCTCGGACGCTACCAATAAACCACTCTTACAGTGACTGTTACACTGCTGTTACACTGCTATTCAGTAATTCTCTTAGTAAAATTAACACTAGCAAACCCTTGCAAAATTTTCGCACTTTATTTATTTATTTTCTTCTTATTTAAATTTAAAACTTGAAACTCATAAATCATAATTTACCAGAAGTCAAATTATTATTAGAACCAAATTAATATTGTGCGATAGTGAAAACAAAACCATTCAAAGAAAGGTTTCAAAATAAAATTCATGTCTGACGACTCAATTTTCATACTTGCGCAGGCAGTACAGTTTTAGTGTAAGGCCCCCATGGCGAATTTTTTAGGGCCCTTTTTTTAGTGTAGGGCCTCCATCGTGACGATTTTTCTTGCCACGTTGGCGATCCTTCTTTACTTATTTATTTTGACATAATTTTTTGTTAAAAAAAAACTGCTACCTATAAGGAAAGGGCATTAGTTTACAAACAAACTCTCCGTCAATCAATCTTTGCCACTCTCGAGTTGCAAAAGATCAATCTCTATTGGTGGAAATACCAATATGGGTTTTGCCACTTTACCCATAATTTGACTGCGAGTGACGTCACGTGCACTTTCATTATTCTACTTATACTTTTTATTATTGCGTTTTTCAGTCAATGTTTGACATTAATTCATATCCTGTTTATATATTTAAAGTATTGCTAGCTTTAAAATGAAACGTGCAAAGATTGTAAAGATGCAACTTTTAAAACACATTCTCTTATAAAAAGATCTTATTAGACAAATGTCGCCAATTTTCTGATTAAATCATTGAACTAAGTCCGCGTGTTTAAATATTGCCGATAGATATTTTTTATCCTCGCGTATTTTACTAAACATGTCACTATTGTATCGTTTCAACAAAATGTAATTGTAATTGGTCCACGTTAGAGAAATAAATAGATTGTTCAAGCATTCTTTTGATTTACTAAGTAACGGTATAACTCATAGATTGGTGGTCTATTGGTAATGTTCTTGTCTTCTTCGCGGATGGCCCTGGTTTGATTCATGGTTGGGCAAACTTGACTATTTTATTTAATGTACTATATGATTTTTGACAAGACATAACTTAGATATTTTTGTATTCAACGCATAATTCAATTTTTGTGCACCCCCCCCTTCCACACATGCACATAGATATTTATAATGAGGGTTCTAATTATGTTATTAAAACTTACAGTTGAATAATTACAGTCATATAAAAATTACAAAAATGAATCAGAAAGCTGGTTTTCAATATACAACTTTAAAACTTAATAGTTGTTAAAAAGTAAATAATATTTTATAATGCAAAAAGATGTAATTATTATTGCAGTAATATAAAAAACTTTTGGACTAATAGCTATGTTAATTGAGATTGTTGAACTCATATAAAAAGCAGGATGAATCTTGATTAAAAAAAAAAAAAAAAAAGTCTTAGATTTTATTGATCTGAATAAGTTTAAAGCAAAATAATCATTTTCAACAAACTCTTATAAACTGTTTCAGTAGAGTTCTAACAGATGACGTCACGAGCATGCTTGCTGAGGGACAGTTGACCCCACTGACCCATTTTATCATTGCGGAATAGTGTTTCAAATTTATTGTAACACAGTGTTGTAAATGTATTTGTAAAAGCATAAAAAAAATTCGACTACTACGCTTCCAAAGACATGGAAAAATTAGCATTGTCCTTCAGCAAAGTACGGTTGCTAAGAAAAAAGTCACGTGGTTGTTAGAACTCTATGTAAACTTCTTAAACCCCTTTAAAAATTTTGTTAAAAAAAATAAAAAAATCGAGCGCAAGGATGGAACACGGGCGGCGCAGAACACATAGCGGTATTTGTTTAAGAAATTTCTGTACATGTAATATCGTTGATTTAAGAAGTAGAAAATTTTGTTTCATTGATAGTGGTGTGGGATCTGCGCCCGTGTTCCATCCCTGTGAGCGAGAAAACTTTTATTTCGGGATTTCATTTAGCCGAAAATTTTGGACTCAAGTGCAAGTAATCCAAAAGAATCTACAGTAAACTCTCGTGTAACGCGCTCTCGCAAAACGCGAATTCGTATAACGCGACAAAAAAGGTACGATTGTTACTCATACAACGCAATAAAGAGTCTCGTACAAGATAAAGGAAGTACGTGACGACATCTTTTCTACTTTCAACCTGTTCAAGGTTACTTACTTTTGACTGCAGAAAAGGGTTGCCCCGTTACTATGCCAACCCGTGACGCTTTTGGCCTCATTACGGATAGGAATCGTCTGCTCAATGTATGTCTCCTATAACGCAATTTTCTATTACGCGGAACGTATCCCCCGCGTTATACGAGAGTCTACTGTACTGGCTACTAGCGGGGGTTTTAAAATTTCTATATTCAGGTCTATTTTTCCCTTAAAATAATTTTTTTCAACTGATTCATTGTATACCTCTAAATTAGTTACATCATTTACATGGTTGTCATTTTATTCCGGAATATGTTTAGCTCCATCTTTATCTCGCACCACTTTATTTATAGATTAATTTTCTTTAATACAAAACTACAAGAAAAAAATATTTAAAAAAAAATTATATGTGTTAAAGGTGGGACTAAAAATGCTCCAGAATAAATTAAAATGCGGGTAAATCTGAGTTTAACCGAATAACGTTTGATATTTTAAAGTTATTTGCATTCTAATTTGTGTCTAATTATGTTTTTAACAGCTGGAGAAGTATCCCTTTGGCAAGGAGGATCAACCAAACAATGGTGGGTCGATTCTTTCTCACACAGGTATCCACTCCTCTTCTTCCCTCCTGTGGCAACCTGGTCTGATCTCGGGTACACGCTTGGTGTGGATTGCACTTTCCTTCCAGCACCCTTTTCAACAATATTGCACTCGATATAGAACACACGCAAGCATTGCACCATTAGAAAGCTATTGCATGTGGATATATTATTAGAGTTGCTAGTTGTAATATAATATCGCCCCCCCCCCTCGGCAAGAAAAGTAACACAACTCAAAAATTCACTATTTGAGAAAAATCAACTTAAAGATTACTATAAAATATTAATTAAACTACAATAAAACTTATACAATAGCTTATCAGGTTGATAAATTACGAGATAGAAATGTAACGCCTTTCATGCACGTTGAGGCACTTTGTACCCAATTTTCAATGCCATAAACTCAAAATTACAATTTTTTGACTTGTGTTACTTTTCGTGCCCGGGTACATGATGTTAACGGAAATTTTAGGAATATTCAACGTCTTATTTACTTAGTATAATTATTAACCCTTTAAAGGGCCATTTATTTCTAGCAATGATATACTAAAATATTTTAGGAATTGAGATTGATTCAAGAAAAGAAATCCATTGAGCTTATTAGATAAAAATAATTTGATTTTTAAACCCTTATAAAGTCATGAGAAATATGCTTTCTGCCAAAATTCCTTTATTTTAAATAAGAAAGGCGTGGTAATCTACTTTCCCACGCCTACTATTTTTAGTCTAAGCAACCATTTTCGTAATAAAAATTACTTATCATGGTCATAGAAAGAAAATTTCAGGAAAAAAAGAATCAACACAGAGTTTTTTTTTTTTTTTTTTTTGTTCTTTGATGTATTTTAGTAAAGTAATAATGCTAGGCGTAATAAGATAGCTTACCACGCCTTTTCCATTTAAAAATTTGATGAAGTTCGTGTAAAGTACACTTCCCACGGCCTTTTAAATGCAGGGGTCGAACTCTCCGCCCTTTTCTCAGGACATTCTCAGAGATAAGAAATTTCTGCCTGTTTGGCCACCACTAATTTCATGAAGAAATATCTATGTCTATGGTGTATTTATTTATAATAATGTGCCATGAATATACTGGGTAGAAATTATTTAAAAAAAAAAAATACTGGTAGCAATAAATTTGAAAAATTTTTATTTATAAAAGTGTCCCAGGGATGGAACACGGGCGCAGAATTCATACCGGAATCCGTTTAAGAAATTTCTCTACCTATAATATCGTTGATTTAAGAAGTAGAAAATTTTCTTACATTCATAGTGGTATGAATTCTGCGCCCGTGTTCCATCCCTGGTGTCCTGAAAAATGGGAGGAGAGTATGACTCCTGTAAATGGCTAAAGTGTTATTTAAAAGTTCTGAAATTTTTTTAATTAAATAACAATGAATCAATTTGAAGATATTTATTAATAGAATGTTTGAAAACTAATAATAATAATAAAAGTCAAAATCAAAACAAAAGAGAGAATTAAAGTTAAAAAAGCCACATAATCAAATAAATCAGTAATAATAATAGTTGCTGTTAATTAATATCCGCAGCTTTCAACAGTGTATTTAATTGATTTTGTTTGTTTTAGTAATTTATTTGCATTAGAAAAAAATATTGTACATTTTATGAAATGATTTTATTTATTTTATCAAAAATGAATATTTATTTTTTACGCTGCAAACAACTTTATCATTTACTAGTTTTAAATAAATTCATAATTATAAAAATTTCTACTAGTAATAGTCAGCATTGGTCGATTTCATATTCTTCATTGTAAAAAAACCTCACTTTATGCAAACAAAATGGACTATTATGCTTCTTTTATCGCCAAATTCAGAGAATCCCTCTAAAAGTAATCAAAAGTTATTGGTCCATTCAAAATAAAGTGTGAAAACAAAAATAAAGTAAATCCGCGCGCTTTTCATTGTGAGATTTAGATTGACGCATTGTTGTAGTGCGTCCGAAGAAGTTTGTGAAAGTTATGATTAATAATAATAATAATAATAATAATAATAAAAATTTAAAGGTTTAGTTAAAAAAAATAAGACTTTTTTCTTTATTTCATAATGATTAGTAAGTAAATATATGCCTACATTTTTTTGGCAATTAAACGGTATTTCTATTTGTTTCTGGATTAAAGTCTAATGATCGCTATTACGCATGCGTCAGGTCTGCTGCAATTTTATCAAAATAGGGGCAATAGGAAACCGTCGGAGGTAAAAATTTCGGTAAATGCGCATCTCAATGCATACTTGCCAACATACTAATTAATATTCCGTAGTATTGTTAGCCCCGCCTTCTTTTTCACACCAGTATTTTTTTAGAGTATTTTTCTTCGTATTTAATCGTAATTGCATTTGCAGAATATTACTCTAAAAATTTACTGGTGTGAAACATAAAAAGAAATAGGGAAAATTGGCGGGACTAACAAAACTACGGAATATTAATTAGGATGTTGGCAAGTACGTCAATGATAACATCCACCGATCCACCCCTTTTTGGAGTAGAAAGTAGAATCACCTTTGTTTGTTTTGGACTCGAATTGATGAATGGACAGTGTTTATGTTTATTTTGAATGCAGCAGGCGAGAATGAACATAGTTCTTTCGGCAATATGTTTGTATTGCACAGTGTATCCTTTTTGAAATACTTCATTTTTCCAAATAATATTAATAATAATTACAGTATTCAATAAATAAATAATATAATATAATATAATTAATAAATAAAATCTACATACATTTTTTATATTTCCTTTCATCTCCATCCCCAAAGAAAAAAGACTTCTGATGATAAATTCAACGAGATATATAAATTAGAGTGCTGATTCAATGGATGAAGGATAAACTTTCCGTGGTTCAAGATGAATCACGTGACATGCTCGAATAGGTTGCTGTGTTTGGCCCTTTATCGCTATTTTGGCATTTAAAATATCAGTTCGACAAATTATCATTATTATTGGGTAACATGACAGTCCTATGACCGAAATAAATTGTTTTTAAAAAAATTTTACACATATTTCACATTTTAATAAATAATAAAATACCTTTTATTTCATCGTTTCTCAACAAAGTTTAAAAGTGTTTATAAAAGAAAATTTAAACTTTTAAAGAGCTAAATTTAACAACAAATAATAATTTTTCAACTATTTTTAAGCATTTTGTCGGTTAAAGTTCAACTACACGAAATAAAAGAGAAGTAAAATCAAAATCAAAATGATTTGGAACAAAAGAATATTAAACTACGCAAGTAAACAAAAAAATTGGCGTTTATGACTTATTCGAAGAACAATCTCCAAACCGTTGCCATAGAAATTTACGGAAAATAAGCTGTTACCAAGGAAACCACCGAATACGCAGGTGTAAGGAGAGCATGTCACATGACTCATCTTGGACCTTCTCAAGGGTTACTATTTATCACTCTACTTTATATATCTCGTTGGATAAATTTGAAAAAGCGTTGCTTCATTGCCAGATGCCATAATAAGAATCTTGTATTGAATCTAATTTTAACAGTTTTTTCGAATTGTTGCAATTTTCTCTAATCTTTTCTTTCTTTGTTTCTGTACTTTTTTTTTTTTTTTTTTTTTTTTTTTTTTTTTTTTTAACGAAATGTGTATTGGCACATAAAAAAATCACATACACAGATTAGAAATGCTTTTAAATATTTATAAAGAAAAGTGCGGGAATATTGAAATAAAAATTCTCTGAATTATAACAGAGAATAATAATTTGTAATATGCGCATGCGCACGTTCTGCTCATCTAACAGAACAAAATGGTTACAAACCTTTTCTAGTTTTTGTATTTTTATTTGATGCCTGCGTTGTTATTCTGTTTCAGATCCAATGTTTATGTCGACAAAGCCCAAAAAGATTGTAGCCAAAGATGAGGTGAAGTTTATTTTTGATTATTTTTTTACCATGTTCCTTTCAAAAATTTAAAGTAATTAAATTTCAAATGCAACATTAGCCATTAGTTACTTTTAGATTTAGTGTATTATTATTATTATTATTATTTTTTTTTTTTTTTTAACTCGAGAAATAGTTTTACTTATTAAACAACAATTGTTTAAGTCTTCTACAGGGTTTTCATGGCCTTGAATTTCTATACCAGTAATTTTACATAGAAAATTTTGTTATAACATAAATCTGTACATTTAAAAGTACATTTGTTTTTAAATAATAGAGTTGGAAGAGTCCTTGAAAAAAGGCGGGGCCATCATAGCCCTGTTCTACCACATCATTTTAGCATTGGGGCGACAATATTTGTATTCTTATGAATAACACATTTACTGGAGATGTTAGAGTGTAAGGTTCAATTTTTATACCGACATGAGAAAAATGATTAATTACGGCCTAGATAATCGTCGATCATGATGGCTCAATGGTAGAGAATCCGCACAGTAAGCGAAGTGCCCACGTTCGATTTCCGGCTTTGGCATTTTTCGAATAGTTGATATAAAAATGCACCCTTACACTCCAGCATTTCTAATAAATATTCATGGTTGATAAACGACATTTTCTACATAACATTTATGTTGTTCAGTTTATCTCATATTTGGAATTTTCAATTCTTTCGATTTTTGTGTCACAGAAATCTAGTATGATGTGGGCACTACAAAATTTTTTTTTCTGTAGTATCTATATAACAACGTCATCTTCCAGTTAACATGAAAAAAAAAATTAATCAGCATAGCTAGTTACAATAAAGATTTTATAAATGCAGTCAGGTAAAAAAAAAAAAAAAAAGAGAGAATAACAACAGCGTTGCTAATCATTCAGTGAAAATATTGAATTATCATATTTTTTCAAACTATCTATCTGACAGGCCAATTTTGGTGCGTTCATATACCACAGAAGCTGAGATATAGCCTTCTTGTAAATGAGAAGTATTACAAAAGACAGCGCCACCTGTTGCCGATATGCAGCTCAACTGTCTCAGCATACTTTTTATATCAATCTCAATATCAATTTCCCATACCAAGTTTGGCACATCTCTATATCATAAGAGCAAG
Organism: Salticus scenicus; assembly: GCA_963930645.1. Taxonomy (NCBI): domain Eukaryota; kingdom Metazoa; phylum Arthropoda; class Arachnida; order Araneae; family Salticidae; genus Salticus; species Salticus scenicus. The sequence continues at coordinate 53,549,167 of OZ005658.1, read as the reverse complement.
CTGAGATATTCCTTTCCCTTAAACAGGGTTAAACTGCAGCGTAAGAGGGTCACCTGTCAGGCACCAAATTATCAACAGTTTTTTATGATGGCCATCTTTCATATTAAGTTTGATGTATTTATACAGTATAGAAACTAAGCTATAGCTTTCTATAATATGGTGGAAATTGCAACCTAGCAATGCTGTCGGGTGATATATCCCAAAACTTGATAAGAATCAATTTAAGCCAATGTCCGGCCAAATATATACAAAGCTGCCCCAGTGACTTTTTTTTTTTACATTTTCATACCACTATTTCCATAACACAAAATTTATAATAAATTTATGCAGGGCAAGTGCAGATTTACCGGCGAAAATATATACAAAATTTTATTTTTTGGAAATAGTGGTACTAAAAAGAATTTTAAAAAGTCGCCTGTCGCAACCCTGTATATAATAATTGCTGGAAAGAACTCTCTCGCATCAACTATATCCAAAGTTCTGACAGATTCGCAGGAATTTTATTTTTGAAAAAAATTAAATAAAAATAAAATCTTGTAACTATTAATAAAATTTATAATTCATTTTTTTTTTTTCCTTTGTTCCGTGAAAAATATGTAAGTATAAATATTTTCAAAAAATAAACTAAAATTAAATTAATATCTGTATAGCACATTGTTTGTCTTCAGATTAATATTTTACAAGTATTTGAATGATGTAGGCGTAGAAAAGAGGAGGATTCATGGGACTCAAAGCCCTACCCATTGGATTTTATAAAATTTCCTTTTAATGCTAAAAAAACTTACTTGCCAACATACTAATTTATATTCCGTAGTATTGTTAGCCACGCTTTCTTTTTCACACCAGAATCTTTTTAAAGTATTTTTCTCATTTAATCGTAAATGCATTTGCAGAATATTTCTTAAAAAATTTACTGGTGTGAAAAAAAGAGCGGGACTAACAACACTACGTAATATTAATTAGGATGTTGGCAATTATGATGCTAAATAAAAGAAAAGTATCCTTACAAAAGTGGTCATTAAAATGCGAATTTTCGTGATTGATATAAATAAATAAGAATTATTAATTGAAAATAATTTCTATCTATTTTGAAGTGAAATTTGAGCCCCTCCCATGATTTTTAAATTGCTACGCCCATGCTGTAAGACTGGTTAAATTGAACTAAATAATGTTTAAATTTATTACCCAATATTGTTTCATTTATTCTAATATGTTACGTTTATTGAACTTAGAAGGCAGAGCACGCAAATTATAATGCATATTAATGAGTCCATATTAACACGAAACACTTTTAATTAGACGAACACTCACATCACATGGTACATACAGAGAAACAAAAATTCAACAAGGTACAGGTAAAAAGATGCGCCGTACGAAAAACAGTCCAAGTGGTGGCGCGCCAGTCGTTATTGGAATGATCTATTATACAGTGAAGGAGGGTAAATACAAGAGGCATTGGTAATGGAAAATAAATGTAACCTAACACCCCCCCCCCCCCCCACAATGTCGACGTATTTACCTAAATAACAATGTTACATCTTCCAATCCCATAATTTTACAACAGTTGTAATGTTTTGATGATGTTAATGCTTTTGTAAGAATATCAGCCCCCATATTTTCAGTAGACACAAAATTTAAATCAATGATTCCATCTTTCAGTGCATCCCTTATGAAATGATGCCTGATGTCTATGTGCTTGGCGCGCTTATGAAAGATCGGATTTTCAGCTAATTTAATAGATCCTAAGTTATCTGTAAATATACTCACTTTTTCAATTTTGCATTCAGATAACTCATTTAGTAATTTACATAAATATATCCCTTCCTTAGTGGCATCGGATAAAGCCATATATTCGGCTTCCGTTGATGAGAGAGCTACGGTACACTGTTTACGGCTTTCCCATGTAATTGCACTCCCGCAAAAAATGAAACAGTAACCTGTATATGACCTACGGTCATCGAGGCAATTTCCCCAATCCGCGTCAGTGTAACCGAACAAAGGCTCATTACTTTTTCTAAATACAAGTCCAAAATTTATTGTTTTCTCTAAGTATCGTAAAACTCGTTTAGCGGCAGTCCAATGAGTTTTATCAAAACAAGTTAGAAATTGACTTAATTGACTGACGGAATTTGCAATGTCCGGCCTGGTGGAAGTTGCAAGATACATCAAACTTCCAACTAATTCACGGTAGGGATATTCGTTTTCACAACATTTTTCGGCCTTTTTTAATCGAATGCTTGTATCCATAGGACAAGCTACGGGCTTGGCTTCTGTCATGCCAAAACGCTCTAAGAGCTCTCTAATATAACTATGTTGACTCATTGTTATAAGGCCATTTTCTAACTGAAAATTTATCCCTAGACAATATTTAACTATGCCTGAATATTTAACATCTAGTTTTTCATTAAGATGAATTTTGAAGTTTTCTAACATATCAGGGTCCTGTGACATAAACAATATGTCATCAACGTAAATCATTATAAGAGTCAACCCTTTATCACTTTTAATATAATATAAACATGGATCTGCATTTGTTTGTTTTGCTCCGAAATCATTCAAAATTTTATTTAATTTAGTGTTCCAACACCTCCCGGCCTGCCTGAGGCCATAGAGAGATCTTTTTAACAAAATAACTTTATTCCCTACATTTAGATATTTAAGAATCTCGGCTGCTTTATTAGATATGTCCCTATCGCAATTTTCATTTATAATTATTTGAAGTATTTCTTTAAAGTAATCGGGAACTTCCATAAAAATTTCCTCATCTAATTTTCCATTCAAATATGCTGACGTTATGTCAAATTGATGTATTTTTATTCCTAATTTAGCAGCATAACCTGCTAAGATTCTAATAGATCCCATTTTTGCTACCGGAGAAAAAGTTTCACGAAAATCTATACCAAATTTTTGACTAAATCCGCGAGCTACTAATCTCGCTTTATATTTCAAAAGAGATCCATGTTGATCATATTTATTTGCAAGGACAAACCTACCTTTTATGCATTTTTTCTGGGGCCGGTCTACTACTTCGAATGTATCATTTTTTAATATCACTTTTATTTCGTCAGTCATTGATTTATACCAATTCGAAGCTTCCCGACTTTTCAAGGCATTATTTATTTCTATTTCCGAATTAAAACTATAAACAACATTCGCAAATGATTCCGGCTCCCTAATTATTTCGCGATTACGCAATGACAATATGTTTTTATCTTCGAGCGCCGAATCTGAGTCACGTGACAGCTCATCTTTTTCATTTTTTATTTCAGGAGGAGAAATTTTCTCTTCTGCCGGCTGCATGTGTGAGTCATTTTGCAATTCGCTTAATTGTATTTCTCTCTCAGAAATATCTGGATACAATTGACCTATTTTTGAAACATCATTAGATTTCTCTTCAAAAAATTTTACGCTACGGGATAAAATTATTGTTTTTGATTCAGGAAGATAAATACGAAATGCTTTAGAATTTTCTGAATAACCCACAAATATCCCTTTTTTAGACCTTGGGGAAAATTTATGTTTAGGATGGTTATCGAAAAAATAAGAAGTGCAGCCAAAAGATTTAAAATAGCTAACGTTAGGTGTTATATTATTCCATAATTCATATGGGATTTTTCCATTTAAAGCTTTTGTTGGGCATCTATTTCTTATATAATTAGAAGTATTAATAGCTTCCGCCCATAAATTTAAGGGTAATTTTGATTGTGATAATAGACAACGGGCCATTTCAACAAGAGTTCTATTCTTCCTTTCACAAACACCTGATTGTTCCGGACAATAAGGGGTTGTTAATCTATGCTAAATACCATTTTCTTTTAAGAAATTTTCAAATTCAGTCCCAATAAATTCGCCCCCATTATCACTCATGAATTTTTTTATTTTTATAGATTTTTCATTTTCCCAAAGAAGTTTGATTTCTTTAAAAGCATTTAATGCTTCATCTTTAGTTTTTAAGAATTTTACTGCACAATAACGAGAATAATCATCAATAAAAGTAATAAAATAAAGGGACTTACCTATTGAGGGAACCCTAATAGGCCCACAAAGATCCGAATGCACTATTTCTAACATTTTTGTAACACGATCTGAGTGCTTAGGAAAAGGAGCACGGGTCATTTTATTTAACGCGCAAACTTCACAATTGAAGTCGGATACCTTTTTAATATTTAACCCCCTAATACGACCCTTTAAATTAGAGTCAATCAAATCTTTTACATTTAGATGACCCATTCTACAATGCCATCTTTCCACATCGGCGAAAATATTTTTAGAACTATCGATTGATTCACTCGAAAAATTAACTGCATTATTTATATTTGCATTATTATCCCGCAGATAATAAAGTTCATTTTTTATGTCCGCAATTAGAGTCACATTTTTTTGTCTGTTATTTATAACAGCACATTTGTCTTTAAAAGTTACAGTGAAACCTTTGTCGCACATTTGTGACACGGACAATAAGTTCGTTTTCAATCCTGGAACCAATAGAGCGTCGTTGATCTCTACATTTTGAAGTTTTGAATTGACTTTTGTTTTAATTAATATTTTACCAACACCGGACACATCAGTTGTTTCATTATTCGCTAAATTTACAGATTTTATATCCGTATCCTTTAAATCGTGAAAATTGGAGTCATCCTTCCCCATGTGTCGAGTACAGCCGCTGTCAACACAATAAAGATTCTCGGATTGTTCTTTGAATAATATGTTCGTATTCGTTGAATTTGTGCTGGCCAGTAGTCCTAAACTGTTTTGTCGATATTTAAATGATTTATCTTTTTCACACTGATTTGCACGGTGACCGATACGTTTACATTTCCAGCAAGTAATTTTTGAATTATCTCTTTCATTCTGAGTGTACTGTTCAGTAATCTTAGGATTCCTTTTATTTTTATTCCACGGAGCAGGTTTCTTTCGGAAATTCCCAGTCATGAACGCTCCATCGTTCGGTCTGTCATCATGGCGTCTGGCGTCGTTTTCTTCTACTATTTTTATTCGTAGTACTTCTGGTTTTGGTAGCTCATCCCTGGATTCTATTGCGCACCTGAAATTTTCATAACTGGATGGTAGGCTGTATAACAACATCACAGTTAACAAGTCATCATCTATTCTAATGTCCATTTCAGATAGTTTATCGACTATGTCAAAAAACTTTCGAAGATGATCTCGAATGCTCACAGAAGAGGAATCTGCTATTTTATGTTGAATAAGCGATTTTAACAGTGACGCTTTTCTAGCGGGGGCTTTAGATTGATATATTTCTTCTAATTTTTTCCATATATCCAAGGATGTTTCGCAGTTTTTTATTTGTTTCAGTTCAGAAGGCGATATACACAAAATTATGTCGGCTTTGGCCTTTTCATCCATATCAGTCCATTTATCGAACGTTTCTTGTGATGTCGCATCACCTGCCACGAGCTCTGGCTTTGGTTTAGAGCCAGATACATAAATCCAGGATTCATTTTTTATTAAGAGTGCCTTCATTTGTATCTTCCATGTCTCGTAATTATCTTTGTTTAAAGTTTCAATACGTAGTGTTCCATAAGACGCCATTTTTAAGCGTGGTCGTCTATCTAACAGATAAAAGTCTATTTATCGTAAATAAAAATTAATTTGCTCTGGGCCCATAACCTATTGGGCTTAGAAGGCAGAGTACGCAAATTATAATGCATATTAATGAGTCCATATTAACACGAAACACTTTTAATTAGACGAACACTCACATCACATGGTACATACACAGAAACAAAAATTCAACAAGGTACAGGTAAAAAGATGCGCCGTACGAAAAACAGTCCAAGTGGTGGCGCGCCAGTCGTTATTGGAATGATCTATTATACAGTGAAGGAGGGTAAATACAAGAGGCATTGGTAATGGAAAATAAATGTAACCTAACAACGTTAAAGCTCCTCACCTTATTCTTACGATTTCCCCATCTCAAGTCACCAAATCCCATGTAAGTCTATGGCGAAATTTGATTATAGAATTGCTCATTACGTAATTGGTATTTATTTTTAATTTCCGTTTTCACCTTCAGAAAATTCACAATCGTTACATGAGTACTTGTTTTCCAAAAATTGAAATTTTTAAATTTTTGTATTTCATTTTACAGCTTAAAAATGACAAAAATGCATTTAGTGAAAATTCGCATTTTTAGACTCCAAATTCAAATTATTATTATTATTATTATTATTATTTTTTAAATAAATGTTTGGAAAACGGGTTCTCATTTAACGGTTGCGTATCTTGAGAATATGAAAACGGAATTTGAAAGTAACAATTAGGTAATGTGTAATTCTCTAAACAAATTTCACCATAGAATAACATGGGCTTTGAATGATCTTGACGATCCGTGATGCACCCCCTTAAATGAAATATATATGTATCATTCGCACTTTATTTTATTTTATATACACTATAATTAACATTTATAATGAAAAATATTAATTTTATTTTAAATATATTTAAATCATATTATTATTATTAATTTTCAGGCAGTCAAATAAACAAGAAACGTGTAAAAATTATTTTCATTTATTTAATTTCATAGAACTAAGTAATAAGTAAGTACATAGTAAAATGAAGCCTCGGCGCTCTAGCAATTTTTTTGCTCCAACAAATGAGTGATAAATAATAAATCATAAACTCGTTGTTCAAGCTACTCGTTTCATTCACAAAAGTTAGAGGAAATGTTGGCTCAAAAGTTGCTTGTTCGAAAAAATATCGTGTCGAATAGCGGCTTTAGAGGTAACCTGGATGACCAAAAAGAGTAATTTAAAATAATATAGAGCAAAATAAACATTTTTATGCATTGTGTACGATTTTTTTTTTTCTATTTCTCATTGTTGTTTACAATGACTGTTTTGTCGTTTGTAATTTGTGCAATAATTTTGACTTACAAGAAGTTTTACGATGAAGATCACGAAGGAATTATACACTTATATTTTAACAAATATATATATATATATATATATATATTAAATCCTTTCTCTTATAATTATCTTTCTATGGTCATTGTAGGATTTCGATCCTTGGGGTAAAGGATTCGGGAATCCAAACTGGGACAACAAAGGAAACGTCCAGAGGCACAAGTTTATTCCATCTATCGATGAAGGGATTCCAGATCCCGTCAGCAACTTGGTAAGTTAACTGTCTTTAAATTAAAAAAAAAAAAAAAAAAAAAAAAAAAATCACACTGTATGGGAAATTTACAAAAATATTCATTCAATCATCTTTAAATGCATAAAACTTGTATCTACTCTTGTTTATAATCTAAGTAACTAAATAATATTTTCTCTTAGAGAAGCTTCATTTTTATATAATATGGCATAGCTACCAATATTTGAATTTATTCCGGAGTACTTTTAGCCCCGCCTTTATTTCGTACCACTTATTTTTTTTTTTAAAGTAATTTTTTCTTATTTGATCGAAGTTAGAGAAAAATTTTCTATATATAAAGTGGTGCGAAATAAAGGCGGGGCTAAAAGTACTCCGGAATAAATTAAAATATTGGCAGATATGAATATGGTTTCAATGCCTACAAGGGTCTTACTCTCCGCCCTTTTTTCAGGATACTCTCAGGGACAAAAAATTTCCACCTTTTTTGCCACCGCTAATTTCATGCAAAAATCTTTATGGTATTTTTATAGTAATGTGTCGTGATTAAATAGGATAGACTTTATTGAATAAAAGTACTGGTAGAAATAGAGGCGGAAATATCTCATCTCTGTGAGTGTCCTGAAAAAAAGGTGGAGAGTACGACCCCTAATAGCTTTTAATGTAGAGTACCCATTTTAACTGATTTTATTTATTTATTTATTTATTTTTTATAAAGTTTTTCTTATTCATTTGTTGTATGTTTAGTCGGGATGCTAGCAATGTATATTTGAATTATATGCTTTATATGCTTCAAAAACTGTATACAATTACTTTTTAGAAGCTTTTTATATGAAATTGGATTTTGTCATTGCATCTTCGTGTCACGCTATAAAAAGAGGTGCCTCCACTTTAAAGTAAATGTAAGCAGGTTTTTGTCCTTCGGTGGCTCAGTTGGTTAAAGCGTCATGTTGACAACGCGATGGTGATAGGTTAGATCCTCAAAGGAGTACTTTTTTGCAGATAATTAATAGAAAAGATGCCATTTGTTAAAAAGAAAATCTTTCATGGTTTATGCAGTAAAATACACATGGTTACACATGGCTTACACCTAAGAAATTTTTATTACGTTTTTAAGAAGTCTTTTTAGTAACTAAAAAGAAAAAAAGAAAAATTTAAGTAAAAAAAGAAAAAAAAAAAAAAAAAAAGAAATTGCTAGAAGCTCTTCTATTGAAGAGTCCTAAAAAACATAAAATTTTATTCTTGCATGCTATAAAAAAAAAAAAAAAAAAAAGAAAAGAAAAGAAAAATATAGATATTTCTTAAGTATTCAAAATACTTTAAAAAGCATCCAAGAACAATAAATAAATAAATAAATAAATAAATAAATATATATACTTTTTGTATTTGTTAGTTTTTTCTGGCATGCTCTATGACTTTTCTTGATTGTTCTTTGACTTTTGATTAGAACGTCATGCTGATAACGTGATGGTCATGGGCTCGATCCTCGTAAGCCGATTTTTTTTTTTTTTTTTTTTTCAGATAATTTAAAAAAAAAATTGTCATTTGATAAAAGAAAATCTTTAATTGTCTACACAGTGTCCTAAGGAATTTTGATTAGATTTTTAAGAAGATTTTTTTTATAACTAAAAACACAAAATAAAAATGTAAGCAAAAAAACATTTTTTTAACATTAGAAGCTTTTTATTGTGAAGCCCTAAAAAGCATGAAATAAAAATTTATTGCAGCAAAGACATGCTATAAAGAAATAAAAGTTTTAACATTAAGAAAATTTTATAGAAAACATAGATATTCACTTTTGCAAGAGACGAAAGATTTTAAATGTGCAAAATGTTTTAAAAAGCTTTCGAGACCTTTGAAATTTATCGTTTAACGAATAATTATACAAAAAACTAATAACTAACAATATTTGTCTGGAATGCTTTTTAAAATATTTTGAATATTTAAAAATTTTCGTCTCTTGCAAAAGTGAAATATCTATATTTTTCTCTAAAATTTTCCTTAATGTTAAATCTTTTATTTCTTTATAGCATGTCTTTGCCACAATAAATTTTTATTTTATGCTTTTTAGGGCTTCACAATAAAAAGCGAGTACTGTTAATAAATAACGAGTACTGTTATGTAAACCTATGTTAAACAATTCAAATTAGGCTTCGGAAGAGTTTTATGTGATAATTAGTTCTGTGTGAAGAGGGCTACTGCCCCCCTCAACCCCCCCGTTTCATTAATGCACCTACATTTAGATAGAATTTAATTCTGTTATTAAAATTAAAAGTTTACTTAAAATTTTACAGACAATTTTCACACGCAAGATTCATTGAAACTTATCAATCTTGATCAAACTTTTCCAGCAACAAACTTATATTATCTTCAAAATACAACATTTGGATCTCCTAAAATTATTCGTTTTTAAGTTACTCTAAGAGACACAGACAAAAATTAAACGTTAAAAAACTTGACTACGGTAATCAGGAAGCCACAAAACCTGTAAATATACAAAAAAAAAAAAAAAAAAAAACTGATATGTTGTGGCCACCACGAGACTTTCTTCTATATTTTCCTATACAAATTCATTCAGTAACAATAATTAAAAAAAAAAAAAAAAAAAAAAGTGGGACTTTGAGAAAATTTTGGGTAAAATGTGAAAATTATTCTAAGTTTGTAAAACACGGAAACCGTCTGACTTTGACAAAATTGGGGGGAAAATGCAAAAATTTGTTTAAGTTTGTCAGAACACGGAAACTGTGGGAGTTTGATAGAATTAGGGGAGAGAAAAAAAAAAAGTGGGACTTTGACAAAATTTTGGGTACAATGTGAAAATTTTAAAGTTTGTCAAAACACGGAAACCGTGGGACTTTGACAAAATTAGGGGGAAAATGCAAAAATATGTTAAAGTTTGTCAAGACACGGAAACCGTAGGACTTTGACAAAATTAGGGGAAAAAAGCAAAAATTAGTTTAAGTTTGTCAGAACACGGAAACCGTGGGAATTTGATAAAATTAAGGGGAGAGAAAAAAAAAAAAAAAAAAAAAAAGATTTTTTTTCTAAGTTTTTTTTCGTAAAAAGTAAAAAAAATCGATAACTTTGTTTTAAATTATCACAGATTTATAGTTCAACCATTCGTTTTAAAGGTACTGACGAGACCTTTCGAAAGATACCCATCTTGAAAATTTTTGCCCTATATCACCCTGTTAAAAATTTAGAAAGAGCGCGATGGCAACGCAACCTGTAAGACGATTTTTACCAAAAGTTGATAGGCACTAATTTATGTCAAGGTGCAACTACATACCAATTTGTATGAAATTCTGTGCAGTAGTTCCAGAGATACAGTTGCCACAAAATTTTGTCACACACACACACACACAGACAGACAGACAGACATTTTCTAAAAATGGTAAAATCGTGTTCTACAGCTCTCAAAACGTGTAAATCCATCAAAAACCCGAAATCGAAAATTTTTACGAATGCAATACTTTCTTCTATTGAAGATAGAAGAAAGTAAAAAAGTGATAAATATTTAGCTTAAAACATACATTATTTACCATATCGCTATGAGGAATTTATTTCAATTCCCGAACAGCTTTCCTAGAAATGGTAAAATATCCACTAACAACAAAAAATCTAGAGTGACTCCACTCGACTTTCCGAACATTGAGTAATTAACGGTTTTGTAGATAAAGTAAAGTAAGAGGAGTTGTTAAATAAACAAAAGAGAAAATAATAATAGGGTGTTTGGGTATTTTTCTTTATATAGTACACGATGTTTAATTTAACGCTATTTTACCAAACACGTAGATCATAATGATAAAGAATAATTCATTGTGTCCCTGTAAAAACATACAAATGCTAGATTCACCAAAATGCTTATAGTTAGTGCAACAGTGACTTATAATATTTATATAAATTTTCAGCTCCATCGGATAAGGCATTTAGACGCTATCGCACTTTAAAGTTTGAGCCGATATGCCACAATTATAAAGAAATTTGCATTTTGTCCCTGTAAAAAGAACCATAAGTGCTAGATTCTCTAAAGTTCATAAAGTTCGTGTGACGGTGACGTATAACATGTATATAAATTTTCAGTTCATTTGAATAAGGAGTTTAGTCGCTGTCGCATTTTAAATAATTTAAGCCTATAGGTCCTAATGATGAACAATTTTTAATTGTGTCCCTGTGAAACTCGTTAAGTGCTAGAGTCACCAAAATCCATACAGTTTGTGCGATGGTTGCCTATAACTCGTATATAAAATTTTCATTCAAACGGATAAGGCATTTAGATGCTATCGCACTTTAAATAATTTCACCCCATAGGCCATAATGATACAGAATTATTTGTTGTGTCCCTGTAAAAAAACTAGAAGTGCTAGATTCACCAAAACCTATATAGATCATGAAACTGTGACCTATAATATGTGTATAATTTTTTTGTTCAATTGAATAAGGTATTTAGACGCTATCGCGCTTTTTAAAATTTGGTCCCATAGGCCGTAATGATAAAGAATTTTTCTTTGTGTCCCTGTAAAGAAACTATAAGAGATAGATTCACCAAACTCTATGCAGTTCATGCAACTATTACCTATAATATGTCTATAAAATATTTTCTCATTTTAATAAGGCGTATTGACGCTATCATACTTTTTAAAATTTGGTCCCATAGGCCATAATGATAAAGAATTTTTCTTTGTGTCCCTGTAAAAAAAACTATGAGCGCCAGATTCTCCAAAATCCATACAGATTGAGTATCTGACCTTTAATATGTGCATAAATGTTTTGCTTAATTGAGTAAGGCGTTTAGATGCTATCGCACTTTTAAGATTTTGGTCCCATAGACCATAATGATAAAGAATTTTTCTTTGTGTCCATATAAAAAAACTATAAGTGGTAGATTCCCCAAAATCAATCGTGTTCGTGTTATGGTGACTGGCAACATGCGTACCAACTTATAGCTCATTCGAACAAAGCGTTTAGACGCTAGAGTGTTCACACACACACACACGCACATACATACATCATCGTAAAAATAGTGAATACGGACTCAGGGGACCTCAAAACGTATAGAAATCTCGAATTCAGATTTTTGACATGATTACAATACTTTCCTTACATACGTATGTTCGGAAAGTAATAACTAGTGTGTTGTGGCCACCACATGACTTTCTTCTATATTTTCCAATACAAATTGACTCAGTAAAATAATTTATTAAAATTATTATTTAAAAAAATTATTTTCCATGATAATGTAGATGATTTCCATATTAGAGAAGTAGTATAACACTAAATATATTTAAAAAAAAAGTTGAATTTATTCTCAATATTACATTAAATATATACAGGGTGATTCAAAAAAACGTGGACAAAATGACATGGTAGATCAGTCATACAACAAGGATAAAAAATCGCATAGGAACAGAGGGTCGCAACTGCAATCCGGGGCCGCTACTGGTGGTCTAAAATAATACATAACACAAACAGAAGAAACAAAACCATTACAGATCATTTTATTGATAATTACTCACTCACATGCAACTTATGCAAGCCAGATGTTCAGCCTACAGGAGATGCTCAATGTTTTTGCCAGGTGCATCGAGACACGCCTCGCATCTACGTTGCATAGAACGCCGCACCTTCTCAAAGATACAAGGTGTATCTCGAACACATCCTGCTGCCAAAACGATTCTTCCTACCAAGTCTTCTGGCATTACAACAAGTGTTTCATACACAAGTCCTTTTAAAAATCACCATAAGAAAAATCCAAGGGAGATAGATCTGGTGATCGTGGTGGCCATGCGATTGGTCCACCGCAACCAATCCAGCCGCCAAGAAGAGTGAAATGCTGATGTGCTCTGACATCTGTGCTGAAATGTGCATGAGCTCCGTCGTGTTGAAATCGAATGCGTTGATGAATAGGCATCGGAACATATTCAGCATTTCTGGTAGAACTTCTTGCAAGAATGTTAGATAAATGGGACCGTTAAGTCTTTCTATGAGAATGTACGGACCAAGTAAACAGTCTCCTACAATGCCAGCCCACACGTTAACTGAAAATTTTCGTTGTGCTCCATGCGGACTTGAAGCACCGTGTTTTCATCCGCCCACGTATGCAGGTTGTGAAAGTTCATCACACATTCTAATGAGAACGCAGCCTCATCCGTAAAGAGAACACTTGCTGCGAAGTTTCGGTCTGCAGCACTTTCTTGCAAAAACCAAAACGCAAAATCCATACGATTGTTGTAGTCTCCCGGTTCCAGTGCCTGGACGAAAATTATACCTCTGGGGTCACCAAAGCGGGAGAGCCATCCCTTCCTTGGAGGATCAAAATTGCGATGGCATGTCTTCGGACCATCTCTAGGGATGAGTCCCAGACCGTCGCCAATTACCCATCTGCGCAGCACTAGTGCGAAGTAAAACCCAACCAACCAACCAACCTGTGCCTGGACGTGTTGTAAATGATAAAGATGTAGTCCTTCGTCATGTACAACGCGCCAGACGGTAGCTTGGGGGATATGGGTCTTTCGGGATACAAGTCGTGTACTCATTGAAGGATTACGCTGGAGTTCTTGGACAACTCTTTTTTCAACATCAACTGTCGGAGTTATTCGTTGGCGACCAGCATCCGGCTTGTGCACGTCGAACGAGCCGGTTTCACACAATCGTCGATGCAGACTGGCAAAAAATGAGCGGCTAGGCACCTTTATACCAGGATATCTCTCACGATACATTCGCAGGCTGCTCGTCCATTGCAGTTGGTCATACCGTAAATTAAAGGCATGTCAGCCATTTTGCGGTGCGTGTAACTAGTCATGTTACGCCCAACGCATCCAGAACTCGAATGAAGACAATCTCCGTTTGCTCAGTTCGTGTTTGTATTGCAACGCCTTCTCGTGGCTCTAGCGCCTTCTACAGGCGTTTGCGACCCTCTGTTCCTATGCAATTTTTGATCCTTGTTGTATGACTGATCTGCTATATCATTTTGTCCACGTTTTTTTTTAATCAACCTGTATATATATATATATATATATATATATGTATGTATATTATTATTATTATTATTATTATTATTAAAAATGAAAAAAATCGATAACTTTATTTTAAATTATTGCAGGTCAATGGTTCAACCATTCGTTTTAAAGGTATTGGCGAGCTCTTTTGAAAGATATCCATCATGAAAATTTGTCCCCCCCCAGGGGGGAGACGAGGCTCCTACATACACAAAAAAATTTTACCAGTTGACTATCTCGATGACAAAAAATATATATTCGTTTCATTTGGTTTAATGCAGTCTATAGATGTTAAACTCTACTTACCTGCAATTTCCCCCATAGACGTAATGTATTTGTATACTTTTGAGCGTCCCTGTACACAAACCATTTGCTTCATCTCAATGAAAAGCTTACTGTAGCATCCCTATATGATACACATTTAGAATACCGAGTTTGGAATTTCTGCTACTATTTGTTTTTGAGATATGCTGATGACAGACTGACACACAGACTGACACACACACACACACACGCACAGACCAACCGCTATAAATATTATTTTAGTATTCAGGGGACCTCAAAACATGTGAATATAACAAAAATTCACTTTCGAAAATTTGACCCAAAAACAATAGTACTTTCTCTGCCATATAAATGGGTAAAAGAAAGTAAAAAGGGGGCGGAGGGGATTAATTATAATCGTTGAAAGGAAAAATGCATTAATTAACTTTGCAAAAGACACAAAAACGCTATTTGAAGATAATAATATTGTCACTTTTGATTAACTGCTTCATATTCCGAACCTAAATTTGATGGAGAACGTTTGGGGTACCATAAAGAACTATCTACTGACAAAATTAGTGAAAATGTTCAAAATAGCATTGAAATTTGTTATTTGTGTGTTATGTAGTATACATAATCATCTCGGAACATTAGTAAAAAAAAAAAACTCTATAAGAAAATAGTAGTAGAAAGGCAGAAATTTCACATCTGTAGAAATGCCCTGAAAAAAGGGTGAAAACTTCGAACGCTGGGAATGACATCATTTCTTTTGTTCTAACATTGTTCGTGAATTCTGGTGGCTTTTGATTTTAATTGAGCAAAATTATCTTGTCTCTCAAAGGGTTAAGATAGCATTAGTATGAGGATTAAAATATAAAGTTTGAAATGAGATATTTCTTTTGTGATTTTTCTTTTTAAACACTTGGGAGAATAACGCCCACATTTAAAGTAATATTTTTTCGCAGGACGCGATTCTAATGGGTGTGTCCAGGTATGGAGGTGGTGCTGGAGCTCCGCACTACACCGAAAATGGCCATCGACGGACAAGGCTCAAAAACACCCTGAAAAATGTGAAGTCTATGGGTGAGTTATTTTAAAAACAATTAAATTTATGCACTGCACGTATGAGCATTAACCCTTTGCCGATCCTATATAATTTCACACCTCTAGTTGAAAAGAGCTGAATTATTTTCTAGCAATGAAGTTCCGCCTTTTTTTTTTTAACACTTTTGCTACCGCTGACGTAGATTCACGTCATTTGAAAATCTGTAACTCCGCCAATGGACATTTCTTTCGCAATTTGCATGTTATTTATTTCTTAAGAATATACCTTATATGCATATTTGTAGAATCAAATATACTACAGATACGAATACTTTGATTAGGAAGAATATAATTATAAAGCTTATCCATTTGTAATATAAATGTGAATACAGAAAATGTTGTTTTGGAAATATTGTAACTTGGGAGAATAATGACCACAGGCGGACCTTACCGTCAAAAAGACAAAATCATGCGGTCGCAAAAGTGTTACTATAACGATATCCAGTATTCACTCCAGAATAAACTTCTCATTAAAGTGCATTTATATTATTGCATATATCTGTTAACGCGATTTTATTGTAATTTTAAATTACAACAACTACTATTCCGATACGTATACACATACATAGCTGTCAATATTTTAATTTATTCCGGAGTACTTTCAGCCCCGCCTTTATTTCGTACCACTTATTTTTTTAAAGTAATTTTTTCTTATTTGGTCGAAGTTATATATTAGAGAAAATTTTTCTATATATAAAGTGGTGCGAAATAAAGGCGGGGCTAAAAGTACTCCGGAATAAATTAAAATATTGGCAGCTATGCATATACAGATGCCAACACACTAATTAATATTCCGTAGTACTGTTAGTACCCGCCCCTTTTCCTACACTACTTAATTTTTAGAGTAATTCTTTTCAAAAGTAATTTCGATTAAATAAGAAGAAAAATACTCTAAAATAATCTGGTGTGAAACAACCACACGACTTCCTTTACTCACTAATACACGTATTAGTGAGCGGCATTTTTTCGAGATAATATGATCAAAAGATATAAAATTGACCCAACGATACACCAAAAAATTTTCCGGTAAGAGAAACTTGATACATGTGTAAAGACATAAAATAGAGTTTACATAGCGAGTTAAAAAAAAAAAAAAAAAAAAAAAAAAATGGTATGGTTATTTTTTGAAACACCAATTTCCGGAAATCTAAAACTGACCTACCTAATCAGAATGGCTGTTAATTTTTCTGTTATAACCACGTAATACATCATGAGATATTTAAAATGAATTTATGTAACAATTTTCAAGAAAATTGTTAGAACCGTTTTTGAGATACTAACTTTTACAAAAACTTGGCATATTCAATTACTGACCGGAAAACGTGCAAAAGGATATTTAAAAGGCGAGTTTGGAAAACATCCATTGAGCAGTTTTCTAAGAAACGCACCTGCGAGACCTGAAATTGAGCTATTTATACAGGACTCCTATCAATTTTCCTGAACTAACCAACTATATCATTCGAAAAGACATCTAATATAGTGTTTATATAGCAACTCTGAAGAAAATCGTTAGAGCCGTTTTTGAGATACCGACTTAAGGTCCCATTTCCGGTTTCCGTTGTCCCACTTCCGGTTTTCCAATCTTTACAAAAATTTGGAAAATTCATCTGTACACCAGACCTGTCTCAATTCTAAAGTTTCGTTGTTTTATCTATTAGTTTCGGAGATATGATAGCCAGAAGATTCCCCACATACATACCAGAGTTGCCAAATTTGGCCTTTTTTTTTTTTCAATAGCCACCAATAATTTTGAGAAGTGACATTAGATATACATAATACACTATCAACCTTCGAAGTGATTAGTCAAACGTTACAAATAAAAATTATTGGTGACCATTGATTAAAAAAAGGGCCAAATTTGGCAACCCTGATACATACACACACACACTGACCAATTGCCAGAAACAACTTTTTTGGACTCAGGAGACCTTAATATTCAACTCTAACCAATAATTTTTAGACGTAATGTTTGATATGCATGATAGACAATTAACCTACGAAGTGATTAGGCAACCGTTACAATTAAAATTTAGTGGTGGATATTGAATAAAAAATGTCCCCAATCTGGCAACACTGCTTAAAACGTGTAAATCTCGATATCAAATTTTTGGATAGAATACAATACTCCCATTACCTTCGGTAGTCGGGTAATGGAAGTAAAAAGACTGGTGTGAAAAAATAGGCAGGTACTGATAGTATTACGGAATATTAATTAGGATGTTGGCATCTGTGCGTATATTATAATTAACATATAAATGAATGCATAAAATAATATCATGATACAAATAAAAATAAAATTACGATATACCTAATAAATAAATTATACATTTATGTACATAACACAGGTCTGCAAAATCGTGCTTTTCAATTTTATTTCTCACTGCGTTGGGTGTTTCTAATGTGTTTTGATGCACTGAATTCAGAAATGATTGTCTTTTTGTCCTATCGCGTAAGGAATTTTCGCAAAGTAAGGATGGAGATCGGAAGAATTCGCCTAAAGCCTTGGTTTTTAAGAACACAAAACGCGAACGTCAACGTATTCGGCATCGAGATTTTTAATTTGCGCATGCGTCACGACGCTCTCTTCTGCAGTTTCAACGCCAGCGCTGATATCAAGAAGACTCTGATTGGAGTGTCACTGCGTCGGAAACGTTGATGTTGCTTATTGTGTTCTTAAAAACCAGGGCTTAAGAGCTATAACAAGTTCGAACCAATTTATGTTGTAAATACATAAAAATCGGCTTTTATTTACACATTAATACCTTCTGTACATTACTTTGGTGTTTTGATGAAATAGCTCTCCTAGTTCCTCACTCACATCACCCAGATTTTTCGGGAAATAACTTCGATGGAAGTTGAACAAGTGAAGCTTTAGGCTCATACAATCCCATTTTTTATGAAAACTGTACGTAATGGAAATTTTCGAATAGTTTTTCCTTAATCACCATCCAAAAATACGTAAAAAAAACATATCAACTTGAAGAAAAAATTTCGTCGTAGATCTGTGTAATTATTGCATAGAAGGACTATAGTGAGAAGAAGACGATGGGAAGAGTGTAGGCTCTTATCGGGTAAAAAATCCGTAAAAATACGTGTCCCCCATACCACTTGTTAAATGAACAGGTAAATATAACAGAAAGTATATTCTCTCTTCGGATAAAAAACATAACTATTAAATTTTAACAGGTAGACCTATAATTATTTCCTTAATAGTTTAGTTTTTCACTTAAAAAGAAAATTCTTTTTTTTTTTTTTTTTTTCTTTTAGTTGTTGTTTAATAGATTTACTGACATTGCAACACGAGCGTCTTAGAGTGTTAGGGATGGCAAAGGCCGATTCCGGTAAATAAAATTTATACAGGAAATTCTTTTCAATAATATTTATATAATGCTAAAAAAATAACTTTTTTAAAGATGCTAATATTATCAACGAAAATATTTTTGGTGTATTTATTATTTTCGATTTATTGTATAGGAAACGATAGAAGTTTGCTTATATTACTTAAATTTATGTAAATTGCGTTAAACAAAAAGTACCATTAATTAAGCGAAAATTTTTAGCAAAGTATTGTTTCACTCATTATTTCATACACATTTCACACAATAAAATGAGGCCCACCAGCGGCCGAGCGGTTCTGCGCTCAAAGCTGGTAGATGGGAGGTGCCGGGTTCGATCCCAGGTCGCGCTCATCGACCTAGCCGTTCGGAGTTTTCCGTGGTTTCCTCCGAAACTTGCGTAAATACGGGCTAGGACCCCTTAGAAAGACCCCCACGGAGGGCATTCCCCCTCTAGGCCTAGGACACATCAGGAGTCAATCGGCCTTAAATCCTACAACCAACCAACCACACAATAAAATATAAATATCTAGTTTATTATTATCTTGAAACTCAATTTCTTAAAGCAAAAATGTTTTAAACAACTTAAATACTTATTATACATAAAATCTAATGGGTGTAATAAATAAATAAATAAATAAAAATAAACAATATGCATGCAGTTTTCTACTTAAAAATATTGCAATGGAAATCAAGTGTCTAAACTTGCGAGTGTCTAAGACGTAAAATGTCTGAATTTCTAAGTATCTAAATTTTAATACATCTTAATTTCAGACGTATCATCATTATTCAGGCATTTGCCTCACTCCATTTATGATTTATAGAAAAGACACCCAAGTGTCTTAAATTAAAACTCGTATACTGTCTGAAATTTCATACAGTTAAATGTTTCAGAAATTTTTGTGCCTGAATTCATTTTTCAGACGCATTTCTATCTGAATTTTAAACGAGAGCCACGGCGGTTTAGTTAGCAGCGAGTCCATGATTTCAAATTCTATTATTCCCTAGTCTTCAAATGTTGGTCCAATGTCTTCCATGTTCCGTATCACTGTACCTTAACAGCCCACTTATTATCAGTACATCCTAAAGGTCTCCCTTTCATCTTCTTGATATCCCATAGATGTCCCTTTCATCCTCATGATATCCCAGAGATGTCCTATAGAAAGATGATGTGCTGTTAGGGGAGTTACTGAAGCAATGGAGATATCCTCTCCACGCAGAATTAAAATTGTGGTCGCATGTTCCCGGACCAGAGCTCTCACAAAGGGAAATTTGGACACCACTATTTTTATATAATAATTTTTAAATAGATGTGGGTGATTAGTCAAGCTTAAAATTACTATAAAAACCAGCGATATCCAAATTCTTCTTTGTGAGAAGAGAACTCTGCTTTGAACTTACCTAGAGGTGAGTGCTAGACCGTCTCCAATACCCCCTAATGCGTAGCTCTAGGGCGGTGTCAAATCCACTCACCCTTTACCTGAATTGAATTTAAGTCTACTTTAATTTATCGTGTATATCAGTCAGTCAGTACTGTAGTCATAATTGCCTACTTAACACATTTTGGCTACCGGAAAAACTTAGTAAGAATATTTATTTTATTTATCAGTGAACTGTAACGGTTTTCACTGATAAAGTAAAAAAATAAATAAATAAATAAATTTTCCTGTAACCAAAAGGTGCCAAGTTGGCAATAATGGTTGTAGTACTTTTTGTAGAGCATATTACAGAAATTAAACGGCCTTAATTACTTTGATAAAAACCAAGAATAAAGCACTTTGGAGGATAAAAAATCCAACTTATTGGCTGTAGTGTCCACAAAATTTAGTTTCCACTGATAAACCACTATCTGCGTTAGAAAAATATTTTTTAGAAAATATATGGCTTTGACCAGTTTAGAAAAATTAAAGATTATAGAGTCACTCGTGTAGTACATATAACTTACATTGATGCCAACATCCTAATTAATATTCCGTAGTATTATCAGTACCCGCCTATTTTTTCACACCAGTCTTCTTTTAGAGTATTTTTCTTCTTATTTAATCGCAATTACTTTTGCAAAGAATTACTCTAAAAATTAAGTGGTGTAGGAAAAGGGGTGGGTCCTAACAGTTTACTACGGAATATTAATTAGAATGTTGGCATATATGAACTTAATTTCAAAGATTTTTTTTTTCGAGAAAATTATTTTTTATTTGTAATCCGTTCTTTTAATGGGGATAATTTGTTCATAAAACAAACTAATTTTATCACCTTTATGAAATACTTGAAAGCTTTTTTCAATAGTCCCAAAAAAACTACTTTTCTTAATATGTAAAACTATAAGTCTCTGGCACTAAATTGAAATGTGTCAAAGATAAATTTTATGTCACTTTATTTTTAAATTATTACGTCTACCGGAAAATTCTGTCCTCTTGAATTAAAATACTGACATCGGAAATTTATTCTGGATAATATATATGACATTCTTGGGTAACTTTTAAGATGATAATTGATAAGCTACCATACAAATATCGTTGAACATATTATTTCTAGTAGGACTAATGATTATTATTATCTCTACCAGAAAGTTTTGTCTGTTTGGATTAATAAAATGACACCAGAAATTTTAGGTTAATAATATTTATATGGGACGTTACCAATCAAGAGTTACTGAAGAATATGATGAACTTTCGCTGTCAGTATTTTAATTCAAAAGTACAGAACTTTCTGGTAACCTAATATTATTACTTTTTGAAGTTCATCTACAACAGGTAAAACTTTAATAAATTCATGAAAATCTCACATTTCTCTTGTTTCAGGTCCTCACATCGATGATGAATACAACCCTTGGGGTCGACCAGGAGGAGGCGCTCCTTTTAAAAGGGAAAATGGCAGAGCATTCGAAGAGAAACTGGTGAGAATGTAGATACAAAATTTATTACAATTGTCTTCAATAAAATAATTGTACATTTTCACCGCAGTTTCACTTTCTTGACTAATTCAATGATGTTATAATAACGTTGTTGAGTGGTAACAGAGCGAAGGTAGATCTATTACTTTCTTTTAAATGCGATAGAAGGGAGTAATTGGATTCGTAAAAACTTTCAATTTCCAGTTTTCTATGGATTTACATGTTTTAAGATGTCCTAAACCCAGGGCCTGATTATCGCAGGGACATGCGAAGCATATACCCCGGGCATTGAGTACCAGAGGGGCCCGAAAACTGGTTCTAAGAATGACATCTTGCCTTTTTTCCCCTAAAAATGGCAGAAAATGGTATCATAAAATACAAAATTCTGTCATTTTTAGTCCCATATACCGGTATATATTTACCTTTGCAGATTGGTGCACAGTGAGAGAGGAGAGTTGGGGCCCACGAAAGCATGTGTGCCCTGGGCCTCACATGAAATTTATCAGGGCCTGTCTTAACCACGATTTCACCATTTTTAGAAAATGTCCGTCTGTCTGTGTGCAAAAGAAATTTCTGGCAGTTGTAGATCAAGAATTAAGCACAGAAATTCATAATATTTTATATTTAGTTGGACCATGACATAAATTGGTGTCAATCAATTTTTGGTACAAATCGCCCAATAGGTAGCGATTAACTATACTATAACGTCTCCCATCTATACAGAAAAACTGTACTTCAACTTCTATTGGCCAAAACTTGATATGTAAGAATGCCATAATAAAAAACTATGCTGATTAAGTTTTTGTGCATACCTGGGCTTTGGAAAGATGTATCTCAGCTTCTATATCGTATAGATGCTCCAAACTTGATGTATGAGATAGCCATTGTGAATACGAATGCTGACTTAATTTCTGTGTGTACAGGCCGAAAGGTGGCGCTGCATTACTAACCTTCTGCGGTAATTTATATCGCTATATCTCAGCCTCTGTTGATTAAAATTACATCAATTTCCACACGGAAAATCGTTATTGTTGATAAGCTAGATTATGTTATTTTTGTGCTTGTTATATTATGCATAATATTTATGCATATTAACTGGCACTTGCGGCTATTGTAAAGAATAATATAGAAAGTTTTGTGATGAACATACTAATTTTTCTTAAATGTCGAAAAAATATTTTGATTATTTATTAATTGTTATTTTAGATTTTCAGCCCAATTTCGATTATTTTCATCCGGAATCTGCACTAAAATTTCATTAACCAAAAAATGAATTTTTATTGTCCGATTTTGTTTATTTGATGAGTCTCAGCTGATGTTTGAAAGGTCTATTTTATAGATTTTAAATGTTGTATATGGATTTTATTTGATCTCTTTATTGTTGATATTATTTTAATAAATTCTGAGTACGATACAGGATGACATTTACTTATATTAATTATTATTAGAAGCTTTTTATATGAAATTGACTTTGTCATCGTGTCTTCGTGTCATGCTAGTAAACAAGGTGCCTTCATTTTAAAGTAACTATAAGCCATTTCGTTTATCGCTCCTTGGTTCAGTTGATTAGAGCGTCACGTTAATAACGCGGTGGTCGAGAGTTCGGTCCCCTGAAGGTCCGGCGTGTTTTTTTTTTTTTGTTTTGTTTTTTTTTTAGATAATTAGTAAAAAAAACTGTCAATTGATACAAGGAAATTTTTCGTTGCTTATACAGTATCCTAGGAATTTTTTGAGGAGATTTTTTAAGAACCTTTTTTTTTTAGATATTAAAAATCACAAAATATTTTTGATAGTAAAAAAAAAGCACCAAATAAAATATTTTAAGAAAAAATACATAAATAAATATTTTTTTAGAAACTTCTTATTTTTGAAATTGGATTTTGTCATCGCGTCTTCGTGTCATGCTAAAAAAACACAAAGCGCTTCCACTTTAAAGTAAATGTAAGAAATGTTTATGTCGTTCAATGGCTCAGTTAGTTAAAGCGTCATGTTGATAACGCGATGGTGGTGGGTGGGTTCGGTCTTCAAAGGCCGACGTCTTACTTTGTTGTAGATAATTAGTAAAAAGAGGTGTCATTTGTTAAAAACAAAACCTTTCATGACCTACACAGTATCCTAAGAAATTTTGATTAATTCTTTTCAAGAAGCTTTTTTTTTTTTTTTTCTTTAAATAACTAAAAAGGAAAAAAAAAAAAAAAAAAAAAAAAAGGCTGAAAACTTTTTGTTGTAGAGCCTTAAAAAGCCCAAAGCAAAATTTTATTCTTGCAGAGACATGCTATAAAAAATAAAAATAAAAGTTCCAACAATAAGAAAATTTTAAAGAAGAATATAAGTAGATATTTCACTTTTACACGAGATGAAAATTCTTAATATTCAAAATATTTCGAAAAGCATTCAAGAACAATATTTTTTTGCATGTACTTAGATTTTTCTAGCATGTTCTATGACTTTTTTTGACTGTTCTTTGACTTTTCGTTAGAATATCATGCTGATTATGCGTTGGTCGTGGGTTCGATCCTCGAAGGCCGACGTGCTTTTTTTTTCTTCAGATAATTAAAAAAATATATGTCAGTATCTAAAAGAAAATCTTTAGTTGTCTACACAGTATCCTCAGAAATTTTTATTAGATTTTTAAGAATCTTTATTTATAACTAAAAAGCACAAAATAAAAATTTAAGTAAAAAATCATTTTTTAAGGTTAGAAGCCTTTTACTGTGAAGCCCTAAAAGCATAAAATAAAAAAGTATTGAGGTACAGACATGCTATAAAGAAATGAAAGTTTTAACACAAATGAAATTTTAGAGAAAAATGTAGATATTTCCCTTCTGCAAGAGAGGAAAATTTTTAAATACTCAAAATATTTTAAAAAGTTTTCGGGACCTTTGAAATTTATGGCTTAACGAAAAATTATACTAAAAACTAATAACTAAGAATATTGGTCTCGAATACATTTTAAAATATTTTGAATATTTAAAAATTTTCATCTCTTACAAAAGGGAAATATTCCCCTAAAATTTCATTAGTGTTAAAACTTTCATTTCTTTATAGCATGTTTTTACCTCAATACTTTTTTATTTTATGCTTTTCAGGGTTTCACAGTAAAAAGCTTCTAATCTTAAAAAATGATTTTTTGCTTAAATTATCATTTTACTTATTTTCAACAGAATATTATATACTCTTTCATCGCAGCTTCTCTTTCTTGATCATTTGAAAAAATATCGTAACAAGATGAGTGAGTGCTAATAGATTGAAGATAGATTTATTTTCCGAATTCATTGATTGTTTTTCATCCGATTTTCAATGACATTCATTATGTACATTTCTCATCCTTTCACTGATACAAAATTATTATACGGGTGGAAATAATTAAGCATTAACTTTCATGTTAGCATTATAATATGTAAGTCCAATAACTTTTCTTATAAGCTGATTTTTTTAAATTATTATTATTATTAGTGCATGTTTTGTTCACCAAAAATTTTAAGGTATTAATTTTATGGTGAACTAATCCTATTAAAGAAAAACGAGCTGCATTTATGAAAATAAGGGTTAAAATGACAAAAAGGAAAAAAAAAGAAAGAAGGAAATTAAAAGCGTAGAAGAAAAGCAAAAGACAGAAAGAATTGAGAACATTAAAGGTTAGTCGCGTTGGCAGGTTCATTTGGTGTATTAGTTATCAGAAAATGTATTTTAAAATAAAAATATTTATATGATGTATTCTAAATATCTATATAAGAGTACTGATTGTAAATATACCAATAAAACAGTTTTCTTGTTTTGAGTGTTATTATTATGATTGTTATTATGATTGTTGTTATCAGGGCTGGTCAATGACGGGGCACCCCAAAAAGCGCACCAGAGACGCCAAAAACGAATACAGGAATGAACTGCGTAAGTAACATTTCAACTCCATTAATTGTTCATAGATAATATAGAAGTATATTATAGATAATTAAAAAAAAAGTATGATGTGATATTTTTGGTGGATTATTCTACTTGCAGATAGACAAAATACAAATAATTGATTTTTATTTATTTATTTATTATTATTATTTGATTGTCTATAGATACTTTTTTTTTCTTCGCCAGTTTTAAATACCATCTAAGTATATTTAATTTAAGAATCTCCCCCTTTCTTTTCTCTCTCTTTTAAATTACGTTTCTAATGTGCTTTTGTCTCATTTGTAATTAAAAAGTATTATCCATTTTAGAGCAAGAAATTCAGGAACAATATCAGAGAAAGCAGCAAGAACACGACGAACTTTATGAACCGGTAAGGGCCTTTACCATCTATTAAATAATCGTTGTTGTTTTTTATATATCTTTATGTTATGATTTTAACAAACAGCAGACTTTTTATTTGGAAGTTTCTCTTTCGTTGAATTCTCCTTTACTCACTGAAGAAAAACTGTCTGAAACATTTGAATTCTCAGCAGTTAGTAAAGGTTAGATACCTATGATAGATTGATATAAATAAAATTTGGAAAAATTGATGGTAATACAGTTATGTTGAGAAAATTTTCGTTTGCAAAGACCCTCCTGAAAAATATTTCAGTAATTCCAATTTTTACAAAGATAAGTAAAAAGTCACGCATTCAAAAAAATAAATAAAAATTTAAACAATTATTAGTGTATATCAATGCAATAATCTCTGTGAAATTTATTATTTGCTCATTAAAAAAATGCATTACAAATTTAGTGAGGTTATGTTATATGCGGTGGGAATGTACTAAATTCCTTTATGCAGATGAGCAGCGATGAAAAAAAAAAAAAAAAAAAAAAACTAAGCTCTCATCTTAATGAAACGTAATATGTTTCAATTTCAGTTCACAAAATCGAAAAGAAAATTAGTGAAAATTCTAAACATGTCTTAATTAAAAACTGTATTCAGTATTAAAATACCTAAAAACAAATGTTAAATGTCACACACACACACACACACACACACATATATATATATATATATATATATATATATATGTGTATTAAAATTAATTTAGTGTATTTTTACTAAATTCATCACTTTAATATTGTTAATCAGTATCATTCCAGTTTAGTCCAGTAAAATATATCTTATTATGTTCATTTTCCTTTTTAAGGTTGGACGAATCTTATTTCAGAACAGACGTTATGTAATACCTAATTGTGTAATATAATTTAAATTTTGACTTCTTGTATGCACGAAGCTTTTTATTTATAGAATTTAGATATAAATAAAATAATTAGAAAAATATAATAACTAGGTGCAGCAAATAACTAATCCCCAGCTTATCTTTAAAAGATCTTTCTTTTCTTACAGCGCTAATTTGCACCTGGTACATTTTGAAACATAATCTGATTTAAATATGAATTTATATACACCTGATTTCTTCAATAATGGAATGTAGACTAATTTTATAGAGCTTCGGTTGCACTCTAAAATCATTAAAATGCATTAATTATATATATGGATGTATATTTCTAAACTAATTTATGTCTAAAATATCTTTCTTCACAAAAATCTCATCTCGTAATTTCATCTAAATAAGAACATCCCCTATCATTATTCTAATAATTTTTCTACGTCACATGCATTTTTTATCAGCACGCAATCGTTCGTACATTAATCTAAAAATTCTTGTCGCTATATGATATTTTTCCTTTTTTACCTGTACGTTTTAATTTTTGTTTCATCATAATGGTATAGCTGAAATCTAAGTTATGATACATTAATTTAAACTATACCTATCTTGCTTTATTAATCCAAAAATATCATAATAAAAATAAAAGCAATGTCAAGTAAATGATAGAATAGTGGAAAAACCATGTCTTATTATTTCTGCCGTAAAATATTGAGTTGAGTTAAGTTGAGTTATTTGTAGGCCGGTACTTTCTTCAAAGACAGTAGTTTTAAACGATATATCACAATGATACTAAAAACATTATTCGACAAGGACTTATTTAACAAAACAGTATTAAGAGTAGTTTTTTTTATATAGGAATTTTTTCTAGCGCTCGGATACTTTTGCTGTCGACAGTATTCATTTTTTTTTTTTTTTTTTTTTTTTTTTTTTTATGTTGTAAATGCATTTTAAAAAAATTTCCTTGAGAGATTTTAATTTAGCGCCATGGGTCTAATCTATCTGATTTCTATATTAAATATAAAATATTCCTTATAACTTCAATATGATTAAAAAAAAAAAAAATCTTATATTTAATAATAGATAGGGTAAGTGCACCAGTGATTCACACTTTTAGAGCAATCTCTGCTGTTATTAATGTTCTAGTCATCAGAAAATATTTTTAGAAATCTTAAGTTAGTACATATAGTATGATGCACATAGATTGATAACATTTTTTTTTTTTTTTTTTTTAATGAATTTTTATTTGACATCCACTCAATGTTCCGGTAATTGACACTGCCAGTTTTTCATTTTATCAGTAATTGGCCCCCTATGTTCCAGTGTTTGACACTGCTAATAATTCATTTTACCAGTTATTAGCACACTATCCTTCACTGTTTGACATAAAATGTTAAAATTCTTATATATAAAATATATGATTTTATTATTTTTCTTATTTATTAAATATTTCGGGACAGATGTCAATTACTGGAGCATGCCAATCACTGGAGCATCTACCCTATATACTTTATGAATGCTTTCAAAATTCTTAACTGTACAATAAACTTTTTTTTTTGTTGTTGTTAATTTATGACGGACGGTTTTTATTTTTACGCCTTGTTGAAATATTAAATACAAAATATTCTCTATAAATTCTCTGCGATTAGAAGACAAGGCTTTATCCTTTTTTCCAAATAGTCCATTGCAAGTGCAGACGACGTTTTTATTTCAGATTGATTGAAATAAGCCTCTGGTTCTAATATGTAAAAGATAAGTAACTCTATTAAATAGCTGTAAGGCTCATTTTCTTCAGTTTTAAGCCAGTGGTTATGAGGTTTTGCTTTCAAAACTAACAGAAAGGTTCGAACCCATATCACGTTCGTCGGCCTACCCATTCGGCGTTTTCTGTCGTTTTCTCCGAAACTTCCATGAATACTGGCTAGGACTTTTTAAAAAGATCATTATGGAAAGCACATCATATAGACCTATATTCTATGTGTAGAAAATCGGACACACATCACACTATTGCTTTTTACTTTATATTATTAGACAAATATATATATATATATATATATATATTCGATATACATATATGTATGTGTGTGTAAGGTATAATATTATATGACTGTGGTTTAAAAAGAAAAGTTATATTCGATAATATGTTGGTAGAGTGTATGTTTATTTTATTATTTAATTTTAGCTCTTTTTAAATTTAGAAAATCACTTAAGACAAATGTAAAAAATTTATTAATACACGTTATGTAAAATAAATAATATAACATTTAACCACCATTATAACCTACAAAACATTTATACATGATATTTGATAAAAAAAAAAAAAAAAAAAAAAAAATGTAAATAAATATTATCATAAACATAATTTTTTTTAAATTATTATATAAAAAATATATAATAACAATTATTAATATATAAAATGTTAATTAAAATTAATTTAGAAATTAGGACAACCAAATAATGATTTTAAATCATGTTCATGTATAGAGGTGGGGATTTGGGGTTTATTTCTAAAAATCTAGGAATGAAAGGCTTATTCTCAGGTTAATATTTTTTTTTTTTTTTTTTTTTTTTTACAAAAAAAAAAAAAAAAAAAAACGCTCGAAGAGGAATAAAAATTTTGAATTTTTTACACATAAAAATATTTTTCTTAAAAGTAGTGAGAGAGCGAACTATAATTTTACTATCTTCGTACGTTAAATAAAACCAATATCATTGTTTGACCTTTAACGAACGACAATTTTTTCCGAACTTCAAAAATACATTACAAAAATCAATTTTGTGCCCGCGTAAGTATTTTATACATTTTGTAAGCAAAAAATGTTTCATGTATAGCAACTAATTAGATTTCTCAGAACAAGTTTTGTGAATCGTCAACCTGCTGTTTGTTTGATTTAATAATAATTATAATGCAAATAGTGCTTGCACTGAATGCTTAGAAATGAGCAACGGATGTCAGTGAATGTAAGTAAAAATATAATAAACGAACTTTCCCTTTTCTTTTCCTAGCTTTTTTTTTTCCCCTTCCCTCCCTCTTACTCTTTTTTTTTTTTTTTTTTTTTTTTTAAATAATAATTATATATATATATATATATATATATATATATATATTTTTTTTTTTTTTTTTTTTGCTTTAACTTATTTAAAATAATTAACTTTGACTCTTTGCCCCGAAAGAGAGAGAGGTTTCTAATCGACTATTTATTCACTGACGTCCAAAAGAGATTGGAATAAGATAATTATTAATTTATAATTTTTACTTTCCGAACACTATAGTGAGGAAAGTATTGTAATCATGTCAAAAATCCGAATTTGAGATTTTGATGTTTCTATACGTTTCAAGGTCCAATGAGTCCGTTTTCACTATTTTTGCGATGATGTATGTATGTGTGTGTGTATGTATGTGTGTATGTGTGTGTGGATGTATGTGTGTATGTATGTGTGTATGTCTGTGAGTGAACACGCTAGCGTCTAAACGCTTTGTTCGAATAAGCTGAAAGTTGGTACGTACATTGTAAGTCACCATAGTACGAACCCTATAGATTTTGGTGAATCTAGCACTTATAGTTTTTTTACAGGGACACAAAGAAAAATTCTTTATCATTACGGCCTATGGGACCAAAATCTTAAATGTGCGATAGCATCTAAACGCCTTATTCGATTGAGCAAAAAATTTATACACATATTATAGGTCAAAGATACTCAATTTGTATAGATTTTGGAGAATCTGGGACTTACAGTTTTCTTACAGGGACATAAAGAAAAATTCTTTATCATTATGGCCAATGGGGCCAAATTTTTAAAAGTGTGATAGCGTCTAAACGCCTTATTAATATAAACAAAAAATTTGAACACATGTTATAGGTCACAGTTACACACACTGTATAGATTTTGGAGAATCTAGCACTTACAGTTTTTTTACAGGGACACAAAGAAAAAATCTTTATCATTATGGCCTATGGGACCAAATTTTTAAAAGTGCGATAGCATCTAAACGCCTTATTCAATTGAGCAAAAAATTTATGCACATATTATAGGTCACAGATACTCAACCTGTATAGATTTTGGTGAATATAGCACTTACAGTTTTTTTACAGGGACACAAAGAAAAAATCTTTATCATTATGGCCTATGGGACCAAATTTTTTAAAGTGCGATAGCATCTAAACGCCTCATTCAATTGAGCTGAAAATTTATATGAATATTATAAATCACTGTTGCACTAACTATAAGCATTTTGGTGAATCTAGCATTTATAGGTTTTTTACAGGGACACAACGAAAAATTCTTTATCATTATGATCTATGGGCTCAAAGATCAGTAGCGTTAAATAAAACATCGTGTAATGTATGGAGAAAAATACTCAAACACTCTATTATGGTTTTCTCCTTTTTGTTTGTTTAACAACTCATCTTTCTTTACTTTATCTACAAAACTGTTAATTACTCAATGTTCGGAAAGTCGAGTGGAGTCACTCCAGATTTTTTTTCAGTTAGTACTATTAGATCACACTCTCCCTATATATATATATTGTACAAATCTTGCAATCGATTTTTAACTAACTCCCCGACTAGCTAGAAATTTGAAACTTTCAGGATTGCTCAGAACACGGTAACAACACAATACTTCGAAGTCCGATTTTCGAATTTTTTATTAGTTTTCTTATAATTAATTAAAATATGAAAATAATAACATCCTAATAACATTAAAATAGCCATTAAAATATTAGCTATAATTTAATTTTTGCCAAAAAAAAAAAAAAAAAAAAAAAAAAAAAAAATACAAGTTCATTTTCTTTGGACATAAAAATAAATACATTTAATTAAGCGTGAACATTAAATATTATAAAAAGTTAAATTATGCATCTCACAAGTATTGACGTCATTATCACTTTAAATTTTTATGCACATTGATAAGAGCTCTATGATTCATCAGAAAATTTAAAACATGGTATATAAAGAGTTTTTTTTTTTTTTTTTTTTTTTTTTTAAATCTTATAATTATTTTTATTTCATTTTGCGCGCGTGCTTTTTATTTCCTAATTCAAAATTATTAAAAAGAAAAAACATTTTCGATAGTGTTTGTAAGTAGGAATTGACTTTAAAAAAATTTCTTTTATATTACTTGTTCTATACAGGTTAATGTCTAAACATATAAGAAAATAAAAACAAATTATAAGATGTAAATTTTTTTTTAAAGAACTATTCATGACTTCACTCATATTGTGTATAACCCCTAACATTTTTTTCCCCCTTTAATTATCAACTGGGGATCCCTAACTAATTCTTATTCCTATCTCTATGTTCTTTTTTTCGTTATGCATGTGTGTCTTCATGAATTATAGAAATAAAGTGAGGTCTGTCTGCCATTAGCACTATAGATAAAACTGATGACCAGTGAAATGTGAGTATGTGTGAGTGGACTAAACTTCTGGTTTCAATTATTCTAGATTGTTCGCATTCGACCTCCCCAAAGGATGAACAAGAAAGCACCGGTAAACACATCCCCTTACATTTCAGCACGAAATTGCCTTTCCTTTTTTTTTATCCTTTCTCAGCTTTCCTTTTTCATTCCTCTTCCTTTCTGCTGAAAATAGATCGAATAGGAAGCTTATCCGAGTATTTCTAACAATTTAAAAAAAGTAGAGTTCGAAATTATTGTAGAATTTCAATGTTACGACGGGATAAAATTTATAGGAAAATTAGATAATAATAGTTCTATTATTTCTATAAATTAAGTCTCCTTATTAGCGTCAAAGTCAGTGAAATCCTATGTTAACATACGGGGAAATGTATCCATAATTATTTTTTTTTACATAATACATATTTCTAAATTCCGTTTCCTCCTTTAGAAAACGATAGCCCGGTCGGTAGAGCGCCGGTCTCGTAATTGGAAGATTGCGGGTTCGGTACTCGAGCCGGCCAAAGACCGTCGTGTACACTAATGATGGCTGGTGCACGTAAAATCTGTCATGGCCTCAATGTCCTCCATGTTCCCATAAAAAATTATACATCTGGGGGTCACCGAAGCTGGAGAGCCATCCCTTCCGTGGAGGATCAAAATTGCGATGGCATGTCTCCTTACCACCTCTAGGGGTGTGTCCCAGACCGTTGCCAATTGCGCATCTGCACAGCACTAGTGCGACGTAAAAACCCAACCATCCATCCATCCTCCTTTAGAAAAATCATAACCGTTAAATAAGACCTTGTTTTTCAAACATTGATTATTATTATTATTTATTTATTTATTTATTTTATTTATTTATTTATTTATTTTATTTATTTATTTATTTATTTTATTTATTTATTTATTTTTCAAATGTTCCAAGTAATTCATTGTTCAATGAACTCCGTTCAATCAACTCCGTACATTATGATACGAAAATGCATAATTTTTCAATGAGTCGGGCAAATTTTCATGTTCAAGGGATCAATTAACCCGAAATAAAACTCAGACATTAAAAAATTGATGCGTGACTGATTATTTTGGGTGTATTTCAGACTTTTCCACAATCAGCCTTTCAAGATGATATGTCTTGCGCCATGCATCTTGTTACATGGCTCCTGTGGTACGTTCATTTGATTCAAGTTGTTAAAATTACTTATCCATTCCCATGAGCATCTATAATTTTGTCAGTTATGATAACTTTTTTTACTTAAAGTTAAATTCCACAAAGAATATCGCAGAATTTCTTCTTTACTAAATCTGAAAATAGTCCTAATCTCAATCCGCTCGAAAATGTTTAGTCTGTAAAAAAGGGTGGGGATTCGAAATTTGTAGCCTACAATTTTGCAAGAGCTAGAAAAAACTATTTATGATATTTGGCACAGTGGAATTTCTGAGTTTCCTGTTAAAAAACTGTAAAATACTATGTCATTGCGCATTAAAGCAGTATTTCAATATAAAAGTGGAATTATCCAGTGCAGAATACGTATTTTTATTAAGCAATTGTTTAGATATAACAAATAATTTCATATATTTCATATATTAAAATATAACGTGTTTATTTCATAAAATAAATCATAATAGGATACAAAGTATATGTTTATTACATTATGTTTAAAACAATATTTTATGTTGATTTTTATTAAATACTTCGTAGACTGTAATAAACCGAATTGTTAAATCAAAAATGTACATAGGTATCATATTATAACTTCCGTATTATACAAACATAAATAGTTTTATTTGTTTCATTCATTAGTTTTTAAATTATTACAAACACAAAGGGTATAAGTCAATTTTTCTGCAGAGCGGCTTTTGTTTTTATTTTTATTATTATTATTATTATTATTATTATTATTTTTTTTTTTCTTTTTGTTCCTTAGTGTAGAAACCTATGAGAGTTTATACAAATGCTCGCTAGGGGCGTATGTATGCAAAGCCTGTTATCATGGTGTAGGGAATGCTCTGCGGATATGGAAATGGTCCTTTGTTGTTATTTGAGGGTAAATAAAAGCCATGCAATACCTAGACCTATTGGTAGATCAAGTGCATCCCGCAATGCTACATTTTTACTCCGAAGGTGGCGGATACTTCATGGACGATAATGCAATTATACATCGTGCCAGAATTGTTCGAGATTGGCTCAGTGAACATCAATCTGACTTCCAGCAGATTCCCTGGTCTTCGCAAAGCTCGGATCTTAATCCAATAGAAAATGTTTGAGACATGATGGAAAAAAACATTTAATGGCCGTATCACACGAGAGATTTTTCTCTTAACTTTTTACTAAACACAACATTATAGCCAACACTCAGCCTGATCTTGTTCAAGGACAGCACGTTTCAGATGATCAACTTTTTCGACGGCTTTCGAAAGAGTTGACCGTGTTCAGTGTACTCATCAAAATTGACCAATAGGAGGAAAAGAAACTATTTTTTTTTTTTTTTTTTTTTTTTTTAAATACCTCACGCTATCAGTTCAGGATAACCCTATGGACAGTTGATCGGTTTCTCGTTTGTTCAGCTTCCATAACTTTAAACGACGCTGAGTGAACATGTTGAGTATGTATGGTCCCGTGTGATATGGCCATAATGGTCATATCACACGGGAGTATATACAGTCGGCTGCAAAATTATTCGAGCACTAGCAAATAATTCCTATATTTAAAAAGTACACTTAAGACTGTTTTTCTAAGTAAATCCTTGTCGAATCATGTTCTTAGACTGATTAAGAACATGACTCGACAAGGATTTATTTAACAAAGCTGTATTAAGTGTACTTTTTTTTTGGCAAGGATTATCGCTAGTGCTCGAATAATTTTGCAGCCGACTGTATACTCAACACAACATTATACACAACATGTTCACTATGCTGTACGAACGAGAAACCGGTCAGCTGTCAGTAGGGTTCCCCCGAATTGATAGCGTGATGTATTCCCTTCGCTAAAGGTATTCCAGGAAAAAATCCTGTTTATTCCTCCTATTGGTCAATTTTGATCAGCATGCTCAGCATACTCAGCTTTTTCTAAACGGTTTCGTAAAAGTTGATCATCCGAAAACTTGCTGTCCTTGAGCAAAATCAGGCTGAGTGTGTTGGGTATAATGCTGTGTTTAGTAAAATGCTGAACGAAAGTCTCTCGTGTGATATGGCCATAAGAGCTATCTCCTCCATAGATATAGTAATAAGACATATATTGATCAGCGAGAGGGAAAATGTGAGGACTTTTTTTTCGGGAAAAGTCACTCTAATGGCTGCCTTTCCCCGAGTAAATCACACACAGGAATACACACGGATAATTTAGTAAATAAAATTTATGAATAATTTATTTACTAAAGGTGAATGAAAAACTCCAGATACAATTTCAAATTTATTTTTCTTTTTATTCGTTTTTTCAATACTCTCTAATGGCTGATTTTAGAACTTTTTTTCGGCATCAAAATTTTTTGCTCGATAACATGGGATGATAGATTTATACATATTACTATATCTATGGTCTCCTCTTCCATCCAATTTACAGGATCTTAAAGTTTGTGTAGCCAATGCATGGTATTCTCTACATGTAAAGGCACTTTAGAAGTTCATAGAATCGATATGCTTATGAATACGGGCTATTAACCGTGCAAAATGCGGTCCAATGTGCAAAAATAAGTCTAATAAAATGTTAATCTAAGGTTTCTAATTCTTTGGCTAATGAATGTATTTTAAAGCTATAAAAGTACATTTACCCATAGCTTAACATGAGGTTTTGCTGACCTTGATGCTCTCTGATAGGTATTCTTAAGTCTGTAAATAAAATGCTTTTAAATACAAATTCATTCATTGTGGGAAAGTTTAGTAAACGAGCAACGAGTGCCAATTTCATGTTCGGACTGTAAAATTAAGCCTGATTTCGATTTTCTTTCTTTCTTTCTTTTTCTTTTTTTTTTTCTTCTTTTAATCATTATTTTTAATATTATTATCTTCATTACCTAAGAAGCTTGTAAAAGGGATTTTTATCGACCTTTCTGTAATTTTTGCCAAGAAACATCATTCATTTGAAAAAATTAAATGTTAAAATCTTATTAAACTGTCTAAATCGAATCAATATTTTAAAAATTATTCGTTTTAAAATTACAAAAATAAATAAAGAATGTATAGCTAATTCAATAAAATGCAGGTTTTATTTTGATTAAAACAATATTAATTTCAGAAGCGATTATTTTTATAAGTATTATATATGTCGTATTTTAATAATACTTATTAAAGGAACATGTTATAACAACTTCGAAATGTCAAAGAAATGTTATTCAAAAATTTTATAAGCATGTCAGTTCGTTTTATAACTCCTGTGATTGAATTTTAGCATTTTTAGCAATAATACATTAGTCACTAATACATTAAGAAGTTTGTAACAATCTTCGTTCCTTATTGTAAAGTTTATCTGTTACATTTTTTAAATCTCTCTAAAATACGGCTAATCTAATAAAATATGATTTATCATGCTTTGACTCTTCATTCGAAAACAATATGTTTTTCTCTTTGTAGCTTTAGTTTCAAATAAAATTGCGTTACGAAAATTAAAAAGCTTCTTAAAAAAGAAATTTTCTTGCATGCTCATTTAAAACATTTCTGGTATTTATTTCTTCATTTTCTTCATCTTCTTCTTCTCTGTCTTCTTTCAAGCACGTGTGGAGTGTGAAAGCACCTTTTTTTTTTTTTTTTAATAATTTATATTATATTTCTAATATTTGTTACTTTGATATTATTATTTTACATTATTAATTATTTTACATTTCTAGCATTCCTTGGAAAATAATTTAATAATATATTTTCTCTTTCATAATATCTATTGCCATTTTTCTGCTCGACGTTTGTTCATAAAAGTAAAATTTGTCGTGCTGTGATAACATCACAGCGTATCTTTCGAGACATTAAAAAAGTAAGCTTCATCTATAGAAATATAAGAGGACGGGCTAAAACTATTACTTCTTTTCCGCTAATATCTTCTGCGTAATTAATCAAACTTATTTTATTTTAACCCGTTAACGCCCGAATTAATTTTGCAAAGTATTATTAGCTGATTATTTCACTTCTAAATTAATATAGACAACTGACAGTAAAATATATTAACTTAAACAATTCTCATGATAGTTTTAAATTTAAAGCCTATCCTCATTTATTGACGTTTAGTGTTCTACCGAAAAATCTTCGAGACAGAAGGACTTTGAGATAACAGATTAACTTCCTATTATATGTTGACAAAGATCTCGAAAGTAAAGTATTATAATACATATTATTATTCAACTTGATTTAAGTTAGTATACCTGCGCAAAAACCAAATATATGTGCGACGAATGAAAAATCATAAAATGACTATCCAAATTATGAAATAATAATTAATAGTAGACATATAAAACTTTCAGGGATCATTTAGAGTGACGCTATAAACTGTCACTAAAAAGCAGAAATCATTCCAAGAAACTCCAAAAAATATACGTGCCATTTTATTAGCTGTCCTCAAATGAGGACACTGGGTGCTAACGGGTTAATATAAAGCAATTCAACTGCAAGAAATCCCTGGTAGTTAACAAAATCTCTAGCTTAGTCTTAACTTGAACTCGAACTATTGTACTTAATTTAATACAGATATATCTCATTTTGTTACCTATGTGATTCTGAAGGTAAACTTTCTATTTTGTTGAACACATTTCCATATAAACCATCTTGAAAATATAGAAAAAATCCGCTTAATTTCCAGATTAAAATTTATTTTTCATTGCAATTGTATTTGAAGATTTTAGTTATTCGCCATGCCCATTATTCCTGAATGCGTTGACAAAGCTACAGAGTTATTCAAACTTAATACTTCAAATAATGTACGTTTGATATCTTTGGGGGTACCAAAGTAGGTGAGAGGCATCCCCTCCACAGAAAATCAAAATTATGATGGCATCGCTCCAAGACCACCCTTGGGGTTAAATCCCTGACCATCGCCAATAGCTCACCAGAAAGCTTTAGTGCGGCGCTAATCAACCCAACCAAACCCTACTTCGACTTTAACGTACTCAAACATCAAACCTACTTCGACTGTTTGCTTATTTTACTCACTGGACTAACTTCTCATTGGATAACATAGAAAGACAGTGGTCTTCATACCAATGGACTTTATACATCATTGCGGATTTATAAAAGTCTTTACCCCTATTGCTGAGCTCGAAATTTTTGTTTATTGCTATTTTGTTTATCTATCTAAATTTTGTTTATCTATCAGTCAATATCAGTCGCTTAAAACGGTAAATACCCGCAGCCATCGATACTCGTGCATGAGGTCCATTTATTCGAGTACGTAACATTTTGCTCTGCTTGCTTCTAAATTTTAAAGCAAGAATCTTGCTTCTAAATTCAGAAGTATTCACCTTGTTTTCTAAAAAAAAAAACAAAAACAAATAAACCAATTGATTACGTCGCACTGGTTGCAAGAACTTCCGGTTCGTCTGCTACTACCTGTAAACAACCGTGCTGATTGGTTGGAATTATACACTTTCGTTCTCAATCGGAAGCTCAAAGGGCCAGAAGTGTCTGCTAAAGAAAACAGGCTCCGCCTATAAATACCATGAAGGCCACTCAATATTCCCTCTTCTAAAAATTTGTGGGATATGGCATGTCTCCGGACCACCCTTAGGGGTGAATCAGTCCCAAACCATAGCCAATTTCCCATACTGTTGCATTGTTGCGACGTAAAATCCATTCA
This sequence comes from Salticus scenicus, assembly GCA_963930645.1. Lineage (NCBI taxonomy): Eukaryota > Metazoa > Arthropoda > Arachnida > Araneae > Salticidae > Salticus > Salticus scenicus. Next base: position 53,510,165 of record OZ005658.1, on the reverse strand, counting down.
AGCAACTAACCAACCAACCTAACATTATAATTAATGCTAAATTTAGTCAAACTACAAGGGCAAATATTTAATTTGGACAACTGCTTGCTCCTTAGAATAATCCAAATAGATTTGCGAATTAATATTTCTGCTTTTATTCAGCATATATGTTTACTTAAAATGTATTTGATTATTCCAAAGAAGTTTTTACAGGACGATTAAATGTCGACCGAAAAACGTAATAAGAAGAAAAGAGAGTCGGATTAAAGAATTCTAATTCTATTATTTAAATAAAATTATTTTACAAATAAGTCACTTTTAGGATTTTAAAGTACCGTCACCAGAAAAATGGCATTTAACCAGTTAACGAAGACACCAAAAAACATATTCAAATAGATTTTCTTTTACTCTCATTATTTACGTAATAGGCATCCAAAATGTCATAATAAACAATAGCATAGGCTTTACAACGTTATTTTGGCTTTTTCTTTTATGAACAGGCAGAAGACACCGCTGATATCATACGAAAAGGAGTTGGAGGGAGACCGAAAAAGGATCCGAAGACGGGAGAACTCTTGCCCAATCCGATTGTATCAACTGACGTCACGCAAGAAGTGAGTATGCTAAAGAAATTATCATAACTTTATTTAGGAAGACTGTCCAGAAGTTCAGTTAGTTTTGACATTATAAATAATAAAAATTAACACACTTTTGTTGTTTTTGATGTTGCTAATCCGCAGAGACTAACAGGGCTAAATCAGATCCATGAAATTGTGAACCCTAAAGAAATCGAGAACCAATAGAGGATTGTCAGTAAGATCCTGCCTTAGAAAGCCCCAGACACGCGAGAATACGATTAGGGGAAGCTTGCTCAATAGAACACTTGGAACAAACTTCAAACTGCTTTGAACCAAATAAAAATGTCAAAGATCTAAGATGACCACTGAGAAGACACGTTTCTGTAAATGATATGATACATCTGAAACGTTTCGTTCTTATTTAAACCTTTGGGGGTCACCGATGGGGGAAGAGGATCAATCCCCTTTCTGGAGAATTAAACTTGTGATGTTATGTCTCCGGACCATCCTTAGAGGTGCGTTCCAGACCGTCACCAATTACCCATTGTGCAGTACTAGAGCGAATTTAAATCCAACCAACCAACTAACCAACGTTCTTATTTAATACCGTCCTGTGACCATTCACACAGTCCCCTCGGTTCCATTTTGCTTTCAGAAGTGAAGTTTTTATAAAGTGTTATTTTCAAGGGCATTTTTGTACATTTGTAATTCATTTTTTTAACCCCTTAACGCGCGCTGTTCTCGCTGCGAGGACGCAAAATTTAAGATCCAGCTGCAAAAATTCATCTCGGAAATTTTTTAGCAAAAATTTACGTTTTTAACATACCAGAAAAGTCCGTTTTTTTTAACCTTAAAATTTAAAATTTCTTCTAGTTTAATTTAGTTTATGAATTCCGGTGGCAGTATAATTTAAATGATCCGAATTGTCTTGCGCCGCAAAGGGTTAACTGTAAACAAAATTTCGCACACCTCACTTCAAGAGCCCCTGGGCTACGGCCCAGTTAGCTATGCTGATCAAATGTCCCCATTTTCTGGGGACAAATGGCGACTTCCTTTTCCTTGAAGGTATTTTTCTAAATTTTTAAAAATTGTAGAAAGTAAATTATTAATCAATGATATTTAATTTTTAGTCCTTATTTATTAGGAATGAAAAAATACATCCATAATTGGATAATTGTAGCAATTTTTAACGCTTCTCTATTATAAAGGTACTTTGATCTGGTCAGCCTACAGTTGGCCCATGCGTTAATCAGGTCCTGGTTATATTCGTTTGAAGTTAGTTATGTAAAAACAATTGTTAAGCTTATAAACATAAGAAACTACATAGACCCTATTTAAGCGAATACGAAAAAAGAAGAAAAAACTGTTTAGGTTTTAATCTTTCTATATTGTAGTAAATTCAATACTTGCCTGTTTAGGATTTAATTTTTCCTGAAGCCGTAATTTCGGTATTTAAAGTTATTAGGATTAATTTTAGCTAAAATTTCTAATAAATAAATACAAAATAAATTAGTGGAATAGGAGAAAAAAAAAGTTATTTACATGTCTTATTAAATGTGTATTTACTTTACTATCTGTATTTTCACTCAAAAAACGTTTTCCCTGTCATTTCTAAAGAGGCTGGACATCCGACGAGCTAAATCTCAGGAGAGTCTTGCTTACCACACCGAACTGTCAGAACAAGCAGCTCAAAGGCAAGAGATGAAGCAGAGACAGAAACAAATGGAAAGAGCACAGTCTGAGAAGGTAAATAAATACATAACGTATACAATTACATATACATTTTGTGTGTGTGTGTGTGTGTTTGAGAACACATATAATATATACACATATAATTGTTACCCTGTCATGTCGCTCAAGAAGTTTATTCAGATTTATATTTCTACTAGCAGGCTTTGCCCGTTTCGCCGGTCATTATATTGAAATGAATTAGTTACAGTTCCCACTATATTAGGCAGCGGTTTTCTTGCTCGCCACACGTCGAGTCTGGAGCGCCAATGCCTTCAGCAGCGCTTTACCTGTTTTTTATTCCCCCTCCCTCGCTGTGAAGTTGAAAGTTTTGCAAAACTCCATCAAAGTGCATATTGCGTACTCTTATTCAACACCCACACACCAAAATTTGCCTTTCTAAGCTAATTTGGAGCAGATTTAAGTTTGAAAACGTGTTTTTCGCCCCACTAACCCCCAAGGGGTGGGGGTGGGGGGAAAGGACGGAATTTCAAAAACTCCTTTTTCTAGTGTGTGTTGAGTACGCATAACCAATCGACATATAAAAAAAATCTCTTCCCTGAGATAATTTGGAGCAGAGTTACTCTTAAAAACGTGTCTCCCCCCCCCCGCCCTTAAAGGGGGGAGGGCTAAATTTCGTAAAATCCCTTTATAGTGAGTGTTGGTAACGCCTAAACAACCCACACATAAAAATTCATCTTACTGAGATAATTTGTAGCAAAGTTATGCTTGGAAACATGTTTATTGCCCCACCCCCACCCCCAAGAAGGGAACTTCGCAAAATTCTGTTACAATGGCTGTTGAATGCATGTAAATAAGCCACACACTAAAAATTCTGACCTCAGCTCCTGTAGATTTACCCGGACGAATTTAGCGCTAAAATGGGAGGGCTTGAATTTGACCTCCGTAACTCCCCCCCCCCCCACTCAAAAATAAATAAATAAATAAATAAATCGCAAATCGCAAAAAACAAAAAATGAGTTTTTGGAAATATCCTCAAGAAGACGCTTGGCGATTTGTTGACATCTTTGAGCTGACATCATTGGTCAAATCGTTTTTACCTCCTCCACCCCTTAAAAATCCAAAATTCCAAAATCGCAGAAAATGATTTTTTTCGTCTGAATTCTAGTCTCCCCATCTGTAATTTATTCATCGTGAAGTAATTTGGAGCCGAGTTATGCTCATAAAGATGTTTTGCTTTCTGCCCCACCCAAGAGGGAAACGGGGGATTTTTCGCAAAAATCCCGTGTTAGGGGAGGGGGGGGGGTCAGGGTCCTAAACCCAACCTGCTCACTAAAATTTGTGACTTTATCTCCCATAGAATCACCACGGCTGTGTTGAGTCTGTCAATCAGTGAGTGTACTTTTATATATATATATAGATAGATATTTTTTGCCCCCCTCCCCTCCCCCTCCCTTAGGGACGAAATTTGTTTTTAGATAATCATGTTTCTAATATCTTGAAGTTAGAACTTTTAGATTTTCTTTTCTTTAATCAGTAACGCACTTCGAAGGGAATGAAATGAAAGCACTGGGCTCCGAACTCCTATTTAAAATTTGTTTTCGAATTTTTACCCATTTCCTCTCATCCGATTGAGCTGAAATTTTGTGTATGTGTATAACTTCTATGATAATACTTTTTCAAATAGTAACAGATTTAGAAGGGGAAGCCTGGATCCTCAACTCAAGTTCAAAATTTTTCTTTTGTACATTCTGGAACAAAAACATCTTTAATCTCCTTTTCTGCTTCTCTCTCTACCAAAATACTACTTTATGCTCTATTTAGGATTTGTTTATTAGTATTTATTTTCATATATATATATATATATATATATATATATATATATATTTAATCTCTTTTGCATTTAATTGAGGAACATTTAATTTTAGGCCTAATAAACTTTGTCAGTGTGACCTCATGAAACCCTTCACATGTGACCCATGCAGGAAAAACAGCAACATTCTCATTATTATGTCTGAATTCTATGAGGAAATTCACAGGGAAATTGAGAATGACGAACCAATTTCTGTGGGAAACTATCGAACCCAATAATCCAATAGGATTCATTGTATAAATTACTCAATCGTTGTAGATTTTTTTACTTTCCGAATACTATAGTGAGGAAAGTATTGTAATCATGTCAAAAATCCGAATTTGAGATTTTTATGTTTCTATACGCTTCGAGGTCCCCTGAGTCCGTTTTCACTATTTTTACAATGATGATGTGTGTATGTGTGTGTGTGTATGTCTGTGAGTGAACACGCTAGCGTCTAAACGCTTTGTTCGAATGAGCTAAAAGTTGGTACGTATATTATAAGTCACCATAGTACGAACCCTATTGATTTTGGTGAATCTAGCACTTATAGATTTTTTACAGGGACACCAGGAAAAATTCTTTATTATTATGACCTATGGGGCCAAATTTTTAAAAGTGCGATAGCATCTAAACGCTTCATTAATCTGAGCAAAAAAATTGTACACAGGTTATAAGTCACAGTTGAACGAACTGTATAGATTTTGGGGAATTTAGCACTTACAGTTTTTTCACAGGGGCACAAAGAAAAATTCTTTATCATTTGGCCTATGGGGCCAAAGTTTTAAAAGTGTGCTAGCGTCTAAACGCCTTATTAATCTGAGCAAAAAATTTTTACACATGTTATAGGTCACAGTAGCACCAACTGTATACATTTTGGTGAATTTAGCACTTACAGTTTTTTTTACAGGGACACAAAGAAAAATTCTTTATCATTATGGCGTATGGGACCAAATTTTTAAAAGTGCGATAGCATCTAAACGCCTTATTCAATTGAGCTGAAAATTTATATGAGTATTATAAATCACTGTTGCACTAACTATAAGCATTTTGGTGAATCTAGTATTTATAGGTTTTTACAGGGACACAACGAAAAATTCTTTATCATTATGATCTATGGGCTCAAAGTTCAGTAGCGTTAAATAAAACATCGTGTAATGTATGGAGAAAAATATTCAAACACTTTATTATGGTTTTATCTCTTTTGTTTGTTTAACAACTCCTCTTTCTTTACTTTATCTACAAAAGTGTTAATTACTCAGTGTTCGGAAAATTGAGTGGGGTCACTCCAGATTTTTTTTTTTTTTTTTTTTTTTTTTTTTTAATATACTGTAATTGTTTGTCGCAAAAAAGCCAAAGAAGACTACGGATAATTTGCAAAACGGACAATTTACCTATGGATAATCAAGAGTTTATTGTATCGATTTTTTACTTATTGTTTCATTATAGTGAATAAATTTCTGTATCTGGAATCCTTCATGTGTACAGTCGGCTGCAAAATTATTCGAGCACTAGCCAATAAGTCCTATATTTAAAAAGTACACTTAAGACTGTTTTGCTAAGTAAATCCTTGTCGAATCATGTTCTTAGACTGATTAAGAATGTGACTCGACAAGGATTTATTTAACAAAGCTGTATTAAGTGCACTTTTTTTTGGCAAGGATTATTGCTAGTGCTCGAATAATTTTGCAGCCGACTGTATCTTATCCTCTTTTTCAGCATTTGTCGACGTGGGAAACATTCTGGGGCAGGCCTGGTCACGGTGCTCCCAGAAATCCTGTCAATCACAAGAAAGAGAACATCGAAAATCTGCTGGAAGCGAGGAGGGTGAGTAAAACGGGAACATTTGCATTTTAATGAATGTTTATGAAAACAATAAATAAAAGCAAAACATATAAATAAACTGTTACTTGAAATTTTTGATAATTATTTCTTATAATTTGAAATCAATCAAAATTCGCATAATTCATTCAAAAATCTTTAGTTTTAATTGCGGCAAATTTATAATGTTTTTACAGCATAATTGTCGATAAACTCTCATTTACTGTAACTAGGAATTATGAAATTTTAGCGAAAACAGTAGAATTTCGATAACTCGAGTTTCCCATAACTCCTAGCTAGTAAAAGATAAAAATCTCTTTTGATCCCGATCCTCGGAAAGTAATATAATATATATACAGTGGGTAATCAAATTATTAGAACTTTTTTTTTACTTTTTTTTTTTCAATTTTTTCGATTTTTTGAAAATATACTGGAAAAAATGGCCCGTGACATCAGACATGCAAAGAACATTTAAAAACTGACATTTTCCTTTATTGATTTAATTCAGAGTGCAATTAGGAGACCAACCACAAACTGAAGAAGAGCGAAAATACTTTGATATCATAAAAAGCTGTAAATGACTTGTAACTTTAACACATTGTTGCACATACTATGTATAATATTTATATGTTTTGTTTTAAAAATTGCGCAATTATTTAGGCAGATATAAAATTTTTTGCTTATAACTAGAATGGATTTCCGTAAAATTTTACAAAACTTATAGAAAAATTAACAAAACACTAAGAAGCGTTATTCTGAAACATAAAATTCACACGTTTAATATTCGCTGAGCATGAGCATTTATATTTTGTATTAGTAAACATTATTTTAGTGCGCAAAAGATTAAAAAAAAAAAAAAAATTATTACATGGTTGAAAGCTGATATATTGGGTAACTTTTAGCAAAAGTTCATTTGAAAAGCGTAAAAATTAAGGAAATTGTCGGCTATATTTTATGTAATTTCTAGAGTGAAAAACCGCTTATGAACTCACAAATCTTTGTAAAATAAATAAAAATATGTTAAGAGTCACAAGCCTATAATCCTTAATTGTTGAAATATCAGATATGTAATAAACAAGGCCTTTTTAATTCACGGTTTAGCTGCTTCAAGGACCTGAGCATCAGAATTTTCGGGGCAAAATATTTTATACATATAAAAGATTATATTTATTTATGCAAATTTTTATTACAAATTTCTGAGCAGGGGTTCCCAAATTACATCAGAATTATCGATATATATATAAATTCTATAATATTCTTCTATAATTTTAATTTTTATCACATATTTATTTAAAATTCCTTTTAATATTTAGTGATGCGAATTAAACGTTTATTATGCCGTATTTATTCATGTCACTATTCATTAAAGCATGAGTATTATGTTCTAATTCATTTGTAATCGACTATTTATGGCTTTATTGCTTAATTTTTTGGATTAAATTTATTCTATTTTGTTCACTTATAGGGTGATTGGCATGCTCCAGTAATTGACATCTATCCCGAAATAATTAATAAATAAGAAAAATAATAAAATCATATATTTTACAGATAAGAATTTTTACATTTTATGTCAAACACTGGAGCATAGAGTGCTAATAACTGGTAAAATGAATAACATTGCAGTGTCAAACACTGGAACATAGGGGAGCAATTACTGATTTAAAAAAAAACTGGCAGTGTCAATTACTGGAACACTGAGTGGGTGTCAAATCAAAATTCATAAAAAAAAATAATTGTTAACAAATGTATATATTTTAACATATATGTGGTTCTGAATGTCTTTCATGCCATATGTATTAACTTAAGATTTCTAAAAATATTTTCTGATGACTAGAACATTAAAAACATCAGAGATTGCTCTAAAAGTGTCAATCACTGGTGCACTTACCCTACAACACATCTAACTTTTTTCGTCTTTTGATTATTATTTTTTGGAGTCTGATTTACATTTTCTATCATCAGGCTCAGCCTTACGTGAAACACTACGTAGCAGAAGTGGTACCTAGTAAGCATAAAAACAGATACGATGTTCCCTCAGAAGATGTTCCCGCCATTAAGGTATGTAGTGTTTATTTCAAAACTAAAAATGAAAAAAAGCAAATCGAGTTTCACAAAATGAAAATTGATTAATTTCAGTAGTTTGATTTTCTATTCAGTTTTGTCAATACACTTTTAGCAATTAAAGATTTTACATTAAATAAAAGCTTTTTTAGTCCCAACTATTTTGAAATTTGATTTACGTTTCTGTAATGGACCATATTCCCACTTTGGGTTCGAGGCTATAAGAATATCAGCTGGTTAGACAAACAATCCTCAACTCTACCATAGCAAAGCATTGTGGCTTGCAAATTTTTATCTTGCAATATTATTTATAAGAGTTATATGAAATTGAAGTAAGAGTAATATAGTTATACCTTTGTTTTGTTTTTAATCCAGTTTTAGTAATATACTTTAATATTAATCAACATATGTAATATTAAAAGTTGCCATGTGAACTGTGGCGATGTTAACAAATTTAAATGGATGTTCCATTTAATAAATTCCTTTATTAAGGTGATTGAAATTCTAATTATTTAAGCTTTCATGTCTCTCTCTCTCTCTCTCTCTCTATATATATATATATATATATGTATGTATGTATAAAATGGTCTTATTAATCTTTTATTCATTTTTACTACACACACATGCATATAGTACTGTGAAAATTGCAAAAATGAACTCTGAGACCTCAAAGCCTATCGAAATACCAAAATCTCAAAGTAAAATTTTTGTCATGATTACAATATTTTCTTTACATATATATATATTTGTAGAGCATAAGTAATATTGCTATTGCTCGGGAATAAGGCTGATTATCTATTTTATGAATTTAAAACTTGGAGGAATGCTTTTTTATATTTGTGTGTTGGGGGGAGGGGATTTACTCCTCAACAGACAGAATTTTCCGTAATGATTTGGAGAATAATGTTATTTATCTGCAATATAGAACTGCTAAACTAAGTTTTAAATCACATGAAGCTATTAGCAATTAATAAAGTAATATCTGTATATAAAAAGGAAACAAAGAATGTACAAAAGAACAGTAATCTAGAGACATGATGTAAATTGTATCACTTTTTCTTATCTGTATACATGGTAGAGAAAGTATTGTTTTCGGATCAAATATCTGAAATTGAGTTTATGTTAAATTTAAACATTTTGTGGTCCCCTGAATCTGAAAATCATGTTTTTAGCAGTTAGTCTGTATATCTGCCTGTTATCAACATATCTCTAGAACAAGTAGTAGCATAAAGTCCAAACTGTAATGTACAAAATGTGCATCATATAGGGAAGCTACACTAAACTTTTCTTTGAGATCAAGCAAGTAGTTTGTGTACAAGGGCATCCAAGAGAATTCAAACATATTGTCCCTGGAAAATTTTTGAGTAAGTACAGTGTAACAGTTGAAAGCTGACTTAAACGAAATGGAATAAACATTTTTTTTTTTTTTTTTTTTTTTTTTTTAAGTGCTAGAGGCCTATTTCAGTCGGTACAGTTGTCGAATTTTTATAATACACTCTTAATAGTGCTAAGGGCCTATTTCAGTCGGTTTATTGAATGGGGATTTATTGAATGAAGTCCCCCCAAGGCACAACTTTGACATGAGTCCCCCCCCAGGCACAACTTTGACATGAGTCCCCCCTAGGCACAACTTTGACATGAGTCCCCCCCAAGGTACCCCTATTTCAGTCGGTACAGCGTTGTCGAATTTTTATAATACACTCTTAATAGTGCTAAGGGCCTATTTTAGTCGGTTTATTGAATGGGGATTTATTGAATGAAGTCCCCACAAGGCACAACTTTGACATGAGTCCCCCAGGCCCAACTTTGACATGAGTCCCCCCCAGGCACAACTTTGACATGAGTCCCCCCCCCAAGGTACAACTTTGACATCAGTCCCCCCAAGGCCCAACTTTGACATGAGTCCCCCCCCAGGCCCAACTTTGACATGAGTCCCCCCAAGGCCCAACTTTGACATGAGTCCCTCCCAAGGTACAACTTTGACATAAGTCCCCCCCCCAAGGCACGCCTTTCACATGAGTCCCCCCAAGGCACACCTCCCCCTCATTGGGAAAAAGAGAAAAAACGTTGTTTTGCGGCTATAAGACAGTTTGGACTTCCAACGTTATTTGTTACAATATCTGCAGCTGAAACACATTAGTTTGATTTAATGAAAACTTTATCATGGAATTTAGATCGTCACGAATTAACTAAAGAAGAATTTGTCGATATTAACAAGTTTAGCAGTAGGCCTCTGGCACTAAATTAAAATCTGTCAATGTCAGCTTTTCATGTTTTAAATAATGAAATAATGTCGTGTCTGTATAATTTATATATATATATATATATTTTAATGCATAAAAACATGTTTTGTGTAGATTGTGATATGAAAATCATTCATCATTTGTTTACAGGGCTACCCAAAATACTTTACTGGAGCTATACTTGAAAATTGCTGAAATAGTAATTCATTTTTTGTTAGGTGTTTTTTGATTGAGACTAAATTTAAGTACACAATATTGTTTATAGACAATATCACAATATATAGAGCTACCAAAAATTGAGCTAAATGTTTTTTTATATTCAATGTAATTGATGGGAGTGCTTCGATGCACGTTACTGTGTCAACAAACACTGCTCAGAAAGAAAAATTAGTTTTTCAAATTCATACTGTAAAAAAAGTAATTTTTGAAATTTAACTTTGTTTTTTCTTGTATAATATGTTTTGAGGTGCCCTGATTACGAAGGTCCAATTTTTAGTGATTAATCTGTATGTATTTATATTATCATATCTTAAAAAATCTGGTGTGTCACACACATCACTTTCTCTTACCCTGCATTTCAATATTATAATGATTGATTGCATATTAAATTTTAAGATAAATAGCATGAGATAATAAAATTCAATGTACTTTAGAACATTTTAAAATCGTTTTAAAAACAATTTTATTTGATATGTAATTCTGTGCCCCCTCAACACCCCCACCCCACCCCCGTTTAATTACAGTGCATAGAATTACTACAAAAAAAAAAAAAAATCCAGGCCATTATTAATTTACCTTCAAACTTGCCAGTCTTTATAAAATTCTTGCCGGTAACCTAATATGAAATTCAAAATGCTAAATTTGAATGTCCTGCAGTTACTTACTATTAAGTTATGCGATAACAGATACACATACAGATCTACTAAAAATTGGACTTTCGTAATCAGGCCACTTCAAAGCGTGATAGAATACAAAAAACAAAGTTGAAAATAAAACTTCAAAAATTACTTTATTTACAGTATGCATATGAAACATTAATTGTGCAGTGTCCGGCACCATAGTAAAATATACAAACCACTTCTGTTAATTAGATTCAATAGAAAAGAACATTTTGCTTAATTCTGAGTATCCCTGTATATTGTCTATAATCAGTATGCACTATTAAGAATACTTTATATTAAAAATTAGTCTTCTTTGAAAAGCATTTAACGCAAAAGGAATTATAATTCCTCCAATTATAGCCCCATCCAAATACTTTAATTGGCCTGTAAATGAATGATGAATAATTTCCATACCACAATCTACACAAAACTTGCTTTTAAGGAAAAAAAAAAAAAAAAAAAAAAAATCCATTTTGTTTAAGTCAGCCTGTAGATGTTTACACTGTATTTGCCAGATATTTCCCCTTAGACAATGCATTTGAATTCACTTGGATGTCCCTGTACACAAACCATTTGCTTGATCTCAACGAAAAGTTTACTGTAATATCCCCACATGATACACATTTAGAATACTAAGTTTGGACTTTCTGCTATTATTTGTTCTTGAGATATGCTGATAACAGTTACACACTCAGACTAACCGCTAAAAACATGATTTTTAGATTCACGGGACCCCAAAACATGTAAATATGACAAAAGCGCACTTTCAAAAATTTGACTGATAAACAATACGTTACCTATGTGGGAAGAGAAAGTAAAAAAAAGTAACTGCATGAAATTCGAATTGGATATTTTGAAGTACGTTTTAAGTTGCCTCTTAAAAGTTTGATCAAGATTGGTAAGTTTGAAGTCAAATTAATAACAGCTTTTTTTTTTTTTTTTTAATAACTGTATGCACTTGTTGAACTGGGCTTGAAGGGTTGGTATCCCTCTAACATACAATTATATATCAAATAACTATTCCTAAACCAGTTTTAAATTATTTTTGAATTACATTGAAATTTATTATCTTACGTTATTTATCTTGTAATGACTTTAGACTAATAATGACTTAAAAACTCACTAGAGGGCACTAATTGTCCAGTGCTGATAGAAACCCTGGATAATCTCAGAGATACGACAGGTACTTAATACGCATGCTCAGTGGACAAACGCTTGTCCAGATTCCCTCTTGCTACAGTAACCTTTTACAATGCTTGGCGCTGATCGCGCATTTTGGTGATTTATCGGTGTAAGTTTTTAAAGATATTCTCTAAAGTAAAGCAAACAAATTTTTCTTTGCAATCAAACTAAGATACATTATGCTTTACGTTACATTCGTTTTATTATTATTATAATTATTATTTAAATTTAGATTACATTTCTATATTCATAAAAATAATTTACACCATCTTATCATACTGCATATCAAAAATTCTGAATTTTAATACTCTTTAGTTTTTAATAATATACTATGCAACTGTAGTCTAAAAATATATATTTATACAAACTGATAATAAAAAAAATAATAATAATAAAATTATTTTTATTTATTTAAAAAATAATTTATTTTATCAAATTTGTCCTTGTAGTTACTGGTAAGAAAGTTCATCGATATTAAGATTAATTTGTAAAAATTTGATGATTTAACAGTTAACTTGATTTGATATATTCATTTGAGAGATGACCGTTTAGCTTTATGATTAATTTTATTTATTGCAATAACTTACAAATATATACATTCTCAGCACATTAAATGTTTAAAAATTGTTTTAGTTGGTTTATAAAAGGTTTTTCAGGGGGTCAAATGTTTTTGAGACTGTAAAATTAACTTTGCTCTCAAAGCTGGTAGACGGGAGATATCAGGTTCGATACCAGGTAGCGCTCATCGGGCTAACTTTTCGAAATTATCTGCAGTTTTCTCCGAAACAAGCGTAAATATGGGCTAGAACACCTTAAAAAGACCACCCCTTACTTAAGTTATTCAACCCATACCTCGGCCTTTCTTTTGTAGGCAACTGGCACATTAACACCATCATGTTTTTCTTAAAATAATTCAGTTTAGGAAAATTGAATTAGTTTAATGCTTAAAAACATACCAATATTTTATAGTTAAATGCATAATCATTGATAATATTAATATTTGTAAAAATATTCATTAACTTTAAAAGTTTTATACATCCTTATTGTTCATGTCAAAAGTTTATTTTTCTTCAAATGTAATACAAATATATATGTATATTTTTTTTTTATCGTATTTTGTACCTTTGAATAAAGTGTGATTTAAAAAAAAAAAAAAAAAAGAGAGAGAGAGAGAGAGAGAGTAACGTATGCGATAAAAAGAAATATGACACTAAAAAATTAATTAATTAATTAATAAAGAAATTAGCACTTATAATTTTACAACATAAAATTCTAACATATGTTGATCTCATAAAGAATGGTTGATTGGTTGTATGGCTTAAGACTGATTGACTACTCTAGGGGCCTAGGCCTACAGGAGAAATGCCCTCCGGGGGGGGGGGGGTTCTAAGTGAATCTAGTTCGTATTTACGCGAGTTTTAGAGAGAACTACGGAAAACTCCGAACGGCTAGATCGATGAACGCGTTTTTTGATCGAACCCGGCACTTCCCATCTACCAACTTTGACCGCAGTTCCGCTTGGCCACCATAGAGGTATTTACTTCTATTAATGCCTTGATTTCTCCATAAAAAATAAATAAATAAAATAAAATAGATAAACAAATAAAAAAAAATTATGTTTTTAAATTAATAAATAAGAGAACAATAAGTATTTTAATACTTTTAACCTTATTTGACCGCAGTTCCGCTTGGCCACCATAGAGGTATTTACTTCTATTAATGCCTTGATTTCTCCATAAAAAATAAATAAATAAAATAAAATAGATAAACAAATAAAAAATTTTTATGTTTTTAAATTAATAAATAAGAGAACAATAAGCATTTTAATACTTTTAACCTTATTCTTTTAACCCTCATATTCCGTATTTTTGAATAAATATAAGAAAAATATAAGGCACCTATTGAGTTTAAGCTTTATGCATTAAATGAATGTACTAGCCTTTATTTATATACTCCTGAAGAAATTAAAAAAAAAAAAAAAAAAAAACTAAATAATTAAAAGGCCTTTTTATTTATTAGTTATGTATTTTTAACACTAAAATTTCCAAAAATATGCTTTACTCTATTAATTGTATTTATATCTAAATGTTTGTTATATTAATCAAAATAATTTTTAATAAGATCAGGTAAAACAAAAATAAATAGATAAATAAATAAAATAATAATAAGTGTATATTAGTTAATGTTAACTTACATAATTTATTTTCAAAATTGTTCTAAAAAGAAGGGGGGAAAAACCGAACGTCGCACGTTAAAAGTGCGATTTTTTCCGAAAGAGGTTGGCATGTAATTATTGAAGTTATCGCCAAATACGAAACTGTTTTAAGAAAAGTACTTATTTAGAAAAGAATTGACGAAAATCAATGAAAATTTTTATTTCTATTAATAGGAAAAACATTTAGGAACATGAAAATTTACTTCAAAAATTTTTAATTACATTTAATTAATATGAATTATAAGCATTTTTGAAAGTCACAATTTCTCCCTGCCTTATGTCTATGGTAGCGATGCGCGAAATCGCCTCGGGCGGTCAAAGGGAGCTTTCCACCAATCAAAAGTATGAACACCTTGTCGTATCTCTCAGTAAAGGGTCGCTAAGTGCTGAAAAAGAACTTTCGATTAAAGAGAGACTTTGAGTTTTGTTTTAGAAGTGAATGATGTAACTCCGAGATGTGTAAACGTCTGGTTTGAGGACCGGTCATTTTTATTTATTTGGTGGTCCAAAGATTAGCGACCATTTTATGCAATATATGCTAACGTGTTTTCGTTTACTTTTTATGTATGTGTGTTTGTGTCACATAGTGTTTGTAAATGAGAAATAAAAAATATTTCTCTAAAGAAAAGCAAACTTCTCTTGATGATTTCAGCCTTCGATACGTCACAATCTCAAGGCTTATGCAATCTATTTTTATAATCTTATATATATTATAAATGTGAATGTCCGTAAATTTATTTGACTGAGTTTCACGCCAAAACTGCTCGACGGATTTCGATGAAATTTGTAATGGAGATAGCTCATACACTAACTTACAAAGTTGGCTGCCTTTTATTCCGATAAAAAAACTTTTTTTTTTTGTTATTTTTATGCATAAAATAGCAATTTTGTAAGCTAATAATAGCAAAAAGTTAGCCATTTAAATTGTATCCATAATTTAATTGTTGCCAAAAAAAATACGAGTTTATTTTTTTTTTCCCAACAGGAAAATAAATACATTTATCTAAACGTGAACAATAAAAAATAAAATAAATAAATAAATTATGCATCTCACAAAAATTGACGTCATTTTTAATTTAAAATTTCTTTTACACATAATATAGTTTACGATGCTAATATATGTTGCACTAAAATCAGTTTTATTTATAGGTCCTCCTGGGTGATTTTTTAAATTGTTGCGTTGAAGTACACCCATAGAATAATAATAAAGGAAGAAGGAGCATAAGTGTTTCTACATAAGCTGTTGTGTTGCCAAAACAAACATCGATAATTGCGCTGAGGATGGGTGCCCTACTTCAAGGTTGAGAGGAGCAAAAGTAGCTTTCGCTGGCATTTCACTAGAAGGGGTTTGTAAGCATTAAGAGTATTGGCGTGCTCCTTCTTCCTTTATTATTATTCTATGAAGTACACCGAACATTTTTCGCTAAGAGGTTTAATTTAGCAACAGCGATTTTAATCTAGGTAGCTCAAGAAAAATGTAAAATTTATAAAATATTACAAAACGAAAAAAATAAACTGAAATAGTAGTCACATAAATGATCTATTTTTATCTGAGTAGATAATTTTATAGAAAAAAAAGTGCAGTTTTAAAAATAGAAAATTTATTTCATCAAGCACTATTTTAAACCTAAAAACCATTAATAAAATAAACAGAATATGAAGGGTTCTTATATGTTAACGAAAAGGTGTCCGATAAAACGCTTTCTATTTTTATGCAAAAAATTATACAAAAAAAAAAAAAATCGCTAATATGGCGACAAAAATTCAAAAGCCGCCAAGGGAGAGATATAATAAAGTTGTGTAGCCCGATAATGTTTAGTTATTTATTTATTTTTTTATATACCAATCACTACGCTAATTTAACATACAAATAAATGAGCTGCTGTGTGTGACTGCACTTGCACGCTGTCGGGCAGAAATATTTGATTAATTCAAATTAACATTTAAATAACTAAATAAAGATATGTTTAATAGAAAGCATAGTCTTGGAGACAAACTTGGCGAGTGGGCGACCAAATTTGGTGAAAAATGATAGTTTAGGGTTCCCGATGTTCCGAAGCTCTCCGACACACGGGAACATAGACCTTGAGCTTACCAAGGGATTCTCGGAGTCATCTCCAAAAGTTATAAGTAGGTGTGAGTTCATTTTTGCGAAAGAGTATGAAGTCACTGCGATCCAGAGTTAGTCAGAGACCTATTCTCAGTCATTGCACGTTAGGGATTGAGCTCTAAGCGACTGGACATTTTTCGTGAGTGAGCGAAAATTTTTGCTCTGGTGTAGTTGATGTTATTTGCTTTACTCCTGTGGAACAAGTGACTATTTTTTGGACTGTCCCAGAACATTCATCGAATAATGACTTATACTGTACGAGTAACAGCTTCAACTGTTTCCAGAATATTCGAAGAATTAACACCAAATATTGGACTGTTTTCGAAAACATTTGTTTTAATAATAGTTTTGTTGTACAGATTCGAGAAGTTCAAAAAATGTTTGATATTGCGAAGGAGGTCCCATACTAAAGCTGTGACGAAAATAGTCGCCAATCGAAATATATTCAGTTACAAAGAAATCATTTAAATATAGTGTCCAGCGAAGCGGGCAAAGCCTGCTAGTATTAAAATGCAAGGAAAGAGAAAGTCGTGTGAGTGACCAGATTATTTAAGTACTTTATTGAAGCCTGTTTTTTTTTTTTTTTTTTTTTGTGTGTGTGTGTGTGTGTGTTCTTAAATTAATCTGCAGAGCTCTCTGCTATGCTGTACTATTTCTGCTACTAGAGCCTGCTCTTATATTAGATTTTTTTTTTTTTTTTTTTTTTTTTTTTAATATGTATATAAATTTAATGTTGCAATTAAACTTTCTGTTATAGCTTTACCTCTGAATTTAGAGATTTCAACTATTGAATGGTTAACCATTGAATTAACAAGAATTAATTATTATTGTAACACCATTACAATTGTAACACCTTAAGAATATTTTGACATTTGATTTTGTAATATCTTCACTTTTTTAATATTAAGAATAAATGCTGTTAATTTTCATAGCAGGTAATCTTCAAAAATATCAACAGATTTTAAGAAAATATGTCTAGAAGTTATATTTTAAAAGTGCAGGATATTACAAGTCAACAAAAAATAGATTGTTAGATTTTGCATACAGCCGCCTGTTCCCAAGACATTAATTTCAGAATTTATTCCACCAATACTGATCTTGAACTTCTGCAAAAGAAAAAAACTGATGTGGACACCACATGACTTTCTTATACACCTTTAAAAATATATACATAATGTTAAAAAGCATTATCATTAGACCCAAGACAGTTGGCTAAAAATATTTAAAAAATGCATTGTCAATATGTTCTGAGATTTTCTGAAAGTTTCAAATGTCTAACTAGTCAGGAAGTTAGTTAAAAATCGATTGCAAGATTTGTACTGGTAACGCTGCCGAAGGCAGCAGAGACCTTAAACAGTTCTCTAAAAGTATTTAAAAAATGCATTTTCACCGTGTTCTGAACTATTCTGAAAGTATCAAATGTCTAGCTGATTGAAAATTTAGTTAAATTTTCTGTTGAATCATATAAACGCTGCTGAAGGCAGCAGGTATCCGAAACAGTTGGCTAAAAGTAATTTAAAAAATGCATTTTCAACGTGTTCTGAGATTGTCTGAAAGTTTTAAATGTTTAGCTAGTCGGGAAGTCAGTTAAAAATCATTTGCATGATCTGTACTGGTAACGCTGCTGAAGGCATCAGGGATCTGAAACAATTGGCTAAAAGTATTAAAAAAATGCATTTTCACCATGTTCTAAACTATTCTGAAAGTTTCAAATGTCTAGCTAGTCAAGAAGTTAGTTAAATAAATTTTCTGTCGAAACAATATAAATGCTGCCGAAGGCAGCAGGGACCCGAAACAGTTCTCTAAAAGTATTTGAAAAATGCATTTTCACCATGTTCTGAACGTTTCAAATGTCTAGCTGGTTAAAAAGTTAGTTAAATAAATTTTCTGTTGAATCATATAAACGCTGCTGGAAGCAGCAGGTATTCGAAACAGTTAGCTTGTTGGCTGAAAAAAAAAAAAAAAAAAAAAAAGAGAAAAATGCATTTTCAACGTGTTCTGAGCTTTTCTGAAAGCTTCAAATGTCTAGCTAGCCAGGAAGTCAGTTAAAAATCAATTGGAAGATCTGTACTGGTAACGCTGCTGAAGACATCAGGGATACGAAACAATTAGCTAAAAGTATTTAAAAAATGCATTCTGAAAGTTTCAAATATCTAGCTAGTCGAGAAGTTAGTTAAATAAATTTTCTGTTGGAACCATAGAAACGCTGCCGAGGGCAGTAGTGACCCGAAACTATTTGCTAAAAACTATTTGCTGTTCTGAGCTATCCTGAAAGTTTCAATCTTAAACAATTGGCTAAAAGTATTTTAAAAAATGCATTTTCACTGTGTTCTGAACTATTCTGAAAGTTTCAAATGTCTAGCTAGTCGGGAAGTTAATTAAATAAATTTTCTGTTGAATCATATAAACGCTGCTGAAGGCAGCATCCGAAATAGTTGACTAAAAATATTTTAAAAATGCATTGTCAACGTGTTCTGAGCTTTTCTGAAAGTTTCAAATGTCTAGCTAGTCAGGAAGTCAGCTAAAAATCGATTGCAATATTTTCCCAAACAGTTTTTGAGTTATCGTTTTTTGATACATTATGGCCAAAACCTTTGTATTTTTGGTCATTATGAACCTAATTTTCCTAAATATCTCCCAAACGGAAAATCATACCAAGTCAAAAAGGGAGGTGCGCAACTAGATGTTATAACAAACCTATGCACCAATTCGCAACTTTCTACGTCCAACCGTTTTTGAGTTATGTGACATACACACACATACGTACAGACGTCACGAAAAATCGTGTAAAGTCGCTTATATCGCTAAAACGAGAGCTCGTGTTAAGACGACACTTGCAGGCGTACAACTAGACATCATGATAGTCACACATATAAATTGACAACATTCAGCGATCATTCGT
Organism: Salticus scenicus; assembly: GCA_963930645.1. NCBI lineage: Eukaryota > Metazoa > Arthropoda > Arachnida > Araneae > Salticidae > Salticus > Salticus scenicus. The sequence goes on along the minus strand of OZ005658.1, from coordinate 53,490,652 downwards.
TTTCGAGCAATGTGAAATACAAAATCCATTTCGCAAATCGGGATTACTATAATTCCTTATAAGGAAGTAAAAATTGGTGCAGAATTTTATGAAACCAACTAAAGATTTTCAAGGAATTTGAAAAAATAATTGGCGCCTGTACAAAAAAACAATATTTTGCAATGAGCAAAGTATTCTCATATTCTAATAAGATGATTTACAAAGTTTTATCTGAAAAAGTTCCAGGTGTGATCTGAAAAAAAAAAAAAAAAAAAAAAAAAAAAAGCTACTTTGCCAAATTTTCTGCCTGGTTGTAAAATCTACCAAAATTGGAAATGGAATATTCATTTAGATTTCATCCAAGTTTTATAGAAGTTACATAAAATCAGCATAACTGATGCATTTTTCCTTTTTTTTTTTTTTTTCCTTCTTTCTCTTTTAAGCATTTTAATGCACTTATTTTAAACAGGGAAGCCAAAAGCATTGGCCTTGCTTTGCATTATGCAAATATTAATTTTAGACAAAAATATACAGATTATTGATTTTAAGCATATATTTTTAAATCCTGATATTGAAAATCAATATCACATTTATGTTTAAAATTAATCTCTGCATTATAAAAAATCAAGGTCAATGCTTTTGGTTCCCCTGTTTAAAATAAGTGCATTAAAATTCTTAAAGGAGAAAGAAAGAAGAAAAGAAAAATGCATCAGCTATGTTGAATTTACGTAATTTCTATGAAACCTGGATGAAATCAAAATGTATATTCCATATTCAATTTTGGTAGATTTTACATGATTTAGATGAGATCCGGATGTATATTTTACATCCAAATCTAGTTGATATTACATGAAATGGCTGAAAACACAATGTTGCTTTTACATCCAAATTTGGTTGATTTTACATGAATTCGACAAACTCTGGATGTCTTACATAACAAGTTGGTTGATATTACGTACCAAGTCTTATTTAGGAGGGCCATGTTACAACTTTTCTTGTGACATTTCAACCAAAAATCGACCAAAGCAGATAGCAAATTTCAACGTAATGGGACGTAATATTTGATCCCGATTACGTAATATCAACGTAATCGGGATGAATTGTGTTGTGTGGGACATAAGTGTTGTGTATGTGCTACGCATAGAAAAACAAACTGAGAATTATTTTTCTTACATATTTGCTGTATCACTCTCACTACTACAAATTCCAGCCCATTTTCTACTGACACGTGAAAGCATTATTTACACTCAGGCATATTCGCACTAAACCTGAAAACTAATGATCCAAACTATAACTATCATCCAAATTTGCTTTCTACCGTCTACCTCTGTGATAAATGACAGCAGACGGGAGAGGGGAAATTCCAGTTTTTATATACAGCGTCACTCAAAATTGGATATTTTTATAACCACAATTTAATATCATACAGCTATAAAGTGTAGTGCTGCAACACAAAATTTTATCTCATTAAGGGATTTTGTATTGATCCTTATATACAATTAGGAGTACATTTTTTGTTGCTGTTGTTGTGTTTAAAACAACATTCTTTGAAAACTTTTACCTCTGGTTATCCTTTTGAATGTACTTCCCATTAGAACGAGTTTTCTGCATGGGAAAGGAAAAGTGTGTATAAACATTGCTTAGTTGAAAATGATTTTTTCTGTTCAGAACAAACATATGATTTCTTACATGTATGAGAAAAAAGATATATTTTCAAACTTCTAGCTAGCGAAAATGACAGATTTTCCATTAATGAGATTTTTTTCCAGTATGAGATAGAAGAGTCTTTTTAGATGTCCAACTTGTGAAAAAGATTTTAAACACATTTCATATTTATTAGGCTTCTCTCCAGTATGAGACAGGAGATGTGCTTTTAGATTTACGACTTTGAAAATGATTTTAAACACATTTCACATTTATGAGGTTTCTCTCCAGTATGAGACAGAAGATGTCTTTTTAGATCTACATTTTGCGAAAATGATTTTAAACAATTTTCACATTTATGAGGTTTCTCCCCAGTATGAGACAAAAGATGTGTTTTTAATTGTCCAACTTGTGAAAATGATTTTAAACAGATCTTCCATTAATGAGGTTTTTCGCCAGTATGAGATAGAAGATGTCTTTTTAGATTTCCAGATTGTGAAAATGATTTTAAACACATTTCGCATTTATAAGGTTTCTCTCCAGTATGAGATAGAAGATGTCTTTTTAGATCTCCATTTAGTGAAAATGATTTTAAACATATATCACATTTATGAGGTTTCTCTCCAGTATGACACAAAAGATGTCTTTTTAGATGTCCAACTTGTGAAAATGATTTTAAACACATTTCACATTTATGAGGTTTCTCTCCAGTATGAGACAGCAGATGTGTTTTTAGATATGCAATTTGTAAAAAAGATTTTGAACATATTTCACATTTATAAGTCTTCTCTCCAGTGTGACTCAGAAGATGTCTTTTTAGATTCCCAACATGTGAAAATGTTTTTGAACACAATTCACATTTATGAGGTTTCTCTCCAGTATGAGACAGAACATGTGTTTTAAGACCTCCAAATCTTGAAAATGATTTTAGACACACATCACATTTATGACACTTCTTTCCAGTGTGACTCAGAAGATGTCTTTTTAGATTCCCAACATGTGAAAATGTTTTTGAACACATTTCGCATTCATGAGGTTTCTCTCCAGTATGAGACAGCAGATGTGTTTTTAGATTCCCAACTTGTGAAAATGTTTTTGAACACAATTCACATTTATAAGGTTTCTCTCCAGTATGAGACAGAACATGTGTTTTAAGACCTCCAAATCCTGAAAATGATTTTAGACACACATCACATTTATGACACTTCTTTCCAGTGTGACTCAGAAGATGTGTTTTGCGATTGCTAACAAGTGAAAATGATTTTGAACACATTTCACATTTATGAGGATTCTCTCCAGTGTGAAACAATACATGTATTTTTAGATTTCCAACTCGTGCAAATGATTTTAATCATACTTCACATTTATGGGGTTTCTCTCCCGAATGAATAAGGAGATGAATATTAAAACTGTGTTAAGTTGCTACATCAGGTTACTCTGCAAACAGCCATAAATAATTATCCGCCGACGCTGTGTTATCAGAATGGCCCCATTTTGGTCGCTTTTAGAAGATGGCGCTCGCATCGACTGCCTTTCCAATTCAGACTTGAAAGGGCGCTTTAACGCGAGAATTAAATGAAATAATGTTAAATATCTCGAACAAAAAAACATATATCGGTAAAATTTTTGCTTTAAAATATAGCTAATACAAATGTCTAAAAATCGGTTTCTGGAATTTTTAAAATTCGGTCCCCAAGGGGGGCGGGGGGGGGGAAACGTGATTTCGCATAATCCTATATATCTCAAACAAAAAAACAGATATACGTGAAATTTTTGCTTTAAAATATAGCTAATACAAATGTCTAAAAATCGGTTTCTGGAATTTTTAAAATTCGGTCCCCAAGGGGGGCGGGGGAATGGGAAAACGTGATTTCGCATAATCCTATATATCTCAAACAAAAAAAATAGATAAACGTGCAATTTTTGCTCTAAAATATAGCTAATGCAACTATCTAAAAACGAATTTCTGGAATTTTAGAAATTCAGCCCCCAGGTGGGGCAGCAACGGGGGGGGGGGGACTATGGAGCAAAAACAAATAGAAATACAGTTAAGCCGTTCAAAATTGGTATAGATAGGTTTTAAAGGCCTGCAAGACGAATGGGGATATTTTCGAAAGTGTAAAGTTAGTATTAGGTGGGGCGAGAAGGGGGAGGGGAGAGGGGGGGCAAAAAAATAAAAATAGAGTTAGATCGTTCAAAATTGGTATATAGAGGTTTTCGACAGTTACAAATCGATTGGAGATATTTTCGAATTTGTAAAATTATTAGGAGGGGCGGTAAGTGGGGGGCTAAAGGCAAAAACAAACAGAAATACAGTTAGACCGTTCAAAATTGGTACAGACAGGTTTTAAAGGCCTGCAAGTCGAATGGGGATATTTTCGAAAGTGTAAAGTTATTAGGAGGGACGAGAAGGGGGAGGGGAGAGGGGGGGGCGAAAAAAATAAAAATAGAGTTAGATCGTTCAAAATTGGTATATAAAGGTTTTCGATACTTACAAATCGATTGGGGATATTTTCGAATTTGTAAAATTATTAGGAGAGGCAGGAAGGGGATGGGGCGGGAAGGGGGGGCTATGGGCAAAAACAAATAGAAATACAGTTAGGCCGTTCAAAATTGGTACAGATAGGTTTTAGAGGCCTGCAAGTCGAATGGGGATATTTTCGAAAGTGTAAAGTTATTAGAAGGGCCGCGAAAGGGGGGGGGGGGCGGAGGGGCAAAAAAAAAAGAGTTAGATCATTCAAATTTGGTACATAGAGGTTTTCGATACCTACATATCGATTGCGGATATTTTTGAATTTTTTAAATTATTGGGAGGGGCAAAAAAAAAAATAAAATAGAGATAGATCGTTCAAAACTGGTGCATAGATGTTTTTGATACTTACAAATCGATTGCGGACATTTTCGAATTTGTAAAATTATTAGGATAGACGGGAGGGGGGGCGAAGGGGGAAAATAATAGAAATAAGAGTTAGAGCATTTTGGGAATTTTTTCCGAAGACAGTGAGAACCCGGTGCGACATTTTCCCTAATCAGATTTTGTTTCTCTTTTTTTTTTCACGTGATAAAAATTAATGCAATTCTGAGAATTCAGTAATTATAGTGATTCATTTAAAAATAGGGACCAACGAAGCGGGCATCGCCTGCTAGTATGTAAATATATCTATAAATATAAACAATTCGCTCCCCCCCCCCGAAAAAAAAAATAAATAAAAAGACGAAGTAGTATAATGAAAACATATGATATTTAAAAAATAAATATGAAAATATGAATTTTCATAATTTAAAACAAGGAATGTATTTAAAAAATTACAATTTATGCCAGCATTTCCAATTAAAAAAAAATACAAAGTATGTAAAAAAGAAAAATTTTAAAAATTTATTATGATATTTTTACAAAGGCCACCCTTTTCCCTCTTCCGAGACGCGAATGGTGGTCGAGCGGTTTTGCGCTCAAAGCTGAGTGACGGGAAGTGCCTGGGTTCGATTCCAGGTCGCGCTTGTCTACTTAGTCATTCAGAGTTTTCCGTGTTTTTCTCCGAAAATTGTGTGCATACGGACTAGAATCCCTTAGAAAGACCCCCCACGGAAGGCACTCCCCTTCAGACGTAGGACCTACAGTAGTCAGTCGACCTTATTCCCAAATCCAATAAATCCATAAACCGAAATACAGCACTTTTTCATTTTTATCAATATTTTTCATTTTAAAATTTGCACTTTAAAGAGATTTTCAATCTGTATTATTTGCTACTCATTTAAAGAAATTATTTATTCAAAAAATAAAATTAACTTATGTATATGTATTTAAATATGCGCGATATAAAAATCAATGTAATGAAAAGCAGAATCAATCATAATAATTTGAGCATTCCCTTTCAAAAAGCTAAAGGAGCATTTTTTTTATTAATAATTTTATTTATTTATTTTTGGAACCAAAGCCCATAATACTGCATGGGGAATTTTTTTTAAATTCTGAATATTTTCTTCTAAAGGATTCGAAAACTGCTTTTAGGTCATTCATCTGACTTTATAGCTTAAAATCAATGTTGGTGTTGGAGATTAAAGCCAGCTGACTGCATTAGGATCCAAGGCCTGGGTCTGCCCACCGTGGCGGTCTTTCTAAAGGGCCTTTGTCCACAATTACGCAAGTTTCAGGAAAAAGAAAAAAACGCGCAAAACTCCGAACAGCTAGACCGATAAGCGCGATTTGGGATCGAACCCGACACTTCCCGTCCACCAGCATCAAGAAGTCAATTTTTGAAGAACTAGAACAGATTTAATGGTCGAGAAATTTCTGAATGTGCAAATGGAATTATGAAAATATACTGGATAATGTAATTCTATGAACATCCATCTTTGCAACAAACAGTATGATACCACTGTTTCTTGCATGTAAAATAATACTCTGTTCTTTAACAACATTATAGCAGCCTGGAACTCATAATTTCTAAAGTATTCTCTCAGTTTTTTAATACAAGTTCCTATAGTAATATTTTTTATTAAAAACTATTATATTGAAGCTTAGAGAACATTTTTCTCTTTCTAGAATGCATTTTTTTTTCTACTTGTGCAACAAGAATTGGGGAAAAAAAAGAAGGAAAAAAAAACCTGTTATAACAACATGATTAAAAAGTAATGTTTGGGTTTATGGCCGATTGCCTACGCTAAGTTCCTAGGCCAATAGGTGGAATGCCCTTCGTGGGTGTCTTTCTAAGGGGTTCTAGCCCGCATTTACGCGAGTTTCTGAGAAAAACACGGAAAACTCCTAACGTATTGGTCGATGAGCACGACCTATAATCGAACCTGACATTTCTGAAAGGTAATAAAAATTACTTTAAAAAAAATTGATTCAATTTATAAATTGTTTAGGTGATTTCTTTCTTCTTTCATTTCTTAATTTTTGAAATATAAGGTTTGCCACTATGTATTATACAATGTGACCCAAGGAGAATGATATATGCTTTAATCCTTAATTTTTATAGATAAATGGGCAATGTGACTCAAGTGTGCTAAAAATAAGATGTTACTAAAATTTATCAATATTAGCATAGCTTGCTCAAGAAATAATGCATGCAATATTTATTAGAATTATTTCTAAGAAATAAAAAAAGATGGCAATAAAAATAGCATGTTGATAAAAATGTGAAAAAAAAAAAAATATGTGAAACTTCAGTTTACAAATTCTGTGGAAATTAAAGCTAATTAAATTCTTAAAATATTTATCTGAATCTCAGTGGAATAAGAAGTAATATAATACAGTCGAACCTCGTTAATGTGAACACTGTTAACATGAATTACTTTTTGCCCACCAGCGGCAGAGCGGTTCTGCGCTCAAAGCTGGTAGACGTGAGGTGCCGGGTTCAATCCCAGGTCATGCTCGTCGGCCTCGCCGTTCAGAGTTTGCCGTGTTTTTCTCAGATACTTGTGTAAATACAGGCTAGGACCCCTTAGAAAGACCCCCATGGAGGGCACTCCCCTCAGGCGTTGGACCTACAGCAGTCAATCAGCCTTATTCCGAAATCCAATCCAATCCATGAATTACTTTTAACATGAACTGTTTCCACGATCCCCGTAAAAATGAAGATTACTTTAGTAATATGAAGATTAGTTACTGATAGCATGAACAAATTTTTTATCCTCCTTGAGATTATCGTTAACAAAGTTCAATTGTATATATATATAACCATTTAAACATTATTATAGTTTTTTTCCATTTTGCATAGTGAAATAACCAGTGATTATACATAAATTTTGAGACATATATGTTTTCTGTAACAATTGAAATTTAAAAAAAAAAGTGTGAAATATATATATATATATATATGTATATATATATATATATATATATATATATTTTTTTTTTTTTTTTTTTTTTTTTTTTTTTTTAAGTACATGCATACGATGATTTTCTTTTACTCTGTTATCAAAAGAAAAGACAAGGAATCGTGTAAAAAACCTTTTATTATATAAGAAAATTAACATAAAAAAGGAATGAAAAACAAGTTACATAGAGTTTTATTCAATAAAAAAAAAAAAAAATACATCAACAGAATAATTAATTATAAACACTATTTACAAAATTTTATAAACACTATAACTGCAAAATTTACAAAGGTGCAAATTCAATTATAAAGCTTAAAAATTATCTTTCTTAAAATACAAAAAATATTCCTTTAACATCATAATAATATACATATTTAAGAGTAATAAAGAGAAAAGCCAGTTTTTTTTTTTTTTTTTTTTTTTTTTTTTTCTAACAAGGGAACCTTTTAAAGTGTTCGTCATACTTGAAATTAACATTATGCACATTTTATACAGTTTTTAATGCTTACTCAAAATATGTAATCAGTTTTTTAAAAAACTCATTTTTCTTAAATTTGATGAATTAGCAATTTCTCTCACCTTGGAAGAAAATTCCAGCACATAATATTTTCTAATTATTTAAATGCATTAATTACCTGTGGCTTACAGAATAAGTGAAAAAGGAAAAAAAAATATTTTTTGTTAGTAAAAAATAATAAATCTTCTCGATAGATTAAAAAAAAAAAAAAAAAAAAAACATGTATGAAATTTTCCTACATATTTTTATTTTTATTTTTTATTTTTTATTTTTTATTTTTTTGCCAAATATGTTACCTGCACTGATACTCAAATATGTTATTAATATAAAATCATCCATATATTATCTTGTTTAAATTCTAAACTGCATCAAATTTTGAGTTTAAAATTCTAGCATTTATGATAATTTTCTCTTTAGTTATTCAAGCTGAAAAGTTTTGCATATGAGTATTTATTCAAAATTATATTTTCTAAATATTTCTGTTACTTTTTTTTAATTTTCCATAATTATAAATGAAAACATATAATTGATGTTAAACTATAACAAAAATTTCTTGAAATTTTTCTATAAAGAAAGCCGCAATAATAAAAATGTTTGCTCTTATGATAATACTTATTCTAAAAATTCCTGCATCAAGAGAGCCACTTTGGTTTTTCCTTAAATTGTCAAATTTTAAGTTGTCACTGTTTCTCAAAAATTGCGTTTTGCAAAAAACTGATTACATATCCTGAATAGGCATTGGAAACTTTATAAAATGCATATAGTATCAATTCAAAGTACAATTAACACTTAAAAAGATTGTCTTGTAAGTAATAGATGCAGGGCCAAATTTGAAATTTGGCATGAAGGTAGCTACAGCCATTCCATTTCTTTAACAGATTTTTTTTTTTTAATTTAGATATTTCTTAACTTAAAGAGGGGGGAATAAAGTAAAAACCTTTTTTAATTTGTCTGAATGTATAAAATGTGAAAAAAAAAGGGGGGGCAGTAATTTGCCACCCAATTTAAAGAAAAGAAAACTGTAACATTTTAATAAAAATAAAGTAAATATACACTTCTTACTACCAACTTGTAATAGTAAACTACAGTTTTTGTTTTTCTTTTGAACCAATTATCCAATTAAACAGAACATGTATATATATAAAAAGAAGAAAAAAAATAAATCATACAGTACGCATTGATTAGTAACACTTTCCAATTGTACGTAATTGTTGTATCGAATAACTTTTAATATTCTTTGCCTACATTATCACACAACAGGCAGAAGGACTGAATAACATACAGATAGACTAATTGATCGTAAAATTACTCTTAGGCATTTTGGAAAGTGTTAAAAAGGCTTAACGCAAAAGAAAATGCAGCCATTAAATTATAATTACAGCTTTTGATCTCTCTGAATATTTTAGTGTAGCCCTGTAAATCAGAAAGTTAATCATATCATATTCTATACAAAATATTATTTTAGAATATTAACAATACATTTCAACGTTTTTATGATTTTTACAGTAGAAAGATTTTTAAATATAACTTTCAAAAAATTCTGTCCTAAAACGTAATGCATTGGCTTTTTTTTTTTTTTTTTTTTTTTTTTTTTTTTGTCCCTGTAAACAAACTAATTGTACAGGACGTATTAATATTATTTTAAATGGTGAACATTCTATAGAGAAAATATTTAAAAAATAACACTCATAGAACACAATGCTTTCGAATTCTTTGGGTGTCCCTGTACACAAACCAGAAGAGATATTCACTCCATTTTAAATATGGAACATCCGACAGTGAACTTCAATAAAATATATCAGTTTCGAGAAATTCCATAAATATTTACAGGAGTTAGCGCGCAGGCAGACAGACAGACAGATGAACAGATACACAAACTGAAATCATATTCACATTTAAAAAATGTTAGAAAGTGTCGAAAACGCTTAACGTAAACGAAAGTACAATTCTAACCTTTTTTTTATATTAATAGCTCTTAATATAATTGGATATTTTTGTGCCACCCTGTAAATCTAATGCTAATCATGCTACATTCTATGCAAAGCATTCTTTTGTGCATATGAATAACATATTTCAATTTCCTAAAACTTCGTGGAAAGTACAGTTTTTAAAATTTGATTTATAGAAATATCTCTTTCATAGAACACAATGCATTGGAGTACTTTTGAGTGCCCCTGTACATAAACCGATGATGGTATTTCCTCTATTTTATAAAGGAAACATCCTATAGTGAACTTGAATAAAATATTTCAATTTCATTAAGATATGTCTACAGGAAAGGTATGAAAATATGATTTATAGAAATACCTCTCATAGAACACAATGCTTTGAAATACTTTCGGGTGTGCCTGTACACAAACCTGTAGAGGTATAACTCCATTTTCAGTAAGGAACATCCGATAGTGAACTTGAATAACATATATGAGGTTGCAATATTTCATTGTTGCTCTAGCACTATACTCATGCCTACTTAATTTTTCTGATATAGAGCTATGTTTATTTCCACCTTTAATAACCGTTGTGATTTTTTACAATTTATGCTGTTACTTACTTCATTCCCCAAATTTTCATAGTATTCAAATAAATTTTGGATTTTTAATTAAATTTCAACTTACATACGAAGGCTCAACAAAAAGATGAAGAATTTTTGGAATTTTGTGATATACAGACAGGGCTCCCAATTGTTTGGTAGTACATACAGATATATTTTTTTAAATAGTCAAATTATATATATATATATATATGTATATCTATATATAAATGAGTTATTTTACATAGTAAAAGCCAAGAAACAGGTACAATATCACTGAAACGACATAGACCGATAAGAATGAATATTTTTTTAAGTAGGAGAAGCTCAGAAAGGTGAAAAAAACTGATTTTTAATGCTTGTTTGTATAAAAATGAAAAATTTCGGAAACAATAAAGAATATTCTTGCTCTATTTTATCATTTCAGCTTCTGATGACTGTTTATATTTTATTATTATCTTCAAAAGTCATATTGCAATTTTTCATTCAGCATTTTTTTTTTTTTTTACATAAAAAAATATTATCCCCTCCGTGGAAGATCAAAATTGTGATGGCATGTTTCCGGGCCATCCTTAGGGATAGGGTGTGTCCCAGACCGTCGCCAATTGTCTATTGAGCAGCACTAGTGCAACGTTAAAACCCAACAAACCAACCAACTATAAAATATATTAATAATTATGAAATAATTCAGCCAACGACTGAAACATCTGTCGGTTCAATTTATAAATGTTAGAATAGTGAAAAACTACCTCAGAACTTGCAGTGCAGAAAGCATGTTGCAAAATTTGATGATTTTAGGGATTCACAGTGCAAGATCAAAGAAATTAGATTTAGAAAGAATAGTAACAATATTTGGTAAAACCTATCCCAAAAGCCGAATTCAGTTACATTAATACGTAAATGGATTTTATTTTTTTAATTTTAATTTTAAATTTAATGTGTATTCAGGAGATTCCCAGAAATCCACACAAATTGGAACAAAAATTCGAGTATCATCATTGTTTTTATCAAGTACAGTTTCTTTTTCTAAACTTGGAATCGGGGAGTTTGAAGACACTTTAAAATATGACTCGATTTTTCGCCGTTTTCTGGAACTCATTTTTATAGGTGAAAAAAATAAATATGTAGTTTAATTAACCAAAATGCGTTTTTAAAACTGTAAACATTGAAGCATCATAAAGTGTGACGTCAGGCAGCGTTTTGAAGTCATGTGATTTTTGGTTTATTTTAAAGTTATTTTTTAAATTAATGAGAACTTTTTTTGAATTTTAATAAACATTTTGAAATTTATGGGCCTAAAACTACCAGAAAAATAGGATTATGTCCAAATCCCCCATGTGTGTAAATTCCTCATTAGTTCATTGTTTAAACCAGTTGGCATAGGTGGATTCTGCTTAGTTCCCCATCATATTTATATTCTCATAAATTTCTAGTGTGAGACATATTATAATCATGTTAAAAGAAATGAATCTGACCAAAGCTGCATACAGTAACAGAAGGAAATCCCCGCGTAATAGGCTATCCACCGTTCACTTCGATATATTTATCTTATTCTAATCTATTAATTTATTTTTTCAAGGTCAATTCCGTTGTTTAGTTTTCATGCTACTATTTCCAATGCAATAATCCTCAAAATTCATATTTATATTAAAAATTTACAATTTCGCTATGTTGATAAAATCGTAAATTTCGAATAATTTACGAAATTTTCCTATTAGAATATTTGTATTCAATCATGTTCAAACAAATATCATAAACTTAATTTTGAAGTTGTCTAATGTATTTAGAATCCTCAAAATGGAAATTTATGCTCAATTTTGCCTTATTCTGACATGTTAAGTAAATCGTAAATTCCAAATAACTTACGAATTTTTTAAATTGGAAAAATAATAGTTTATAATATTCATGCCAGTATCCTCAATAATATTTCGAAAGTGGTTTGACATCTTTACGATGAAAATATCCCTCAAGATTGACGTTTATGTGAAATTTTGCTCTATTCTGCCATGTTAAGAAATTCGTAATTTTCCAATAACTTACGAAATTTATATATTGGAAAATTCATAGTCATTAATATTCATGCCAGTGTCTTTAATATTATTTTAAAAGTAGTCTGACATCTTTATGATGGAAATATCTCTCAAAATTGACGTTTATGTGAAATTTTGCTCTATACAGCCATGTTAAGAAATTCGTAAATTTCCAATAACTTGCGAAATTTTCAAAGTAGTATATTTATATTTACTGATGTTCATTCCGGCATCAAAACTGATATTTTAAAACTGGTCTGACATTTTTACAGTAAAAAGTTTCCATTTAATGCACGTTTATGTGAATTTTTGTCCTATTCCCCATGTTAAGAAAATCGTAAATTTCTAATAACTTATGAAGTTTTTTAATTCGAATGTTGCAAATAAATTGGGTTCTTGCCAGTGTCGAAAGTAATATTTTAAAACTAGTCTGACCTCTCTGCGACCATTTGTTCGTGAGATATCGTGTAAACAGACTAACAAACTAACGGACTAACACACTAACAGACACCCTACAGACTGACACCACACAAATTTTGTCATCTTCGGATTCCTCACACCTGAGAACGTGTAAAAAAGTTAAAAGACCGAGGTCGAAAATTTTCACGATTTCCTAAGTTCCCCATACCTATAGTATGATGGGGAACTAAAAATCTTCTGGAGCGTGTTTAAAAAATCTACGTTGTGATTCTATGATTGCAAATCCTTAGTTGCTCCAAGAGGGTGGATTTTAAAATTTATTAGTTCCCCAACAGTATTAGGTGCTTATCTTTTAAATAGGAACTATTGCTAGAGCTTCAATAATTTTACTGCAGACTGTAGTTGTTCATGTATACGTTATAATCAGTGCTGCCAGATCGAGAGAATTTTTTATTCAATATCCACCACTAAATTTTGATTGTAACGATTGCGTAATCATTTCGAAGATATCTTACAAGGAAGTCCTCTAAGTAAAGGACTAAGGCAATGTCTGCAATTAAAATTTAGTGGTGGATATTAAGTAAAAAATTTCCTAGATCTGGCAGCGCTGGTGATGAATAATTAAATTGCTACGCATTTTACATATGTGATTAGAAGGCGTTATTAGAAGATAACTATATATTCCAGGGATAATCACATTTTATTGCATAAATTATTAATCAAACATATATCATACCAGGATACTTTTAATACAAAACGAAATTAAAGAACTGGTGTACAATCGATATTTAAACTTAAAAACTTCTAAAAATGTCGTAAAATTAATGAAAGCACTACCAGTTTCGAAAGAACTAGGCTTTTCTTTTTCCGGAGCAAAGCACGAGCTACTAGCCTTGGAGGCAAAGGTAAAAGTGCTTGCTTTTGCCTTCAAGGCAATAGCGCATGTTTTGCACCTAAAGAAGAAAAACCACGTCCTTTCGGATATAAAGAATATTACGCTTTTCTTTCGATGATAGATTATGTACGCTAAAGAAATTTAAAATAATAATTGTCCAACATTTGATTCAAAATTAAAAAAGAAAAAAAAAAAAAAAAAAAAAAAAAAAAAAGATAAAATTAAATATTTTATTGTTACTCCATACAATAAAATTTAAATAACTTAAGGCTTACCAAACCGTACGATAAACAAAGACAAAAATATGGACAACAAGATTGAAACATTAAATTTGCAATAAAAAAAAACTTACAAAATTTATTAAACATTAAAAAATAAATAAATAAAATAAAATAAAACGATTATCGAATGTATATTGCTATGTCAAACCTCGCTTGACCGCGTTTCCTAAAATACCACATTCAACTTGAGGTGTACGAACCCTACAGTATTCAAATACGAAAAAATTAAAATTAAAAAAAAGGCCAACAGGGTTGAAACAAAAATTTAGCGGTGAAAAACTAGGGAAAATTATTTAATATTTAAGAAGAAAGAATCAATGTCATCGGATGTGTTCCTATATTGTAAAATAACATAACCATCTTTACATTTCTTTTTCTTTTTCGTTTTTTTTTTTTTTTTTTTTTTTTTTTTTTCTTCTTCTAAAACTTTACAATATAAAGCAAAATAATTTTACATATTCGCATTTATTTATTTATTTATTTTTTTTTTATTTATTTTTTTTTTTTTTTTTCAGCGATAGATGTGGTAAAGGCCATCGACGTTTATACATACTAGCGTCACATATAGAATCAAATACAAATATGCAAAATTTTTTTTATGTTGAAATATCGTTTCAGCGATACAGAAAGCGGAGCTCGATTTCTTTTGAAATTATTTCACAATATCTTACCTGCATTGCTTTAATTCTACTAAAATAATTTATATAATAAGCATCGAAACGTTGCTTAGAAAACAATAAGAATAATATAAAAGTAAATTAAAATACTTTTCTGTCCGATTATATGCAGATATTTACTCATAGATGATACAAATGATAACATGTGATGGCCCCTTAACCAAAATAAAGAATGAAATATCACTGTAACTCGAAAAATAATTTTAGGAATCAGTTATAAATTTTGAAACCCATATTTTTGATGATGCCTGTTTGTGCAAAAAAAAGCCATAATTCATAATTTTTTCGAATATAAATTTATTAATAATTTTCATAATTCGAAATATGTTTTTTAATCAAAAATATGCATGGAATATGTTTGAGTCACTTCGTTCTAACGCACAAAAAAAAAAAAAAAAAAAAAAAAAAAAAAATGAATATAATAATTTTTGGAACGATATGAATTAATGTTTGTCAAATTCTTTAACATTAGTATCCCCATATTTTGACAGCTTATAATAATTCTATGAAAAATTGAGAGAAATATATAAACTATACCATTTTCCTTTGTGATTTGATCCAAATTATCCAAAAAGGTTATCAATAATAAGATTAAACATTAAAAAAATAAATAAATAAATAAATAAAATAATAAAATGAAGTTTATGCCAGTTTTAATATATAGACGATCCCCTAAGCAATATCTAGCTATAACATTATAAACTAGACATTACAAATAGCTCGGTTTCAGCCGATGTTTTTACGTTAATTTACGGTAAAATTAGTTAAAAGGTGGCCTCTTTTTTTTTTTCACCGCGGACTGTGCTAAATTCATGATGCTCTACAACTTTGTTATGCACGTTTTTTCTCTATCTCTTACCGTTTTCGAGGTAGAAACGCTAACTCAGCCAATTTTCACCAGGTATTGTTGTAAGAGATCGAATCTTTTAGCACATAACCACTTTACTACACTTAGACACAAATTTTATGAATATAGCTACAGTCGTTCATCAGTCGACTTTAATGGGCACCTTATACACAGTCGGCAGAAAAATTATTCGAGCATTAGCAATAATTTCTATGTAAAAGTACACTTAATACTGTTTTGTTAAATAAATTCTTGTCGAATCATGTTCTTAGACTGACTAAGAACATCATTCGACAAGGATTTATTTAACAAAATAGTATACTTAACGTATACTATTACATAGCTGCCAATATTTTAATTTATTCCGGAGTTCTTCTAGCCTCGCCTTTATTTCGCATCACTTATTTTTTTAAAGTAATTTTTTTCTTATTTGATCGAAGTTATATATTAGAGAAAATTTTTCTATATATAAAGTGGTGCGAAATAAGGTGGGGCTGAAAGTACTCCGGAATAAATTAAAATATTGGCAGCTATGCTATTATAACTATGTAACAAGGACTTATTTAACAAAATAGTAAGTATACTTTTTTCATATAGGAATTATTACTAGCGCTCGAATAATTTTGCTTCCGACTGTACAGGGTGTGCTTACACATTATGTTATGAGCTGTGAATACTTCCTTTTCTTATATTAAAAAATCATTTTTTTTCCTTCTATAATTATTTTATTATTATTATTATTTTACTAAATAATTAATTTTTTTTTTATTTTATATCAACTACAGTGTAAAAATAGAAATTATATATACATATATCTCCGTACTTCACTGAAAGCAAAAGTCGGCCAACTGAGAACAAATTAATAATATTATCCTCATTAATATTAAAATTGTTATGCGTGTTTCACAATATCTTGCTATCCTTTACTAAATAAGTAGCTTGCTTTATAAATTATAAGTCAAATATTATTCCTCTTTATTGTGTATTAACTTTTTCTCTCTATCTCTCTCTTTCCACACTTTTTTTTTTTTTTTATCGAAGATTCTCTCTCTATAGCTAAAAGGGAAAAAAAAAAAAAAAAAAAAAAATGTCCGATCGCACTGCAACCAACAGTTTTTATTATTGTGAGACGACTACCGTAGAAACCTAAATAGATGCAACATTAATCATCACGCAAATAGTAAAACTAAAATATAATCAAAAATGACCTTTATTCCATGCTTCTATTTTATAAATTTTAATGTTTTGTTAATAATTTACTTTCATTACTTTTCAATCTTATAAATGTTATTATTATTATTATTATTGTTGCAGCGAGAATACGAATTCAGGACGCCGTTTGCAGCGACGGAGGTTTGAAGCAGATTATGTACAGAAGTTTCATCTCTCAACTTCTCGTGGAAATACATTTTCATCATAATTTCGATCAAGGGTGTGCTGTACTTCATTTTATGGAATTAAAAACTTCACGAGAGCCCTCTATGAATAAGCGATGGAGGAAGAGAGTGCCTTAAAGGAAATATTTTCTAGAAAAAAATCGAAACTTGTGTTCTTCTATAGAATCAAAATTATGCTTCACGCGCACGTACAATGATATCCGTTCAATTCCAACACTATGGACGCGATGTATACTTATTTATCAACGATAATTCAAAAAATACACAGCCCTTTTTATAATTTCTTTTATTAATAATACACATTTTTATGTTTTATTCAGAATGTCAAAGCTTTCTATTTTACAGAACGAAAAAGAAATAAAAATATTTTCTGATATTAAAGATGTAGAAAAATGAAATCATACTTTATAAAATGTGTATGCTTAAAATACGATGAAATCTTTCGATAACGGTGCATGTACAGGACTATGAAAAGTTCCGTTAGAGAAAGAGTCAAAACTTGTCTACCGTTTCATAATGCTAAACAAAATAATTATACAATGATCTGGTGGACACATTTCATAAGAATTTAAGATTAGTTAAAAGGCCATGTTAAGTTAATGTTTCTGAGAAAAGCTATGTGCCTTTTCTCAGAAAAAAAAAAAAAAAAGTATCAGAAATAATACCTAAGAAATTTTTATGTAATATAAAAAGTAAAATAAAAATAAATATTATATATTACGTTAAAATAATAATAATAATAAAATGAAGTCCGATTTTTAAATATTATTATTATTATTTTAACCATTAAATAGTAAAAATTTTGCCTTTTTCAAAAGAAAACTTTGTAAACTTTTGTACGTATGTTAGTAACAAAATTTTATTTCAGATGGATTAGTGATATATGTAAAATGTTCAAACAAAACAATAGACATTGGTATGTAGTAATTTCTATAAAAATTTACAATGAAGCTCAAAAAACAGTATTTTGAGAAAATTGCTTTAATGTTTATAAACATAGATAAGTACTTATTTAAAATATCTTTGTTCCATAGAATATGTATATATATATATATATATATTTTTTTTTTTTTTCTTCTCGATCTGTTACATATTGTCTTTTTCGTTTTAATTATTTTAACTTTTTTTTTTCTCTCTAGATAATTGTAAATGGATCCGTTTCTCCCACATCATATGTTCAGGGTATAAACATTTTAAATTGTTTAGGCAATATAAGGTTGATTCTCTATTTAAGTTTTCCTGGTGCAAACACTTTTTTTATACTGGTCTATGCTTTCAGACCTCCCTTAAGGGCCTGCTTCACTCACCACCGCCGGAAGCCGAAGCTAATGTTATTCTATGGGAAATTTTTCTTTACAAATAACTTATTAACTAATACATATTTTTAAATTTTGTTTTCACATTCTGAAAATTCCCAGCTTTTAAATTGACTGACCTTTTTAAAAAAAACATTTTTTTTTTAAATTTCTTATACTCTGTTTTGAAGCTGCAAAATATGAATTTTCAATATGTGAAATTTTTTCATTTTGCAGTTTCAAAATAAAATATTAAAAGTTAAAAAAAATATACGTTTTTAGAAAAGGTCCGTCAATTTAACAGTTGGGAAATTTCTGAATGTGAAAACAGAATTTAAAAATATGTATTAGTTAATAAGTTATTTGTAAAGAAAATTTCCCCATAGAATAACATTGGCTTGGGCTTCCGGCGACGGTAAGTGAAGAAGGCCGTTAAAGGATGATTAGTAAACTTTTATTAATTAACCATAGTAAGGTATCTTTTAATACAAAGATAAATTATAAATTATATAAAAAAAAAAAAAAAAAAATCTTTCAATTAATTGTTTTTAATAGGTACCAAAATACATAATAAATTTAAATATATCATGAAATATGGAGAAAAAATAAAAAGTAGACTTTTTATTAAGTGTAATATATATATATACTTATTTTTTATCTTTATATATTTCACAAAATGTAATTATTAGAAAATCTGAAGGATATTGTAAGAAATGCGACCGACATTCATACAAGGGTAAATTTTAGTTTATGGTAAACATAAAATTACTTGTTTTGGAACAGATATATTTGAAAAACTTTTAAAAAACTTTTTCACAAATATAAATTAAAAATAATGATAATAATAATTTCTGATGTAAGAAGACTTTTTTCTTTTAAGCTGATTTATTTATTTTCTTTAAATTTTTTTATAAGCAGGAAAAAAGTTTTTATAATACTGTGATTTTATGGAGAGTCTTCATGCAGTTAATTCATGAGATTTAATTATATCTTCCGAAAAATATCATGTACAAATATTTTTTTAACAATTTCTCACCTCTGCTTTGACTTGTTTCTTTTTGTACAAGACAAAGTCAGGGAATTTCTCATCACAGATGTACTACTCCAAGTTGTCAAGCTCTTTTTGACATCACATAGGAAGCAGGCATTCTCCTATACCTAATCTCACCGACTGCCACAACCCATGCTATTCTATTGGGAAATTTGTTTCAAGAATCACCTATTACCTATTATTATTATTATTTTAATTCCGTTTTCACATTCGGAAAATTCACAAACATTAAATTAGTACATTCTAACAATTGATTTTACACATTTTATTTTCTAGCTGAAAAGGAGAAAACTGCATTTGATAAAATATTAAATATTAAAAAATAAATACATTTTTGGAAAGTGAATACTAATTTAGCGGTTGTGAATTTTCTGAATGTGAAAACGGAATTAAAAAAAAAAAAAAAAAAGGTAATTAGTTACAGTGGAAACAAATGTCCCCGTAGAATAGCATGGGCTTTGGCTGTCTGTGAAATTAGGTGTTGTCCACTCTTAAGGTTACACATCAGTTAGATTTCTCTTTTCTTCCTTTTTGTGTTGCCCTATGCAATTTTTGTTGCTTTGTATTATAAGAATTTTTCCTTCAAAAATAAAGTTTTTCGAATTCCACTCTTTGAAAAAACCAAACGGAAAAATCTCAATAAGCAATATGTTGAAAGAGTAGTATTCAAAAAACAGAAATCGAAAAACTTCATTTTTGAAGGAAAAATCCTTATAATATGAAGCTACGAAAATCCCATACATATCACATGGAAAGGGAGCAAGGGGGAATGAGATTGATGTGCAGCTTTAATCGAGATTCACTTGAAACAACTCATACAAACATTAATCTCTGTATTGAGTGAAGAACATTGCATATGAACAATTAATAATCTAGCGTATCGTGGCTGAGTTATTTTAATATGTATTTCACCATTCCATAGATACAGCTAATTTTTTAATTATTAAAAGAATGAAATTACTATATAATTAATACATACACAATTATTAACGCGTTTTTATTTATATATACCAAATACCACTGGGCTAAAATAGAGCCGTTACTACGTGAAAGCGATGTTACAATTAAAAAAAAAAAAAAAAAAAAAAATACTAATAGTCCTCTGTACTAAACTAAATTCTGTTTTTGCCAAAATTTCATCAAAAATCGTTTTTTTTTTTTTTTTTTTTTTTTTTTTTTTTTTTTAATTTATTTATTTATTTATTTATTTATTTATTTATTTTTAAGGAAAAGAAAATTAAATTTTTAATTGTTGTCAAAAAAGTTTACGATTTGATTTTTACTTTTTATTCATTTATTTATATTTTTTTAATGAAAAATTCACGTGTAAATATTAAAATTGATATACAGCTTTGTGAAAATTTAAACTTGCAGGGTAAAATTGACATCATTACAGCGCTAAAGTTTTTTTTTTTTTTTTTTTTTCAGTTTTCTGGTTTGGTTACACTTTAAATAATTTCTATAATTATGACAGAAATGCTTGTGAAATCGCTGGCATTTAACATATTTCTTTAGATATTTTCAAACTTTTTACAACATTCAACACTTTAACATTTTCAATTTTTAAGAAATTTTTCTCATCCTTTTTTTCTTATAATAATAATAATAATAATAATAATAATAAATATAAAAATAGTTAATGCAGTTTTATTTCTTTAAATTCAATTTAATGTTTTGAATACCCATTTAATAATAATAAAATGTATTAATACGTTTTATTATTATTGAATGGGTTTAATGGGTTCACAAAAATTATACCCCACAAAAATTACCTGATGCAGTTTTATTTCTTTAAATTCAATTTAATGTTTTGAATACCCCGTCAATAATAATCAAACTTATTAATACATTTTATTATTATTAAATGGGTTTAATGGGTTCTAATAATAATATTATTAGAACTTTCCAAAAAATAGCTAATGCAGTTTTATTTCTTTAAATTCAATTTAATGTTTTGAAAACACATTCTGTAATAATAATTATTATTAGAACTCATTATCTCATTCCTTTCATATATATATATATATATATATATATTGTCCCCCTTTGCGCTTGCGGTAGACCATTTTGAATTTTACGCTATAAGAAATAGTCTATTGCAAAATATGAAAATTTACAGACACATAAAGAAAAAATATCTGAGTCCAAAATAGGACTCATGTATTAAAATAAATTCTGTTTTGAAAAAAACTTTTACAATAATTGTTACTGTAATTTGACATCTGATTAACAACTTCTTTGGGTTGGTAGAAAACCATAAACTTGTCATTTGAAAGAATGTAAGTTCTGAAGTCAAGAAATGAAGACAGCATTGTAAAAATGTCATCTCTGTCTTGTAAAATAATCATTTCCTGTATTTATTAATGGAAATATTAAGAAATCACTTAATAAATCAATTGTTTTGTATTTGGTCTGTGACTCATTTTCATTTCACTTTATTTAATTTATGACAGTGCTCGCAACAGAAAACTGTATCTACTATACGTTGGATGAAACCAAACTAAAAAACACAAATACGACGTCAATATATACATCCAATATATATGTTTAAAATTTTTAAAGTAGAAAAAAGTCTTCAGAAGACGACAGATTAAAAAAAAAAAAAAAAAAATCCAAATACTCAAAAAAAAAAAAAAAAAAAAAAAATGTACAATCTTATTTAAAAAATAAGATTTGCATTAAAAAAAAAAAAAAAAAAAAAAAAAAAATCACTTACGTAATTAAATTTGATAAATACATTCACAAATAAGTATGCATTTCTAAGAAATCTTCTCGGCGCAGAAAAGGGAATACAATGTAATTTATCATACTATTGATAACTTTATTAAAACTAGTATTATGTGCCCACCACAAGATTTTCTTCTACATAATTTTACACAAATTCAGGCAGTACAAATTATTTATTAATCTATTATTTATTAAAATTATTTTCTATGATAAATGCAGACGATTTTTATCTGACACAATTAACACACTAAATGCCGAAAGAAAGTTAATTTTGTGTCAACATCAGAAGAAATGCGATTATTTATTATTTATTTATTTACTTACTTTGTTGTTGTTGCTGTTAAAAAACGAAAGAAATCGCTATCTTTGTTTTAAATTATCACAGATCTATGGTTCAACCATTCGTTTTACAGGTACTGACGAGATCTTTCGAAAGATACCCATATGGAAAATTTACACCACCGGGAGGTACTTCCTCTCCAGGGCGGGATGCAACGCTACTACATACACAAACTTTTTTTTCTAGTTTACTATTACTATTATTAATAATTCATATAAATTTTACAATCACATGTTCTCTGATTATGTACATTTATACGAAATTTCCTCCTATGCTGCCATGTTAAAAAATTATAAAAAGTGGGATCACAACGCCACCTGTTGAGCGGTTGATTCCCAAATCTAATCAGCACCAGTTTATGTCAGAGTCCAACTTACCAAGTTTGGTTAAATTTCGTTCATTGGTTCGTGAGATACAGCATCCACAAAATTTGTGATATACACAGACATACATTTTTCTGTCTAGTATTATGTGGCCACCACAAGACTTTCTTCGATATAATTTTACACAAAATTCATGTAATACAAATTATTTATTAAATTATTAAATTATTTTCCATAATAAATGCAGACGATTTTTATCTGACAGAATCATATCACTAAATGCTGAAAGAAAGTCAATTTTTTTTTTGCAAATGTCAGAAAAAATACATTTTTTTTTTTTTTTTTTTTTTTGTTTGTTAAAAAATGAAGCAAATTGATAACTTTGTTTTAAATTGTCACATATCTGTGGTTCAAGAATTCGTTTTAAAGGTATTGGCGAGATATTTCGAAAGATACCCATATTAAGAATTGACACACACACCTGTGGGGGGGGGGGGGGGTGAAGCGATGCTTCCACGTGCACAATTTTTTTCCTCTAATTTACCATTACTATTATTAATAATTCATATAAATTTTACAATCTCACGTTAAAAATAACTCTCATTATGGACATTTATACGATATTTTGTCCTATACTGCCATGTTAAAAAAATTATAAAAAATGGTATCACAGCGCCACCTGTTGAGAGATTGATCTCAAAATTTAATGAGCACCAGTTCATGTCAGAGTCCAACTAAATACCAAGTTTAGTTAAATTTTGTTCATTGGTTCGTGAGATACAGCATCCACGAAATTTGTCACACACACACACAGACATTTTATAAAAACAGTGAAATCGTGTTCAGGGTTCAGAGCATCTTAAAACGTGTAAATTCATCGAAAACTGGATTTCGAAACTTTTCACGAATCTAATACTTTCTTCATATATATATATATATATATATATATATATATATATATATATATATGTATATATATAAATAAGAAAGTAAAAAGAAAGAAAGAAAAGATAAAAAGAAGACAAAATAGCATGTTGTGACATCATAAAATTTTCTTCTATCTTTACCAATACAAATTCATGCAGAGTGAATTATTTATTAAAATTATTATTTATCAAAATTATTTTTCATGGTGAGTGCAGACTTTTCTGATATCGGAAGAAAATCAATTTTGTGCCCTGTGGACGGCATCTTAAAAAAATCATTGTTTATATGATATATATATATATATATATAATATATATATATATATATGTATATAATTTTTAAATCTTAAAAAAGAAATAATCCTTTGCTTTGTTTCAAATTATCACAAATAATACTCCTGGAGGTAATTCCTCCCCAGAAGGAAGGGGGGTGGGGGGGTGGGGTGCTCCTGCAAGTACAGAGAGTGGATCCTGGTTGATTATTATTATTTAAAAAATATATTCATAGAGATCGGTCAAATGTAATTTTCATTGGGAAAGTTATACGATATTTTGTCCTATTCTACCATATTAAAAATTATGATGAAACAAGATGACAGCGCTACTTGTTGAGCGATATGCACTAAAAGTTGATAGGTATTAATTTATGCCAATATGTAAATAAATATAACTTTTTTGTGCATTAGTTTTCGAGCTAAAGTTGACAGAAAATTTTTGTTACATTCACAGAGACCTGATTTTTCTAATAATACTCAATCGTGTTCAAAATAGCTAAAAACATATAAATCCATCGAAAACTGGAAATAGAAAATTTATAACAATCCACTATTTTTTTTTTTTTTTTTTTTTTTTTTTTTTTTTTTTTCCAGATCAATATCAAAGAAAGTGAAAATGTCCCGTTACGATTTCAAGCTGGGAATGCCAAACATATTATATAAGTAAGATAAAAACATATCCTGAGAACTGCTATGATAAATTTTGTAAAATAAATAGCGTGTAAATTAGTCTGTACCTGTTCCAGAAGTTTGCTTTTATTATCATAATACGGATTCCGAATTATATAATAATATTCAAGATTTGAGCATATCTTACTGAAGTAGAAAATTTTTAGCGTTTGCTGATTAGAAAAATGTTTAGTTTTAAGCTTGAGAAAGCCAAGAGCTTTATAAGCTTTGAAAACTATACCATCAATGCATGGGAAAAAATCAGTTTTATATCAAACATTACATGTACATGGATTACAGAACCAGAATTAAATAATTCTTCATTACAGACTTGATAAAGAGAGATTAATAGCTCGGATTTATATGAATAACTAAGCATGTTACATTTCCTGATATTTAGAAATGGCATGATATCTATACGCTATTGAGTTAAATTATCAAGATTATTTCAGCATCAGCGATGAAACGTGTTATAAACAAACCTAAATAATTTCAAATCATCGGTAAATGAAAAATTATAGCAAAATTTTAATTTATCCCAAAGAAAAAGCAAGGGTTCAAAATTAGAACCTTGGGAGATACATATGGAGTACTGATAAATTTATCAGAAACAATATTGTTAAAATAAAGCATAACATAAATTAAAAAAATGAAATCAGTAAAATTAATATAAAAATCAAAATTGGTATATAAAGATTTTATGAAAGATATGAGTAATTTGTTCCAATAAAATAGCAGAAAAACTGGTTTCAAATGATGAATTAAAAAGAACCTTCTAACATACTGTAAGTATTAGCTTACCAGGAAAGTTCTGTCGTTTTGAATTAAACATCTCACGCCGGATTTTATGCTCAATTTTGCCTTATTCTGACAGGTTAAGTAAATCATAAATTACAAATAACTTACGATTTTTTACTTTCTCTTACCCATAAGTAGAGAAAGTATTGTTTTAGGCTCAAATTTTCGAACGCGACATTTTGTTATATTTACACGTTTTGGGGTCCCCTGAATACGAAAATCATGTTTTTAGCAAATGGTCTGTGTGTGTGTCTGTGTGTGTGTGTGTCTGTGTGTCTGTCTGTTATCAGCATATCTCAAAAAAAATTATGGCAGAAAGTTCAAACTTGGTATTCTAAATGTGTATCATATAGGGATGCTACAGTAAGCTTTTCGTTAAGATCAAGCAAATGGTTCGTGTACAGGGACAATCAAGAGAATTCTAATACATTACGTCTATGGGGGAAATTGCAGGAAAATAGAGTTTAACGTCTATAGACTGCACTAAACCAAATGAAACAAATATATATTTTTTGTAATAGAGACAGTTAACTGGGAAAATTTTTTTGTGTATGTAGGAGCCTCGCCTCCCCCCTCGAGGGGAGTAAATTTCCATGATGGGTATCTTTCAAAAGAGCTCGAAAATACCTTTAAAACGAATGGTTGAACCATCGATTTGCGATAATTTAAAACAAAGTTATCGATTTTTTTTACTTTTAACGAAAAAAAAACTTAGAAAAAAAATCGTACTTTTTTTTTTTAATATTGAGAATAAAATGGACTTTTTTTTTTGGATATTTGGTGTTAAACTACTTCTCTAATATGGAAGTCGTCTGCCTTATCATAAAAGATAATTTTTTTAAATAATAATTTTAATAAATTATTTTTTAAAAAGATAAATATTTTTTAATAACCGAATTAAATTCTATATAAATGTAGGTGCATTAATGAAACGGGGGGGGTTGAGGGAGGCGGTAGCCCCCCCCCCCTTACACAGAACTAATTATCATATAAAACTCTTCAGAAGCCTAATATGAATTGTTTAACATAGGTTTACATAACAGTACTCGTTATCTTACCTCTTAATCTCCAACCTGTATTTATAGTAGTATTAAATTTCAGGGTAAGAGAAAGTCGTGTGAGTGACACACCAGATTATTTAAATTGGAAAAATCATAGTCTTAGCCAGCAACTTCATGCCTAATTGACAATTTAGCCATTTTATTCATGAAATTTAGTTTACGGTAGTCAAAAGTAAATATCTTGAGTTAAACATTTTTTCTTTTCATCATTCAAGAATTATGATCTGGAAGAGGCTATTTAGCACAATAAAGAGCTAAGGTAACATATTATTAAATTTAATCTCATTAAAAATTTTTGTAAAGGGATTTGTTATATTTTTTAACATTTGCAGTCAGAGGTCCACACGGGGTACAATGGACCACGAAGAACCGGGGTACATGGACCAATAATAAACTTATTTACGAAATTTACATTTTTGGAGTGTTAGCTATAAATTATACTAAACTGAATTAAATAATGCGATTAAAAAATAATAATACAAATAAATTTGAGGAAAAGGACGGATTTACATTTTGTTGGTTTAATCACAGAAATAAAAGATAATGAATCTGTTTTTGTGAGATTCATGCAACGAAAGCCTAAGCAATATATGCACATTTTTTTCCTGAGAGTGTTGATATATCTCTTGTAAATTTTCAAGCTATTGTAATGATGAGTCTTCCAGATCCTACAAATTTACAAGAAAACAGCAGACTTTCAGTGACACAAAAATCGTCTGGTGTATCATTTTCTAATTTTAAAGTTCATTAACTTACATTATTTGTGTGAATCGAAGACATAAATAAACAAATATAGTATATTCTACATTTTATACAATTAAAAAACGCACTACATTAGTATAATTTTTTAATTTGACTTGTGGTCCATAGTACCCCGTGTCATGGACCATTCATTGTACCCTGAGGTCGGGTACAACGGTCCATTTCGTCAGTTACTATTAAAAAAATTATATAAAAAAAAGTAAGCATAATTATTGCTTTTGATTTAGTGCAACATAAAACCCAATATATAGGTAATATGCGCACATATTTTCAATAGCGAGAAATTATTACTTTGTGAGTAACACTTAACATTTCCAAAATTGGTCCATTGTACAGTCGGTAACAAAAGTATCCGAACACTAGCAAAAATTCCTGTGTAAAAAAAATAGAGTTAATACTGTTTTGTTAAATAAATCTTTGTCGAATCATGTTCTTAGACTAACTAAGAACATGATTCGACAAGGATTTATTTAACTAAACAGTAGTAATTCTACTTTTTTATATAGGAACTAGCAGACCCGGTCACGCGTTGCTGTGGTTGTTATATGTTGATAATTTGATAAGGTATATAGTATTTCCCCACAACTGGATTTGGCGATTTTTTTTTTTTTTTTTTTTTTTTTTTTTTTTTTTGCCGCCGTTTTGAACGATAGCGATGTCGTTCTGGATTCTTTTCAATAAAATATGGCAACCTGCATGCTTTTATTTTAGATTTATGATTTAGTTTATGATTTTATCAGTTATGATTTTTAGATTTATGATTTAGCTATAATCGCCAAATCCAGTTGTGGGGAGATACTATAGTTGTTCCTTTGATAAATATTTTAAAACTTTAAAATAGGATATCTCATGAAATATTGGGCATTTAAAGTAATTACAGGTATCATTTTTAATAGAAAAAGATTTTGAAAAAGATTAATTCATTTGGTACAACTATAGTATTTCCCCACAGCTGAATTTGGCGATTTTTCTTTGGCGCCGATTTGAACGATAACGATGTCGTTCTGGACTGTTTGTGATATAATATGGCAGCCTGCATGCTATTTAATTTGGATTTATGATTTATGATTTAGCATATGATTTTATCATTTATGATATATGATTTATGATTTAGCCATAATCGCCAAAAATAAATCGCCAAATTCAGCTGTGGGGAAATACTATTGTTGCTCCATTCATTTTAACGAAGTGATGAGAAGATTTTAAGTATGTTAAAGTTTTAATAGTAAATTCAAGTTAATCAAGAGGGAAAGCATTGAGGATTAAGATAAGAAAATTGCAAGATTTTAAGATCGCTTTTTTTTAACAATAAATATGAGTCAAAATTTAATGTAAAATACATGTATAAATCACAAATTTAATCAGGAACGGTAAATTGATAAGTTATTAATGAAAAATAAAAGAAAAATAAGAGAAATAATTATTTAAAGTTTCGAACATCGATCATATAGATTAGCGTTACAAAACAAATAAACAGACTTAAAATCTTCCAGACTTTTAAATAAGTTTTAAATTAAGTTTTAAAATTTAATGTTAAAGAAAACAGACTTTTAAATAAGTTTTAAAATATTGAAATAGTTACTTTTTATTTAGAACATTATATGTATAGATCATGAAGTTCTTAAAAAAAACGAAGTGATACAGATTACAATAATGCAACAAAAATTGAAAAAGCAAGGCTATGTCTTAAGTAAATTTTTAACACACGTGTCACGTAAAATAAATTGTAGCATATACATAATGTATCTGATATAAGACATTAACATGTTGCAGCGGAATAAATTTCATATCTGCCATCCTTGGCGGAAAAAAATATATCGTCAAATTATCTGGCGAACACATTTAATTCCTTTCAAAAATGATGGTTATTTTAACAACTTATATTAAGAGAGTAATGAATATGAAACAATATTTCGCACAATACATATTACGAAAATATATATCTGGCTTGTATATTTTCGTGTTACGTTTTTGATCCCCAAACACAAAAAACTCCAAGGGCGACAGAATTTTGAAATTTAAAATTAAATTTTTGTCAATTTGACAGAAAAATAACTCAATCTAACGTATGCACATAATAACTGATACATATCTATACAAAAATATAGGGATTAATATTAAAATCGGGAAATAATTTTCCTCGATTTTTAATAATTTTTTACAAAAAATCCAATGGGCGATTAACATAAGAACACATTAGCACTTTATCGATGTGTATAAAATCTTTAAATTGATTATGACGTCAATTTTCGTGAGATGCATATTTTAACTTTTTGTAATTTTTTAACATTCACGTTTGATTAAATGCATTTATTTTTATGTCGAAAGAAAATTAACTCGTTTTCTTTTTTTTTTTTTTTTGGCAACAATTAAACTTATGGAATTCGTAGATATTTTGGAGCAACTGTAACAAAGGGCTACATTTAACAAATAATTGCAATAAAAAAATATTGTGACAATAAATTGAGACTGAATTGTAAATCTAAACCATTCTCGAATCCACCTGAAGACACACAAAAAATTTCATTAAACTCGGTCCAGCCGTTTAGGAGGAGTTCAGTGACATACACACGCACAAAAGAAATATATATATAAAGATTTTTGCTAGTGTTCGGATACTTTTGTTACCGACTGTAAACCGGTCTCCCCTACCTTAATAAAAAGAAACCAATCTTATAATTTTAATATATATATATATATATATATATATCGTCTAAGAAAGTGAGAAAGCGAAATTATTTCAAATACCAGGCTGTAATTTTCCCATCTTTTTATTCATTTTGTGAAAAACTTCTAAATTTTCACAGCTGAAATTTAACATAGTAATATTTATCAAGGTCTAGATATGTTATCGTTAATTTTATAGGGGAAAAAAAAGAGTATTGATTAAGAAGATAATTTCGCGAATGCTACATATGTATATACATATGTATATTGCCAAACAAATAAATATCATCATCATCCTCATAAGTTCGACTGGGAAGTCGTGTACTTGTGAGTGCATTGAGTCCCAATTGAAATTTCGCCTGACAGTTTCCCACAAAACAGAAATTTTTAGTTTAAAAATTATTAATATTTTATTTATGTTCTCTCTAGGACATTCTCAATCCCAGCCATTGATTAAAAGCAGCGCCACTTATCGACCTGTACATGTCCAAAATTTAAACTGTTGTTGATTGAATGCTTTTTGTCTAAAAATCAAATTACACAAGATTATTTTAACTTCAATATTTCTTAAAACTGAGCGAGAAATACATTTTCCTAAAGATATAGGCTGGGATTGCGGTGCCTCGTTCTTAAGTCTGATCTTAAATCTTACGAACTTTCGTAGAAGGGCGTGGTTAAGAACGATCTTAACTTGGTATAGCGGTGCCTCAAGCGTAAGTCCTCCGCGTGTCCTCGTAAGAGAAAGCCAGCCAGCCAATGGGAGACGCTGAGCGAGCTATGTTGTGATTGCGCGCGCATCCAGTTACGATTCGACTTAAGATAGCTCTGAGGTCGTCGTAAGATAGTGAGCCACTGCAATACGACTTGCGTTTTGTTTACATCTTAAGACAGAGTTTGTGCGTAAGATAGTGCTGAGCGAGGCACCGCAATCCCAGCCATAATGTTTTATGGAAGCTGAGATATGTATTTATTTATATGATGGATTATGCGGAATAGCAGCGCCACCTTCCGGACGATATATACCCAAATGCGCTATAGAAGGTGAAACATATCAATTCTGTGAGCGAGAAAACTGAAGCATATAAGCAGAGCATAAGAGCGTCACCTGCCGGCTGATATACATCCAAAATTTTAACTGTTGCTGAAATGCCAAAATAGAGCTAAAGGGCCAAACATAGCAATCTATTGGTTCACATCACGTGATTCATCTTGAATCACGAAAAGCTAATCTTTTTTATCCATTGAATCAGCACTCTACTTTATTTATCTCGTTGAACTTTTGCCACTCGAGAGCGAGAGATAAATGACAGCGAGAGATAAAGATTGATTGACAGAGCGTTTGTTTGTAAACATACCCTTTCCCACGGAGTAGAAAGAATAGGAGGGGAAAGTCCAACGGTGCCCAGCCTTTGAAAGTGGAAGACGATATTTTTGTAAATATTGAGGGCGCTGTAGTCTACTTTCTCCCGGTTTTCCTTGACAGGAATTTTCGGTTTCCGACTGCTTTTGCTGCAAAATAAACTATTATTATTACTAAAAGATATTTTAATCGACACAATTTTATTGTTTTCTCTTTCAACTTTTTTTTCTTTCTTGCTTATATGTTACGATCTTTTCTTTTCGTTTATTTATCAAACTCCAAGTCCCTTTTTTAATATTTTGCCAAATAGTGTATACTTTTTCCATAAAAATTCAAAATAAAGTTTTTTTTTTTTTTTTTTTTTTTTCTTGTTGTGTTGGTTTTAAGCATCTGCAACTTTCTTTCATTTTAATTCTTCCTGTATTTAGATTATTATTATTTTAATTCTTGCTCTATTTTACTTAAGGATTTTTTTTCAAACTCTTATATATATATATTATATTAATAAATGCTCATACAGTATCGGAATTTTTCGTAATGTGTGAAACTGGATAATAAATCAATAAATATTTTTCAAAATTGTTTAGATTTTCTTCCTTTCATCAAAAATATGTTATCTTAAAATAGATTAAAAAGATTTTTTAATTTATGTCTTTTCTTGTAACATTGAAAGCCATGACAATGAAAGAAATAATAATAATAAAACTTGCGACATTTATTTTAAGATCATTTATATCTTTCTCTCACTTATTTTCTTCATAGAATTTGCTAATGATTTTAAGCTCAATGATAAGTTATTATTATTGAAAAGTGCAGATCACTTGGTAATGCATTTAAAAAAAGAAAGAAAGAAAAGGAAAAGAAAGAAAGAAAAAAAAATGGGGGAAAAAATCCTGAATTAAATTTGATTTTAATCAAATAAAATTTTCAGAGATTACATTTTAAAAATTGCAAAAGAAAATTTTTTACGTCGTTTCCCCTTTACTTTTAAATTCTTGCCATTGGTGGAGAGATTCTGCTATCTCGAAGCTAGTAGACCGAAAGTGCGTTCGTCAAGGTCGCGCTCGTCAATTTGGCCGATCGGAGTTTTCCGTGGTTTTCTCTGAAACTCGCACAAATACACAGGCTTGGAGACCTTAACCCTCCGTCGGGCGCACCCTGCCTGAGAGGCCCGTTCTGGTTTTTTTTCTCTAAATATCCTACACATGATTTTTAATTCAAAAACACCCATACGGTGACCTTATTAGGAGTGAATAGAAAGTAATAAACGAAAATTTGATGCATAAGTACGAATTTATTGATTGTAGTACAAGTATTTTAACAATATAAAGTATTTACCTGGCATCTCAGGCTGGGCGCGCCCGATTTTGTTCGTCCTAAGGATGCGCCTGACGCAGGGTCAAAAATACTTTCACGGAGGGCACATTATTCAGGCCTAGAATCCTCGTGTAATCAATTAACTTCTAAGCCCCCCCCCCTCCACACACACACACACACCAAAAAAAAAAAAAAAAAAAAAATTAATAACTTTCTTTCAGCATATAACGGGTGATGATTAAACAGATGACAGATTTAAAAAAAAAAGTACTAGAGTACCACAAAGTACTAGAGAAAAAAAAAATGTTTGTACGTTTAAATTATTTTTCTTTCTTTTTTTCTTTTCTTTTTTAGATAAAAAATGTATTAAGTACTTATTTATATAAAATAATATATTATATAATGGTAATATACTGTATAATGTAATATATTTAAATAATGTTATTGATAATTACATTTATTTATAAAATGTCAAAATTTTTACCGATTTGACATAATATTACTTTCTTCTATATTTAATAGAAGAAAGTATTGGATTCGTAAAAATTTTCGACCTCGGGTCTTTGATGGATTTACACGTTTTGAGGGCTGTGGAACACCATTTGACCATTTTTAGAAAATGTCTGTCTGTGCGTGTGTGTGTGTGACAAAATTTTGTGGCAACTGTATCTCAGGAACTACTGCACAGAATTTCATACAAATTGGTATGTAGTTGCACCTTGACATAAATTAGTGCTTTTCAACTTTGGGTAAAAATTGTCTTACAGGTTGCGTTGCCATCCAGCTTTTTCTAAATTTTTAGCATGATGATATAGGACAAAATTTTGTATAAATGTGCATAAAGAGAATTATTTTTTAGTAATTATGAAATTTACAAGAATTAATTATAATAGAGATAGTCAACTGGGAAAAAAATGTTGTATGTGTAGGAGCCTCACCACCCGCCCCCCCCCCCCCCCCCCCCTGGGCAGGAAGTCCCCCGCTCGAGGGGAGTAAATTTTTTTTATGGTTATCTTTCAAAAGAGCTCGCCGATACCTTTAAAACGAATGGTTGAACCATCGATCTGCGACAATTTAAAATAAAGTTATAGATTTTTTTTTTTTTTTTAATTGTAATAGTGACAGTAAAATTGACTTTTTATGGATATTTAGTGTTATACTACTTCTCTAGTATGGGAATCGTCTGCATTATCATGGAAGATAATTTTTTTAAATAATGATTTTAATAAATTATTTTTACTGAGTGAATTTGTATAGGAAAATACATCCTTCTATATTCAATCGAAGACAGTATTGGATTCGTAAAAATTTTAGAACTCGAGTTTTTGATGGAATTACACGTTTTGAGAGCTGTAGAGCACGACTTGACCATTTTTAGAAAATGTCTGTCTGTCTGTGTGTGTGTGACAAAATTTTGTGGTAACTGTTTCTGAGAAAATACTGCACAGAATTTCATACAAATTGGTATGTAGTTGCACATTGACATAAATTAGTGCCTATCAACTTTTGGTAAAAATTGTCTTACAGGTTGCGTTGCTATCTCGATTTTTCTAAATTTTTAGCATGGTGATATAGGACAAAATTTTGTATAAATGTGCATAAAGAGAATTATTTTTTAGTAATCATGATCAAATTTATTACACAATTTTATTTATTAATCATTATTTGAAGAATTATTTATAATCGAGATAGTCAACTGGGAAAAAAATTTTGTATGTGTAGGAGCCCCCCCCCCTCGAGGGGAGTAAATTTTCATGATGGGTATCTTTCAAAAGAGCTCGTCAATACCTGCAAAACGAATGGTTGAACCATCAATCTGCTATAATTTAAAATAAAGTTATCGATTTTTTTCATTTTTACCAAAAAAAAAAAAAAAATTTAAATTGTAATATTGACAATAAAATTGACTTTTTTTTTTGGATATTTAGTGTTATACTACTTCTATAGTATGGAAATCGTCTGCATTTTCATGGAAGATAAT
Source organism: Salticus scenicus (assembly GCA_963930645.1). Classification (NCBI taxonomy): domain Eukaryota; kingdom Metazoa; phylum Arthropoda; class Arachnida; order Araneae; family Salticidae; genus Salticus; species Salticus scenicus. Next base: position 53,456,063 of record OZ005658.1, on the reverse strand, counting down.
TTTTTTTTAAATAATAATTTTAATAAATTATTTTTACTGAGTGAATTTGTATAGGAAAATATAGAATAAAGTCATGTGGTGGCCACAACATACTAGTTTTAAGATAGTTTAGAAAATTAAGTGGTAAAATTGGATATTGGCAGATATCCTGGCATATATATGTGGTGGAACACAAAATCGGCGATAATGCAAAATCGCAGATTTAAAGACATAGTCCTGCCGTACGAAAAAGCATTTTCCTGTAATTTATTAAACAAAAATAAATTTAATTATATATAATTTTAAAAAATTTCGTTCAGTAACGTACATTATCAGGATTTTTTCGTTACTATAATCGCAATTAAAAAAAATGGTATTATACATACCTTTTGGAACACGAGAAATGCAGGGTTCGAACCCAAGTCGCATTAGTCATTTTAATCGTTTGGAATTTTTAATTGTTTTCACCAAATCTTACATGGATATAGGCTAGGCGTTCTTGGTTTCTTAGAAAGATCTCGACAGAGGATATTCTCCCCACGCCTAGCTCCTTCGTGTAGGAAATCTAGCTTAACCAGCACACCACTCCTCTATACATTTTAAAAATCTTAATAGAATTAATACACAGATACAAAGTTATAATATAAATCAAAATATTTATTATTTGAAACGATAATTAAATCAATTAAATCACGTAGATTGAATTAGACCTGAATATATCCACTTTCAACACTCGCCACATGGCGACTTAAAAATTGATAAAATCGCCATTCCCCTCTTCCCAACTTTCATAAGTATAAATTTCCTTAATCGATTATGTGGTTGAGAGGTTCAGCTCTCAAAGCTGGAAAACAGGAAGTGCCGCGTTCATCGCAGGTTGCGCTCATTAGCCAAGCCGTTCAAAGTTTTCTATGGTTTTCCCCGAAAGTAGCGTAAATACGCATTAGTACACCTTAAAAAGATCCCCACAGAAGTCTTCCCTAGTAACTATAGAAAAATACGAACGGTTTCGTCGACTAACGTAACCTGTATTCAAACCCGGCACTTCCCTGTCTACCAGCTCTGAGCGCAGAACCGCTCGGCCACTGTTAATAAGGTGGTGGTGGTGGTGGTGGTGTGAAGGTTAAGGCCAATAGACTGGACGAGGTTCTTAGGCCTGGGTGGTGTGCCCTATGAGGGGTGTCTTTTTGAGGGTACTAGCCCGTATTTATTCAAGTTTGGGCAAAAACCATGGAAAACTCCGAGCAGCTAAATTGACGAGCGCGACCTGGTATCAAGCTCGGCGCTTCACATCTACCAGGACGCAGAAACATTCGGCCACTGCTTAATAAGATGGTGGTGTTACTGTGTGAAGGTTAAGGCCAATTGACTACACGAGGGTCCTGGGTCTTGGTGGTGTGCCCTCTGTGGTGGTATTTCTAAGGTGGTGGCAGTCTGTATTTATGTGTGTTTCGGCGAAAATCACGGAAAACTCTGAGCAGCTAGGTTGACGAGCGCGACCTGGTATCGAACCAGGCACTTCCCGTCTATCAGCTTTGAACGCCAAACTGTTCGCCCACTGTTTAATAAGGTGGTGGTGGGGGTGGTGATGTAAAAGTTAAGGCTGATTGACTACCCGAGGATCCTAGGGCTGGGTAGTCTGCCCGCCGTTTTGGTCATTCTTAGGAGTCAAAGCCCATATTTACTCGAGTTTTGGGGGGGAAAAAAACACCGAAAACTCTAAACGACTATAGGTCACCGAGCGCGACCTGGCAACGAACCCAGCACTTCCCGTCTACCAGATTTTAATGAGAACCTCTCGGCCGATGACGGGGTTTTTAATAAAGATAATTAACGTTTTTAATAAAGATAACTAACTTACCGAGACATATGTAAATTAAAATAGTTAAAAAAAATTTTAACATTAAAAAACTATTGATAATTCAGTCAGATATTTACATATAGCACATTCGTTAAAGATGAATGAGTTTTAAAATAAAAATAATACATAGTTTAAAAAAATCATATTATTCTATATAGTAAAAAGAGGTGAGGGTGAATTTCCCTGTAATTTGTTGAAATGAAAATAAATTTAAATATATCTCCACACAATTTCTAAAATTCCTCAAATAACAGAAATTATCATAAAATTTTTACTTATATTTACGTTTAAAAAAACTAGTCTGGTTTGGCCACCACATGACTTTCTTCTATATTCTCTTATACAAATTCTAATACAAATATATCTCCATACAATTTCTAAAATACCTCAAGTCACAGAAACTATCATATTTTTTTTTTTTTTTTTTTTTTAATATTTAAATACATATATATTATATTACCTTAAAAAAATTAATAAGTTCGTTAATTTTCTGTATTATAAATAAATCAAAATAATTCTTATTAAATTTAAAAGTTTGAAAAATAAATGGATAAAGTACAACAGATTTTATTTAATTATTTATAAATAATTTTCTTTTCTTTCTTTCTTTATTAATAATTTTCGTCTATTTATTTATTTTTTCTTTCTTTCCTTAATTTTTAATATTCCTTATTAATGACATTTTTTACTTTGTATCACAGATTATTTGTACAGTACTGAAAATTTTTAAATGTCTTTTATTCTGATTTTAATCAATACGATCTCGTATTTTGTATAACCTCTTACAAAGTAATGAAAAGTCCCACCGTTATAAAAAAAATATATGTTATTAGGAAGACCTTATATAGCATTATTTCTGTTTACTTTATTTTGTTAAAGTTAAAACTTTCCATAAAAAAATTAAATTAATGCCGTTTTTTGCCATTGAAAATCATTACGGGAGGTTTTGGAAAGGGAGGTCCTCGACTGTGGCGCCATCTGTTGTGGTAAGATAAAAAAAAGCCAGATTTGGAAGCCACTTTCGCATCCTCTTCTATTAATCCGTGCCTTTCCTTATACCACATGATGAGAAATGTCATAAAATAGGCGGAGCTCACAACACCATAGATATAGTAATATATATAGATCTATCATCCCCATGTTATCGAGCAAAAAATTTTGATGCCAAATAAAAGTTCTAATATCAGCCATTAGAGAGTATTGAAAAAAAAGAATAAAAAGGAAAATGAATTTGAAACTGTATCTGGAGCTTTTCATTCACCTTTAGTAAATAAATTATTCATAAATTTTATTTACGAAATTATCCGTGTGTATTCCTGTATGTGATTTACTCGGGGAAAGGCAGCCATTAGAGTGACTTTTCCCGAAAAAAAAAGTATCACTTTTTCCCTCTCACTGATCAATCTATGTTTTATTACTATATCTATGATTGAAACTCGACAATTGTAATAGAATTGAATGTTGATTGAATTCTTCTAATAAATGTATGAAAAGAAATGGGATAAGTTATCATAAAAGTAAATTATATATGACTAAATTATGAATAATATAATTTTTATAATCAGTTACTTTGTGATTATAATTAAATAAAAACTGTTTTGATTTTTAATGGAATACTTTTTTAAGGTTTGATATTTTTTAAGATTTTATATTAGTAAGTAATATAGAATTTTCAAAATTCTTTTAAACATAGTTAATAGCGGCACAGGGCACAGGTAAAGAACGTTAGTTTTAGTATGTAAAAACAAAAGAAAGAAAAATAAAATGAATTTGAAATTGTATCTGCAGTTTTTCATTCACCTTTAATACATAAATCATTCATAAATTTTATTTGTTAAATTATCCGTGTTTGGCTGGGATTGCGATGCCTCGTTCTTAAGTCTGATCTTAAATCTTACGAACTTTCTTAGATGGGCGTGGTTAAGAACGATCTTAACTTGTTATTGCGTAAGACTAGTCTTATTATTGCGGTGCCTCAAGCGTAAGTCCTCCGCGTGTCCTCGTAAGAGAAAGCCAGCCAGCCAATGGGAGACGCAGAGTGAACTATGTTGTGATTGCGCGCGCATCCAGTTACGATTCGACTTAAGATTGCTCTGAGGTTGTCGTAAGATAGTAAAGCACTGCAATACGACTTGCGTTTTGTTTACATCTTAAGACAGAGTTTGTGCGTAAGATAGTGTTGAACGAGGCACCGCAATCCCAGCCAATTTATTCACTTGGAGAAAGTCGTCCATTAACTGGTCAAAATAGCCGTCTTTCTCGGAAAAAAAGGAATTACTTTTTCTCCCTCCATGATCAAATGCACAGCAGAAAGACGATTCTTTGGCACAGCACTAGAGCTCTATTAGCTGATTCCAACTTATTGAATGAGCCAATAGCGATGAAAGTAAATTACTGCGGCTAGCCGTCCATTGTATGAATGAATGATTCATGATTTGCTTGATTAATGATTCATTTTGTTTGTTGTTTCTCCGTTCCCGTTTTTTTAATTGTTGTTTGGAGGAAGCATTGGTTTGGAGTTGTAATAAATGACAGTTTTACATCAATTTCTAGCATCTATTTAAAAAGTAATTATTTTTGCTTATTTTGATACTTTGTTTTGAGTGATTATGAATTTTCAGAAAATAACTTGCCATGATGATCAAAGTTGTGGCGATCAGTATATTTATAACCCTAAAAACAAATAAGTTTTAACGTTTCCGATTCTCTAAATTACACACTTATTTGGATTTAAATTTGCGAATTAAAAGCACTTTCTAGTTAAATGGACTTTGTACGACGACAAATATAATGCAATACATAAAATAAGTAGAGATTACAAAAATGGTAAGCCTGATAACATTTTAAGTTAAACAGTATTTTAATAATAAGTGACGATTAATTAATTAAAAATAAATAAGGAAAATAATTTAATAACTTAATATTTACTGACTTTTTTTTGTGTGAGTATTGCTTTTTATTCTTCCAAAAAATCACAGATTCAAAGAAAACTAAATGTAATTTAAGATTTGGTAGATGTCCAATTTTTTTATAAGTTTTTAAATGCTTCTCAAGATACCTTTCAAATTTCAAATATTTGACACCATTTTGGCGATAGATTTTTTTTTTTTTTTTTTTTTTAATAATTACCCATTTAAAAAAAAAATTCTAGTATAACAATCTTGATTGTATTTTTTATGTTACTTATGTATTTACTGCATGCCAATGATTAATCTTGGCATACGTTTAATACGAAATGTATATTTTATGTTTATTTTATTATTTATGTATTTATATTATGTATTTATAAATGTTAAAGAAATTATTCTATAAAATTATATTACCTTATATATTTCTATTTTTTTTAATATAAATAATCTTCTAATGATATATGTTTAATAAGTATCTTCTTTATTCCATTTTCCAGTTAATTCATGGTAATATTTAATATATATATATATTTTAATAATAAAATTAAAGTCTTACAAATAATATTCTAGCTACTGCCGCACCAAATTTCAGAAGTTCCCATAGGAAAGTCCTATTCAAAGCTTATCCGAAAGTATAGATCCATTCAGGGTTTAAACTGACAAAAAAAAAAAAAAAAAAAAAGTTTCTCTAGCATTTTAGCTAAAATGCACAAGCAGTATTTTAGATTTTTCGAAAATTAATTTAATTCTTTGAATACTTTATCTCTTTTTCTTTTAAACTTGATTATCCCCAACGTTGTTTTCTATTTCTTTTGTTCACTAATGATTTTAACCAACCATCCATACTTGTGATTTAAGAAACATAAATCAGCGAAACTTTATTTTGATTTCAACAAATGGAATACTAGTACTGAGAATACATATATGAAGCAAATTCTGAATTACTTTTAAATATTTTTGCAGTTAAATTCAGCCATTAAAAGTCAAAATTAAATCTAAATATATTAAATTAAAAACAATTCCTAATATTTTGAGTGGTTTTGTAATTTTGGTCCACAAATATTTTAATAATAATTAGAGGAAATTATATAGATATTTTATGAAATAATTCAGCTTTAGCTTTTTAGAGGAATTCTTACTGACATATTTTAACAAATGCTAAAAGAACTAATGGCAGTTAAAACTGTGGATCTATTTTTAGTGCTGTTTACTTTGTATTTTAATGATGTCTATTATTTATCATTTTAATTCCTTATTTTACAAGTATATATATATATATATATATATATATATATATATATATGTAAAATTATGTACTCTGTTATTATTTATATTGTATTGGAGTTTTCCTTTAATTTGCTTTATTTGGTTAAGAAAAACTTATTTTAGGGGGTTTCTTTTATTGTACTCACGAATATAAATACACATTTCAGAGAAAGAAAAACATTCTAAACTTATAATAAATAGAAAAAATTAAGTATAATTATAATTAAATACATTTAAATAAAAAATCTAGTTATTTACTTCGTGTGTCGTTTTAGATCTTTCGAAATTATCAACATTATCAACAAATTAATTAAAAATAAAATTAAAAGTCTTGACCAAATCCCCAGTTATCAGAAACCACCCCCTAACTTTACCTATTCCATCCCATACGATCGTGGAGCCGCCTGCAAAATTAAAAATATTGCTAGTAAATATAGTATAAATATCCCTATTAAACCAAACAAGAATATTTTTCAGTTGATCCGAAGTAATAAAGATCCTATCCCCCCTTTAGAAACCGCGGGCATTTATAAAATCCCTTTTACAGATGAAAACAATAAACCCGGCTCATATATTGGTGTTACTAAGCGAAAGATTAAAACTAGGATTAACGAACATAAAAACCGGAAAATATAATACCGCCCTGGCCAAAACACACAATAAACAAAATATTAAAATAGATTTTGACAAAACCACTAAAATTGCCGATTATGAAAATTATAATTATGCGATGTACCGTGAATCGATCGAAATATCTACGAATTATGACGTATGCAATGACAGCGGCGCAGTAGCCCCAAACGGAGCATGGAGCCATCTGCTGAAAAATCAACAGAGGAACACTCAGTTTCAAGTTTCAAGCACAGAAGTTCGTTTCTGAAGAGGACCGGGTTTCCGGTTTCGAAATATCTTAAACGACGCACGAAGTAAATAACTAGGTTTTTTATTTAAATGTATTTAATTCTAAACTTACTTTTCTTGAAACACACACATCAGTCAGAATAAGATTAATCAGGTTTTAGAAAATAATTTTCCGGTGGTAGTGCTGACTCTGGTCTGTTTGAGGAGTGCAGAATATGTCCAATCTAGGATCAGGGGAAATTTTGCAGAAAAAATATACAATTGATATCAATTTCAACAATGAATTACAAAATTCAATGTTATTTCCCCCAAAACCGTTCTCTCATTTTGGGGAAATTTTCATATTGATTGGGGCAAATGTTGAGAGTAAAAACATTTTCTGCACCCTTCGTCTGATTTGGTATCAAAAAAGAAGAAGAAAAATTGGGTCCATACTTAAAATGTTTATAGCTATTTTTCTGAAAGTAATAAAATATAAATATATTTTAATAACTTGTAATTAATTACAAGTTCTGTAATAAGTTCAAAAATAAAATATATTTCAGGTATATTGCAAATATAGATTGATATTTTTGCATTTTATATTCAAAATAAAACACTAAAAATAATAATAAAAAAAAACAAAATTTTTTAAAAATGATAAACAATTTAATAGTTATGAATTTTCTGAATGTGAAAACAGAATTTAAAAATATTTATTAGTTAATGAGTTGTAATAGAGCAAAATTCCCTATATATAATAATATTGATTTTGGCTTCTGTCAACAACAATTTGAGTCCTTTCCTTTCACATAAAAAAGTTCCAAGCTGATCTTTTTCCTTTCCCTTTTTTTATTGTTTATTTATTTTTTAACATAAAGTTTAAAGTAACATTAATACATATACTAAGTGGAGACAAACTTTCATGATATCAAAACTAAAACTGACTAGTAGCATGATATTGTGAGAAAATTAAGAATTGGAAACTACTCCGGTACCATCTATACTACCATACATAACCATAGAAAAAGTATTATTCTATTGTTAGTGCCATTGTTTTATACTACTAGAAAAATTAAATTATGCTGCAAGCACACTTATATTTTCAGTGATGCCGCTAGTCTTCCAAAATACTGGGTCCCCGGGACCCAAGATTAAAAAAAAATCTGGGTCCTTTTTTTAAAAAAATGAGTCCTCACATAAATGAATTTGTATATTACAGATATAAATTAAAAGTTGTATCTTATTGTAGATGCAAAAACAGTTTTTTAGGAATTTTTAACCAGCTCTTTTTGAGATTGACTAATATTATGTAGAAGGTGGTTGCTGTTAAGAAACAACTGAAAACATTTAGCTCAATTTGCTCTGGAACAGAAAAAAAAAAAAAAAGAGAGAGAGAGAGAAAGGGAAAAAATATAGTATAATATCTAGTTATTATTATTATTTTAAATTAGAAGCATTTTTTAAATTTCCTTGAAATTATTAGCAAACAAAATGAGAAAAAAGTTTTTTTTTTTTTTTTTTTTTTTTTGAGAAATGAGGAGTTTTCAGATAAGTAGATGGATTACAAAATTTAGTTATACATTCCACTTCAAATACAGTACATGATCCATTATCCGGCAATCGCGGGACCAACCTGATTCTGATTATCGGAAATTTCTGGATATCGGCCCCTGCCGAAAACGGAAATATAACGTCTACAAAAGCTACCCCAAGTCTCCCACCCTCCTTTCACAAAATAACTTACCAATAAACTATACTGATAACTTAAATAATGTATTAGAAAAAAAAAGGAAGTGTACTTACTTATCTGTAAACAAAATTACTATAATAATAATAATAATAACATTCTGACATTAGCAAAAATATTTTATTTTTTGCTTAACACAGCAAACATATTACTTTTTTTTTATTACTTAGGTTTTCTTATTCTTAATAATAAAATTTTTTTAATCTTAATACAGACATAATGTTATGTTCCCGTAATTACATTCGTTCATCCGTTCCATTTGTTTTTGTTTTGTTTGAACAAACTTAGAACTCAGCAGGGTGATGCGATTCAATATTCCGGCACTTTTAACAGTTAACTTTTTCATATAGGGCCTTCGTTTTTGTGTTTCAGAACTTTGTTTTCTTGCCGACCACTCGTGTGTGTTTATCGTATTCAAATGTTTTTCAATTCTTTGAAAGAATGGTTTTTCGATCATTTTTCGAATTTCATTCATATTTCAGTTAAGCTTTGATAGAGGGCACCCATTGGTGATTTATACGTGTAGTGACGTGATGCAGTGTATCATACATTTTTTACTAATAATCTTTTCACATCAAAACTTCATTTCTTGTCTCGGAGTCGGGACTTTGTTTTTGATTTTGCACCAGCCGCTTGTTTGTGTTTATTGTATAGGATATGTTCTTTTTCTTTTATGGTAAAATGAAGTTCTAAAGGATTTTTTTTCTTCTTCAGAGCAGAATGCTTTAAAAATATAAAGAAAATATTAGTTTTAAACAAGAAATATATTTTGGAATTTACTTTTTTCCTTTCTTCCAGTTTGAAATTTTTTTTTTTCAAGAATGAAAATTACGTGTTCCCGGAGACCCACCATAATAAATTTTTCACGTCCTGCTTCCAACTTTTTGCGTAATTTACGTGTTATAGCACTCAAACAGCATCGCTGATTTTAGAATATTTTATTATGAATGTTTTTAAAATAATTTCATCAAAACTTTAATTAAAAAATAATTATTATAAACTATAATTATAATATATAATATATCCTACGTATATATATATATATCTATAATATATATATATAGATATATATATATATATATGAAATTTTTTTCAAATATGTCAGAGAAAAAAAAATTTTAATGTAAAAAAACACAAGAAGAAAAAATATGATCCAATATTATATTCCCATTTAATAAGTAAAAGTTCCTTTATGAAATTTAAAAAATAAACAAATTTCAGAATGAATAATGTAATGAATGCAATACTCTTTAGGGATATTAGTCAAATTATTGTATGCAGTATACATATAAATTTTATTTTTGAAATAAAAAATGTATCGCTTATTCACAAATACTTTTTTTTCCCAAAATACTACCCAGTTTTTAGTAAATACCCCAAAAATATTTACCTAACCACTGGGTATTTACCCACTGCACATCACTAGTCACACCAGCCTTTTATTTCAATTATGAATGACAGAAAAAGATGGGCTTAAAGGGTTAAATACCCATTTTGTGATAAATTGTTGCCTTATGATCTTAAAAGCCTGTTCCGTAAAACTAAACTGGGAAATCTAGGGTATATTTTGATGAAAATTTTAAAAATTAGTTTAATATTTATGTAATTGTCAATAAGGATCTTAAGTGCTCATAATATTTAATTTATCACTTATAATCTCTTCTTTCTTCCTTTTTTTTTTTTTTTTTTCTTATAATATTTGTACAGTGAAACTTGAATAATTCGAACTTGTTTAATTCGAAATTCTGGATAATTCAAATTTTTTCTCGGACCCTTGAATTTTGTATTAAAATAATGTTTAAAAAATCGTTGATAATTCGAATTCTATTTTGAATAATTCGAATTTTTCATACGATTATCTTTAAAATATTACTGTAAAATTTGTTCTCGAGATTTTTCTCTGCTAATATATTTTAACAATCTTTCAAAAGAAGGATAAGGAAACACAAAAGAAGCCCCTAGCTAGTGCATCAGAAGATGTGGTGTGTATACATGAACGTAAAGGGCAAAACTGGGAAAATTCATTAGTGGCCAGTGGCCGGTACTGTCAGTTTCATTAGTAGCCACTTTTTTAAGTTAGTGGCCACTTTTCGCATGATAAGACTATTTCTTTCAGACTGCAAAAAGCATTGTCACCATTTTGCGGTATAATCACCACAAGAAAAATATGAAAATAAAAAATACATATAATAATAAAATTAACACAGGGACACTGAAATTGTAATTTGTAATTATGCTCTTTTTAAAAATCTTAAGTTGCACATCCTAAATTAAAATCTACTTAGGGCTGTAATAATAACAGCAAAAGTTTTTGCCTTTCAGATAATTCAGTAGTACTTTTTTTTTTCAATTTATTTAAGTGAAATAAGCTGTTTTCATTCACAGTTCACATTGATTAAATGAATCATCATCATCACATACTTTTACATGGTCATGTGTAAATACAGTTAGCAGTTTTATTATTTTTTCATATTTCTAAAGACACACTTTTTTAAATGATTTTATTTCAATAGAGTTAAAATATTTCCTCTTGAAAAGTATAGATATGGAAACTTAGCTGCTTCATTAAAAATAATTTACTTAGCTGCCAAATTTGTAGCTTTAAAAATAGGAAGATTTCTACTTTAAAATGGGAAGGAAAAAGGAAGATTTCTACTTAAAAGAAAGCAAATACAAAAATTTTTGAAAAATACACATTTTAGCCAAATCAAATTTTGATACACACATTTGTCAATTATCTTAAATGGGTTAAAATACAGTAAATACTATGGAGATAATAATGGAGAAAGATTGTGCTTTGCAGGACATTTGATCATTAACTGCTAGTTGAAATGGAGCGCACATGTGTGTGGGCTGTGGGGGGGGGGGGGGAATACATCTATGTACTTCTTTATAGGTTCTAGAATCTAATCAAGAAAGTTTAAAATGAATATTTACATTCATGTTATGAATAGAGAAAGATTGTAAATCACAAAGCTTCAGTGGAGCATGTGATTGCCAATCGTTGGAGGGGGGGGGGGGGATTACAAGAATTATGAGTAAGAGATAACAATTCTACTTCTTTACAGATTCTAGAGTCTAATAAAGTAAGTTTAAAATAGATATTTATATTTTTGCGGCAAAGGGAGAATGATTAGAAATTATAAATTTTTCTAAAAGCTGTGTGATCACAGATCGTTAGGGGGGAGGGAAAGGGGGGTCCAAAAAATTATATGAGTGAGATATATTAAACAATTCTACTTCTTTATAGGTTGTAGATTATAATAAAGCAAGTTTAAAATGAACATTGACATTTATGCCATGGATGGAAAAAGATTGGAAATCACAAGGCTTCGATTGCCTATCGTCGCTCGATTTTTAGAATCTTTTAATAATCACAAAAAGTGGCGACTTTAGTGGCGATCGATGCATAATTTTTAATCGCCATCTTTTTTTATTTAGTCGCCATGTGGCCGGTGGCGACCGTTAATTTTGCCCTTTACATGAACGTCGAGGTTTTTTTTAAATTGAAAGTCATGTCTAATGTAGAAGATTCTATTTCTGTATCAAGTCATATGCTATGACACAAAGATTGTATTTAAAGAAGAAATCAAAAATAGCTGACTATTTTTAAAAAAGTGTTGAATAATTAAGCTCGTAAAAAATATTGATTTAATGGGAGGGGGATGTAGAAGTATGCATAGATATAAAGTTTATGTGTTAAATCTTTGATCGTAGAGTTTTAATTTTTTAATTTATCTTTTTTTTTTTTTAACAAAACAGTATATGTAATTCGAATTTTTGGATATTTCGAATTTTTCTCTGGTCCCTTCAACTTCGAATTATCCAAGTTCTACTGTACTTGAAAAACTTTTTTGGGACTCCTAAGCCATCTTCATGGGTGCACCACTCAATCCCACCCTCCGATGTTAATCCTATAAACAAGAGTTTCTCCCAGGTTTAAAAAATAGCAGGACACTGCTAATAAGAAAAGGGCACTTTTTAGATTATAATATAAATTGGAAAATAATTTTTAAAACCCAATTAATTAAAATTTATTTGTTTCATTGGACTTATAGTTTGATTATTAGAATTGGTGGGAAGATTGCCGATTTTTCAATATTAATGAGTAAATGAATGATAATTATTGAGTTACAATGAATCTTAAATAAAGAATAAAGAGAATGAATAAACAAAAATCTATCATTTTGTATGTGTGATAATTTTCTTTCCCTAAAAATATTTTCTAAAAAAGGTTTACATGTAATATAGTTTAATTTATTTAATGGTATATTTCTGATGTTAATTAATCTTGTCTAAATTTATTTTATAAATGTAATTTATAAATAGAGAATAATTCTATGTTCTATATAATCATTTAAAAAATATTTTTTTAGTGATATAGATTAATTTGTGATGCTAATTAATGAATGTATCATAAATAAATATATATTAAAACTAGATGAACAATTGAAAACTTCTACACACCAATCGGCATTTGTCGTCTGTAATCTTCAGTTTTAAAAATGATAATGAGTATTGTTTTTTGGAATATCATCATTTGGTATCTAAACCAAAGACTAAAAGTCAGGTTTGGTCTACTTTTGGGATACCTGCCAATGAGTATGGTACTATTATTAACACTAATGTGGCAGTTTATAAACTCTGCCAAAAATCTGTATGCACAAAGAGAGGGAGTCCAACAAATTTACTTTCTCATTTGAAAGTGCACCATTCATTAAAATTTAGTGAGTACACTTCAAAGAAGCTATTGACTCCTGTACTCCTGTTGTACATACATACAGTGAAATAAATAATTCTGATAGTCCACCTGTAGAAAGTACAACTACTTTTAACAAACCCACACATAAAATACAAAAAATTATGATGAATTATCAATCATTAGATAAAAGTTCAGAAAAAAGATGTACACAGGGACAGGCAGTAACAGAATTCTTAACAACAACAATGCAACTATATAATATTGTAGAACATGAAAAATTTGTAAATGTGCTAAAAGTTATAAATCCTAGGTACAAACTTCCTGGAAGGAAATATTTTTCCTCCACAGCTATACCAAACTATGTAACGAAACAGTAGCAAAGCTTAAAAGCATCATTTCAAAAGTCAGCAAAACAGGTTGTATTTCCATTACAAGATATTGTTGGACTTCAGTTGCAAGTACTCCATTCTTAGGTATTACTGTTCATTTTCTATCAGCAGAACGGAAACTTATGAATGCTTGCTTAAGTTGTGAGCATTTTGAAGATAACCATACTTCTGACAATATGAGTCGGATGTTGACAGATGTAATGTCAGAGTGGGGTATTAATATAAGAAATATATCATGTTATGTAACCTACAATAGGTCAGATATATTAAAAGCATTGCAACAATTAAAAATAATGGTATAACTCACTTCTTAGGAGCTGTTCCAGGCAAATATTGGTGCCCTTTAATAATATTCAAATTTATAAAATAGGCCCCTTCACTAAATTCAAATCCATAAAATGGCCGGTTCACAAAATTAAAATCCATAAAATGGGCTCCTTCACAAAATTAAAATACATAAAAATAGGCCAATTTATAAAATTTAATTTTTCTTTTTCTTTCCTTTTTTCTTTCTTTCTTTTGTGATATTAAATGATGATGGCCCATACTTGGTTCAACAGAACACAATTAGCTTGATATTAAATATTGTATAGTGAATGCTAAAATAGAAGGTTTTGCAGAATAAATACTCTTTTCACAAAAATAGGCTTCCCAAGTTAATGCTTGGATTGACTCCTGCTTCTGTCATGCAAAAAAGGCAACAAATATGGGGGGGGGGGGGAATTGGCAGATTTGAAAGGAGCATTTAAATAATGTCCTTTTTGAAAAAAAGGTTGTCATTTATTCTAGAATCTGTGCTTTTATCAAAAATTTTAAGTAATTTTCAATCTGATTTTAAAATATGAAATATTAATCATAATTTAAAATTATATAAAAATCTCTTGGAAACTTAAATCAAAATCTGTCGTTATCAAAATACTTTAGCTCGTATGCAAAAATTAAATATATATGAACAGACAAAATCAAATGCTCCTAGTTCTGATTGCCCAATCAGGGTTGCTACGGTACCTAGAAAACAGGGAAAACTCAGGAAATTTCAAAATGTATTGCAAAAACAGGAAAAATTCAGGGAATTATGATTTTTTTTTTTTTTGGAAAAACATTGGAAATTTTTTTCATAATCAAACATTTATTTTTTATTTTTAGTGCTTTATAATGAATCAATTATGGTTTTCCCTCTCCAGCTATAATAAGTTAATAAAATTAATATACCCTAAATGTGTGTTCAATTGACTTGTAAACATGTTAGATTCTAATGCTGCATGATTGTGTGTCATCTATTTTACTTGTAAATGATGCAGGGAAAACTCAGGGAATTTTTTCTCCTAATTTGTGTAGCAACCCTGCCAATGATTTTAAAACATTAAATGCTACTTATTATAAAAGAGTGGGAAATTGGGACATTTTTAGGCTGATTCCTTTTTATTTTTTACAAAAATTCATTTGTTTAATATTTTGTTTATCCCCATAAAAAGGCAAAAATATTCATAAACTTTTAAAGGTTGTGTGATTTTATTTATCACAAATATATATTTTTTTTAATGGCAAATGTATTTTTCTTTTAAAAACTTATTTATTTTGACTATATCAGCAAATTTGCTTTTTTTTTTCTGATCTAAAAATAAAGCTAGTGTTGATAAAGAAAAAAAAAGTGCTATCATACTTTTAGCATTTCAGATTACATATACAGTATACATATGTCATTTTTAAATAAATTGCACAAAATGCTAAATCCTTATTTATATTGCTCCAGCAGTGGCCGAGCAGTTCTGCTCTCAAAGCTAGTAGATGAGAAGTGCCAGGTTCGATCCTGGGCCATGTGGTTGACCTAGCCTGGGTTGACTATGGGTTTTCAATAGTTTTCTTTAAAATTTGTATAAATGTAGATAGATTCCTTAAAAGCAATCCAGGGGGGCTTTTCTAAATGTAATGCCCCCATGGAAAGTGTTCCACTTACACTTAGGACCAAAGTGCAATCAATCAGCTATAACTTCTGCACAACCTCCACACTTTATTGTTAGTTAAAGAAAAGAAAAAAAAAATTTTTTTAATAACTTGATTCAGTACAATATTGGTTTTTCTAGTTGTTAATTTTATAAAAATAAATAAAAAATAATTTGGTAAATTTACCAAATTATTTTTTATTTATTTATATATATTGGGGGAGAGAGGCATGATACACTTACGTACACAATTTTTTTTTTTTTTTTCTCAGTTGACAAATACTAAGATGTAAAAATTTCGAGAGAACTGTAATAAAAAATAATATTTAAGAATATTTTACTAGACATTGTCCATATTATGCCACCTGCAACATTTTATATATGAATTAGCATATATAATACTCTAAAATTAAATAGAATATATATATATATATAAATGATAGATATCGTAATAAAATTTAGGAATTATTAAATACAAAACTATGGATTTGTTTCAGTGAATCGAGCAGATGATCTGCAAATTTATTTGGCTTTAGGCTTGCAGATACAGAAATTCACCTATTATTTGCATGCATTATTCAGTCTATCCTTCATGAAGTACTGCTATAATGTATGCTTTCATTCTTGGATTTTCAAAATAATTTTTTATTAAGCTTCTATTTCTTCATAGCTTTTCTTGTTTTTATTTCTTGTGAAATGTTTGAAAAGGTTTTCATATATATATGTATTAGCTATAAAATTAAGTAAGTAATAATAAATTAGATCAGAATATTTAAAAAAATTTACTATATTTCTTTTGAGGTTATTATTATTGTAGCTATTCAATAGAATCAATATGGTTGCTAATGATTTTTTTTTTTTTTTTTTTTTTTTTTAATTAACAAATTTTTGCAAGAACTTCTACCTACCATCAGCCCCCCCCCCCTTTTTTTTTTTAGGCACTGAAATCTGTTCTTTGTTATTAAAATACCTTAAAATCACAGTTCGAGAAAAATTCCCAAAATAAAAACTGTTATTGTATACAATTTATGTGTTTTTTCCAACCATCTACAAGGGCGAAAAAAAAAAAAAAATCTTGAATATTATCTTAATTTCAGCTACACTACAGGGAAATATTCTCAGAATATTCTTGTTTTCTGAGAATATTCTCACTTCATATCTCTAATTAATACTATTAAAATATATATATATATATTTTTTTTTTAATTTCACAATAATTTGTTAAAAATAAATCTCATTCTGCACATTTATACAATTTATTTTCCTGTACTGCCTTATTAAAAATTATAGAAAAACAGGTGTAAAATATTTACACCAAAAATTGATAGGCATTAATTTTTTATCAGTGTGAAACTACATATAATTTTAAATGAAGTTTAATATATTAGCTCCTGAGCTAAAGCTGCCACAAAATTTTTGTCATACACATAGACAGCCTTTTTCCAAAAATGGTCAAATTATATTCTAGAATTCTCAAAGTATGTAAATCAAAAACTGGAAGTTAAAAATTTTTATGAATCTGATACTTTCTAATTAAATGATTTAATGTAGGTGATAAAATATTGTTTTGTAAAATTCCAACATTAACAAAAGTTTCACAATCTTTTTCCAAAATATAAATTTATTAATTAGGGAAGAGTTGAGATCGCAAATACAGAGTTAAATGAGAGAGATTGTAAAAGCAATGGCTGCTTGCTGATAGCAGCCGTTGCTTTAGCAAGAGGCAAGTTTGTTAGTTTACATTCTTCTAACCCCAAAACATAAAGTTTTGGAGCTAGAAGAATGTTAACAAAGAAGCATTTTTCGATTTGGAGTTATTTTACTTTAAAAAGGTGAGAAAAATTAGCTCTTGGATAAATTTACAAAAAATTAAGGTTTTTATATAAACATATAAGACCTACAAAGGTTTAAAAAAAAAAAAAAAAGTTGTGTTTGCAATGCTGACAGGAAAAACAAAAGAATGGCAAACTTAGCCAACAAAGTTTATTGTTTGGACAGAAGGGGTTTATAAACAGGATATTCTGAAAAAGTAAAATATATCAAATTTCAGAGTGAGGGATTATAATCAGGTGGGGGTTTACTAACAGAATTTTACAGTAGTATATATCATTTCTTTTAAAATATTCTTAAATACTGTAATATTTATTTAAAAGAAATTGTTTTCTTACAGGCTTTTTATGGTATCTTCTAATTTTTCTTGTATATAAGAAGATTTAAAGAGACTCAAAAGTTGCATACTTAGAAAAAAATATATTTAGCTAATCCAAAATCGTCCCAGGGAAATAGTATCCAATATTGCTTTGTACAATATATTGATCTTTAACATTATAACCAGGTTGTGTGGGATAAATTGATTGGAAAAACATTGAAGGTAATATTTTATATATTTTTCTCTCTAAAATCGTTTAAGCTGAAGAAAAAAAAAAAACTAAAATCATATATTTTATTTAAAATTTTAAGACTTTTTTCCAGTAAAATTTAATTTGATATGATTTTATTCATATAAAAGCAATATAAGTTTGAAATGTCTGAAAAAGAATCTTTTCCTGGGAAATATATGGAAGAAAATGTTTCAAAATGTGTAGGGAAAAAATCCTTTACTTGTCCTAAATGTCAAAAAGTACTTTCATCCAAGCAAGCTTTCAACAAACATCTTGTTATACACACAGGGCATAAACCTTATAAATGTAAAATATGCCTAAAGTCTTTTTCACAGGCAGTATGTCTAAGACTACATTCTTTAACACATTCTGGAGAAAAACCTTATAAATGTGAAATATGCTCGAAAGCATTCACACAACCATGTCATGTAAAAAGACATCTTTCTACACATACTGGAGAGAAATCATTTACTTGTCCTGTATGTCAAAAAACATTTTCAACAACATCAAATTTGAGAGTGCATCTCCTTACCCATACTGGAGAGAAACCTTATAAATGTGATATATGCCTAAAATCATATAGAATGGCTAGATCCCTTAAGGAACATCTTCAGACACACACTGGAAAAAAACCGTATGTTTGTCCAGAATGCCAAAAGTGTTTTTCCAATCAACGAATTTTAAACAAACATCTTATCATCCATACAAAGGAGAAGGATTACAAATGTGAACAATGCTCAGAATCGTTCACACAGTTAGTACATCTAAAACAACATCTTCGGACTCACAATGGAGAGAAACCATACGTTTGTCCTGAATGTCAAAAGGCATTTCCTTTCAAATCAACTTTAATTCAACATCTCCATACCCATACAGGAGAACGACCTTATGTGTGTGATAAGTGCCCAAAAACATATTCAAAATCGAGACAACTGAAGGAACATTATCGGATACACACTGGAGAAAAACCATATGACTGTACCAAATGTCCAAAATCATTTGCAAGAAGACAATATCTGAAAACACATCTACTTATCCACATGGAGCAAAAAGCTCACAAATGCGAAATATGTCAAAGATCATTTAGACAGGCAGTAAATCTGAAAAAACATTTGTTAATACATTCTGGAGACCAGCCTTATAAATGTGAATTGTGTCAAAAAAGATATTCTGAATTGCGAAACTTAGAAAAGCACTTGTTGAAGCACACAGAACTAAAATAATGGAAACATAATGACTTAATAAATAAGTAAATAATTGGTATTGCATAATTCATTATATTAATTTTTTATGATACGTCAGTTCTGCAAAATTCACAAAGGCTTTTGCAGATTATAGATTATTGTTTTCTTTAAACTGTTTTTTATTTAGAGCATAAATTTGCAATGTAATGTAAAATTAGAAGGTAAATCATATTAGTAGATAGTTTAATTATTAATTATTTGATTTAATTATTATGCAAAATTTTACTTATAAATCAACTAAAAAAATTGCTGACTTTTGAATATGTATTGTTGGAATTCAAGGGAATTTTTATGTTTATTGCTTACACGCAAAAGTGAATTGTGAACAAAACAAAATTGCCTATTATAAAGTTGCAAATTTCACAGAATCAACTGTAGTTCAAGCACACACCTTTTTAAAAATAAAATTCTTAAGAGTTATGTATAAACAAATAGTTTTGTCTGCAGAAGTATTCATATGTATGTATTCATTGGTTAAATTATGTATTGTATCATCTATAAAATTAATAAAAGCAGTTCTTTTAAAATTTTCAAGTCTACCATCATTATTTTATTACATTTGGTATATTACATGTTTTCCAAAATGGCCTTCTAAAAACCTTAAAAATAAATAGTTTCATTATTATTTTACTATCACAATAATGTGTTTTGTCACATGACATAGAAAGTAAATTGCATCAACATTTCAATATTTTATCTTTTTTATGACTAGAGCCAAGAAAGAAAAAATAATAATCTTATTATAAGTTCCATTTAATGTTTTCTTATTATACGAGTAAAATGCTTTATACAAATGTTCTATTTCAGCATCATTATGTAAGTTGCCAGAAATTTTTTTTCAATTTAAACTAACATTGAAGTACCGAATATTGATCTGTTATATAATCATCAAATAACTTAGTGTAAGGTGCTATTGGACGAAGTGCTATATGAGAAGCATTATGAGTTAATACTTTCCAAATAGGTGTTTCACGAGAGGAACAGCAGAAATATCATCACCGTTTGATACATTTGTTTTACATATATTCCACAATCATGAATTTTCGACTGCTTGTTATCTCTTATAATAGTTTTCAGCATGAACTCTTGCTATCAGAGAACCACGATTCCAGAATATCATCTATCCTTATTCCTTTCAAATATCCTTAAGATGAATGATCACCAAATGTTGTATAAGTTGTTTGTATATTTTGTGGATTTCGTTTATGCTTAAAAATAATCTTGTATGAACATAAGAAGATAGTTTTGAGAGGTAATATCTTTTATTTCAGACAATATGATCTTCTGTGAGATAGCAGCTTTAGGCTTCCAAGCTATAAATTATTTCCTATAACAGAATTTTATATTGAAATTGTTTATTCTAACAGGGAAAAAAAAAAAAAAAAAGTTGCATTTGATCTTCAAATTGTTAAAAATAACAAAATTCAATTAATGACAAAAGAAAAGATAGATGCTATAGAAATAAAACGATTTAGTTTGAAAGCTGGAAAGCTCGAGGAGCTTATAGCTAAATGCCCATAGGGTTATTTAGTCATGTTTTGTTTAACATTTAGCCTACATGAGTGTTCTATCTGTATGATAATCTGTGGCTCAACTCAAAAGACACTGAGGGCTGATTTGAAAATTTGCTTCATTTTGTCAGGCTGTACTGTGTTCATATTTATATACACTTATGTATAAAGTTCACATACTAAATTGCTGTGAATAAAAAGTTGTTTTAGCATAAGAACTGGCAAAACATTTATAATGTTTCATTTTAATTTATTAATTAGTAAATTCACATCTCTTATTCAGAAGCTGTAATGTTGCACCTCTTTTATGCTTCTATTGATAGCAACTACTGAGTATGTTGTTTCCGTCTGGAATAATCAACATAGTTATTTAAACATAAAAACTTCTTCACACACCATAAAATAAAGGAAAATACTGCCGGCTTTTATACTTCAAGTGCAAAAAATATGTGCTACTACTACTACCTTTAAGGCAAAGCTTTGCTTTTGCCTCTAAGGTGCACATGTTTTTTGCACCTAAAGAAAGGCCATGTCCTTTCGAAAACAGCAATGCTTCCCTTCATTTTATGGCATGTGAAGAAGTTTTTATGCTTAAATATTTATTGCACACCAGTTCTTTAATTTATAATCAACACAGTTGTCTATGTTATTTCCATTTATAATAATCAAAACAAATGTCTAAGATTTTACTCTGTTAATAGAAGGTATTATCCACATATTCTGCTGCAGGCCACATGTGTCCTGGATATGTGGGTTGGCCATTACCGTTTTTGCACGATATAATCTAACAATTATTAAATTGATGCATAGTTCAATGATATTTCTCAGAAAAATATCTGTAAATCACTGCTTATTTGCAAAATTATAATATTCAGCATCATGTTTTTTAATCAAATGCCTCATGTATGTCTTACAATAACAAATATTTAACAAAAAGGTCTCATAGGCTACAATTCTAATCTAAATATCTACAAAAGAAATTATCTGAATGGTATGATAAAATTGTCCAGGGAAAGAAAGAGTGTTTATTAACTCAACTGTATTTATTATTTATCCATCACATCGTAAATATTTTTCAAGAGCAATAGGAAAATGTAAAGATCATACCTCCAGCAATTTCTCATAATGAATCTGGATATGTTTGCAAGTACCTGTAATTGAATCATTACCATTAATCCTTTATTTCATCTGAAAAATGCATGTCGATTATGTATGTTTGATGCAGTGTAAAAATGTTAATCTGTGCTTATAAAAAATATATCAGGCAGACTGTAATACATATGAAATATTTTGTGATCTTTTGTACACAAATCAGTGTCGTTATCGATAAGATTTTTTTTTTGTAGGAAGAATTGAATAGTAAACCTGAATAACATATACCACTTTAATGAAAATTTAAAAATATTTATTGAAAGGAAAATGCAGACAGATGAACATAAATACTGTTAAATTTTCATGGAAAATATTAAAAAATTCTTCCAAGTCATTATTTAAGAATGAAAGACACCCACACGTGAAATTATATTTCTGGAATTATATATAGCATGCATTTAAAATAATAATAATAAAATAAAAAGTTTGAAAATGTACAATTATTTTAACAATTTTCATGTATGTGTAATTGGTGCATTTTATCAAGTTTAATTTAATACGTTTAATGTTTTCTATGATAATCCTTTAAATGCAGTAATTGTCGCAATTATTTTAGTGTTTCACAGTAAGAAGATACATTAATCGTGGTACTCTTTGGCATGAACTGTTATCCATCATGCCTTATTTGTTGAAAAATAGCATCAGCACCACCTTTTCTGCAGCTGGAACAATTCAACACTATGTTCTAGTCAGGGAAGTAGACTGTTTCTATTCCAGAGACCTACATTTTGTTTCTGGTGAGAAATGGTGAATCAAAATCTGATCTCTGGTCAATTTTTTCTCCCAAAATTTATTTCCTTCCTTTCGATAACACTGCAAAAATGTAAATGCACTTTAAAAACATTTTCTTTTATGTTTCTCCATCAATAGATGAGGCATGCTTCAAGCAGAAAGTTTATGCAATTTAAGCTGCTCAGCAATTAATTTTATGCACACTCATGAGAAATAGCCAGTATCTCTATTGTTATGTGTCTGTTTGAAAGAATATACATTCATTCACATAGGCAACAGTTTCAAAATTTGTTGCAGTTCACAATCTTCTCTCAAGTTTAGCATCATTATTGATACATCCATTTCAAGCACATTGCTCCCTTTTGCAATAGCTTCATGTGATATTTCATTTTCGTCTTACATTTTATAAACTGCCAATAAATTTCAATTTAATTATATTTTTTTGCCACAAGAAAATGAATCTGTATTTCTAATTTGGATGCCACTTGCACCTTTTAAGACATGTTCATGACTGATTGTCAAAAATTACCTTGTGAAAACTGCTACATCACACATTGCAGATAAATGTCTAAAATTTTACCATAAAGTTTTATCAAAATAGCCTTTCACCAAAAATTTTTATAAAGTAGTGCAATTAACTCTTTGACTGACTTGGGTATTTTTTACTCTTGATGTTGTGATTTTTCTTAACTGACAAAAAACTACCAGTATTATTTATGCACATAAAAACTATATGCACTTTTTATTGTAGAAATACTCTGAAACTGTTTTCAGAAAGTTTAATATCAGAAATAAGCATGTCTAAAAACCTCTGAATACTAAAATTGTTGGGAAGGGCCACTAGATACAAATATGTTTTTAAGAAGACTGGGTGCTAAAATGTGTAAAAAAAAAGGGGCCACTAGGCACTTCACCCATTGAAATTAGCCTAGAGTTAGCACTTTCTATTCAAAATGAGAGCACAATAGTGTTATCCGTTATCAATCACTTTTATGTCAGCAAAATATTTTAAATCGAATACTCATTAAAATTTAAATTTCATGAACATCCATCCTTCAAGAAAAATCTTCATGAGAAAAATAAACTTTATATGTATTCCATGTGAGTAAATTATGACATATATAGAAGAAATGAATTTTCATTTATTACACCATTTCTTTAAATCTTATAAAGCAATACAATTATAATATTAATTGTTGTTATTTTATTTCAGGCTTTGTTAACATCTTTGGAAATATTTTTGCATATAGAAATAGAAGGTGCTCATTTATATTTAACATAAAATTCTTCGTATATAGTTGACTGACAAAGGGTATAAATATACAATATGAATGAGAAATCATACAAATGTGAAGTATGTCTCAAGTCATTTACGTGTAATTCACATCTAAAACGACATCGTCTGACACATACTGGAGAAAAACCTCATGGCTGCCCTGTGTGTCAAAAAAAATTTGCATTGAAAGAAAATTTGAAAGAACATCTTCACACCCATAATCAGGAAAAGCAACATGTGTGTCAGAAATGTCAGAGAGCCTTTCGAAGAAAACGATTATTAGCCTTACATATTATCACTCACACAGGAGAGGAACAATGTACATGTCCAGAATGTGGGAAAACATTTGCTTCGAAAAAAAATTTGAAACGGCATCTCGTTATTCATACAGGGTATAAACAACATATATGCCCAGAATGTGGAAAAGGATTTACAAGGCAGCATAATTTGAATTTGCATCTTCTTGCCCATGTGAAAGGCAAATTGGGTGTATGCATGAAATGTGAAAAATCACTTATAGCAGAAGAAAATAGTAATCAGCATTTCACAATCTATAAAAGGAAGAAACAGTATGTGTGTGTAGAATGCCAAAATACAAGTTCAGAAACCCATACAGAAAAGAAACGTTACTTGTGTCCAGTGTGTCACAAATCATTTTCAACAGATTATTATATAAAACAGCATATCCGTTCCCATACAGGGGAAAAACCTTATAAATGTGAAATATGCCTTAAAGCATTTTCTTATTCGGGATATCTAAAAACACATTACCGAATTCATACTGGAGAGAAACCATATGTTTGTCCCATGTGTCAAAAAGCATTTGTGAGGAAACAGTATTTTGACCTTCATCTTCTTCAGCATTCTTCATAAAACTATGAATATAAAATAAATCAGAAATGTTTCAAATATTCCTGAAACATATAAAACAACACGCTAAAATAGGCCTGTCCAACTCAAAGCACTTAGTGTGCCTATACTTGAAATCTGTTTTATTCAGGAGTGTCGCGTATATATACTTGAATCATGTATACAAATATTGGATAATATTATGATTTATATCATGATCATTTTTTTAATATTCCCACTTTCTTAGAATCATATGATTAAATACAGAATGATTATGATTAAAGTTAATTTTCAAAAAGTGATAAAAAAGAACCACTGCTCAGAATTACCTGGAATTTGAATATACTCGAAGAAAAGAAAATGTTTTCATATAAAAAAATATAGTTCCAAATTTTAGTAGTACATGGATGGCAATTTAAACATTATGTAACTGGATTCGGTGAAAAGTGACATTTTAATTTTAGTATGATGGTTATGACATAAGTTGCACATTAAAACAACTGCACTGGTCAGTGTGCAAGTTTTTAACTCAAAAATTGAATTCCAGGTCACTCAAGCTCTGTTAGTTTGAAGACTATTCATCATGATAACTTTGTACCACATCAGATGAGAAAAATTGCATAAAAAGCAATAATGGAATCAGTTATTAATTGTCCTTGGGCCAAAAAGCACACAATATAAAAATCTACTACGAAATAAGTTATTAATTATTACAAGACATGTTTAATATGCTGTCCACATTATCTTACTACAACTGAAAAACGACATATAGTCTACCACAAATTAGAGTGTAAAAAGGGTGATGTGAATTGTGTGCCTTCAGTTCAGCTAAATTTACAGTTGGACTACTGAACACAACATTTTTCTGATCTTGATGGCCAAACTGTTAGAGAATGCTTGCTGATAATTGTATCATTTCCAAAATGCTTCAGTATCTTTACAGTGTATAGAGGAGTACGATCTTTCATAAAAATAATGCCTGTCCACACATGCACGCTTTTAAAGTATTGGAATGATATGTTCTACAAAAGACTCGAAGCATTTACCACTGGTGGTATAGGTAACAGGACCTGCACTACCCATCACCTCGACAAAAAAAAAAAAAGGCTTTATAATAAACAATGCTGTCAGCCTACACCACTGTTACCTTTACTGAATGAAGAGTTATTATAAAGAAATTTATTTAAAAAATTCTCCAATTTCCTGCCAATAACCCACGGCAGTGTATAATGTGCTAAATAGAGTTTTTATGTTATTTTCAAAGTAAAATATTGTATAAACCGCAAGATCTTTACTATCTCTTCCTTTTGTCATCTCTACAAAAAATTAATATCACATGGAAATGTTTGAAACAATCTACAGTGTAAAAAAGAATTAAATTTTTTATAATTTTTAAATGATAAAAATAATACCTGTTATAATTTATATGCTTATTATTAAAAAAAAAAAAAAAAGAAGAGGCTCTACAATAAGCAATGCTGTCAACCTGCATCATAGTTACCTTTACTGAATGAAGAGGTGTTCTAGAGGAATTTATTTAGAAATTGTTCTAATTTCATGCCTATAATCCATGGCAGGGGCGGATCCAGAACTTGACTTTTGGACAGGGGGGGGGGGGCTGAGATTTTTCAAAATGTTATTCTAGACAAATAAAAAATTTACAATTGCAATATTCAATTGTGAATGCCAGTTTTTTTGTTTTTTTTTTGGGGGGGGGGGGGCGGGCTTCAGCCCTATACCTCCCCCCCCCCCCCTTCCTTAAATCCGCCACTGATCCATGGCAGTGTATAATGGGCTAATAGAAATGTTATGTAATTTTCAAAGTAAAATATTGTATAATCCGCAAGATCTTTATAATCTTTTTCTCTTGTCATCTCTGCAAAGAATTAATATCACATGAAAATATAAAAAACGATTTAATGTAAAAAGAATTTAACATTTAATAATTTCTAAATGATAAAAATAACATCTATTATAAGTATTACGATCATTTGAAAAACAGAAAAATAGATTTATGTAAAATGCTGAAAATTTAGTACTGAGATTTTTTAAATACATAACAACAGGAATGAATTCTGAACTTGTGTAAAAAAAAAGAATATATTAAATTTAATAAATATTAAACAATAATATTTTTTAAAGAATCTACTAAAATTTATGTTTAGCCCTATAAGCGTTAGGCCCGTCTTTTTCCGGCATGCGTAGTCAAAATAAAAGACTGGTGTAGCAAAATTTTGCAATATTATGTCGGTTTTTTCAAGAAAATAAGATTTAAACATGTGTAGTGTACAGTATTAAATTCTCATATTTATATTGTGCATAGTATTAATTTTATGAATCATTAAATAAATATACTGAAAAACGACTAACGCTGAAAGGGTTAAATAAAGTACTATTATATGCCGGGTGATCCAAAAGTCAGGACCAAATTTAAAATTGAATAATTCGAAAACGAATCAAGATACAAAGATACGGTTTGCACCAAACGGATGAAAACGAAACCGGGTTTTGTGTGGCAAAGGAAAGAAATTAGTTCTGTTGGCGACCAACAGATGGCACTATAGTGTTTTATTTCACCAAAAGATGATTTACAAATGAAAAAAAATGTTGACAACTTACAAATCACCTTAATTACAGTTAATTAGTACTACTACAGTAACTGTTCAATGTCCATCATTCAGAAGTACAGCTGTGAGATGATTCAACACATCGTCCACAGCATTTAGTAGCATTTCTTGCGTTATGGCAGACAAATTTTGGCGGATGGCATCTTTCAGTGCTGCTACTGATGCTGGTTGGTCGCGGTACACTTTTGACTTCCAAGAATCCCCACAGCCAAAAGTCACAGGGTGTCAGATCGGGAGATCTTGGAGGCCATGCGTGATTAAAGTAGAGACTGAGAATGCGATATTTCGATGCATATAAGCTTCGACTACCATTATCTGCTGTAGTTGTTCCTTTTTATATCGTTTGTTGCTTTGCATAATCCTACATCAAAAATACGTCAGCACCATCTGTTGGTCGCCAACAGAACCATTTTTTTTTTCATTGCCACAAAAAACCCGGCTACTTTTCAATCCGTTTGGTGCAAACTGTATCTTTGTATCTTGATTCGTTTTCGAATTATTCAATTTTAAAGTTGGTCCTGACTTTTGGATCACCCTGTATATAATTATCAATTTTTTTAATCTTTTCAAGAAAAATCAATATATATATATATATTTTTTTTTTTTCTCTCTCTCTCTTAAATTATGTGCATAATTTATACACTAATTTATTCAATTATTGTATCACTGCATGATTTTTTGAAATTGATATGGATAGTGGTTAAGCTTAATTAAAATAACTCTTATAATTGCAATTTTTTTTTAAATTAATTCCAGCTTATTAGTTTATACTTATCACACAAAGTTTATTCATTTGTACCATATATTTTTATCTATAGTACTTTAATTTAGAGATACAATCACCTGATTTTTTTTTAATAGAATTCATATAAATTGATATGCTTGTAAAGCATTGTTTCAAGCTTAATACAACTTCAGTATTATTATTCTTCGAAATAATTCCAAATAAAAAATTAATCAAATCTAAATCTTAATATTTCCGTAATTCTTTGTAAAGTATTTTACAATCAATTTACACCTATTAGTGCTAACTCTAGAATAAAAGAGCTGCCAGGTGAAATTCAATGAAAAGACAACTGGTTTTCAAAAGAGGCATTACAGTACAAAGCCGAAAATCCGGACAATTTCGGCATCTTTTTTTTTTTTTTTAAGTATAAATATGTCTAAATAAAGAACCGAAAAAGTATTTTATTTCTTAGTAATCTTCAAAACCAGCATTTGCAAAGTCTAAAAGAGGGGGGGGGGAGAGAAGATTATAATAATAGTAACAATTCTTAAACATTTATCTAATTGAGAACTATATTCTATTTCAATTATGCTCAAACTTTTAATTGATAAAGCTAAAGTACTAAAAAAAAAAAAAAAAAAAAATTCACGGAAATGTTTTAAAAATGGTATGTTTTTCTTATTTATTTTCTTTTATTGTAACTTGTATTAATTTTTTATGCAAATATTTCAATAAATCTGTTTTGTTTTTCAATTTTAATTTACTTATTTATTGTTAAAGTTGATAAAAAAAATATTACAGAATATATTTAAAAATCGTAATGTATTATTTTTTACTTGAATTTGCATATTATCCAAGCATTTAAAACAAAATATTACATTTTTTAGGCATGATTAAAAATCCGGAATCGTTGCGGCCCCGACGATTCGGGATTTTTGGCTTCATACTGTATTTACCTTAGTTTTTTATATTTGCCAACTTTTTTTACATGCATGGGAGTACGTAAAAAAGTTAGTTGTATTGCTTAAACAACGAAACAGGATAGAAATTTCACAATAACGTTATTTATATCCTAAAGTTCCATGCAAAATTTACTTTTCGATATTACTACCTCTGTTATATAAATACTTGTTGAGGTAAACCATAAGTTTATTAATACTTTCTGCAAAGAAATAGCATCCAATAATCATTCCTGGGTTGTAACTTTCGTTAAAGTGGCATCGTCATTTTGAAAGTTCTTTTTTTAAGGGACTAAAACATGGAAGTCACAAAGTACAAGGTCTAGACTAAAGAGGATGCTTCCGTACTTCCCACCAAAATTTTACGGAGTATTACACATTTGTTTTGTTGTATGCAATTTGTCTTTGTCACGGAAAACCACAATGCCTTTCAAAAGTTTTTTAGTTGTTGATTTGTAAGTGATTCTTGCAATAATTCTGTTTCACAATAGGATCATTAGTCATGGCACCCTTAGCTTTAACTCTGTATACAGTGTATCAGGGCTGGTTTTTAGCTGATTGGGCCAGTTGCATCCATTTGGGTCTCGTATCTGGGCCAAGTTAAACAAGAACAAATGTGGTTGAAGCAGCTGTGCCGGAACTGTTACCTTTACATGTATCCACTAAATCCCCAAAATATAAAAATTTTACAAAACAAATAGAATTTGCATTACAAAAATCTCATGGTTGCCTGAATTAATTTTATTTATAAAAGGGACACCAAATAGGGTTAGTCAGGCCTGTCTGTTTAACATATAACAGGAAATGCAAGAGCAAACTCGAAGACCTCACTCCCTCATCAGTATAACAATGACTCCTAGCATATAGCATATACCAGGTCTGTCTAGAAAATAATGAGACTGAATTTTTTGTACCAAACTGAAGGTCAAAGGAGCAAAGTTTGTTGGTGGTACAGGTGGTGGGGACTGTTAGCTCACTGTCTGATGGAAGTCAGTTGGCATTGAGCCTTTGTAGTGCCCAGATTGCTCATAAAGTAGGCATGTGTTTGAAAGTGACATGAGGTTTTTAGAATCCAGCAGAGTATCAAGCAGCAGCATGCCATAATCTTTTGTGCAAAACTAAACAAATAGGCTAATGAGGCTTATCATGTTACAAGAAGCCTATAGTAAGTATATTTTGTCCAAGGTTATAGAGTTTAAGTGGCACAAAGCCTTCAAAGACGGAAGAGAGAACGTCAATAACAAACAACGCGCTGGGCATTTATCAAGTTTTCAAACTTTGGGCAATATGGCTAAAATTAAAATGCTTTTGAACTAGGATCATCGGATGAGTGTCTGAAGGATTGCAGAGACGTAGGGACTACATAGAATCGATTTTGCATCAAATCATTAAAGAGAAACTTGAAATGCAGAAAATTTTCGCTTAGTTCCTGACTAAGTTCCTAGCAAAACACAGCGTCGCAACGCTGTCCCAAACACTGTACGACCCCAATCTATCACTGCTGGACTTTTTCCTATTCCTTCAGTTAAAATCCAGCTTGAGGCTGTTTTCGGTTCATTTTTTAATTTGTTTTGATGATCTGAAGAACTTGCAGAGAAATGTAATGCACGTTCTTGACAGCATTCCAGTTCAAGACATGGAATGCAGACATCAATGGGTGGCAGAGTCATTAGCAATGGTATATTAAAGCAGGAGGAGGCTATTTTGAAGAATATCAAACATTTGTAAAATTATCCTCAAATAAATGAATTTTATGGAATCAGTCTCATTACTTTTTAGGCAGACTATGTATATATATGCTGGAGAAAGATAGAGTGCTGTTGCACCTAGTGTCTATTCACACTGCACAAAGCAACAAAAAAATTGTTTTCTGGTCATGGTATATAGGAATAAGTTAAGAGTGTCAGGATCAATGCAAGTTACTGCAATTTCTCATTCGTTTTTTGCTAGTGTGAGTAATACCTACAGGGCCTTCTCTCTTTTTATCATTGCCAGAAGCCAATGTCAATGTTATTCTATGAAAAATTTTGTTCCATTGTAAATCATTAACCAAACATGTATTTAAATTCCATTTTTTACATTTAGAAAATTCACAACTGTTAAATTGGTTATCATTTTCTAAATATTGATCTTTTTTTTTAATACGTACTTTATTTTTAGTATTTATAATGAAAATTTTCACTTAGTGAAAATTAACATTTTATAGTTTCAAAATAAAATATTTGAAATTTAAAAATAAAAATTTTAGGAAACAATAACCAATTTAAAAATTATAAATTTACTGAATGTGAAAAAGAATTTAAAAATATGTATTAGTTATTGAGTTATGAGACAAAATTCTTGATAAAAATAACAATGGCTTTGGCTGCCAACATGTTGCCCTGTGTGCTTAATGCCCTAGTGCCCTAATTCCTATTAAAACTAGGTACATCGTGCTTACCATCCACAAATTGTTAATCTATATTAAAATCTGAAATTAAAAAAACTTCAGTTGGAAATACACAACCTTTAACATATTTCATTTATTTCAAACACAAAAAAAATTCAATGAATAAATTTGTTTATAATTACCTGGTTTTCCAGAAAATTTCGATAATGAGAAATTAGACCATTTGTGAAGCTTCTGTTAAAATATCGAAAGTTTTCAAAAACTTACGGAAAGGAAGACATATTCTTATATGAATGCTTTTTTATTCACTGCATGCAAGAAATTTACGTAAAAATAAAGCAGAAAATAGAAAATATATATTCCATTGAAAATATTTCCTTGGAACTAAATAATGGTAACAAAGAAATGGAACTTTTAAATAACTATTTTTAAATTAAATTAAAAATTTAAAAATTAGGAATGAAACTCATAAATTTCTGTATCAGATTACCTTCATTCGTATAAAGAATAGCACTGATTATTATATTAAAATGCACAATTAAGTTTTACATATATTTATGAGAAATGTATTAGTAGGTTGCTAGAGAAAAATTAGTTGGCATCTGATTAGTACCACACTATCTCCAGTAAGTCTTGAAGATAGTGACAGTTGCATCTGGAGAAAGAAATTTTTCCAAATTAAAATTGATAAACATATTAAACGAGAACATTTAAACAGCCTGGAATTTTTTTTCAATTGAATCTAATATTAACAGATGTTTAAAATTCGACAAAATTCTGAAAGACTTGCAGAGAAAGGGCAAGAAAAATAATTATCTAAGATTATGTCTCACTTTTATTTATAATTTATAAATATTAACCTTCACATGTTTGGAATCTTACCATGGATTTTTATTGCTAATTTTATATTAAAATACAGTTTTCATTTGTTTGGTCTGTTACCTCATATGCACTTTTTAAAGCAAGGGTGTAAATTACATTCTTATTATAACTGTAATGATTTTGTGTCTGTTGGATGAAAACTTATGGGATCCCATCAGAATTTTCCAGTCGGGCCCCGTGTCTTCTGCAACCAGGTTTGCACTCCATGAATATATTCTCTGTTAAAAAATAGTGTCAGCTTCACCTTTCCTGTAGATGGAACAGTTCAACACTTTTTTTAAGTTAGAGAAGTGAAATAATTTCACTCCAAAGAAATGTGTTTTATTCCAGGTTAGGAATGGTGAATTAAAGTCATGATTTTTTCCAAAAACATTTTCCTTTCTGGTCTTCTGATAATAGACAAAGCACCCATTAAGACCAAACTTTGGGAAATTTAAGCAGTGCTACAATAATTTTCTGCACATTTTTTTGAAAAAATATCGAGTTAAGTTTAGAGTTTGTCTATTGTTATGTATCTTTGTGCTAGAATGCATACAGCAATATTAGCTGTGATCTCAGA
Organism: Salticus scenicus; assembly: GCA_963930645.1. Classification (NCBI taxonomy): domain Eukaryota; kingdom Metazoa; phylum Arthropoda; class Arachnida; order Araneae; family Salticidae; genus Salticus; species Salticus scenicus. The sequence continues at coordinate 53,423,136 of OZ005658.1, read as the reverse complement.
ACCTATTGCAGTTGATGGTCATACCTTGTGCTTGCTGTTAATGTGAATCCATTCTTAAACACATTGCATCACTTTGCAATACCATATGACACAATTTTCACTTCATGCAACTGCTGATAAATTTTAATACAGTCATGCCTTTTCACCCCCCAAAAATTGATTGTTGCATACATTTCTCATCCAGATGCCACTAGCAGTTGCGAAGACATGTTCACAACTCATTATCAAACTAAAATTGCCTCATTAAAGCTGCTACATTGCATGTTAAAAATAAATGTCTAAAGTGCTACCATAAAGTTTCATCAAAACAGTCTTTCACCAAAAAAATTTTATGAAGGAGTGCAACAAATTTTTAACTGACCTACTTGTTTTCTGCTTATATTTGATAAAAACTACCGTTATTACTTGTGCACTTGTAGACTATATGCTGTTATTATTGTACAAATACTTTGAAATTGTTTTCAAAAAGTTTCATATCAGAAAGAAAAAATCTAAAAAAATCTGGATTTTGAAATGTTGAAAAGGGCAACCAAGTGTTAAAATGTTCTTAAGTGTGCTGCTGGATGCTAAAATGTGTTTTAAAAAGACGAGCAGATGCTGCCATCTGTGAAATAAGCCCCAGTCAGCACTGACTATTTAAAATGAAAGTACAATAGTATGAACCATTATTATTTAGTAATATATCAACAAAATAACTTAAATGAAATACAGATTAAAACATAAATTTCATGAATATCTCTATCCTTTGAGAAAAGTCTTTAGAAGAATAATTTTTTTTTGCATTCTATTCGAATAAATTATAGTATGAAAAAATGAATTTTTATTTACTATATTTTTTTCTTAAAATATATAAAACATAAATGTGATGTTAATTGCTGCTATTATTTTCTTTTTCCAGGCTTTATTACCATCTTTGAAAATGTGTTTATACACGGGAAAAAAAAAAAAGGACTCATAGACAGAATATGCTTTTACTAGCAATGAAATTGTTTTCAAGTTTAAATAATATAAAATGCCATTGCCAATAATGTTACTCATTAAATTTTAAGACTGACGTGGCTCTGAGACTTGGAAAAAGTAACTTAGACAAATACTGACTATATTTTGTTATATAAAATTATTGGTTCAACATTTCAATTGAAATAGTCATTTGTATTTAACATAAAATTCTTTGTAATTGACATACCAAAGGCATAAATATATACAATATGAATGAGAAATCATACAAATGTGAAATATGTCTCAAGTCATTTACGTGTAATTCACATCTAAAACGACATCATCTGACACATACTGGAGAAAAACCTCATGGCTGTCCTGTATGTCAAAAAAAATTTGCATTGAAAGAGAATTTGAAAGAACATCTTCACACCCATAATCAGGAAAAGCAACATGTGTGTCAGAAATGTCAGAGAGCCTTTCGAACAAAACGATTATTAGTTTCTCATATTATCACCCACACAGGAGAGGAACAATGTACATGTCCAAAATGTGGGAAAACATTTTCTTCAAAAAGAAATTTGAGAGGGCACCTCATTATTCATACAGGGTATAAACAACATGTATGTCCAGAATGTGGAAAAGGATTTACAAGGAAGACTGCTTTGAATTTGCATCTTCTTGGCCATGTCAGAGGCAAATTGGGTGCATGCATGAAATGTGAAAAATCACTTACAGCAGAAGAAAATAGTAATCAGCATTTCATAATCTATAAAAGGAAGAAAAAATATCTTTGTGTAGAATGCCAGAATGCAAGTTCAGAAATTCATTTCTCTCCCCATACAGAAAAGAAATGTTACTTGTGTCCAGTATGTCAAAAATCAATTTCCAGAGATTATAATATGAATCAGCATATGCGTTCCCATACAGGAGAAAAACCTTATAAATGTGAAATATGCCTTAAAGCATTTTCTAATTCGGGATATCTAAAAACACACTACCGAATTCATACTGGGGAGAAACCATATGTTTGTCCCTTGTGTCAAAAAGCATTTGTAAGGAAACAGTATTTTGACCTTCATCTTCTTCAGCATTCTTCATAAAACTATAAATATAAAATAAATCAGAAATGTTTCAAATATTCCTGAAACATATAAAACAACACACTAAAATAGGCCTGTCCAAGACTTATATGAAGCATGTATAATATGCCACCCACAGTTTTTTACTACAAGTTGCAACTGAGAAATGATTTGATTCTGACTTGTGGTATATTCTATCACAAATCAGAAAATGTAAAAAGTGATGTTGTGGATTGTGTGCCCTCAGTTCAGCTAAATTTGCAGTTGAACCACTGAACACAAAATTTTTCAGATAACCTCAAAGCCAGAAGCCCGAAGATCACAAGATCTTGATGGTCAGGCAATTAGAAAATAATGGCTGATAATTATATTATTTTTGAAATGCTTCTTGAGCAATTGCTTCACTAGCTTCACAATGTGTACAGGAGTGCAATCATTCACACATGCATGCTTTTAAGGTACTGGAATGATGTGTTGTACAAAAGACTCATAGTATTTACCATCGACAGCATGGATAGCAGTACCTACACTACCCATTACTTCAACAAAAAAAAAAAAAAAAAAAAAAAAAAAACGCTTTACAAAAAACAATACTGTCAACCTGCACCACAGTTACCTTTACTAAATGAAGAGGTATTGGTAGAGGATCATAGGCAGGTCAATGGATCATAGGCAAGAAATTTCCTTAATTTCTTGCCTACGATCCATTGACAGTGTATAATGTACTAAAAGAAATTCTATGTTATTTTTAAAGAAACATATTGTATAACCTGCAAAATCTTTACAATCTCTTTCGCTTGTTATCTCTGCTAAGAATTAATATCCCATGGAAATGTTAAAAACAATCTTGTGTAAAAAAGAATTAAAATTTTAATTTTTTTTTTTTTTTTTTTTTTTTTAAGGCTCTACAATAAGCAATGTTGTCAACCTGCACTATATTTACCTTTACTTAATGAAGAGGTATTGGTAAAGGAATTTATTTAAAAATTGCCCTATTTTTCTGCCTATAACCCACAGCAGTGTATAATGTGCTAATAGAAATTTTATATTATTTTCAAAGTAAAATATTGTATAGTCTGGAAGATCTTTACAATGTCTTTCATTTATTGTCTCTGCAAAGAGTTAATATCACATGAAAATGTAAAAAACAATCTAGTTTAAAAGGAATTTAAATTTCAATAATTTCTAAATGATAAAAATAATACCTGTTGTAATTAATATGCTTATTTTCATTTTTAAAAACAAAGTCCATGTGAAATATTAAAAATTTGAGACTGAGATTCCGAACTTAATATATTAAACTTTATAAGGATTTAAAAATATATATGTATATATATTATTTTAAAGAATCTACTTAAACTTATATTTATGTAAAGCTAGGGTGCAGAAAATGTTAAGACCTCTGAAATTTTCTTGAAACTCATTCTAAATTTCCCCTAAAATAACACAACAAACCTTACCAGAGTTTGAATAAAGACTGACCTTTTTTTTAGGAGGAGAGGGGGATCTTGAGTTAGAATATTGAGGGAGATTTTTAAAAGCTACTGCATTACAAATTATACATATATATATGTATTTTTTTTTTTTTTTAACTACATAAAAATTCAATGTTGCTATTAATATATCACCTGATGAAAAATTAAAAAGTTCAAGCTAATTAGACTAATTAATTAACATAATTATTATTAAGGTTATAATTCTTATATGCGACATAATTATATAAATAAATTATCACTGCTTCATCTTATTGCACTCTGTGGTCTTTGAAAACTTAAAATGCTTTTTTAGTACAAAATTTCGAAATCAAGATCAAGAAAAAGATAATTTTTTTTTCATTGCATGAACCATAATCATTTAATAAAAATTCTATACTTTTCCACTTAAAGATGGGTTACAATTATTGTGGGATATAATTTAAGAAAAATAAGCAATGTATTACTTAACTGATGTGTACAAATATGAACAAAAGCTGTACAAACTGAAAAAACTCATATATATTTAAAAAAAAAAAATAAGACAAAATGCTGTAAAGGTGCAAAATGTAGAAAACATGGACAAACTATAACCTTGAGAATTTGAGGCTATATCTGTACTGATAAGTTTAAAGGATTTAAGTCCAAAAAGTTAGATTTTGAGTTAAGTACATAGTCAGACCCAGAAAAAAATTCTCTATCGATTGGTATAAAGGATTTAAATCCATGTCATTTAGTCTTTGAGAAAATCCATTGGTAAAAAAAGATTCAAGTCAGAAATTTAGCATTAATCTTTGTATAAAATATTTAATTCAATTTATTCCCTTTATTAAATGAAGTTTGACAATCACTGAACGGCATAAAGGGTATAAATCAACATAATCCCTTTTTCCTAATCGATTCTTCTGATTAGTTTTTAGTTAGTTTAACTTTATATTTCGTCTCCTGAAAATTCAAGAATATGGACTTAAATCCTTTATACTTATCAGTACAGATATGAGAAAATAGTGCTCAAACGGGGAATGACAGAATCAGCAGCAAATTAAGGCATTTTTTGATGTGTGTCATGAAAAGAAAATAGAGTTTAACCCCCCCCCACACACACACACACACACAAAAAAAAAAAATTAATATATATATATATTATGAACGTTGCTTTAATGCTAAATAATTTTAAATTGAGTAAATAATACGAAAGCTTAAGCATAAGTTTAGAATAATAAATAACTAATGTGAAATGATTAGGCTGCCATAAACATCCATAAAAGAAACAACTGAAGTGTTAATTAATTGCTAAAATTAAAATAGTTAAGTGAAAACTGAATTTTAAGACACATAAACAAGCCACTCACTCAAAAAACGTATGTTTAATTACAGCTAAAATTTCAAATACTGCTTTATTTTCTTTCTTTCTTTCTTTTTTGTGTGTGTGTGGGAGGGGGGGAGGTGATCAGCAACTGAATGCACAATCCAAACTGATAACTGAACTTCTCTATATTGTTTAAATGAGAATCAAAACTCTGCAAAGTGGTTGTTTCTTCTTTATCTTTCTGTTCTTCCCTCTTTTTCACTGTTGGCTAAAGTAAACAAACACATGATTTCTGCCAGCCTCTGTCACTGAAGTGTTTGTTTATTTATGTGGAATGGGTGATGATTCTTGTGGCATTTTAGTTGGATTAATGGGAAGGAGTTGGAAATTTGATATATATATATGTTACCGCTAAAGTGCAGAAATCAGTTAATCTGCACATTAAGTAGGGTGATCCGTTAAAGTGAGGAAAATTGTTTTATTTCTCAAATTACCTAGTTAATCTGTGAATTACCTAGATAATCTGCACATTACCTACTAGGCACTAGTTAAAGTGAAAATAAGATATCTGGTGGTGTAATTTTACAGCACGCTGTGTTGTATTTGTTTTTTCATTCGGAAAAAAAAATATTCTTTTCTTTTTTATTTCTTTGTTTACTTATTTTAACCTGTATGTGTTTTAATTTTTATATCTTTTAAAGTTATATTTGTTTTATTTTTTATTTATTTCGTCTTTTTTATTCTGTCAATATAAGTTTGAAGATGTTATTCATTTTTAATATGAAATATAATAGCTTTAATAAATTATATTTTATAAATGAATGTTTGAATTGTAATACAGTAATGATTTCTTTTCAAAATAAAAATATTTAACAATTTAAAATTTAAAAAAAAAATTTTTATTAACAACTTATATTGCTATTACTATTTAAATACTAGAAATATTAAATTATATAAAATATTACTAGAAATATTAAATTAGACAAATCAGAAGCATTATTTAAGAAGTACTTCAAAAAATTAAAACTGCTTTAACATTTTTTAGAATGCATGAAAATTAAAATGACAGTTTTCAATGCTTTATTAAACTATATTTTGCAGCATACATATATCTGCACAAGTTTAGCAAATATATTAATTTTACAAAAAAAAAACTTTATTAACACTTTTTATGTGATCTATAACGAAATTATTTGAAAAAGCGAACCAAATTAAATAAATAAAAATATATATAAAATATGTACAGGAAACTTGAAACTGAAAGAGAAAGAGAAAAAAAAAAATGTAATGAGATGCTAAAAAATGTACAAAAATTTCATATTAAGTATTTATTAAATGCCATAATATTTTTCAAACTTAATAATTAATATCTCTTTTTTTTTTTTTTTTTTTCAGTAAGTAATAGAAATTTAAATCAATTTTAAAATAAATTTGTTTTAAAAAGTTATGGTTTAATAGTTTTAGTTCGGAAGGAAATAATTACTGTAATGTAAATCTAATATTCATAATTCAAAATGGAGTATGGAGTTTCACGAGAGACAGCTTTTAATTAAGATTAAATTTCATTAATAAAATACAGACCCTTATCAAAGTTATATTGACAGAATTAAAAAAGATAGAAATAAAATCAAAATTAAAACAATTATAACTTACTTGTTACTTTAAATTTTGTGTTAGTCATAATAATAAACCTAATCATGGCTTCCATCCTCCACATTTTGCATTTGCCGTTTATCGGTTTATCATCATAGCGTAGCGGAAGTGAAGGGGTAAAAGTTTTAGTTATTTTTGAAGGTCATTCGCGTATCTGTATCATATGGCTGTTTGACGTCATAGTGAATGTAAAAAAAACTAAGGCTCGAAACAAACATTTGAACTTTAACGATACTGAAACCGTTAATCTGCAGATTACCTAGTTAAAATGCGGGAAAACTCTTTATTCCGCACTTTAACGGGTCATTTTAGTTAATCTGCAGATTAACAGATTTCGCATTTTTACGGTAACATATATATTAAGCTTGAATTTATTATGAAATACTTACCACATTTATTACGTTTTCTTCTAAGAAAATAAATTTTTTAAATTTTTCCAGACAGCTAAAATATTCTCTGAACCTTATTTGCACATGAGACATATTCTGCACCTTTAAAATAAAGTATACTAAAATTAAAATCTTTAAAAGTACAAGGTTTGTTTTTCTTTGTTTTAAAATAGTTTGCCCTTGATGGGTGGTACCATGCTTTTGTTATTTGCAGTGATGGTGAAATCTATTAAATTAAGATTTTGAAGATGTGGAGTTATTTCTAGATTATATAAATAGTATATTATTTCTTTGTAAAATGAATGTCACTTGCACTAAGAAAATTTATTATTGAAATTTTCAAATTAGTGTAAGAAAAAGAAAAATAGCAAATATTATAAAGTGTTCTGTTAAGTTCTTTGGAAAGTAATTTCTCTCTCCTTCTTTTTTTAAATGAAAATGAAAGATTTTTTTTCTTATGGTGTATAAATATTTTATTGAACTATAAATTCTATATTTTGAACCAATAGTTTTTGTCATCTTTCTGACAGCACAATTCCACGCAAAAAACTGACCCAAGTCATTTTTGATGTCCTCATTTGAAGTAAAGTTTTTGCCATTGAATAAGTTTTGTAGAAACTGGAGCAGATAATAATCTGAAGTAATATAATAATCTGAAAATCAGTTTTGCATTATGGTTGAACACTGCACCTTTTCTATTGATCAATTCTAGCCTTTTCTGTTTGAGCGGCTCTTTCAGTTTGTCCAGTTGATAACAGTGGACTTCAAAATTGATCGTGATACTGTCCAGTAGGAGCTTAAAAAAAAAAAAAAAAAAAAAAAAGGAATGATATCCTTCAAATCTCGCTGAATACAGCATTGCCTTTTTCGATGAACATCGGGTTTCAAAGTGCTTTGAGTCAATTCACCTTTATTATTCTGTGATCGCTTGTATTAAACTTTGTATAAAGCCTGTTTCTTATCCCCAATAATGATTTGCTTCAAAAATAGATTGATGTTTGAGAAGCAAATCTCAGACCTCAAAGCAAGAGAACAAATTGCTTTCTGTAAAAACTTGTGTATCCCATGTGTTAAAAGTTAAACGAAAGCGTTTCACATGATCACAAACAGTCAAATTTGATAAATTCAATTTCTCAGTGATCTCACATTGTATTATTCGGTGGTTTGCATCAATCCTTACTTTTATTTTGTTTTAATCAGCTTCAACTATACTTCCAGAGCATGGTGCATCTTCAACATCAAAATTCCTGGAACAAAATTTTGAAAACCAGTTTTGATACGGGCATTCTATTAATACCTTCTTCATACACATGGGATATATCTTTTTTTACTTGAACATTGTTTTTGCCTTTTCAATAGTAGAAAAGCAAAATGTGCCGAAAATGCTACTTTTTTCTTTTCATATTTGATAAGCCACTAAACAGAAACTGTTGTGACAATAAAAATAAACTTTTTCTCAAATAAGTCTTGCTATGTCAGCTATCAATATATTTGAGAATGTGTATTAATTGTGATATTTATGTAAAAAAATACAAAAAAAAAAAAAAAAAAAAAAAACTTCTGTTGGGAAGAAATGAAATTACTTTCTGAACAACCCAATATAATCTACATTACAGAAAAAACAAACATTTTAAAATGTATAATAAGCAAATTATAAGCAGAAAATTAGAACATTAAAAAATATTCCAGACATTTTTTAAAAAATCAAATACCTCATCTGTATATAGTGATAATGAATATTCAGAATGAACAGAAAGAAATTTTCCTGTTGCTTTGTACAAGTATTAATGATTAAGGGAAATTTATAAGCATTGGCAGCCAAAGCTGTTGTTATTTTAAAGGAAATTTTGTCTGATTACAAGTCACTATCTAATACATATTTTTAGATTCCATTTTCACATTCAGTAATTTCACAACTGTTAAATTGGTTACTGTTTTCTAAAATTTGATTTTTTAAATTTTCACTAAGAAGGAAAGTATAGAGAAATTGCACTAACTTGATGTTGATCCTCAAATTCTCAACTTATTTATATAACATGAACAGAAAATAATTTTTCTGTTGCTTTGTGCCAGTGCGAATAGACACTTATGGACACAACAGCCATCTGTTCACCCTTATACGCTGATGATTTTGTTACACTGATGGCACAGTGATGCCTCTCAGTACTGAATTGGCTTGCAGATTGTCTCTCGCTTTTCCTATTATATGTTAAACAGACAGGTCTGATTATTCCAATTTGGGGGTCCCTTTTTTAAATAAAGTTAGTTCAGGTTCGGGAATGCATGACATTTTTGTAATGCAAATCGTATTGATTATTTGTAACATTCCTATCTTTTTGGGGATTTAGGGGATATGCATAAAAATGACTTGTGTGCAACTTCTACCACATTTGTTTTTGTGTTGACTCATATGAGAAGCTCAATTGGGTGTAATTGCTCTATTTGCTAAATATCAGCCCTGATACCGTGCATATACAGTCAGGGGCGTAGCGTGAAAATTTGATTGGGGGGGGGAGACCTGACGTTTGGCGCCCTTTCGTATTCCTCATCTGAAAATGCCACCCACATACTTTCAAGAGTGTTGCCAACCGACGAGAGGGCCTGTACCCCCCCCCCCCCTCTCCTTCGGGGCATTATTCCTAAAATCTGCCAAGAAAAAAAAAAAAAAAAAAAAAAAAAAGCTGTTTTTTTTTTTTCCCCCTCCATTTAGTAGCTTTTTCTTTTATACTTCTTTGGAGCATTTAAACTATATTAATTAAAAACGAAGTGTTGAATTACTAAACTAAATGTATGAAAAAACCTTTACTGACTTCGTTGCTTGTCCTTAAACTTTTCCACCGGGAACCCGGTGGAAAAGTTTAAGGACCCGGTGGATCTTTCTTAGGACAACCAGAGTATTGGTTTGAGATAAAGTAGAACAACTGAAAAAGATTTTTCCCCCTTTTCCAACAAGTTTAAAGATATTACATTATAATTCAGGTAAAACATAAAAATTTCAAAATAAATTTTAAGAAATGAAAGTAGTAACTGTTCCTAAGGAAAGCAACTTTATGTTTTTAGAGTGGATAATACCTAATCTCACCGACAGCCGTGGCTGATGTTACTCTATGAGAAAGTTTGATTTCATGATTACTCATTACATAATGTATATTTAAATTCTGTTTTCACATTTAGAAAATTTACAATCGTTTATTTATTTTTAATGTAATTCTTTGTTCAAAAATCTGAATTTTCAATATGTGCATTTTTCTCTTTCTTTCTTTCTTTTCCTTTTTAACCGCAAAATGAAATATTAAAAATTTATCAATTTTTGGAAAATGAGTAAGAAAAACATAAGCCTTACACATTTGTTCTGATCTGTCTAGTCTTTCGAAAGAAATTAATTACTTAAAATCTCTTGCTCTTTCTCGAGGCTATAATCACTGTATTATTAATAAAGCTTTATATAAATTCAAGAGTCTAAACGTTCTGATACCAAATTGAACGATCACAGTCTCATTCCAGTTGTTTTACCTTTTTATTTATCACTTTCTTTTAAAACTTCTAAAATTCTCTCTCCGTTTGGTTTTAAAGTCATTTAGAAACCCGTCAACAAAATTAAATTATCTTCTCTTAAAGATCCCATTCCTACTGAAAACCGTTCTGGCATTTATTTAGTCTTATGTTCGTTGTGCAATTTAGTTTATATTGATCAAACAAGAACGTGTTTGAAATATAGAATAAATGATCATCATCGAAATGTTCGTAATGAAGAGATCTCTAAATCTATTGCTTCACACTGCTGGGCTCATAGTCATCGTTTTGATTTTTCTAAAACTAACATAATTTCATCTCCTGTCTTCTCTTCCCATTTGAATATCCATGAAGATTTTTACATATTTAAAAATTCGAAAAATCTTCTTAATGATATTTGTTCCACTTCATTCTTGTCAGATGCTATGAAAATACTCGTACTCACATTAGTTCAATTTTCCTTTAATTTTGAAATTTTTAGATTTTGTTCCCTTTTTTAATCTAATTTACTTAGGTATTTATTTGTTTTCTTCTTTTATTTCATAATTATGTAGGGCTGACACTAGGCTAATTTGGCATGGTGCCCTTTTTCAACATATTTTAGCACCTGGCGGCCCTTTAAAAAAATTTTTGGTATAAAGTAGCCTTTTCTAACATTTTAAATGTTTAGAGGCCTTCACATTCCCCTCCCCCTGACTTTTAAACTTTCTTAGCAGTAGTTCTTCAGCATTCCTGGAATAACAAATGCATACAGCCTATATATATATACAAGGAAAATTAGTAATTTACTTTTGTTACGTACAAAAATCATAACATAGAACACTGCAAATTATGAAAATAATGCCCCTTTTGATTGAATTCCCCCAGGCGGCCCTTTTATTTTAGAGTCAGCACTATTCTCCTCACACCAGTATTTATGTTTACATTCATCTGCATATATTTTTGCTGCTCACTTAAAACGATTTTGTGTGTTTCTGCTTTGACTGCAGTACTTGTGCCTACTTTTTTCGCCTGACGAAGGATCGTGTGTTCTTTCGAACCGAAACAATTATTGCAAGTTTATTGAATTTTATGGTGTTTATTCAAAGTTTTGTAATTATTGCTTTTAAACGCCAGGTCTGTGGTGTTTTCTTATTATGAAATTAGGTATTGTTCACTCTTAAGGAAAAAGAAAATCAGTAATTTGTTTATTATTATTATTTTACATATTTAAACCAATTAAAAAAAGTTTTTCTTTTTTCCCATATTGTGTGAAAAATATTTTAAGAAATGTAGTAGCCATTGCTAAGGAACGGGACAGAATTACCGCATGCCTTTATGTGGAAGAACAAACTAAAAAAGAGTCCCATTGTCCAAAATTAAATCTTTTTTATACAGAAATTGATATCTTACTTAGGTGTTGGTGTCGGTGTTTGGGAAAAATTCCGAGTGACTGTTCTAGGGTCCTAGGCCTGAGGAAGAATGCCTTCTGTGGAGGTCTTTCTATGGGATCCTAGCCCGTATTTACGCAAGTTTCGGAGAAAACCACGGAAAATTCCGAACGACTAGGCCGACAAGTGCGATCTGGGATCGTACCCGGCACCTCACGTCTACCTGCTTGACAGAAAGATTGTGGATTCAATAATCGAGCCAATTGAAGATTATCATGAAACTCAGTCTCTGGTGCACATAAACTCTGTCGTAGCTGCAATATCCTTCATGCTCCGTGAAAATAATACCTCTGGAAGATACTGAAGCGGGGCAGCCCTCTTCCGCAGAAGATAAAAATTGTGATGGCTTGTCTTCGGATCGCCACTGGGGCGTTAATCCCAAACCGCCGCCAATTGGCCAATATGTGCCTATTAATGCGACGTTAAATCAGCTTCCTTGCGCTATTTCATGTCACGAAACACTAGTTGAATTCTATAGACTTATAAATATTTCAAAACCCGTAAGCGATGAAACTAAAATAAAAAATTTGCTTAAAGGATCACTTAGAATCAAAAATTGTTAGTGAGAAATCGTTATAACCAAATCAAACCTTATCTAATTTCGTTTTTATACAATAGCCGTAACGTACAATAAACTGCTTTTTTTTTTTTTTTTTTTTTTTTTTCCCGAGCTAAGGTCTTGAAAAAACGTAATTTTAAGTCTTTGGAGGTGAGAAAGCGATTGTGCATACTTACGAGTCAGTTGTAAGTATATGAAATGGGAGAAGGGCGCCGCAGTCGCCACAGAGCGTGAATTTGCTAAGGTCAGAATTTTCAAGGGTCGTTGCATGGTAAGCGAACATGCTGTTGTAGGTGCCTGAACAGGGAAGGGCGCCGCTCAGCTGGAGTTTGCTGCAAACTTATTTTTAAAGTGTCCTGAATACGATCAAAGTTTACAATAATCTTTTGCATGGTAAGCGAACAGACTACTGTAAGTGTTTGAAATGGGAAATCATGCCATAGGCGCCCCCAAACAGGAATTTGTTATAATCAGATTTTTTTAAGGGTCGTGATAACGAAGAGAATTTTCAAGGATAGTTTGCACAGTAGGAAAATTGGTTGTTATACACGTTTAAAAAGGCTGTTTTAGGCGTCTAATTAGTTAAGAGGGCCCCACCTAACGGGAGTTTGCTACAGTCAGACATTTTAATGCGAACTTTTTTTGCTGGTCGGTGAACCAGTTGGTTGCCGAAGGAAGCTTCTGATGCATAAAAATCTTAAGTGTTTTTGGTAACTAACGATAATCAACAAAATTATGATCCACTTTCAAATGAACTTCAAAGCGCAAAACAGCGCCCCAGAAACCTCATTTTGCCTTTGAAGGTGCCTGAACAGGGAAGGGCGCCGTTCAGCTGGAGTTTGCTACTCTTAAAGGGTCCCGAATACGATTAGAATTTTCAACTGTCTTTTGTACGGTAAGCGAACAGGCTATTGTAAGTGAACAAAACGGGAACTCATGCCATAGGCGCCCCCAAACAGGAATTCGTTATGATCAGATTTTTTTAAGCGTCATGAATACAATGAGAATTTTCAAGGGTCGTTTGCACGATAGGAAAACAGGCTGTTTTAGGCGTCTAACTAGTTTAGAGGGCGCCGCAGGCGCCACCAAACGGGAGTTTGCTACAGTCAGACACAACTTTTTTGCTGGTCGGTGAACCAGTTGGTCAGCTTGTGATACATAAAACTCTTAAGTGTTTTTGTTAAATAACGATAATTAACAAAATTATGATCCACTTTCAAATGAACTTTAAGTCGCAAAACAGCGCCCCCAGAAACTTCAATATGCCGCCCTATTTTTTAAAACATTGGGGGGGAGACTCCCCCCCCTCCCCCCCCTCAAGCTACGCCCCTGTATACAGTTAAAGCTAGAGGTTGCCATCATTAATGATCTTAACAGTGAAACACTAAAAACTATTAAGAATCCCTTAAAAATCGACAACCAAAAAATGTTTGAAAGGCATTGTGTTATTGCGTGACAAAAAGAAATTGCATGAAAAAAAAATATGTGAACTTCTGTAAAGTTTTGGTAGAAAGTATGGAAGCTTTCCTCCTTATAATCCAGATCCTTTACCTTGTGATTTCCATGTTTTTGATCCCTTGGAAAAGGAAATTTTAAAGTGACAACTTCAAATTTCAACTTCGATGAAAGCTACAAGGAGAGAGAGAAAGAGATTTGAGGATCAACATCAAGTTAGTGCAATTTCTCTATACTTCCCTTCTTAGTGAAAATTTAAAAAATCAAATTTTAGAAAACAGTAACCAATTTAACAGTTGTGAAATTACTGAATGTGAAAATGGAATCTAAAAATATGTATTAGATAGTGACTTGTAATCAGACAAAATTTCCTTTAAAATAACAATAGCTTTGGCTGCCACTGCTTATAGAGATTTCCTTTAATCATTAATACTTGTACAAAGCAACAGGAAAATTGCTTTCTGTTCATGTTATATAGGAACAAGTTGAGAGTTTCAGGATCAACTCAAATTACTGCAATTTCTCATTCATTCTACACTAGTGTGAATAAGCCCTTAAGAGGCCTCTCTTATCATTGCCAGAAGCCAAAGTCAGTGTTATTCTATGAAGAATTTTGCTCCGTTATAACTCATTAACCAATACATATATTAATATTCCATTTTCACATATAGAAAATTCACAATTGATAAATTGGTTAATGTCTTCTAAAAATTAATTTTTTTAAATTTTATTTTTAGTATTTCTTATGAAAAAACACTTAGTGAAAATGTGCATTTTACAGCTTTAACATAAAAAATTTAAAAAATCAAATTTTAGAAAACAAAATTTAACAGTTATGAATATACTGAATGTTGAAATGGAATTTAAAAATATGTATTAGTTAATGAGACAAAATTTTCCATAAAATAACAATGACATTTGCTGCCACTAAAGTAGAGACTCCCCTTAGTCATTAATATGACAATCATTTTAATGGTGCCCCATATGATTATAGCCCTTTAAAGCTTAAAATTACAATCACTACTTTAAATGTCCACATTCCCATTGTAACTGGTGTTATTGTTCTTGCTTAACATCCACAAATTGTTAATTTGGTAATCTACATTAAAATCTTAAGTTTAAAAAACTTTAATTTGAATACATAGCCTTTAATATATTTCATTTATTTAAATATATATCTATATATAAATAAATTTGTTTATAGCTGTCCAATTAAGCCTGGTTTTCCAGAAAATGGCCAGTCATTAAGTTTTTGCTAAAATATCAAAAGCTTTCAAAAACTTATGGAAAGCCTGAAATATTCTTACAATAACGATTTTTTAATCACTGTGTGCAAGAAATTGACTTAGAAATAAAATAAAAAACATATATTCCACTGAAAATATTTCTCAGAAACTAAATGAAAGATATATTTAAAGGTAACACAGAAATGGAACTTTTAAATAACTATTTTCTAAATTAAATTAAAAATTCACAGACTGGGAATGAAACACGTAATGTAAATTTGTATAACAAATTACCTTCATAAGTATTATAAACAGCACTGATTATTATATTAAAACAGCACAGCACACTATTCTTTTTTGTTGGTAAAATGTGTTACAAAAGAACCACCAGATGCTACCATCTATGAAGTTAGCCTAAAGTCAGCACTATCTGTTTAGAATGAAAGCACAATAGTATGAGCCATTATCATTTACTTTTATGTCAGCAAAATAACTTAAATGCACATCAGAATATAAATTTCATGAATATCCATCCTTTGGGAAAAATCTTCAGCAGAAGTATAAACTTTATTTGCATTCTGTATGAAAAAAATAAATTTTTATTTATATATATTTTTTTTCTTTAAATATATAAACAACATAAATGTGATGCTAATTGCTATCATTATTATTTATTTTTTCAGGCTTTATTAACAACCTTGGAAGTGTTTTTGTACATAGAAATAAAAGGTACTCGGAAGGAGAATATGCTTTTGCTGGCAATGAAATTGTTTTCAAGTTTAAATGGTATACACTATTATTGGCAATAGTGTCACTCATTAAATTTTAAGACTGACATGCGTCTGGGACTTAAAAAAAGGAACTTAGAAGAATACAGACTACATTTTGTTGTATAAAATTACTGATCAACATTTCAGTTGAAATAGTCATTTGTATTTAACATAAAATTCTTAGTAATTGACTTACGAAAGGCATAAATATATACAATATGAATAAGAAATCATATAAATGTGAAATATGTCTTAAGTCATTTACGTGTAATTCACATCTAAAACGACATCGTCTGACACATACTGGAGAAAAACCTCATGGCTGCCCTGTGTGTCAAAAAAAATTTGCATTGAGAGAAAATTTGAGAGAACATCTTCACACCCATAATCAGGAAAAGCAACATGTGTGTCAGAAATGTCAGAAAGCTTTTCGAAGAAAACGATTATTAGCCTTACATATTATCACTCACACAGGAGAGGAGCGATGTACATGTAAAGAATGTGGGAAAACATTTGCCTCAAAAAGAAATTTGAGACGACATCTCATTATTCATACAGGATATAAACAACATGTATGTCCAGAATGTGAAAGAGGATTTGTAAGGAAGCATACTTTGAATGTACATCTTCTTAGCCATATGAAAGAGAAATCATATGCATGTCTGAAATGTCAAAAATCGTTTACACCAAAAGAAAATATTAACCAGTATTTCATTATCTATAAAAGGAAGAAACACTATATGTGTCTAGAATGCCAAAAAGCATGTTCAGAAATACAATTCTCTCTCCATTCAGAAAAGAAACATTATTTGTGTCCAGTATGTCAAAAATCATTTTCATCAAAATGTTATATAAACCAGCATATCCATTCCCATACAGGAGAAAAACCTTATAAATGTGAAATCTGTCTTAAAGCATTTGCATATTCGGGATATCTAAAAACTCATTACCGAACTCATACTGGGGAGAAACCATATGTTTGTCCAATATGTCAAAAAGCATTTTTAGTGAAACAAAATTTCGATCTTCATCTACATGAGCATGCTTCTTAAAACTATGAATATGAAATAAATCAGAAATTTTTTAGGTATTCTTTTTAAAGAACATTATATGAAACTGTTTGGGGAAATGAATCAAATTTTATTAGTCAGTGGCATCACTGAGAAACCGACCAATTAATGCAGAGTAAAAAGGATACAAATGATTTAGAAACATTGAAATTTGGTAACAAAAAAACTTGACAAGCTTACTTTTTTTAGTTCTTGCTTTTAAAGAAATCCCCTAAAATATTTTTTTTTCCCCTCACAATTTTTACTTTTGCAAATGAAGAGAGGAAAATAAATGTCAGCATAAAAAAATTAGTATAAATGAGATATGATTAATGAAGATGATACATCCCTACACTGTGTATTTGAATCGAAAAGAAATTAAGCAAGGTATATGTTACGGCTACCTGTCATGAATAAAACGTAGAACAGTATAAAAAGTCGGTTAACATTTAATTTTATTTTTTATGAATTCCAGATTAGATTATGGATCTTTTAAAAAGCTTTCCTAGGTTAGTGTCTGACCCACGTCTGATATATTTGCCATCAATGTTATGAAACATACAAATGATAATTGACACAAGAATTAAAAAGTATTTTCAGCAAAATAAATATTGAAATACAATTTTTATTAAAATCACACAATCAACTGATTGGAAGAAAACCATATTTATTGAAATTTTATTTTTCCGACAGATTGAAAATAATGCCTGGACCAGGAGTCGAACACCGGATCTTTGACTTGCAAGGTCAAGGCTCTACCAATTGAGCTCTTCAGGCCGACAACCGGTCAGCATTACTCACTCAGACAACCTTTAGGCAGAATCACACAATCAACTGGGATTATGTGATTTTAATAAAAATTGTATTTCTTTCTCCCATTGTTTAATGGTGTTTTCCCTTACCTGCGGCTTATTTCTGTTGAGCTATCTACATGATAGACCAGGTGTTTCTGCCTAAAGGTTGTCTGAGTGAGTAATGCTGACCGGTTGTCGGCCTGGATAGCTCAATTGGTAGAGCCTTGACCTTGTAAGTCAAAGATCCGGGGTTCGACACCCGGTCCAGGCATTATTTTCACTCAGTCGGAAAAATAAAATTTCAAAAAATAAATATTGAATTAATATTATCTTATGAGGTATGTCATAAAGAATTTTTTTAATATTCTTATTTTCTCATAATCTTATGAATAAATATATAAACACAGTTGGTAAAGCTGTACAGATACCCTATTGTAATTAAATTTTCATTGGAAAGTGAGTTGTATTTTTGTGTAATTTTTATAATGGATGAAATTTTTCAGCTTTTCAAGTTGAATTCACCCCCCCCCCCGCTTCTTTTTTTTTGGGAGGGGGGGGTTAGTAGATATTTTTTCTTTCTGTTATAATATACAAGTAGCAAACCTGTACTTTGTAAATCAAAGTTTGTATTTTTTTATGCATCTTTCTATTGCACCATCTAATCAAATAAAGTTTTACATCTCTATGTTAGTGAAAACAATCTGCTCTCAATTCAGTATCAATTAATTAAAGACATAATAATTAAATTATTTTTTTCTACTGTAATGTTTTTGACATCTAAATTCTTATATTTTGTTTTAATTTCTGTCTTTCACATAAAGTTTCAGAATTTCTTTTTTTTTTTTTTTTCAATCCTTTTGTCAGTCTCACCCCTGTATGAAAATAACTAAATTTTAAACAATTATTTGGAAAAGATATATTTCTACATGTAATAAACCTTTTATTGCCCAATAAGTTTTCATTTGAATCAGTCTGAAATTGTTTATATCTAGAATGCAGAGAGGGGAGTTTTGATAATTTGACACTTTTAAGGTGACCAGAAAATTTTTGAACAGAAATGGATGTTGTATAAGTGAATTTCTAGTTTCAAAGCCACCATTAAAGATTTATTGTTGCCATTTATGAACTTAATCAGCAAATAATAAAAATTAATAGTTAAAAAAGTAAATAAAAAGAGCGTCTTACCAAATTTTAATAACAGTAGATTAGCGAGCTTCGCCTGCTAGCGGGTCAGTATTTTTAAAGGAATCACTATAATGAATGAATTCTCAAAATCACATATCATCACTCATTAACATTACTCTTAAGAAAAGAAATTTAAAAAAAAAATCATTTGTGATCGGGTAAAAACTCTCACTGGGTCCCCAATGCCTCTCGCCTCTGGCAGCGTAGACCCGTGTGTTGCACGTGCGTATTCCCTCACCATCCTTATGATTTCTCAAAACTCGGTGTTAGTTATAAACTTTCATTCTTAAGAAAAGAAATTTTAAAAAAATCATTTATGATCGGGTAAAAACTCACACCGAGTCCCCACTGCCTTCGGCAGCACAGACCCATGCGCACGCACATTTGAGGATATATGTGCGCTGTGTGCACATATTCCTTCTCAATTCAAACTTTATTATTAAGAAAAGAAAATCAAAATTAAAATCATTTATCATTGGGTAGAAACTCACACCGGGTCCTCACTGCCTTCGGCAGCACAGACCCATGTGTGCACACGTGTGAAGATATCCATGTGCTGCGCGCACATATTCCTTCTCAACTCAAACTTTTATTCTTAAGAAAAGAAAATTTTAAAAATCATTTCTCATTGGATAAAAAGTCGAACCGGGTCCCCACTGCCTTTGGAAGTGCAGTCCCGTGCGCTCTGCACACACACAGATTAGGATATTGTTAATAGTAAACCTATAGTTTGCCGTTTTTTTCTTATCGTTATGCTAATTAAATATATTAAAAATTAATCACTCTTAAAATAAAGCTTAAAGAAAAAAAACGTTAGTTGAAAAAAATTAAACACTTATAAAAATCCTAATTTTAATATATTTTCTACTTACCAGGAAAATAAATATGTCGTACAATGAAATGCTATATTAAGGAGCTTTTAAATTTAAATCATCCGTCTTAATTTTGAAAACGCGAAACGTAAACAATAGCTAACCTTCCGGAAGTTCCGACTGAGCCGAGTTTCAAAAATTTGCATAAAACATCTAACGATAGCCGAAAACTACGCACGCGCCGCGCCGGCACATGCCCCGACGTACGTCCGGAAGATCACTTCGTTTCTCCCGCGAAGCTATAAATAGCGAACGGCGATGGTAGTGTGTGTTGCTTTTGCTCTTGCCCTTGCCTCTGTTCATTTTTCGCCGATGCCGGCTTCATGAGATATCGCCGTAATATGTGGCGTTTATTTTTATATTCAAATAAAATCTTTTCATTGTTTAGTTAGTTGTAACTCACGTTAATCCTTTTTTGTGAGTTCGAAATTTAAATGAAATTTATATGTGTTAATATCGCGACAATAACAAGTGGAAAAAAACGTCACGTCTTCTACCTAAGTTTCACCAGTGGGTCTATTCTGGCCTTTTCGTTAAAAAGACAAAGCGATCGTTATTTTTTCGATCGAAATATCTTTCATAACGATATTCAGGGATAAAGCGATTCTGCCTTCCGAACGTTATAATCAAACGAGAATGGGGGAAACTGCTTTCGAGGTTAACTCTTTCATCCAATCAGGACGAAGCACGTGTTTTGTTTTATTATGATTACAAGCGAGTAGCAGACGATGGTCGCCATGTTAAATATAATAAAATTAAACATAATTTATACGTCTCATTAATATATTAAAACCAATGTAACACTTAAAAATGAGATAAAAGATACAAAAATTTAAAACTTTAAAAATACATTTTAATTAAAAAACATTTAAAACACAAGACAGACGTTTCGGCTAGAACACTAGCCCTCCTCAGTGTCAAACATACAAACACAACATTTACAAAAATTCTAAATACATCATATCAAGATTAAATAATCAGGAGGATAATCTTGATAATCTTATTATCATTTAATCTTGATATGATGTATTTAGAATTTTTGTAAATGTTGTGTTTGTATGTTTGACACTGAGGAGGGCTAGTGTTCTAGCCGAAACGTCTGTCTTGTGTTTTAAATGTTTTTTAATTAAAATGTATTTTTAAAGTTTTAAATTTTTGTATCTTTTATCTCATTTTTAAGTGTTACATTGATGTTAAATATAGATTGTTTGTTAATTTGTTTGTTGTGAAAATTAAAATTAAAAAGCAAAGGCACAGTGTGGATTATTTTATGTGTTGTAGCAGAGCAGTTTTCCAGTTCAATTTAATTGTGTCGGCTAGATGAAAAAGAAATTTAAAATAGCCAAGTTTTATGTTAGACTGGCTGTTACAATGAAATCAGCTACTCGATATAAATTATTTACTCGGCAAAATAGAGGAAGTATTTTCTTATCACTTCTTAAAGATTCAAAATAATAGATTTAGTTTACTTACATGGTATGTACTTATGTTTTAATTATTTTTTCCAAAAATTAATTTTGAAATATAGTACAATGCATCTTTATTATGTTATTTATTTAAAGTAAACTTTTTTAATCACACTCAAATTTCTGTTAACACATCCGTATTAGAGAATTCTTTTAATAATGAGCGAATATATTTTTAAGTTTGAATATTTGTGTTTTTAATTTCTTTCTTGTTTGAAATAATTTTTCGTTTAAGTGCAATTGAAATATTTGATATTTAGATATATTTAAGTAAAATTAAATAAAATGCAATGCTAATTTAGTGAGTAAAACATAAAAATATTTTTCTTTATTTATAAATTTATTTTTACTTGAATAATTGAAGTTAAAACTTATAAAGTCATTGTCAGTTGAGATGATAAAAAATATTCAACGATTGTTTTATATAAATATCATAAAAATTGTTTGATTTTATTAAATTAAATGTGAATTGTTTTTAAATAATGTTATAACTTTTTAACTGTTTAACCAAAAAAAAAAAAAAAAAAAAAAAAGGTATATAGAAGTTTGATTTAATCTGTATATTGATTTCTAGAAAATTATTTCTAAATTTATATGAAAAGTGCGTTACTCAATTTTTTACATAAATATATGAATAATATATTGCTGTCTAAAATATATTAAGCTTTAAAGTTGTTTAGATTTACTAAGCCCAAAATATTAAATGAAAGTATGCAATTGTTTAGAATCATTCAAAATAATTATTAAAAAAAGAAACTAGATTCACAACTACAGCTGAAATTTTTATAATTTTAAAAGAAGAAAGTTTTAATATTATATGTATACACACACACACATATATATATATATATATATATATTTCTAATTTAGTAAATAAAACATAAAAATATTTTTCTCTGTTTATAAACACATTTTTATTTAAATATTTGAAGTTAAAACTTATAAAGTCATTGTCAGTTGAGATGATAAAAAATATTCAATGATTGTTTTATATAAATATCATAAAAATTGTTTGATTTTATTAAATTAAATGTGAATTGTTTTTAAATAATGTTATAACTTTTTAACTGTTTAACCCCCCCCCCCCCCCCCAAAAAAAAAAAGGTATATAGAAGTTTGATTTAATCTGTATATTGATTTCTAGAAAATTATTTCTAAATTTATAAGAAAAGTGCGTTACTCAATTTTTTACATAAATGTATATGATGAATAATTCATTGCTTTTAAAAAAAATATTAAGCTTTAAAATTGTTTAGAAGATTTACTATACCCAAAATATTAAATTAAATCATAAATTTAAATAATAAACATTACATCAAAAAATTAAATTATGTATGGAATCGTTTAGAGTCATTCAAAACAATTACTTAAATATATATATATATATATAATAAATAATAGGTTCTCAACTACAGTTGAAATTTTCATAATTTTAAAATAATAAAGTTTGTATTTTATTCCCTTTTCACTTTATTTAAATTTGCGTGTGATTAAAAAAGTTTACTTTAAATAAATAGCATAATAAAGATGCATTGTACTATATTTCAAAATTAATTTTTGGAAAAAATAATTAAAACATGAGTACATACCATGTAAATAAACTAAATCTATTATTTTGAATCTTTAGGAATATGTGTGAGAAAAAGTGATTAATTTTTATTTACATTCTATGTATTTTAAGCTTTGCTAACATTTCTTTAACCAAGTTTCCTTATTTCATAAATCATAACTATTTCTTTAAAAAAAAAAAAAAAAAAAAAAAAGAATGATTAAACACCTTTATCATACCAAAAAGGCGCGCCATATTGTAACGAATACAAGAGCCACTCAACGACAGCCTTAGAGCTCTCGAAAAATAACGAAGATAAATATCGCTAAAATTTCGATCGCAACAGCCCAGAATACCAAATTATCGTTATATTCCGAAGATCGTTGAATTCCGAAGGAATATAACGAAGCGAACAGGCCAGAATAGACTCACAGCTCTTTGTAATGAAACTTAGTTCTTTTTCTGCAACCTACATGGGAAATAAAAAGGTGTTAAATATTGTCAAGTCTTCTTACTCACCTTGTTTGTCATCCAGCATCTGCTTTGGTATGTTTGTTATTCATAAAAAATATTTGTCTACTTAAATTATCTTATTGTTATCAATTTATATTTATATAAACTTTTTGTTGAATTTATTGTTTCAATTAAAACACAAATTGAATTAAAACTTGTTATGGTCATTATTTACTCATTTATACATATTTATCTTTCAGCATATTTACTTACTCTAGCTTCCATTTATCTAATTCATTTAATTAACTTTGAATGTTGTTTAGCTGGTGTTTATGTCTAGAGTGGCTCCTCTGCTAATTCACTTAGCCTTGGATCTACTTCACACCAGCTAACAGATATACGCGCACACAGCGAGCGTATTTCTTCCTCACCCTTCCTGCTCCTTCTAATTAACCTACATCTACCAATTTTGAACAGTCTAACTCAATTTCTATGTTTTTGCCCCCCCCCCCCCCCCCCCTGCCCTCATAATAATTTTACACTTTCAAAAATATCCTCCTTCAACTTGTAATCTCCATAACCCTATATGAACGGTCTACTAAATTTCTAATTCTTCCCCCCCCCTCCCCCCGCATTTTACAAACTGTATAAACAAGAATTAAAAAAAAAAAAAAGAAAAATGCACATTCAAATAGCATGCATCATTCATTGGAATGGGTTGAATTTTAGTAAGCCATTCTTCCAAGAAAATATGTGAATGATATTTTTCACAATCTGAGGTGATATTTTTAATATTTTCAAAGTCCATAGCTTTTTCAGTTGCGTGGGACTAATTTCAATTGAATATCAATATTTTTATATGCCTGTTTGTGTTCTTTGATGCGAATATCAGCCAAACATCCCGTCTGTCCAACATAGGTAGATTCAGAATTTTTACAGGGAATACATACTGGTATGTTTAAGGAATGGGGATAATAAGTTCAAAATCCAAAACAAAATTATGAATTTGATTTTGAGGTTTAAATGTAGAAGAAATGTTAGAAGTTTTCAGGCTTTTAATTATGCTTTCCGGAACACCTTCATAGTACGGTATACAAATAAAAGTTGCAATTAAGAGCAGGAGGAAGGGAAGGAGAATATTTGGGTATGAGAAGTTCAGTAGTTAAAATATTCGATAAACCGAAATTCTTGTCCTTATTTTTGCCAAGTCGATTACGGTATTAGATCTTTGAAGCTTACGAGTAGTTATGTTTTTATAAGATAAGGGTACCAACCTTATGCAAAACCCCCAACCTGGAGGACCATTGTGTCTCTCTTAGTCTGGTGTCTCTCTCTTTGTGTCTCTTAGTCGACCTGCCCGACTTGGGTGGCCCTACAAGTAGCTAAACTACCGCCGGCATAGCTCTAAGGGTCGATAGAACAAGTATCACACAAGTACAAGTAAGTCATAGAACAAATATCACACTTTAGCTACTTAGAATGTGATCTTACTTATGAATATGAGAACGAAATATAAAAGAAATTGCACAAATTCCAACACATCTGCAGAACCTTGAGTAAAACCCTCAAGAGGAGAACACGAAAAAAAACTCAACTTAAACTTTATAAAGTCATGGATACACCTGTCTTGCTCCACGACTCAGAGTCAGCAACATGGACCTTGAGGAGCCAAGATCTGAGTAGAATTCAATCAACAGAAATGAGACATCTAAGATCAATAAAGGGCTGCACAATCACCGACAAGACCCGAAATGAAGACATCAGAAATGAATTGGAGATATTCAACTTATGTGATAGAGTACAAGAATATCGTACTAAATGGAAAGACCATGTACAACGCATGCCAGTGAGAAGATTCCTCAGAGCTGCCTTTGACTACATCCCGAAAGGCAGAAGAGACAGAAGACGTCCGAGAAATAGTGCAATCACAAGTATAAGAAACTTAGAAAAATGCCTTACACCGGTCTAAATTTGCATAGTAAAAATAATTAAATTTAAAGGATTAAAAAGCTGATGAAGTAGACACAGATTTTTTTGACATATTGAGAACACTTAGTGTTGCTTTCAGAAATCTAAGTAGTACTGCTGCTTGCAAAAATGCTTGTACTTATGAACTGTGAACGGCAGCTCAGCGTGGAGGATGGGGGGAATTCTACAATCACAAACATGAAAAAAAATTAGAAAAATACCTCACGCCAGTCTAAGTAGACAAATAATAATAATTAGATTAAAGGACAGTTGGTTAATCAAAGTGACACCGAATTATTTTGACATATTGAAAGCACTTTATGCTGACTCTAGAAATCTAAGTAGTAGTACTACTGCTTGCAAAAGTGTTTGTACTTAGGAGCTGTGAACTACAGTTCTGCATTGGAGGGGGAGGGGTGCAATATAAGTAGTATTAAAAACATAAAATACCAGTTTCTTCCTAGAATCTGGTACCCCTGCCAAAACTGGCAATGATGCGCTGCACATGGCAAACCCATCAGCCGGTTGGGTGAATTCGCTCCCCTTCCATAACCATATCAGCGCTTTCATCTCACCGCAAAGAATTTTTATTACGATAAGAAGGCCAGCTGCAGCTAAAACATAACTAATACCTCCTGGCGGAGTTTATAGTGTGCCTGTACAAAAAGCTAACTTACAGGGTGAGCTAGCAGATAGCGAGGAGCATGCAAAGGATTTCGAAAAGAGATTCGTGTATATGCACATGCGTTGTAGTGACATGTGATCACAGGACGCCGTATTTGAATTGTAAACAAGTTCGTTTGTCGACAGATTCTGTTGTCTTCAGCGATCGTGCAGGATTCTGAATTTTTTAAGCTTTAATCATTATTAATTACATTTCATCATGAACTTTTCATCCCCATTCGGTATTTATCCTTAATCATTTTTAACCATTATTAATCATAGTTAATACTTTAACTAATTATTTATTTTTAAGATCATTATTTGTTCCGTTGCGTAGAATTTAGAGCAGCATACTAGCCAACTTTACCGGTTTTCCCGGAAGACTTCCGGTTTTTTAATGTGTCTTCCGGACAGATGATGAAATCTTCCATTTTTAAAAAAATCGCGGATATCGTTCGTTTTAAAAAGAAACCCAAATGTTCTACGAAAACTCCTGATTCCCAATCTTTTTCCATCCATAACATAAATGTCAGTATTCATTTCAAACTTGTTTTATAAGATTCTAGAACATTTAATGAAATAGAATTGTTAAATATTTCTTGCTGATGTAATTATCTTTTGCCCCCCCCCCTTTATTTATCTACAATTAGTGATCAGCAATCAAATGTTCTGCAGAAGTCTTTTCTTTCCTAATCTTTAGCCATCTGCAACATAAATAATAATATTAATTTTGAAGTTATTACATTAGATTCTAGAAGTAGAGTTGAAAGATTTCTTACTCTGTAATTATTTTTGTATTTCCTCCCCCCCCCCCCCATCCTTTCCTTGGATTGTGATCAATTCTAGAAACAATAAAGCAATGGAAGTGCTCAATATTTCTCACATATGTAATTATTTTTAAATCTTTATTGCTGAACTTAATGACCTCAATGTTTTCCTCAATTAAATTAAATATTTGTATGTCATATTTATACCAAATGTGTAAACATGGGGGAAAAATGAAGAATAATGTTTTCAGGTAGGAACATTTTTCCCAAATCAATTTAAGAATATTAATACTCAGTTGGTTTTATGCACGTTTGAAACTGATAATTAGCTACTGCTACTATTTCTTATATGTATGATTAATGTACATACACAAAAATCATATTCTATATTTATTTAAAAAATTAGTTATACTTTAACTTAACTAATAGTACAGTCAAATTAGACCAAAAAGCACCAAATAAGGGAAAAAATTTATAAAGTTTTGAAACTTTGGAATAACATTCATGGGGGCTCTAGTAATGCAAAACAAAAAAGTTCCCCCTTCCTGGGGGGGAGCTCCCCCCCCCCATTCTCCCCCTTTTCCCCTCTAGACCACATAGCTCTTTCATATTAGGGAAAACAGATATAAAAATTTATAAACGCTTGAAATTTTAGGATAACATTCATGAAAAGTCTAGTAATGGACAAGAAAAATTTTTTTCCCTCCCTGTGGGTAAGCTTAACCGCCCCCTTTGCCCCCAAAATTGTTTAGCTCCTTCATTTTTTTTTTTTTTTTTTTTTAAATGAGGGACTATAAAAGGATTATATTATAGGAATAAATATTTATAAAGTTATAAAATTTTGAATTAATACTCTTGAGGGTTCCCTCCTGCCCCCTCCCCCCCCCCTCAAAAAAAAAAAAAAAAAAAAAATCTCTTTCACATTTGAAAAAAAGGAAAAAGAGGAAATAATTTATAAACATTTGAAACATTGAGATAACACTCAGGAATAGACTATTACTAAAAAGAAGACATCCCCCTTCTCTGAATAAGCACCTCCCCCCCCCCCTCTCCTTTCTCCCCAAGACGTACAGTTCCTGTAAATTATGAAAAATAGGAGACTCTAAAGGATTAAAGGAATTTATTACAGAGGTATATATTTATAATGGTCTGAAATTTTGAAATAGTGCTCTCGAGAGCTCTAGCAATGGAAAAACGAAAATTCCGCACCCGTCTTCATCTGTTGGCGGAGGATACCTCTTTTCCTCCCGAATTTGTACAACTTTTTCAGATTAAGAAAAACCGAGAAAATAATTTACAATGTTTTGAAATTTTAGGATAGCACTCCCCCCCCCCCCTCCCTTTTCCTCTTTTCGATCTATGGAAATCCAACCGTTTCAGTTTTTCATATTTTACACAAAACCGTTAAGTTTACTATTACAAAAAATAATTCTTTTTTAAGACCTCATATATCATATATATATATATATATATCATATATATAAATATGATCAATCTTTTCGGAATAATTGGCAACGGAGAAAAAAAAATGAGTTCCTGATGTTGGTATGTTTTATATATTTTTTACAGATGAGAATAATATACGCTAATAATATAATCTTCTTTCAACTTGGTCAGATACAAAAAACGGGTTTTAAATATTTTGAATTTGCTCAACGCTTAGAAATTTCTGATATCGAAGCACGCATAGCAAAATATGACGCAGATGCTTTGATAGTTAGGAAAGCAATTGATGCATCTGATTTAAACAAGCAAGTCGTTATTGTTGGACAAGATGTGGACCTTATAGTTTTACTGATAGCACTTGCCCCAGAAGATAAGGACATTCTATTCATGAAAGAAGGAAAGGGAAATGTCAAAGCAAGATTTTATAGTTCCAAGGATTTGCAAAGTTCATCTGTTATTAAAAATGTTGAGGATTTTATTCTATTTCTTCACGTAATGAGTGGTTGCGACACCACTTCGGCCATGTTTGGAAAAAGGAAAGTGTAAGTAGTTCAATCGTTTAACCGATCTCACTATCTTCATGATATACCCAAAGTGTTCAACGATCAAAAATCGACTTGTGACTCAATTGAAAAAGCTGGTGAAAAATTTATTAGTGAGATGTACAGTAAAGTTAAAAAAAAAAAAAAAAATGCATCTATAACTTCTGAAATGAAAATATTGAACGATCTCAGAATTCAATGTTTTAATGAATTAGTAGGACATGCAAGGAATGCTGTCATCCTATCGTGCTTGCCACCTATCACTGATGCTGCATTTTCATCGGGTTTACCTGCATGTACAGATGTGGTTGGAAAATCGCTTGGATCCAAAGACCTGAGGCTGGAAAGTATCTAATTCATACTTGTCTCATGTATATCTAAGAAAAGCGCATGATTAAAAATAAATACTAAATTTGATTTCATGTGGTTGTATGCAAGGTTGTGGAAGGAAATGCAAATGTGTAAAAGCAAATTTATTGTGTCAGGTCAGGAATGTATAACAATTGTCACAGGCAAACCTGCACCAATAAAGAACCCATTGACATGACAGAGGAGTTTGAAAATGACTTTCATGATGAGCTTGATTACTTTTTATTCGATGTTCAGACGATTTTGTAAGTAATAAATTGACTTACATTAAAATTGTTTTATCTACATTTTACTTAATTATTGCTGTATTTATTTTACCTAGTTTTTACCTGAATTTCATTATTATCGTTTCAATTTATTTTATTTTTTACAATTTAGTAGCTTTTAAAAACTTAAAGGAAAAATCATTTTTCGTTTATGCATAATGAAGAGGACATTTTGTGCAGAATTTTTCAAGGCATATTATTATTATTATTATTATAGTAACTGTCTTTGAAAACCAAATAATTCTGTGTTAATTAAAAAAAAAAAAAAAGAGGAAAAGAGAAAGAGAAAACTCACGAAAAATTTTGAAGTAGTTTTTATGGGGGGAAAGGGCAGTTGGAAGCCCCTCTCAAAGAGGAGACTTTTCTGTTTCCCATTGAGATACTCCATATGATTAATGTCCAAAGTTTTAAATCTGTATGCTTCTTTCTAACTATTTTTTTTTTAATTGAAGAAACTGCAGTATTTTCGAGAGGGGGGAGGGGGATCATCCTTCCTAAGGAAGGCTTTTTGTTTGAAACCTTTTCAAGCGTACTATCTAAAAAAATTCAAAATTATATAAATAATTTCCATTGTCTTACTTTCAATGGATTATACAATTATGGGGCGAAGGGACAGGGGGAGAAGCTCTTGCTCCAGAAGAGGGTGAATTATTATTATTCTTAGACCACTCAACAATTTGTCCACAAACTATAAAATTCTACAAATTATTTCCCGATTTGTTTTAATTTCAAAAAATTATACGATTTTTTTTTTGGGGGGGGGGGGTGGAGGGTACCCAGAGTAGGGAACTTTTGTGTTTTCTATTATTAGACCCTTCAAGAGACCTTTCCCCAAAACTAAAAACTCTTATATAACTTATTTTCGTTTTTTTCTTAATTTCAACAAAATTGAACTATTTTTTTATTGGGGGGGGGGGGGGGGGGAGAAGAAGAGTTCTCACTGCATGGTGGAATTTTTAAAAATTTTGCATCCTATTATTAAGCACCTCAAGAATATGTTATACCAAAATTTCAAAACTCTATTTAACCATTTTTCTTATTTTCAATAAGTTATATAAATTTTTTTTTAGGGTTGGGGGGGGAAGGGGGAGAAGGAATCTCTTACCCCAGGGTGGGAAATTTTCAATTATTAAATTACTCAGGAATGTTGTACCAAAATTCAATACTCTCTAAATTAATTTTCTATTTTTCTTCTTTTCTTTATTTAAACGAATTATACATTTTTGTGTGTGTGTGTGGGGGGGGGGGGGGTAAGCTCCCACCCCACGGTGGGGAACTTTTTTCATTTGCATTATTAGAACCCTTAGGAATGTTATGCCATAATTCTAATACTCGATAAATTAATTCCCTATTTTTTTTTCAGTTCAACGAATTATACGGTTTGGGGGGGGGGGAGTAGGGGGGAAGCTCCCCCCTCAGAGTGGGGAACTTTTTTGCTTTGAATTATTAGACCCTTCATAAGTATAATCCCAAAGTTTCAAAACTTTATAAATTTTTTTCCTAATTTGACTGTACTATAAGTTTTTTTGTCTATTGTTTAAATAAATTTCTTACAGATTCTGTTTTGTAAATATTTATATGTTGAAAAGGAATAACTTCTTTTAAAACTTTTATATATTTAGAATAATCAATCTATAGTAAAACGTTTTTATAGATTGCTTCTAAATATTAAAATTGTAAAACTGTATTGTTTAATACGTCAAAGGAAAAAAAAAAAAATCTTCCCTTTTTTTATGAAATCTTCTGGTTTTTCAACAAAAATCTTCCCTTTTTTTATTAAAATTGGTTGGCAAGTATGGAGCAGCAACTATTCATTTATGAATTAATATTTAATTCCCGAAAACTTTAAAATATTTTCTAATTAATTATAAATAATTGTAGGAAAAAAATTAAAATATACATTTAAATATTGAAGCAGTTTTTTTTTTATGATAATTTATAATAATAATAATAATTGTTTTATTAAATGTTATCAAATAGTAATAATTGAAATAATGCTATTAATTTACCTGACACATTTTTTAAAGTATTTCTTTAAATTTTATTTATAAAACGATATTAAAAAAAAAAAAAAAAAAATCTTAAAAATATGAAATAAGAATAATTTTATTAGTACATATTGATATATATGTGTAAATGTCTGAAACAAATAATGATTTATAATACATTTCCTTATATATTCCTATCATACATTTCCTGAATATTCTACCTATTTAAAATATTTTTAAATAGAAATACAAATATAATGCATAATATATATATATATATATATATATATATATAGCCAACAAAAAAAAAAAAAAAAGAAAGAAAAGAAAAGAAAAGAAGAAGAAAATGAAAAAGGCTTTTGAATGTACAATAAATAAGGCTAAAAGCTATAATCAGTGGGAAAGTAATGCAAAGAACTTATATGTACTATAGGATAGTATAAGTTCTTTGTTCAATATAAGCAAGATAGTGAAAATAAAACACAGCGACCGTACGCCATTCGACTGTGCCGTTTCCCTGTAAAGTTGCTTTTGGTGTATTGTTATTCTATCAAGTCACGCGATTAGACGCGTTTACATTATCACTACGGAAGCAAACCTTCCTTCCTATGGTTTAAGTTCTTTGTCTCACTGGCTTAGCCGCTTAACAGGAACATTAGAATTGGCTGATTGGTTTAGCTTCGTAACAGAGGCGCTTTTCAATTAAATTAATTGAAAATCTGCCATTTGCCTACGGATGATTGATTGTTTTAAATGGCTTTTACATTCGTTTCTTCTTTTTTTTTTTTTTTTTTTTTTTTTTTTTCGAAATTGTGATGACATTTGTAAATAAGATTATTTCTAGATTTTAGTATTATTTATTTTTTCAGGTTTAAAACTTAATTTTTTTCAATATATTTTATATATTTTTCGATTAATTTATTTAGAAAAACAAAGAGCATGATAGTAATTGAAACAGCATGGATTTTTATGCGTTTTCTGTATTTTAATATTTTATGTAGGATTTTCTGATTAATACACTGCGTTTTAGGTGCATTCAGTGAATTTTTACGCGCTCACGAAGCGATTATGCATCGGAATACTGACCGCGGCAGTAAAAGTTTTCATACATTTACTGATTCATGTGCTACAAATTAAGGGGTATCCAGTGATATTTTCTTTTGGTTTTGTTTTAATGCTCGTGGAGCGAGCATACATTGGGATACTGACCGCGGTAGTACAAATTTTCATTCATGGCGAATCAGCAGTATTCAGTGATTATTTTATTATCTTCTGTTTTATTTTAATATGCTTGCGAAGGGAGCATGCATTCGAGTACCGATCTCTGCAATCTATAGATTTTCAGGACGAAAGAAGAAAAAGAGGTCTTAATTTAAATTTACTTAAAATATATACAAGATCTGTCCCGAAAGTAATGCGCCCCATTTTCTTCTGCCGCGACTATCCGTTGCACAGCGTTGCCGCTTGCACGGAAGGGTAGGTGGAGTCTTGGGAACACAGCAGCAGTCGGCTCTGAGCTCCTGCAGAGTTACAGTGCCTTTTTCAGTGAACCCTTGGGCGGGTTCAGGCTCTCGACCGATCCAGGATCGATCCAATTGGTCGTGGAACAATGCGTCCAGTCTCTTGGACCGGTCTGGATCAAAGTCGTCCAGTGTAATGTGTTCCATGGACCGGTCGTGGATCAAATCGACCACGAATTTTTTCCGAGTCATTTCATTTGATCCATTTAATGATACATTGCTCTGATTGGCCGTTGGTTATTGCTCTGGTTTCGCCATCTATCGGTCCTTACAAACGCGAATATGGATACAAGCATTTTTTTTTTTTTTTT
The DNA here is from genome assembly GCA_963930645.1 of Salticus scenicus. Lineage (NCBI taxonomy): Eukaryota > Metazoa > Arthropoda > Arachnida > Araneae > Salticidae > Salticus > Salticus scenicus. The sequence continues at coordinate 53,390,131 of OZ005658.1, read as the reverse complement.
TTGGTAAAGAAATGTATTATTGTTTTAGAATTATAAATATATTCATGCAATGGATTGAAATATAATACAATAATGGAAATTAAAATTCATGATTTAAATCAAAATTTAAATTTTATATTTTTTTGGCAATGTGTAATAGTTTCATATTTCTTACCTTACATCATAATAATAAAAGTTGAACGTACATCAAATATTTGAATGCTATATATTTGCTTTAAATTTCAACATTCCAACTTAAAAATGTTTAACAAAAATTAGCTTGATAATAAATCCATAAAATATTACTTAAAATTGTTTACAATATATCGTTAAAATACAAATATGCATAATTGAGGGAAATAATTAAAAAAAATTTGCTGGAAAATTTTCTAAAATTAAAATTTTATTGTTATTATTATTATTTTTTTTTTTATAATTTTCAAAAAAGAATTATATAATTAATATTTTTGTATCTCAGTGCATATGAACCCAACTATGCAGAATAGAAAAAAATAGATATGCATCTATCTTTTTTTTTATTATTATTATTCATAGTTAAATTACATTTTTAATTAATGAATTAAATTTTCCTTTAACTAATTTAATTCTAATATTTTAGAGCTAATTTCAAACTAAGCCTACAGATGGCAGCACCGATTTTGATCCAATAGAGGGATCGGAGTCGTCCAGCCTCTTCTTTCGACCGGTCGTGGATCAAATGTCTCAGGGCCCAGTTGGATCGGTCAAAGTGTTCCAGAGGCTGGACTCACCCCGTGTAAGTGCTCGGTCGAAATCAAGATGGAAAAAAACTCTTGAGCAGAATTATTGCAGTATTGTGAGGACGATTCGAGTTTTTTGGACAATGTGATAAGTGGTGACGAATCTTGGATCTTGTATGACCCAGAAACAAAAAGACAGAGCGCAGAGTGGCACACGACGTCATCCCCACGCCCAAAAAAGGTAAGAATGAGCAAATCGCAGTCCAAAGCGATGCTCATAGTTTTTTTAGATTCTAAGGGAGTGGTTCGTTTTGAATTTTTTCCACTTGGCCAACTAGTCAACGCTAAATTCTACATTGAAGTACTGAGAAGGCTAAAGCAACGGGTCAGGCGCGAGATCAAGAATTCCTGGAAGCTGCACCATGACAATGCTCCCAGCCTCACCTCCTTTATGACGACCGATTACCTAACCAAGACCGGTCTCAACGCTCCCCCAGCCACCTTACAGTCCTCATTTCTCCCCGCCCGACTTCAAAGGGCAGCATTTGGGGACCCTGAGAACATCAAGGCGGCTACGACGAGGTTACTAAAGGACATCCTTGTGACTGACTTCCAAGACTCATATAAAGCATGGGAATCGCGTTGGAACAAGTGTGTTGAAGCAGGAGGGATGTATTTCGAAGAATATTGAGTAATTGTAGGAATTGGTTCAATAAATTTCTTAAAATAATCTTTTGTAGGTACGATCCACATTAGTTCGTTAGTGTGATTTACATTTTAAAATAGGATTTATTGATGTTTTTTGTATTTAAAATTCCAGTAACAATCGAATTTGTTAGTTTAATTGGTACGTTAAAAGGATCGTCGATGTGAACAGCCGCCCTCTTGGAAAATAAATCATGTTCACAAGCTGGCAGAGATCACGCCAGCAAAAGTTGCCAAAGGGGTACTGCAAACTAGAATTTTACCAATATCTAAGAAAATACTTTACTCTAAATCTACACAAAAATAAATTAAATTAGAGGCACTGAATAGCAGGAAAGGTAAAGCATGGGGCTTTTTAATCATTCGGCAGGGCTACTAATATCTGAATTTGATGCTCCTTCTCCTTAGCAGTATTAAGATCCTGTTATTGATTGTTTTGAACTTATCATGCTATACATTGATTGCAGTCCATAAACTTTGATCATAATTTAAAATTGATATAAACAGTGGTTAATATAAAATTAGGGTTATTCAGCTGGTCTTTCATAACATAACATTTAATAAAAAAAGCCTTCTTCACAAAATTCAAATGTATAAAATGGATATTTCAAAAATCGATTTTATTATTATTATTATTATTATTATTATTTACTTATTTATTTATTTTTTAAATAAAAAATTACCCTTTTATAAAATACTAGCAGGCTTTGCCAGCTTCGCTGGTCAATATATTGAAATGAATCCTCAAAACATCATATCATTAATAATAACTAGTTAATATCCGTCAAAATTTGATGGATGATGTTCAACTGAAATCTTTTCATGGCATAAAGTTTAAAACACCCTTGCTTTAATGTTTCGCATTACTCTTAACCAGTGTAAAACGCCCTGTTTTAATCAATTATCTTTTGGTTGGTGGGAGGAGGGATAATTTTATGAAATTTCAATATTCAAAATCTAAGCATACTCCACATAATAAAAACAAAATCCTAAGGTTTTCCTAATTTTATTTTAAATATGACCAAAAGAATGTTAGCAGTAATTTAAAAAAAGACAGAATTTATATAAATTATCGGAAGAATCCATATTTCTTAATGAGATGGTATCAATATTTGCGATAATACTTACCAAATCATCATGCTTGTAAATTAATCCCACAATAGAATTCCTCTCTGTCACACCAAATCGACTAATAATCGAAAGAACTACACTCGTTTTATGTTTACTGCGCAATTTATTCGTTGGTTTTCACGTGAAATGAAAGAATACAAAAATTTTCTACATGATTATGTTAACTTACTATCAACGATAATAGTTCACAATTTTTTTAATAAAAGACATACTTGAAAGACAATTTTATTCACTTGTAAAATGCTTGTAAATTATATAATTAATTCTAATTTGCCAACAAAATAATCAGTGCATTTTAAGTGTAAAATAATAGCTTTGATTCTGATTTTTCATTCCCATATTTGTAAAATCACTTGGATTTAATCCAAAATATTAATTCGTTGTATTCTAAAAATAAATTGCAAATCGGAATAAAGTTAAAATTTGTTTTTACTGAAAAAAAAAAAAAAAAATAGTTCATGAACAGTTTTTTTATAAAGTAAGTTTTTAAAAATAAGTTAAATTGTTATATTCAATGACTTACTAAAATTAAATCTAAAATCAAAATAACTTAAAATTTTTCTTCCAAAGGTAACTATCGTACATTTGGAAATTTTAAAAGAAATCATGAAATCAGAATGTTTTAAAAGTAAAGATAAGATAAAAACCAATTTGAAGGCTTATCTTTGAAATCCAGCTTAACAGTTTGAAAATAAAGTTCAGACAGAAATACATTAAAATAGTTGTATATTGAAGAATAATAATAATCAATCATATATAAAATTACGCCTTTCTTTTATGAATTGTTTTTTTTTTTAATTTTATTTATGAGAGTATTAAGCATGTAAATTTAGGAATGAAGCTACAGAAAACCCATGAAATGATCACTAAAATAATATAAATGAAACTTTATCCCCTTTTAAACTCAAGAAGATGGGTTTGAAATATATTGGTCAATATAAGAAAGAAACAGGGAACGGTGCATGAGCAAAATATCTCAACGTATAATGTTATACAATGGTATATTATTATTTAAATACTTTGTTTGACATTGAGATGTGATTTAAGCAAATTTGTGAATTTCTTTAAAATAACTTTACTACTGTGCAAGTTTTAAAAATATAGTTAAATGATTATTGCCATACGAATGTAAATGAAGCTTTTCTTTCTTCAAACTAATCAATATGCAAAATGTAGTTTACTACATAGTATAAAAATAAAATCTATGGAGCATCAATGATATTCCGTACAATATGACAGTTTTAGTGCCGTACATAATCTAAAGATAAAATAAATAAATAAAATCTCAGAGTTTTCTTTCTTTCTTTTTAGGGGAGAGGTATTTATAAAAAGATACACTTTTAAAATCACATAAATTTGTAAGGAAAAAAAAAAATAACCTAAAGTAAATTATAATAGAGTTTTCTTTATATTCTACAATTATTATTTTATTTGCACTTGGAAACAGACTATGCTATTTAAAAATAAATTGATTTTGATTGAATTATTCATTTATTTTTTTAGTATTATAATACTTTATTCTATCAAAATAGTATATTTCAACAAAAGTATACTGTTAAAAATAAATAAATAAGAATGAATTTAATACAATTAATCTCTGATATTTCATTTCAGTATTATATTTCAGCAAGTTAATTTGCTCATTAAATTTTTAATAATAAATTATATTATGTAAATTTTTACTCGTATAAAATATCAATATTTTTAAGGTTAATCTTTTTAAATTATTTTTTTCTGTAATATAGTACTGAAATGAAATATCAGAGATTAATTTAAAATTAGATTAAAAAATAAATAAATAAAATAAAATAAAACCTCCTTTGATTTTAAACATCTTCACTTTTTCTAAACAAAGTTTTCAACTAATAAAAGTTAACTTTTAAAGAACAATAAACTCGATAATTTGTTAATTTTGAAAGGTTTTTTTTTTTTTTTTTTTTTTTTTTTAAGGAATTGAAAAAAATATTAGGAATATTGTATGGTATATTTATATGATAACAGATGGCGCCACAAAAACTCTTTAAATATTATCCTGTGTAAGAAATTTTCGGTGAAATGAAAATGCATACGACGCGACGGTAGCTGATAAGTATTCGCGAATTGCTTTGTTTTTAATATACTTCCTTGGAAGCTATGAATCAATGAACTAATCGTGTGAATTGTTTTTATTATTGAGCTTTACTCAGGCGTCTGCTATAGACATGTGAAATATCAATGTCGTCAGCTTGAACTCTATCATCGATGTTCATACTGCACTGCATAAGGGGGAAGGAATATTCCATAGAATAACAATAAAGGAAGAAGGAGCGTATATGTTTTGGTTTCGGTTTGTAAAATCCAGGAATGCCGGGTATAGGGTTGTAACAATGCTTCAATCTGATTGGTTGGTGACTTGTTGGCGCGATTTTTGAAAACTGTCTCGTCTCTCTGTCAATCAGTCAGCGAGGCAGCACCCACAACAAACAACGATAAATGCACCGACGCCGAAGAGGGTGCCCTACTTCAAGGTTTTGAGCAGCCAGAGCAGCTTTCGCTGGCAGTTCACTAGAAGGGGTTTGTAAGCATAGTATAGACGTGCTCCTTCTTCCTTCATTATTATTCTGTGGAATATTCCCATTCCGAATTGGTTCATAATTTTCTCGTGCATCCCCAGATCGTGCGATATTGGTCTTAAAGAAATACCTTTGTGTTTTAATATATATAAGATAATAACCAGCGGAGCGGGGAAACCCTGCAAGTGTTTTATAAAAACACTAAACTCGGTACATTATATGTAATTGTTTATTGAAAAATTTAAGTCTTGATTTTCTGTGATTTTCCAGATGGCTGTATCTCAGCTAGAGATGCAAGGCTTTCGGAACACCCGTTTTTTTTCCTGGGAATTTAAGACAAAATTGGGAATTTTGAAATTTCCCCAAAACTGGGAATTTTGAAATTATGAATATTTTTATAACTTTTTTTAACTATTTAGCCTCCGATCTTTAAATTAACTTCAATTCCTGCATAGATTTCCTTTTCGTCTCCCTTTCCATTCTTACTGAGAATTAATAACATTAAAATTTTTTTTATTCATAATTGGTTTGTGAATGTACTATGAAACAATTAGAGAACTGAGCTTAAGATTTTAGAAAAAAAAAAACAATTAAATTCAAGTTTCATTTAACTTAAGTGAAGTATTTAAGGAATTAGTTTGTTACCTGATAATTTTTAAATTGTTCTTTTTTTTTTTTTTTTATTACAACAAAGAAAAAAAAAAAAAAAGAAGAAGAAGATGAAGAATTCTTAAATTTAATATGTTTTAGGGAAATATATAAGTAATTCGAAAAATTTCACAACTTGTGTTAGAAATGCAGATACTTTATATATATATATATGTGTGTGTGTGTGTGTGTGTATAAAAATCAGGAAAACAATATTTATATAAATTTTTATCAAAAAATTTTCATTGTAGGAAATTTAATATCAATTTTTACAAACTCTAATAAGAAATATTTCTGAAAATAACTTTGGATACCCTCGTATCTGGGTCAGTCGATGATGGGGCGCGCTTGCGTGTCACCTGTCTTATAAAAGAAACTATACCACTGTAGTAATTGCATAAAATGCCATCGCTTCTTTCTAAAAACCACTTCATTATTTTAAATAATTCTTTAGTTTTACAAAATAAAATTTTTTAGAGAACTTTTCAAATCTTAATTATTTTTCTTCTCAAACTATTACAGGATTATGTACATTGCTTTCCTTAATTCTTCAGCTTGTATAATATGGAAATTGTATCCAACATTGTACCGATACATTTATCTTAATTCCTAATTTAATAAAGAAAGCTTAAGTTTCTTTTCAAATTTTGATTTGGCTGCAGTTCTGATAAATTGAAAATAAAATGATAAATTACAATAATGTTATAAGCTTATCAGTATAACAAAGTCCTTAAAATTGCCATTTATATTGAGTAAACAACTTATTATATGCCTTAGAGATTTCTAATTTGTTTTTTCCCCCGCAAAATTCCCATAGTTCCCAGTTTTTTCCCCAAAACTCCCGGGTTTTTTCCCTTGGTTTTAAATTCCCGGGTTTTTTGCATCTCTAATCTCAGCATCTATTCAGGAAAACTACCGCAAATTACACACATAAAATATCAGTTTTCAAAAGCTAAAGCCAATCGTTAACTAACCGGCACCACTTTGTTTTTCATCTACCGGAAAAAAAACCTTTCAGTTACTGATGGGGGCTAAGTTATTAAATTATGTTTCAACCAAAATGTATGATTAAGTTTTAAAATTATATTAAGCGTCATATATTTTACTTAGATATTTCTAGAAGCAAATATTTGTAATCTAATTACGAGGGCCGTGAAAAAATTAAAAGTAAAAGCTGGTGCGCTGGAAAAAATGAAGATGGTTTCTCAAATGCATTTCAAACATAGTCAAAAATAATGCAAAAAATCGTGGAAGATCTTACATCTATTCTAAAAATGATACATTTTAGAATGAGAAACTGACTAGATGATCAATTGTTAAATACTTAATTTGTATACACAGTTTTTTGACAGGGAAGAGTTTTATCCCCAACATTTCCCCAAGAATTTATTTTTTCCCCAAACGTTTTTCCCACTCTGTCACTTTCCCAAAATTTCCCCACAGATAAAATTTTTCTCCAAAATCCCGAAAACTTTCCCCAATATTGCAGTCCTGTCGGCAGTGTTGCCAGATAGAAATTTCAATTTTCCACCAAAACACAGTTCATTTTCCCCCAAAATGGCACACTTTTCAAAAAAATTTCCCCAAATAAGATTTTGTAATTTTTTTAAAAAGAAAATTTCAGATGTTTTAAGGTGTTAAGCTTATGTGATGTTGATGAACTGACTATACACAAACTAATGACAGACATTAAAATGCAATATATTTGTAATTTTTTAAATATGAAATTAAAATTTAGCAATGGTATTCATCACAACCCGACAAGAGAACTGACAGAACTCAAAAATGCAATATTTAAGAAAATCAACTTAAAAAATGATATTATAAAACATGAATTAGCTTACATTAAAACACAATTGTCCTCAGGGGGGGGGGATGAACTGCGAAATAGAAATGTGATGCTTTTCATGCACATTGGGACACTTCATACACGTTTACAATGAAATAACCACAAAATTGCTATTTCTTAACTTGTGTTAGTTTTTTTGGCGGAGTGCGACAGGTTTCCTTCTAAAGTAAGGCTAGAAGCATAATAAAGCAAAAGCATCAATTTTAAACCTTATGTACTTGGTATAATAGAGTGTAGACTTCTGTTTTTTTTTTTCGTGGATAGTAACTTTTATGATACATATGTTACCTTATTGCAAAAAATACATGCATTTAACAGCCTGTTTTAGTTCATTAAGGCTGGGATTGCGGTGTCTCGGTCGTACTAGAGCCCCTTAAATAAAATATATAGAAGCCTTATGTCGTACGACTGATCTTAAAACTTACTTTCAATCATAGAGCAATGGATGTGTTATAAATCAGCTTAACTTCGTATTGCGGTGCACGTGCGGTTCCTCAAGCGTAAGTCGCATGTGAGAGAAACAAACCAGCCATTTGAATGTGCGGTGTTAGCTATGTTGTGACTGCGGAAGCATTCACATCTGTTTTGGCTTATATGAGATGATCATAAGAAAGTAAGACACCACAATATGAATTAAGCTTTTTTTAGAATGTAAAACAGTATCCGTATTCAGTTAACTTCAAAACGCATAATTATAACAAAAACTCATATAACCTACCAAAATTTTATTTATCATATAAGAAAAAATAATTATCATTTCTCAGCAATTTTCCTGGAGAAGGTGTACAGTTTCCCAAATATCTTTCCAGGTTGCTCACGTTGGTTTGCCTTTCGAAGTTCTTCGAGTTTTCCTGCGAAACTTACGCAAGAACGGGCTCGGACTCCTAAGAGAGATCTCTCACGAAAAGCATTCTATCCAAGTTCAAGACCCAGGCGTAGTTTGTCGCCCTTAACCACAAAAAAAATTTCTAATTTTATTTCAAAAATGTTATCGTTTAGTTTTGAATGCTCTGTATCACTGTATTTTTATGCAAATTGCATTCACTAAAGCATTCTTAAATATACCACAATAATAAAACTGTATACCACCATTTGAAACACACTTTGAAGAAATCCAGTTATAGACCCTAATAAATTGGAACTCTTTTGTATGACGCCTCGTAAATAAATAGTGAGAGCATTTCATATCATATTCTGTATGAAACCTACTTTTATGCTTATAAGAAATATAAGTTTATTTTATTTTGTTTAGCACATTTAAAATATATTAAAATATACCACGTAAATTCTCCATGTGTCATATGACACAGAATTAGAATGTCGAATTTGGATTTCCGTCTAATATATGTTTTTAAATTTATGGTGATATTGTATTAACACACAGGCCAATCTCAAAAAACCTAATTTTTTCTGATTATCAAAAATGCAATTTGAAAAATTTGATCCCAAAACAACATTTTTTCTTAGAATTTTTAAGAGAAAAAAAAAAAAAAAGATTAAAAAAATAAAACTATTTCTGTTTTTTCCCCCAAAATTTCCCCACGAACAATATTTTCCCCCAAAATCGCGAAAATTTTCCCCAATCTGGCAACACTGTTTAAATGAATAATGAATCATGGGATGTATAAATTCTGTCTCAAGAAAAATTTGTTTTAATTATATTTTATTTCATTATTACTACTAATGGTTTCGACGTCTTTTTACTCCGTGGTTTCGACACATAGGCAATTTTTAATAAAATTACGCATGCGTAGAAAATTGCATGCTTTGTTGCATATTTAAATCTTAAATAAAAATTTCTACCGGGATGAATCATATTCACAATCATGTGCAAAGTGCAACTGATTCATTCATTCATTATTTACATTGTTATTGTTTATCGTGGCCGTGAAGCGTGTACAATATAAATAATGTAATTTACTTATTTTATCATTTATTATTATTCTTTAAAAACTATCTATTATTACAACAATTTGTTTTAAAAAATATAAAGCCTATTGTTATGAGTGACAGTTTATTTAATTGTTTGAAAAATCGTAAGTTTTAATTTTAAGATTGTGAAATCATGTGAATTCGCAAATGAAATCGTTTAGATATATACTAGTAAAAAATATAGTTTCAATGATAAGGAAACTTTATTTATAAATGAATATGTATGTTAATTAAAAAATCATTCATTCTCAGTCGTCTCTTTTTTTTTAAATAATAAAATGTGAAACGATTAAGTTTTAGGATGGAATTCGATGATTTTATTCAACTACTACAGCTTAAATTAAATTTAAAGATTTTCTTTAGAAGATGATCTGCTTTTTAAGTAAAGAAGTGTATTAATTAATAAGAGCATAAACCTTTAATTGATATCTATATATTTAGTTAAATATAATTAGTGCATACATAGATTTTTAAAAAGAGTTTATTTTAGTTATTGTAAGAATAAGGCACTTTAAAGTAATTAAATTGTGGTGTTGCAATTGATTCCGTAATCTTTTAATGACCGTAACAATAATGATTGTATGCTATATTTAGTTTACGATGCAATAGTCTTGATAGTTCAAGTTCAACCAAAAATCTTTTTTTGCCGAATCAACCAAAACTTTCCATTTTTAACCTGACCTATTCAGATTTAAATGAAACTTTCAGGAATAATTCTTATCAGGAATAATTGGTATAATTAAAAATACGCCTTTAGAATTTTTTATTTGATTAAATTTTTTTAATTTTGAAGAATCAGCATTTTTTAGCTTACATAAACCGTTTCAATCATAAATTTCTCATGTTTCATAAAGGATCAGGGAAGTCTCTCACTCTTCATTTAAGAGAGAATTTCTTTAAGTTTAATTTAATATGCAACTTGACTATGTTTGGTTGAAGTAAAAGTTTTGGTATATTTTTCTTTTATATAGTGACTCCTTGGGAGTGCTATTGCTTTGCACAGTAGGTATTGTTACCATATTTCCTATATCATAAATATTTAAATATAAAATTTGTGCTTGAAATTTGAACTATAAATTCTGTTACTGGTTTTATGATTTTTTTTCTGTTATAGCACTTGATCTAGATTCTTTTTTTTTTTTTTTTTTTTTTTTTTTCTAGTTTGCCAGTTGAACTTTCTTGAAAAAGAACTACTCAAACTTGGAGACCAAAACAATTGGAAAATAATAGTACTTTGTTTGTTAAATCAATCCAAATCACTTCTTCAAATCTTAAGTGCACATAAGAAAAGCTTGCAGTTTTAGATTTAGGTAATTGAATTTTAATGTGTTAATTATTTGTGTAATAGCTTCAGAAATTAATAATGCAGTTTGTTTTATTATTTTTTCTATGTAAAGAAAAGTTTATAATCATAAAAAAAAAAAAAAAAAAAAAATGCCAGTGAGATTTTGGAATATTTATATGTTTAAAGGTCTCCTGAGTTCATTTTTGCTATTTTTATGATGATGTATATGTGCGAGTGAACATTATAACGTCTAAATGCTTTATTTGACTGAGCTAAAAGTTTGTAAGTATAATATAGGTCAACTTTATACTACCAACTGCATAGATTTTGATGAGTGTATTGTTTATAGTTTTTTTTGTAGGGACTCAAAGAAAAATTCTTTATCATTACAGATAAAATACTACTATACACATAAAAGATTATTGTAGACTCAAATTATTCATGAAGTGTGCTTGTATCAAAACTTTATATTCGATTAAGAGGCCTCACCACTTATCGTCCCCAGAAATCAGAGCCAATATTATTCTATAGAGAATTTCGCCCTATTATAACTTATTAACTAATATATATATATTTAAATTCTGTTTTCACATTCAGAAACTTCACGACTATTAAGCAATTTAAAAGCTTTTTTAAAATTATTTTTTAAAGTTTTTAAATATTAACCAAGAGATGATTGTTAAATTGTAAGTAGATTTTAGTGTTGACTCTAGAATGAAAGGCCTGCCAGGGGGATTCAATAAAAAGGGCAACCTATTTTCAAAAAAGGCATGATTTGCACTCTTCTATGTTGTAATTTTTATATGTGACAAAAGTAAATTACTAATTTTATGTATATACAGTAGAGAGCCAGAAATCCGCCGACCTAAAATCACCCAAAGTCCGAAATCCGCACAGCTTTTCAGATACAAACAATGAAATTTAAGTTCCAAAACTGCAAATCAGAATTTTTGTAAAAGATCTTGAATGCAGATTTTGTGCTTGCATTTTATGATTATAATAATAAAAATATGAAAAACTCCAAGAACCAAGTTGCTGATAAACAAATTATCTACATTATATTAATTTAATCTAAAGAAAATTATGATTATTATGATGATGATATCAATGAGGAAATTAATAAACTAATTTTTAAAAATGCTATCTGATGAAGGCATAGTTGTAAGGAAGAATTCAGTTAAATTCTTCGCAAAATAAATTTGTGTTACATAAGAATTGAAGACTAATAATAGATTTAAAAGAAAAACCCTCAATGATGTATGTGTGCATGTTCAAGTGTAGCTTAAAACAAACTGCATATGAACTGATTGTCTAAATTTGATAATTATTTTTTCATTTTTATTTATTGTTTTCATTATAAATATTTTTTTTAATGTTCAGTGTTATTCTTATGCACCTTATAATTTAATATACAAGTGAAATTATTTTATTATTCACTGGTATATGTTTAGTTTGATTAATATTCTACTTTTATTATTCAAATTGAAAATAATTTCTTATGGGCTCCAAAATCCACCAAATCCTAAAATCCGCACAACCTCTGGTCCCAAGCTGTGTGGATTTTTGACTCTCTACTGTATACATGAGTTACATACATTTGTTGTTCCTGGAATGCTGTAAAATTATTGGTAGAAGGTATCTAAAGACCTCTGAATATTTAAAATGTTTGAAAAGGCTGCTTGGTACTAAGATGTTTTTAAAAGGGCTGCTGGATGCTAAAATGGATTGAAAAAAGGCCGCAGGAGGCTAAAATATTTTTAAAAGGGCCACAGGGTAGACCACCCTGCCAAATTAGCCTAGAGTCAGCACTAGATTTTACAAGTTAAAGCTAGAGCTAGTAAATTGTATGAGAATTGAGGGACTGAATTTAAAGTCTTGGGCCTCCTTATATTCTGCATTGCATTATTTCTATCCCATCTTTCATTTTGGGACACAAAATAAAATTATTGCTTTCAAATATTTTCCATTCAAGCCATTTCCTTTTAAATGCTAACAACCTTTCACTTGACATTGAGATAAAGAATGCAGCAGAGAGCTCAGAACAGGAAAAGTCACTCCTTATTTTTGATATAAATTAATCAAATAAAATTTGAATTAAGAAAAAATTTACTGTAAAGCAAAAGAAAAAAAAGACGTGTGGTAGTCAAGCAAAGCTTTGCTTCTCAAAAGAGATGAAAGTTTGATTATGCCCTCATGAAACTTTGAAAAGTCGGCGCCTGTGTTTGTGTATGTTTACTGCTATTATATAAGATGATATAGAAGAAAGTTTCGTGATAGCCAGAGCATAGTTTTTTTTTTTTTTTTTCCTTTTATGATTTTGTTTATAATTTTGAATAATAAATAAACTTTGTCAATAATTTGAGCTACAAGATACAAGGGTGAAATTTCAAAATTTTTGTGATTTATTTCCAGGGACATATTTTTAGGGTGTTTTGTGGGGACAAAATATCTTAATACCTCATGACAAATTTGAAAGGAAACAAAAGATAGATAGTTAATATCAGCCTAAAGTTTTGAGGGCAGTAGAAACCAATCTCATATGATTACGTAATAAGTTAATATTTTTTTTAATTATCTTGAAAACTCAAGAATTTATTATTATTATTATTTGAGTATAGAAACTCTAAAATACATAACTTGCATTTTTAACATTACATTTGTAGTTAAAAAAAAAAAAAAAAAAAAACATAGAGTGTGCAATGCACAATATTTAAATTTATTTACTTCTTTATGACTTTGTTAACTGCACTCTACTGATAAAATTTCTTTGACTTGCCATATTAAAGAATTTAGTACATTGATGTATTAATAATTTAGTCCAGCATTGAAAAGGCAAATTACCAAGCTCTTTGTGGCTGAGCCGGATATAAAACTTGGTACAGAATGGATAATTCTTGGAGTATCAGTGGAAATGTAGCTTCAATACTGAAAAGACAATAAGTCATGAGCCATTATCAATCATTATCAGTTTCAATGTTAATAAGTCTAACAGTGTTATTCTTGGTATATTTTTAATGTATTTTTATTATTATTTTTTTTAATTGCAAAATAAAAAAGTATAACGCTACTTTTATTCAAATCAAATTATTCCTTTTATTGAATTTTTAAATTGTTACAGTTTCAAATTGAACTTTTTTTTTGCTATTCTGTATAATAGGGTGAAGTAAAAAAACAAAACTAATTACTGAAAATAGGTACCTAGCTATCAGTAGTTGTGGTTTGGCTATATGCAGTGGCGTAACAAGGTTAGGGCAAAGGGGGCGGTACGCAACTGATCTCTGGTCATGAGGGGGCCTCCGAAGAAACTTAACTTTTAAGTATATACAGGGTGACAAGAAATAACTTGGACGAAGTTTCAAACGAAATATCTGTAACTACCACTAAAGTTATAAATTTATTTCATTGTCATTTATTATTAGTACTGATCCTAGAAAGCGAATAAACAGGTGTAAGTAAGTTAGTTGTGAGATAACTATTGTGGTTAACAAACGATCTGCCATACTTGAATTACATAAGCAAGGAAAGAAACAATGTGAAATTGTTCAACTATTGAAAGTGCCTAAGCAGACAGTTTCATACACAATCAAAAGGTTTAAAGAACTCGGACATGATGGTGCCAGACCAGGAAGAGGAAGAAAACGCACAGTTAACACATCAAGAAACCGAAAAGTTATCAAAAACCGAGTTCAACGAAATCTTAGGATTTCAATGAGAAAGGTTGCTAGAGAGATGAAGATCAACAGAGAAACCACACGTTTGATGGCAAGAGTAGAGCTTAGTCTTCGCCCTTACAAAATGAAAGAGGCTCAAAAGCTAACAGCAGAGAACAAACGCACAAGACTTCAAAGGTGTAAGGATTTGTTAAAGCGGGCCGCAGGTAATCGATGGCAAACATTTGTCTTCACAGATGAGAAACTGTTCTCGATTGAACAAGCTCACAATAGCCATAATGATAGAGTTTGGTCAGCAGAAGCACCTGGACCTTCTTGCATTGTTGAATGACATCAACGACCCCAATCTGTAATGGTTTGGGGTGGGATATGTGCTAGTGGGAAAACACCACTTGTTTTTGTTGATCAAGGGATAAAGATTAATCAACAAACATATCGCAAACTAATTTTGGAAGATGTCGTCTTACCTTGGTCGCAAAAGTTCTTTGGAAACAAAAAATGGACCTTCCAAAAGGATTCCGCACCTGCACACAGAGCTAAAGGCACTCAAGATTGGTGCAAGACAAAATTTTCTGACTTCATTGGAGCTCAAGAATTGCCACCGTATTCCCCAGATTTGAACCCAATGGATTATTCTGTTTGGTCCATATTGGAGACAAGGGTGTGTGCTAAACCTAATAAAACTTTGGCATCCCTAAAGAAATCCTTATGCAAAGAATGGGATAAAATATCAGTAAGTGAGTTGCGGCCCATAGCCGACAATTTTGTGACACGTTTAAAGCTCTGTATTAAGGCTGAAGGAAGCCACTAAGAAAGTTTGTAAATATGTTAGACAAAATAATGTATTTATATTTATTTTGAAGTTTGGTTGTAATATTTTCATTAGCATTAAAGTTATAATGTATCATGTGTGTCCAAGTTATTTCTTGTCACCTTGTATATCTAGTGAAATTGTCGTGCCATTATTTTAACTTGAAAAATTCCCTGCTACTCTTATTAAAGCCGTAGATTCCTGTCTAAAAAGTCTTAATGTACAAAATATGATCATAAAGCGACAAATCCAAAACCAAAAAAGCTCATTTATGTAAAGCCTGACTAAAACAGGGCAAGCTGGACCAATGCTCCTGTCTTTCTTATTGGGTTTTTCGTCTGAATGAAACTTAAAACTTACTTCAGTGCTTTTTATGGTAATAAATTTAAGTGAAGAAGTACTAGCAGACCTCAATATAGGAAGGGATCCAATTAGAGGGGCATCATGTGAGCTTTTCACCCTGGGCCTAGACAGTTGTAGGTCCGCCACTGGCTATATGAACATTTTTGTAAAATATTATTTATTTATTTATTTTTTTAATAATTTCAGCCTGTCGAAAATGCTTAAATTTTGAAAGATCTTCTTCTTTTTTTCGTTAATGTTTTTTCTAACAGTCTTTTCCTTTTTTTTTTTTTTTACAAAATAAATTTGAATTAATGAGGTAATGTTAAAAAAAGTATTTGTAGAGTAATGTACTTTCTTCTTGAAAAAAAAACAAAAAACAAAAAAAATCTAAAGATATCAAAAATAATTTAAAAAGGACAAAATGTCAAAATTTAAGCTACATGCACAAGCTAAAAATATTAAATAAGTGACAAGTGAGGAAAACTGTTAGATGCCCTTTTGTATGTATTAGTTGCTTAATTCAGGAAAATTGATAGACATCCCGTATAAGCAGGTTGTCTTGCAATGTGCGTTTCTTTAAGGATGGCTGCATGTATTCTTTTCAAACTTGTCATATTAACTCCAGTTTTGATATCCTTTCATATGTAATTGTTGTTTTCTGATCAACAGATGAGTTTGCCAAGTTTCTGTGAAAATTGAAAGGGGGACCAGAATTCAGTATCTCAAAAATGGCTCTAACGATTTTCTTGAAAATTGTTACATAAACTTTTTTTTAGATATCTTTTTGCATGTATTGCTTGGTTATAGTATTACAGAAAAATTGACAGTCATCCTAATAAGGTAGGCCAGTTTTAGATCTTGAAAATTTGTATTTCAAATTACAGCTATACAGATACTTTTTTTTTTATTTATTTATTTTCCTCTTTAACTCACTATGTAAATTCTGTTTTACATTACACATGTATCAGGTTTCACTTACAGGAAAATTATGTGTCTGATTTGTATTTATTAGGTCAATTTTATGTCTTTTCATCACATTACCTCCAAAAAAGGTTTTGTGTAATAGTAGGTAATGGAAGTTGTGTGATTGCTTTGTAACACACCACTTTTTAAAAAATTGTAAGACTAAACAGATCTTAACTCTTTTACTTATTTTTTTTTTTTTTAGGTAAATGATTTTGCATTTTCATGTTAGTGAGTTCTTTCATCCTTTAAGTTTTATTTTACTTTTTTAATTAATTTTTTATATATTAAATATCTTTCATTCCTGTTTTATTGGTAATTTTCTACTTAAGTGTGTAATTCATTGAATTCTGTAAATTTTGGCTATATGCTTACCGATTTACAGAAATACATCTATTTTGCGTATTATATTCAATTTAATGCTCCTAAAGAAGCATTCTTTATTTTATGCTATCATCTTTGGATTGAAAAGTGCTGCCAGGTGGAGCATCCTGCCAATTTAGCTGAGAGTCAGCACTAAATTTTACACTTCTTCATGTAATATTTTTCATTTCATTCTGTACAATGTGTGAATAGGTTTTTATATTATATCAGAGATCACATTTGCCCTGAAATTCCTAAAATCTCTAAAAAATTTTAAAACTCTAAAAATTATACTAATTTTTTTTTTTTTTTTTTATCTGAAAAAAAAAGTAAGTTTATGTGATTTTTCTGCAAATTAGCAGAAATCTGCTTTTTTTTTTTTTTTTTTTTTTTTTTTTCTTCTGATTCGTGGAGTCCTGAGAATTATTTTCTTCTGCTTAAAAAAAATCGCAGATATCGTTTATTAAAAAAAAAAATTAATGATTGGTATTTAAATGCTCTACGAAAGTCTACCAATTTCTAATCTTTCTCCATCCACAACATAAATATCGATTTTCATTTCAAACTTGCCTTTAATATATTCTACACCTGTAAGGAAGTAGAATTGGTAGATATTTCTCACTCTTGTGATTATTTTTTATTTTCCCCCCTTTTCTTATCTCCGACTAGCGATCAGGGATCAAATGCTCTGCAAAAGTCTTGTTTCCCAATCTTTCTCCATCTGCAACATAAATGATAATATTCATTTTAAACTTGCTTTATCAAATTCTAGGACCTATAAAAAGTAGAATTATTTAATATGTCTTACTCGTGTAATTATTTTGGACCTCTTCCCCGTTTCCAGATAGCGATAAATAATCGATTCTAGAAACAAAGCGAAGAAAGTGCTCAATATTTCTTACATATGTAATTATTTTTAGACTTTATTATTGAATTTGCTGAATCTGTTTATTTTTCCACAGTTAAATTAAATATGTAACATAAATAAAAGCTGTTTTTATATTTCTCTTTAGGTTGTTAATTTATTGAAAGTGACGTTATAAACGTTCAACTAATCAACCAATCAATCATGTTAGCGGAAAATTTTCAGCTAATTTCTAATTTTAGCAATCACATGTCTGTATCTGCTACAAATCATGTTTTCTGTTCCCAAAACTATCCTAAATAAAACAACTGTCACATCAGTTTACGATAGCCAGAGCAGATTATCGAAAAGCATTTCCATTGGTCAAATGATTTATCATTAACGTAGGGACATGGCAAAATTTGAGTTAGTAGCTTTGTTGTGTACAGCTAATTTATACATTTTTGTTAACTTACTGCATATTGTCCCAACTATGATTTTCAATTTCTTTTCCAGCAATGTGTTTTTAATTTTATTTAAACATAGTATAATATAATCATAATGCCACATGGCAAAACAAAATTTCAAGACTTTAAAAAGAACTGGACAGAATTTCTTAAAAGAATGGGTGCTTAATTAATTCTGATATTAAATACTTTGCAAAATGCAGTCTTAGTGCAGAAAAGTTTAAAATATGCAGTGGTGGTTTTTCTCAAGTACAAAGTCATAAAAGGAAAAAAAATTACAAGATTAAATTTGACTTTAAAATAAAGCATCATCATCTTTTCAGCAGCCTTTCAATTTCAGCAGAATGCTAATAGCAGTAAATGTACTGGCTCATGAAATGCAAATCGTAAAAGCATAGACTCTGAAGGCTTTCAGAGTTGTAGAGAGCAATAGATCTTTTAAATATGTAATGAAATTGTTGCCATTTTTAAATATATGTTCCCGGACTTTGCTGTAGTGTCAAAAATGGAACTAAAAGAGAAAAAAGTTGCATGTGTTATTACATCAAAGATACTTACATTTTCAAAAACTGTTGAAAAAAGAAATTTTTTCTTGTGCAACCGATTTTACAATTACATTTGACGAAACTATGAACAGTCAAGTAAAGCAGCAGACAGTTAGATAAACAAGATATTGATCTGAGGAATCTTTTCATGTAGTTTTTGGTCGAAGGATAGTTAAAATTGATTTTCTAATTGCTTTTTATACATTTTTTGGCCAAAGAACAATCAAAAAAATATTTTTTTCCTGTCCAAATTGGCACCACTCCACCTTATCATGGTGGATAGACTTTCTACTAAGAGTGCCAGAATTTTTTTTTCTTTGTTTCAAGTATGCATAATTTATCAACAGTGTTTTTCTATTAGCTTATTCACTTAGCAACAATTTATTGCAGAAGTGTTTTTGAGAAATCAAAGGTAACAGAGTAAATTATCTAATTAGCCCTAAAATATCCCTAATATTTTATTGTGAAAGCCCTAAAATTCCTCCCCGAAAAGTTTTAAATTATTGCTGCACACCCTGTCATATATATCAATATATTAAAAAAAGTTATTGCCACTGCTAACTGTTTTTTTTTTTTTTCTTTTTAGGACTCAAAACTATTAGTCTCAATCTGGGATTTTTACGGTGTCATTTTTCGATAGTTGGACATTTATCGAAATCTAAAATTTATCGAAAATATAATTGAATAATTTGAAAGCGATGTTATAATTTGAACAAAACAACAAGGAAAAAAAAAAAAAAAAAACTAATAGTCCTCCATCCTAAACTAAATTCTGCTTTTGCCAGAATTTCATCAAAATCATTTTTATTTATTTATTTATTTTTTTTTGGAAAGAAAAAGAAAAGAAAATTAATAATAATGAGTATCAAAACAAACACTATCAAAAAAGTTTTTTTTTATTTTTTTTTTTTTAATCATACTTGAAACTTGAAATGCCTTTAGCTTTCGATTTATTGTGTTGTCTTATATATATATATATATATATATATTTTTTTAATTGATAATATCTTAAATTATCACAGCACAGTGGTTCAACCATTTGTTTTAAAGGTATTGACGAATTCTTTACAAAGATACCCATATTGAATATATGCTTCTTTTGGAATTGGGACTTCCTCCAGGGAAGGCAGCGTTGCTTCTACGTGTGCAATGCTTTTTTTTTTTCAATTCCGATTATACCCCCCCCCCCCTTTCCTTTATAAATAAAAATAATTAAAATCAGAAGGTGTGATATTATTGGAAACTTTTAAAAAGCTGAAATTTTAGGAAAAACTTCAAATTATAATAGCCGAGAAAATGGAAGGTTTTTGGGAAAGGGAAGTATCTGAAAATTACAGAAAAAGGTATATTTGTGTGTGGGGAGGGGAGGGGATACTATCGCGAAATTTTATGGTATATAATGAGGAAACAAATGGATAAAAACATATTAACTTTTATCCATAAGCCTATTATTACGTTAACTTTTTTGGTTAATTTGTGTTATTGGTAAATATGCGTTTTATTATTATTATTTTTTTCAATCTGCAACTGCATCTCCTCGTGAACAAAAAGGTCCTTAGCATCTTAAAAAGTACTGATGTTTTCTGAATAATCCAAAGGACATGCTTATCTTAATTAGAAATTCCTATTGCCTTAGTTAATGTAATTTATCAATTAAAAACCTTGTGTAATAAAGGTACACTATTTGCCAACATACAAATAGCTTCTTCTATTACGTTGTTTTTTCTGTCTTTTGGCGTCATAGTCTTCAAAAAATAAATAAAATGTCATCCATGGTGTAATATATATATATATATATATACAGTAGAGAGCCAGAAATTTGCCGACCTAAAATCTGCCGAAGTCCGAAATCCGCACAGCTTGTCAGATAGAAACAATGAAATTCACAAGTTACAAAATCGCAAATCAAAATTTTTGAAAAAGATCTTTAATGCAGATTTTGTGCTTGTATTTTATGATTACAAAAAAGAAAACAAAATAATAATAATATGAAAGACTGCAAAAATAAAGTTGCTGATAATGAAATTATTGACAGTATATTAAATTCACCAAAAGAAAATAATGATTATTATAGTGATGATATCAATCAGGTAAACGGTAACAAACTAATTTTTTAAATGCTATCTGATGAAGGCATTTTGCTTTCAATTTGTAAGGAAGAAATCGGTAAAATTATTAGAAAAATAAATTTATGTTACTACTATTTACAATAAATAAATAAATAAATCATGCAGGTCCAAGTATAGTTTAAAGTAAACTACATGTGAACAGATTTTATCTAAATTTGACAAGTATTTTTTTCCATTTTTATTTATTGTTTTTATTATATATATGTATATATATATATATATATAATGTTCATTATTATTCTTATGTACCTAATAATTTAATATTCAGTGTTATTATTCACTAGTATGTGTTTAGTTTGAATAATATTCTGCTTTTATTTATCAAAGTTAAAATAATTTTTTATGCGCCCCAAAATCCACCAAATCCTAAAATTCGCACAACCTCTGGTCCCGAGCTGTGCAGATTTTTGACTCTCTACTGTATATATTTACACCCCGCGACAAAAAGATAAGTGCAAAGTGTTTTTTCTTTGATTTTTCATAAAATAACATGATCTAAATTTTGCTTATCATTTATTATTATCATAAAATAACACTATTCCCAGATTAATTTTTGTTTTAAGACTAATTTAGAAAAATTTTAAGGCTAAAATTTTTCTAATTTAAGACTACACACCGCGACAAAAAGATATGAACAAAGTTTTTTTTTTTTTTTCATATTTTTGAATATGATTATGTTTTGAATATGATTCAAATATTTAATATGTTTTTGATATGATAATGTTTTGTTATGATAATAAATGATTGGCACAATTTAGATAATGTTATTTTATGAAAAATAAAAAAAAACTCTTTGTTCCTATCTTTTTGTCGTGGAATGTAGGCTTAAATTAGAAAAATTTTAGTCTTAAAACTTTTCTAAATTAGTCTTAAAACAAAAATTAGTCCAGGAATAGTGTTATTTTATGATAATAATAAATGATAAGCACAATTTAGGTAATGTTATTTTATGAAAAATCAAAGAAAAAACCCTTTGTACCTATCTTTATGTCGCGGGGTGTATATATATATATAATTATAATAAAAATTGTCAATGTTGCTATTGGTAATGTAGAAACTTGTTTGAAATTAAATAAAAGAGTTAGCTTAGATATTTTCAATGAAAAAATTACTTTAAGATTATTATTTATTGTCTGCAGATATCTTTTTTTTTTTCTTCTTTTAAAAAATCAAATTTAAAAAAAGGAGGGGAAGAAATATATAGAAAAAGAGAAAATCAAAATTTGGCATGCTTGAGAGTAAAGAGTAAATAGTGGAAACATTTAAAAACAACCAAAAATTTTAAACTGTTAAGCAAAAATTTAATTCAGATGAAATGAAAATTAGCTTATGTTTTATTTTATTTTGACGTCAGGAGAAAAAGAATTAGTAATGAACATCATGATTATGTTAAACAACTATAGCTAATAGCATTTTAAGTTAAGCTCGGAAACTTTTAAAATAAAATTTAAGAGACAACAATTTATATCAGTTTATATAAATATTTAATTTTTTTCGATCAAAACATATTTAAATGGTTGGCTAAATGGGAACATCTTTAGCAGCGATGCCGCTAGACTTTCAAACTCCTGGGTCCCTGGGACCCATAAGTTTCAAAGATATGCATCCTTTTTTCAAAAAATGGGTCCCCACATAAATGAATTTATTAAAGGTATAAATTAAAATTTTATTTTATTGTAGATGAAAAACAGTTTTTTAGGAATTTTTAACCAGCTCTTTTTGAGATTGTCTTAAAACTAATATTATGTAGGAGGCAGTTGCTGTTAAGAAACAACTGAAATATTTAGCTCAATGTGCTCTGGAACCAAAGGAAAAAGAAAATATAGTATAATAGCTAATTATTATTATTTTAAACTGGAAACATTTTTAAAATTGCCTCGAAATTATTAGCATTAAGAGAACAAAATAAGAAAAAAAGTTTT
Organism: Salticus scenicus; assembly: GCA_963930645.1. Taxonomy (NCBI): domain Eukaryota; kingdom Metazoa; phylum Arthropoda; class Arachnida; order Araneae; family Salticidae; genus Salticus; species Salticus scenicus. The sequence continues at coordinate 53,367,271 of OZ005658.1, read as the reverse complement.
TTTTTTTTTTTGAGAAATGAGTTTTTTAGATAAGCAGATTGATTACAAAATTTAGTTACTCATTCTACTTCAAATACAGTACAGGATCCATTATCCAGCAATCACGGGACCGACCTGATTCCGGTTATCGGAATTTTCTGGGCATAGCTATCGGCCCCTGCTGAAAACGGAACTATCACGCCTGCAAAAGCTACCCCAAGTCCCCCACCCTCCTTTAACCACAAAATAACTTACCAATAAACTGTACTGTACTAATAACTTAAATAATGTATTAGAGAAAAAATAAAAGAAGTGCACTTACTTATCTGTAAATGAAATTACAATAATAATAATAATAATAATAACAACATTCTGACATTAGCACAAATGTTTTATTTTTTGCTTAATACAGCAAAGCAAACATATTACTATTTTTTAATACTTAGGTTTTCTAAATAATAAAATTTCTTGAATCTTAATACAGACATAATGTCATGTTCCTGTAATTACGTTTGTTCATCCGTTTAATTTGTTTTTGTTTTGTTTGAACGAACTTAGAATGCAGCAGGGTGATGCGATTCAAAAGTATCAGTACTTTTAGCTGGTAATTTTTTTGTATAGAGACTCCACTCTTGCGTTTCAGAACTTTGTTTTTGCGTAGGCCATTTGTGTGTGTTTATCATATTGGATTGGTATATCGTATTGGAATTGAATAGAAATGTTTTGGATTCTTTGAAAGAATGGTTTTGCGACCATTTTTCAAATTTCATATTTCGGCTTAACTTTGAGAGGCACCCATTGGTGATTCGTTACGCAGTGATGCAAATCGGTGTATCTTACACTTTTTATTAATAATCTTTTCGCATCGAAACTTCTTTTTGTACTCTCAGAGTCGGAACTTTGTTTTTAATTTTGCGCTGGCCACTTGTTTGTGTTTATCGTCTTGAATATGTTCTTTTTCCTTTATGGTAAAATGCAGTTTTAAAGGATTTTTTCTTCTTCTTCAGAGAAGAATGCTTTAAAAATATAAAGAAAAATATAAGTTTTAAGCAAGAAATATATTTTAAAATTTGCTTTTTTTTCTTTCTTCCAGCTTGAAATTTTTTTTTTAAAGAACAAAAATTACGCGTCTCCTGGGACCCACCACAATAAATTTTTCGCGTCCTGCCTCCGATTCTTTGCGTAATTTACATGCGCATAAACGGCATTGCAGTTTCGAATGACCACTTTAGTGATTTTTTTTAATTTAGAGATGAAGTAGCTTATGGACGTCCTTTGCCAAGTGCTTCATTTCCATAACTACGATTGCCATTTTAATTCTAGCCATACATTGAATATATAGATAAATTTTAAAATGGTGCAAAAATAATGATGATTTTAATAATAATAAAATTTTTACAATATTACGTCTGACTAGATCATATTATAGTACGAGGCTGAAAATCCGGAATCGCAAAAAAACTGGACAATTTCGGCAGCATTAATAATCATCATCAACAGTGATTTTTTTAAAATTTTTTTTTAAGCATAAATATAAATAAAGAACCGAAAAAGTATTTTATTTCTTAGTAATCTTCAAAACCGGCATTTGCAATGTCTGAAAGAGGAGGGAGAAGAAGATTATAATAATAGTAACAGTTCTTAAACATTTATCTAATTGAGAACTAAATTCTATATTCTATTTCAATTATGCTTAACCTTTTAATTAAAAAACCTAAAGTACTTAAAAAAAAATTCACAGAAATGTTTTAAAAATGGCATGTTTTTCGAAATTTATTTTCTTTTATTGTAACTTGTACTAATTTTTGTATGCAAATATTTCAATAAATCTGTTTTGTTTTTCAAGTTTAATTTTTAATTTATTTTAATTTATGTATTGTTAAAGTTGATAAAAGGAATATTACGTAATACATTTAAAAATCTTAATATATTATTTTTTTCTTGCATTTGCATATTATCCAAGTACTTAAACCATAATATTATATTTTTAGGCATGACCAAAAATTGAGAAAATCTGAAAATCCGGAATCGCCACGGTCCCGACGATTCTGGATTTTCGGCTTCATACTGTCTAGAAAAAGTATACTTTAAAAAGTTGCATCTTTATTACTGCTACTGCCATTTTAAACCTAGCTGTACATTAGAAATATGCTTGTAAAGTATTACATATTATTCTAAATTGATTTAAAAATGCAATAGGAAAAAATAGCATACTTCCCAACCATCTCATTAATTAATAACCGTACAATTGTTAACGTCCCTTGAAAAAACGCCCCTTTTCTCACACCACTATATTTTTATAGCTATTCTCTCCAAGTGTTATTACGATTAAATAAGACTAAAATTACTCTAAAAAAATATTGGTGTGAAAAAAAAGGCGGGTACTAAAAATTGTACGGCTCATTATGAGTATGAAAAAAGTATGAAATGTTTTTTTTTTTTTAACAGGATAGTATACCCAGAAATTCATCATTTAAAAGTCTTCGAGAGGGTCATGCATTAAAGCTGTAATGTTAATAATCTACATATTACAAATATTTATCTATTAAAAAAAAAAAAAAAGGTTACTATCATCGCCATTCACTTTTTGTGTCTAGAATATGCTTCCACGAATATGGCGGCAAATTATTATTAAGTTGTCAAATGTGTTAAGACAGATTTTTGACATATTATTTCATTAAAAAAATGTTCATAGATCAAGGCCACAACTATTGATAGGTACCCATTTTTTGTAAGATAGCTTTATTTGTTTCTGCTCAACTCTACTGTATAATATGATATACTGTGAAAGATTGATTTCTTTTTCTCTTTTTGTTATAGGTTGTATTTATATTATTCTCCAAAATATATCTCTGTATACAAATAAAAGAAAATTCATGATGTTCATCTAAAGATTATTATGATAGCAAATTTCTAAATTGTTATAATGTAAAGAGTGGAAAAAACTTGTTCTTTACATCACTTGTTTCTTAGCTTCATGCACCCATTTATTAATTACTACTGAGAACGTTAACAGTTAAATGTAATGGGAAACTGGAAGTAGCAAATAATTCATTAAAAAATAAATAAATAGTAATAATAATCAAGGAGATATATGAGTAGGTATTATATTGTCTGAATATGCAAATTTTTTCTTTAAGCTAAAAGGAGTTTTCAAGTGCATTCTGTGTTTAAGAAACTTTCTGTAAAAAAGTGGCTGACATATGAAAACGATACTTATTTTGTATTAAATTCTTGAAAGTTTAAGATGAATCTTGCTATGATAAATAACAAATGTAAGGTACGATTACTGGACTAAAATAATATACATGCAAGCCAAAGCAAAAGAAGCCTGTTAATTTATGCAATACTAAATACCTATAATATTTTTTGGAAAAATATGTATTCTAAATACCAATAATAATTTTCTATTTCAATAATACAATTATAAGATTGATTGTCATATTTTTCCTTTAAAGTGAAATAAATTAGATAGCACAAGAAATAGAAGTAAACAAGTATTAGATTTACAGAAATATATAAATAAGCATTAAAAATAAAGAAGGAAGAAATTTTTACTAATTAATGTCAGAAATCTTTTATAATGTTAGAAGAACTTAAACACAATCCTCTGGCACATATTGAAAAGAAACAATATATTTGTCCAGAATGTCAGAAAATATTTGGAAGAAAAAGTCATTTGACAAGACATCTCCTTATCCACACACGAAAGAAAGTATTGCATCCCCAGACACCTGTTAAAAAGAGACATGTTTGTTCAGAATGTCAGAAATCATTTGCAAAAAGTAGCGATTTGATAAAGCACATCCGTACACATACAGGAGAGAAACCTTACGTGTGTGAAATTTGTCAGAAGTCGTATAGATTGTCATACCTATTAAAGCAACATCTTCAAAGACATACAGGAGAAAAGCCATATGTTTGTCAAGAGTGTCAGAAAGCATTTATATCAAAGCAATATTTGAATAGGCATATCCTAACCCATACGGATGAAAAAAAATATGTGTGTGGAACTTGTCAGAAAGCCTATAGGCAGTCAGCAAGTTTAAAGGATCATCTTCTAACCCATACTGGAGAGAAATCACATGTCTGTCAAGAATGCCATAAAGCATTTTCAACAAGATTAAAGCTGAAGCAACATTTTCTTTTACATAATGTTGAAGCACATTATGTTTGTTTTGAATGTCAAAGAAGATTTAGAAAAAAGACTATGTTAGATAATCATCTCCTTTTTCACATGGGACAGAAACCTTATGCATGTGAAGTTTGTCAAAAGTCATTCATGAAATTATCAAACTTGAAAAATCATAGTTTAACACATACTGGAGAGAAGCCTTTTATTTGTCAAGAATGTCAACAAGAGTTTTCTACTATGTATGATTTGGACAAACATCACCATATCCATACAGGGGAGATGCCACATGTTTGCCCTGTATGTCAGAAAGAACTGCCTACGAAAATAAGTTTGAAGAAACATCTTCATATTCATTCAGATAAAAAATCTCACATATGTGAAATTTGTCAGAAGTCATTTGTGTGGTTAAATCAGTTAAAAGTACATCTCCGAAAGCATACTGGAGAAAAACCATATGTCTGTGAAGTATGTCAAAAGGCGTTTTCATCTAACAGTGATATGAAATATCATATGCATATCCATACAGGTGAAAGAAGATATAAATGTGAAGTATGTCCAAAAGCATTTGTACAACGATCAAAGCTGAAAGATCATCTCATGTTGCATACAGGAAAGAAGCCACATGTCTGTGAAGTATGTCAAAAAGTATTTTCATTAAAAAGGTATTTAAAAATTCATTTCCTTCAACATACTGGTGAAAAACAACATGTTTGTTCAAAATGTCAAAAATCATTTTTATACAAACAAGATTTGAGTAGGCATTTCCGTGTCCATACAGGAGAGAGGCCTTATGTATGTAAAGTCTGTCAAAAGTCTTACAAACAATTAGCACATCTAAATTTTCATCATCGAAAAAAGCATGCTTGAGTTAAACTACAATTTATTCAACTTAAACTGTGATTAAATAAATAAAGACGTGTATTTTTCAGTGTTAATAATGTCCCCTATTATATGAAGAGTACCAAAAAGGGTCACTTATTCAATTTCTCCTTGTAACATGTTTTTTTTTTAACTTGAAATACAGTAGAGAGTCAAAAATCCGCACAGTTTGGGACCAGAGGTTGTGCGGATGTGGTGAATTTTGGGGCCCATAAAAGACAATTTTCATTTCAAATAATAAAAGCAGAATACTATTCAAACTAAACACATGCTAGTGAATAATAACACAATTTCACTAGACTATTAAATTATTGGTATAAAACATTAACTCTGAACATTAAAAATTTATATAGCAAAAACAATAAATATTTGTCTATTTTAGATATGTTCACATGTAGTTTTGTTTTAAACTGTATTTAAACATGCATACATGCATCTTTATTTTTTTGTCTATTGTTGATAGTCACCAGTTCTTGTTTTGTAACACAATTTTATTGTTCTAAGAATTTAAGTGAGTTTATCCTTACAGTTATGCCTTCTTCAAATAGCATTTTAAAAATTAGTCTGTATACCTCATTGATATCATCAGTAACTTGATTCTAGCTATCTTTCATATTATTATTGTTATTGTAATCATAAAATACAAGTACAGAATCTGCATTCAAGATTTTTTTCAAAAATTCTGATTTGCAGTTATGTAACCTAATAATAGTGAATTTCATTGTTTATATCTGACAAGCTATGCAGATTTCGGACTTTGGCGGATTTTAGGTCGGCAGATTTCTAGCTCTCTGCTGTATTCTTTATTTTTGCATGTGGTTCATATCTGTGAATGCCACCCTTTTTCTATCATCCAATTGAGTTCTAAATTTTAGCACCACTATATGATACAGACTTAAAATGCCGAGTTTCAACTTTGCTTCTATTTTTTTCTTGATATATGCTGATAACAGACTAACACACAGATCAACTGCTAAAAGCATGATTTCTGAGTCCTGGAGACTTCAGAATGTGTAAATATAATAAAAACTTAATTTCAAAAATTTGACTTGAAACAATACTTTCTCTACCACTGATAACGATAAGAGAAAGTTAAAAAAAAAAAAAAAAAAAAAAAAAAAAAAAGTATCACCAAATTGAATATGCATTAGTTGAAATTTCTCCTGCATTAACTGAATTTTACATTATCAGAAACTGTACTAATCGAGGAACACCTCTGTACTGTGTACAAAACAAACTTTGAACTAAGAATATAAAGATACCTGGTCAACATACTGTATTCAGCATATCCAACCAGTATACTGCATAATTAGCAGTAGACAGATGTCACATTTATTTGGCAATACAAATGATATGAAAAATTTTTATCAAAAGATATGATTTATTGAAAATTTGTGAAAAATTAAAAAAAAATATATAAAATGGTTATATAATAAGCTTATGATTTTTAGAAAAAAGAATCATCTTGACAAATTAATGTACAAGCTTCATATCGACAATTATATAACCCTTTCTGGCCCAGGCTGTACGATTGTGCGGGTTAGACATCCACTTACATTTTTGCATCTGGAACAGTCGTATGTAATAAAATCAGAAAATGAATGATCCAGCTAATTAGCAAAAAGTGTAAAGTATAATTTTCAACCAACAAATGTCAGTTACAGTCCATATTTTTCTTTCAGTTTGAAAAAACAGAAGAATGTAATGTTTTAAGGTCAAAATGTTTCAGGTCGGAAAGGGATATTTTGGAATTTTCTATTGACATTAATTAATGAGTTTTAGAATCAATAAGTGTTTAAACAAAAACAAGTATTCAAAATATGTATGCCAGTTTTTGTACATATATTATCATACCACTGAATTTTACATAAAATTTAATTAATTGTTTTAAAATACTACATTGATTAAATAATGGGAATTTTCAACAGAATTTCATCTGTGTAAAATAAATAAATGAATTTCTATATTTGGTGTTTTTTTTATTTTTAGTTGACATTTCATTCATTTTTTCACGCCTGTTTTAAACCTTTTTTCAACATTATGCTTATTATTATTATTATTATTATTATTTTCATCATACATAGTCAAAATAAAAGTGTACTTTAATAAACAAATCATTTGAATTTTTCTCTTATGCTTTATTAAATAGAAGTATATATTAAGTATACATATTCCTGTTTATTATAGCATAAATGAAAAATTGAAATTACTTATGCATTAAACTGTTTATAGAAGTATGTATTAAGTTTTTATACTTCTATCTTATAGAATGTAAGGCTAATACAATAAAATTGTGTAGCCACATAACTTACAATAAAATATTAAAATGATTAACCTAGCCCCCCGCTACTGCTGGCTTCTGTTTAGTAGAAGTATTTAACTGGCTAATATTGTGGGTGGTAAATGTTTAAAAGTTTTCATATTTTAATGACATGTTTAAAATTGTTTTGCTTCTGTTTAGTAGAAGTGTTTAAGGTTTTTCTATTTACATAGCGTTGGTTAATCAATGCTTTTTCATGTCTCGAGTTTTGCATTTTTCAAATATTGCGCTTCTGTTTAGTAGAAGTGAATAATTGTAATGAACTAATTTATTGTTTAGATAAAAAGGTTTTTTCAGTTCATGTGTAGTGTAGCATATTTATTGCTTTCCGTTTTAAATTTAACAGCAATAATCGGAAATGTTATTATTCTGAATACAATTTTGTTGTATATTATTCCCTCCTCCTCCTCCTCCTCCATTTTTTTTTTTTTTTTTTTTTTTTTTTTTTAAATAATGAAAATACTGTTAGTTATTGATTTTGAGTTTTGATTTTGCTGTTTTTATTTTTCTGTTGATTTACTTCTGGACTTTTATAATTTGTTTTTTTATCATGAATCCATATAATATTTTCAGTAAGCTAAAATGTGCAAATAAAAAATTTGTAAGGTTTGAACGTAACATTTTTTGCAGAATTGCAAATACTTTGGAATTACTCCCAAATTCATGAGAATTAAAAATGAACTGTTATTAGATAAGTTTTTATTTCAAGTTAGAAAATTTGAGCGTAGAGTTTTGATCGAGATAATCCGGGATAGAAAATCTTTTATGTACAAATGTCAATGGGAATATGATGCACTTTATAATGAACTCAAGGAAAATAGTAATGAAAAAGATTGAACTGTTTTTGAAGACAATATTAACCATTTTAATGAAATTGAAAGGAGCACCATTATTAAAAGACAAAACAAAAAACTTCAGTATTAGATTAAAAGTAAGCATATTAAACAACCCACTCAAAACAATAATCCGTATTTAAATTTTTCCAGTGTTAAAATTAGTAACCATCAAGACGATTTATTGAATTTGGGCCATAAATATATCATTGATCAACCTGTAAATTTGAAAAATAGAATAGATATAGAATAGAAAAATAGCCAGAATTGAATCCGCTTTAAATAAAATCACTGAAGAAATATAAAATGATATTAGAAATGTTGCTGTAAATGAAAAAAAAAAAAAACTGCCCAAATCCGTAATATCAACCGTGAAGATCTAAAGGCTCTTAACCCGATCAGTTTATCACTTTTTTCGGCACCTTGTCAGGTTATCTTGGGTCGCTGAAGACCCGAAGCATGTTAGAACACTTAATTTGTAATGAAAAAATCTGATAAAATTCTTGAACACTCTAAATTACTTTTACTTTACGGGTAGACCATAAATATTGCAAAAAAATTTAAACAAATATTTTATTTTTTGTCATAAACGTACCCACTCCCCCAAAATGCAGGCATTGACTAAAAGGTTCATAACTCATGAACAAATTGATATATTTGAAAAATGCAAATTGGATAAAAATGTTTAAGAATGGTATTTTTACAGAACAAATCATGGACTCTTTAGGAAAAAAAGAAATGCTTAAGTTTGTGGTGCCAAATAGTGCATTTTTCGAAAGAGAAAAATTGAAGGTTCAAGAATTTAATATATTTTTATGTTTTATATTTATTAAAAAAATATCAAAAACGTTACAAAAGATAGAAAATATGTCCATGCTTTAAATTATAACATCTTGTTACCATAAGCAAGCTTCACAGCAGGAAAATCTGTGTTCATCGCAAACTGGCGACTTACATCTCACGCAACAATTTAAGGTTTTCCTGTCTTTTTTTGGTTCGCACGCAGAGCATCTCTTTCTTTTTTGAATTTGTCATTCAAATCAGCGGTGTTTTTTGAGTTTCCGACGACAGATTTGATGCTTTTTACAAGATTTCGGGGAAGATTTGATATCTAATCTGTTTCTCATGTGAGGTGTAACCAATTCAAGTACCAGTTCTTTCAGAAATTCTCGACGATCTTTGACTGGATTTTCACGTGGCAAATTATACAAAATGCAAGCATTTACACCTCCCTGATCCAAAATCCCCATGAAAAGACGCATAGGCCAACGACGTGTTTTACGAGTTGTTTGACGTGTTGGGACTTTCGTCGACCATTTGTGCTCATTATTTCCATACACAAATTTCTTTTTCCTCGAAGTTTCAACACTCTGCCTTCCAGTCTGTTCTTCACCTTCTATATAACACTTTCTTCTCGTTCATTTCCACTGTCATCATTATCGGAACAACTGTAATGTGTTGATTCTTCGTAAACGTAATCGATCTCTCCTTCACTTTCTTCGTCCAAATAATTCACTGATTCATAACGCGGACGAATTATTCTGGATAATTCATTAGACCCACGATGAGTCATGCTATAAGAAAGGAAAAATCAACGTATGATTCTAAAAAATGTATAATTTTTCGAATATATTAATACATTTTATAAAAAAAAGCAAAAACTTACCTTGTCACTTCAAACAGTTCCACACCGCAGTGAAAGCTATCATGGGTCGCTGGCGACCCGACACGAACTTCACTTGCCCACTACAAGGACCAGACCGATACCAGTGAAACCTAACTCAGCGCGAAGATACCCAACAGCCTAAAGTTTTTTTCCGGTGGGGATAGACATTTCATCTAATCATGAATTTTGAGAAATAAGGCAAGAGAAAAATGTCTTGGGTCTCCATTGACCCACGATAACCTGATCGGGTTAAAAATCTAAAGAAAAATAGTAATATAACCTGCACATTGACTGATAGAACTAGGAAAATTGCCATACAAAACCGTGAAGATTACATTAATAAAATGCAGGATACTATTAAAGAAATTAGTACAATTGAAGTTTAAAAAAGATTCTATTAATAAACTCATAGAAAAAACCCATAAAATTATTAAAGAAGGCAACTGGCCTGACAATAAAATTCCACCGGTAGTTAATCACACTCCGAACACCCCTCGTATTTTTGGCCGTTTTAAAGATCACAGAAACCCACCTAAATTTAAACCAGTTGTTAGTAAAAGTGAAGGTCCCACATATGCTTTGGAAAAATATATGGCTGAAATATATGAAAATTTATTACCCTCCTCATCCCATAGTTTAAACTCTACTGAAGATTTTATCAATAGGCTTTATGATTTAAATATTAAGGAAAATTATCGTTTTGTTAGTTTTGATGTAGTTAATCTTTATCCATCTGTGAACATAAAAGAAATCACGGAACTAATTAATAAAGAAATAAATAAGCAGTATAGTGACCTTGAAATAGCCAGGACTCTTAATATTGCTACTAATTTTTTACTTAATGAGAATTATTTTATGTTCAATAGCAAGTTTTATCAACAAATTAAAGGAGTCCCTATGGGATCTCCTATATCCGGATTTTGGCTGATTTTAAGTTATGAATTATGGAAAAAGAAATAATGAAGCGTCAAAAATTAAATTTTTTACTGGTACAGGTATGTGGATGACGTTTTTGCCATTATAGATCAAAATACAGACCCTGAAGAATTGTTAAATAACCTTAATCTTTTGGATCCTAATATTAAATTTACCATAGAAGAAGAAGTTAATAACCAGCTAAATTATCTTGATGTAAATATAACCTGTTATAGTGACTGTGTAATTACTAAAGTCTACAGAAAACCCAGGGCCTTGCTTACACTTTTAGCCGCCCAGGGAGAAAGATTTTAGCCACCCTCCTAGGCAAAAGATTTTAGCCGCTATACTAGGCAAGATTTTGCCAACAGGCATCTAGCCTCTACACTTTACAATTTCAAAAGTGTACACTGCATAATCACTGCATAATCATGGATTAAAAATCATAAAACAAATAAAACTATATCGTAAACGTTCAAAAATTAAATTTGTGACAAAAAATTTGTTGAAAATGGTTAATTCAAACATCCTGTTTTAAAATTCATAAATTTTAAAAGTATGCGATAGAATCAGGCCTATCGAACCCAAAAGACCTTGAGGGCCGCATTCTGTATGTATATACAGATACCACATTACCGATGTCCTTAATTTTGCATATAACTAATTTTAAATAGGCATTTTGTCACAAAATAACCATATGTTTGCAAGAAGTATATTTTAAAAAAGAGTGGTGAAATATTTTTTGAAAAGAGCTGGTTCATGCAAACCCTAATATAGCTGATCTTATACTACAAGAAATAAACATATCTTACAAATATAATATCACCTAATATCATTTTCATCTAGAAGAGCGAGAACGAATTCTGTTAGCTTTTGCACTATTAACAAAAGGTAGCATTGCTAAAATTTCCAAATTCCATTGTGAGTTGCAAAACTTTGTTTGGCGGGCCGAATTTGTCCCAGTGAGCGTAAGATGAATACCACCGCAATAGATGATGCTCTTGCTCTACTATTAGGAACACTGTGAAATACACATGACTATTAAAAAGCAAATAAAGCCACAAGGGGAAACAAAATTTGCAGCGCTAAAATTATATCCCTCTTTCTGCTTCTGAAAACTTTTCTTTAAAGCTAAAAAACTGCCGGTTTGCCACAGATAAAAGGTTATCAAGTTTGTTTTTTCACTTTTTTTTTTATCCGCTTAAAAAAAAAATAAAATCCAACAGCCAATTTTAGTAGACCTAATTTTCAGCTGAAATTTTGTAATTTTTGGCCGCCCTGGGCGACCACCCTAGTCGCTGCTCCCCCCTTCCCCTAAGCACGACCCTGAGAAAACCTAATAGCAGTAATGAGATCATTTACTACAATAGCTAAACTCCATTTAAATATAAAATCAACGCCATCCAAGCTTACATAAATAGAGCTATAACCGTGTGTAAAGAACCAAATGACCTTAACCATGAATTAGCAACTATAAAGAAATATACCAGTAAATCAGGTTACCCAAATAAATTAATCAATAAACTTTATAAAAAATGTATGAAAAACTTTAATAAAATAGATAATTTCCAAAAACCGCCAACTAAATTTACAACTTCAATTTCTTATGATCGTGTGCCGTATGTAAAATAGTAAAAGCTGCAGCTAAACACAATATCCATATCCCTGTTAAACCAAATCCAAACATATTTCAGTTTATACATAGTGATCAGGATCCAATCAACCCTTTGAATACGGCTGGAATTTATAAAATTCCTTATACAGACAATGAAAATTATGAAAAAGTTATATCGACAAAACAAAACGAAAAATCAAAACTAGAATTAAAGAACATAGTCATGATATATATACCGGAAAATTAACTACCACTTCAGATAGATTTACACTGTACACATGGAAACATATTTTTGCCCCCCCCCCTTCCCGCACTCCTAATAGGTGAAATTTCACAAAATCTCTTTGTAACATGTCTCTTGAGTACACATAACCAATCAGCATATCAAAAAATCGTTACCCTGAGATAATTTAGAGCAAAGTTGCTCTTAAAAGTGTATTTTATCTCCCCCTGCTCTTAAAAGGGAGGGCAGGATGAAATTTCGTAAAATCCCTTAATAGTGCATGTTGGGAATGCATAAGCAACCCACACATAAAAATTAATCTTACTGATATAATTTGAAGCAAAGTTATATGTTTATTGCCTCCACCTCCCCAAGACAATTTCAGGAAATTCCGTTTCAATGGGAGTTGCATACACGTAAATAAGCTGCTCATTAAAATTTGTGACTTCAGCTCCTATAGATATTCCCGGACAAATTTAGTGCTAAAAAGGTGGGGGGGGACTTGAATCTCCCCCTCCCCCCCCCCCCCCCCCAAAAAAAAAAAAAAAAAGTTTTTGGAAATATTCTGAAGACACTTGGCGATTTTTTTTTATATCTTTGTGCTATTTATTATTGGTAGAGTTTTACTCGAAAATCCATATTTCGCTAAATTTGCCTCCGAACATCGTTTTTAATACCCCCCTTAAAAATGTAAATAATGTAATTAAAAACATAAAAAAAATTATTGAAATAAAAAACTTAAAATACATAACACCTTTGTGGGAATTTGATTTAAGGACCTCTGTATCACAAGTCCATCATACTACAACTACACCACTCGTTCTTACAAGGATGCATATTTGTTGGTTTTTATAGAAATAACTAAAACTGTTAGGGATTATATCTCGCCCCCATGGGGGTTGTTGCAGCAAATTTGTACCCTACCCTATGTTTTCGACCATGTTCTTTAATTTAAGCTTGGTTTGGTTTCAATAGCAATTTTACTGATTCATACTTCCCTTGTTAGTGGACATCAGGGCCCTAAAACCAATCTGCTCGCCAAAAATTGTGACTCTATCTCCCATAGAATTGCCACGGCAGTGTTGAGTCAGTGAATCAGTGAGTTTACTCTTTTTATATATATATATATTTAACAAAATTTAGGGGAATTCTTATTATCTTTAAATACAGGCTGTATTAGGTGCATGATTTTAAATTTTAGGTGGTTTGTTGTTCAGTTATTAACTTTTTATTTTTCTTCTGTTAGTTTCATTTTTTTTTTTCTTTTAGTAGACTATCACACAAGCATTGAGGGCGATCAGCCCCCTGGACGGAAAGCTTCTGTGTAAAACTTCAAATAAAGCTTATAATTTAATTAAAACATGTTTCATTTGTCATCCAAACTTTTACAGACTTATACTTTTTTATTATTTGCAGAAGTTCATGACAGTTACATTCAGCATAATTATTGCTTTCCATGCAAAACACAGATTGATGCATGTGTTGCAATTGTACAAAAATGAATTTTAAAGCAAAAGCAGCAAGCTACACCTGTCGAGATTATTTTCTCAAAGATGGTGGAAAGGAAATTCTGGGTTCATACTCAGGTCACACCATGAAAAGCTAGCATAAATATAGGCTAACAATTCTTTAAGAAGATCCCTCACGGAGGAGGGGAGGGGGGGGGAGCACATACACACATACATGCACAACACACTTAGAATGGCAAATTTTCAGGACAATTAATTCATTGAGAGATAAAAATTCATTTAAACGTAAAGTCTGAATTGACGCTGACTGTATGTATTTTTAAATTATTTGATTTTAGCTATTTGGTTTGAGACTTCTATGAGTTAACCTTACATTAAATTCAAATAATATTTAATTTAATAAATAAAACACTTTGTAAGTAAACATTATCTACTACAAAAACTCGTAAAAGTTGTTTCAGGTGAAAATAATAGTCCAGCTCTTCATGTCTTCTTTTTACGTTTTTTGTCCTCTTTTTCAAATAAAAATAATTTTTATTCTTCAAATTCAAAAAATTTGCAAAATTGGGAAGCTGAATCAGCTGTGTCCTGTATCGAACGGTGAATGCGAAGTTTTTTTCTGCATTAGGTTCACAAAAGAGCAACTTTCTAACGAACTTGCCTAAGGATATATGCTTATGGCTATTCGGATTCTTCGTATCACAAAGAAATAAAGGTATTTCCTATATTTTATCGCAAAGACAGTTTGAAGCATCACCAGAAAATACATAAAGATGGTGTAAATATAGGATTTTAGCTATTTGGTTTGAGACATCTATGAGTTAACCTTATATTAAATTCAAATAATATTTAATTTAATAAATAAAACACTTTGTAAGTAAACATTATCTACTACAAAAACTCGTAAAAGTTGTTTCAGGTGAAAATAAAAGTCCAGCTCTTCATGTCTTCTTTTTACGTTTTTTGTCCTCTTTTTCAAATAAAAATAATTTTTATTCTTCAAATTCAAAAAATTTGCAAAATTGGGAAGCTGAATCAGCTGTGTCCTGTATCGAACGGTGAATGCGAAGATTTTTCTGCATTAGGTTCACAAAAGAGCAATTTTCTAACGAACTTGCCTAAGGATATTATGCTTATGGCTATTCGGATTCTTCGTATCACAAAGAAATAAAGGTATTTCCTATATTTTATCGGAAAGACAGTTTGAAGCATCACCAGAAAACACATAAAGATGGTGTAAATATAGGTGCATCTGAACAAGTAATGAAAAAACAACTATGGTAGGTGTTATTAAAATGTTTTGTAGTTTTAGAGCAATTTTGGTTTTTAAAAAGTAGAACCGCTGATAATTAATAAAAGCTTTATTTTTAATTAGTTGAAACTCTTTTTATCTAAATAATAGTTAAAACTTTAAAATAAAAAGTTTTTTCCCCCCCAATTTTTAGGAGTGTCCCACCTGTCAAAAAATGTTCTTACGAAGAGACGCTCTAAAATGGCATTTAAAGATTCCCCAAAGCCCCTCTCTCACCTGCACAGAAGTTAATAAGATTTTCTCATTAAAATATCTGTTAAAACACAATCGTACTCAACATGCAAGTGCACCTCCTATTAAAATTAAAAAAATTGTGAAAGTTCCAAAAAGAAATTTCAGTAAAAAAAGCTTTAAATGTGTTTAAAACATTCATCTTTTACTCCGAAGCTGAAACAAAATTCGACTTAAAAGTATTTTTTGAATCAAAACACTTAGAAGTAAAAAGCCAAATTATCTCTAAAATGAGTGGAATTAAAAATTTAAAATTGTACTTAGTAATAAAAGTTACATGCAATGCAAAAAAAAGAATGTTGATGGGGAAATAATAGAACGCATGGAATGTTATTTTAGCTCTAGTAACATTGTTCAACTTACCGAAATGGATTTAGAGCACAATTTAAACACTGCATATAATAAAATTCAAAACAGTTTAGAAGAAATTCTTCAAAATGGGTTGGAATGGATGGTTGAAAAAATAAATCATTTTGAACTTAAAACATCTCTTTACAACCCCTCTCGTGGTAGCAGTTATATGTCTCTACTCGATGCATTACGAAGGAAAAAATCTATTCTAAACATTCAGAATTTCAGAGATGAAAAATGTTTCACGTGATTCGTCATTGCACATAGATTAAATTTGGATCGTAGTCGTAGCAGTAAACCTGAAAGAATCTAACAATATTTTCCTTATGAAGGTACAGTTAATATAGAAAATGTGAGTTATCCCGTTCCTCTAAGCAAGATTTCCCATCCTGAAAATATAAATAATGTACAAATCAATGTTTTCACATATGAAAACGAAATCTATCACCTTTACATCTCAAAAAAAAGAAGATCCCGATATAATTAATTTATTACTTTTAGCAAATGAAACCGGTAATACTCATTATATTTTGATTCGTAATTTTTCTGGTTTAATAAGTGATCTAACAAAACATCGTTCGAAAGCATTCTATTGTTATCGATGTTTACATCGGTATTCAAATCAAGAAAGGCTGAATAAACATTTACCATACTGCAAAGAACATGCTGTGCAAAAATTACGATGCCAACCAAAGAAGATAATATTCTAACTTTAAAAAAATTCATCTACAACATTCAATTGCATATGCAATATTTGCGGACTTTGAATCTTTAATTGTACTAATTTCTTCTGCACCTCCTAATCCGAACCATTCATATACACAAAAATTAGCCGAACATATTCCTTGTGGATATTCTTTCATAATTGTGGATCAAGAGGGAAAATCTTATAAACCTATTGAAGAATATAGAGGAAAAAATGCTGTGGAAATTTTTTTTAACTCGTATATTTGAAGAAACTGAACAGCTAGAAAAGAATCTGTTAATTGTCAAGCCTCTAAGAATGAATGACTCAAAATGAGTTAAAAGCATTTCACGACGCAGTCTTATGTCTTTTGTGTCAAAAACCCCTACTTTTAGACAAGGTTGCCAATCACTGCAATACAACAGGAAGGTACAGAGGTGCACTACACAATGCTTGCAACTTAAATCACAAACAGTCTAGGAAAATTCCAATAATATTTCATAACCTTAAGAACTGTAATGCACACCACATAATAACGAAGGTTGAAAAATTTAGAGAATACAACATCAGTGTTATTCCATCTAATTTGGAAAAATATATTTCATTTTATTTACAGAAGAAAAACAGCACTATTGAGTTGATTTTCCTAGATAATTACCAATTTTTATCTTATTCACTGAAAAAACTCATCGAAAATTTAAATGATGACAAAGAAGAAAAGAAAAGAGCAAAAGAGATGTCTACATGTATTGTCAGAAACAAGATATCCCACCAAGATTATAAAAACTGTTTAACAAAAC
The DNA here is from genome assembly GCA_963930645.1 of Salticus scenicus. Taxonomy (NCBI): domain Eukaryota; kingdom Metazoa; phylum Arthropoda; class Arachnida; order Araneae; family Salticidae; genus Salticus; species Salticus scenicus. Next base: position 53,349,858 of record OZ005658.1, on the reverse strand, counting down.
AGCAAGTCTCAATGAATAAAAAAAATGTAAATTTTTTCAAGAAAACCACCATCTTCACACGGTATATCAGAATAAAATATCATTGTCACCATTTGAGGACAAAAGATTTTTGTTAGAGGACGGGATAACCACTTATGCTTATGGTCATTACCTAATAAAACAATAGTTACCTAATAAAACAAGTTTTCTTGAATCATTTAAAAAAGAGTGAATAAAAATGGGAAAATCGAACAGCAAAAAACTGGATGTCCAGCAAAAAAAAGGGAGTCGCATTTTTCTATAAATGTGACGGATGGTGGTGGGACACCTTTAAGAAAAATATTTAATATGACCACACCAATGGTCTAACACTGAAGTCAGAAGAGAGTACGTTCTTGGTTCGATCCCAAAAAGTGAGTATATTTTAAAGTTTTATAGAAAAAGAAAAAAAAACTGAAAAGTCTGATTTGAATCCAACCCGGAATGAAGTTGAATACATTTCCATTTCTTTTAATAAAAAAATTAAGAAATTCTCTTTTGAGAATTTCACAGAAAAAAAGGAACACTTCAGCAGAATTCCAAAAATTAAATAAAAAACAAAGGGATTTAATATATATTTAAACAGATTAAAAAAAAAAAAAAAAATCTGTTTAAACATATAACAGTATAAAAAACATACACTTATCACAATTAATGACTGTTTTTAATCACTATTATTTTCATCTCATAATCTTTCATGATAGCAGACTGATGTAACTGCACAGAAATAAACATCCCCACTGAGATACGATATCGATATCCTGTAAGATAAGATAGTTTCTACCGCAATCCACCACTCCACCACCATTTGCCGCAAAACCCCTACTTCTCCCATACTAATATTTTTAATAATATACTACATTGTAAATAGGTTACAATGCAGTAATAATAGTATTTATCATATTACAGTGCGTTGCATGAATATAAACGCACCTTAGCTTTAAGAATTAGAATGGTATAGAAGAGTAATAAAAAAATATGAATAGGTGACGCTTGATGCAAACTGTATGTTTATTATTCAAGAAATGAAATTACGAGTCAAAACAATGAAAAAACAATATGATTTTTTAGAAAATAATTTTATTAAATTTATGACAATATACATGTTGCATGAATTTAAACGCACATGTAAAAAATAAATAACTGAGTAACAAATACTGTATCTAATACTTTGTAAAGCCACCATGGGCTTCTAGAAAAGCCAGTAAACGCCTTGTCATTGATTGATATAGTGGCACGAGGTCATCCGAGCTGATTGTCTTCAAAGCTAACAGAATTGCCAATTTTAGTTCATCTTTCGTGTTAAACTGCCTTCCGTTTGCGTAAACACGGCGAACCAGATTACCCCATACGTTCTCCATTATATTTAAATCGGGGCTTTTTGAGGGCCAATCCAGAACTTTAATTTTATTGTCACGAAACCATTTTTTCACGATATGTACTGTATGTACAGATGCACAATCTTGCTGAAAAATATAATTTCTTCCAGATTTTTTGACTGCTTGACGGCGAGGTTCCTTGTGAGCATCTGGACATAATCTACAGAGTTCATACTGTTCTCCACGAACTCTAATTCGAAAGTTCCTTTAAAACCTATGGCTGCCCACACCATGACAGACCGACCTCCAGATTGACGTTTTGAACAGTACATTCCTTCGGTTATCATATAGTGCCAGTAGCTATGAAACCCGTATTGGCGATCGAGATTAAACTTTTTTTCATCTAAGAAGATGACTTTTTCCCAATTAAGTCGATCTAGAATCCATTTTCTTGCCCTTTCCAACCGCATTTCCTTGTGCCTTTGAGTGAGGGGTGGTTACGCCTTCATTTTCTTAAATTTAATGAATGTTGCAGCTTTGAGAGTTCTCCGTATGGTTGTCCGATGAACACACAGCTTGTATTGAGCCTTTATCTTCGCACAGGAAATATTCTTATTCTTTGCAGTGTTGCATATTCGACATTTGTCGTAACTGGTGAGCTTTCCTGTTCTCTTCTTATACGCTTTTTTCCCATAATTTGCTCCTTTCTTTATATAATTTCTCATAACACTCTCACTTCTTCCGATTCAGCGCCCTATTTCGCGATTGCTAAAGCCTTTACCACGCATAAAGTCGATTTTTATCATCTCGTCTTCTGTCAAAGATTTCCTTTTGCCATCCTGTACAAACTCCGTAAATTTTGCACTCAAACATTAAAACTGATTTTAGAGAATTTTAGCAACACGAGTATTTGTGTTTTAATTTAATTCCGGCGGCTCTGTTAAATTTTAAATGCAAAACACCGAGTGCGTTTAATTTCGTGCAACAAACGAAAAACAGTGAAAAATAAGAAAATGCTTAAACATTCATAACGTAAGCTTGCATGAGCCTAAACATACTTGCCCAAAGTACCTTATTCAGTTGTTAGTCATATGCAATAACTGTAAGTCGCATTCCTTCTTTTAAAATTTTAAAAATTCTATTTCTGGTTATTGGAAAAGGTGCGTTTCTATTCATGCAACGCACTGTACGTGAAATAACGGACATCTCTAATAATCACCCAAATCGAAGTTCATGAGAAAGACGGTTGTCTCAGGCAATTGGGACACGGACCGTGGTATTGGGGTTGAGAATGACGCTGTTGAAGGCAGCAGAGACCTTAAGCGAAATTTTGAACGATTCCAGTGGATTTTTTTAAAATATAAAATTAAGACTGTGATTCTTTATTATTATTATTATTCATTTAAATACAGTGACCAGAGTAGGGGAGAAGTGGGGGTTTTGCGGCGAATGGTGGTGGATTGTGGTGGAAACTCTCTTATCTTACAAGATGTTGATATTATATCTCCGCAGGGATGATAGGAAGGGAAGTCGTTATCTTTTATAATAATGGTAAAGGATTTATTGAACAATATTTAAAGAGAACTTTAATTTTTTTCATTATTAATAGTGCCGCCATCTATTGGACGATTTGAGAGAATTTATTTAAAATAAATAGAATTATAACAGGATTTGAACCCGAGACAAAATATTCCTGTGGGATAGTAGTTTTCGAGTGTCTTAACCACTATCCCATAGGAATATGCCCTAATGAATCGATTTAATATATAAATATGCGTTTTAAACTGGTTTTCATTTAGTATTTAACATGTTTCCCGTGCAAGAGGAAGCAACAGTTGTTGTATGTTTATATTTTCTAATGTGTATTCTTTTCACCGTTCTTTATATTTTTAGTGAAGGTGCAAAATTTAATTTAGATTTTATATTAAGTTTAAATAAAACGGGAAAATTAACTTTTACAATATGATGTGTTTTCGAATTTATGTGAACAACAATCAAATTAGTTGTTGCAATGGAACAGACTTATCAAAATCGAAGTCGTGTTCCAAGTTTTGGTGGTGTAAATGTTTTATACTGTGCTGCAAAATAAAAATAACCAAGAAGAGGATTCAGGAATTGTTAGAAAGTGTAGATGCATACAGACTTCCGAAACCGATTCGGAGAAAATTTCCAACAAATCGTGCCGTAGTGTATAAAATTGATTAACAATGGCAGACAGATTTAGTAGATTTAAACAGTTTGCAGAAGTACAATCAAGGATTTCGTTACAGTTTAACCTGCTCTATCTAAATATGCATGGGCATTACCATTGAAAACCAAAAAAGGGAAAGAGATTATGAAAGCTTTTCAAAAAATTTTCGTATCTCGAAATCCTAAATTTCTTCAAAGCGACAGTGGCACCGAGTTCATCAACAGGGTGTTTCAAAAGTTTTTTAAGGAAGAAGGCGTGAGGTTTTTCAGAACTTTTACCAATATGAATGCATCTGTAGTAGAGCGATTTAATCGCGCTTTGAAAACTAAAATGTGGAAATATTTCACTAATTGTTATACTTATCATTATGTGGATGTATTAGAACAATTTTGTATAGTTAAAATCATACTTATTATTCGAGCATCAAAAGGGCTTCAGTCGAAGTGACGTCGGAAGACGAAAGTGATGTATGGTTTACTTTATACAGATATATAGAAAATGAAAAGAGAAAGGGGTACATACAAACGAAACACTTCCGGCTGCAAGCGTTCCAAATGTATGACTACAGTCGGCAGCAAAAGTATACGAGCACTAGCAAAAATTCATATGTAAAAAAAGCACATTTAACACTGTTTTGTCAAATAAATCTTTGCCGAATCATGATCTTAGACTGACTAAGAACATGATTCGACAAGGATTTATTTAACAAAACTGCAGTAAGTGTACTTTTTTTATATAGGAATTTTTGCTTATGCTCGGATACTTTTGCTGCCGACTGTATTTGCAAAAAAAATTTGCAAAATTTACGTCATCGAAGTTGCAAGCGTTCCGTTTGTATGTAATCCAAAGCCTTGCGTGTTTAAACCGGGGGATACTGTTCTCGTGTCCAAACATAAATTAACCTTTGAAAATGGATATGAAACCAACTGGACGGAAGAGTTATTTGTAGTGACCGAATGCATGTCACGAGATCCACCGGTGTACCAGATCAATGATCTGATGAACGACCCGATTCAGGGAACGTTTTATGCACAAGAAAGCGGTTATTGGAAATTTTGCGGGCACTGAGTTTCATGTTAAATTTATTTTGTTTTAAAGGAAATTTCTCACTTTGAATGTTTAATTTGCCATAGTGCATTAATAAAACCTTCCAAATATCAACTAATAAAGGTATAAATTCATACATTCATTAATAGTTATTTCCACTTTTGGTCGGGACCAAAGAAAGGGTAGGATGCTAGACTGAAAATAGTACGTTGGGTTCACAAAAAAAACCTGCACTTTTTGATTGGAATATGCCACTTTCTGTGGCCATAGTAGATGCCAAAAGATAATTTTCTGGATAGGGAGCCACTTGAAAATCCGTGTAGAACACCCCGATGGCGGCCATTAAAGATGGCTGCCGTCGACTGCCATATAGGGGCGCTAATTGTTTTGTATCTGAACTCCTAATGATCCGATTTCAATTTTCTTTTTTTTAATACTTTGTGAATAAAATACTTTTTAAATTCTATACATTTATCTATGTATATTATATGGTGTGACACTCACACTACTTATAGTACGTTGGGTACAAGACAAAAAAATTCAAAAAGCTGCACTTTTTGATTGGAATCTGCCACTTTGACTTTCTGTGGTAATAGTAGATGCCAAAAGATAACTTTCTAGATAGGGAGCCACTTGAAAATCCGTGCAGAACACCCCGATGGTGGCCATAGTTGGACACCATCATCCGCCGTATAGGCGCACCAATTTTTCTTTGTATTTCAACTTTTAATGATCGGATTTTGATTTTAATTTTTTTTAGTTTGCATCTAGAGGGCACATTTTTTCTTATTACATTTACCTCTACATGCTTAAAATTCCACGCAATTTTTTTAAAATCAATTTTTTAGGAGATATTTTTATAATTTATTGATTTCTGACGTACTCTTGAAATTTTTTTATTCCATTATAACGTTATTCTCATTTTAAACACTGAACTTTCTTTGTTTCAGATTGAACTCTTTTGAATTTTTTTGAAAATGGCTTCAGTACATTTGCGGCTGGCATATTTTAAATCCGAATTTCCTCTCTGTGGCATAGATTGGACCAAATGTTGTTTATGTCAAAAACATAGAGATGAACTGATTTACCCTGCCACACATACTTCTAACTCACTTGTTGGTGCTGGCCACAGGACGCTTGTAGAAAATTTAATGGAATTTCAGAATATCGGTTCAGTGCCCCTTGGTTTGAATTTAAACAATTTAAATGAAGGAGAAGGAATAGAAGAAACATTTAGAAAAAATAAAGCAAAGTGGCACAAAATGTGTGCCCTTAACTTTAACAAAACAAAACTTGACAGGGCAAAGAAACGCAAACATTCTTCGTCCGTGCTCAGAATGTCATCTCAGTGTAGCCCACAGTCTTTAATAGAACCAAATGAAAAAAAGACAAGGTCTGGTGTCCGTACAACATTATCTATTAAGATGAAAGATGAAATTTGTTTCATATGCAATGGAAAGAGCACTGCTCGGAGGTCTTTGCATAAAGTTGCTTCTTTACAATACGATAAACTTAAGAAATGTGCCGAAATTACGAATAATGTTGAAATTAAAGCATTCCTCGAGGGTGGAGATTTAGTTGCTAAAGAAGCAAAGTATCACTCAAAATGCTACACAAACTTAACGAATTCTCTACGCCCATCAAGTGAAGTAAAAAAAGAAGATGTCAGCCCTATCTGTAAAAGTATGGCTTTTGCTTCTGTTGCAGGATTCATAAGAGAGAAAATCCAGGCATTTGAAGCTGGAAACACTGAAATTGTTTTCAAAATGTCTCATCTTAACACTCTTTATACAAATAACTTAGCAAGCAAATCATCTGGACATGGAAAGTAAAGACCTTCCAAATACACACTCTACTCGGTTACGTGAGAGAATTCTCGACCAATTCCCAGAACTCAAAGCTCAGATTTCTGGTAGAGATTACATCCTGTATCGAGACGGTGCTAACATATTCCAAAATGTCCAGTCTGAAAATCTTGATGCTGATGCTGCTGCATGCGAAAGATTTATCAAACGAATTAGAAAAGTAATAGCCCAGAAGAAAGTTATTTTTGATGGTCACTTGAATGATGATCGACAAATTTCAAGCGTCCCTCCAGAACTTCTGGCTCTAGTGTGTTATCTACTTCACGGTTGCACTTCAGCACCGAATGCAACTAAAGTAACTCAACCTGCTTTAACTATCAGCCAATTAATAGTTTTTAACCACAGTGAACGTATTCCTAAAGGCCACATTATTCGCCATAAGAAAAGTCATGAACCACCTATTCCATTATATCTCGGCCTGTCTGTTTTTGGAAGAACACGAAATCATACAATAATTGAAGGCATGCATGAAAGAGGCCTCTCAATATCACCAAATAGAATTAGAGAGATAACAGCAAATCTTGCTTACTTGGAGATACTCAGAGCTCAAGAAGAAGGTGTCGTATGCCCCTCAAACTTGCTTCACGGTCTTTTTGTCATTGGTGCGTAGACAACATAGATCATAATTACAGTAGCACAACATTTGAATCATCATTTCATGGAACAGCGATATCTATCTTTCAAATCCCTGCGAAAGGAGAAGTTGGTAAGCCTCGTGAAATTGCTACAAGCTTTTCTTGTATTGATCAAAATAACAGAAAAGTGCCAGAGCTTCCAGATAGCTATAGTATTGTCAAGCCTTTAACACTGCCCGCGAAGGAGCCAACTGTTCCAAAAGCAAACCAGACCACCTCTTCCGAAATGTCAATTTCAGAATTTGGTTCTGAGTGGAAAATGGAACAGGAATGGTTAGATCATATTATTACTGATAGAACAGATGGAAATCCTGGGATGGATTTCTTGGGCAGCTTTCCATGCTTCAAGGACAGAGTCTTCATCGTTTGAATTATCTCGTTGTTCTCTTTTACCCCTATTTAATGAAAGTTCTTCTTCTCCGGAAATGCTGAAGCATGCAATGGAACAAATAAAAAAAATTACTACATTTTTAAATACAGGGCAAACTCCTGTCATATGTGTGGATCAGCCTCTATTTGCTTTGACGAAATCTGTTCAGTGGAACTAACCTGATTTTTACGCTGAATTCAAGTTTGAAGCCGTACTTGGAGCTTTTCATATTGAACAGGCATTTTTGAAAGTGCTTGGTCAGATTCTCGAAGGTAGTGGTTGGACTACTGTAGTTTCAAACTCTGGAATCAAGACAGAAGCATGTCTTAAAGTTACACATGTGACAAAAGCAAGAACCATACATCAGAAGACTGCTGTGGTTTTATACAGTCTACTTAAAGAAGCATTTATGCAAGGAAATCCAAAAATTTTATTTGAAGAGTGGATTGATGAAAAACGTTCAAACTGCCCAACTTTTCGATTCTGGTTTCTAGTGTTAAACCTAGAGATACTTCTTCTGTCTTTCATTCGGTAAATTAGGGATGGTAATTACGAACTGTATCTTGTTACGAACGAATCTTTCTTGACATATCGTCGCTCTCATGACAAAGAGTCATAACTCAAAAAATAGCGATTTTGAGTAAAACAGTTAAAGTAAAATTTTAAGTAAGTGAAAAAAAAAATCACGATTTTGATTAAAGCCTTTTTAAAAAAAAAAAAAAAAAAAAAAACCTAAGATGGCATCTATGGCATACAAAGATGCATAAATCAAACCTTATTGGCTGCCTAGTTATTATAAGGAATTTATGGATTGTATCTGAAAAATTACTAATTTTGAGTTACGTTTGTTTGTAAAAAGAAGAAAAATACGCAGAACTCCACACACATAAACCCTTTGTTGTGAAGAAAGTAATATTGAGCTCAGTTAAAACTTATTTGTTAATAAAAATCATGAAAAAAAATGAAATTTCAGGTTTTTCCAAAATGCGTATAGTCTTTAATGTACATAAATAAATGTATAGGAATAAAAAAGTATCCTATTCGTAAGATATATTATATATATATATATATATATATATATATATATATATATCTTGTGAAATATATGTAAAGAAAATCGAAATCGGACCATTAAGATTCATAAACAAAAACAATTAGTGCGCCTATATGGAGCTGACGGCGGCCATCTTTAATGGCCGCTGTCGGGGTGTTCTGCACGGATTTTTAAGTGGCTCCTTATCTGAAAATTTATATTTTGGCATCAACTATGACTCCAGAAGGTGGCATTTTCCAATCAAAAAATGCAGCTTTTTGGCTTCTTTCGTCGTGAACCCAACGTATTATAAGTAGTGTGAGTGTCACACCATATAATATACATAGATAAATGTATAGAAGTTAAAAAGTATCTTATTCACAAGGTATTAAAAGAAAGAAAATTGAAATCGGATGATTAGGAGTTCAGATACAAAACAATTAGCGCCCCTATATGGCAGCTGACGGCGGCCATCTTTAATGGCCGCCATGGGGGTGTTCTACACTGATTTTCAAGTGGCTCCCTATCTGAAAATTTATATTTTGGCATGAACTTTGACCACAGAAGGTGGCATATTCCAATAAAAAAGTGCAGCTTTTTGGCTTTTTTTGTCGTGTACCCAACGTACTAAAATGGTATTTTAGCTCTAAAAGAAAAATATTTTTTTTAAAGCTGCACTTCACTCAGAATCCCCTTTTTGTCTTTCCCGTGATCCCATGTTATCCTATAGGAATTTTGTTGTTCCGTTTTATAAGGATATCTTGTTCTCAAAAATAAAGGTTTTCGATTTCTGTTTTTTGAATATTAAATTTTAAGTATGCCGCCTTTTAGCTCAGCGAACATTTTTAAGAAAAAAATTAATTATAATATTTTATTTCATTAAGTAAATTTAAAACTCTAAATTTCGACCTCAAAGCGAACATTTAAAATTTATTTTTTCAAAAAATTGCTCTCTATCCTGAAGGGAGACATATTCAAAGAGAAATATGCAAAAAAAACAGAATTAAAAAAACTTCATATTTGAATAAGATATTCTTATAAAACGAAGCAACGAAAGTCCCATTAGATAACATGGAAAAGCCTTAAGGTAAGCTGACCAGATCAGAGTATTTTTATAATAGAGAAGCGTGAAGAATTGCAACAATTGTTCAGTTATACGGATGTATTTTTTTTCATTCCTAATAAATAAGGACTAAAAATAAAATGTTATTGGTTAATAATTTACTTCAACAATTTTTTAAACCTTAGGAAAATGCCTTCAAAGTAAAGGCTGTCCCCAGAAAATGGGGACATTTGGTCAGCTTACCTTAAGGGCAATTTTTTAAAGATCAATATTAAAGCATTATGTTAAAATGTGTAGTTCATTATTTTCTATGTATTCCATTGAACACATGTATAACATTGAACTTTTTTTTTCCTTAAAAAGTTTACTAAGCTAAACTGAAAACAAACTTTTATATCCCATAATGTATCTGAATATTTTTGTGCTGCCTGCTAATCAAAGGTAAAATCATTTTTACTTTCTCTTACCCATAAGGTAAAGTATTGTTTTTGGGTCAGATTTTCAAAATTGTGTATTTGTTATATTTACATGTTTTGAGGTCACCTTAATCCAAAAACCACGTTTTTAGCAGCTGGTCTGTGTGTCTGTCTGTTATCAGCATATCTCAGAAACAAATTATAGCAGAAAGTCCAAACTTGGTATTCTAAATGTGTATCATATAAGGATGCTACAGTAAACTTTTCGTTAAGTTCAAGCAAATGGTTCGTGTACAGGGACACTCAAAAGTATTCAAATACATTACGTCTATGGGGGAAATTGCAGGTAAGTAGAGTTTAACATCTATAGACTGCACTAAACCAAACGAAACGAGTATATGTTTTTTGTAATAGTCAACTGAGAAAAAAATTTTGTGTATGTAGGAGCCTCGCCTCCCCCTTTGAGGGGAGTAAATTTTCATGATGGGTATCTGTCAAAAGAGCTGGCCAATACCTTTAAAACGAATGGTCGAACCATCGATCTGCGATAATTTAAAATAAAGTTATCGATTTATTTCATTTTTAAAAAAAAAAAAAAAAAAAAAAAAAAAAGTTATTGAGAATAAATTAGACTTTTTTTTTTTTTTTTTTTGAGTGTTATATTATTTCTCTAATATGGAAATCGTCTGCATTATCATGGAAGTTAATTGTTTTAAATAATAATTTTAATAAATTATTTTTACTGAATGAATTTGTATAGGAAAATATAGAAGAAAGTCATGTGGTGCCCTGTAAAAAAAAACCTATTACCAGCTGCAATCTGTGATTTATTTTATCCAATCACAGAGAATTCCTTGCAAGAAATTCTCTTTGATTGGATAAATAAATCACAGATTGCAGCTGGTAGTAGGTTTTTTTTACAGTGTGGCCACAACACACTAGTTATTTGTTGTTAGTGGATGCGCTTTACTAATAATATTTTACCATTTCCAGGAAAGCTGTTCGGGAATTGAAATAAATTCCTCATAGAGATATGGTAAATAATGTATGTTTTAAGCTAAACATCCATCGCTTGTTTTTTGTATATTTACACGTTTTGAGTCTTCCTGATTACCATAGTCAAGTTTTTTAACGTTTGATCTTTGTCTGTGTCTGTTACATTAATTTAAAAACGAATGATTTTAGGAGATACAAATGTTGTATTTTGAAGATTATATAAGTTTGTTGCTGGAAAAGTTTGATCAAGATTGATAAAATTCGATGAATGTTGCGTGTGAAAATTGTTTGTATAATTTTAAGTAAACTTTTAATTTTAATAACAGAATTAAATTCTATATAAATATAGGTGCATTAATGAAACGGGGGGTTGAAGACAGAGCTAATTATCATATAAAACTCTTCCGAAGCCTAATTTGAATTGTTTAACATAGGCTTACATAACAGTACTCGTTATCTTACCTCTTAATCTCCAACCTGTATTTATAGTATTAAATTTCACGGTAAGAGAAAGTCGTGTGAGTAACATACCAGATTATTTTTACTAAATTTATCTCTGTATATGTATTTTAGTCAAAAATCAAATTGTTCTGGTTATTCAATTTTAAAATTGAAACATTTTTCATTAATCACCTTTTATAACCACTGTGTAACTCTTTAAACAACTTCTAATGTTCAAATATTGCCAATTATTTTAATTTTCTTTTTCTTTTTGTTGTAGGTTTTATTTGTGTAATTCTTGAAAATTTCTCTATATGATATACAAATAAAGGAATGTTCATCTAAGGAAATTTTTTAATTGCAAAGAGTAGCACTAAAGATATAATCATTATAAATAGCCCAAGTGCAGATTTAACCAAAAGAAGCCTATTATTATAAGCAGTACAATACCAATGATATATTTTGAAAAAATATGTTATCTTGAATATCATTAATATTGGCTTTCTATTTCAATAATACAATTATTAACTCATTATATTTATGTTCACAAAACATTGCCATATAATTAAAAAAATCACTTGAGATTCTTCCTTTTAGTGAAAGAAAGAAGTATTAAAAATAAATAAAGAAAAAATTGCTTAATAAAAAATATCAAACATCTTTCATAATGTCAGAAGAAAAACAGCAATCCCTCACACATATTACAAATAAACAGCATGTTTGTTCAGAATGTCAGAAAGTATTTACTGCAAAGAATAGTTTGATTAGGCATTTCCATATCCACACAGAAAAAAAACCATTGATTCCCCTGACACCTGTTGAAAAGAAACATGTTTGTTCAGAATGTCAGAAACCATTTGCAAACCATACATATTTGATAAAGCATCTTCGTATCCATACAGGAGAGAAACCTTACGTGTGTGAGATTTGTCGAAAGGCATATGCACAGTCCAACCAGTTAAAGAGACATATCCAAACACATACAGGAGAAAAGCCATATGTTTGTGAAATATGTCAGAAAGCATTTATATCGAAGCAAGATTTGAATAGGCATATCTTAACCCATACAGGTGAAAAGAAATACGTGTGTGAAATTTGTCAAAAAGCATATATGCAGTCAAGAAGCTTAAAAACTCATCTTCTAACCCATACCGGGGAGAAACCGTATGTCTGCCAAGAATGTCAGAAAGCATTTACCTCAAGTACATATTTAAAGCAACATTCTCTTTTGCATACTAATTTGCCACCACAATATGTTTGTTTTGAATGTCAAAGAACATTTACAAAAAAACATGCTTTAGATAAGCATCTCCTGTTTCACATGGGAAAAACACCTTATGTATGTGAAATTTGTCCAAAGTCATTCATGGACTTATCAAACTTGAAACGTCATAGTTTAATACATACTGAAGAGAAGCCTTTTACTTGTCGAGAATGTCAACAAGCATTTCCCAGTATGCAAGATTTGAACAAGCATCTCCATACCCACACAAGTGAGATGTCACATGTTTGCTCTGTATGTCAAAAAGTAATGTCTACGGAAAAAAGTTTGAACATTCATCTTCTTACTCATTCGGATAAAAAACCTCATGTATGCGAAATTTGTCAGAAATCATTTTTGTGGTTGAGTCATCTGAAAAAACATTTTCTAAAGCATACTGGAGAAAAACCTTTTGTCTGCGAAGTGTGTCAGAAGGCATTTTCATATAAGAATGAACATACATGTCATATGCGTATCCATACAGGTGAGAGATATAAATGTGAAATATGCTCAAAATCATTTTTAAAGGTATCAAAGCTGAAAGAACATCTCATATTGCATTCTGGAGAGAAGTCTCATGTGTGTGAAGTGTGTCAAAAAGCATTTTCATTAAAAAAGAATTTGAGGGCACATTCCCTTATACATACAGGAGAGAAACGACATGCTTGTTCAGAATGTCCAAAAGCTTTTTTTTCAAAACCTGATTTAAAGCGGCATTTCCTCATCCATACAGGAGAGAAACCTCATGTATGTAAAATTTGTCAAAAGTCATTCAAGCAAATAGGCAGCTTAAATTATCATCTTCGCAAGCATACTTCAGATAAACTGTAATTTATTCAACTTAAACTGATATTAAAATAAAACATATTTAGTTATGAAATTTGCATAAGGATCCTAATATCAAGAATACTAGATAAAGTATTTACTCTATCTCTTCTTGTTATAGTTTTTTTTTTTTTTTTTTTACTTAATATGTTTTATTTATATGTATGACTCAAATCTAAGAATTGAACTTTTACCCTTTTCCTATAATCTAATTGAGCTTAAATTTTGCATGCATGTATAATTCCAAAGACAAAACTTGCTCCGATAGTAACAGACTTAATGGAAATCGAATCCAAGACTACAACTCCAGTTCGATTTTTTTTTTTTTTTCAATCGGAATAGTAACGCACTTTGTTTTCCAATTGAATTCGAAATTTGCATACATGTATAAGTACGGCGACAATGACAATTCATACGCTAACAGTTGTATGGAAAGTGGGTGAAACTGAGGGCTCATGTCCTCATCTGCAGTTAAATTTTATATATTCTATATATATAAAGGAGAGGAGGGTATTATGGAACAGTCGGGAAATATGGAATACAGAGGTTTCGTCTCTGATTGGCGCTGTTATTTCGTGAAAATACTATGAATTACTCAAGAAGGATCCCCATGATGCAATACAGTATGAAGCGACCGCATGTTGTTGTCGAACCATTCCTTACAGAACAAAGTGTGTTTTGTGATTTTCAAGAGTTTTTCCAGGTAAGTTTTCAAACATTTAAACACGTACTAACATTTAACTAGTACACATGTGATTTGAACAATGATGTTAATCATGATGTATACTCAAAGAATTGTAGTTTGTTATACTTTGGTCGTTTTTTAGCTGAAAGTGTATTGTTCATTAATTTAAAAGTTCATTTTTCAAGATGGCGTGTCGGGTATTATGGAATACTAGGTATTTCATAGTATCTGAAATTGATTTCATGTTTCAACTAAAAAATCAGAAAATAAAATTGCCGAATGTATCTTCTGTCACAGAAAATTCTCCGAAGATGATTTTATGAAGTCTAATTAGTTTTTCTATTGTTTAAACAGTTTAAACTACTTATTCCATATTACCCGAAGGTCAGCATAACAGCTCAGTTTGTAGAATATTAATGCTTTATGCCGTCAGACTGGAGTTCAATTCTTATTCCTACCCTATTCAGTTTTTGGCATTGTTCAGATTGTCTTTTCCTTTTAAAATGTTATTTATTGCTCCATTTCCCTTTGAAGTAGTTATGATTTCGTTTACACTAAAAACTTGGTCTATACAACAGTAACAATTGTATTAAAACAGTTTATAAAAGTATTAATAGAAGCAGATATAAAATAGTTTGGTACTTTCGTATCAACCGCATATCAGGAATTAATACTTTAATATTAACAGCATGCCGTTATATTATACAAAGAGAAATATAATGTGTACAAGTTTATGATAATGTTTCTTATAAATTTAATAATGCTTTTATAAATAATTTTTTATAATGTTTATTGTATAAGTTCATAAGTAGTATAAATTTATCATAGTGACGATTATTGGTTGCAAGTGGGGTTAATATAAGCTAATTTTCTGCTATATTTTATGAAATTTTATGTCCTCAGAAATGTTCTCATTTTTAAAGAAGACTGTCCTCATTTTTCTAATGAAAATGAGGACATTGCATAATTTGTCCCCATTTTGCGTCAAAAAAAAAAAATATGGTCGCCCTTCCATAAATATAAAAAAAAAAAAAAAAAACTTTTTTTACGTACTAGTTATAGAAAAATTTTAAACCTGCATAAAGTACGTTAGTGATGAGGATGTACGTAGGATTTACTTTTATCTTCAGGATATCCTGAGGATGTCCTGGGATAAGGGATACTTAAAAAAAAAAACTGTACATGCTAAAGAAAACTGTGAAAAATCTCTACGTGTAGAGATTGTGAGCTTATCAGGTAGACAAATTTGACAAAATAGTTGAAAAATTCCCCAGATTTCTACTCAAAAATTTCAAAAATCCCCTCGAAATTCCCCACAAACATTCGGTCCCCAAAATGGGGACAAAATCCCCAGTCTGGCAACACTGTCAGAGACGCTGAATTTTTTTAGCTATATTTTAAGCATTACCTGTGTATTATAAGTGTTTTTCACACTATATTTTCTAAGCGCTGTAGATGGTATAACTTTAGTCTACCCCCACAGCTGAATTTGGCGATTTTTCTTTGGCGCCGTTTTGAACGATAACGATGTCGTTCTGGACTGTTTGTGATATAATATGGCAGCCTATATGTTGTTTATTTTGGATTTAAGATTTAGATTATGGTTTTATCACTTCTTTTTTTTTTTTTTTTTTTTTTTTTTAACTTTTTTTTTTTCCATCAAATAGTTGAGATACTTACTCGATATTTTCATGTTTGGTCGAAAATTAAACATTTTCTAGACATAATTCAATATATATTTTTCTTTTTTTTTAACAGCACCCAGAAAAAAGAAATTGATTTATTGAACTACAAGCATAGTTTATTGAAGAATTTTAATTTTTGTGAAAAATAAAAATTAAATTTCTTCTCATCTTTATGAAGAAAAAACAAAAGTGAAAATTCTTTCATTTTAAACATTACTGTGTATATTATTTAAAATCAAGTTAATAGTATTTCATTAAATCAAGTATTAGTATAGGCAATCTTCTGAAATAATTAATACTGAAGACATGGAAAAATTCTATAACAAAAAGGAATATTTTTTTTTTAAATGAAATTTTATGAAGGAGCCCCTTTTATAAATGTGAATATTGAAAAGGGGTCCATTATACAAATTTGATTTTTGTCAAGGGGCCCATTTCACGAATTTAAATTTTATGAAGGAACCCACTTTATGGATTTCAGTTTTGTAAAAGTGCCCCTTCTATGATTTTCAATTTTTTAAAAAAGCATTTGCTCAAGCACTGCTCAATTCTGTTTTTAAAAAGTGTGCAAAATTTCAAATATGATCAGTGCATTAGTTTTTGAGAAATCACGTCCACTGCATTTTTAAAGTCTCCGGAAAGCAGGAGTTACCGGCTAAATTTTCTAAAATGCGTAATAAAAAGTTTTGTAAAATATTGTTTAAATGTTACTCTTTTACATGCTCAAAATTTTGAAAAAAAATTTTATTTATCATATTTTAAAAAAATATATTCATTTCTATTTTAGGTGCAATTGATGCAATTTATTTAATAAATAATACCATCTTCAAAAAATTATTTATTCAAAAGTTTTCACCAGCACAACAAGGTTTAAATAAGAATAAATAGTTGTTAGTAAAAGTTTATAATAATTTAAATTCTATTAAAATGTACAATAATTTTGTAATTGCAGAAATGTCAATAAAAGCTTACCTATTGAGACTCAAAAAAGTTTTTGTGCCTGCGTATGTTAGGGTGACCAAATGTCTCCATTTTCTGGAGATTGTCCCCAATTTCGACCATCTGTCCCCAAAAACGAAAACAGCGATTGAGGCTGGGGACCACATTTTCTGTCGTTTGTGCCCAATTTTCAAAAAAATTCTTAAACATTCATAAATTTTGTTACTTTTTCATTCCTTTTTTGCTTTCTTTTTATTCATCATCTATGTGGTGGAAAAAAACATGTTTCTACTCTACTCATATTAACTCTGAAAAACATGAATAACTTTTATAGCTGTATCAATATAGTCTTCGATGAAAGTGTTTTGACAGCCAATAATGCTAGTTTAAATATTTTTCTGGCTGAAGAAATTTTTACTCATCATAATGACATGCACAAATTTTCAGAGAAATTGACTGCCTGCCCAGAATATTAAAGAAAGTATTCTTGACCTAGCATATTCTTGTGGCCGAACAAAATGTGAGGTCATTGTTGAAATGTTTTTTAATCTTGGGCAATGAAGGGACTTAGTTTAGAACTAGAAAATGCATCATTTGTAATCATATCCTCATATTTTGACGATTTGAACCACGGGAATGTTGAATAATTTTTATTATGATCAGATATTATAATCCTGATAAAGATGTATGCGTCAAGCTCTCGAAAAAAAAGATATATACACTTGTATATTGCGTATCTATTTTATATGTGTGCTTACTGCATTTTAATCTATAATTAGAATTAAAATTATGGTGTCCCCATTTTCAAAGTAAAAAGTGACCTAATTGCCCCCATTTCGGCATTCAAAAGTTTGGTCACCCTAGCGTGTGTGTGTACTGCACAGATTATCACACAGATTGGACAGTGAAGCTAAAACGCGAACCGGAAATATAGTAGCACCACTACTATCAACAGAGGGGAACTACATGTGTTAAGTCTACATGAATAGCATCTTTGATCGAAAATTGTTTTTCTATTTCGCGAGTAGTTAGTAGCAGGTTAGTATGGGAAGTTTTCTTTTTCTTCACATTCTATTATTTTGAATTCACAAAATTATCCTCAAAACATTCACAGCTATTCTTCTAAGAAATAAAAATTAATTTATATAACGTTTAAAAATATGCTTTGTCAAACATATTCATATTCAAGTACAAATTAAAATTACAAACTGTAATTCTGAAGTAGCAGTATGAAATCATTAAATATTTAACGTTGCTTGCTTTAAATAATACAAAATGCTTTAAAACGAAAAAATGTTTTTATTTTATGTATATTTTCAAAATTTATTTTGACAATCAAGTTTGTAAACAATAATAAAGTTGCCAAACAAAAACGTATGTGCAGTTTTCTTTCCTTCACTTTTTCTACTACTTTTAAATTCACAAAATCATAACATTCACAGCTATTTTCTAAGAAATAAAACAAATTTTTATTATGTTTGAAAATAAATTTTGCCAAACATATTCGTGTTCAAGTTTTCAAATTAATATAACAAACTGTAATGCTGAAATAGCAGTATGGTAGGAAATCTTAAATATTTAACATTGCTTGGTTTAAATAATACAAAATGCTTTAAAATGAAAAAAATGTTTCTGGTTTAAGCATATTTTCGAAATATATTTGCTTAATATTTAGTACTTGCTTCTTAAAATAAATTGCTTTCGACAATCAAGTTTGTTTTGTTTGTTTTATTGATAACATATACATCAGAGTTGTATGCTTGACTTATAGTCCGCTTGTAAATCTTTGTCAGATAACGACAGATAGCACATGACAGAATTACAATACGAAGAATTGGAGAAAACACCCAGGGCCAGCGCGGGAATCGAATCCGCTCTCCTACGCTCGAAAGCAAATAGCAGTGTGGTGACATAGCCACTTGGCCACGGAGGGCCCATCAAGTTCGTAAACAATAACAAAGTTGTCAAACATAAACATCAATACAATGGTTAGTTAGTTGGATGTTGAATTTAACGTTGCACTAATATTACGATATGGCCAAAAAAATCGCCAAGGTGGGAAAAGTCGCCAAATTTGGCGCCAAATCCATTACCTGCCTTATTGGGCTTTTTAATGCGTTTTTAAGGGAAAATAAGGCTATTTCAACGCTAAAATGACTAGAAATGGACAAAATTAGCACTTTATCAACTTACTAAGCCTCTTTGAAAGAATTTATACAAAAATAAACACAATTATTTACAATTTTGTAACACTGGCCCCCCTCCCAAGGACTACACGTCCCGGGCAGTGCAACCCTTGGTTAAGAGGCGAAACTAACCAAATTTACACAATCTCAAATACAAAAACTAAGTTGCATATAACGACAAAATAGAAACAAAAATCAAGTGAGAAATATTTACAAAATTCACAAATATGTACAAGTATTTATATACAAATATTTACATTACGCATGCGCAAATTTTACCAGTATTTACATTTTTAATTTTAATATTACCGTTACTTGTGGTACTTGGCTAGCCTATTATAGTGCACCACCTTCGGTTTTGATGAAGGTGTTTTAGTGATCCGCACCACTACATCATTCAACCTTTTTAAGACTGTGTATGGTCCGTCCCAGTTGCACTGTAACTTGGGAGAGAGTCCTTTGCGTCGAACAGGATTCCACAACCAGACCTTTTCTCCTTCCTGGAACTCATGTTGTGTAGCCTTTAGATCGTACCTTGTCTTCATTTTCTTCGTTGCCATGTTGATCCGCTCCCGAGCAAAGTTGTGTACGTCCTCAAATCGTGCCTGGAGATCTTGGATGTACTCCTCGGGCGATGAAGGCGCATCGGGTGGACAACCAAACAGAGATCACATGGGAGACGAAATTCACGTCCAAAGAGCATCTGGGCTGGAGTATAGCCGGTGGTTTCATGGACAGCACTTCGATAAGCCAACAGAAACAATGGCAACTTCAAGTCCCAATCTTGCTGGTTCCTTGATACTAAAAGAGAGAGGTTATTCAGGATGTTACGGTTGAACCTCTCGACCATGCCATCCGACTGGGGATGTAAGGGTGTTGTCTGGGTTTTGTCTATGCCTAGTAGTTGACAAAGTTCTTTGAAAACAGCAGAGGTAAAGTTCCTACCTTGGTCGGTATGAAGTTGTAGGGGCGTGCCGTATCTTGACACCCATTGCTGCACTAGGACCTCTGCGACTGTGCCTGCCTCTTGATTGGGAATGGGATATGCCTCAGGCCACTTGGTGAAATAGTCCATCACGACGAGGATGTATTTATTTCCACTGGAGGTCCATGGCAAAGGACCCAAGATGTCGAGTGCAATCTGTTCAAATGGTGCTCCCACGTTATACCGTTGCAGTCTTCCTCGACTTCGTTTCTACGGGCCTTTACGTGCCGCACAAGCATCACAGGATTTACACCATTTCTCCACATCCTCCTTTGCCTTGCACCAGTAGAAGCGTTCCCGAACTTTCTGCAGAGTCTTCATTACCTCAAAATGGCCTCCGGTAGAGCTACTATGCAGTTGTTCTAAAACATCTGGAATTCTTGATCTTGGTAAAACAATTTGCCATCTGAAGCTTTTCCCATCATCAGATTCCCACTTTCTGTATAATACGCCGTTTCTGATATGAAGAGAGTCCCAAAGTGCCCAATAACTTTTCGTAATGGGACTAAATCTGGAAATGTCCTGCCAGATAGGTCTGTTGCTGGTCGTCTCCTTCAGCTGTAATATTGGCTTTATGTCAGGATCTTCCAACTGGGCTTGTCTAAGTTCTTCATCACTCCCTGGATCGGGATCTTGTTCTGATGGTGTTGAGACAGTAACTTGGCAAGCAGCCGGATTTATCGGCAGGTATTTCTGTTCGGCTCTATAGCAGTACTTGCAGCTTTCCGAGCAGGGCTACCGTGACAAAGCATCTGCATTACCATGTAAAGTCCCTTTACGATGACGTATCTCGAAGTCATATTTCTGCAGGCGTTGTATCCACCTGGCAATCTGTCCTTCCGGGTTCTTGAACTGGAGCAACCACGTTAAAGATGCATGGTCAGCTCGGAGCAGGAATCTTCTGCCATAGAGGTAATGATGGAAATGTTCTATGGCTTTTACGATGGCGAGTAGCTCTTTCCTGGTGGTACAGTAATTTTGCTCTGGTTTAGACAGGCATTTACTCCAATAGGCAATGACATGTTCTTGACCATCAATTTCCTGCGACAGAACAGCACCGACACTCTCATGGCTGGCATCTATATCAAGTATGAACTGTCTGTCGGGCTGTGGATAGAGATGTAAAAAACCCGGGAATTTTGCTTCTGGGGAATAAACATGGGAATTTTCGGGTTTAAACCGGGAATTTTGGGAACTTTGGAAACTTTGATGGGAAGAAACTAATATTCAATGTTTAGATTTAATTTCACTTCTTTTAGGTGTACCAAACAACTTGTTTCAGTATCATTTTTATTCTATTTGCTTAAATAAAAGTGATATCAACAATTATGTGATTATTTTACAGAAAATTGTAAAAAAATAAACGTTTACGTTATTGACAATAATATATGATGAAGTTTTGTCTGCAAATTAAAATAACTTTTAAAAAAATCTTTTTTTTATTTTTCAATGAATACCATAATAAAACATGTTATAAAAAATAATACAATGAAATTAAATTATGGTAAGAATACTTTAAAATTATTAAATTTTATTATAATTCATCGAACAAAATTTCGCATTAGTTGATGAAATTTTGTTATAATCGCTCAAAGAGCACGGGGGAACAAAATCGAACATGAGTTCTTCGGTTATTAAGAGTTCAAGCAATATTTTTTTTAATGCATCAAATCAATACATAAAAAATTCAATAGCTAGTAATTAATAATTTGGCTGCTATTTCTTTCTTCATTTATTTTTTACATATTAATATTGTTGAAATTTTAACTGAAATAATATTTCCCAGTGTAATATTATTGATTGTTTTAGTAAATGCAGAATATTTTGAAGCATTTTTGTGTTATTTTTGAAATAAAATGTTAAAGATATACAACTGAAACATGCGATTGCGATTAAAAAAAAAAAAAAAAAAAATGGTTATATTGAATTCAGTGTGTATACAGTCAGAACTAAAATATAAATATATGGCAATAACAGAGAATAAGTCTATCAATCAATGAAATTTGAAACTTGTACTTTTAAATTTATAGACGTTAAAAGGACTATTTAAAACTTGAAAGATCATAAAAAAATCTGAATGTGAGATAACATTTAGAAATGCCTTAGAACATCTCTAATCTTAAAAAAAAAAAAAGAGAGACTTGTGTTTTCGCAACTTGTGAAAACTTTCAAAATTCCCTTGTTTTGGAAACTTTCAAAATTCCCTTCCCAAAAAACCGGGTTTATTCCCTGGTTTAAACCCGGGTTTTTTCCCCGCTCACATCTCTAGCTGTGGATACGTCAAGATAGGCGAAGATGTTAGGGCCTCTTTAAGTCGCTTGAACGCTTTTTCACATTCATCTATCCACAGGAACTTCTGTTTGGCTTCCGTCAGCTTGTGGAGTGGTCTAGCAATATTTGAGAAACCCTTGACAAACTTCCTGTAATAAGTGCATAACCCCAGGAAACTTCGTAGTTGGTGTACATTTTCAGGGCGACTCCAGTTCACGACTGCAGAGATTTTCTCAGGATCAGTTCTCACACCTTCGGCAGAGATGATATGGCCGAGGTAGCTCACTTCACGACGGAACAAGTTACACTTGCCTGGTTTCAATTTGAGGTTAGCCATTCTGAGTTTCTCCAACACCTTTCGGATGTTTCGTAGATGGTCTTCAAAGGTGCCCCCCACAATGATAATATCCAAATACACCAGACAGGCTTCATGGGAAAGTCCTTTTAGCACTGTTTCCATCAGGCGTTCGAAGGTGGCAGGTGCATTACATAATCCGAACGGCATAACTTTAAATTGCCACAGTCCTTGTCCCGTGGTGAATGCAGTCTTCTCACGATCATCAGGATGTAATTCTACTTGCCAGTAACCGCTCTTCAGATCCAAAGTTGAGAACCATTTATTGCCAGCAAGTGTGTCTAATGTGTCGTCAATTCTGGGAAGAGAGTAACTGTCTTTCTTCGTGATGTCATTCAAACGACGATAATCCACGCAAAATCTTGTTGAACCATCCTTTTTCCGCACCAGTACTATGGGAGAGGCCCAAGGACTCGTTGATGGCTCGATGACATCGTTGTTCTGCATTTCACTTAGAAGTTCAGTGACCTCTTCCTGTTTAGCAAATAGAAGTCTTCTTGGATGTTGTTTGATTGGAGGATGATTTCCTGTATCAATTCTGTGCTGGGTGACGTTCGTTCTCCCGACGTCTTCAGGTGTTCGAGAAAAAAGGTCTTTAAATTCTTGGAGTAGCTTCTCCGCAGCACATCTCTTTTCCTTTCCTAACTCTGCATTCTTGAGTAATTCCGTTATTAATTGTTCAGAAGACTTGGATTCGGTCGATTGCATGGAGCGGTTGATGCATGTAACAGGAGTGCAGGTTGCTAACACCTCATCCTTCTTCACTGTTCGGACCTTATCGCTGATGTTTGCGACTCTCACAGGAATAGTACTCTTTGAGAGATCAACTAGAGATGAAGCTACCAGAACTCTTCTTGGGCTATTGTCTGTATTCGGGTATTCAATCAGTCCATAACGGAAATATTGCTTTGTGGGAGGTGTTCCTGAAACTATTGTCTCTGTGTGTGGAGGGATGGAGATTTCAGACTTGGCTGTTATCTGGCAAATTGTCTGAATGTCTTGATTTTCAGTGTTGAACACAGCGATGTCTTCCGAACTCGAATGCAGTTCATTATTCTTGAAGTCCAATTGAAAGTTAAATTTTCTCAGGAAATCAACTCCAATGATTAAAGGATCTCTTATATCAGCCACATATGCCATATGATGGTAACTGGCATTCCCAAAAGTTATAGTCAAGTTCATTTTTCCATATATTTTGATCTCGTCTCCGGTCACAGTCTGGAGTTTAACGCAGGGCGGTGTCCAGATGATCTTCCCTTTTAGTTTTTGAGCCAAATCCGTTCTAATGATGGTCACGTTGGCTCCCGTGTCCAGAATCATCCGGCAGGCGGTGTTGTTTACTTGGTCATAGACGTTAAGTCAATTATCGCCGCCACTCATCGATGAAACATGGAATACTGTAAATTGGGGCTCTTTAATTTCAGGCAACCTCCGCCCCTCGAGATGGCCTCCTCTTAGTTTCCCTGCAGTGATGGTGAAGCCGGGTGATTTCCTATAGTTGGTCATACAGGGCAGTTCCTCTTCACATGACCATCCCCTCCACAGCCCCAGCACTTTATCTTCCGATCCTTTATTTCCTTATTATTTTCTAGGCTGCACAATCTCTTTAAGATCTCTGCGATACTTTTCTTCATTTCATTTTCATAAGCAGGCGTATCATTTAATGAGACTGCTCTTATCATATGACGGTCTTTGCGGGAGGCTTGTTGGGCTGCCTCTATCCTAAGTGCATAGCCTAAAGCTGATTCTACATCTCTGATGTTGGAGAGTCTCAGCGCTTTTTGAATTTCTGGATCCCGAACAGCATCGATAAAGTACTGAAGGGCTAAGTCGTTTCGAGTGTCAGCATGACAGTCTGATAAAGCTAGGTGTGACAATCTCTGAATGTCTGCTGCCAGCTCTTGCAAACTTTCGCCCGCTTTCTGGTAGCGGGATTTTAGCTGGAGGCGACTATAGTCCTTGGAACACTTCTCTCCGAACCGTAGCTCTAGTGCTCTAGTCAGGGCCCGGAAGTCGTTCCTTTCTTCTTTAGAAACATTTCGCAGTATCTCGGCTGCATCTCCCCGTAATGCTGCTGCTAAGTGGACCGACTTGGCGGTAGAGTCCCAGCCGTTAGCTTCAGCTACGATGGAAAACTGCGTCTTATATACATGCCAGGAGGAACTGCCATCGTAGGTAGATAGCTTAATAAATTCCTGATTCTGAATTCTTCTCTCTTTCTTTTCAGTTTCCTTGGGCATGGATTCTAACTTTTCTTCCACTTTTCTCTCAAGATGTTCCTCTACTTTCTTCATGACTTTCTCCTCAAAACTCTCTTCTATCTTCATAAATCTCTCTTCAAAATTCCTTTCTACTTTCAAAACATTTTCCTCTATCTTCATAGCTTTCTCTTCAAAACTTTCTCCTATTTTCAAAACTTTCTCTTCAAAATTTTCTTCTATCTTTATAACTTTCTCTTCAAAATTTTCTTCTATCTTTATAACTTTCTCTTCTATTCCATCCATTCTATTTTCCATCACTGTTAATTCACCCTCGATTGATTCTTTCACCGTTGAAAGCTCTCTCTTCATCTCATCTTGATTAGATTTAATTTCTTCTGTCAAATTGGCTTCCATCTTTTCCTGAACTGCTTTCATTTCCTTCATTTCTTCAGTCAAGCCGTCTTTCAATTATTTTTGTCCAGTTTCCATACTTTCTCTCATCTCTCTTTGTCCTTCTTTCATTCTTTTGATCAATCCGTTTTCCATCTTTTCCTGTCCTGCTTTCATTTCATTCATCTCTTGACTCAGGCTATCTTTCATCTCTCTCTGCGATGTTTCCATTTTCTCCTGTCCTGTTTCCATTTTCTCTATCAATCCAGATCATAACTCATTCATCTGAGCAGTGAGACCTTCTAGAATTTTTTTCATTTCTTGCTCCATAGCTCTTGTTATCACCATTCACAGACAATCCCACTTCTGACACCAGAAATGTTGCGTACTTGGGGGTTTGTGAGTTGTCCGAGAATGAAAGGCCAAACGTACAAAAATTCAGTAATTTATTCACAGAAAGCTCCAGAAAAATACAGGTCTATAAACCAAGTATCAGCTTCAATTCGACCAGTAAACACAGCTTAAACAACAGCTGTCAATAGCAAATCCACAGTACAAACTGTATAGCAATAACACTTAAAGCAAGTCTCTTTCGAAGAGGCTCAATGCAAGCTGACCGACTCTGATCACAGACTGAACTGAACTAACTCGCCTTGGCGAGAAAGCAGGCTTATATACCCCTGAAGAAAAGTGTGGAACGTTCCAGAAATCTCCATATCTCATCAGCCAATGGGATTAGAGCTACCATATTTGGTATATCCCTTATAAGGATTTTCTCGCCAAAGTCGCCAAAAAAAATCACCAAGGTGGGAAAAAGTCGCCAAATTTGGCGCCAAATCCATTACCTGCCTTATTGGGCTTTTTAATGCGTTTTTAAGGGGAAATAAGACTATTTCAACGCTAAAATGACTAGAAATGGACAAAATTAGCACTTTATCAACTTACTAAGCCTCTTTGAAAGAATTTATACAAAAATAAACACAATTATTTACAATTTTGTAACACTAGATACATAAAAATAAGACGAGCGATTGCGTAAGCTGGAGAGTTCGAGAAACTTACAGCCGTTGACAATAGGGTCGTTACAGTCAAATTTTGGTTGCCGAAGAATATACGGGAGTGTCCTATCTGTATAATAATCTGTGGTGTACTGTATTGTGATTGCGACAGCAAAAGTCTTATGAGCAATACAGAATTAGCTGTATACTTTTTCGTGTGTATGTTGTTTATGGTTCATGCATAGGTACACAAACAAACTTAAGTATTTCTTATCATATTGGCTATAAACAGACTTTCGTCTAAGCGCTTTGGTTATATTGTATTCAACGAAATTAAATGAACGTACAGTACTGGCCAGAATGGATGACTCACTTGTTTTTTTCCCCTTCATAGTGACGTATTGGCGCCAGATGTTCGTTTTCGCTGTCTGCCAAAGTGCAGGTATTCTTGCTTGGCATTTCATTAGTTCATTAGTTGCGTTCGCCGTGTGTTCACGTACAAATTTTTGCAGAAGGGTGGAATAATATAAAAATGCCTGGTAAAAGAATTTCACGCGGAATGCATGCACAAATAAAGATTCTGAGCGAAGAAGGTTATAGTACTCGGGAAAAGCTGCCAGATTACAATTGGCACAAAAGACAGTTTCCAGGCCTATAAGTAATTTCAAAACAACCAGAAATTATGGATATTCAAAGCCAAGGTCGTCACAAGAGCACAAGCAAGCGCATGGATGAGTCCATAATTTTGGCAGCGAAGAAGTCACCCAGAAAATCAGCGAAAGCAATTCAAGCTGGTTTACCAAAAGATGTTAATATCCCTAGCCAAAGGACAATCCGCAAGAGGCTATTCAATGCTAATTTAAAGTCCTACAAGCCTGCTAAGAAGCCTAAATTGTCTCCAAAAAACATTGCTGACCGACTGACATTTTGTAAAATATATCAGGGTTGGACTGCGGAGCAATGGAAACATGTGATATTTTCAGACGAGACTCAAGTATCGCAGTTTTATGCATTTTGTAGAAACATACGACGGCTTCCCAATAAAAGAGACTGTCAACGCTACATTATTCCCACCGTGAAGAATGCTGCAAAACTCATGGTCTCGGGAGCCATTTGTGCCAAAGGAAGATGTGGATTGTGGTTCATGCCTGAAGGCACATCAATTAATGGAACTGTTTATCTCGATGTACTAAAAGAGAAGTTACCACCATTTATGAATATCAATCAGTACATACACTTCCAACATGATGGAACACCTTGCCACCAGACTAAATCTGTTAAGACATGTATTGCAAAGCAGGGGTTTCAGATCCTTGGGACGTGGCCCGGAAATTCCCCGGATCTAAACCCAATCGAGAACTGTTGGGTAATTTTAAAGCGTAAATTTGCTGAGCGTAACCCCACTTCATTTTCGGACTTAAGAGAAGCTATAAAACAAGTATGGATTACAGAAATTACACCAGACTATTGCAAAAAATTGTATTTCCATGCCTGATCGTATCTAAGCTGTATTGAAAAAAAGAAAAAGGTTTTCACACCAAATATTGAACCCTTTCTCAATTATGTATGTATACTGTGCTTATATAACTAAAATTAATAATTCCTATAAAATAAATACTTAGTTAAATGCAATTATTCTTGTGCATTCATAAACATCACAGTTTTTCGTGGTGAGTCATCCATTCTGGCCAGTACTGCACATTATTTAAGATGCTTAAATAATTTGTTAAGGCAATCACACAGTTTCTTTTACCCCACATTTCAATATTCAAAAGAAAAATTACAGATTAAAAGGTAAAATAGAAAGCATGAATATACTTAATAAGCAATTTTATTTGACATACATTTCTGTTTGAGAGAAATCTTTTCAGCCTTTCCTCTCTCCTGTATTAGTACACTACATTCATGAAAAATTTTAGGCTCTTATCAAATTTACAAGTTTATTCTAAATTTCTCAGAAAATTGTTACACATACCACTTTTTGAAACTTAACAATATCTTGACCAAACTTTTCGAGTGGCTTACTTATCAGCTGGTAATATTTTGATTTTTCAGATTCAGGGGACCTCAAAATGCATAATTATATAAAATAAATAAATCAGTTTTAAAAATCAAACCTCAAGCGATAATTTGTCTATCAAATGAATATGAGAAAGCAATTATCATTCCTAAGCAGTTTTCCTAGACTTTGTAAACTTTAGTTGAGCACCATCGATTACAATCAGTAGAAAAAATTGCATTCACTTAAATTTGGGTAGCCCTGTATAATATCGATACACACCAGATAGTATACTTAAATTTAGCACAGTATTAAAAAGACATGACACAATTTGAAATGCACATCTAGCAATTTTATATATAGTCCCCAGACATCTGAATTCTTTTGTGTATCCCTGTAAATGAATGATGAACAGTTTCTACACCATGAGCCAAATTAAACATGTATTTATGCATATTAAAAATATATGTTCATTTTATTTTGTTTAGTGCAGTCTAAATGTGTGAAATTGTACCTACCAGAAATTTCACCCTTTGACATAATTTGAATTTTCTTTCTCTGGGGGTCATTGAAGCGGAAGAGCCATCCCCTCCATTTAGGATCAAAATTGTGATGACATGTCTGCAGATCATCCTTAGGGGTACATCCCAGACCCATTACACAGTACTAGTGCGACGTTAAACCCAATCAACCTTGAATTTTCTTGGATGTCTCTGTACACGAACCATTTCTCCAATCTCAATGGAAAGCTTAATATAGGATCTCCATATGACGCAGATTTAGAATACCCAGTTGGAATTTCCTGCTAATATTTACTCTTCACTTATGCAGCTAACAGACTCACATGCACAAACCAATTGCTAAAAAACCTGAATTTTGGATGCAGGCGACCTCAAAGCGTGTTAATATATCAAAAAACTTAATATAAAATTTTTACGAAAAAGCAATACTTTTCTTACTACAGTACTGGCCAGAATGGATGACTCACTTGTATTTTCCCCTTCATAGTGACGTATTGGCGCCAGATGTTCGTTTTCGCTGTCTGCCAAAGTGCAGGTGTTCTTGCTTGGCATTTCATTAGTTCATTAGTTGCGTTCGCCGTGTGTTCACGTACAGATTTTTGCAGAAGAGTGGAATAATATAAAAATGCCTGGTAAAAGAATTTCACGCGGAATGCATGCACAAATAAAGATTCTGAGCGAAGAAGGTTATAGTACTCGGGAAATTGCTGTCAGATTACAATTGGCACAAAAGACAGTTTCCAGGCCTATAAGTAATTTCAAAACAACCAGAAATTATGGATATTCAAAGCCAAAAGGTCGTCACAAGAGCACAAGCAAGCGCATGGATGAGTCCATAATTTTGGCAGCGAAGAAGTCACCCAGAAAATCAGCGAAAGCAATTCAAGCTGGTTTACCAAAAGATGTTAATATCCCTAGCCAAAGGACAATCCGCAAGAGGCTATTCAATGCTAATTTAAAGTCCTACAAGCCTGCTAAGAAGCCTAAATTGACTCCAAAAAACATTGCTGACCGACTGACATTTTGTAAAATGTATCAGGGTTGGACTGCGGAGCAATGGAAACATGTGATATTTTCAGACGAGACTCAAGTATCGCAGTTTTATGCATTTTGTAGAAACATACGACGGCTTCCCAATAAAAGAGACTGTCAACGCTACATTATTCCCACCGTGAAGAATGCTGCAAAACTCATGGTCTGGGGAGCCATCTGTGCCAAAGGAAGATGTGGATTGTGGTTCATGCCTGAAGGCACATCAATTAATGGAACTGTTTATCTCGATGTACTAAAAGAGAAGTTACCACCATTTATGAATATCAATCAGTACATACACTTCCAACATGATGGAACACCTTGCCACCAGACTAAATCTGTTTTAAGTCATGTATTGCAAAGCAGGGGTTTCAGATCCTTGGGACGTGGCCCGGAAATTCCCCGGATCTAAACGCAATCGAGAACTGTTGGGTAATTTTAAAGCGTAAATTTGCTGAGCGTAACCCCACTTTATTTTCGGACTTAAGAGAAGCTATAAAACAAGTATGGATTACAGAAATTACACCAGACTATTGCAAAAAATTGTATTTCCATGCCTGATCGTATCTAAGCTGTATTGAAAAAAAGAAAAAGGTTTTCACACCAAATATTGAACCCTTTCTCAATTATGTATGTATACTGTGCTTATATAACTAAAATTAATAATTCCCATAAAATAAATACTTAGTTAAATGCAATTATTCTTGTGCATTCATAAACATCACAGTTTTTCGTGGTGAGTCATCCATTCTGGCCAGTACTGTACATTATTTAAGATGCTTAAATAATTTGTTAGGGCAATCACACAGTTTCTTTTACCCCACATTTCAATATTCAAAAGAAAAATTACAGATTAAAAGGTAAAATAGAAAGCATGAATATACTTAATAAGCAATTTTATTTGACATACATTTCTGTTTGATGGAAATCTTTTCAGCCTTTCCTCTCTCCTGTATTAGTACACTACATTTATGAAAAAATTTAGGCTCTTATCAAATTTACAAGTTTATTCTAAATTTCTCAGAAAATTGTTACACATACCACTTTTTGAAACCTAACAATATCTTGACCAAACTTTTCGAGTGGCTTACTTATCAGCTGGTAATATTTTGATTTTTCAGATTCAGGGGACCTCAAAATGCATAATTATATAAAATAAATAAATCAGTTTTAAAAATCAAACCTCAAGCGATAATTTGTCTATCAAATGAATATGAGAAAGCAATTATCATTCCTAAGCAGTTTTCCTAGACTTTGTAAACTTTAGTTGAGCACCATCGATTACAATCAGTAGAAAAAATTGCATTCACTTAAATTTGGGTAGCCCTGTATAATATCGATACACACCAGATAATATACTTAAATTTAGCACAGTATTAAAAAGACATGACACAATTTGAAATGCACATCTAGCAATTTTATATATAGTCCCCAGACATCTGAATTCTTTTGTGTATCCCTGTAAATGAATGATGAACAGTTTCTACACCATGACCCAAATTAAACATGTATTTATGCATATTAAAAATATATGTTCATTTTATTTTGTTTAGTGCAGTCTAAATGTGTGAAATTGTACCTACCAGAAATTTCACCCTTTGACATAATTTGAATTTTCTTTCTCTGGGGGTCATTGAAGCGGAAGAGCCATCCCCTCCATTTAGGATCAAAATTGTGATGACATGTCTGCAGATCATCCTTAGGGGTACATCCCAGACCCATTACTCAGTACTAGTGCGACGTTAAACCCAATCAACCTTGAATTTTCTTGGATGTCTCTGTACACGAACCATTTCTCCAATCTCAATGGAAAGTTTAATATAGGATCTCCATATGACGCAGATTTAGAATACCCAGTTGGAATTTCCTGCTAATATTTACTCTTCACTTATGCAGCTAACAGACTCACATGCACAAACCAATTGCTAAAAAACCTGAATTTTGAATGCAGGTGACCTCAAAGCGTGTTAATATATCAAAAAACTTAATATAAAATTTTTACGAAAAAGCAATACTTTTCTTACTACAGTACTGGCCAGAATGGATGACTCACTTGTTTTTTCCCCCTTCATAGTGACGTATTGGCGCCAGATGTTCGTTTTCGCTGTCTGCCAAAGTGCAGGTGTTCTTGCTTGGCATTTCATTAGTTCATTAGTTGCGTTCGCCGTGTGTTCACGTACAAATTTTTGCAGAAGGGTGGAATAATATAAAAATGCCTGGTAAAAGAATTTCACGCGGAATGCATGCACAAATAAAGATTCTGAGCGAAGAAGGTTATAGTACTCGGGAAATTGCTGCCAGATTACAATTGGCACAAAAGACAGTTTTCAGGCCTATAAGTAATTTCAAAACAACCAGAAATTATGGATATTCAAAGCCAAAAGGTCGTCACAAGAGCACAAGCAAGCGCATGGATGAGTCCATAATTTTGGCAGCGAAGAAGTCACCCAGAAAATCAGCGAAAGCAATTCAAGCTGGTTTACCAAAAGATGTTAATATCCCTAGCCAAAGGACAATCCGCAGGAGGCTATTCAATGCTAATTTAAAGTCCTACAAGCCTGCTAAGAAGCCTAAATTGTCTCCAAAAAACATTGCTGACCGACTGACATTTTGTAAAATGTATCAGGGTTGGACTGCGGAGCAATGGAAACATGTGATATTTTCAGACGAGACTCAAGTATCGCAGTTTTATGCATTTTGTAGAAACATACGACGGCTTCCTAATAAAAGAGACTGTCAACGCTACATTATTCCCACCGTGAAGAATGCTGCAAAACTCATGGTCTGGGGAGCCATTTGTGCCAAAGGAAGATGTGGATTGTGGTTCATGCCTGAAGGCACATCAATTAATGGAACTGTTTATCTCGATGTACTAAAAGAGAAGTTACCACCATTTATGAATATCAATCAGTACATACACTTCCAACATGATGGAACACCTTGCCACCAGACTAAATCTGTTTTAAGTCATGTATTGCAAAGCAGGGGTTTCAGATCCTTGGGACGTGGCCCGGAAATTCCCCGGATCTAAACCCAATCGAGAACTGTTGGGTAATTTTAAAGCGTAAATTAGCTGAGCGTAACCCCACTTCATTTTCGGACTTAAGAGAAGCTATAAAACAAGTATGGATTACAGAAATTACACCAGACTATTGCAAAAAATTGTATTTCCATGCCTGATCGTATCTAAGCTGTATTGAAAAAAAGAAAAAGGTTTTCACACCAAATATTGAACCCTTTCTCAATTATGTATGTATACTGTGCTTATACAACTAAAATTAATAATTCCTATAAAATAAATACTTAGTTAAATGCAATTATTCTTGTGCATTCATAAACATCACAGTTTTTCGTGGTGAGTCATCCATTCTGGCCAGTACTGTATTGCATGGGTAAAAGAAAGTAAAACAGATATTGTTTGCCAATATTGTCTACAATTTCTGCGGGGAATAGAGAGCAATAGTCAGTGAGAAGTCGGTAAATTGTCTCATAAAAGGTCAAGAAATTTTGAAATGTTCAAGTGTGGACACCGATATCCTATCATCCGATTCAGCTGAAATTGCCTACGCATAGCTGCTAACTTGCACTTTTTATTGTTAACGGAAATTTTTATTAACTGTTTCATCAGTTTTCTGCGATTCAACATTATGAATGTTTTTTACAGAGAAATAGTGGTGTAAAACAACCGTACACTTTGGCTCCTAAGATCCCCATACATCGATATTATCTGCATACGCAGAATTGTTGTTTTCAGAAAAATTGAAATAAAAGTATGTTTTCTAAAAATTCTATTTTACGCTTTATGTTTAACTTCATGACTGTCAGTTATGCATATCTGTTGTGCAATACACAACGTAATTTTGTGTCCTCCTCAAAATTTTATGTATAAAAATATAGTCTATTAAAATATTCCAAAAATGCCTGTTATACTTTTACAAATATTTGTTTTATTTTCTAAGTTACAATATTTCTAAGTTTAAAAATTTATTTGCCATGCCAGAAAATTCACTCACATGTGGAGAGAAGGCGAGCATAATTCCCCACCACATGTGTCAAAAGTGAATATACAATGTGAATTTTCATTATATGAATCATAATTGTCAATAACCATTATATTTATGTATTTTTACCAAGCATTTTATCCCCACCCACTATTAAACAAAACAAATCTATATATTAATACACAAACATACGTTTTTGACAAATTAATTACAGGAGTAGAGGATTAAAAATAGTGTCATTCGAAAAGTATAATTAACATAATTTAGAGGAAAGTTATTCTCTTATGGTGTCAAGAAGATATTAAAAATCACCTTTATTTTTATGCTCTTTTTCATTTTATACGCGTAATCTTTCAATTAAGAAAGAAAGTTGTTAAATCTGTCAACTTCTTAAAATCAGCGCTCCCTAAATTCTAGAATGTGATGTTAAAATGCAATAAAACAATAGAGTAATTTATATTGATGTAACATCTCTATACTCTCGAGTCGAGAGTATATAGGGATGCTACAAGCTACATCAATCGAGAGTCTCGACTACAGACTTTTCATTCTAAGAAGCAACAACCATTAAAATGGTATACATTTTTATTGAGTGAATGAGTGCTAGATCGTAATTTTATACGATTGAACGTATACACAAATCAAAAAAGGATTTGATTTAGGAAAGATTTTTCTTTTTTCTTGTGACTCATGTCAGCTCTAACTTAAAACATATATTTTAAGATAAAACATAATACATTTCAATTAATTAAAATTGGCATTTTATTTTTTAAAAAAGTTGCTTTATTGCTATCTTCTGCGTAAGAAAGTAAGTATAAGATTGGGGAAATTTTTCAATTTCTGATTTTCGATTAATTTACACGCTTCCAAATTTCTTGAACACGCCTCGATCATTTTTAGACCAGTTTGTCTTTTTTTTTTTTTTTTTTTTTTTTTTTTTAAAGTTCTACAACTCCGCGAACTCCGTACATTATGAACCAATGGACTTAATTGAATCAAATTTTATATTTCGTTGGGTCTTGACTTGAATTAATGCTTATTAGCTTTTGGTTTATATCACCAAACAGTTGGCGCTGCGCTGCCACGCTGCGATTTCCTGTCTTTTCAAGGAAAACTAAGCCTGTACAGTGTACCTAACTTAGTATAAGATATATATATTATGTAAAACTGATGATTCAGTTTGAGGGCATATTAGCCAACAGGTGACGCTGCTAATACTCTTAAGATTTCTCAGATGGCTGTATCTCAATATTTATTGTTAAAATTACATTGACTTTCATACTATGTAAAATGTAATTGTGAAAAAATATATTGACTAAATATTTGTTCATATTAACCAGTAGGTGGCACTGTTATAGAAAATGATGGATATAAGTATATATCTAGCGAAATTCAAACATTCGTGAAAATTTCCGACTTCTGGCCTTCTTTAAATTTATACGTTTTGAGATCTCCTACATGATTCACCCATTTTTAGAAAATGTTTCTGATGTGTTAGCAAAAAATGATATCTCATGAACAAATAGATGGAATTTATGCGCCATTGATTTTTTGGAATATATCAGTAGGTGGCGCTGCTATATTGTGATAGATCCTATTTATTTGCACGCTATATCTCAACTTGTGTAGTGCATATGCGCACCAAACTTGGTGCATCAGATGGATGTTATGTAAATTTACAATGCTTTAATTTGGGAGCATATCGGCCGATAGGTGGCATTGCTGATTTGCAATTTAATTTTGTTTATGAGAAGATATTTTCACAGAATCTCAGATTCTGTGATGCATAAATTCACCAAATTTCGTATGTGTGTTGGATAATATGCAAAACCATGCAGATTTAATCCAGGTGGATAACAAATGAAAGGTGGCACTTCTATGTTGCAATTTAACTCCATTTATGGAGGTTCTATATCTCAGCTTATGTGTTGTACGTACAGTCGGCAGCAAAATTATTCGAGCGCTAGCAATAATTCCTATGTAAAAAAAAGCACACTTATTATTGTTTTGTTGAATTAATCCTTGTCGAATCATGTTCTTGGACTGATTGTGACTAAGAATGTGACTCGAGGATTTATTTAACAAAGCAGTATTAAGTGTACTTTTTTTACATAGGAATTATTGCTAGCGCTCGAATAATTTTGCTGCTGACTGTATGCAAACGCACACACTATGTAAATATATGCTATGAAAAATTATGCTGTTTAAATTTGGGTGCACATCGCTTGATAATTGATGCTACTATTACCTTCTGCAATTTTCTAAATGGTTACGTCTAAGCATCTCTTGGGGAAAATTGCATCAAAATAATATATGTATGGGATAGTAGTGTCACCTTTTAGCTGATATACATGCAATTTTAATCAGCATATTTTTTATAATTTCTATCTCCCATATCAAATTTGGTGCATTTAGCCGTTCCCGTAAATGGGATTAAATTTCAGCATAGAAGTGTCACCTGTCTGCTGATGTATAATCAATTGAATCAGCAGAGTTTTATATAATATACATCTTACATATAAAGTTTTGGTGCATTTTTACTCAACAGAAGATAAGATATAGCCTTCCTTTAAAGTTTAAATGGAGGAAATTGCAGCATGATAGTGTCACCTACTGGACGATATGTTTCAAAAGTTAATCAGCACTAGGGCTGGATTATTTATCAATATATCCCCAAATATCGATATTTTTTAAATATCCCGATAACAATATTTAAGATTTTGCTCAGCCAATATATCCCTTTAACGATATTACCAAATGCGCACCTACCGCGCGATCAACGATATACCGATAAGTACCGTTAAACGCAAACCACGGATTAATAGAATAATGCTTCCGCGCTAGCGCGCATCACGAATGGAACCCGAATGAAACCCGAGCGAAGGAACCACGATCAGCGAACGAAACCCGAACAAAAAGAGCGCGCAATCTTATATCTTATACTAATACCCATTCTCTTATTTTTCTCCCATCCCTCACTGATAAAAAAAAATATATATATAACTCCACCCCAAACGATCACTCCCCTCCCACAATGCATATACTTCCTCTTCCTTCCTGCGTGCGAAACTTCAAATCTAAAATATCACTGCTTTAATAAGTCCACCGCATAAAAAAAAAAAAAATAAATAAATAAACAGTATTTATTGAAAGCCATCTGCTTTTACCACAGTATATTCCATACCTTGAGTATATTGACTTACCACAGTATATTGATACATTCATGCATTTACTGACGCTAAACGATAATATGAAAGAATTTATACTACCGTTAGTATTTGATAATATTGCACATCACTTTTCGTGGATCATAGGTGTAATACCACAGTAACCAAACCACAGACAAGGCAATATAAAAACAAACGCTTATTATGACGAATGAAAACAATATCTTTTGTTTTAGCTCATTTCCTGCTATTGGTTCATTGATATTGGTTTATTTCAAAGTATCGATAACTTCTGGCTAATAAGATGCGACCTTCAACATGTGTTTAGGGTCAGTGATGCCAGATTGGGGATTTTGTCTCCATTTTGGGGATTTTTGAGGCTTCTGGGGACTTTTTGGGGGAATTCTAAAATTTTTGAGGACAAATCTGGGGAGTTCTTCAACTTTCTGTCAATGTTGGCAACGTAATGATTTATCCCTACGACCAGGGATTTTCAATAGCTTTATTGTTATTTGGGGATTTTTTTCAAAAATTACCTTCATTTGGGGAAAAATCTGAGCTTGAATCCACTTAAATCTGTTTGATGTTTTCTTTTGAAAAATTATTTTCCCTTTTTAGTAGAAATCAAGTTGGGGATTTTTTCGAAAAATAACCCTGATTTGGGGAAATTTGAAGACCTGTTTGGGGAAATAATTTTCGACCATCTGGCATCACTGCTTTGGACTGTACTTCAGTCAGATAGCTCTCCCTTTCTCCTTTCCCATGTTATCCAATGGGATTTTCGTTGCTTCGTTTTATAAAAATATCTCATTCAAAAATGAAGTTTTTCGAATTCTGTTTTTTGAATATTACTCTTTGAACGGGTCGCCTTTTAGCTTGAGGAACATTTTTTCGAAAAAATTAATTTAAATATTTTATTTCAATAAGTAAATTATGGACTCTAAGTGTGGACCTCTAAGTAAAATATTTAAATTTATTTTTTCGAAAAATTGCTCACTAAGCTAAAAGACGACCTGTTCAAAGAGTAATATTCAAAAAACAGAATTTGAGCTAAAAGACGACCTGTTCAAAGAGTAATATTCAAAAAACAGAATTCGAAAAAGTTCATTTTTTAATAAAATATTTTTATAGAACAACGCGACAAAAATCCCATTGGATAACATGGGAAGGGAGAAAGGGTGCTATCTGACTGATGTAAAATAAAGTTTTATCTTCAGTAATTTTACAGTGACAGTTTCTTTATAGGATTATATAATATTGGATAGTTTATTACTTTTTTTTATGTAGCATTTATTTTTTCTCTTTCCTTTTCCTTCTTTCTTTCTTTCTTTTTTTTTTTTTTTAAGCCGTACATGTTAAATAAAATTGGTTTAAATGCAAAATGAGTTACTTTAAGTAACAAAATGAAACTTTAACATAATTTTGTTTAAATAATATAATTTTTATACTGACAATGTATACATATATATATATATATATATATATATATATATATATATATATATATATATATATATATATATATAATATATATATAATTCAATTTTCAATTGTTGTGAAACTATTACGAATGTGAATTGAACACATATACATTTTTAAAATATTGCAATGATTTGGTATGCAGATACAAAAATAAAAATGACAAGTAACTGACATTTAGGATGCATATAAAAGTTTTAAGTAAAAAATATTACTCTCTACGACCAAAAAAGGTGTATCCAATGGCATTTCTTAACTATTTAAAATGATTTTCCTTTTTATTTAATACCTACATCTTAAGACAATTTTTCTTAAGCTTTGTTTTTAGTAGAATTATGAATTTTGATATACTTGGTACAAATAAAACACAGAACACATATTAGCTGTGTTAAAATATGATTTTAAAATAATTAAAGCTTAAAACGGGAAGAATAGAGGATAAACTATACAGAGGTATACTAAAAAGCAATAGTATAAGTTATAAGAAACACAAAATATTGATTGACTTTTTATGCATTTTTTTTTTTTTTTTTTTTTTTTTTTATGATAAAGTTATGGTAGTAATATACCAGAAAATACATGGAAAACACTCTATACTTGTATACTTTAAAATTCGTGCGCACATGTCTTTAAAAAATAACAAATGTCTATTTTTTCCTGTCTTGAAAGAAATATCGCAATATATCACTAATATCGATATTAACTTGGTGATATATCGCGATATTTAATTTCTGATATCGTCCAGCACTAATCAGCACCAATGTTAGTTACAGGTATTACCAAATATTAAATTTTTTTCTGAGCATTTGTTGTATAAAGATTAGACTAAATGTATGTGTCGAAAAAGTGTGCTGAATTATTAAAAATAAAATATAAAAAGCACATCTGCATAGTTTTTTTTATAAAAAGAAAAAATAATACAAAAGTAACTTAACAAAACCATAAATATATATATAAAAAAATTTTCTGAGCATTTGTTACTTAAAGATTAAATTAAATGTAAGTGGCGAAAAAGTGTGGTGAATTATTAAAAATAAAAAATAAAAAACAACATTAAAAATCACACCTGCTTGGTTTTGTTTATAAAAAGAAGAAATAATACAAAAGTAACTTCACAAAGACATAAATATATATATTAAAGATTTTTCTGAGCATTTGTTACTTAGAAACCTTTGGACGGCCCCTGTCTGCCAGGGCTCGGCCAAGCTTAACGGGTTGGATGCAGTCCACCGGGCGAATAAATCGCCAGATCACTGCATGGAAGCTGCCTACACCAGAGTGTAATCTAGTAGCTAAATAGAATGAGCTGTGTCCAATGATTCTTCATTCAGACTTCATCCATCATCTTCAGGAACCAGATGGAACTGCTACGGTCACTTCTGCGCAGTAAATGTGACTAGAACACCAGAGCTCAGGAATTGCAGGGTAGCGACTTCTGCTTTGGACACATAGCTCGACTTGCACACCACACCCTCCAAGACAGCCACGGTGGAAACGCACAGACACGCTCCTGGATGTTATGGGCATTTGTTACTTAAAGATTAGACTAAATGTAAGTGGCGAAAAAATGTGCTGAATTATTAAAAATAAAAAATAAAAAACAACATTAAAAATCACACCTTCTTGGTTTTGTTTATAAAAACAATAAATAATACAGAAGTAACTTAACAAAGACATAAACATATATACCAAAGATTTTTTGAGCATTTGTTACTTAAAGATTAGACTAAATGTAAGTGACGAAAAAGTGTGCTGAATTATTAAAAATAAATAAATAAAAACAACATTAAAAAGCACATCTGCTTAGTTTTATCTATAAAAAGAAGAAATAATACAAAAGTAACTTAACAAAGACATATATATATATCAAAGATTTTTTTGAGCATTAGTTGAATAAAGATTAGATTAAATGTAAGTGTCGAAAAAGTGTGCTGAATTATTAAAAACAAAAAAATAAAAAACAACATTTAAAAGCAGATCTGCTTAGTTTTGTTTATATATATTAAAAATAATAATTATAATAATAATAATACGAAAGTAAGTTAATGAGGACATAAATATATATATCAAAGATTTTTCTGAGCATTTGTTGTATAAAATTTAGATAAATGTAAGTGACGAGAAAGTGTGCTGGAATATTAAGAAAAAAAATAAATAAAAAACAACATTAAAAAGCACAAATGAAAGAAAAATTGTAAAATATACATACGTTTCAGAACTGCTTAAGTTCCTTCCTAAGTACTAACGACGAAAGAATTAGAGCAGTTATAAATTATATGACGAATTCCCTTACTTGAGTCACATAATAACTATGAAGAAAAGAGGCTGGCACTCAGTAAATACTCCGAATTAAACCACAGATATTTATTAATCCATCTGGAACATATAAAGTACAATCCATAATTGTGAGTTGAGCAAATGGATGCAGTGCAGTGGAGCCGAATGCGATCCCCGTGACCCCTCTCGGGCCATTATTTTGCCGTAGGTTAACTAAGCAAGAGAGAACAAGAAGAGAGAGAGCTCCTCTACGCGTGTTTTCACTTAAATACTGTCATTTTTGGCGGAAAATCACACCACTCCTTCCTATGCTTATTGGATATTAACTTAATGATTGACATCTTAGATGAGGTCCAGATAGCTGGGATTAATTACTATGCAGCTCCTAACCACAAAAAGATGCAAGTTGCACTTACTCATCACTTTCTTCTCTTAAAATTGGTTCTCTTTTATGACTTTTGCGTTATGCTCGCGCATTGTACTAAAACTTACTTTACAGAGGAAACTTTAGAATTAATTTTAAGTTAAGACTTTCTAATGGGATTTTCTTTAAATTATTGCTCACTATTAATTTAAAATAATAAAATAATAATTTAAAAACTTACCTCTCTTTATCCTTTCATATCCCCCCTCCAAGACAACGTTCCCCTGGGCTTGCCTGCAAGTCCATGGGAACTCATTCCGAGGTGGCAGATAGTCCAGGAAAAGATGGTCTGTCTTATTGTGTAGAAGGAGAAGTGCGTATATTTTCCCTTTAATTATTAATTTAGTCCCGTTTATTGATTTTTTTTCTGTAGAACTGCACGTTCCACGTGCTCAACCCTATACGTACAATAGTGTCATAGGAGTAAAATAAAAATATAAAATAAAACATAATGTAGCACTCTTATACAATATTATCTTAAAGCAGAAATTTCTTGTTCCCAACTAGTTGGTAAAGCCTATAGTCTTATAATTGTTTTTTGTTCATTTGTAATGAACTATGATAACAAGGTCCTGTAAATATGTTTTTTAATTGCTCAGTAAGAAAAATAGTTCATTTCTTTGGCGCAGAAATCGTTTGGGTTTTGCACAGAGTCTTTAACATTACATTAAAATATAATGACGTTGAACAAAATATTACACATCTGCAAGGAATCTATTTTTTAAAAGAAATATACGGAACTTGCAGTTTTCTCTACTGTCCATATATTTGAAAAAATGACACTATAAATACTTTTGTATCATTTCAGATCATTTTCCCGACACTTTTTCCTGTTTAATGCAAAACACATTTTCAAACAATTATATAAAAATACTTACTAAAGATACAAACAATAATAATATTAATAGCAAAAATTTTTACAAATTATTTACACATAAAACCAAATTAATTACTTTGTCTGAGTAATTATTTGTTTTCAAAGTATTACAGACTGCTATAAACTTCAAGTTTGGCAATCTAAAAAAAAATTATATGGTGGGTACATTCACCCTTGAAACTCTGAGAATATCAAGCCTTTGCAAAAAATCTGGAGTGACTCCACTCGACTTTCCGAACATTGAGTAACTAACAGTTTTGTAGATAAAATAAAGAAAGAGGTGTTGCTAAACAAACAAAAAAGAGAAAACCATAACAGAGTGTTTGAGTATTTTTCTCCATATATCACACGAGGTTTTATTTAACGCTACTGAACTTTGAGCCCTTAGATCATAAGGATAAAGAATTTTTCGTTGTGTCCCTGTAAAAATCTATAAATGCTAGATTCACCAAAATGCTTATAGTTAGTGCAACAGTGATTTATAATATTCATACAAATTTTCAGGTCAATTGAATAAGGCGTTTAGATGCTATCGCTGGTCTCATAGGCCATAAAGATAAAGAATTTTTCTTTGCGTCCCTGTAAAAAAACTGTAAGTGATTCACCAAAATCTATACATTTGGTTCAAATGTGACCCATAACATGT
Source organism: Salticus scenicus (assembly GCA_963930645.1). Taxonomy (NCBI): domain Eukaryota; kingdom Metazoa; phylum Arthropoda; class Arachnida; order Araneae; family Salticidae; genus Salticus; species Salticus scenicus. The sequence continues at coordinate 53,307,260 of OZ005658.1, read as the reverse complement.
GTACAAATTCTTTGCTGAGATTAATAAGGCGTTTAGACGCTATCACACTTTTAAAAATTTGGCAAAGAATTTTTCTTTGTGTCCCTGTAAAAAAACTATAAGTGCTAGATTCTCCAAAATCTATACAGATTGAGTATCTGTGACCTATAATATGTGTATAAAGTTTTTGCTCAATTGAATAAGGCGTTTAGATGCTATCGCACTTTTAAGATTTTGGTCCCTTGGCCATAATGATAAAGAATTTTTCTTTGTGTCCCTGTAAAAAAACTATAAGTGCTACATTCACTAAAATCTATAGGGTTCGTACTATGGTGACTTACAATATACGTATCAACTTTCAGCTTATTCGAACAAAGCGTTTAGACGCTAGCGTGTTCACTCACAGACATACACACATACATACACACATACATACACACACACATACACACATACATACACACATACATACACACACACATACATACATCATCGTAAAAATAGTGAAAACGGACTCGTTGGACCTCGAAACGTATAGAAACATCAAAATCTCGAATTCGGATTTTTGACATGATTACAATACTTTCCTCACTATAGTGTTCGGAAAGTAAAAAGTAGTTTGGGATAAAGGTGGAAACTGGCTAGCTTCTACAGAGAGGGAAAACAAATCAGTTTACCCGTGTTCTCCAAACACATCACAATGGTTAAGATCAGGAGACCATGAGAAAACAGACTGCTTATAGAAAAGGGGCTTAGGAGCGGGGGATCCTCATTTCACGAAACTATCTACATGATATTTAAGAAAAAAAAATTAAATAAACCGAAAAGGTATATTTGTAAAAAAGAAAAGTTAAGGGCACGCTAGTGCCACTGAGTCAAAGAAAGGAAGATATGTCTCCAGACATCCCTCCGATTTCTTTAACTCAGCTAGGATCCTCATCCAACGCGTATGGGGAAATAGGAAAGCAAAAAAAAAAAAAAAAAAAAAAAAAAAAACATGGGATTGGAAGCTGATACCTAACTAATTTATTCATGACTTAATTTGAAATTTTTAGGATTATTATAGTATCTTAACTTAGATGAATGGACAATTTCTGTATTTCTCTTAAAATGAAGACTGGGTTTTGTCTATCTCAAAATTAATGTTAGATAATTGTCTTAAGATTTTATACGGGCCTGAATAAGGTGAACTCAATTTACGCGTGTTTGGATATTGAAATTCCTCATAAATCACTTCATCACCAACTTTAAATTCCACAGGGAGAAATCGAGCATCATATCTGACTTTGTTTTTATTATGATATTGTATTGTTTTTTCGTTTGCTATTTTTCTAGCTTCATCAACTGAAGGGTAGTAATTATTATTTGCCAATAAGGGGTCATATGGTAATTCTCCTAATAATAAATATTTAGGTGGAAACTGAGTTACTGAATGAGGTGTTGAGTTATACTGATTTAAAACTTCTTCAAGTAATTTAGTCCAGGGAATTTTGTTTGAAGAAGAATTAACTTTACACTTTAAACGCGTAACAATAGTCTGATTGAGCCGCTCGACTTTTCCATTGCACTCGGGATGATGGCTACTTGTGAATAAATGTTTAACATAATAATTTCGAAGAAATTTTTTAAAACGGGATGAAGTGAATGCTGGATTTCTGTCCGTTAACAATTTTTTAGGCACTTGAATTTGAAATATTTGTTTTGAAAAGTTTGTATAAGTTTCAGCGGTAACGCTTTTTGATGGAAATCCCCACACATAACGGGTTGCATGGTCCACGACCAAATGCAAATACTTTTTTGTAGAATTATAATAATTAAGTCCACCAACAGTGTCCAAAGACAAACATTCAAAAGGTTTATCTGTTGGCGGTACTTGTTGTAACAAGCCAAATCTTTTCTGCTTACATTTTTTGTTTAATTGACAAATATGACAATGTTTCACAAAACTTTCAATATCTTTATTAATATTAGGCGAATAATACTGGGGTGTAATTAAATTTACCATTTTATAAACTCCAGGATGTCCAAATTGAGTGTGGGTTTTCTCTAGTAGGGTTAATCTTAATGACATAGGGACTATTATCTTATACAAACCTTTCTTTTTAATTACATTTACATCATCAATTTCAATAATTTTCTTACCATTAATAACTATATTTTCTTTTTTCTGATTGTCTTTAATTTCATTTAAGTCAAGGAGGTGTACATGGTGTGACACATTTTCTAAAACAGGCAATCGGGATAACATATCAGCTTCAATATTAGTTGAACCTTTTTGATGTTGAATTTGGTAGTCAAACATACTAAGTTTAAGGGACCAGCGGAATAATCTTCCTCTTAAATTTTTAACATTTTTTAGCCAAGTGAGAGCCGCATCATCTGTATGTATGACAAATTTTTGACCGTGCAAATAATGATAAAATTTATCTAAAGCATCAATGATTGCTAAACATTCTAATTCAGTAATGGCATAATTTTTTTCATAATTACGTAAGTTTCTAGAATGATATGCTACTGGATGTAAATTGCCATTCTCATCTGCCTGCTTAACAACACATCCCACACCATGACTCGAGGCATCAACAAATAAATGACAGGGACTTTTGGGATCATAGAGTCTTAAAATGGGTTTACTTATTAGAGCATTTTTTAATTTTTGGAAGGAATTTTCGCATTTTTGGTCCCAAACATAGGGGACATTTTTCTTTAGCAAATTATTTAAGGGAGCTTTAGTTTTTGCAGATTTTGGAATAAATCTAGCAGAGACATTTACGGATCCCAAAACTCTCTGTAATTCCTTGACATTTTTTGGCGGTTTCAAATTTTTTATGACCTCAATATTGGGATTATCAGGCGTAATAAGTCCATTAGTAATTTCATATCCTAGAAAATTAATTTTTGTTTTGACAAAATTACATTTTGATAATTTTAAGTTTAAGTTTTCTTTAACACAGATTTCAAAAAGTTGCTCTAAATGCTTGAAATGTTGTTCTTCTGACTGTGAAAATACAATAATATCATAAAAATAATTACATGCAAAATCTATTTTGTATTTATTTAAGATTCTTCTAATTGTTCGATTGAAGATAGCGGGGGCATTCTTGAGGTCAAAGGGCAGGTATTTCCATTCATATAATCCAAAAGTTGTAGCAAAGGCCAATTTTTCAGTATCTCTTGGGTGGATAGGAATGTGCCAATCCACTTGCCAAGTCGAGGGTGGAAAAGAATTTTGCTTTAGCTAATTTATCTAATAAAGTATCTATTCGGGGAAGTGGTTCAGCATCGGTTTTTGTTATCGAATTAAGTTTACGGAAGTCAACACATAAACGACTCTTTTTTCCTTCTTCCTTCTTATACACCAGGGTTACAGGTGCCGAATAAGGGGAACAACTTTCTTTTATTATACCTGCCTGTAATAAATTTTGAATTTGGGTTTTAATTTCTTCTTCTTCCTTAGGGGAAGTTCTATAGGCTCTGAGTGAAATAGGTAAATCAGAAGTTAAATAAATTCTCTGGGGTTCCATACGAATTGTTCCAACGTCATATTTTGATTTAGCAAAAATTTTGACATATTTTGATAATAAAGTAGGAAGTTTTCCTTCTCTAGCAGACTGAGGAGTTACGTGATTTTCTTCAGTGGCAGGAGTGTACTCTATCTTCTCTACCCTATTATTTGATTGAACATTAACATTTTCACTTCTAATTGTATTTTCACTTTCAGGAATTAAATGCAAGGTTTGAGAGCAACTTGGTATATTTTTTAACAATGGTAGAATATTGTTATTTTGTGTTACACATTTTTTAGCACAATCAAAAGTTAATTCAAATAGTCCACAATGTTGTAAGCTAAGGAGAGCATACGGTAAGTTATTATTCAAAATAAACATGTCAATATTTTTTGTAATATTACCTATTTGTACAGGGAACATCTTTTGGTAATCTTCAACATCCCTTGTGTTTGTACAACATTTATTGGCGAGATATTTTTTGTGGGAAGTCAATATTTCTGAACAAAATGTTGAGGAAGAATACTTAAACTGCTGCCTGTGTCGAAAATTAAAGGAATAGGATTAGAGTACGAGTTTGGGTTTTTAACACTTTGACTTGTTTGCTGATTCTTTCTTTGGGTACCCTTCTTTTGAATTATGCGACCGGTCGCGGCAAACTGTCAATATGTGTTATTTACACCTTCTGTCGTACTGTTTCCTACTGTGGACTCTTCTGTGGTATGAGTCGGTTGTTCCTGCTTGAAAGGGCATTCTCTATGCTAATGAAACGCATTAGGGATGTTAATTTTAGTACAATATTTACATGGAAAAGGAGGTAAAGGTTCTTGAAAATGTAGTCGTGCATTTGCGTTTGACTGCTGGGGTCTAGGCCCTCGTAAATTGGGTCGGTTATCATGAGTCCTAGTGGGTGGATTTTGATTAGAGTATCCCATGTGGGGTCTATTTACATTAGGAAATCGATAACTCCACGGTTGTGGACGGGGGTTGTATTGTACAGGGACCCTATTGAATACTTGCGAATAGTTATATTTTGGATACTGATCAGGCGACTTAGGTGGGAGGGGGTCAGCTGATTTTTCTGATAGTTGCAATTTATCTGAGCGATGAACCAAATCCCTCCATTCATTTAGGCTTTTCGGGGAATTAACCACCACAAGTTGTTTTAATGTTAATGGCAATCCGTCTGTTAATCCGTCGAACAGGAATTTAGGTTCTAGACCTAAAGCTCGTCCCGCTTGAAGTTTTTTGTGGTAGTAATCTATAACATTGTCACCCTGTTTGAATACAATACTTGAAAAATCCTTTAAAGAAGTCTCTCCAGGTGTAGTAAATTGCTCATTAAAAATTTCTACTACTTCTTCCCAGTGCATCATATTTAAACTATTATTAACATAAACTATTAGGGCTCTCCCCTTTAAAAACCTTTGTATGTTCCTAACCTTCCAAATTGCGTCTTTTTTATTCTCCTGACACCACGCGTCAAAATACGGCAACCACGCCGTCTATAACATTCCATTTTCAGGGCAAAATTCAATAAGCACATTTTCCTCTTTTACCGGTGTGTTTGTAGAAGAGGAAGAATTATTTAATTCACTTAAATTACCCTGCTCTGTCTCTGAAATGACACTTAATTATCTCCACCTGTATTCTCAGGGACCACTGGATCTTCGGGTGGGTCCTTGGCCATCTTAACTTCTATTTTTTAACTTCAAATTTAGAAAATTCAAAATTTTTTTTTCAAAGAAATTCAACCTCTTAAATATATTCAAGTTTCAAACAAAAATAAAAATTTAGAAAATAATACCAACTTTGTGAAAATATCAATTTTTAAAAATAATTATGCAGAACATTAAAAATCAAAACTAATTTAGATAACCCTTAAATATTATAGTATTCAAATTTCAAATAAAAATAAAAATTCAGAAAATAATACACTTTAACCTTGAAAATATCAAAATTTTTTTTAAATAATTATGCAGAAAATGAACAATCAAAAATAATTTTTATACTCCTTACCTATAATAAAAATTCATTATTATGGTAATGAAAAAATGCTCTTTTTTAATAAAGCAAGTAACACAGAAAAAAAAAATACTTATTGTATTATTATTATTATTTCTATTATTATCATTATTATTTTTTCTCTAGATCAAAAAAATTCAACTTAATGTATAAACTAAATATGTATCATTTTCCTAAAATCTGTTTGTAAACTGGTCCAGTTTATTGAATTTTTTTGTCCAATTTTTTTTTTTTTTTTTGATTAAAGTTCCTTTTTATTTTAAAATAAATAAATAATTTACTCACTTAACTTCATGTGCGAGGAATAAAAAAGAAAAAAAAAAAAAAAATTTGCTACTACCACTCTGGCTGCAGCTGTTTATATTCTGTTATCTTTGTTTAATTCTCCATCCAGAGAATGAGGCCATTGACCTTGATGAAATAACACATTTGATAAAGGAAGAACACCACATTAGCAGCCGCATTTGACCTTGATGGATGCAGAGAGAAGAATGCAGAGAGACCAACACAATTTGACCCACTTTATTTGAGAGGCGATTAATTCTCTGTTGAATGAAAGATAGTAGGAAAGCTCTGTTTGACTAATTGAATGAATGAATATCTTCTCCTTTATTTTCTTTTCTCCATTAAGTATTAAAGATAAGGAACGATATTTTTCTTTTGAAAAAGGCTGCCTTTATTCATATAGCTTTAATTTATTATTTTCTTTCCTTCTGCGGATCTCTATTTAATTTATTGTTTTCTTCCTAGAGGGGCCACAAAATAACATAATTAATTTTCTTGCAGCCATAACTTATTGAGTACCATTAGTGTTTACTTTATAGCAGGTATTCCATGCCTGTCGACTTATTTCAATGTGACGAATTCCCTTACTTGAGTCACATAATAGCTATGAAGAAAAGAGGCTGGCACTCAGTAAATACTCCGAATTAAACCACAGATATTTATTAATCCATCTGGAACATATAAAGTACAATCCATAATTGTGAGTTGAGCAAATGGATGCAGTGCAGTGGAGCCGAATGCGATCCCCGTAACCCCTCTCGGGCCATTATTTTGCCGTAGGTTAACTAAGCAAGAGAGAACAAGAAGAGAAAGAGCTCCTCTACGCGTGTTTTCACTTAAATACTGTCATTTTTGGCGGGAAATCACACCACTCCTTCCTATGCTTATTGGATATTAACTTAATGATTGACAGCTTAGATGAGGTCCAGATAGCCGGGATTAATTACTATGCAGCTCCTAACCACAAAAACCTGCAAGTTGCACTTACTCATCACTTTCTTCTCTTAAAATTGGTTCTCTTTTATGACTTTTGCGTTATGCTCGCGCATTGTACTAAAACTTACTTTACAGGGGAAACTTTAGAATTAATTTTAAGTTAAGACTTTCTAATTTGATTTTCTTTAAATTATTGCTCACTATTAATTTAAAATAATAAAATAATAATTTAAAAACTTACCTCTCTTTATCCTTTCATATATATATATATATATCAAAGATTTTTTTGAGCATTATTTGTATAAAGATTAGATTAAATGTAAGTGTCGAAAAAGTGTGCTGAATTATTAAAAACAAAAAATAAAAAACAACATTTAAAAGCAGATCTGCTTAGTTTTGTTTATATATATTAAAAATAATAATTATAATAATATTAATAATACGAAAGTAACTTAATGAAGACATAAATATATATATCAAAGATTTTTCTGAGCATTTGTTGTATAAAATTTAGATAAATGTAAGTGGCGAGAAAGTGTGCTGGAATATTAAGAAAAAAATAAATAAAAAACAACATTAAAAAGCACAAATGAAAGAAAAATTGTAAAATATACACACGTTTCAGAACTGCTTAAGTTCCTTCCTAAGTACTAACGACGAAAGAATTAGAGCAGTTATAAATTATACGTCTGTTCTAAAACAGCCGTATAGTTTACAATTTTTCTTTTATTTGTGCTTTTTAAGAGTGGTTTTTACTTTTCTTTTTAAAAATTATTATTATTATTTATTTATTTATTTTTTTTTTAACAAAACGTCTATTTTTTTTTTTATTTTAAACTGATCTTTGTGTGTATGATTTTTCAGATTCTTTACCTTAGTACAATCGGTGGCGTGAATGTGAAACAAGACATCAATCTGACGCCAAAATGACTTATGAATGATGAAAATGCTTCAATTTTCAGTTATATCGGCCTTCGGGTGAAAAAGTTATTTAAAATGAGAATAAGTAACAAATTTCTCTAGAAATAAAAATATATCAAGTTTAAAAGAATCGGCATGTTTATTAATTAAGGCTGCGTCATCAGATTATCTATTTCTTCCATTCCATGTAGTCCTAAAAGATTTTTGTTGCTTCATAACAAAACAGAATGGCTTTCTTCATGAATGAACTTCATGACAAAACAGAATGTAAGATTCACTTAAGAATCTTTCATTCAAAAGTGAAATTTTCAAGTTCTGTTTTATTAATTCTACTCTTTAAAATTGTCACCTTTTATCTTATTCAGCAATTTTTAATAAATAAATTAAAAAATTCATTTATATCAATTGGAGTGTAAGGTTGATTTTTATATGAACTATGTGAAAAATGCCTGAGCCAGGAATCTAACCCGAGCACTCCGCTTACCGTGGGGAAGCTCTACCACTGAGCTACCCTGGCAGATAGACCAGTTCGGCATTTCTTGCATAATATTCGTGTTGGTTGTCAGCCAGAGTAGCTCAGTGGTAGAGCTTCCGCATGTTAAACCGAGTGCCCAGGTTCAGTTCCCGACTCTGACATTTTTCAGATAATAGTATATTTTTCATGACATTTTTCACACATTACTAAATATAAATATTTCTTTTCGAAATTGAAAATTGGAGCTGTAAATTTACTTAGTGAAATAAAATGATTAATTTTTTTTAAAATTCTTTTCTAAGATAAAAGATGACATGTTTAAACAATGGAATTCAAGAAACAGAAGAGCTACAAAAGATCCGTATTAGATTTGTTGAAGAAAAGAAAACGTATACGGATATATATATATATATATATATTTCATGCTTATACTCCAGATATGAATACGGATCTTTTTTTTTTTTTTCAGGCGGATATCCGCGGATACGGATACGATTACAGAGCTCCGACACATCTCTAAAACTAGATATAGAGAGGAAATTATGTCTACAAATTTTTGCTTACAATTGTAATTTTTTTTTTTTTTTTTTTTTGAAAGATGTTCTCAGTCGACCCGACTCGTTGAAAACTAAATCCGACCCAAGCCCAACCCGCAAGAAAAAAGAAACAGTGAACCCGACCTGCACGAAAAAAGAAACAGTGAACCCGACCTGCAAGAAAAAAATAATTGCCAACCCGGTCGGGTCGGTTTCGGGTAAAACCGGATAACCCGACCCGATGCAGGACTCTACACTAAAGTAAACATCCACATCGAACAAAAGCAATGAATAAAGATGCTTTTCATTATTATTTTTTTTTTTTTTCTTTTTACCCGAGAATATAGGCATTAAACAATAAACTACGAATATTTAATTTGAAGCACATTTTTCTATGCTTGAAGTTCACAGCTCCCATAAATGGTTTAAAATTATTATTAATCATTTTTTCAAATTTTTAATTTAATACAATCAGTAATTATAAAAAAAAAATTGTGAGATTCTGGTTAGGTTTCAGGTTGATTTAAAATTCATCTGTCAAGTTCGAGTAGGGTGACTTACTCATATAGAATTCCCCGACCCGTGCAGAATTCTATATGAGTAAGGGGACCTGTGCCCCCCACCCCCTTAAGTTTTCAAAATAACTTACAGTCGGTAACAAAAGTGTCTGAACACTAGCATAAATTCCTATGTAAAAAAGGTACACTTCATACGGTTTTGCTAAATAAATCCTTGTCGAATCCTGTTATTAGTGTAAGAACATGATTCGACAAGGATTTATTTAACAAAACCATATGAAATGTACTTTTTTTGCATAGAAATTTTTGATAGTGTTCGGACACTTTTGTTACCGACTGTACCTTTCATAATTTTGAAAAAGAAAAAGAAATGATAGTAATTTTAAATAATTAGCTATTATGATAAAAACATTATGTTCTATGAATGTATAGTGCCCTTTCCGCGTCATCCCCATAAGGGGTTACATGGGTTTGAAGACTAAAATAAAAAAAAACATTTTTTTTTTATAAATATAATAAATAAAATATTTTATTAAAATTTTTGAGCATATAAAAGAGCAACATTTAAACAATATTTTATATATATATATACATATATATATATATATATATATATATATATTTTTTTTTCATTAGATAATTGGAAAATTCAACCCGTAGCTCTTCGTTTCAGGCGATCCTTGAGAAAAGCAGTCGACAATATTTCCCCAAAACTACTGCACAGATCTTATTAAAAATGGACGACTAGAACGAGGCGGAGTTTCCCTTTGTTTCTGGAGAAAACCTGTGCTATGATTGGCTATATTCCTTTATTTGTGAGCAGGGCCCGACTTAGACTACCTGGAGCCCCGGGGCAATCCTATTCTGGGGGCCCCCTTGCAGTGGCATAAGAGCTCTTTAGGTTGCAGAATTTCTGCATATGCCTGTAGGGGGGGGGCCAGGGCATTTGCCCCGTATGCCCTGTCGTTAGTCAGGGCCTGTTTGTGAGGTAAATTAAGACTCCTATAGGTTAAATGAAAGGAAATCGTCATCATGACGTCGAATGGCGACAGAAAGTCAAGTCGTCAATTTACTTGATTCTTTAAGACGAAATTAAGTAGTACTTGAACAAAGGTTTTTTTTTTTTTTTTTTTTTTTATCGATTACCACTTATTTTACAAGGATATGTGACGTGAAAATTTTTTTCCAAAAATTGTACTGCTTTTGCATAAAACTCTGCCAAAAATTCATATTTTAATATATATATATATATAACAAACAGAAAAACTGCTTTACTCAGAGTCTGCTGCATTCTACGGATTAGTGCGCTCATATAAACAGGCAATACACCAAGGTGAAGAAGACGTTGACACTAGAGAAGAATATTGAAAATTTATGAAAAAAAGGGGGCATACTTTTCTGTTTTGTAAAAGAATTCTACTTTAACAGGTTTTTATTACTTGAAATTTATGTGAATGCTCTTTTTGCAATATATTTTTTGAAATATTTTTACAGGTACTGTAAGGAACCATTCCACATGAAAGGATAAATTAAAAAAAAAAAAGAACATAGAAACTTATCTGCAATTGGTTGTGCTACACTACAATCTTATACCAAGGAAATAAAAGTAAAAGTAATTAAGTTGTATGATAAATATTGAATTTGATTTTGATTTTGTATAATAAATATTGTTTTTTATGTCGATTTTCTTCTTCTTCTACTTTTTTTTTTTTTCAACTTTCACTTTCATTCAGTCAATATCATAAATTCATTCATTTCATGAATTAAAAATTTATATTGTTATGCTAAATTTCATTTATTGGACAGCTTTGAGACCTATAGTTTCAATGACTTTTATCTCGATTAATCCACATTACAATTCACAGAAACAAATGCACAATATATTCATTCATTTATTTATTATTATTATTATTATTATTATTTATTTATTTATTTATTTATTTTGTATAAAAATAGGACATCACAAACATCCATGCGCACATTAGGATTTAAACCCGAGGATCCAGAAGGTAGCGCTTTGTTATGCTTACAGTCGGCAGCAAATGTATCTGAACACTAGCAATAATCCTTGTCCAAAAGAAGTACAGTAAACTCCCGATTATCCGCGGTGAACGGGGAATAGACAACCGCGGATAATCGAATCAGCGGATAATCCGAAAAATGGTCAAAAAGGGGATATAAATCAACACATAAAGCCTTTTGAGCAATACTACTTAATTAACAGTTAAGCATGGCCTACATATACAATTTAACATACTAATAAAAATTTCTACTTACATTTTGCTCTATTTTTTTACAAAAAAATCGGTGAAGCTTTTTTTTTTTTTTTGTACTAAACCACTTTTTCTTAATTTGCGATTGCAGTTTCTTTATCCGCATTTTGTCACAAAGCGATACATCGCAAGTTCCTCGAGATATTTTATAAGTCCATCTGCATGGCCTAGGGCTGCGTCGTGGCTCATCCTCTGCTGAGTTTTATCTCCTTCTTCACTATCTTATGAAACTGGGTGTAATGCTTGCCCCACAATTTGTTCATCTGTAAGCGTTCAATACGTGGATCATTGGCGTCACAATTAATCTAGTCTTCAATGTTTCCTTCATTGACTTTTTCCCCTCCAGTAACAGATTTAGCTAAATTTGCCAAATCATGAGCAGAAATTTTTTTCTCTCCAATATAAACTCTACCAAAGTATTTTCCACATTTGGTAAAATTTTTCTCCAAGACCTTATCAATGTAGACTGATTAACTGCCTCCCAAGCAGTGTGTATGCCATAAATGCTGTCAAGAATCGTATAATATCCCCAAAAGCCTTGAAGGTCATTACTCTCGTCGATCTTTTTTTGTAATAAGTTTGTTCTGTATTTTTAAATTCCCTTTTAAATTCAGGCCCTTGAGGACCGCGGATAATCTGCAAAGCGGTTAATCCGACCGCCGATAATCGGGAGTCTACTGTACACTTAATACTACTTTGTTAAATAAATCCTTGTCAAGTTATGTTCTCAGTCAGTCAAAGAACATGATTCATCAAGGATTTATCTAACAAAACAGCATTAAGTGATTTTTTTTGACATCGGAATTATTGGCTAGTGCTCGGATACTTTTGCTGCCGACTGTATACATGGACAGTCCCCAATGTTGTTTAAAATGCATGCTAACTGCAAATATTTATAAATTAGATGCACTTAATTTATTTATATTGCTAATTTAACAAATTTTACCACAGAATAAAATATTTTTGTTATTATATATTTTCTGTTCAATTACCATTGCATAATCTACACTTTATTTTAATTTATTGAAAATAGTACAGTTTTTCTAATTACATAACAATATGCACACACACACATATATATATATATATATATATATACAGTCGGTAACAAAAGTGTCCGAACACTAGCAAAAATTCCTATGTAAAAAAAGTACACTTTTACTGTTTTGTTAAATAAATCCTTGTCGAATCATGTTCTTACACTGACTAAGAACAGGATTCGACAAGGATTTATTTAACAAAACCGTATGAAGTGTACTTTTTTTACATAGGAATTTTTGCTAGTGTTCGGACACTTTTGTTACCGACTGTATATTAGAGAGCATCATGAAGTTTTAATTACTGCTAAAAAATAACAAAGATATCAAATAAAACTTATTCTTTATATTTATTAATCCTTATAAACATAATTTTGTAAATTACAGCTGTTAATAATGATTTGTTTCTCGAAGTTGTAGACTGGAGTAGTAGACATCTGCTACATTTTCGAGGTTTTGCCAGTATTTTCAATCTACAGTCGGTAACAAAAGTATCCGAACACTAGCAAAAGTGGAATTGAAGCGAATGTTTAAAATTAAAACAATTGCATGACAGCTTCACCAGATACATATATTATAAGGTTTTTTCCTATGGAGGCCCCTTATGACCAGAGGCCCGGGGCGGCCCGACCCCCTGCCCCACACTTGGTACGCCACTGCCTATATTTTTTTAAGCGTTTTAATTTATCACCGCTATTTCAGAAGAGTAATTTCTTAAATAATATAGCTTTAAACCCTTGAAGAATTTTTCTTTTCCTAATACAAAATAAAATCTAAACTATAAGGGGTTTTACTCACATTTTTATTTTAATTCAATCAATGCCCAATGCTAATACAGTGTTTGCTAATTTTAAATAAAATATTGATAAAAACCCCTATCATCTTCCTTTTCTTTTGAGAACTGAAATTCTGTTCATTCTATCTCTCATAACTTTTTGAATTTACGCGATATCTTTTTGGGGCTTTCATATAAGTTGCTCAATACTTTTGGCTATTAAAATATGCAAATGGAATTTTTTAGAAGCTAGCACATGCATACAGTCTGTAACAAAAGTCTCCGAACACTAGCAAAAATTCCTATGTAAAAAATGTGCACTTCATACGGTTTTGTTAAATAAATCCTTGTCGAATCCTGTTCTTAGTCAGTCTAAGAACAGGATTCGATAAGGATTTATTTAACAAAAGCGTATGAAGTGTACTTTTTTTTTACATAGGAATTTTTGCTAGCGTTAGGACACTTTTGTTACAGACTGTAGTTAAAACTTTTTTAGTAAAAATGCCCAAATTTCACAAAGTTTTTAACATTTTTGCATTCTTATTGCAGTATGCTGTGTCTAATATAGTATGCCAAATTTTCTAATACCCTACGTGTTATAATTAAAAAAGTGGATTAAAAAGAAATCGTTATATCTACATGTATATGTGTGGCAACCTCATAAAAATTTACACAGATAGTTTGAAAAATTCTCATTATCACATGCTACATCCGAAACGCATTTCAAGCATTACTTTTTACAGGGTGATCCAAAACATTTTGATTTTTGTTTAAATTTTTACTGGTCTCCTTTTCCTCTTCAGGACACAACTTTTGCTGAAATATATGAGGTGTGGCATGTTCTTTACACTACCAAAGGTTCAAGATAATTTCTAAAGAACTTTTCTAGATATTTGAAAATACGTCTATATTCGAAAGTGCCCAATTACTTATTGGTAGGTAGTATAGACAAAATAATAAAACGCACATAAAAATATAAGAACACTGCGACTCCTGCATGCATAGTTGCCAATTTAACACTTCTTGGCTATCGTAAAATTTTAACACAAATTTTGATTTTATTTCAGCTTTGAAAAGTGTTACAAAAATATATAAAAAAATTTCTATAAAAATTTTCTGGTAACTAATACTTGTTAAAGTGCAAGTATGCCTGCATGTGTGCATGTCATAAACATATATACAGTCGGTACCAAAAGTGTCCGAACACTAGCAAAAATTCCTATTTAAAAAAAGCATACTTCATAAGGTTTTGTTAAATAAATCCTTATCGAATCATGTTCTTAGACTGACTAAGAACAGGATTCGACAAGGATTTATTTAACAAAACCGTATGAAGTGTACTTTTTTTACATAGGAATTTTTGCTAGTGTTCGGACACTTTTGTTACCGACTGTACTACGTAACTACAATATGTATATTACATAGATATGATACACTTTTATTTATATAATACATTGTTTTGATGCTTATCTACATATGAGTCGTTCATTGTAAGAGTGGTGTAACTCCATAATTTTGAGATAAGCATTTTTTTTTCTTAATTGTATATCATATTTAGTCATATCTTTTATTATAAAAGTGAAAAAAAAAAAAAAAAAAAAAAAACTGCAATAATTTCATTAAAATCCCATAAAGGGTGTTACTTCTTTCTTCAGAGAATTAAAACTTCTAAAATTTCATTATAAAAGCGAAGTTCCTAAGGTATTTCAAATTAATTTTCGTATAGTTTATAAATTTTTATAACTCCGATTTGTAGTAAATATTAAAAATTGACAATTCTGAATGAATATTTGTCTTTTTTTCCTATACACAAATTTGTAAAAAGCTCGTTATTTCAAAATAGCATAAATGGTGTTACAAGGAGATGATTCACTTTTACAATGAACCATATTTATGTAATACATATATAGATTTAATGCTTATCTACAGATATAATAAATATATTCGATGTTTATCCACACACAGAGTAAGTTGATGTTGTATACATCTACATTACATATATCTACATTAATATGTAGATATTACATACACTACATGATATAGATAAACATAGATATCTAGTTAAGTCAATTTTTTTGTTTCCAGATTTAATATATGTATATCTGAAGTAATCACAGAGCACAGACATCTGATGGATATATCTTATATATATCTATATTGATTCTGTGTAAAAGCGACTTTGCTGGATTAATTCTAGACAAGGCCGAATCCAGAAAAAAATTTGGGGGGGCCAACTTTCACTCAGATGTTGGTCGTGCATCCGCACATATGTACACCAAAACAGTGTGCGCTAAAGTTTGTCCCCTCTCCCCCAATCATTTTAACTTTAAAACAAATATAAATTATTGCCTTAAACTTCGTATCTAGGCATAGTAAAATGGTTATGCGCTATAAATATATTGACCATATTATAGTACCTTCATAAAATATTAGCATTAATAACTGTTACAATTACCCAATTACAGATGTATAGTTTATGCTAAATAAATGAGGAGGCATATGATAATAATTATGATGAATAATTTTCATTCTAAAATTTTTAAAAATTTAGAAAAACGATTTCAAAATGTGGAGTGTCCTCGAAATTCGAAGATATATGGTCACTATAGCTATAAAGAAGATTAAATGCATCGCCGCATGGCGGCAAACAACGGAATTAATGTTCATAAAATCGGTTGGTTGGTTGTAGGATTTAAGGCCGATTGACTCCTGATGTGTCCTAGGCCTAGAGGGGGAATGCCCTCCGTGGGGGTCTTTCTAAGGGGTCCTAGCCCGTATTTACGCGAGTTTCGGAGGAAACCACGGAAAACTCCGAACGGCTAGATCGATGAGCGCGACCTGGGATCGAACCCAGCACCTCCCATCTACCAGCTTTGAGCGCAGAACCGCTCGGCCGCTGGTGGGCCGTTCATAAAATCGGAAATCGCAAGAAAAGATTTAATAATAATAAAAATTCTAAAAAGCGCCTTGGGCCTAAAAAGGATGGGACTAGTCCTGTACAATTCTCTGCTAGAGACTTTCTTAATCAGTGACATTATAAACAACTGACAAACGGATAAAAGTCACCAAAAAACTGGTCTCACGGTCGTCAGGTTAATAAGGCGTTGAGACCATAATTGAAGGATTGAGCGATTGGTACTCGAACCCTCCAAAGACTATTGCCGAATCATTTTCTTAGTCACATAACATGATTCGACAAGGATTTATTTAACAAAACAGTATTAAGTGTACTTTTTTTTTATATATAGGAATTTTTGCTAGTGCTCGGATACTTTTGCTGCCGACTGCATGTGAGGCAAATTGTATCAAATGGAGATATTTCTACTCTTTCCCCCATGAATAAAAAGAAAAGATTTCTTCTTACTATGACCAATGAAATGCTCATTTAAATTACAATTCCAAGAAAATACTTTACGAGATACATAACAAAAAAGGAGAGGGAAAGTTTTTTTCTAGTATGAATATTTTAGTGATAATTCAAGAAATATATGTTTAAAAACGTTTTTAATACAAAATTACTTACGAAAGGCTCTCATATTCTTTAAGTAAAATATAACTACTAAAAATGAAGCTAGCAAAAAGAAATTTTACTCAAGATAGTTTTATTATTGAATTACAAAATTAAACTTTATATCTCAGATGAAGGCAGTCACAATGAGGTAATAAGAATTCATCACACAAGTAGCCTTATTCATATGACGTTTCTGGAAAAAAAATAATTGTTGCATAATTTTTAAATAAATTTGATTTAAATACATGGTGTCATTCAATTTAATGTACAATTTTCCTTTTTACATTTTACTTGGAATCCTCTTACAGGTTGTTATTAACCCGTTAAGTGTCGCTAGTTGGTCGATTTTCCGCCCATCCTACAGTCTTGCCAGATTTTTTTTATTCAATAGCCACCAAAAATTTTTAGAAGTGGCATTTGATATACATAAAACGCGAATAAAATCGAAGAAACGTCGATCGCATCACTTCTTAAAATTATGGGTGACAGTCTGACAGTTAAATAAAAAGTGCGCAATCTGTAATAGGTGGCGCTGTTTATAACGACTACTAACGGGTTAAAGTGCAAAATCTGTCATGCCTAGCAGCTGAAAAGGGAAAACCTGTGCATAAATATACCTTAATACTAATTTTTTTTTTTTTTTTTTTTTTTTTTTTTGGGGGGGGGGGGGGGAAATATAACATTCAATTTCATCTGTGACTGACTGAATGAACACAAAGAATGGAAAGTTTTTATATCTCAATAATTTGATTTTCCTCGAGAAATTATTTCTTTCGACAGAAATTTAAATAATATTTAAGGATTTTGGAAGAAAATTCATTTGCATAACACTTTAAAAGAAAATTCTGCATTTCACACATGCACATTACGGACATGCATAATACAGAGGAACGTGCGAACACAGTTTACAGAAAGTTTTTCTACTTTGCAGAAAATTTTTAAACGCTACTCATTAAAAGACTTTTTTTTTTTTTTTTAACTGACAGAATATTATCAATTAAAAAAAATATGACATAGAAATAAAAACACAAATAACTTTATTTTCAATTATTTTAAGCTTTATTTACTTGCGGTGAATCACACGGATCCCAGAAAAAATAGTATCCTTAAATATCATTTTTATGTCTTTTCTTAATATTAATAGAGAAAAATCCATGTTAGTTAGACCGATTTTGTCTTCTGACTAGAGTATGTACATTATCTTCTCGCGCCTTCAAAGAAAAAAAACTAGTTGGCATAGGTGGACTCTGCTAAATTCCCCATCATATACATGATCTCATAAATTTCTAGTGCGAAACATATTATAATCATGTTAGGAGAAATGAATTTGACGAAACGCTTGACAGAATGAAATCCCCGCCTAATAGGCAATCCACCGTTCACTTCGATATATTTATTTTATTCTAAGCTATTAATTTATTTTATTAAGGTCAGTTTCGTAGTTTAGTTTTTATGCTACTATTTCCAATGCAGCTATCCTCAAAATTTCTATTTATATAGAAAATTTTCAGTTTTGCTACAGTCGGCAGCAAAAGTATCCGATCACAAGCAATAATCCCTGTCTAAAAAAAGTACACTTAATACTGCTTTGTTAAATAAATCCTTGACGAGTCATGTTCTTGGTCAGTCTAAGTACATGATTCAACAAGGATTTAATTAACAAAACAGTATTAAGTGTGCTTTTTTTGACATCGGAATTATTGGCTAGTGTTAGGCACAGATTATTATACAGATAGGACACTCCCGTATATTCTTCGGTACCCAAAATTTGACTGCAACGACCCTATTGTCAACGGCTGTAAGTTTCTCGAGCTCTACAGCTTACGCAATCGCTCGTCTTATTTTTATTGTATCTAAGTTCAAATCGTAATATTAGTGCAACGTTAAACCCACCATTGTATTGATGTTTGTTTACGAACTTGATTGTTGAAAGCAATTTATTTTAAGAAGCAAGTACTAAATATTAAGCAAATATTTCGAAAATATACATAAACCAGAAATATTTTTTTCATTTTAAAGCATTTTGTATTACTTAAACCAAGCAATGTTAAATATTTAAGATTTCATAACATACTGCTATTTCAGCATTACAGTTTATTACATTAATTTGTACACTTGAATACGAATGTGTTAGGTAAAATATATTTTCAAATATAATAAAACTTAGTTTTATTTCTTAGAAAATAGCTGTGAATGTTACGGTTTTGTGAATTTAAAAGTAGTAGAAAAAGTGAAGGAAAGAAAGCTGCACATACGTTTTCGTTTGGCAACTTTATTATTGTTTACAAACTTGATTGTCAAAAGCAATTTATTTTAAGGAGCAAGCTAAACATTAAGAAAATAAACTTTGAAAATATACATAAAATAAAAACATTTTTTTTCCTTTTAAAGCATTTTGTATTATTTAAACCAAGCAACGTTAAATATTTAATGATTTCATACTGCTATTTCAGAATTACAGTTTGTAATTTTACTTTGTACTTGAATATGAATATGTTTGACAAAGCATATTTTTAAACAATATAAAAATTAATTTTTATTTCTTAGAAGAATAGCTGTGAATGTTTTGAGGATAATATTGTTAATTCAAAAACAATAGAAAGTGAAGAAAAAGAAAACTTCCCATACTAACCTGCTACTAACTACTCGCGAAATAGAAAAACAATTTTCGATCAAAAATGCTATTCATGTAGACTTAACACATGTAGTTCCCCTCTGTTGACACTAGTGGTGCTACTATATTTCCGGTTCGCGTTTTAGCTTCACTGTCCTATCTGTATGATAATCTGTGGTGCTAGGATACTTTTGCTGTCGGCTGTATGTTGATAAAATCTTAAATTACAAATAACTTACGAAATTTTCCTATTAGAATATTTGTAGTCAATCATGCTCAAACAAGTATCATAAATGTTATTTTGAAGTTGTCTGATATATTTATGATTACCAAAATGCACGCTTATGCTCAATTTTGCCCTATTCTCCCCTGTTAAGCAAATCGTAAATTCCAAATAACTTACGAATTTTTTAAATTGGAAAATTCATCGTCTATGATATTCATGCCAGTATCCTAAATAACATTTCAAAAGTTGTTTGACATCTTTTCTATGAAAATGTCTCAAAATTTGCGTTTATGTGAAATTTTACCCTATTCTGCCATGTAAAGAAATTCGTAAATTCCCAATAACTTGCGAATTTTTCAAAGTAGTATGTTTATAGTTAATGATGTTCATTCCGGCATCAAAACTGATATTTTAAAACTGGTCTTATATTTTTACGCTAAATATTTTCCACTTAATGCACGTTAAAGTGAAATTTTACCCTTCATTACCATGTTAAGAAAATCGTAAATTTCTAATAACTTACGAAGTTTCTTAATTAAAATGTTGTGAATGAATACTGTTCTTCCCAGTGCCGAAAGTAATATTTTAAAACTAATCTGACTTCACTGCAACTATTTGTTCTTGAGATACCGTGTACACTAACACATTAACGGGCAAACAAACTAACAAGACACCATACAAATTTCGTCATTTTCGGATTTTTGAAAAGATAAATAAATTTATAATAAATAAATAAAAGATAAATAATATTTTTTAAATATTATTTTGAAATAGTGTAAAGTTTTATCATCTCAAATATTTTCTGATTAAATAAATTTTATTATTAATATGTTGTTTTACTTGAATGTAAAACTTACGCTGGCTTTCATGAAAATCCATTGAGAAAAGCGTTTAATTGTAATTACTAACATGAAGAATTACTTTCTTCTGTACTGTACACCAATCCGCGATTGTAATGAAATGCTCGCCCTCTGGTGGGCTAAGGTGAAATTACAATTAACATGCATAGCTTTTGGCTTCCATCGAGACGCCATTGCTTGACGATGTTTAGTTTCACATATATTTATTGAATAAAAATAAATCTGGTAAAAAAGGTAACACTTACTCTTGTGTGCCACAGAGTAACTCCAAAAATCAAGAAATCCAGAATTAAGCTTCCATTTATTTCCAAATGACAAATTTAAAATTTCAGTTGCTTCGGCTAATGGAAGTAAAGAATTAATCAGATGATTTGAAACTAATATTTGTTCAGCTTCAGTTAAATATCTACTTCCGATCGAACTTTGAATAAACTGAAATATTTTTTTCCAAAAGCAATCAATTTTCCATGGTGTAATGGCGGAGAAATTATAGCACGAATATTAAGTAGTAACACAAATAGAACATTAATAAATACACGTGGCTATTATATTTACTAACAACAAAAGCTGAAAAAGCGCCATCTATCGATCATTACAAACGCGGATCACGTCTGAGCCCAAATTAGAATTACCTCAAACGTTAAATAAGTTTCAGAAGTTATCAAAAATTCCCTTATCATGACCGTTATCATTTTTTTCCGGTTACCAAACCACCTACTTATGTATTTATATATATTTGTAAGTTTAAGAGTTATTTAATGATTTACATATACTTTTTTGCATTAAATATTTTAGTATACATGTTCACATAAACTTCCTCACTTTAACTAAGTCTGGTACATTATATTTTTTACATGAATGCTCAGATATATACTTAAAGTGTTATAATGGAAAAAAAAAAAAAAAAAAGAGAAATCCTGTTTCTTTAAAATTATCAGTCCTTCGCACATTATAGTTAAACGCATAAGGTTGCTGATATGAAGGGAAATTAGATTTAAAAGGAATACAATAAAGTAATTATATTTACGCATCGGCTGCGTAATTACAAGGCCCCTTTTCGGAGTACAATTTAAAGTGGATGGTACCATTTGCACTACTAAACGAACATTACAAATAAATGTTTCTTAGCTTGAATAAATATGTGATGATTATAAGGATGACATTTTTGAGGAAATTACTGAGATTATTCTTTATAAGAATTTCATTTTCATGCATGAGCACATATAAGTCTAATCTTCATTTTTCTTAAGTAAATATGCAAAAATACACAGTTTTTATCAGAATAACATGAGATTCTACATAAATATGTAGCACTTAATTTTTTTTTTTTTTTTTTTTTACAAAATAGATAATTCATTTTTTTTAAGAATACATAAATGTAAGTAAGTAACAATTCCAAAAAATTCTTAGGAAACCTTACTGCACACATCATGATTATACTTCTCCTCCTTATGATCATTATTTGAACTGAGTTTTTAGAATACCCTTTAGAGCATAATCCAATTATTTTGTCTTTTTCATTGTTATTCACTAATATGAAAACGTAAATAATCTTAAGTATTTCCTTTCCTAGAAAATGCAATAGAACGCAGCACACACATTTGTGGTTTTCCTTCTATTCAAATGTGTGGATGTGTTAATAAATTATTTTGTGCAGAGAGTGTATTAGGACACTTCTCAAACGCATACGGCTTTCTCTCCTGTGAGTGCGAGAATGTCTATTCACAATTTCATTTTGGTAGACTCTTTAGAATATACTGAACACATTTGTGGGTGTTCCTTTCAATGTAATCGTAGATACCTAGTTAGATATCTCTTTTCAGAAAATTCTTAATGATTTATCTAGAACACGAATTTCTTTTCTCTTATATGGATGTATAGATGTTTATTTAAACATTCTTTTCTAAAAAAAATCTATCAGAACCTATTGTTTTTCTCCTGTTGTGAAGTGAATGTTTATTTAGTTTTACCTTTTGATAAACATTTTAGAGCATATTACACACGCGTACAGCTTTTTTTCTACATGGATGTGTAGATGGGGCTACACTTCACAGAAAATCCTTTATGACTTATTTCACATGTCTGGCTTTTCGTCTATATGACTGCGAGAACGTTTATCGAAATTTTGTTTTCTGAAAAACATTTTTAGAGCATATTTCGCACGCGTATGGTTGTGCACCTGAATAAGCGCATGAATGTCTATTAAAATTTCCTTTTTCAGAAAATTTCATGCGCATGGTAAAATGGTTTTTCTCCTGTATGATTGCGTAAATGATCCAAATTTCCTTTTCGGGAAAATCCTTTACGACATATCTCACACACGTATGGCTTTTCTCCTGTATGAGTACGTGAATGTCTATCCAATTTTTCTTAAACAGAAAATCTTTTAGAACATATTTTAAACATGTATGGTTGTCCTGTATGGATACGTAGATGAGTATTCAGATTACTCCTTTCAGAAAATCCTTTAGAACATATTTTACACACAAATGGTTTTTCTCCTGTATGAGTGCGTGAATGTCTATCCAAATTTCCTTTGTCGGGAAATCCTTTAGAACAGATTTCACATACGTACGGCTTTTCTCCTGTATGCGTGTATGAATGTCTGTCCAAACTTCCTTTTTGGGAAAATCCTTTAAAACATATATCACAAACGTAAGGCTTTTCTCCTGTATGAGTGCGTAAATGGTTATCCAAAGTTCCTTTCACAGCAAATCCTTTAGAACATATTTCACACACATATGGCTTTTCTTGTGTATGAGAGCGTAAATGGCCATCCAAAGTTCCTTTATCAGCGAATCCTTTAGAACATATTTCACACACGTATGGCTTTTCTCCTGTATGTCTGCGTAGATGTGCACTTAGATTATGCCTTTCAGAAAAATCTTTGTGACATATTTCACAAACGTATGGCTTTTTTCCTGCATGACTACGTAAATGTCCATTCAAATTACTTTTTCTACAAAATCTTTTAGAACATATTTCACACACGTATGGCTTTTTTCCTGTATGAGTACATAAATGGCTATCCAGAGTTCCTTTAACAGCAAATCTTTTCGAACATATTTCACACGCGTATGGTCTTTCTTCTGTATGAGTGCGCGAATGTTTAACCAAATTTCCTTTTAGAGAAAATCCTTTAAAACATATTTCACAGATATATGGCTTTTTTTGTGTATGTATGCGTAGATGTGTACTTATTTCTACCTCTTCAGAAAATCTTTTAGAACATATTTCACAAGAATATGGCTTTTCCACTGTGTGAATTTCAGATAATCTTTCTGCACATATTTCATACATGTTTGGATTTTTTACAGTGCATCAAGTGTTCCTAAAACTTGAACACATGTACATCAAACCCATCTCTTAGCCAATCAGCACTCTTCATAGAAAGGACGCTAAATATGAAAACGAAAACAAACAAGTAAAGTCAAAAAACATAGATATTTGATTATGGGGTCAATTCTGAGTACTTCCGAATGCGATAAAATGGGCGATACGTTCGTTAGTGACGTCATTTTGACGTCATCCGCCTATCCCATAAACCCAAAGCAATTCTGGGACCAATTTTATCGCATCCGATTATTCCGCCAGTTACAATATATTCGCAAGTGAATATCACCGTTCAAAAAAGCGTGATAAACTTGTTAACGCATCCTAAAATTCATCCATCGTCCATTACAACACATGCGTGTGCTCATTTCTTTTATTTTCTAAAGTTTCTTGTATTTTGAATGTTGGCTTTTTACTATGTAGAATCAAAATTTTAAGGATTTAAAACTGCAGATAAGTAATTAATTTATTTTTGTTAAGTATGAATGTATATATTTAAATTTTTGAATGCAGTGTAGAGTGTTTATTTATTACTTACTTTTTCAATTTTTGGAAGTTCTATGACAAATTTTGTTTTCTGATGATGACGACGAAGATACTTTTTTTTTTTTTTTTTTGTGGTTTCTCTGTCCAGAAACATTTCAGAAAGAACAGACTTTTTTTCTCTATATGGTGAAAAAATTTTTTAAATGACGTTTTTGCCTTTCAAGAATTTGTGTATTGGATATATTTTCAGAGATTGAGTATCGTCTTTCATTCGAGACTGATAGGTGAGTTAATTTTTACACTTCTCTTCTATTATTTTGTATAAAAATGAATTCTTAATTAGATACTCCGGATCTGAAGTATGTTTGAATGCCTCATCAAATGTAAACAAATTATGCACATACGCTAAAAGCCTGGTAAAAGTCAGGACTATAGAATACAAGGGCTAGGTCATCCCTTTGAAGATGTGCTTGCCGCCTTGTGACTGACTTTTTCTCCAACCGGATGTCTTGTGACGTCACTAGAAACACGCTTCCCGAAAGCGAAATGTTTTGGACACTGGGCAGTTGTTTTGTTCTTTGTCTTACTGTGGGAAAACCATGAAGACAGAGAGAAAACACACACTTATTGAATTTATCATGCTTCGATTCTCAACTGTTTTATTTTACAATTTATGTTTTTAAATGCCTAATGTTTTTAAATGCCACCTTGTGCAGTTGCTACGTTTAGTAATACGCATCGTAACACAAAAGGAAAACGTATGATTCTTCATATATTTCCACAAAAGAATGAAAATTTATGTAAAGAATGGATGCGAATATGCCAGAGGAAGGATTCAGTAAATATAAAAAGAAAAAAAAAAAAAAAAAAAAAAAAAATTGCAAGTGTCTGTAATGACCATTTTTCACAAAAGAATTATATTGACCTGGTAGCATTTTGAACACACAGGCATTAACGCATACACACAATAGGAAACCTTAAACTTAATTTCGGCCAATTTTTTATAAATTTTATTTACATTATTTATTGTAAGTAAATAATTTTACTTAAAATTTCAATTTCTCGTACTTTATGTCATAGTAAGAATTTACGATTTTTGTTACGAAAATATTTAAATTCCTCTGCTTCCTCCAATCGTACAGTAGGTAACAAAAGTGTACGAACACTAGCAAATATTCACATGTAAAAAAAGTCCACTTCATACGGTTTTGTTAAATAAATCCTTGTCGAATCCTCTTCTTAGTCAGTCTAAGAACATGATTCGATAAGGATTTATTTAACAGAACCGTATGAAGTGTACTTTTTTTTTACATAGGAATTTTTGCTAGTGTTCGGACACTTTTGTTACCGACTGTACATTTGATTAAAATTCAATATTAATTTTACGTAAATTAAAATATCCTTTTTCATTCAATTAAACAAACATTTAATGAAAATAAAATAAAAATTATAGTAGAAGGCACCTGTGACTGTCCATATAATTTTTAAAATATATATATCATAGCCTGTACGGAAGTAATTAAAGTAAAAAAAGGTTTAAAATTAACGTAGTAACTGTTGCTAAGAAACACAACTTCATATTTTGATGATGAGAATCAGTTTCTTTTAAACATTTTTGCATAAAAGAAAACTTTATATTTTTGCATAAATTTTGCATTAAAGAAAAAAAAAAAAAAAATACACTATCGGGTGTTGATGTTTATGTTAAGGCCTATTGTCTGCACTAGGGGCCTGAGCCCAAGGAAGGAGATGCCCTAGATGGGAGCCTTACAAAGGGGTTCTAGCACGTAATTTTGCGAGTTTCGGAGAAAACCACGAAAAACTCTGAATGGCCAAGTCGACGAGTGCAATCTGGGATTGAACACGGTACTTCCCGTCTTGCAGCTTCGAGAGCAGAATTTCTCAGCCACTAGTGGGAGGCTATAATTTTAGAAACAACAGGACAATTTTTTTCAGACAGACAAAAAAGTGAATTTTCTTTTTTTCAAAAGACCTCCTTGAATAAAGCTGAATGTCGGGCAAGGCAATATCTGATATTAAACAAGATAAAATAATATAAATAAAACTTTCTTGTCGAAAACTAAATTGTATTTAGCACAGACTCTTTTTCTTTTTTCGTTTCTTTTCTTTTTTTAATGGGAAAAAAAAAAAAAAAAAAAAAAAAAAAAAGATAAATAATAACAAAAAATAAATAAATAAAATCGTTGGGAAAGTTATTATTTGTAGCAACTGCTGTTGCAATCTAAAAAGTCAGTTGTTATACTTAATGTACAAAATAAATAAAATTAAAAATAAATAAATAAAAGTAACTTCTGTTTTTTTTTTTTTTTTTTTTTTTTTTTTTTTTTTAACTTAAAATGTTTTATTAATTGTCATGTATGTATATATATATCAATATATACTTTTTTTATGTTTATACAATAGGTCTAAAAAAATTGTTTTCCCATGGCATATGTATACATTTTCCCGAAATTTTATCGGACTGGTCCATTTATTTATATAAATGCCGTAAAATTATGCCACTTTTACCGAAATTTTGATTTAATGAATGATGATTGTAAATTTATTAAACCACTAGCAGGCTTTGCCCGCTTCGCTGGTCATTATATTGAAGTGAATCCCCAAAACAGCATATCATTAATAATAATAAAATATCTTTATAAAAAAAAAAAAAAATCATTGAAATCCGTCAAAATCTAAGTTTAAGTTGCCCAATGCCTTCGGCAGTCCCTTACCTGCTTTTTACTCCCCCTCCCTCGCGGTTACAGTTGAAAGTTTTACAAAATCTCATCAAAGTGCATATTTCGCACACTTAATAACACCCACACACCAAAATTCGCCATTCGTAGGTAATTTGGACGGATTTAAGCTTCAAAATGTGGTTTTTGCCCCGCCCGCCCCAAGAGGAAGGGGGGGGGGGGTAAATTTCCAAAATTACTTTATATTGCATGTTGCATACACATACCTAACCGACACATCAAAAAATTGAGATCATGAAATTATTTAAAGCTGAGCTACGCTTTAAAACTTTTTTTTTTTTTTTAATCTCTCCCCCCGTTCTTAAAGGATGGAAGGAGGAGGGAATTTCGCAAAATCTCTTCATACTATGAGTTAGATACATATAATCGTCCCTTACATAAAAAATGTCCAACCTTAGATAATTTAGTGCAGCGTTACGCATGAATACATGTTTTTGCCCCCCATTCTCCAAAGGGCGGTAGGATGGAATTTCATAAAATCCCTTTGTAGTGTGTGTTCAGTTCGATTTCCTCGTGTGTTGAGTACCCTTCTTCCAAAACCTTTTCCCTTCCCTCCCCCCCCTTAAAAATCCAAAATTCCAAAATCGCAGAAAATAATTTTTTTGTACTCAAGTCTGGTCTTTCCATCTGCAATTTCTTCACCGTTAAGTAATTTGGAGCCGAGTTAAGCCTTCTGCCCCCAAGGGAGACAGGGGGGGGGGGTATTTTGCAAAATTCCGTCTTAGGTGGGGGTCAGGCTCCGAAAACCAACCTGGTCACTAAAATTTGTGACCCTCTTTCCCACAGAATCGTCATGGCAGTGTTGAGTCAGTGAATCATTGAGTTTACTCTTTTATATGTACAGATTTGTTTATATTTTTTATGGACTACTTGGCTTAAGGTTGCTGTCACAAAAATTAGAGTCCTTGGCGAAAAATGTCCTATCTACTTCAGTATTAAAATTAAAAATATACGCAGGATTATCAACTAATAAAGCTCTTTGATACAGATCTGAATTAGCTTTCATTTTCTTATTATTTAATTTTGATAATGACGTTATGTTGTCATGTGCCTAAGCAAATTTAATATTTATTATTTATTTTATTATTATTCGCGTGAAATATTCTTTGGCAACAATTAGAAATTAAAACAAATTATTTTAAAGTTTTATTATAGAAGAAATATTTATATTATATAGAAGGTATAAATTTTCCGGTATAAATAGTAGCCTATGTCTTATTCCAGACTATTATCTATCTCTGTACAAAATTTCATCCAGATCCGTTTAGCCGTTGTGGCGTGATTGAGTAACAAACATCCATCCAAACTTTCGCATTTATAATTTTAGTATAGATTAGTTATCATGTGCATGTGTTAGATTGAGTTATTTTGCTGTCATATTGACAAAAATTTAATTTTAAATTTCAAAACTCTGTCGCTCTTGGCGCTTATTGTATTTGGTGATCAAAAACGTAATACGAAAATATGCATGCCAGATGTATATTTTCGTAATATGCATTGTACCAAATATTGTTTCATATTATTCATTACTCTCTTAATATAAGTTGTTAAAATAACCATGATTTTTGAAAGGAATTAAATTATTTTCGCCAAATAATTTGTCGATATATTTTTTTTTCTGTTAAGGATGACCGATATCAAATCTATTCCGCTGCATCACATTAGTATCTTATATCAGATACTTATTTAGACATTTGAATACAAATTTGACTTCAAATTATGATAGAATATTTATCATTTTCCTTTTAATTAGTATATTAGTTGGATATTTATTGTGTAAATATCATCTTTTGAAATGAAATGTTTGTGTTTTCAATCGATTATGGAAATTTGCCATTTTTTCCCCCCTAGAGTTTTGAAATTAAAAATTCAAATTTGTCAATTTTACAACAAAAATAACTTAATCTAACGCATGGACATGATAATTAATACATACCTAAATATGGGGATTAAAATCGGGAAATAATTTTCCTCGATTTTTAATAATTTTTTACAAAAAATCCAATGGACGTTTAACATAGGAAATATTTTTCTTGCATCCACGTACGGCCAATGACGTCATCACTTCGCTTGCGTATTAGCACTTTATCAATGTGTAAAAGAAATTTTTAATTAAAAATTACGTCAATTTTTGTGAGATGCATAATTTTTTTTTTTTTTATAATTTTTACCGTTCACGTTTAGATAAATGTATTTATTTTCCTGTTGAAAAAAATAAATAAATTCGTTTTTTTTTTTTTTTTTTTTTTTTTTTTTTTTTTTTGGCAACAATTAAATTATGGATAAATTTAAATGGCTAATTTTTTGCTATTGATAGCTTACAAAATTGCTATTTTATGCATAAAAATCGCAAAAACAAATTTTTTTTCGGAATAAAAAGTACCCAACTTTTTAAGTTAGGGTATAAGCTATCTCCATAACAAATTTTATCGAAATCCATCGAGCAGTTTTAGCGTGAAACTCAGTCAAATAAACGGACATTCACATTTATAATATATATAAGATAAATGATTACACCAGATTTCACATTTTCAAAAATCTTATGTTAATTATGCTGGTGTTAAAACTTTACTTTAAAAAAAATTTATAATTATAGAAAGTAACCTAACGCATAATTGCTTCATTTGAATTTCAGTAGCATTCATCTCCATGCATTTTCTATTTAAAATAACCAAATAAGCCTGGGGAAAAAAAAAAAAAAAAAAAAAAATCAAAATTATTTTAAAATAGTACCTGCATTTTCATTATATATTTGAAATTCATGTTTTATTTAAAAAAAAAAAAAAAAAAATTGCTTTTTGATGCATATGGTATTTTTTAATCTTGAAATGCATAAAAAAGCCAACATTTCATACAAATCTAATTTCAACTTCTGTCTATAAAACATTTAAAATATGCTTGCTTTTCAGTACCGCATCGTTTTAGCAAAATTTTATTAAAATTTGTTCCCGTTAGTGAAATTTTGATAATCAAAAAATATTTATTCTTTTGTATTTAATGATTCCAATATTAACTATGAAAAACCATGGCTTGCTAATATTTTTCTCTTCAAAACTGCGGAAAATATAAAGATTTAAGCAGTATATTAATATCTTTTCCGTAATTTCAATTTTGCTCAATAGTCTGAATTAGAGCTCCTTTAATAGGAGCCTTAGTCTGAATCGGACTGGCGTGTTTGCAGCTACGTCATCAGTGAGTATTTCCGGTTTCACTTTTTCGACTGCGATGAACCAGCCCATATTCTCCAGCCCTGGGTAAAAGTACTTATATTCAGGGCCTGATTATCCAAAAGGCTCAGGAAGCACAAGCTTCCCCTCTAAAATTTAAGAGGGGCCCCATAAGAATTAAAAACATGGTCTTGAATTTTTTGTTTAATATTTTCACACTGAGATTGAATTTTTTCCGTACCTAAAACAAGACAAAACACTCACTATTTCGGGAAAAATCTATTATTTAACCTCAAAAATGTGAATGTTCTTAATTAAAAAGTTGTATGATTTTAATGTTCTGTATAGAAACAACCCATATGTATGAAAAAAAAATAAAAATAATAAAAGATAAACACACGCTATTTTTTGGTCGATAGCATTTTTATATTACAATATGTAACAGGAAAACAAGATTTTCCGAAATGAAAGGGGGCCCCGAAATGATGCTGAGCTTCCCCTAGCTTCAAAGCTTAATCGGGCCCTGCTTATATTCCGTTGTTCTTACATACAAATAATATTTATGTATTTGTATATATATTCCCCGTACATATAAGGCATATTAGTGTTTTTACCTGAACATATTTCTTATTCCAATACCTCTTCATATCATGTTTATGCTTAGATATCTGTAAAGATTTTTTTCGAACAATGAAAATATTTTTATAAACTTTTATGAAGTATTTTACTTTTCTAGGAAATTGTACATAATCGTTTTATTACAGGAAAAAAATAAAAAATAATAAGCCACACTTGTCCATATCAAATTATGTAATTGTCTGCAATATTGTGTGATTTAATTAAATATTTCCGTGTGGAAAAGTTTTCTTAACTTAAGAGTTTGTTTTTAAATCTACAAATGCTTTATAAATTAACTGCTATTATGTGTTTATTTTATTAGAAATGTTTTTAAAATTACAGCAGTTCAGTTTAAATTTTTTATTACAATTCATTTTATTCTTAACATTTTAAACATTCATGTCGTAGAAACAAACACTAACTATTTAGAATGGTTACTGATTTAACTATATTCAGTTTATTTTTAAATGTTTTATTATTATTAACATTGATTTTTATTTGTTTTTGTCTTCACATTTTTTTTTTAGTATAGTTTGTTACTGTCTAATCATCATTTTTTCCATCAACTTATTCTTTTGTTGTCTAAAACATTTTTAAAAAGAATGTAAATACAGTAGAATTTACACTTAATAAAAAATTTGAAAAATGAACTTTCAAATCAGCTATAATGAACTTAATATCCTGTTTTATTTGCCTATGGCAAAGTTTTGAAGTTTATTTAGAAGATGTTACGAAATTAAGTTTTTCCAAGATTTGATAATTGCCACAATGTAATTTTTATTAAATCATGAAATGTAAAACAAATAAGGATATTATCATAGTGATGCTTTTTAAAAGTGATAAAAGAATTTAAACAAAAAAATTGAAAAAAACTATCTGGGACAGTGACTTATTACCTGGTAAAATTTGATAAATATTTATCTGAGATTGATAATAAATGCAGTGTGCTTTTTATGAACCATGCAAAGAAAATAAGACTGGGGGGGGGGGGGGGAATATTTATAATGTATGTGCATTTAGCACAAAATTGCGATAAAAAATATCTAAAAAGCACAAAGAAAATGCTTTTGTCTTTGTGCATCTACCCGTCAGAAAAAGAGCAACGGAAAATGCGATTGATGCAGTAATGCCCATATCTCATATTTCTGCTTTAAGTGACCATGATTATTTAGAAGAAAATAGCAGAATTTTGAGGGTGAAATTATACAATACTAAGGACTCGCAATTATTGGGCCTAACAGATTATTATAGCAAGCATGTATTAAATCTTACTTTTTTTATGCTCGAGAAACTTTTACTGTCAGTGAACCAAGGAAGAGGTACATAAGATTAGTCAGTAATTATAAATGTGGAAAAAATGATGATTATATCACAATTTATTACCTGTAGAAAGCCATGTGAAAGATTGTGTTTTACGTGAAAGGATGCTCGGTAGTTGAGACACAACGCTATCTGCACACTGCAAGTAATTTTATTACATATTATTATTTTCATTTTTGTACAATTATTTATATTTCTTAATATATATTTACACAAAAAGATGCTCTATAGACTGCACTGTAAGTACTATTATTTGAAATCTTTTAATTATTTACATAATGCATGAGCCGAATTTGAACCTGGCACCTCACTGAAATGTAAAGTCTGACAAAAATGCTTATTAGATAGGACAGAAAAACACAATTTTACTCTAAACAATTTTATTTTACTTAAGCATTTTTACTTTTAGTTGGATATTTACTTTTTTCTTTATTTTAAAATTTTAGATGGACGTTCAATACATGGATAGCCAAGGTTAATCTGAATCGGCCTTTTAGTGAGACACCACCAACAGAAGTCGAGTACAAAAAAAATTGGACCAGAAAGAACAGGAAAGTGTCTGCTTAGAAAATATGGAAGATCTCAAGAAGTAGAAGTACAACCCTTATGGTCCTCTATACTCAGTTGTCACATTCTCACTTCAGATCGTTCAAATTTGTGAATAAGAAAGACAAAAGCCTGGTGAGTGGTTTCATATTGGGTGGTGTTTATTAAAAAGCCACCTGATTGAGGCACCTCTCCCTGGCAGTCAGTGCTTTGTAAATGAAGAGTGGACATCAGTAATATAGATGTGTCTTGCTGTACAGGTAATAATAATAATATTTTTTCTCTTTAAATTAAATAAAGTTCAAATTGAATTATATTGTAATTGAAAGTAATTTTAACTTATTTTCTATATAAATGAAATAAAGAGAAGTATCTGTGTAAGTATTGGCTTCTCTGTTTCTCTAAAATTTATTCTTTTATTTTAGTTGAACCTCGTTAACGAGAACACTGTTAATATGAATTACTTTTAATATGAACTGTTTCCGCAATGGCACAATGCCCATAGCAGGAACTACTGATAATATAAACAAATTTTTTATCCCCTTGAGATTCACGTTAATGAAGTTCGACGTATATATGAATATTCATAGAGGTAAATGAGTTTTTTTTTTTTTTTAGTAATACAGATTTTCAAGGCTTTACCTCTATTTTTAAAATTTTGCCCCTCCTTTCTCTTCCTCCAAATAACTTCACATATACGAGAATATCTGCAATTGATTCCTTACACTCAAAAACATAATAATACTATGGTGCTACCATTCTGCATACT
Source organism: Salticus scenicus (assembly GCA_963930645.1). NCBI lineage: Eukaryota > Metazoa > Arthropoda > Arachnida > Araneae > Salticidae > Salticus > Salticus scenicus. Next base: position 53,273,785 of record OZ005658.1, on the reverse strand, counting down.
TGACCATTTAAGTGGAGGCTGTACCTCATCTTCTGTTGAACATTACAGTATTAACAAAATGTATCACTTGCTCTGTTTTTGCTATTCAATGTTTAAATTTGTGTAGATGCTGTCTGAAAGGTGGAGCTGTTATGTTGTAATTTTCCTTACTTATAAATAAAGCTGTATCCCAAAATCTAATGTACTCAACTATACCATTTTTAATTTGTATGTTTAGTGAATGAACATTTGTTTTACACTTTCGAAAGTATCTACAATTGTTTTCTCGCATCCCAAAACCTAATAATACCATGGCGATACTATTCTCATTCTGCATGTACTATCCTCCAATATTTAGGTAGAGCCTATATCTCAACTTCTATTGAACATTACAGTATTAATAAAATGTATCTCTTGCTTTATTTTTGTTACTCAGTGTTTAAATTCATATGGATGTTGTCTGAAAAGTGGTGTTGCCATGCTGTAATTTTCCTTGTTTCTGACAAAGCTTTATCTCAAAATCTAATGTGCAGAACCACACCATTTTTTCATTACTCTAGTTTAAATTTATGTGAATATTGGTCAATAGATGCTGCTGTTATGTTACAATTTTCTTTGTTTCTGAAAAGCTTTATCTCAAATTTTAATGTACACAACTACATCCTTCCCCCCCTTACTCTTGTTAAAATTTGTGCGTATATTTGCCAAGAGGTATTGCTGTTATACTACAATTTTCCATGTTTCTGAAAAAGCTTTATCTCAAAGTCTAATGATACTAATTACACTATATTTTTTGTAAGTCATACTTAAATTTGTCAGTATATCCCTATCACCTGAAAAGTGACACAGCTTTTATGAAAAAGCTATAGCATAGAACCTAATGTGCTTAAATACACATTTTTTTAATTTGTGTATATAGTGAGTGTAAGGTGAGTGTATTAATAAAATCAGACTTTTGTCTGTAAATTTGTCAGAATCGAAAAATTTTGCGATATCTTCACGTTTCACACACCATGAAAGCCGAAAATGACTTCAGAAAATTTTGCCTGTGTGTGTGTGTGTGTGTCGTCATGTCTGTATGTCGTTTTTTTTTTTTTTTTTTTTTTTTTTGTCGGCATCACAAGAGAACGGTTGGACGGAATTCAACGGTGCTTGGCAGAAACTTACATCTTTAACTAACTTAAAATTAAGAAAAAAAGGCAAAAGACAAAAACACGTTTGTCCGGGTGTCACTTAAGAACGGCTGGACAGAAGTCAACGGCGTTTCACAGGAATTTAGGTCTTTACCCAACTTAAAATTATATCTATCAACTTTTCAGAAATTCTCCCCCTGGGGGGCAAAAGACAAAAACATGTTTGTCCGGGTATCACTTGAAAATGGCTGGACGCAATTTAACAGCGCTCCGCAGGAATTTAGGTCTTTACTCAACTTAAAATTACATCTATCAACTTTTCAGAAATTACTCCCCTTTCCCCCCTGGGGGAGGCAAAAGACAAAAACACGTTTATAAGCATAACTCGGCTCCTAATTATTTCACAATAAAGAAATTGCACTTGGGGAGACTAGACATGAGTACAAATAATACATTATCTGCATTTAGAAATTTTCGATTTTTAAGGGAAGGGAGGGGGGAAATATTGAAAATTCCTGATTTTTGAGTAGACCTCTGCCAAAAATGGAACAAATAAATTGAAAAAAGGCTATGTGACTTCATTAGGATATTTCCAAAGACACATTTTTGCTTTTTTGGGGTTTGCGTTTTTTTTTTTTTGGGGGGGGGGGGGGTTTACGAGGGGGCAAACTCAAGACACGTTTCAGCGCTAAATTTGTCCTGAGAAATCTATGGGATCTGCAGTCACGAAATTTGGTACATAAATTGTTTATATATATCTGACCCTTATTGTAACGGGATTTTACGAAATCCCCCCTTACCCCCCTAGTGACGAGAGGGATATAAATACATGTAAAAACAAGTTTTCCCATTTGAATTCGCCTTAAATTATCTTAGATTGGTGAACTTTGGTGCGTGGATGTTGATTAGGTGTACGCATTATGTACTGTGTATAGATTTCGCAAAACTTCGAACTTACCCACTGGGGAAGGGGGGAGCAAGAATCGGGTAAGTTGCTGCCGAAGACAGTGAGAACACGGACTCTTCACGTTGCAAGCGAGAAAAATCTCTACCAAGCACAGCGGGAACTTTAACTCAGGTTAATTAATAATGATATAGGATTTTGGCAACTCATTTCACTATTGTGTCTAGCGAAGCGGGCAAAGCCTGCTAGTTTTATTATAAATAATATAAAAAAAATTGACTATCATAGGCAAAAAATAAAAAAAATAAAATCATCACCAGTGACAGAGGGTGCATGTATTAAGGAATAACTTCGATAAAATTTAGACTCAAAATAGTTAATCCATCATGGAAAATTACCAATTTCTGTTTCAATGCATCTAAAATTGGCAAAATCCTAAATTGCTTTTTCTTAAACTTATGGTCAGAATGAACTTCTTAATTTTTGTTACTAGAAAATTTAGGTGGCGGCCAAATATTTTTAAATTTGTTGAGGCCTGCTTCTGGTATTTGGAAATATTATTAGAAAATTATTTTAACAGATATTCAATTACTATTCATATTCATAACATAGAATAATTTTCTCAATTCTGGAGATAATTATGAATCACCCTGTACTACATATGTATTCATCATAAAATTATATGTCTGCATGAAATTGTTGGTTTATGATAACATATTACTCGAAAAGTTAAATTTATACATTAAACACAGAATTCATTTATGTTATGTCAGGGGTTATTTTATTAAGGCCATTTAGTTGTGTCTTTATAAATTTGAAATTCTTAAGAAGGGCACGTTCACAAAATTTCATTTTATAAAAAGGATCCCACTATAAATTTCTTCCTCCTCCCAAAACTGTTTTCATCACTTATACTAAATGTCTATATAATTGGGGTTTGAATGAAATGTTATTTTGGTAATAAAGGAACACTTTGATTGTTAAGTATAAAATATGAAAGGTGAATATTAGAAAAATACTAAAGACAAGAACCCTACACAATTATTCTTTTGTTTTAAGAAAGGTTATAAATAATTCATCATTCGAAAATATTAGTAAATCATTTTCTTTAAGCACTTTGGTTGTTTTTCTGATTTCCCTCCCCAGACCACACCACCGCGTATTTGGATTCTAAGTCATGCTTATGCAGGGTTAATACTCAAATATGGGAAAAAAATTCCCTGAGTTTCCAGACAATTTTCAAGAAAATATTAGCAACATATTACAAGAAACGCTCTTCTAGACAGGACAAAATACAGCTACTTTCACTGTATGATGTCATATTACTGCCGATCATGATAGTAATTCAGGTAGAAATCATTATTTACGTGCGTATTTTCATAATACCTAATGATTTAAATTTTGATACGAAGCTAAACAAGAAAAACATAACTCAAGAGAAAAAAAAAACATTTGTTTTTTCAGATTTTGTAACTGATTTTCCCTGACTTTCAATGAAAATTTTTATTTTCCCTGACTTTTTTTAACAAATTCCAAATTCCGTGAGTATTCCCTGTTTTCCAGGTTTTCCCTGAGGAGTATGAACCCTGTTATGAGTAAAGCGACTTGACATTCTGCACTAGTTACAAGATATTTAAAAGAAATCTGAATCAGTAAATAAACATAAGTAAAAATTATAATATGATTTTAAGTATTTTTTTCCAAGTTCGTATTCAATGTGATGAACCATTAATGCATTTGAATTATTATGTACAATTCTGGGAAAGAACTATAACATACAATTTCCAGCAATGTTTACGGTATAGCAACATATATGCATGATGCCATAGTATATTATCAGGATTTAGTAAAACGTATATCAGTTTTATTACACTAATTTTTAAGGAAGTGAAAAAAGATGAATTCACTTATTACACAATATAATAAACATATTCAAAACGTTTTGTAGATTTATATTAAAAATGTTAATACTGGTAAGTGAATATAAGTGTAAGCTAATATTTAACTATTAAAATGAGGTATATATTAGACATACAATCATAATTTTACTAATGGTAATTGATTAAAAGCAAAAATAAATTAAATTTAAACTTACAAAATTAGACTTTCGTTTGTTTTTTGTAAGCAATATTTGCATAGAAGGACAATCTAATGCATTGCCTAATATAAAAAAAAAAGCACTGTACACAAGACTGTCCCACTAGCTTTTTGCCTTTCCTCAAAGATTAATATTTATCACAGTGCTTGGTATAAAGCATTTCTTCCAAAACAATGATTTCAGAAACTATCTATTCAATTTTCTGGAAAATTTTGTAGAAATGACACTAGCTTTTCTACATCAAAAATAGTTCGTTGAAAAAAAACTTAGACATGCAGTCCTTATAAATAATCAATGGCACAATTAGAATAAAAAAACATCGCAGGATACAAAATATGGTGATACAAATACTTTCAGTATAATTCGAAATATAAGAAAAATGACGAAGATTCTCTAAAATATAATTGGTACGTGATATCTTTGCATTGATGTCATTTCAACATACTTTGCATCGTTGTCAGCCATTACTGTCAAACTGCTACTGTTTACTAAACAACATCATTTTGATGAAACTTTTCCATTGGTTATATCGGAATATCTGCTATCGTAATCGCTGAAAATGATTGACAGTTGGGAGGAGCCGTAACAACTCTATCGCATGCTAAATATCGCACTCTGGCTTGTCGAACTTGCGAAAATGGTGGTCCAAGAATAGCTCTTTTGGTCGCATGCGACTATAGCATGCGATGTGATAACAGATTTCAGTGACGTCACAATTCGCCGACTTATCGCAACGTACGTACCCAGAATTGACCCCTATGTGAGGATAAAAATATGTTCTTTGGCTAGTTCTAAAAAATTTATTTTTTCCCTTATGAAATCTTAAAACGCATATTATGAAACTTCCATGAATTTAAATTGTGAAAAGCGATTTTCATGATTTTGCAGTAAGACGGTTCCCCGTCAAAAGTGGCGATGACGCGTTGCGCCCATCGGCCGGTCACGTGAATTTGCTCTCCTCTTGCTTCTCCTCCTAATGCATCGTAGTGCAACCCATCAGCGCTTTCATCTCATTGGCTTAGCCGCATAGCTGGAGCGTTTTAGAATTATAGTATGGCTTTAGCTGATTGGTTTAGTTTTCGTAACATATCCGATTTTAATTTAAATGAATTGAAAATATGCCTTTTGCGTGAGGATGGTAAATTGTTATAGATGGTTTTTCGGTTTTTATCTTCCCCTCTAATTTTAAAACTGCCACGGTATCTGTAAGATTAATTCTGGATTTTAATGTTTTTTAAAGTTTAAAATAAAAAAAAAATCAGTGTATTATATATATTTTTTAATAAATTTACATAGAAAAAAAAGGCTAGGGCATGATAGTCATTGCTTCAGTATAGATTTTTCATGTAAATATATTTTTTTTTCATGCACCATCGTGATTGGTGCATTCAGTGATTATTTATTTATTTATTTATAATGCTTGCGTAGCGATCTTGCATCGGAATACTGACCGTTACCAGTGGCGTCTCGTGGCAGCAGCTGCAGAGCTGCAGCCGCCTCACACCCAGAAATATTCGTAGTCATTTGTTTTATCAACTTATAAAATACTTTGAAAATAAATATTATTATATTTGTGTAGCATCATGCATGTAGAAGAGCAGATTACTTCGCTATCATGAAAAATTATCAAAAAGTTGAGAAAAATTAACCAGTTTAAAGCGTACTAGTGTCTCCAATGTTCGTAAAGGGACTGCTTGTTCATGCAGCTCCCGAAAAAAGGGATTTCATTAGGGAAAGGACTGTTAAAACCTCCCCTACTCGTTTTCCCTACTAGTTTCGACCATATGAAACTAATAATCACGGTGGAGCTTCATTTGATGCAGCTCAGATTAGGAATTTGGCTGTGGTTAAAGCTACGGCAGCCGTAACTTTAATGGGCTTACGGCAGTCATATTACGCATGCGCAGAAGGAATGCCGGAGTCTTGTGCCGGATGATTCAGAGAACGAATCATTTTTTGAATGAATCTGTTTTACGGCAGTCGATTTTATGCTCACGGAAGGTAAGGAACTGTTGTTGTTGTTGACGATACTACTTTCGGGTTCGGCTACGGTAAATCTGGTTGCTGTAGTCACAAATTTACGTATATCATATAAATACTTTTGCTTTAGCTCAAGTATTTGGATCTTTTTTTTCCAGTTTCGAAAGAGCTGTTAATCCAATAAATCTTTTAAACGATAAAAACTTTAAAACGAATTTCTAGTTAAACACACAAGTCAGTGTTTTATATATGTGTAAACAATTAATCTATAAATAAATAAACAATAAAACGACATTTCGGAATTTAGTTATTAAATGCTAAAACAATTAAACACATAAGTTAACTTCCAAAACTAATGTTTATATTATCATACTATATGAGATAAATGCTTGTTGAACCAATTTATTTGACAAAAAATAATAAAATATTATTAATTTGCATTAAACACTATGTTCAACATTTGAAAAAGAGAGATGAACTCTTAGGGCAACTTTAATGCTTGTTGTAATTTTTTTCAAAGTTTGATTCGTTAAGTGCTGATTCTAGAATAAAAGAGTAATTGAGTAAAACTTAATAAAAAGGGGCTTTTTTTTTTTGTTTTTTAAAGCAATATTTGCCTTTTTTATTATTATTATTATTACACTTGCCGAATTTTTCCATTTTTTTTTTTTTTTTTATCCTCTATGTTTCATTTTTGTTTGTGACAAAAGTAAACTGTTTATATAATTTTTATTTATATTCACTTGTTCTTGCACTGCAACTAAACTGTCTTCCAGAAAGATACAATGTTAAGAAAAATATTTTAAAGCCTCTATACACTTAAAATTTCTTACATACTTTCCTGTGATAACCAACTAATATGCATGTCATAAACAGACATCTAAAGACTTTATATAGCAAATTAAAAAATATATAGAGAGAGCTGTTTTTTGAAACACCTATTTGAGAAATATATAAAAATTGATCTAAATAATCAGAAACATATCAACTTTTCTGTGCTAACCAATTAATTCAGAAAAAAAGATATTTAGACAGATGTTTATGCAGCAAAATTAATGAAAATTAACCTTTTTTAGATACTGATGTTGGTACCCCCACCTGATTTTACCAAAACTTTGTAAACACATGTACACTGGACATCAACTAATACATATGAAAGGACATTTAAAAGGCAGATAAAATGGTGATTTTGCAAAAAACATGTAGAAGCAGTTTTTGAGATATGAACTTAAATAAAATGTGACCTGACTTGCAGCTTTCCAATTTTTGAACAAAATTTGGTAAACACATCTGTACACCTAACTTGTCTTCATTATAAAGTTCTTTTTTTATCTTTGAGATGAAGTGGTCAAATCTCAAAATAATTCAAAGATCAGAAATCTATTTATTAACTTTTTCTTTCTTTTAGTCGCAACAGCTGTTATATTGAAAGAATTGAGGTGCTAAACACTATATACAGGGGTCGATCCAGGCAAAATTTGGGTCCCTTCACAAAATTCCACATAGTTAAAAGGGACCCTTCACAAAATTCAAATTCAAAAAAAGGGACCCTTCACAAAATTCAAATCCATACAAAGGGACCCTTCACAAAATTCAAATTTATAAAACGAGTCCTTTCACAAGATTTTGTTTTATAAAAATGATCCTTTTATTAAATGTTTTCATATTTTCAGTATTATTTTTAATTTATGCCTTAATTTGGCTCAACGAAACTCTATTAACTTGATATTAAACATTACATAAACTGATTGTAAAAACTGAATATTTTACACAATATTTTACTTTTTCACAAAAATATTTTATATTTCACAAAAATAAATAAAAATTTCACAAAAATATTTTGTTTTTCACAAAAAAGGGACCCAAAAATTAAAACCTGGATCGACCCCTGATATATATATATATATATATATATTTTTTTTCTTTTACAAATGAAATTGTTTTTAAGCATTCAATTTTAGATTTGTTTTGTACAGCAGCGGCACATTTTGATTGATTGGCATTAAAGCTGATGTGCACTAATTTGTATCAAGGTGAATTTATATGCAATTCTGCACATTAGTGCCTGAGATATATCCCTAAAATTACAGAAATTGCTGCATATAAGCATCACCTGTTGAGCGATTGGCACCAAAAGTTGAAAGGCATAAGCACTAATTCATGTCAAGATGCAAATTCATATAAATTTATATACCATTTTATGCAGTAGTTCCTGATATAGAGTTGCAATAAAATTTTTGTCATATACATCCTGATACAGACATTTTCTAAAAATGGTCATCTTGTTTTGTACCTTACACAATGTGTGAATCCATCAAAAACCAGAAGTCGAAAATTTTAACAAATCCAATAATTTCTTTTATTGAATAGAGAATAAAATGAAAACTTAAATATGCATTCATTTATTCATTACTTTCTTCTATAATCAATAGCAGAAAACAATGGATTAGTAAAAATTTTTGACTTCTGGTTTTCGATGGATTTACACATTTTGAGAACCTCAGAACTTGACTTGACCATTTTTAGAAAATGTCTCTCGGTGTGTGTGTGTGTGAGAGAGAGAGAGAGAGAGAGAGAAAAAAAAAAATTTGGCAAATGCATCTCAGGAACTACTGCACAGAATTCCATATAAATTTATATATAAATTCTGCACCTTGACTTAAATTAGTATCTATCAGCTTTTGGTGGAAATTGCTTAAATGGTGCCGCTGCTATTCATTAATTTCTGCAATTTCAGGGAAGGCTACATCTCAGGAACTAATGAATAAAATTGCATATAAATTTATAAGGAAATGCCCACCTTGGGAATAAATTTTAAATTTATAAGGAAATGCCCAGGAAAGCTGTTCGGGAATTGAAATAAATTCCTCATAGAGATATTGTAAAAAATGTATGTTTTAAGCTAAATATTCATCGCTTGTTTTTTCTATAGTTACACGTTTTGAGGCTGCCTGATTCCCGTAGTCAAGTTTTTTATTGTTTGATCTTTGTCTGTCTTTCTTAGAGTAACTTAAAAACGAATAAGTTTAGGAGATCCAAATGTTGTATTTTGAAGTTAATATACGTTTGTTGCTGGAAAAGTTTGATCAGATAAGTTTCAATGAATGTTGCATGTGATAATTGTCCATATAATTGTAAGTAAACTTTTAATTTTAATAACAGAATTAAATTCTATATAAATGTAGGTGCATTAATGAAATGGAGGGTTGAGGCGAGCAGTAGCCCCCCTCACACAGAAGTAATTATCATATAAAACTCTTCCGAAGCCTAATTTGAATTGTTTAACATAGGTTTACATAACAGTACTCGTTATCTTACCTCTTAATCTCGAACCTGTATTTATAGTATTAAATTTCAGGGTAAGAGAAAGTCGTATGGTTGAAATAAATCGTTATCGACTGTTCTTAGACTGACTGAGAACAGGATTCGATAAGGATTAATTTAACAAAACCGTATAAAGTGTACTTTTTTTCATAGGAATTTTTGCTAGTGTTCGGACACTTTTGTTACCAACTGTACCTAACAAAGTTACAAGAACAGTCAAAGAGGGGAGTTCGGCATCCTGTGATTTCCGGACAAATCGGCGAACTTCAAGCGTATAAAGACCTAGTTCCGCAAGTTCCTCGGCGATGTCCTTATAAGATACAGAAGTATCTATGTTATGTAAGAGAAAGCGTGTAGTGACGGTTTCGGTTTGAATAAAATATTCCACTGGAACACTAAGTAGTATACCTAATGCGTTCTGAGCTACTTGTGTGGATTTGGTAGTTATCTGAATTTTACCTTGTCGGGTTAGTTTTATATTGTCTATGTCGTCTTTATGAACAAGCTTAGTAGTTAGCTCCTCCTTGAGTTGCTGGGGGTGGGTAAGTGGAAAATCGCCTGCTGTGGGAGCAATGACCAGTGAGATGTCAGTGCCGTTTTGTAAGGCAATTGACAGTTTATCATTTAAGTTAGCCACGTTACTACAGAAATGTATATGAGATGGCGACTCTGTTTCAGTGCGCCCATTAGCCATTAGAGCATCTGTTTGTTGTCACGCATGGATGACAACCAAAGAAGCCAAAACTTACAACAGGAAAAATAAGTAAAGAAGAGTAAAGAAAAACAAAATGCCTGAACTCTGACAGACAAAATAAGCTGAAACTAAAGCAGGTATCACACGTACTCTCATACCATCAGCAGTATCAGATACTTTCTCCTGTAACTACTTAAATTAGGTTTTTCGAGAGACAAACTCTTGAAAGCGCATCGTATGATAGTTTCCCACTCCTACCTTTGTCAATGACGAACTTATGACTGACTAAATCTCCTATGCTAGATGTTAGCTCATATTCAACCAATCGGAGTACAAGAAAATCAGAGTGTGTTTAAAACATGAAATAGCGAGTAATTAGTCGCCAATTGTTAACGCCTTTTTTGAATTCATTTCAGTCTTCAAAATAACCCTACTACTACCTGATGCTCGATTATTCGGAGAGGTATTAGCGTATAGTTCAGAGGGTAGGATCATCCGTGTGATAACTACTTAAGTCAATGCACAAGCAAGGCAAGAGAAATTTGAAGGAAAAACCTTGAATAGCTGCCACGAATTGCACAGCTCTCAGCCATGGCGACCGAAACAAAACACGAAGTGACAAGTTGAGGAGACGAGTGACCTACCACCTACCACAAAAAACCATCAGAATCTCCCGAGAATGTACTGTGTATGAATGTGTTGTTAGGGATATTACTTGTTGCTTATTACACTAGACTAGAGATGCAAGGCTTCCAAAACACCCGGGTTTTTTTCCTAGGAATTTAAGACAAAATTGGAAATTTTGAAAATTCCCCAAAACTGGAATTTTGAAATTATGAATATTTTATAATTTTTGTATTTGTTAAATATTTTTTGTGTATAAACAGCCTCCGATCCTTAAATTAATTTCAACTTTAACTTCTGCGTAAATTTCATTTCCCTTTTTCTTTCTCACTAATTCTAGCATCTTCGATGCTCATGTTCATTCTGTAAACGAAGAAAATAATTAATTATAATTAATTCATCGCTAACACTAACGGTAAGTTTCTGTCACTATATTCATTAATATTAGCATTTTTACCAACTTTTCAATACTTAGCAGTTTTACTAACTGAATCACAAGTGGAAAGTCTATAATTTTATTTTTTATATTAATAACAACTATAATATTAAAATTTGCAGTGCTTAAAGGAAAAAAACAATTGTTTTTACTGACAAGGAAACATTCAAAAGATGTCATCTTCAAAAAGTATTGAAAAAAATATATGTTATTCTACTCTTCATGAAACACCAGAAAATGAAAAAAATATCGGCTGAAATTAATTACAGTGACCACAAAAAATTATCAAAATTAAGCATATTTGGTGATTTAGCGCTGTTAGGCGATACGTTTGCTAGCACCGAGACTGCCGTGTACGAACAGAACCGTGTTTTGTTTTTCCGCCAAGTACTCAAAAGTAATCGCCTAGCAGTGTGAAATCGCCAAATATGCTTAATTTTGATAATTTTTTGTGGTCGCTGTAATTAATTTCAGCCGATATTTTTTTCATTTTCTGGTGTTTTATGAAGAGTAGAATAACATATTTTTTTCAATACTTTTTGAAGATGACACCTTTTGAATGTTTCCTTGTTAGGCGATTTTTAATGTGCGGGCTGGTTATGCGTTCCCAACACGCACTATAAGGGGATTTTATGAAATTTCCTTTTTCTCCCGTTTAAGGGTGGGGGGCACCCTTAAAGGGGACCCTACCCACCTAAAATTGAACTAAGTGCGTTTTTAGCTCAAGAAATAAAACAGTAACAATTAAAAAAAAATTAAGTTAAGAGTAATTTAATAAAGAAACTTTCCTATAAAAAACACCCCTGTGTTTAGCTGTTGGCAAGGGTAATTATTGCATCTCCTTAAAGGTCAAGATTACAGTACTGGCCAAAAAATGTTTACACTTGAGCGGCAAAAAAAAAAAAAAAAAAAAAACTTTACATGTCAGTTGCCATTATCGCCATAAAAATGTGTTGAACTCCAGTGATAACATATGGCATTAGTCGATCACAGATGACCTTTCCTTATCCTGTCAACACTCAGTTCGGCTCATGGACTTTTAGATTAAGACTATACGCTCTTTGCTCCCACCAGCCAGTATTTTGTTTATTTGTTAGAAATTTGATAACCTACATACTCTGTTATTCCTATACCACACAATGGGTCAGATTAAGCTTAAAATGGAAGTGAAATCTTATGCCTTGACTCTGCCAGAGAAGGGAATCTCTGTGATTGATGTAGCCAGAGATCCGTGACTAAACGGCTGAAGTCAATAAAATGTAAAGATGGGATGACAAAATAGTGACCGACTAACACCATGTATCATCACTAGAGTTCGACACATTTTTATGGCGGGAACGGCAACTGACATGTAAAGTATTTTTTTTTTTTTTTTTTTTTTTACCGCTCAAGTGTAAACTTTTTTTTTTTTTTGCCGGCACTGTAATAATCATTACTCACCATGTAGTGATTGATTTTAAGAAAGTGGCGATTCAAAAAAAAAAAAAAAAAAATTTAGCTATAAACATTTGATGCGCATTAAATCTTGATGTAGAGCTCCAACAAAATTTTTGTGACGCACACATAGAAATAAAGATATTTTTTAAAAGTGGTCACATGGTATTAAGAACTTCTCAAAATGCGTAAATCCATCAAAAGCCTCAATTCAGAAATGATTCTGAGTCCAGTACGTCCTTTTTATGAATATAGAAAAAAATAAAAGTAAATTATTCTCTGCAGAAATCTTAGTACATTGCTGATAATGTTCTGTGAAAAACATGTCTATCATATCTCTCTTTACATATATATATATATACAATATACATATATATATATTTATATATTGTGTTCTTATATTACAAAAGATATTCCTAAATATCCATTATGCAAGGAGGATTTTTTTTTTTTTTTTTTTTTTTTTTTTTTTAACAATAATTGAAAAATAATTGATCAAAAAGAACCTTAAACCACGAATTTATTAAACGAAAATTCCTAAATTACAAAAATTAAGGCATTTTAATGACTACCATATACATTCTATCTAGAAAATTTAATTATGTAGATTTAACGTTTTGTAAACTGAATTAATTTTATTTAAATTTTTTTTTTTTTTTTTTAAATCAAGTAATGGTAATAATAACAATAATTGACTGTTTCTTTCATTTTGTTTTTAAATAAATATTTGCTTAAATTTTAAACTATATTTTTTGTTAAACCATATTCACATTTTATCAACACTATTCTAGTACTTGTTTCAGTTTAATATTTTCCCCTTCAAAATATAAATTTTAACAAACAGTTAAAGATAAAAGGCTTCTGTGAAATATTTGAATAATATTACTCACAAATTTCTACATATTCAAGACTTCACATTTTCAAAAAACAAAATCAATGATTTAAATATTTATTTCTTATTTTCAAAATTGTAAATAAATATTCTTAATTTTATTGATTATAGAAACCTGTTTAAACATTATTTTGTATTTAGTCAGATACCATAATAAATATATAACTCTTTATGTATTCGTTAAAACATACTCTTGTATATAATTACATAATATACACAAATATACACATTTATCAAGCTTTTAGCTTTCTATAAATATCAACACATCAAATCATTGGTGAAGAATCTCGCCAAATACCATATTAAATATCGCCAAAACTTTCTACTTTCATTTAATAATAAAATCATTAATTTTTGTGTTAAAAATAGCACAAAAATTGGAAAAAAGCAAAATATTTAATAAATAAGATGAATACAAATGAGTTATAACAATAATCATGGAGTATTTTTTAAATTTTTATCAATTTAAAAGACATGAAACATGCTAGAAAAAAGAATCTGTCTATCACGTCAATTAAAAAACTAAATAAAACAAATTAATAGTCAACATTATTCTGTCAAAAATGTTTTCAGATATTGCAGTCAGTCATTTTTAACATATTTATGAAGAAATAAATTTCAATTTTTTTTTTTAATATCTGGAGATAAAGATGGTTTTTTCCTAAGGAGCTTCTTCCAAAATCGCCTCGGGCGGCTGATAGTCTGTCTTGACTAGAGCCCTCAATTTAAATCGAGGGCTCTAGTCTTGACCAATGAGCTTCTATCACAGAATTCACGCTACTCTCTTTTATCTAGGCACCCTAGTAATTATTTTAAAATTTGATAAGATCTACCTTTATTTATATATTACTTTAGGGATGCAGAATATGTCCGAATGCCCAAATGAGGTTCGGAGGAAATCTCGAGTGACTGGAGAAATTTAAGTTTTTATTTTCTACTAAAAGAACATTGAAAGTCTAAAATAACAAATTGTTACTTTGTAATGCTTGTAATATAAACTAACAATTATATTTTTATGTTATAGTGTATTCTTATTCTTTTAAATGCTTATTATGTAGAATATATGGCTTTGTATTACAAAATACATTTTCATGTTATTGAAGGAAATTTGGATTATATTTTGGGAGAAATTTCCAAGGTCTGAACATTTTCTGCATCAGTGCATTACTCAATAACTGTTTCTTAATCAAACGTTTAAAATTAGTAAAAACATAAGTGTCAACAAGCACAATCTTTACAAATAGGTCATTTCAACAAGTTGTCAAAAACTGCCTACGAGGACTGTATTATTCAGTTTATTTTATCTTTTTATTAACATTTTTTTAGTTCAAGCAATTATAAATGCTCCTAAACATTAAAATAATGCAAAAATAGCAGATGAAGGGAAGGGGGGATGTTAGGCAAGAACATTTAGTAATTTTTTTTCTTTTGTAATTAAGATTCTACATTTATACTTGTAGAAAATAATAAATAGCAGTACTACAAACAAACAGCATATATATCATATTAAATTAGGCCTAGCCAAACTCATGCATCTTTTTTGAGCAGTTTCTTAATCTTATAATTAGTATTAGACAAACTGTAATTAAAAACAGCAAAAAACTGAAATTAAAAACAACAAATAACAGTAATAATAAAATAAACAATACTGTTTGATGAAATAAGAAAATTTATTTTATCACTGTAAAAAGATCAGCCTAATAACTGAATAAAACACATGGTTTAAAATGAAATAAAATAAACTTCCACAGAAATATTCTTTCTTACCCAATGTTTTTTTTATTGCAGTATTTGAAACTTAATATTTCCATTAATTATTAAAATTAAACTACATTAAATTATAGACATACATTCAAAACAGTTAATGCACTAAAATAAACATCAACACAAAATGCACCTCATTTGTTTATCAACCAAGTCTAGAGTTGCCATAGAAGCAATAGGTTTCTTTCTTTTTTTAAAACATTATTAAACAAAACAAAAATTACGTATAAAGATAGTAATTATTAAATTTATAATAATCAGTATTTTAACTTGATAACTTACAGAAACAGATAAATATTTCACTGAAATCAGTAATGTGCAATAAACTGCAATGAAAATAAAGGAAATGGTACTAGCAATAAAGTAGTAGAATGAAATTTCTAGCGTTCTTGTCAAAATATCAGTGTAGCACATTTTTAAAATGGGAAAAACTAACAAGATAAAGGATTAGTATCTTAAGTAATTATATTTATGCATGTGTTTTTATGTGTAAATACAAATTTTAAAATGGCACCTTAGTACAACTTCATGATAACTAAGAAAACAATGTTAGATGCCATTTGGCACCCAACTGATGATAGCTTTGTCTAGTCTTTTTATAATGGTACCACCACTCTCCTCGTATTTTAGTTGGCGATGCCAGCACTCCAATTTCATATTTGTGTTTATGTCTAGTAGAGTTCTATAGCAATAGTAAGCCCATTTTTGAGGTCGTTTTAAGTAAATGTTCAGAAAATAGTGAATGATTTTTTCCAATAAACACTAAAGCTGCTAATAAAGTCATTCATTTGTTTGTAGAAAGTTACATATTTGCTTGTAAAAGTTACAATTTCTGAAAAAATTGTATTTATCTGTTCTTTGATAGCTTCTTTATTGGCACTTTCTTTCACCTTTGAATTTACATTTAAGTTCTAGTTTCTCACCACATGGCATGCAGCGTTCAAAATTAGCTGTTGTTAGTCATCAAATGCAGCTAAATTATTGCATTTGACGAATATAAAATTATTTCTGGTCGTCAAATTTGATGCCTAGGAGGTGTGCGGAGCATGGTAAATGGACACAGAAAGTAACCAATGGCTGATAAAACTGATCTGGGAGATTTCTCTCTAAAAACTTTTGCACCTGTTATTTGACAGTTTGGTAATTTTTTTTATTGAATATTGGTATACTTTCTTAAAATTTTAAGGTACTGCAAGTGTGAAATGGTGAACAAAGTATATTTTCGTATTTCTTTAACCCTTGCTTTTGCAAGATCAAGGCATTATTGCAGGAAAATTGCTTTCAGGAGTCACTTGGCACGTTTGGCGAAAATCACCAGCACCGCGCCTTTTTGTATGGTTTAGAAGTTGCATCATTCTACTAGTTACGTTTGCTATCTCTGGTGAATTAGCGCACTTTTTGAATGAGGCGGGATTAACTAAATTTCAACTTCTAAATGGGGTCAAAATAACCCTATCTTGGGAAAGCGAGGGTTAAACTTTATCAAACATGTGTGAATTCCTAATGTCTAATAAAACATTTTGATTTATAGAAGATAGTTCATATTTCAAAATCAAGATGAATCATGCATACATATAACCTATGTAACCAATACATATCTCTTTGCGCATACTGATATAACGTATGAGAAAAATAAATATATATAAATTGTATTTAAAAAATTTCGATGCATAGTTCAGAAAATATTGTTTTACTCAGAATCAGTCTTCGTTAGTGATATTCAAGTGACTTTTAGAAATTGCAACTGGAAATTTTAATTTGACGTGTAAAATATTTACAGCAGACATCATATGACACCTTCCCTTCCCAATTTTTTATCACTGATGGCATGAGCATATATTTACAGTTATCTTGAAACACAACTTACCACGCATTATAATATGCATCAGTGTCATCAGAAATGATAATGGTAGTTTTCATATCAGGAATAAATTTTGTAATTGCAAAGAAAAATGGTAGAAACCTTTCAATGGCAGTCCTTGTAGAAAAAAAAATTTCAACTGGCAATCCTTCATGATTTTCATCGTTCGCAATTACCTTAGTTAGCTGAAACCCATAATGATTAAGCCAGTGAGTCGAATCTATCATTGTACATATATGTTGTATAATTCCAATAGTTTTTCTTGAACTTCCTTCATAATTCCTAAAAGGAATTCATTTTAATTAGTATTTGGAAAGTCTTGCAATAATTCTCCAACAGGTTTATAAATGAGGATTGGATCATACTTATTCTCTTTTTTTTTTTTTTTTTCACTAATAAATTGACTAAAGCAGTATCATCTTTATGAAAAATTGACTTATCAACATGGAAAGCACTTTTAATATTTTGAAGGTCTTTCCACACTGTATAACTATCTCTTGATTGGTGAGTGCTTCTCTTTAATCCCCTCTAATATTTTTAACATGGCTATACCAGCACTTAATAGTGAGGCAAGATTTAATCTTTCATCAGTTGGCAGGAATGTTCACCAACTTCTTTTTCATATACTACATGGACAGTCTGGTAATTCACTTTTATTTCAGTAGTTTCGTTATGTTTCTGATGATACACTCATAAATGCTGGGCAAATGTGTCCTATTTTTATACATCCCAATTGCAATTCTTTCAAATGTCTATGTCTATTTTCTATAGGACTATATATTCCACTTCAAAGACAATCATAGTACATAAATTTTATGTCACTTTTCTTTGACGAATTTCGGAAAATAAAAAAAGCTTGGTATCTTTTTCTCAATGCTATTTCTTTCTTTTTTTTTTTTTTTCAATCTAGAAAGTCAGATTTACAGTCCTGACATTTTCAAAATGAATATTCCTTAAATGAGAATAGAAATGTTTTCCCTCAAACTGAAATTACGCGGCATTTTTTGCAAATAATTCGATCACGCAAAACTT
Source organism: Salticus scenicus (assembly GCA_963930645.1). NCBI lineage: Eukaryota > Metazoa > Arthropoda > Arachnida > Araneae > Salticidae > Salticus > Salticus scenicus. The sequence continues at coordinate 53,255,630 of OZ005658.1, read as the reverse complement.
TGCGACATTATAATATAAATAATAACGAGATAGATAATGAAACTAATATGAGAAAACAGTAAAACACGTGTCCTTGTTCATTATTTATCTCCAAGGCTTCCGTATGTATGCCGTAGAGAGATTCATTCAAAAAGTGATTCGTTCTCTGAAAGTCAGACCGCATCCTCTTGCGCATGCGTTAAAAAGCTGCCGTAAGCCCATTAAAGTTACGGCTGCCGTAGCTCTAACCACTTCGTAGGAATTTTGGTAATGCTGGGAAAGAACGATTTTTTTTTTTTAAATCTACGGTTTTTCTTCACAGTTTTTGAGGCAATAATCGCTGTGTTTGAAGATTATTTATGCATGAGAAGTAGAAAATTTAACATAAAGGCTAATCACGATTATATGAGGGGGGGGGGGGAGTGTTGAATACAGAAATGTTGAATAGGCAAAATCACAAATCTTGCCTTTTATTAAATACTAGCAGGCTACGCCCGCTTCGCTAGTCACTATTTTTAAATGAATCACTGTAATTAATTAATTCTCAAAATTGCATTAATTTTTATCATATGATAAAAAAGAGAAAAAAATTCTGGTCGGGAAAAGTGTCGTACCGGGTCCCCACTGGCTTCGGCAGCGTAGACCCCTGCGCGATGCGCGTGAACGAATGCATATATATGAACGCTGCGCTCGTGTATTCCTTCACCATCCTTATGATTTTCAAAATTTCATATTATTACTGATAAACTTTTATTCTTAAGAAAAGAGATTAAAAAAAATAAAAATCATTTCTGATCGGGTAAAAACTCACACCGGGTCCCCTCTGCATTCGCCCGCTAGCGGGTCAGTATTTTTAAATGAATCACTATAATGAATGAATTCTGAAAATTGCATATTATCACTCATTAACATTACTCTTAAAAAAAGAAAAAAGGAAAAATATCATTTGTGATCGGGTAAAAACTCACACCGGAACCGCACTGCCTTCGGCAGCGCTACGCCTGCGTATTCCTTCACCATCCTTATGATTTCTCAAAATTCCATGTTATTACTCATAAACTTTCATTCTTAAGAAAAGGAATTTTAGAAAACGTCATTAATCATCGGGTAAAAACTCGCATTGGGTCCCCACTGCCTACGGCAGTGCAGACCCATGCGCGCGCACGTGTAAAGATATACGTGCGCTACTCGCACATATTCCTACAAAAATCAAGCATTTATTCTTAAGAAAAGAAAATTTAAAAAATAATTTCTCATCGGATAAAAAGTCGGACCGGGTCACACTGCCTTCGGCAGCGCAGTCCCGTGCGCGCTGTGCGTGCCTATTCCTTCCCCACCCTTCCAGCCCCTCCTAATTAACCTACATATACCAATTTTGAACGGTCTAACTCAATTAGCTGAGATGCAAAAAAAAAACCTAATCAGGACACCCTAGAACGTGTAAATAAGGTGAAATCTCGAATTTCACTTTCGATAATATAAAAGAACTTTAAAATATCTTTCGAATGGTGTATTAAAAACAATTTAATCATAATTAGAATTTGAAATTTTAAAATATTACAGCGCCATCTGGCGGTATAAAATTCTGTAATCTACTGTTAAATTCCAAATCAACAAAGCTTTCAAATAATGTATTACTTATAAAATTATTTTAATTAGTAGCTGAGATACAAAAGAAAACCTAATTAGGACACCTTAAAACGTGTAAATCACGTGAAATCTCGAATTCCATTACTTACGGTAGTTGGCTAATGGAATGTGACAGAAATTTGTGGCGTCTGCTCTTGAAATTCAATTCAAATAAGTTTTAAAATGACATATTACTTTTGGAATTATGCTAATTAGAAGCTGAGATACAAAAATGATATAAACACTATTATAAAACGATTTATGTCTGACTTTTTCGTGGTTTTCTCCGAAACTTCCGCAATTCCGGGCTAAATACTGTTAAAAATCCATAGTATGAAAAGTGAAAGGAGTATAAGAATTCGAAACTCTGCAAAATATAAAAGAATAAAGGCATTCTGGGTTTTCCGTTGTTTTTTCCGAAACAACCGTTCCTTTTATACATTTTTGCCCCCCCCTTTTCCGTCCCTTCTAATAATTTTACACTTGAAAATATCCTCCATGGATTTATCTTGCCTTAAAATCTAATAATACCAATTGACGATTAGAACGTCTGTCGTCATTCGACGTCATGGTGAAATTTAACCTATAGGAGTCTTCATTTAGCCCACAAATAAAGGACTATAGCCAATCATAGCGCAGCTTTTACCCACAAACAAAAGGAAACTCCGCCTCGTTCTAGTCGTCCATTCCAAACTCTGTAACTCTTTTTTTTTCTGCCCCCCCCCCTTCCTTAAGCCCTTCCTAATAATTCTACACTTTCAAAAATATTCACAATCGAATTATCGGGCGTTAAAACCAAATATTACGAAATTTCAACGGCATATCTCAATTTAAAATAGTGCAAAATATAATACAAAACTTAATCTTACATTGTGTTTTGGTCACATGAGTCGTGATAAATAGAATTCCCAATAAAAATGTAATTTTTTTGTTTATCCAGATATTTTCATAAAAATTGAACAGTAGCTTTATAATATGCTGTCTAGGCCGAATATTAATTAAAATGTAACGTGAATTAAAATTTGAAAAAAATTGAAAATTGCAATTTTTCTCCCCACTACAAAACACGTGACATCGTAATCGGTTACAATCATTTCCTTTTTCATCTCAGACAGTAGTCTAGCGTTTGAAATGATGTTGCCCCAAAAAATTCATACTTTAGTTAATTTTAAAAAATCTAATTGTTGTACCGATAAGCCACTTGCGCTCTTAGATTCAGAAAAAAATCCCCTTTCATTTGGTACCGAAATCGTAACGATCGGACAAATATTTCTAATTTATTTTCCATTTTTTCTGCTTTTAACTCCGTTAAAATATCTATTTTTATGCAATCGCGGTGAATTCTCAGTCATTGAGATCGCTTTCTGATTAGGCATGATTCTACATTTTAATTAATATCTCCACAACTAATTAAAAATTTTAAATTATGTTTCGAGGAGGACCTCGGAAAGGCTCCAGACCATCCGTATGTCAATTCTTGTACTTCTGGGGGGGGGGGGGTGAACGTATAAAAGAACAGACAGACAGACAGACAAACCTTTCCATTTATTATTATAGATAGTATTTAAAATTTATGAAGTGTTTGATTGCTTTGTTGACAAGGTTATTATTATTAATTTTCACTTTTACTTTAATGACTGTTTTTTTTTTTCTTTTTTTTTTTTTTATGAGAAATATTAGTTGTCGAACCTTTCTTAAAAACACAAGATTACTAAATTTTTAACTTCTGACACGTTTCCTACGACGAAGTTGAAGAGCATTTATAACATCTTTTCATGTGTTTTTCTATTTGAGGGAGAATTTTCATAAATATGCTTGGAAATTTCAGAATTTTAACATCTTATTTAAAATGACCACACCATTTTTCCTATTGAAAATGGAGGTATGTTTCGTTTACTATTCATTTAGAGGAATGCGCAAAAAATTCTTTCACATTACGCATTATGAGAAAATTAATTTAAATACATTTTAGCAGTGTTATTCTGCTTCAGAATCTAGAAAATTTATATAAATTATTCTAAAGCATAAGTAAGTTATACATTTGAAAAATGTTGTATTTTTTCATTTACACTTTTTTTTTTTCTAGGACACACAAAGCATGCGGAATACAATACTGGCTTGACTATGCGTGGTTTTAGTTTTGTGATAATATTTCAAACCAAATTAAACTGATATGTACTATTGAAGTCTTTTTAAATATATTTAAAGGAAATAATGTTTAAACATTTGTAGATTTTTTTTTTTTTTTTTTTTTTATGCACAGCTATACAGAAGATATTGGTTACGTTACTGACTGTATGCGAGAAACTTTAGAAATTGATTTTTATTTATAATAAGAGATTTCGTATCTAAATAAAATTTTAGTATACTGTATCGTGTGTGTAGAGTTCGCATTTTTAAAATAATAACCTAAAATGTTCGTAATGTTGGCAAGTATTTCATAATCTATGTAATGTGCATGTTTTACATCAATGTTTTTGTTCTTTCAATTAATATTTCAAAGGATGCTTCTAAATAAATTAACGAAACGCATCATTATACTTGCACTTTCAAGATATGGGCATTGTATTAATATAAAGTATAAAATAGGAATTTTGAAAATAAATAATTAATTGTAATTCGACATAAATGCGACATCTAATGTTTCTTTATGCTAAGAGAAAGTGACATGAAATATTTTTGATTATGACAATAGTTGCTAGACAAAATCATTTATTATAAAGATTAATCTTTCCAAAGATTTAAAATTTTAAAAATAATCAATATTTTATTCTATTTTATTTATTTATTTTTTAAGAAAAGATCATTTTTAAATATATATCTTAAATATAATTTAATCTAATACTGGAGTACAATTTTTAAATTAGACTTTTCCTTGCTGTGTATTCCTAAACTCTTAAATTCTGTAATAGACTATTTCTTATGCAACATACAAAATGGTCTACAGCAATTGGCAATGACGCTATATTTCCTATCTAATAGAAATAGGATGGAGATTCTAAGATTTATATCTATCTAATATCTTGAATATATTCATTTAATAAACATTACTATAAAATTCACATGCCGAAAGGAATTCCCCATGGATAAAATGATGAAGAAAGAGAAAATAATCATTATTCCATTATTCTCGCGTGAATAATATATTAAGTAAAGATTTATTTATATATATATATATATATATATATATATATAATTTATTTGTGTTGTGTGTATGTTTTTTTCTTCTTTCTTTTCTTACAGACTTTGGTTTATAATTCCAATATTCAAATAAAAATTTTCAAATCGTTTCATTTTATACAGGTCCTCTTTTTACTTTTTTGGTTATCACTCATATGCTTTTTGCTTCCAAAGGAAAACTTTGAAAATATTGTCTTTGAAATTGTCCCTGTTCTAAAATAATTTTGAACTTAGCAGATTTTTTTTCTTTGTGTACATTTATTTGCACTGTCTTCTTTGGTTTTCAGAATATTTATTAGTTAATCTTTGTTTCACATATACTTTGCATAGTAAACTGCGTGAAATACATTTCTTTTCTTTTTACTTTCCGAACACATTACGTAACAAAAGTTTTGTAATCATGAAAAGAAAATCGACCATGAGATTTTGGTATATTTCTATGCTTCAAGGTCTCCTGGGTTCATTTTTACTACTTTTATAGTGTTATATGTATAGTGTGAGTATGTGTATGAATGTGAGTGCACACGATAACATCTAAAAGCTTGGTTCGATTGAGCTAAAAGTTGGTAGATATGTTAAAGGTCACCGTCATACGAGCTGTATAGAATTTAATGGATGTAAGGACTTCTTTTACAAGGACACAAAATAAGTAAATAAACCATATGATTTTGATTATTAAATAAATTTTTCAAGTGCTGTAGCGCCTAAATGTTTTATCCGATTGAGCTAAAAATTGGTAGGTAGGTTACAGGTAGTCCTATCACGATTTGTATAGTTTTGATGAGCACAGGACTTATAATTATTTTACAAAGATACAAAAAGAAATTCCTTGTCATCATGGACTACAGATTCGAATTATTTGCTATTATTATTGCAAGAAATGTACAGATATATATATAAGTGTGTAATCAAACTATTTATTATTATTTTTATATAAATCATTGCGTGTATCTTTTTAATGTGCGAAAGTTGATTTGCAATTATATATATATACTTCATACCTTCTTAGAGAAAATAATAGCTTGCAGATAAAAAAATATTTTCATGAGGAAAACTGATTATCATTAATAAATAAAGTGAACAAAATCTTCAGATATTTTTTTTTTTTTTTTTTTTTTTTTTTATAATGAATGTCCAATAATATAAAATTTTTAATCTATACTGTGTCCTGTATTACTTTGCTTTTTGCTCAGTATGTGCATATAAAATCTCAATCCCCCGATTAAAATAGATTCAAAGATTCAACAGAAAATCACTTTCGCTTTTTTTCAAATCGTACTCAGATATGCAGTGATGCAGCCACCCTGAAAAGGAATCGCACGAGCCGCCACTGGTTACAGTACATATTTTATGCATTTTCTGATTCATGCGCCTCGATTTAGGGGTGTCCAGTGATTTTGTTGTTTGTTTTAATACTCGCGAAGCAAGCATACAGCAGCGAAGCGAATGTACTGATCGCGGCTTATACAAAATTTTCATGCATTTACTGATTCATGCGTCGCAAATTATGGGTATCCAGTGATGTTTTCTTTTGTTTTAATGCTTGCGAAGCAAGCATACAGCAGCGAGTGTACTGACCGCGTCTTTTCCCACACAGCACACTCAGTTGAAACAGGCTTGGCAATCCAGTGAATTTACCATGACAGCTCAAAGTTGGCAATTCAAGGATATTTTAAGTTAGCTTCAAGCTTGGAAAAATCATATTTGAGAGACCAAATATATTACTGGCTTCAAAGTTGCTTGACTTTCAAAGGTAGAATAATAATTGCGTGCGCCCTAGTTTGCTTTCTCTCCATCAGCAATGTCCGTTATCAGTTAGTATTCTTGTCAAAGAAAGACGAGAAGCAACTTTAAAAGGTGAGTATAGTTCTGTTCAAATTAAATCGTTTTGTTTATTTAGAGATTTTTAGAAATGTAAAGAACTTTTAGTTGAAACCATTAATAAGCAGGTTATTTCCCATGCTAAAATTATATTTCTGTGATTATACATTAATTAGTGTAAATTAGCATTAGATAAATGCCATGAAAAGTTTGAAAAAACAAATCAAAAATAAATAAATTTTTGTTTCAGCCATAACATTATAAACAATGCATACATTTTTTAATGAGGGTGGTTAACTCTTCAATAACATTAAGAAAAGAATTTACCGAATCCTATCAGAACAACTTTATTTTTCTGTACTAAATGCTGTGCAAGAGGAACCTAAAATGTTGAAATTTTTTTAACGGTGTATATTTTTGTTGTCATTTTTTCTCATTACAATACATCTGTACAATATCATTCATCTAAAATATGTTACATTAGCAGGCTAGGCCCGCTTCGCTGGTCGCTATTTTTAAATGAACTCTATTTTTATTTTTTCGCCCCTCCGCCCCTTCCCCCTGCCCGTCCCTCCTAATAACTGTGCACTTTCGAAAATATCCCCATTCGACTTGCAGGCCTCTAAAACCTATCTGTACCAATTTTGAACGGCCTAACTGTATTTCTATTTGTTTTTGCCCCATAGACCTCTTCCCGCCCCTCCTAATAAATTTACAAAATCGAAAATATCCGAAATCGATAACCTCTATATACCAATTTTGAACGACCTAACTCTATTTTTATTTTTTGCCCCTCCCCTCCTTATAACTTTACATTTTTCAAAATACCCCCATTCGACTTGCAAGTGCAGGTCTTTAAAACCTATCTGTACCAATTTTGAACAGCCTAATTGTATTTCTATTTCTTTTTGCCCATAGCCCCCCCCCTTACCGCCCCACCCGCCTTCCCGTCCCTCCTAATAATTTTACAAATTCGAAAGTATCCGCAATCGATTTGTAGGTATCGAAAAGCTCTATGTACCAATTTTGAACGATCTAACTGTATTTTTATGTTTTTGCCCCTCCCCCTGCACCCCTTCCCGTCCCTCCTAATAACTTTACACTTTCGAAAATATCCCCATTCAACTTGCAGTCATTTGAAACCTATCTGTACCATTTTTGAACGGCCTAACTAAAATTTCTAATTGTTTTTGCCCCAGAGCCCCCTTACCGCCCCACCTGGGAGCTGAATTTCTAAAATTCCAGAAATTTGTTTTTAGATATTTGTATTAGCTATATTTTAGATAAAAATTTTCACGTATATCTGGTTTTTTTTTTGTTTCAGATATATAGGATTATGTGAAATCACGTTTTGCCCCCTTCCCCCCCCCCCCCCCTTGGGGACCGAATTTCTGAAATTCCAGAAAGTGTTTTTTAGAAATTTGTGTTTGCTATATTTTAAAGCAAAAATTTCACTGATATCTGTTTTTTTTTTTCTTTGAGATATGAAGGATTTTGGGAAATCACGTTTTGTCCCCTCACCCCCCTTTGGGGGTGGGGGTTTTGTAAAATCGCTTCTTAGTGGATGCCTACGTCATAGAGGGTACATTGTCACAACATTTCATGCTTCTAGGTCCAGAGGTTTGGTCTGGGCGATGATTAATCACCCTCTTACTTACTTACTCACTCACTCAGGACAAACGATTTTATATATGTACAGTCGGTAACAAAAGTCTCCGATCCGAACACTAGCAAAAATTTCTATGTAAAAAAAAGTACGCTTAATACAGTTTTTCTAAATAAATCCTTTTCGAATCCTGTTCTTAGACTGACTAAGAACAGGATTCGACAAGGATTTATTTAACAAAGCTGTATTAAGTACAATTTTTTTACATAGGAATTTTTGCTAGTGTTCGGACACTTTTGTTACCGACTGTAGATAAACTTAAATAATTTAAACTTGCTTAGTTTTTATTTTGAAACAATAAAAATAGTGATATAGATTTTTTTGTAATCTTTCAGCTAATATTGTATCAACTTAAATACTTTAAATATGATTATATATTTTAATAGTTAGTACTTTAATTTTTTCTTTTCTATTTATCCTTAATAATTACAAAATTACAATATTTTTCTACTAAATTTAATGGTTATTCAGAAATATGGTTATAAATTTAAATGTATAATAGAGTTAATTTTAATTTCTTTACTGTAATTTGATTTCAAGAAGTCAAATATTAAAGTTTTACTTTTCTTTTACGTTAACAGATGCCATTTTATATAATGTAATAATTTTAGGGTGTTTTTCAATAGTTTGAAAATAATTTTAACTCAATTATTTATAAGATAAAAAAAAGGGAAGGGGAAAGATTCTATTTTAAATAAGAGAGAAAAATATCCGTGTGTCCGACAGGTTCTAAATTAAAAATAATTGTTTAAATGCAGGGGCGCGCCAGCATTGTCAGGCGCCTGTGTGCAGAGTTTCAATTGGCGCCCTATATTACCTTAAAAAAAAAAAAAAAAAAAAAAAAAAAAAAACGTTAATTTTATAAAAAGTTATCATTTAGCAAGTCAATTGAATCTCGAACCTTAATAGTAATAAGTTTATTGAATGATTTATAAATAATCTATTTAAAAAACTTTTAAAACTCAAATTCTTAATGTATCGTATCACATAATCATTTTCAAAGTAAAATAAAATTTAATTAAAAAAAAAAAAAAAAAAAGTAACTTTTTTGTTTATTAACCAAAAAAATTGATAAAATTTTAAATGCAAGTAGATCTTGTGGGGTACAGGCTGTATATTATATATTTTTGTTCGTGAGAGAAAAAAAAAAAAAAAAATGAAAACTGCAATTTTTAATCCCACTTCAAAACATGTGACTTAATGTGAAGCAGATTTTTTTAATTATTATTATTTCTCCTAACGATTTCCATACAATCTTCTGCTGTGGCCACCTAGAATTCATACATTAGTTAATTTTAAAAAATCTAATTGTCCGATGGACAAGCTGTTTAATCCGTCGGATTCACAAAATTTTTTCCTTTCATTTGGTACCTTATTTGTAACGATATGACTGATGTTTCTAATTTATTTTCCTCGTTTTAAATAAATGTACGCTTTATTTATTTATTTATTTATTTTCTGTCGAAAAAAAAAATTGTCAACAAATAAATTATGTTGAAATTCACAAACATACCGTAGTGAATGATGGTAAGTACATAAGAATTTGGGGAAAAGAGAAATGTGTCAAATAAAATGAAATTTAAAAAGAAACAAATAAAATGTGCATGTTGCAGAATGAGAAACAATCTTATGCAGGGAGTTGCAAAAACATGAGGTACAATTGTGAAAGTAAATAGAGAAAACCAAAATAGGCAGATTTAGTGTGAATGTGGGTGCAGAAATGCCGCGTTGAAGCATTACAATAGATGGCTGTCGACTGGCGGAAGAAAATGCCCATTCATTCCCCCGAATTAATATATTCAGTGACAGCCTCTTGGGTCTGCAGGCCATTTGCAGGAGTAGACACCTTATTATTCTTGAAATAAAATCCAAATAATATCACCTAAGAAATAATCTTGCCCTGGCACACGTTTCTGCCCACAGGGGTGCCGTTGGCAATGAGATGGCGGATCAATTAGCCAAAAAGGCTACTGAAAATCCAAATATTCAATATTCAGTGTGATTCAACCTTACTGAAATCTCTTATTAAGATAGCATATAGACTTATAATTTCGACTGCTCATAAACTGTGTCTGGAGACTGTAATTAGAACTAACTCACTCATCTGTCATCATTATTCCCTGTGCCACTTGTCGCAAGGGGCAATGCCCGGCACAAACTCAATTTATTTATGTCTACTTCATCGCCCAATGTCGGTTTAAAGACTTATGAAAGTCTGGCGATGATTCTGTATAACCTCTTGTTTCTGTTCTGAATCATCGCCCACTGTCGGCTTTAGGCTAAGGCGTATCTGTTTTTTTTTTTTTTTTTTTTTTTTATGTGTTTAACTGCGAGTAGTCCCCTTAGAATCGCTCAAAGTAGCTCTAAGAGTGATGAGCGGGGGCTGTTCCCTGTTAAATAGATGGCTTAGATGAAAGTTGTAAGTATAAACGTTTCTATTTGTGTAGGTCTAATTTTTAAGTAAGTATTTAAACACAAAAAATAGTATTAGTAAACTAAACGTTCCCTCACTTCATTACACCTTTTGCGAGTATTACACATATCATACTGATCCTAAATGTCCGTCTCTATCCATATTGTTACCAAAATATCGATTTTCTTGCGTGAAAAAAGTAATTGTAAAGAAACAGGCAGTTTCTTGTCGAAAGATACAATTTATTCAAGGAAAAACTTGTAAATTATCGTACTCCAAATTCATACCTCAAAGAAAAAAAAAAAAAAAAAAAAAAACGTTAAAAATACCACAGAGTGAAATTTCACTCATTTAAGAATAAATATAAACCATTTAAACTGAAACGAACGTTCAGAATAAATGTCCGAATACACTGATATCTTTGGGATTGTCTCTTCCGTTTTTATAATTTCTGTCGTGATTTCTCGAACTTTCGAGGTTATTCCGCGCCAAAATCCAATTGATGAATCCAGAAAATTCCAGAACTCGGTTCTTATTGAAGATAGAGCTTCTAAACTTTGAAAACACTAAATTATTACTTCTCGCCAAGTTTGGTCGCCATGTCGTCAAATTCATCGTTACGTTGTCAAGTCTGTATTCAAGGCTGACAATCCCCTCCCTCTCAACCCCCGTTAAAATTGAACTCCTCCTTATTTGCACTTTAATTGTAAATCTGATTTTATTGCAACAACACCTTTCATTTAGGAAAGTGATTTAACTCTTTTTAATACTATAATGAATTTTTTTTTTTTAATTAGTCCTACTATTGCGGTGTGTTTGCACATATAAATGAGTTTAACATTTTCTACTAGTACATATAAATGGAATTTATAAATATATAAAATTAGAACTCGTAATAATAATAAGAAGAAGAAAGAAAGAAAGAAAAAAAAAAAAAAAAGAATCCCGTAGTGGGTTCTATTTTTTCAATTTCATTGTTGAAAACTCTCGAAATACTCTTAAGATCAAATTAATATATGACTATCGATATAATCGCAAGATTTGACTTTGTTTCTTGGTTAATTATCGAAGGTTCTTTTTTTAATACTATAAGGAACAAATAAATTTATAAATACATAAAATAGGAGTATATAATAAAGATTACTTGGTAAATATGGATAAAAAAAAATACTTAACAGGGGAAAAAAAAAAAAACATGTAGTGAAAGGAATTTTGCCCATTTTCATTATTTAAATATTTTATGTAATTTGCATGTGTTTTTCCATATAGTGGTAAGATACAAATAGCTGTTTTAAACTATTTTGCCGCGACGTTTGCACGCTGCACAGATATAAATAGTAGATAAATTTATAAGAATATAAAATAAGAATATATAATGAAAATTATTAAGTTTTAAAGTAGATTAAATGAACATTTAAACAGATAATATTATTTAGTGAAATGTAATTCATTTCCTTGAGTTTTTGTAACTTCTTGAATAATGTATATCCATTTGATACAAAATCAAAATATCTTATACTATCGATGTAATTGTAAAATTTAAAAATCTGTCTGATACCGTTGTGGAGCGTAAGTATTTTTTGATCATTTTGAATTTAGAAAAAAGATTGTTCCACTGATGTTACTGGTAATTGTGACAAAATAATCTCTAAAAAAATTAATCCTTATATAAAATTTATTCTTCCTGCGATAATTTGGAGTAAGGTTACGCTTAGAAACGTGTTTGTGGCCTCAAGGAATGAAAGGGGGGGATTTCGTAAAATCCAGTTACAATAGGTGTCGGATACATATTTACGCACCAAAATTCGTGACCGCAGTTCCCATAGATTTTACACGACAAATTTAGCGCTAAAAAAGGGGGGGGGGCTCGAATTTACCCCCTCCTTACTCCCCCCCCCCTCAATATCGAAAGTTACAAAAAAAAAAAAAAAATGGGTGTTTGGAAATATTCTACAGAAGACGCATACCTGTTTTCAACATCTTTGTACCATTTTTAGCAGAATTCTTTTAGTAGAAATTTCTGATAGAATCCGAAATTTGAGAAATTTCCCCCAAAATCGATTTTCCCCTCCCCTCTTACAAATCAAAAATTCCCAAATTGCAGTTTTTTTTTTTTTTTTTTTTTTTTTTTGTACCCAAGTCTAGTCTTCACATATGCAATTTCCTGACCGTGAAGTAACTTGCAGCCGAGTTATGCTTAGAAACGTGTTTTTGCCTCCTTTCTGCCTTGAAAAGGGTGAGAGGGAATTTCGTAAAATACCGTCAGTATAGGTGTCGGATGCATCTAAACGATACCCGCACCGAAATTCGTGACCGGAACTTCTATAAATTTTCCAGGACCAATTTAGTGCTAAAAGAGGTCCCCCCCCCCCAAAAAAAAAAAAAAATAAATAAATAAATAAAATAAAGTAAAATAAATAAATAAAATAGAATAAAAATAAATATAAAAAAAACGTGTTTTTTTTTTTTTTTTTTTTTTTTTTTTGATATCTTAAAGAAGACTCAACATTTTTGGAAAATTTCTACTCAAAAATCCGCAATTTACAAAATCCCCCCCCCTTCCGAAAATCGATTTTCTTTCTCCCTCTTAAAAATAAAAAACTCCAAAATTGTAGGCAATGATTAATATTATTATTATTTTATTTTGTTTTTAATTTGCACTCAAATCTAGACTCATCATGTGCTAGACTCATCATTATATACATATATATACTTTTGTAGTATATTAAATGAAAATTTACACTTCTCAACATTGTTGAAATTTTTTTATCAATTCAGTTTATTTGTGAGTCTTCGCTCATTTCCCTGCTTCCCTCCCCCCCCCCGGCTTTTGTTTGTATATTATGGCTGGGATTGCGGTGCCTCGTTCTTAAGTCTTATCTTAAATGTTACGAACTTTCTTAGATGGGCGTGGTTAAGAACGATCTTAACTTGGTATTGCGGTGCCTCAAGCGTAAGTCCTCCGCGTGTCCTCGTAAGAGAAAGCCAACCAGCCAATGGGAGACGCAGAGCGAGCTATGTTGTGATTGCGCGCGCATCCAGTTACGATTCGACTTAAGATAGCTCTGAGGTTGTCGTAAGATAGTGAGGCACTTCAATACGACTTGCGTTTTGTTTACATCTTAAGACTGAGTTTGTGCGTAAGATAGTGTTGAGCGAGGCACCGCAATCCCAGCCTAAATATACAGAGTTCCTGCTGTCCATATATTACTTCCACTACTATTAAAGATTAAGGATATTAAGATTTAGTAGTAAGGAAATCTTTGACTTTTTCAATAGAATAAATATATTTACAAAATATATGTAATCTATCAATAGTAAATATATGTATGTATATTTATAAATAATAGTGGAGAAAAGTAGAGCACAGTCAACTCTGAATATGTTTGAATTGTCATCAAATTCTAATACCTTATGAAGATTCAGTACAGAATTCTCCTAATGGACCATATTCCCGATTTGGGTTCGAGGCTACAAGAATATCAGCTGGGTAGGGAAACAATCCTCAACTCTACCATAACAAAGCATTGTGGCTTTCAAATTTTTATCTTGCAATATTATTTATAAGAGTTACAGATTATATGAAATTGAAGTAAGAGTGATATAGTGATAACTTTGTTTTATTTTTAATCTAGTTTTAGTAATATACTTTAATATTAATCAACATATGTAATATTAAAAGTTGCCATGTGAACTGTGGCGATGTTAACCAATTTAAATGGATGTTCCATTTAATAAATTCCTTTATTAAAGTGGTTGAAATTCTAATTATTTAAGCTTTGATATTTATAGATATGTGTGTGTGTATAAAATGTTATTATTAATCTTTAATTCATTATATATATATATGTGTGTGTGTGTGTATACATAAAATGCTCTGCAATTTTACGGTATGGAATAGTCTTAACTTTATCATTCGATTCAGTTGTTTACATTTCTCTTTTGTTCTTGTTTGAACATTATTATTAAGTTTCACTGCAGAAATATTTGGGAAAATGTTATGCGTAACAATAAAATGGCATCTTGAATCTAATTTGTTTACAAAATATCGGCCACGTGTTCGGCGATTTTACCTACGGTGACGTCACAGGAATATTGTTCATAGTGTATTATGTTGAATGATTCACGATTCACGAATATTCTTGCAGTTCAGATCAGTGTGGTTAATTTACTTATCAGTTGTCACGTCATTATAATGAAAAGGAAAACGCGAAGCAGAAATAATCAGTGAAATGGAAAAACGTTTTATTTAAAGTACGGATTAAGACTATCTATAGGATGAAAAACAAGATAGGGCAGCCAGTGCAGAAACCGGAGCTTTCTATTCCACATTAATTCAGCCGAGTGGAGGAAAACGATCGGATCGCCGCCTGGTGTAATATCTTTGAAACTTATCGGAAGAAAGTGAAAGATCGCCCCTTCGGCTTCTGTCATCATCCGATTTCCGAGAACGACCAATGAACCGCTACAAATTTAAACAAACTCGCTGATTGGTAGATTGTCAAGATCTGTTCGCCCTCTATCTGTAAGATGAAAATTACTACTTTTCCGTAGCATTCGTAATACATCCTAAACTCTTAATCCGTGATTTAAAATAAAATTTCTAAAGAAAAAACTATAAAATACTCAGATCATCATTGTGTAATTATGCAGAAGTGATGAATTTGTAACTATTATTTCATCGTATACAAAACAGACTGGAATAGATGTAATAAAATTGTGTGGCTATTGGTGATATTTATATTTAGAAAAATATATGGCTAAATGTCATTTTTGCTTAATATAAATATATCCACTGATTTTATTTTCTTTTAAAAAGAATGTAAAATAATATATATATATATATTGTGTGTGTGTGTTTGTGTGTAAATAAATAAAGGAATATATAAGTAGCAATTTTAAATGTTACTTAAATACACATTTTAAATGTATTTTTACAACACTTTTGGTTATTAATAATAATTGCTACTAACCCCCTTTTTAAAGTCTTTACTTATTTTTTTCTGCTAAATCTTGGACTTAGTTAAAAAATGAAAATACTTTAAACAGGCATACATCCCAAGTTTCTTCTCTAAATTCCACCTGAAAGTTTGACATTTAACTCCAAATTCATTTTTGCATCTCGATATGCAAGGCAGGTTATACATTGATTAATATTGGAAAGTAATACTTTATTACTTAAAATATAAATAAGTAAATATTTCTAAACTCTGAATTAGCATAATTGGAAAACAGGTTAAAAATTTTGAGCATTTAAAATGTATTAGAATCTGGGTTAATAATGAAATTACCTGTGTGGCTGTATATGTGTGTGCAAGTCATTTAGACATCAAATTTTTGTTTAGAAAAAAGTGACAAAGATCCACCGAATTTTACCTGTACAAAATCTGAATAAGGACAGTCACTTCCAATTTTGAGGGTTTATTTCATAGCCCCCACAATAAAACATAAAAAATAAAAAAATAAAATAAAATAAAATTTAATTAATAGGAGCAACTTTAAAATGATTATAACAAATTTAAATCATTTAAAAGTAATAAATATGTATGCTTTACACTGACATGTTAAACTCCATTTTATTTTATTTTACTTTTTAAATTATAAAAAATTCGTGACAAAAAATATACAGAAAAATTAAAACAGCCATTCAGGTTTTAAAAACATGTATGTACTCCTACTTTATATATATTTAAAAACACTGTAAATATATTGCTCTTGTAATATTGTTTTACATGTTTTATCAATTTATCATACTTAAAACATGTTTGTATTTCATTTATCACCATATTTACTCGTTGATTTTAACAATAAACAGTAATCTAAAATGGAAATTCCATTTCTGTTGGTTTTCTGTTGTATCGTTATTTTGAACAAATACAGGAAGTGAAATTTGCTATTTAAACACTTTTTTTTTTTTTTCCCAATGGCTAGGCAAAAATTACAGAGGACTATAAAGTTACAAAACAAATTATAAAAAATATAACATAGAACAAAAGACCGAAGTCATTGCCTAAGGAGCGATCTTGCCTCCCAATATCTCGACTCTTCTGTAGAACATCGAAGAGCCCCTCAACATCCCTGTCCATTATTTCTCCAGAATCACAAAGTGGGCAAGTAGAATCGTTAAGATACCAATGCGCTTCAAATGAGCGGCAAGGCAGTCGTGTCCTGTAGATAGACGGAAAGTCGCAACTGCCTTACGTCTTGGTTTATCAGGAATAAGATAAAGACATAAATTTTCCCAGTTCTTTAGAGCTGTGCCTATTTAAAAAAATTTGGACTATTTAAACATTTAAAGTCCAAAAATTTTCAATGGTAGATTTTTTATAAACGTTGTTAATTGTGCCATGCCCCTTAGACTTAGACAAAATTGGATTGTAAAATTTGATCTATTTAAATATATATTATTTTCATAATAGCTTACTTATTATATTCTAAGGTTATACCTTAGTCACTGTTTTGTAAAAAAAAAAAAAAAAAAAAAAAAAGTGTAAATTTATTCTTTAAAACTTTTTAGCGCTCCTTTTCTGACCCTTTGCTTGAATGATGTTTAATGTAAAATAGTTTTATTTATTGATTCTTGGTGTTAGATGATATTAGAGATCAAAAGTTTAATTAGAATTAAATTATTTTTAATAAACTTATATTTAAAAAATGTTGCAGTTTATCAGCTTTTGATTGATCGACTTTTACTTTTCATTGGATTTTTGATGTGAAGGTGGGGGGGGGATACTTCTCTGTTATATATATATATAAGCTTCTGAAATTTGAAAACAGAATTTATTTCAATTAAACAATTAATTGTGATAGTTTTGTTAATCTAAATATTACTTATTATTTGTACTGCAGTATTATTTTTTATTATCATTTGAACCTTTATTTTATAGCAAACCAATTGTTGAAAAGTTTCCAAGCAAAGTTGAATTCTCAATACTTTCTAGTGTATTTATTTTTCATTAAATTTTTGATTTAAAATCATGCGTAACATGGCAACCTGGCATCGAATTTTCCAATCCTGACGCTTAAATTACAAAATATTTAATGATTTTTTCTGAATTTAAATAAAAAAATTACACTTTATTTTGAGGATTTCAAAATTTTCTACTGATTTCAATGAAATATTTATCTATTTCTGTAAGTTATCAATTTAATATACTGACGAATATAAATTTTAGTAATCACTATCTTAATATGCAACTTTTGCTTCGTTTAATAATGCATTATATGTTTTTTTACCGGAGACAGTAAGCAACCTTCTGCTATTAATAATAATATGATGTATAATTTAGTGTTTTGGCTAAAGTGCAACTTGCCTATACTAGGTTAAACTATTATTTTGTAAGTTTGCTATTGCTTCTGTGCAGGGTTGTTATTTTGTCCACTTTTTTGTCAAAAGCCGGGACACTGAAAAAACCCCACATGAAACTGGACAAAATAAAATCCATTCAACTGTACACGTTCGATGCATAAAGTTATTTTGTCAAAACAATAAATTGTGCTTTTAATTTGAATTAGCAATTTTAGCAGTAGAAATATTACATTAAAATTTACTAACTTGATTAACGAAAAGTGTAATTTCATTTTAATCATGATCAATAAAAAAAATCATAAAGAAAATGCTAATCGCATTAGTTATGTATAGTTTGAAAATGTAACAAAGTAAATCTGTTGTGGACTATTATAGTATTATCATATTGGGTATCAAGAGAAAAAAAAAATGTTCTTTAATACTATATCTAAATCTTAAAAAAAAAAAAAAAAATAGACAAGGCCATAGCCAGAAAAAGATTTCATACATAATGTTGACAGTTAAAAATGAAGAATAACCCAACACCCCCTACCCCGTCGAAAGAGTCTATTTTCATATTAAAGTTTTTCATAATCAACGTGATCGATTAATACATAGATTATTATAATCTTAAAAATAATTTGTTTCTTTGTCATTTTGTACTTAACATGGAAATATCTCATTTAACATTTCTATACTGAGTTAAAAAAAAAAAAATAAATAAAAATAAATAAACATAAGTAGATTGAATGTTTTTATCAATTTTTGTCAGCAAGTCCTTTCAAAGCAAAGCTTTCATTTCTATATAACATTTTATTTGCAATTCCAACATGTCATTTTTTTATCCAAGAATTTAAAAAATCAAATTTACATATTTAATCATCTGTCAATTTTATATTCTTATTTTAATTTTGTAAAAAAAATTATTAATTGGCAATAGAAATTCCAGATGAAAAACAAAATACAAAATAGAATTTTACTTAAAAAAAAAAAAAAAAAAAAAAGTTATTTACTTAATTTATTTGTTTTTCCCCAAACTAATGTCAATAATAATATAAATGTGCACACATATGTATATGACTGTATATATATATTTATTTATAACCATTTTGGTAAACATGCAGAAATTTTAAGAGAAATAGTCAAATGACTCCACTTGAATTTCTGAACATTTAGTAATTCACTGTTGTTTAAATAAAATAAAGTAAGAGAAGTTATTACATAAACAAATGAGAAAATTATAACAAGTGTTTTATTATTTTCTCCCAATACTATATTGGTTAACAGAATGGAATGTATCCAAATTCTTTTGTGTGTATCTATAAAAGAACTGATAGTGCTAGATTCACCAAAATGCATACAGTTTGTGTGACATAGACCTATAACATGTATATAAACTTAAAACTCAATCAAATGAGGCATTTAGACGCTATCACACTTTAAATAATTTTAGACTACAGACCATAATGTTGCAAAATTTTTCGTTGTGCCCCTGTAAAAAAACTATAAATGCTAGATACACCAAAATAAATCTATACAATTCATTCGACAGTGACCTATAACATGTTCAGTCGGTAACAAAAGTGTCCGAACATTAGTAAAAACTCCTATGTAAAAAAAGTACACTTTACACGGTTTTGTTAAATAAATCCTTGTCGAATCCTGTTCTTAGTCAGTGTAAGAACATGATTCGATAAGTATTTATTTAACAAAACCGTATGAAGTGTACTTTTTTTACATAGGAATTTTTGCTAGTGCTCGGACACTTTTGTTACCGACTGTATATAAAGTTTCAGCTGAATCGAATAAGTAATTCAGATGCTATCATGCTTTAAATTACTTGAGTCCATAGGCTACAATGATAAAGAATTTTTCTGTGTTCTGGTTAAAGAAAAATAAGTGCTAGATTTTTCAGAATGTATACAGTTTGTGTTATGATAACCTATGATACGATGCAATATCGTATGTGCTATGTCGATGCAATATGCACCGACTTTTAGCTCATTTGAACAAAGCATTTAGACAATGTATTTACTCATATACACAGACCCAGAGAATATAAAGTGCATTTCACTAGCCCGCACACTTTTGAAATTGCAAAATTCAATTATGTCATTCGAAAGTACTCCGTTAGTACCGTAAAATTTTCATTAGTACCAACACCAGTACTAAGTACTAAAGAGTACAAAAATTCGAGCTGATGAAATGGCAGCCTGCACACTTTTGAAATATCAAATTTCAACGATACCATTCGAAAGTACCCAGTTAGTACCGCAAAAATTTTCGCTAGTACTAACACCAGTACCAAGTACTCAAGAATACAAAATTTCAGAAGCATTTCACCAGCCCGCACACTTTTCAAATTACAAAATTCAATTATGTCAGTTGAAAGTACTCTGTTAGAACCGCAAAAACTTTCGTTCGTACCAATACCAGTACCAAGTAGTAAAGAGTCCAAAAAATCGGGCCAGTGAAATGGTAACCTGCACATTTTTGAAATATCAAATTTCAACGATGTCATTCGAAAGTACTCTGTTAAGTACCGAAAATTGTTGCGGTTCTAACCGGTACTAATGAAGTACCTTCGAATGAATTCGTTGAAATTTTATATTTCAAAAGTGTGCAGGTTACCATTTCACTGGCCCGATTTTTGTACTCTTCAATACTTGGTACTGGTATTGGTACTAACGAAAGTTTTTGCGTTACTAACAGGTACTAACGGAGTATTTTCGAATGACATAATTGAATTTTATAATTTCAAAAGTGTGCGGGCTAGTAAAATGCTTCTGAAATTTTGTATTCTTCAGTACTTGGTGTTGGTGTAGGTACTAACGAAAGTTTTTGCAGTACTAACAAAGTACTTTCGAACGCCATCGTTGAAATTTGATATTTCAAAAGTGTGGGGGCTACCATTTTACCAGCCCGAATTTTTGTTCTCTTCAGTGCTTGGTACTGGTGTCGGTACTAACAAAAATTTTTGCGGTACTAACCGGTACTAACGGAGTACTTTCGAATGACATAATTGAATTTTGTAATTTGAAAAGTGGGCGGGCTTACGAAATGGACCTGAGAATATAGACGAATGCGCGAACGAATTAAAATTAGTTTGTTAATTTCAAAAAACTATTCCTTTACAAATAAATTTATTAATCAGCAGCGCCATCTATTGAGAATTTTCTTTAAATAATAAAAAGTTAAAGGAATTTGAATAGAGTTGAAATTTGAAAGCATCGTGAACATGTGTTAGTGCCTTACATATATATGTTTGGAAAGTAAAAATTTATTGAGTTTCCATAAAGTTGAAAACATTGTCTGCAATTAAAATATATTGGTCGTCAGTGGTTATCAGGCGACCAGATTTCACGAATCCTGTTAAAGGGTAATAAAAGAAAAAAAATATTTTCAAAATTAAAATTAGCTTGTTAATCTCAAAAAACTATTCTTTTACAAATAAATTTATTAAGCAGCAGCACCATCTATTGAGAATTTTTTTTAAATAATAAAAAGTTAAAGGAATTTGAATAGAGTTGAAATTTGAAACAATCATGGACATGTGTTAGTTAAAAAGATATTGCAGTTTCAGAGTTGACATAAGCACCCTCTATTGAATAAATGTAATTTAGTATGTTTGAGAATGTAAAAGTATTTGAAAACATCTTTCGAATGATGTTTTAAATAATTTTATCATAATTAGCACCGAAGATATTGAAATTTTAAAATATTATCTGGCAGCAGAGATTTGGATGTAAGAAATAGTAGCTAATGTATAATTATATATATATACATATATATATATTCTAATTTAATGTATTGCATAATACTCTGCGTGTAAAATTATGTATCTTTATATTAAAAAATATCTTTTGGGATATTTCTATCTCCTCCCCCCCCCCCCTCCACAGAAATGGTAGAAATAATTTTTAAAAAATACCCCTGCAGAAAACATAGTTTCAAGCTTAAATCTGCTTCAAATTACTTCAGAATGGCATATTTTGGTGTGTGGGTATTAAGTGTATGCAATATGTACTTTGATGGAATTTCATGAAACTTCTAACTTATCCACTGGGAAGCGGGGAGTAAAAGGTGCATAAGTCGATGCCAAAGGCAGTGGGGACATGGACTCCTCATGCTGTGAGCAGGAAAATTACCTTTAAACGTTAATTTAGATTGCCTTTTTTTTTTTTTTTTTTTAAAGATTTTATTAATAATAATACGGAATTTTGAGAATTCTTTTAAATATAGTTACCAGTGAAGTAGGAAAGCATGCTGGTAATAAAATGCATAAACCTGACACAAAAAACAATGATAAACTTAGTAAGCAAACACCACAAACTGTAAAAAAAAAAAAAAAAAAAAAAAAAAAAAACCTCATAACAGTTGTTTTGGGTTAAAATAATAGTAATAATACTTAATCATGTAAGGGGAAAAAAAAAGCATAATTGCAGCATCAGCGCTGTTTACAAGTTTATTATTATTATTATTATTATTACTATTTATTTATTTAGCGAACACAGTACAGCATTACAAAATGAGTTTGGGATTTGATTGCTTAATATGGGCTGTTAAAAGGACATTAAGTAGCACAACAGCTACATAATTTTAGAAAATTTAAGACAACTTATCATAATTAGGACCTTTCAGGACAATTTTTAATTTTTCAGGCATTTAAAAAAAAGAAAAACTCACAACAAGTAACTCATGCAATACACTACTTTATCAGGAAAAAAGAAAATATTTTTGGAAGAATAAACGTTTTTTAAAAGCCTCCAAACTGAAAAATTGCTGTCAGTAAAATCTCTTTGTAATAATAATATGCTGTATCGTACATAAACATCAAACCGTCTCAATTATAAAAAAAAAAAAAAAAAAAAAAAAATATTTACGAGACAAAATTTTAGGTTTCACATATATTGAGACCTATAGTTACGATGACTTTTGTCTCGATTGATCCATATTACAGAGGAGGTCTTGTTACAGAAAACAACAGAAACAAGTGCACAATATTTTGAAGACATGAGACATCGCAAACATCCAGTCTCATAAATAAAATAGTTTTTATTTTTAATAATATGCTGTATATTTCACAAAAGTAAAAACATCATAATTTTATGAGAAAAAAAAAATATTTACTAATGAAATTGATATAGAACTTTCAATATGAAATTTAGTGTACATATTTTTCCACGAGATACCAGATAGGATTTTTTTTAACCTTTTAGTTATACAAGCGTATGACATGATAAAATATTTTAATGCACATATTAATATATATATATATATATAGGAGGGGGCTAAGGCTGGCTTTTTTAACATTATCATAAAAAGCATTGTCATAAAAAGTATATTTATGACAATCATTTTTAACCTGGTACATTAATGAATCATTTTATTTATGTAAGTGACTAAATAAATGCAAATAAATAAGTAAGCCAACCAAAATACAAGATTAAAATATGGTATATTTATCTTTAATGGAAAATACGGTTTCAACTGATATATTGGATAATTAAAGTGCAATAATTACTAAATATTATAAAAATTTAATACAGAAAGTGAACTACTTTGTGCTGTAGAAATAAGAATTTTTAAGTAAATACAATAAAACCACTGCCAGGGGTCGATCCAGGCAAAAATTAGGACCCTTTTGCTGCCCCTTCACAAAATTCAAATCTCTGAAATGGGCCCCTTCACAAAATTCAAATTCAGAAAATGGGTCCCTTCACAAAATTCATATTTATAAAAAAAAACAGCCCTTTCACAAAATTTTGTTTAATAAAAATAATACTTTTGTAAAATTTTTCCATGCTTACAGTATTATTTTTCTATACTTGTTTAATAAAATGCTATGAATTGATATAGAGCTCTAACAGATGACGTCACGAGCAGACGATATTTGTTTGCTGAGGGACATTTGACCACACTGACCCACTGATTATCATTGCGGAATAGTGTTACAAATTTATTGTAACACAGTGTTGTAAATGTATTTGTAAAAGCATAAAAAAATTCGACTACTAAGCTTTCAAAGGCATGGAAAAAATTAGCGTTGTCTTTCAGCAAAGTACGGTTGCTAAGAAGAAAGTCACGTGGTTGTTAAAACTCTATTAGACATTAGAGTAACTGCTAAAATGAAAGGTTTCTAGCGACAATTTTTTTTTTTTTTCAAAAAATAAAAATTTCACAAAAATATGTTTTTTACAAAAATGGGCCCCAAAAATTAAAACCTAGATCAACCCCTGACTGTATGCAAACTAACGTTTTATTTTGTATTTGCAAGTGTTAACATTGGTCTACGAAGACGAAGCCATGTTGTGTTGATCATAGAATAATAATAGATATATTACTATATCTATGGTGCTGCCTCGCAGACTGATTGACAGAGAGACGAGACGATTTTAAAATCTCGCCAACAAGTCGCCAACCAATCAGATGGAAGCATTGTTACAACCACGGATTAGGAGACCAGGATAGAACACTAGATAGGGCAGCGAGCGCGAAAATAGAAGCTTTCCTTTCCGCATTAATTCAGCTGACCAGAGTAAAGGTGCCTTTATAGTGGCCGTTCCGTTCCGTTGTCCGCAATCACCGAGCTAGAATATAAGGAGTGATAACTATCTACTTAATAAGAAATTGAATAGAAATGAATTGAATATGAAGTTATCACTCCTTATATTCTAGCTCTGTTCTTGCGTACAGCGGAACGGAACGGTCACTATAAGCCTGCTTTAGCGATCCGATCGCCGCCTGGTGAAGTATCTTTGAAACTTATCGGAAGAAAGGGAAAGCCCGCCCCTTAGGCTTCAGTCATCCAACGAACGAACAGCCAGAAATGTAAAAACGCGCTGATTGGTGGATTCTCGAGATTGGTCGCCCTCTATATGAAAGATGAAAATTACTACCTTCCCGTAACGTTAGTAATATATCCTGTAGAATCTCCTAATCCGTGGTTACAACGCTATACCCGGCATTCCTGGATTTTACAAACCGAAACCAAAACATGTGCGCTCCTTCTTCCTTTAGTAATTACAGTCGGCTGCAAAATTATTCGAGCACTAGCCAATAATCCCTATATTTAAAAAGTACACTTAAGACTGTTTTGCTAAGTAAATCCTTGTCGAATCATGTTCTTAGACTGATTAAGAACATGACTCGACAAGGATTTATTTAACAAAGCTGTATTAAGTGTACTTTTTTTTGGCAAGAAATATTGCTAGTGCTCGAATAATTTTGCAGCCGACTGTACGTCTGACCAATTGTTGCTCTTTATTTGCTTATCTTCGTTGCTGGAAGTGTTTCATAAATTGCAAATTCACTCGGGGAAAGACATCCATAAGAGAGTAAAATGGCCGTCTTTT
The DNA here is from genome assembly GCA_963930645.1 of Salticus scenicus. NCBI lineage: Eukaryota > Metazoa > Arthropoda > Arachnida > Araneae > Salticidae > Salticus > Salticus scenicus. The sequence continues at coordinate 53,230,299 of OZ005658.1, read as the reverse complement.
CCCAAATAGAAAGGAATCACTTTTCCCCGTCAATGATCAATATATGTCTTTTTACTATATCTATGATCATGATTCTCCTCTCTTTCTTTATGGGTACATACAAATGACACACTTCCAGTTCCAAAGCCGTTTGCAAGCGTTCCAAATGTATGACTGCAGTCTGCAGCAAAAGTATCCGAGCACTAGCAAAAAATCCTATATGAAAAAAGTAGTCTTAACACTGTTTTGTTAAATAAATCCTTGTCGAATCAAGTTCTTAGATTGATTAAGAACAGGAAACGACAAGGATTTATTTAACAAAACTGTATTAAGTGTACCCTTTTTACATAGGAATTTTGGCTAGTGCTCGGATACTTTTGCTGCCGACTGTATTTGCAAAAAAAACTTGCAAAATTTACGTCATCGAAATTGCAATCGTTCCGTTTGTATGTAACCCTTAGTGTTCACTCTAATGTAAGCTGACCAATGTCCCATTTTCTGGGGACAAATGGGGACTTCCTTTATTTTGAAGGCATTTTTCCTTAAGTTTTAAAAAATTGTAGAAAGTAAATTATAAATCAATAATACTTTACTTTTAGTCGTTATTTATTAGGATCGAAAAAATGCATCAGTAATTGGATAATTATAGCAATTTTTAACTCTTTTCTTTTATTAAAGGTACTCGATCTGGTCAGCCTACTCCTAGGGCCCTAGCATATTCCAATCGACAACTGTCGCTTGGTGACAAGAACGTCATTTTGACGTCACTGTCGATGGGAGGAGCCATATCGGTAGTTTATTCACATCGCATCGACAACTTGTCACCTTTTTCCTTGTCGAAAGTGACAAGAAATTGTCGCGAGAATCTTTGCTAGTGACAAGCTTGTCGATGCTGAAAAAGGAAAGGAAAATAAACAACATGGCGGCGACGATGAGTAGAAGCATCATGGATTATAATGATTAAAATTCGATAAAGGTGAGAGAAATGAATTTTTGCATTCAATTGTTTTACGAGACGTATTTTATTATAAATAATATTGATATGTTTTGTTAAAAAGAAAGCGGAATATGTTTTCGTTTTGTTTGGATGTGATAAAATTTATTACTTTTTATGTAAACAAATTTGGAATTTTTTTATCGTAAAATAAAATAAAAGTGTATTATTTATTTTTAATGTTTAACAGATTGAGATATTTTTCTCTTTTTATGAAAGATATACAATATTTCGTTTTCTTTTTATATACATAAGGAGGATTTAAACTTAGAAGTATTACATTGTTTGTTTCAATTGTTTGAAATGATATTAAACTTTTGGAAACCCTGCTCTGTAAAATAATAATATGGGAGTTTTTAAATAAAAATGTTTCAATTAATTTATTTTTTACAACTGAAAAAATCCTGGCTTTGTTTGGAAGTATAAATGTTTGAAAACAATTGTTATTCTGACTTGTATGTACTTATTATAATATGAAAGTAAACACAAAGTTTTTATTCCTTACCTTTTAATACAAGTTTTTCAAAGGAATTTTTTTCAAACTAATGTATGCTTCCTAATACTTTATACAGAAAGATTTAAATCAAACATGTGAATTTTTCCTGATGATATTATAGCAAAGTGATATTTCAAAATTATTAATTTGTGCAAATCTACTGTCAATTTCATTTGCATTATGTTGTACCTGTGATGTATTTAATAGGTCTACAAGTATAATTAACTCACTAGGTTTTTGATGATGCAAAATTTGCTCATTAAAGTGAGAAATAATAAATAACACACTTATCATAATACTTGATCAAAAATTACAACCAATCTAGCTTAAAAAAAGAAAAAAATTGCTGATTACCTCAAATTGTATCACAAATTTGTCTATATAACATTATCTATGTAAAGTGTGTGTTTCTTAAAATGAAATTTTTGTGTTACTCTCTTTTATAAATAGTGTTTTTTGTTATATCTGAAAGTGAATGTCGTCTCTGTTATTGTGTATATATAGCAGTATTCAAATTTCATTATTAACAAGAAATCTGTTTATATTCGGTTTTATAAATAATTTTCATTTTCTGAATATTTTTGAACCAAATGTGAATAAAATAATTACCAATTTTTGATTAATAGCAGTAAGATTAAAGACTGTTTTTTAGTTTTAGAAATTGTATGTTTAATTTTTTTTAAATATAATTTTATGTGTATGCATGTTGCTGTTAAACTGACTTATTGTATGCATGAATATACTACCTTGGGGGGGGGGGATGTTTGTTAATAATTTGACTAATAAAAACAATTACAGATCATCCAAAAATTTTTTAGGTTGCACTAATGGCGGAGTGTTTCTCCTTTTAAAGCTGGTAGACAGGAGGTGCCAGGTTCAAGCCCGTATAATGCTCATCCGTGCTTATTTTTTTATGGAATAATGTCTGAATATGAACTTTGACTGTGCTATTGTGTATAAGTTCTGTAGCTCTAGAAAAAGTTCATTTTCGGAACATTTCCTGAAGACCTCCATGTAGTATGGATTGACAGATTTTTTACATTGTGTTACGTAAGTATGTTACTATTCTTTTTCTTTATTTACTATGTATTTAATACTTTTAAAAGGTGTGCATGTGTTTATATTATGTATTATAATAAATTATTACTCTCTTGCACAAAATGCTGATAAAAACATTGCGTATTATTGATGATTAATTATATTTTAATAAAATTATTTATTTTTCTTTTAGAAATTTTAAAATATAGTTTTATGTTTATCCCTGTTATTATTAAAGTTGTTTAGGTACTATAAGTACATAAGTGTAATAATTTAGCATTATTTTCATATTGAAGCAGCTGACTAATAAAAACAATTACAGGTTATAAAAATTTGAATGTTTACTTTTGACAGATTTAATTTTATCTGTTTTTATTCTAATGTCTCTATAAATGTATTACATATGACATTCTGAAATATAATTGTGTCATTAATTTTGCTTAGGAGCATTGTTAATAGTATGGAATTACTGAAAACTAAAATACAAAATTGACCCTAATAAAATTAATCAGCAAATTAGGATAAAGTAATGTATCAAAGCACAAGGGTAGTAATATTTTGAGTGGAGCATTGTATTTTTTATTTTTAATTATTTATGGTTATGAAGAAAATTCCAGCATTCAAAAATTCTTAGATTTGTAGACAAAGAACAGTAATTTGTTTTAAAATCATTATTTTAAAGTTGCAAGGTAAAATTCTAACATTTGTTTTACATAATTTATTTCATTTAACATTCACTCCACATTTTCTTTTCAAAATAGCAAAACTAATTTTGAAAATGACAATTAGGCAAATAGTTTTAATTATAAAAAAAAAAAAAAAATAATAATAATAATAATAATAATTTTTGAAAATTGTTGGTTTGAAATGTTTAAATTATTACCGGATAAATTCAAGTAATAATTAATAAAATAATTGATAAGCACTAAAGATTGTAAAAATCCCCCAACAGCTGTTTCAGGTCAAATTAATAACACAGCCTTTCATCTGGTGGAAAAAAAAAAAAGACATGAGTGCTTCATTAAAGCAGCAAATACACTTTCTCGCACTTATTAAGAAAATTAAAGGGATTTCTGCATTGGGCTTCATTTGAAATATTGTTTATTAAATTTCGGAGTAGTGATGCTATCTACCAAAGAGATAAACCAAAAGTCCGAAAACTATTTAAAGTAAGGAAAGGAAAGTAGTATTGAAAAATATTTGCATAAAAAGAATTAAATGTCTGTTTTTAGTGTGAAGCCAATGAATGTTACAAGGAATAGTATCAGGCAAGAACGGAGCAGAAGAAATATTAACAAGATTTTTCTTCCATTCTGTTCTTGCCTGATGCTTGGAAATTACTCATGTAACATTGTTTTACATTTAGCTTTGAATTTTTTAGGTTTTGTTTAATCTTATTTTTATTTTATTTATTTTATTCATTGTTTTTTATAATTCTGGTCACACCAGTATTTTTATTTAAATTCGACTTTATTTGCTTTTGCTTTCATTTAAATCAGTTTTGTGTAGCCACTTTGATAGCAGCACTCGTACCTACTTTGTTTGCCTGAGGAAGGGTCATGTCTTATTTTAACCTGAAACAATTGTTGCAATTATAGCATTTTATGGTGTTTATTCAAAGTTTTGTACTTATAACTTTTTGACGCCAGTTCTGTGGTGCTTTTTTATAATTTTATACAGGCTTTCCCACTTTGCTGATCAATATTTAAATAAATTTTCAAAAAAATAAATCACTGTTATTCTATAACTTCATAAATAAAAACTTAAATCACATCCGTGAAAATTTCTTTGAACCTCGCTTCAGGTACCTGCTGCTTTTAACAGTATTTTTACTGTCTATGCCACCTCTGTAAGTTCCCACTGCCTGCGGTAACGCCTTACCCAGGCACTTCAGTCTAGGTATTTCTCGATTGAAAGATGCAATATACTATTATTCAAGAACTACGTTTTTCCAGATGGCTATATCTCTTCATCTATTAATTACTTTAGTTTTGGCACCAGGTATTAGCAACACCTAGTAACACAATTTTCCTAACCCTTGCTCTGTAATAATAAAATTATAATTACAGTAAAATTATAATTTTGTTACTATTAATTAGATTATAAAAGTTTTACATACATTTGATTGTTATAATTTTTAATTAAAATGTCAATCGCCCTTGATAGATTAACCATTCTGAGTGCAAAATATATCAAAGATATTCATTAATATTACACGTAATACATCATTCGAAATATATTTTAAAGTACTTTTATTGAGGACTGCTAAAGTGATATAAACCGTTCAAATTCTGCATGAAACTTTTGGAGAAAACTACGGAAAACCCAGAACTTTTTTATTCTTTTATATTTTAGAGAGTTTTGAATCCCGATTCCCGCTCACATTTCGTACTAAGAATTTTTAATGTTATATAGGCCAGAATTATGCAAGTTTCGGAGAAAATCACAGATAAGTCAGACAAATCTTTTTATAAAAATGTTTATATTACCTTTGTATGTAAGCTTATAAATAACATAATTTCATAAGTAATATATTATTTTAAAAGTTGTTGGAATTGAAGAGTATATGTTGAAAATTTCTGTCGCCAGAGGGCGCTTTGATATTTTAATAATTCAATATCTAGAATTCTAATTATGATTAAATTATTTATAATACATCATTTAAAAAATTGCGGACTTTTAAACTGATATAAGCCGTTAAATTCCATACAGGAGTTTCAGAGAAAACCACAGCAAACCCAGAACACCTTTATTCCAATATCTCCAATTCTAATTATGATGCAGGCTTTCAAATTCCAATATTCCGCTCACATTTCGTATTAAGGATTTTTAACACTATTTAGCCCGCAGTTAAGCAAGTTTCAGAGAAAACAACAGAAAAATCAGACATTTTTTTTTTTATAACAATGTTTATATTACCTTTGTATCTCAGCTTCTAATTAACATAATTTCACAGGTAATATATCATTTTAAAAGTCATTCAAATTGAAATAGAAGAGTGCATATTGCAAATCTCTGTTGCGTAAGGGCGCTTTGATATTTTAATAATTCAATATCTCCAATTCTGATTTTGATTAAATTACTTATCGGGAGAAGATTAGAAGACTGTAGGCCCCAACGGGTTCGGGATTTGCCACAATCAGAATTTTCAAAGATTCATGGTGAGTGAACAGGCTGTTTGAAACCAGGAAACGTAAAGCGGCGCCTTAGTCGCCATAGAACAGAAATTTGCTACAGTTAAAATTTTCAAAGCTATTTGCACTATGAGCGAGCAAGCTGTTGCAAGTTCTAAAACGAGGATAAAGCACTGCAGGCGCCACCGAGCGGGATTTTGCTAAAGTCAGAATTTTCAAAGATCATAACAGGGTGAGTGAACAGGCTGTTTCAGATATTGAAACGAGAAGAGGGCGCCGCAGGTGCAACCGAGTTAATTTACTGTGGTTAAATTTATCAATAAAACTATTTGCATAATATGTCAATAAAGCTGTTTTAGGCCCTGAAACGAGTGGCGCCACCGAGCGAGGGTTTCGTAAAGTCAGATTTTTGATGGATCGCGAACCAGCTGGTCGCCGAAGGTGGCTAGATAAAAATATAAATTAATAAAGATATTTTATTTGCAAATAGATTCTCTTGGAAAATGTCCTAATTAGCCATGGATATTTTTTATTTAGAGATGGGGGTGTTATTAAAAAAAAATATTAAGTGAAAAATCCTATTTTATTTTAGGGCTGTGGTAGCCCAGTCAGTAGAGCGCCGGCCTCGTAATTGGAAGATTGCGGGTTCGGTATTTGAGCCGGCCAAAGACTGTCGTGTATACTAATAGTGGCTGGTGCACGTGAAATCTGTCATGGCCGCAATGTCCTCCATCTTCCCATCAAAAATTATACCTCTGGGTGTCACCGAAGCGAAAGAGCTGTCCCTTCGGTGGAGGATCAAAATTGTGATGGCATGTCTCCGGACAACCTCTAGGGGTGTGTCTCAGACCGTCGTCAATTGCCCATCTGCGCAGCACTAGTGCGACGTAAAACCCAACCATCCTATTTTATTTTAAAATTATAAAAAAAAAAAAAAAATTATGCCAAAAATAAGTAAATAGATAAGCAAATATATTTTTTCTTGCGTCAAAAAGAAAAGAATGTGCATTTTTTAAAAAGTAATAATTAAAATAAAATTGAGAAAAATCATGCTAAAGAAATAGAACGGCTTTAGTAAAGAACCCCTTTATGAAATTTGAAATTGTAACTTGTGACATTTCTCGCCAAGATCTTTACTTAAACAATTGTGTAGTCATATTAATTCATCAGCAAAATGACAACCAAAATTCAAAAGCCACCAAGTGACTCCTACGTTAAAACTATATCAAAGAAATTTTAAGAAATGAATATAGTAACCGATGACAGGGGATGATTCACAATTATTGCATGCCTTTATATGGAAGAATAGATTTAAATAGGTCCTGTCATACTAAATTAAACTCTGTTTTTTGCAAAACTTTATACCTATTACTTAGAAAACACAAATATGCTTATGGTTTTCTTTTTTTTTTAGTAATTTTTTTGACGAAACCTAAAAATTTTTGCATAACTCAACCATAATATTTTATAAATAAAAATTCAAATGACTTTCACATTTTTTTCTGGCCTAAATTATATAAAGTTTCAAAATATTTTCTTCCAGATTGTGCTTTTACAGAAATTTCTTTTGATTTTTGGTGCAACATTAAAGAAATTAAAAAAAAAATTTATAATATCCATTTGTAATTATTAATATATACAACAATAGTTAAGAATTGACTATGCACTCTTGTGGTGGGGGTTATGTGTGCGAAGATTCAAACATGCATGATAGTGATTGCTGCGGCACTGACTTTTATGCAGAAAGGAAGCAGCATACAGTGATTTTTTTTTTTTAATTTGTTTTACATATATGCGAAGAGTATATACATATGTGATACTGAGTTTTGTGCATTTTGAGAGTCATTCACAGTGAGGTAATGGTATTCAGTTTAATTGTTGTATGCAAAAAGCATACATATTTGTGTAATAGTGATTGTTGTGGTTAGAGTTACATTGAGATTCATACATAGAAAAATAGTGGTACCTAGTATTTTTTTGAATGTGCACAGAATGTACATACGTGATGATAATGATAGTTACAGTACCAAATTTGATGAACACTTTTTCTTTTTTAAGACATTACACTTATTCATGTATTAAGTTAGTTCATTAGCAATACGCATAAACTTAAAACTGTGTTTTAAATGTATTTATACACATAATTTCTAAAATTTAAAAAAAGTTTGGTGTTTACATATTAATCACATGTAAGCAATTAATCACTGCTATGTTGTTAATACAACATGTAGCTTATATGCATATTGAAATATTTATATTTATTTATGAATATTAGAGAAGTGAATCTGTAAAATATATAGCATTATCATATATGTTTATATTTATGTACATAAATATTTCGTCAATGGCGTGTGGTTAACAATGTAAGTATCAAAAGTTCTTTTAAAACAGTATTAATCAACAGTTGTTGGCGCTTTGTGTAAGAATTGTCAAAGATGATATTGCCTTTTAAAACACACTAAACACATTTCTTATAAAAAAAAATACATATTAAACATGTAATGGTACAAACAAATATTTGGTACATTTATGATAACAATCACTCTTTTGTTTTAGATTAATTGTAATTTTTTTATTAGGCATGAACACAGGTGCTTTATTTATTATTTCCATCTGTAATGTATCCTTTTATAATCGATTGATAAAGTCAAAAGAAGAAAAACAATTTCGAAATGAAGGCTTTATATTGCATACCACATGTGTAAACAATTTGCATCTGTAACAAACAGATCAAAATAAACAAATAAAAGTAATCACAGTTACTGAGTTTAACTGAAATGAAAAACTAGAAGCTAAATTTTCATTGGTCCTTAGACTGAAGAAGAAGATTTCTGTAAGCCCATCCTACTCCAAAACGTCATGGCAGGAGGGCGGGACTAGTTTTCTTGTCACCTGCATTACAAGTTAGTAGTCGAGGTGAATATGCTACCGTTTCTATCAACCCTCGACAAGAAACGGCGTTTCGACAAGAGGGTTGCGTGACGTCACAGATTTCAGGTGACAACTGTCGATGGGAATATGCTAGGGCCCCTACTCTATAATGGATACTTCGAGATAATGCTGTCGTATTGGCACAGCATATATCTCATGTTCTCCCCTACCCTACCTACTTGAAAAATTGAAATATCTGCAGAGCGGTTATTTTTATAAGTCAAAACCAGTCAAAACATAGCCAGTATGAATTTGAAGTAAAATGATTATTTTTGCGTTTAACTTATGGGAACGGCAGTTTGTTGTCTAACTATTATTTTACGTGTTAGTAATTAATATTTATAGAACTTATATTTGTTGTTGAACAAGAAATCAGTGAAGAGATCTTTGACCTCCGTATCATGAAATTTGTTTGCAGAATTGATACTGCAAATTTCAATTAAGGAACATTTTTTGAACGTTGAAATATATTGAAAAAGAAAAAGAATAAAATTAATAATGGAAGCATTAATTCCGGTTATGAATAAACTGCACGATGTCTTTAATACAATTGGTACAGATTCTATACATCTCCCACAAATAGTTGCTGTTGGTACTCAAAGCTCTGGGAAAAGTTCAGTTTTAGAAAGCCTAGTTGGTCGAGATTTTTTACCTAGAGGAGCAGGAATTGTTACTAGACGACCACTAGTTTTACAATTAGTGTATACGCCAAAAGACGATGCATCAGCTCGTTCAGATGAAGAAGGAACACTGAATTTGGAAGAATGGGGTAAATTTCTGCACACGAAAAATAAAGTTTTTTCTGATTTTAATGAAATTCGCCGAGAAATTGAAGCTGAAACCGAAAGAATGGGAGGATCAAACAAAGGCATTTGTCCCGAACCAATTAACTTAAAAATTTACTCTCCCCATGTTGTAAATCTAACTCTTGTTGATTTACCTGGTATTACAAAAGTTCCTGTTGGTGATCAGCCTGAAGATATTGAAACACAAATAAAAGAGTTAATTTTGCAGCACATTAGTAACCCAAATGCTATTATTTTAGCGGTCTCTCCAGCTAATACTGATTTTGCTACATCAGAATCTCTTAAATTGGCTCGTGAAGTTGATCCTGATGGCAGACGCACTTTAGCAGTTGTAACCAAATTAGATTTGATGGATGCTGGAACTGATGCTGTTGATGTTTTATGTGGAAGAGTCATTCCTGTTAAACTTGGGATTATTGGCGTTGTTAATAGATCTCAGCAAGATATCATTAATAATAAAAGTATTGATGAAGCTGTTAAAGATGAAGCTTTGTTTCTGCAAAGAAAATATCCAGCTTTAGCTGCTAGAAATGGGACAAACTTTCTTGCAAAAACTTTAAACAGACTTTTAATGCATCATATACGTGACTGCTTACCAGATTTAAAAACTCGTGTAAATGTTATGATATCACAATTTCAGTCTTTATTACATTCATATGGTGAAGCTGTAGATGACCAAGGACAAACTTTGTTACAAATTATCACAAAATTTGCATCTTCTTATTGTGCTACAATTGAAGGAACTGCCAGAAATATAGAAACGTCTGAATTATGTGGTGGTGCTAGAATTTGCTTTATATTTCATGAAGCATTTGGACGTACGTTGAGTAGTTTAAATCCACTGAGTGGGCTGAGTCAAATTGATATACTAACAGCTATTAGAAATGCTACTGGCACCAGACCTGCTCTTTTTGTTCCTGAAGTGTCATTTGAGTTGCTAGTCAAACGTCAAATTAGGAGACTAGAAGAACCTAGTTTAAGATGTGTAGAATTGGTACATGAAGAAATGCAAAGAATTGTACAACATTGTGGAACTGAAGTTCAGCAAGAGATATTTCGTTTTCCTAAATTGCATGAAAAAATTGTCGACGTAGTAACTCAGTTGCTTAGACGTCGTTTGCCTTACACCAATGCAATGGTTGAAAATTTAGTTGCTATAGAATTGGCATACATAAATACAAAGCATCCTGATTTTCATGGTGATGCTGCCTTGGTTGATACTTTAGCAAAACAATTTGAAGAAAAAGATGTAAATATGATGAAAAAAAGTGATAATCCTAATATGAATTTTGCAATGCAAAAATTTGATATGAATTCAGATATGTCTGATAAAATTGATAATAAATTTGATGTGAAAACATCTAAGTTCACAGATTCAAGTCTTCATTTAAGTAAATTTAGTGGTAGTGATTCTAATTTAGCCCAGAGTACAGGTAGTAAATTAGTAAATCGTCCTAGAAACTTTTCAGTATCCAAGTTTGAAGTCTCTAAAGAAAGTATTGAATCTTTAAATGAAAAGTCAAATATGCAGCATGTACACAATCCTCAAAATCTTAACATGACAGCTAGCCCTGTAAAAGCTGTAAATTTACTACCTGAAGTACCTAACAGCCATACAAGAAAGCTGTCTGCCAAAGAGAAGAAAGATTGTGAAGTGATTGAACGTTTGATTCATTCATATTTTATGATTGTTCGTAAAAATATACAAGATACAGTACCTAAAGCAATTATGCATTTTCTTGTTAATCATGTTAGGGATAATTTACAAAGTGAACTTGTAACACATTTGTATAAACATGATCAGTTTTCATCAATTTTGCAAGAATCTGAACATATTGCTGTGAGACGCAGAGAAACTGCTGATATGTTAAAGGCTTTGCAAAAAGCTAACCAAATTATCAGTGAAATTAGAGAAACCCATATATGGTAACAGTCACTTTCATAGATGTTGATGTAATTCTTAGTGTCGCACATCTGTGAAATTTATAAGTAGAATATTTATTTTCTTGTTCTTTGCCTTGTGTGTTACTGTTTAAAGCTGAAAAAAATTATAATCATGAAATATTGTTCACTCAGGACTTGAAAAATCTCAATTTTTTTACATGAATAATTGGGCATGTTAGTCTGGAGAATACATGCCCAAATTAAATTTTTACATGCCTAAATATTATAATCAAATGCATATTAATAAAAACATTCACATATTCTATGAAAAGAATTTAACAACATTATATTGACATGTTTTATTTCAATTTAATTTATGTAAAAGTTGTAGACAAGATATGCTATATCTTAAAATTACTTTTGATTAAATATTTGCATGCCCAGCTGGGCATGTAAGGAGGAAAAATTACATGCCCAATTTGAATTTTTACATGCCCTGGGCATGTCAGGCAATATAATTTTCGAGCCCTGTATGTGTTCACTAAATGTTTTTATGTAGAATGCGATAGTATTTGAGTTCTTCATAATGAATTTTTAAGAATAAACTCAAAATTTTTATAACTTTTATAAAATTGGTCATGGCATAAACAAATTTATTTTTATTGTAATTTTATGCAGGATATTTTCTTTTATCTCACAAATGTTGTGTTAAACTGACCAGAACATTTCAGAAATTTATTTCAATAGTAATATGAGTGTTGTATAATAAGAAGTCTAGCATATCTTTTCAGATCTGTTGAAATTATTTAGTATTTTTTCCCCTGTAGTAATTTGCTAAATCAATTACTTAATTTTTATATTTGAAACTTATATCTTGCTGAAGTTTCACTATTATTGTTTGAAACAGTAATAAAAATTGGAAATAATTAATAATTGTTTGTTTCATTGGCATTTTACTTCTTCATTTTCTTTATATCTTTTAAGTATGATATTTTATTATTAATATAGTTTAATTCTCTATGTTTCTGTAGTAAATATTAATAATAATGCTATAGATGTTTTTGTGCATTTTCTTCTTTTAGTTCTTTCAATTTTCTTCTTGTGTTTTAGGGACGGCTTTGGAGAAAAAGCCTTCCAATTTAACATATTAATACTGTTTTGGATTCGGAACATATGGTAGAAAGTAGATAAGTGATGCATGTGCTTTGGCAATTACTGTGAGGAACTGAGTCTAGGCCTTTTTTCTTCAGCGATAGCAGCAGAAATGTACAGTGAAACTGTAAATCATTATGCAGATGCAGCTGAAGTCTGAGAGTAACTTCTTGCAAAATGCTTCACTTTTCGAAGTAAATTAAACTCCCGATTATCTGTGAGCTGATTATATCCTCGCGTGCAGGTAAAGGTCAAGATCAACACAAAGGATTTTTTTTTTTTTTTTTTTAACAAGAAATGAAAACAAATTATTGCTTTGTTTTTTAAAGAAAAAAGTGAATGTTACAAAGAACTATGTTGCTTTTATTTTATTTTTGTACAGTATAGTATGCTACCATACATGCCAATATTTTAATTTGTTTCTTGGAGTATTGTCAGCACCTATCTCTTTTCCACACCACTTTTCTTCAACACTATTTTTCTTCTTATTTAATCATAATTATATATTTGAGAAAATTTTCACTTGAAATAAAGAGGTGTATTAAAAGACCAGGTGTTTACCAAACTTCAGAATAAATTAAAGTATTGGTATGTCTGCAGTGTAGTGTTTAATTTAGTGCATGGGTTAGCTTCCAGATTGTTGCTTAGCTTTATCATAAATACATTTTTTTTGTTTATTTATACTATTTTTATGTCCAATAGTATGGAAAATATTTTTACTAATGTTAAATGTTTTCATTGTTTGTAACATGTTTTATATGCAATACATTAGAATTCTTGAGCTAGAATATTTATCTCATTTACCCCTCATTTCTAGCATTTTTTGCAGTTTATCCACGTAACCTCCCCTCCTGTGACACTCAATTCCAAAGATAATTGGGAATTGCTGTGTAACTACAATCTCCAAGTGCATTTATTAATTAAATTTTTGATTCATTGTCAAACTGAATCATTTTTATAATATCAGGGTTTTCCCATGGTCCTTAAAAGTCCTTAAAAAGTACTTGAATTTCATTTTCTTTTTCAAGGGCCCTTGAAAGTACTTGAATTTTGTGCAAAGTCCTTGAAAATCCTTGAATTTTCCACTCCAATAGACGGGCTTAGCACGAATTCTGTCAAGGCTAAACTATCTCCATCTCCACATGCGCACGCCATTGTCTAACATAATGATTTTGTCATAAAATTCTTATTTCATTATCTTGCTTTTGCATACGATTTGAACTTATTGTTTTTTTTTTTTTGGCCAGTCTCATACCTGTTTGATGGCTTGGTCATTAATTTTGAGCAGAAAGTGACTAGACCAGGACTCAAACCAAAAAACTCTGGAATAATAATGATTCCAAATCTTGAACTAATCATTTTTTGACTCTTGTAAAATTTAATTTGGTCAATCCATCAAAAATGTATTGTGACAACAGGAAAAGTTATTCTAATTATAAAAATATATATATATATTACTAATGAAAGTAGTTACTAAAGTTTTGTGTATATGCCTAGCGTTCTGCAATTTTCCCCTAGTCCTTGAAAAATTTCAAATAGGCCTTGAAAAGTCCTTGAATTTTTTTCTTTTTTAAGAGTGGGAACTCTGAATATTTATTTCTAGTATAAATTTTGTTTTATAAATTTTTTGCGTCGCAGAAAAGAATAGTTTATAAAATTTTGCATAGTAAGATTGTTATTTTAAGGACTTGTATACTTCTTAAAAAAGCATTGATGTCACATACATAACATTCTCAAGTAAAAAGCTATTATTATGACATAAAAATAATAATACTTATCTATTAAAAAATACTTAAGTTTATTCATCCTTATTTAATAATTATAATTAACAAATATTTCATATTATAATATTTGTATTGTTGCGAAAGTGCATAGGCTTGCCTGGCTTCGAAATATTGGGGGGGGGGGGGCATCTGAGGTCAGAGCCCTATTAATGCAGGGGCACATGCCCAGGCCCTGAGTAGAAGGGGCCCTGAAAAGGCCCCTTTGCCTTTCTTGCTCCTAAAAATGACAAAAAGTAGAAGTATCATAAAATGCAAAATTCTGTCATGTTAGACCCATATGCAGTTGTATGTACTTTTTCTGATTGTTGCAAAGTGCGAAGGGGCCACGAAAGTATGTGTGTCCCGAGCCTCACATGAAGTTAATCAGGTCCTATCTGAGATATATGCAAAGTGGAGGAATATTCTTTGTCAAAATAAATTTAAGCAGATATAATGATGTCTGTGTGTATGTATCACAATAGCACAGGCTGGGTTTTAATTAAATAACTGTATTAACCCCTTCAGACCCGAATTTTTTGTCGTTTAGGAAAAAATTATTTTTATACTAAAATTAACTTAATTCATGTAAATGAAAGCAACAATATACTTTTTACAAAAATATTTACTCATTTATATATAATTTTTAAATGTACATTTTAATGGACATATGGTCCTTATTCAAAATTTGTAGCATAGGAGATCTTGAGTGATATTTGTATGAAAAAAAATTATCTTACTATATTATAAGTAATTTATTATTATATTATAAATAATTGCTTTTGAATAAGAAGTTATATATATATAACTATTATTTTCTGTGAAATCTTTCAAAACAAGTCCTCTCTTTTACTAAACACAAATGGATATGACGTTTGTCACAATAAAAATGTGTCCTTCCTTTGCATAATGGCATCTTGCATCGTGTTGCTTTTTTTTTATCATCGACTTGGGGCATATGGTCCACATTATCGTGTTGAATTTCTCTTATTGGTCTTTTCTCACAGCAACGAAATTTTCTTTTTCTGTCCGGTGTAATTTCTTCTTCACTTTTTGAAGGACGACCACGTTTCTTTACATTTACAAGCTTGTTCTTATAAATTAAACTTTTGGAAACGTGCATAAGAAATTCCAGTACATTCGTATGCGTGGGAACTTATTTAGACATCCAATCATAATATGTAATCCAAATAAAGTTTCAATTTTAATAACATTTGTTGGTTTGAATCGAGTTTGTCCTTGTTGAAGTGCGTTTATGTTTGTACATTCGGCCATCTGTTCAAAAATTTCATCTGTTATATATTTAGAAAAATATTACATAGGATCCAATACAATAGAATCGCCAATTTTGTCATTCTCTATCCATTCGAATTTTGGTACATCGGGTGTTTGTTTCCTCCATCGTACTCTTTTCTTATTTCGAAAACCTTCTGTAGTGGGCTATGGATTTAAAATTTCATCTTCTCTACTGTCTTCGATTTCCTCAACTTCCCGTTCTCTTCTTACTCTTTCATCTTCACCAACTTCATCTTCACTTTCTTCTATATCATCAATATCCGAATCATCCCCATTTTCCAACAATTCTAATAGTTTATCTGCATATTTTTCGTTTTCTAAATTAGATTTATTTAGTTTCTTATTCATCTTGAAGGATAAAATAATCTGCAAAAATATTTTCAAGAACTGTATGTCTAACTATTACTCGCAAAAAATTCAAATCGAAAACTTTGTACAGTGTTTCCACTGACTGGGACAGGATGTACATATTTTTTATAGAGGTTATAATACGAAGCCAAAGTAAATATCTTTTGTACAATTTCATTATTACATAGACCCATACATACTTTAGTGATGTGTATATGTTTTGACACTCATTTGAAAAAATAAGAACGAAAAACTAACAATATTTGCAACTTACTGCTGTCACGGCCATTCGAATTTCAAACTACTCACATAAGAAGCACTATAACTCAACACGCAAAAATCAGATGGCGTTATAGACGTTATTCTTTCATGTTAGATGATCACTTGTAGGTACATTAGGTGTTGAAACGAAGTTTAAACCTATACAGCATAAAATACAGTACGAAAAGTGTTATGTACATTACAATGTGCATGGGGACCGAAGGGGTTAACACGAATATTAAATATTATTAATTATTTTTACATACAAATATAAATTTCATGGAGTGACCTTTTTTTTTTTTTTTAATTTATGTGCATGGTGTTGATAATTAACTGAATACACACACACGCACATATTTATATGTTTTTATTTTCTATATCTGTGTACATAAAAAGGAATGACTGTCTCTGTGCTCTGGAGCTCAGTCTACTGATTGCAGATCTACAAAACTTGACAAAGGGTTACCTTGAACTCTGCTGGGATGCACCTCATCAAGATTATTTTCGAATCTGAATATCAGTGCTGCCAACTCTCCCGTTTTTCACGGGAGACTCCCGTTTTTTAATCCTATCTCCTGTTTTTCCATTTTAATGTGTATTTCTCCCGTTTTTCTAATATTTTTGATAAATCGAACTAAAAACGCTAATTTTTGACAATTGGTAGGTGCCATCTTTTCAGATTTACGAAAGCCTTTCAATTCACAATCTTTCTCCATCCACAACAATGTCGATATTCATTTAAAACTTACATTATGAGATTTTAGAATCTCTAAAGAAACAGAATCCTTCAATATTTCTTGCTCATGTAATTATTTTTAATTTGTGCAGAGACCATAGAAATAAAATGATAGACCGGGGTTTCACTGCATTATTATTTATTGTATTTATCAAGAAAAAAATAGTAATATTTTAGAAAGGATAAAAATTAATAATTATTTTTATTTATTTCTTTTCTTTTCTTTATTGTATTTTTTATTAGAAAATATTTTTGTGTTTAAAACATTTTTGCATTGTGTATTGGAAAACATTTTATTTATTTGTTGTAATGTTTGGAACCAATTGGAAGTATAGAAAAAGGAGCGAGTTGAAATTCAGTCAAATTAAAGTGTCGAGGAAAAGCGTTGCTACAGGCAGTGGAAACCCTATGCAGCACGGACGCGAAAAGAGCTGTCGTTAGCAACGTAATGTGTACCTGAAACAAAATTCAGAGAGATTTCAATGGATTTTTTTTTTTTAGTTTTTATTTATAAAGTGGTAATATTAAATAATAATAGTTCAATGTTTTTGAGATGCATTTAAATATAGCGGGCGTATCTTGCTGGTAATGAATACAACAAAATTAGTTGATTTTTTATCCATACTCCCCCCTCCCCCCCAAATCCTCAAAATAAAATTTATAATGTCTTATGTCTATAAACATTGAAATTTTAGCAAATAGGTTGATTACACACAATGTATTATGAGAAACACATGAATAAACTAAACATAGAAACTGCAAAATAAATAAATATGAAATTGTTAGTCTGATAAAAATAATAAAAATATGAAATTGGATAAATAAACTTAAGAGTTCGCAATTAAAATAAATAAGCCCTGTATAATTTTTTTAAACAACGCAGTATAAATTTCATCAAAGCAATTAAAAATAATCTAATAATAAAAAAAAAATTAACAAAACTGAATTAAGATATCAAAATATCAATTTGAAAAATAAATAAAATAATTATGTAAACACTAATTCTATATAAAGAAAATATATCTTAATTTTCTGCAGTTCGGTGCTAATAGCAAATTAAGTATCAATAAAAATACCTTTAAATTAAGTTACTAATTTTAGTTTTCATGAATTCAGAAATTAGGACAAAAATTTTACAATTTGAATGTTATTTTCTATCATCCAGACCTGAAAAATCCTTATCATTACTCATTAAATAATACAGAATTTTAAATTTCGCTTTCACAATCAGAAAATTCATGAATTTTCTGAATTTCGGCAGTATTCTAACTTTCAAATCCAAAAATGTAAAAAGAGAATTAGAAAAATTTAATATTTCAAGATATTTCAGATACAGAAAATAATAATAGTAATAACAATTCAGAACATCTAAAATTCTAGCATATTTCACATCAAACACAAAAAATGATTGGGAGAAGGTGAAAGATTTATAATTTTGAGATAAAAAATTTACGATTTCAAAATTAATTTACATCTTCAAATGCCTAAAAAATTTTTAGGTAAAGGAAAAAATAAAGAAATTCTGATTATTTAAATATTTGATGTGGTTTTCGGATCAGCAAGCTCATATTTTTTTTTTTTTTTTCTCTCTCTCTCTTATTTTTTTTCTCCTATGACGGCTGAACTTATAATTGGTTCACAAAATAAAGAAATACTTTACATTTTTGCCCTGGATCTTGATAAGCATTCCTTAAATTCTCACTAGTTGTAATCTATTTAACATTTTCAGTTTATTTTCTTCTTTTTTTGTTCATCATTTTTCAAAACACTGTCAAGCTCACAATGCATTTAAAAAATTTTCTGTCTAGATTTTATGACAGACTTATCCATTTCAATAAATACTTCAGTTTAATATTATGAATTTAAAAAAAAATATACATATCCATAAAATTCAGAACAAAAATAAACTAAACTAAAAAAAATAAACATAAATAAAATAAATTCAAAACAAAAATATTACACCAAACTGTCGCCTATGATGATCATTAGCCTAATCTAATCAGATCACCTGCTTTTTCATATCTGCCTTTCTTTAAAATTCATGGAGGATGTGCGTGTGTGTGTATGTGTTTGGGGGGGCGGGGGGGGGGTGATACACCATATGCAACAATTTTGGCATTGGAGAAAAACACGTTCTTTAAACTAAACAGATAACACACTAAGTTGGATTTCCAAGAATTAAAGCTTTTCCCTTTTTTCTGATAATCAAGAGTAACATCCTAAATTTATTTAGTAAGTACTTGTCTAATTAACATTAATATGGAAAAAATTATCATAGCATGTCGAAAACAAACCAAGCCAAACATATATCTATTTAAGTCACTTTATTTCAATATTTCTGTCAAAGTTGCCGTGATCCAAATTTGTCATAACTTAGACATGTCCAAAGAGGTTACTTTAAAATATCCCGACAGTTTAGAAACCTATTTGTCATCATTAGGAGATAATGACCCCGATTTTCGTTTTTCTATCAATAGTTTGTCATTCAATACAAAGCAAGCTGCTTGTGTTGATTGCTTTTTAAGCTGTCCAAGATAGTAACAAATATTCATTATAGGGAAAGAAAAGGATAAAGAAGACCCTCGGGCTAAAATTCCCTGGCTTTTGAAGACTACACTTGTTCTTCTCTTCTTCACCCCTTGCAGATATCATCCAGGAAAAGCATAAACAGGGTGGCTAGCAGTCAGGGAAAATCATAGAATCAGGGAATTTCCTTTAAAGTCAGGGAATTTTAACAAATTTCGGGAAAATAAGCTATATTAATCATTAAATTATTAATGATATTTTAAATCACTAAGTTTTTTTGCTAGTGTCGTGAAATTTTCATCGAAAATAAACGTGAGAGTCAGGGGAAAATGGAGGAAAATCTCGAAAAATAGTCAGGGAATTTCAAAAGGTTTAAATGCTAGCCACCCTGATAAAGAATTATAACAATTATCTCCAACCAAGAACGATGATAATTCACGATAACTGTGTAATAGATTTTCCTTGTACCAGGCAAGAGGTTTTTTTGTGCTTTCATTAAAAGAAAGGTACTTTAAATTTGCGATGCCTTTTAAACCCCTAAAAAACACATAGTGGAAGGGGGTATTCCAGAAACGTTTTAATTGCAATAAGATCGTCTGACAGTACGCATATGTTTGGTTAAAAAACTTAGTGCTGATTTCCTTTTCCTATGCGACGATGGTAAAAATATTTTTCCAATCACCCCCTCCCACACACACACATGCACAATTTAGAGTTAATTTTGTGTTTCACAAACACATAATTTAGAGGGGTTTGAAGAATAGTCTCACACTTCAAAGAGATTTTAACCTTCTTTTAAGTTTAAAATTAGAGGGTTTAGAAATATTTTTGGAGGGGACTGCCCATGCAGATGAAATTTTTTTGGAGGGAGGGACACATACCCCCTGTCCCCCCATCAGGCACGCCTGTGCAAAAGTGCATAAATGATATAGTATCTATTTGTTTTTTTCTTCTGCATTTTTAAAAATGGGTAATTAAATAGATAAAAATAATAATAATATATTAATTCAATAAATTACCTTACATAAATCCTTACTATGGTCGAGCTTCATATATATATTTCGGTCACCTAACGGTGCCATCATCAGTTCACTCGGCAAAAAATGATTCTAAGGCGCTAAGACTGGACGGTTTGTTTACTTGTTTCTTTCTTGACCTCTTCACTTCTCTTGTCTTCTTTAAACAGCTGTTGCCACTCGGGAGGAATTATGCTATGTTCGATATCATTGACATTGTTATTATTGGTTAGTATTTCGATAGATTCTCTTTTGAGGGCATAATGGTGAGAGTTGTACGGGGCTATTTTTTGAAAGTTAATAGAATCAATGTTAATTGGGTTAGTATTGTTAGTTCTTGAGAAAGCTGTGGAATGTCTATTGTATTTTAAGTCGGTAATATGTTCTGAAATACGGTCTTTTATTTTTCTCTTAGTCATTCCTATATATGAGGCTTTATTTTTATTTTTATTTTGGTATTGGAAGTCTATTTTATAAATGCCGGCTGTATGTTTAAAATCTATTGAGTCTTTTTCATTTCGAATACGCTGGTAAATATTTTTGTTCGGTTTTTATTGGAATGTTTATATTGTTTTTGGCGGCTTCATTTTTAATTTTTATGGCGGCTCCTTTGCAGTATGGGATTGCGGGTGTGAAGAGTTTTTTTAGATTTTTGGGCATTCGGAATATTGTTAAGAGCTTTAATACGTATTTAATATTATTTATTTTTTCTGAAGATTAAAATTGTCTTCATTAAATTTAATAATGTCAATGCAAATAATCATTTAAGTAATAAGATTTTTTTTCGTTCTTTATTTATATATATATATAAACATTACTGCAATAGTGATTCTAAATATTCATTGTCTTTTGAAAATTTTCCTTTATTTTTGTGTAAATATTTAAGCATAATTTAAATAAACAATATTTAAACTTTTATGTCAAGCAATTTTTATACCAAAAAAAAATTCTATATTTATTAAATAAGTTATTTTACTTAACAAGTTAGTACATTTTTCATTTAATGAAACCTTCTCTTGAATTCATTCCACATTTCTTTCCTACCCCCCCCCCCCTTCTCTTGGAATCAACACTAACTTTCTTTAGACTTTGTTGTAACTTTAATTATTATTATTATTTTTAAGGTATATAATTATATATATACCTATATATATTGAGAGAGAGATTTCACATTCAAAAATATAATTTAAGTTCTGCCAATTGAAAAGTGATTTTATCTGTCTTCATTGTTGCTGTTACAAATGTACCTTTAAAATAACCATTTTCTTCCTCTCTCTTTTTCTTTCCATATGTGAACAAACCAAATTATTCATGCTATTAGTGAAATCACATAATAAAGTATAATATGTACAATTTTTTTTTTTTTAATTACAAAAGAATCTTTAATAATCATATGCAGTGCTGATTGTCTGTCAGTATTGAATACAGCATCTAATTCATTTCCTTGAATGATTTAATTAATATGACACACACACATACAAATTAATAATAATAATAAAATTTAAATTTAATGAAGGAAAAAAAAAATAAGAGAGAGAGAAATAAGGAATAATAATGCATGCTACAACATAAATATGTTTTTCAATTACAGATAAACACTGTCATTTGAAAAAACTGATGAATAAAATGCAAACATGAACATGTAAACCTTTACAAATTTTTAAAAGGTGAAAACAACATATAAACAACAGGGTTGGCTTTTTGACATTTAAAAACTGGTTTTTAACGTTACAGCAGTGTTAGAAATAAGAATTTTGAAATTAGTCTTCAAAATGACGCCTGGATTAAATTGTTTGAGTGTCAGAATGAAAAATGTAGGTGTCATCCATACTTGAATATGTATATTAAAAAAATAATAATAAAGCATCAACTTGTAACTAATACAGTTCCCGCCGCTTATTAAAATCACATTCGTTCTCCACCAAAGTGATTTTATTAAGCGGCTGATTTTTATATCCGGCGAATGTTTTTGTACTTAAGGAAAGGTATTACTTCCCTGAATTTCGAAAGAAACTTTAAAAGGTAACGAATAATGGAATTAGCAAACAATATTAATTAATTTTTGGTAGATAATTAACTAATTGTTTCTTCGATATGAGTAAATTAAACGCATTGTAAGTTCCCGTGCACTTTCGTTAGAGGAAAATCATCATTACTTTACCAAAAGTTCATGCTGTTCTCATAAATTTAAAATCTTTCCGTTTAAACTTCATGAATTATAATAACTTCAAAATAAGAACTAGAATTTGCCTTCTAATAATTAGAAAAAAATCATTTCAAATCAAATTTGTATTTTATTACTGTGCTTTGAAAAATACGTTCCTTGAAATTGTTACGGAGATAAGTTGCGGGGCCGTGTTTAATTTGTAACTGTGCTGCAAGTATAAAATCTTGAACAATGAATGATAACGGAGGGTTTGTTGTGCTTTAATTTCTTTTTCTATATATATATAAAAAAAAAATCACAATGTAAAGAAATTTTTTTTTTAGTGAGCATAAATGATATTTTTGGTTGCTGAAAAGATATTTTTGAGTTTATTAACCGGCGATGCTGATTTTATTAAGCGGCGGCTTTAAAAGTAGTTTGTATTGATTTGATTCCGGTCTTGGCGATTTGATCATATTAAGCGGCTGATTTTATTAACCAGTGATTTTTATTAAGCGGCGGTTACTGTATATGCAAGATAAATGAAATTTATGTAAAGAATGTGAAACATTGACAATATTAAACGTCCATATTTAAAATCACAAATTCATTCTTCGCCCAGAAGAAATATTCTACTATAATTTAATGGCGTTTTCTGAGCAGAAATCTTCTAATTTAGGGCCGTTTAATTTAATCATTAACAAATCGTCAACCACTTTCGTAGAGATACAGTTTCTTAAATCCGTTTTATTAGGTTCAATTGACTGAACCCCCTCTCACATTCGGAAGTACTCAGTGGAAAAATTAACAAAAACTGTAGAACTCTTATATTCTTATACAGCTCGGGGGATTTTATTTCGCTTAAAAATCTGCCAAGCTACCAGGCAGGAAAAGGTGGCTTTTGATTTTGCTCACACTAGAAATTCTTTAAATTCCTCCTTTATTGCTTCTTGATCTATTTTCAGATTAAAAGGTAGAGCAACTGTAAATTTTATTAAAGAATCAGTCAATTGGTCTATCTCACTTTCACATACATAACTAGTGTTGAAAATATTCCAATGCTGCAACACATTATTTTGTTCAATAGTTTTATATCTGTTTTCCAGCGTTTCTATGATATTTTGGCATACAATCCTACGGTCTTCTGTGAAACAGCTCATTTCATTAACATTATTTTTTAACTCGATACCTTTATATAAATAAATATTTTTATTTTTTGCCTTCAGCTCACTTTCTAATTTCAAAAGAGATGGCCCACTCTTAAGAATCATGTCTGAGATTTTATTTTCGGTGGATATTAAGCCAACCTGAACATTATTTACAGTTAAAAACTTCTGTTGCGATAGTTCTTATAAACACTTCAAAGTATTTGTGACTCAAAAAAGAAAATGAACTTCAAAAATCTCAATGATATCATTTGTTTTAAATAAGCCTTCAATTTTGCAACAAATTTTTTTATCATCATCAACAGAACTTGTATTTTCCATGTACAAAACAACTGCAGGAAAATTATTTATCAAAACTTTGAATGCTCGATTTCTTGATTGGAGCCATCTAATTCCATGCAATCCTACATGACGCAAAATATTTTAATGCAAAAGTTAACTAACAGTGTTGAGCTCTCGTGTTCTTTTCACACTTATGATAATAGGAAAAAATTCCTTTCGCAAGATCCTCTAATATTTTAACAAATCTGGTGTTCTTTTATGCGTCAGCAACCACCAATTCCAACCTGAGCGCTAAGCAGTGATTATTAGATATGATGAGGAAAAAATCCAGGTGTCAAGTATGGCACCTATGATTGGAATTTTAGGCATCAAAATGAAAAAACTGGTCGCAAAATACGACTAACGACCGCTTATTTCTAACCCTGCGTGACAGGTGTCAAAAACTGGTTTAAACTGTCGAAAACCATATATGAAAAATGAAAACTAATTTAAAGTAGTTTTATGCATATTTTTAAGTTGCAATGTACTATGTATACAGGGTTGCTACGGTACCTGGAAAACCCAGGGAATTTCAAAATTTATTGTAAAACCAGGAATTTTGAAATTTTTTGGAAAAACATTGGAAAATTTTTTCATAATTGAATATAAAATTTTTAGTGTTTTATGATGAATCAATTATGGTTTTTTCTCCAACTATAGTAAGTTAATAAAATTAATAAACCCTAAATATGTTCAGTTGACTTATAAACATGTTATATTCTAATGCTGCATGATTGCGTGTCATCTATTTTACTTCTAAAAGAGACAGGGAATTTTTTCTCCTAATTTGTGTAACAACCCTGGTATATAAATTAACGTTGGTTATATATAAAACATTTACCTTTTTTTCCTTCCAAAAAAAGAAAAAACATTATGTTAGGAAACTTAACAGTGCATCATTTCATGGGAAGAGCGAACGTTTTAAATCTATGTGAAAAATACCAGAGCTGGGAATTGAACCTGGGCCCTCTGCTTCACGTGCGGATGCTCTACCACTGAGTTACCAGCTCGGCATTTCCCACATAATGTTCGTTGGTAAGGTCACCGAGTCTGCAAACACAGCTATATCAAGTGACAATATTAATCGTGGCACAACTCCAATAGACTAAGAATCTTTGATTTCAGTGATTTAAACTCAGTGACCTTGCCAACGAATATTATTTTGGAAATTCCAAGCTGGTTATCAGCCAGGGTAGCTCAGTGGTAGAGCATCTGCTAGTTAAGCAGAGGGCCCGGGTTTGATTCCCAGATCTGGTATTTTTCACGTAGTTGGTATAAAAATCAGCCTTCCACTCCAATTTATCTGAAATGAATTTTCAAGGTTGATCAATAAAATTTCGTGGTCTATTAGAGTTGTGCCATAATTAATATTGTCACTTGATATAGCTGCGTTTGCAGACTCGGTGACCTTGCTAACGAATAGTGTGTGGGAAATGCCGAGCTCGTTATCAGCCAGGGTAGCTCAGTGGTAGAGCATCTGCGTGTTAAGCGGAGGCCCCGGGTTCGATTCCCAGCTCTGGTATTTTTCACATAGTTGGTATAAAAAACAGCTTTCCACTCCAATTTATCTTAAATGTATTTTCATAGTTGATGAATAAGATTTCTAAATTATTATATTTTAGTTTATTATTGTTATTATTATTTTTTTTTTTAATAATTGAAATTTGGTTAACTGTTAACCATGATTTCCATTGTCTACATTCAGAAAGGAGCTATAGATTATAGATCAGCAAATTTCACAGAGTTGACTGTAATTTATTTACAGAGATGAGAGTAGGGAATAGAGAAAAAGTCTGCAAATGTGCGCAAAACTATTTTTTTTTTTTTTTACTAAAGAAGAAACAAATATAAAAAATCATACTTTCCATAAACAAATATAGAAAATATATGAAAACATTGTTCAAGAACATGTCAAAACAAAGAAAATTAAAAGTAACAAAGATATTTAGAAATAAAAAATTTGAAAGTT
Organism: Salticus scenicus; assembly: GCA_963930645.1. Lineage (NCBI taxonomy): Eukaryota > Metazoa > Arthropoda > Arachnida > Araneae > Salticidae > Salticus > Salticus scenicus. Next base: position 53,204,340 of record OZ005658.1, on the reverse strand, counting down.
ACTTTAAAATTTTTAAGAAAAGTCTGGAATTCCTACAAAAGTGTGAAGAATCTCATCAATGTATTTAGTAACTGATATTAACTTTTCCTTCTGTTGGTCATTTTAATTTAAAATTATTTGACTTTTTTTTTTGGCTATGTTTCTTTTCTGTTTTGGCATTTGGCAATTTCAATCTGGCAATCCTATGTTATGTTGATAAAGTCAGTTATAGTAGTTGTATGCTAGTTGTAAAATAAATCTCAATTTAATAGATGATTTCTTCTTCAGGAGCAAAATACAGGGGTGTTTGTGTTCAGGGGTTCCCTCTGATTTCAGGGTTTTTAATCAATCCATTTGTATTTTCATATTTCCTAAAAAATTACCTTTTGTTGTTATCAGTTGTTGATTTGTCATCTAGGTGTCATGTGGACAAATTCTAAAGAGATTGAGTGCTTGTGGTCGAAATAATTTGAGTATCATTTGATATTCCAGGGTCTTTTTTTATTTGAGACTTTAATTTTCAGGGTTTTTACCTTTGAGTCACAATCACCCCTGAAAATAGCACATGTATTTTTCTCATTACATCAAAGAAAGAAAAGCTGACCTTGTTTTTAGCGAGGTACATCTGTTTAATTATGATTCCTGAAGAAGATATTTAAAGATCATAAAGATATTTAAAATTTATTATGTCTATTTTGCTTTTGAGACAGCTGTCGATGATTTCTTAATTTATGCTGTTATTACCAAATTAAATATTTTTATTATTTCAAACCCAGTATTTTGCTGCTTCATTTTCTAGCAGGGTACGGCGATTTAAATCAGCTTGATTAAAATCACGATTAAAATCGTGATTAAAATCACTTTGATTTTTTTAAAAAAATCATTGATTTAAATCAAAAATAAAATTTTACAATTTTGGGTCAATATGTAGTTTTATATAGTCTTAGAACATAAGAAAACTTGAACTTACTTGTTATTTACATCAAATACCCAATCCCCCCCAAAAATAAATAAAATATATGTTTATTAATTTTAAAAATGATTCTTTTAATTTTCTACAACTCTATCTTTGTCTTCTATTCTTATTTTGAAGCTAACTACGTTCATTTGCAGCCAATTTTTTTTTTTTTTTTTTTTTTTTTTTTATACAAAGCCTTAAATTCTCTGCCCTAAGTGTTTTTTTTTCTTTTAAGGATAATAAATATTGTATCATCTGAACAGAAGCATTTGATTTGTCTGTCACTCTGTCCTTCATGTTTAATTTTTCTTATTTCTAATTCTGATTACTATGTTTTTCAACTGACCAAGGCATTCTTAAGCAATTTTTCCTTTTTTACTTAGGCTTTCATAAAATTAGAAATGAAATGGTAATGGCCTGGCTAGTTGTTGCAGTTTTCTTAATTTTTTAAAACTTTAATCTTTTGAAAAAATCTTAGAATTTATATGTATTTTATTGGTAATAAATTGCACAAACTAATGTGTGTATTATATATACATATAAATATTATATACACATTGAATTTCCTTTAATTGAAAAATTATTCTCCAAAAAGTTTCTCTTCAAACAATTTGTTAATGTGATATTTAAGATGTTTTAATATGTAGATTTTAATGACAATAATAATAAAAACCAATGTAACATTTAAAATGAGATAAAAAATACAAAACTTTTAAAACTTTAAAAATACATTTTAATTAAAAACATTAAAACACAGGACAGACGTTTCGGCTAAAACACTAGCCCTCTTCAGTGTCAAACATACAAGCACAACATTTACAAAAATTCCAAATACATCACAGCAAGATAAACGTCTGTTTTGTGTTTTAATGTTTTTAATTAAAATGTATTTTTAAAGTTTTATATTTTTTATCTCATTTTAAATGTTACATTGGTTTTAATATATTAATGAGACGTATAAATTATGTTTAATTTTATTAAAATAATAAAAACATTAAAAAAATAATTATTATTATCTTATATGCTTTTAAGCTATTTACACTTAATCATTTATTTATTTATTTTATTTTTATTATATTATACCATATTATATTTATTTATTTATTTTTCTTTTTGAAAGGGGTGGGGGGGGGGGGGGTAGAATGTACCTATGTTGGCTAATATTACTTTTTTTTTTTTTTTTTAATATCCTCATATATGTTTTTTTTAATTTAGTTTATTTATATTTATTGCTTCTTATATGTATTCACATTTAAATAAAAAAAAAAGTTTTCATGCTTAATTTCTTAATATTTATTTTTAGTCGAATAATGTAAATAAAACAAAAAAATCTGATTTAAATAAAAAAAATCCGATTTTAATCAAAAAAATCTGATTTTTTTTATTTTTTTAAAAAAATCATGATTTTTTCACACCCTGTTTTCTAGTATGAAACAGTATTTCTGGTAAATATTTTAAAACGTTAGTTCATTAAACATATGATTTAAAACAATTTTTGTGTTTACAACATTGTTTTAAATTTATGTTTTTTCAAAATATTGTTCTTAGAAATATCAGGAAAAACAGGAATTTCATAATGAATAATATTGGAAAATTGATAATTAAAAAATTTTAAAATATATTCCAAAAACTAATAAGTTTTAGCAATAAATTAAAAAAAAAAATTATATAGGAATTTATTTTCTCTGAAGGTGGTAAAAAACATGATTTGGCCAAGATGGTAAAGAACATTACATGGTAAATACTATGCCAACCCTGCCTAAAAAAAATTATTAAAAGAAAAAAAAAAAGCTATGTTTTCTTTGTGTAATGTATAAGATATACAGAAATGCACTGTTTATACATTTCTCACTTACAGATTTTTTTTTTTTTTTTACGTTTATATGTCGATTAATTCCCAATTCCTTGCTGTTTATTTTAATGCAAAAATGTTTCATTTATATAATATGCACATTGGTTATCAGGATTGGCAGGTTTTTGGCACATGATAATTTTTTATGGTTTAAACCACAGTTTTAGTTGTACTGTCAAAAACCTCAAATTTTACACTTCTTGATATACTTAAAACAATGAAAAAGGAATTTTTAGAAAAACAAAAAATTATAGTCTTTAGAAAAGTGCTTAGTTTATTTGTTGTCCATAGTTACAAATAATTTTTAGAAGAGTATTATGTGTTTCTTATGAATGCCAGTGATTTCTGTTTAAATACAAAAATTCGAATATAGAAATTTGTATATTCTAAAGTGAACTTATAGTATGTTTTAATGTTGCATGATTAAAAATTTTTAAGGTATTGCATGACTAGCTGAACTAAAATTTTAATATAAATTACATAAAGCAATTTTTAATTATGGGGATGATTGACAGTATATATATATTTATAAATTAATGTCTTAAAGGTATAAAAATTTACATTTATATGCACTAAACAGTAATAATATTAAAAGCATTAAAATTTCTAAAAATAGGTATACTAAATAAAGTAATATATATATATATATTTACATTTTAAAAATGCAACCTGCTAAATGATTTTTAATCTTATACCACAATTTTACATTGTTAAAATTTAACAATATATATTGAAATATCTCGATATTACTTTGTGGATTTATTGATAATTAATAAATAAATAAATTAAACGTTTAAAATGTTCATTAAAATTTCAGCATTCAACATAATTTTAAAAATTAATCTATCATTGAAGTCACATAGTAATAACTCAATATGTTTAGTATATATTTTTGAACTATAATAATGTTAAAGTGAGGAAGAAAAATTAATAATAATTAACAAAAAACATTTAAAATTTTGATTTTTTTTTTTTTTTTTTTTTGTTAATTTTAAAGAATTTTTAATATACTTAATTGTATTACTATAATTTGGCAGATATATATGCATATTTTCATAGCTCTAAGACAATTTACAAAAAAGATGTATGCAAAACATATTACTAACAATGAAAACATTTAAAATTAGTAAAAATATTGTCTATACTATTGGACGTAAAAATAGTAAATAAACAAAAAAAAAAAAAAAAAAAAAAAAAAAAAAGTAATGGTAAAGCTAAGCTACAATCTGGAAGCTAATCCATGCACTAAATTTAAGAGTACACTGCAGACATACCAATAAATATTTTAATTTATTCTGAAGCTTGGTAAACACTTGCTCTATTTATATACACCTCTTTATTTGAAGTGAAAATTTTCTCCAATATACAATTATGATTAAATAAGAAGAAAAATAGTATTGAAGAAAAGTGGTGCGAAAAAGAGGTAGGTGCTGACAATGCCCCAAAACAAATTAAAATGTTGGCATGTATAGTAGCGTACTATACTGTACAAAAATGAAATAAAAGCCACATAGTTGTTTATAACATTGACTTTTTTTTTCCTTAAAAAAATAACAATAACTTGTTTTTGTTTCTTGTTTAAAAAAAAAAAAATCCTTTCTGTTGATCTTGACCTTTTCCTGCACGCAGCTCATGGATAATCAGCTCATGGATATAATCAGCTCATGGATAATCGGGAGTTTAATTTACTTCGAAAAGTGAAGCATTTTCCAAGAAGTTACTCTCAGACTTCAGCTGCATCTGCATAATGAATTACAGTTTCACTGTACATTTCTGCTGCTATCTCTGAAGGAAAAAGGCTAGACTCAGTTCCTCACAGTTATTACCAAAGCACATTGATCATTTATTTACTCTCTACCATATCTTCCGAATCTGAAACGGTATTAATATGTTCAACTGGATGGCTTTTTCTCTAAAGCCGTCCCTCCAACACAAGAAGAAAATTGAAAGAACTAACAGAAGAAAATGCACAAAAACATCTATAGCATTATTATTAAAATTTACTACAGAAACATAGAGAATTAAACTATATGAATAATAAAATATCATGAAATTTTTAGATTTTTTGGAGGTAGGTTTAGCCACAAAAGCTCTTAATAGATTCGTCACTGCTCAACTGTTTTTTACTTAGACTGGTGTTATAAAAATCAACTATATTATGTACATATATTTGCCCCCTTCCTCTAATTTTTTGTTTATTTTTTTTTAATAACTACCTACATTTAGAATAAATAGGTACATACACCAGAAAACCTGCATTAAAAATTGTGCCTTAGATCTCCAAAACTTTAAATACAATCCTGTTCATGATTAATTAACCTAAATCATTTTTATTCCTAATTATATTTTAGTCCAAAGAAATCGATTTAAAAATAACTTAAAAGCAATAAAGAAATATAAAGAATTAAAATGCCAATGAGACACACAATTATTAATTATTTCCAATTTTTATTACTGTTTCACACAATAATAGTGGAACTTCAGCAAAATGTAAGTTTCAAATATAAAATTTAAGTAATTGATTTAGCAAATTACTACAGGGGGAAAATACTAAATAATTTCAACAAATCTGAAAAGATGCTAGATTTCTTAGTATACAACATTCATATTATTATTGAAATAAATTCCAGAAATGTTCTGATTAGTTTAACACAATATTTTTGAGATAAAATATCCTACATAAAATTACATTAAAAATAAATTAAATTTCTTTATAACATGACCAATTTTATAAAAATTTTGGGAATGACTTCAGTTATTCTTAAAAATTCATTATGAAGAAAACAAATAATATCGCATTCCACATAAAAACAATTAGTGAATAATATTTCATGATTATAAATTTTGTCAGACAAGGAAAAGAACAAAAAAAAATAATAAATATTCTACTTATAAATTTCACATGTGTGCGACACTAAGAATTGCATCAACATCTATGAAAGTGACCGTTACCACATATGATTTTCTATAATATTTCACTCATAATTTGGTTAGCTTTTTGCAAAGACTTTAGCATATCAGCAGTTTCTCTGCGTCTCACAGCAATATGTTCAGATTCTTGCAAAAGGGATGAAAAATGGTCATGTTTATACAAATGTGTTACAAGTTCACATTGTAAATTATCCCTAACATGATTAACAAGAAAATGCATAATTGCTTTAGGTACTGTATCTTGTATATTTTTACGAACAATCATAAAATATGAATGAATCAAACGTTCAATCACTTCACAATCTTTCTTCTCTTTGGCAGACAGCTTTCTTGTATGGCTGTTAGGTACTTCAGGTAGTAAATTTACAGCTTTTACAGGGCTAGATGTCATGCTAAGATTTTGAGGATTGTGTACATGCTGCATATTTGACTTTTTATTTATAAATTCAATACTTTCTTTAGAGACTTCAAACTTGGATAATGAAAAGTTTCCAAGATGATTTACTAATTTACTTCTTGGACCCTTGGCTAAATTAGGATCACTTCCACTAAATTTACTTAAAGGCAGACTTGAATCTGTGGACATAGATGTTTTCACAGCAAATTTATAATTAATTGGCAGGCTACGCCCACTTCGCTGGTCACTATTTTTAAATGAGTCACTATAATTAATGAATTCCCAAAATTGCATTAATTTTTATCATGTGAAAAAAAAAAAGAAAAAAATTCTTATTAGGAAAAATGTTGCACCGGGTCCCCACTACCTTTGCCAGCATAGACCCGTGTACACGCAGCACGTATGCATATATATATATTTATTTTTTTTTCTTTTTCCGCTGTCCGAGCGTTTTCCTTCACCACCCTTATGATTTCTCAAAATTCTATGTTATTACTCATAAACTTTTATTCTTAAGAAAAGGAATTTAAAAAAAAAATCATTTCTGATCATGTAAAAATTCACACCGGGTCTCCCCTGCCTTCAGCAGCATAGACACGTGTGCACACAGCATGCACAAATGCATATATACATGCACTGTGCGTGCATATTCCTTCACAACCCTTCCTGCCCCTCCTAATTACTTTTACACTTTCAAAAATATCTTCATTCGATTTGTCATCCCCATAAACCTACATACACCAATTTTGAACGGTCTAACTATATTTCTAAATTTTTGTCCCCCTGCCCCTTGTCTTGTCCCCTAATAATTTTACAATTTGGGAAATACCCTCATTCGACTTCTAGGCCCCATAAACCTACACTAAGCGACAAAAAAAAAGCCGCACTTGGATGTTTTCCTTTTCGCCTTCTACAACCGCCAATTTTATCGTTTAAAAAGCAAATTTTAAAAAGCAGATTTTACTATGTTGTCCTCCACATACACTTTAGCTTTGAGTCTAGTGTTAAAAACAAAATGCAGTTGTCAGGAAAATTGTAATTTTAGAATTTATTTCAAAAATGATAAGAATAAGGCAGTTAACGATACCACAAAAAGTATTAATTTTTAAATGAAAATCAAAAAATATTTTAATACGTGAGATGGCAAAATAATTAAATGCTAACGAAATATTGGTAAAATGAATTTTAGCAAAATATAAATTTTTTTGGCCGTTTAAACTGGGAATTTGGCTTTAGGCGGTCATGTTGCTCATCCAAGCAAGATAACCGCAAGTTAAAATGCGAATGTTTAAAAAATCGATTTGTATCATGTTCAGAACTTAAAAAAGATTTAAAAAAAGTGTATAGTAAATTACTTTCTCCAAAAACAATGCGGGAGCAATTAAACAAAGCGGGTTAAAGAACGGAAGATCTGCGAAAAAAGCCATTATTAAGGAAAAGAATTAGAAAAAACAATACTTTAGTTGACCAAAATTTAAAAACATTATCAGTTAATGATTAGGCTGAACTGGTTTTCTCTGATGAATCAAGTTTTCTTTATTTCGTGTAGTTGAAAAAAGCTAGAATGAAGACGAAAATGTGACCGACTTAATGAAAATCGCACTTTTAAAACAGTGACACATTCTCCGTACATTATGGTACGGAGGTGCATAACTTTTCAAACACTCGGAAAAAATTTTATGCTCAAGGGATCAATTAACTCGAAATAAAACACAATCTGCATAAAAGTGGTGCCTGACCGACTATTTTGGAGGTATCTTAGACATTTCCGTAAACAGCATTTGAAGATAATAAGGCACCTTACTACACGGCGTCTGTGGTAAGTTTATTCACTTCAAATTGTCAAAATTTCTTATACATTCCCATGAGAACCTATAATTCTGTAAGTAATCATACTTTTTTTCACTTTAAGTTAAATACCACAAACGAAATAGTAGACTTTCTTCTTTACCAGACATGGAAATGGTCAAAATCGCGATCCGCTCGAAAATGTTTTGTCTATAAAAAGGCAGGGGAGAGGATTCGAAATTTGCAGCCTATAACAGTGCCAGAACTAGAAAATTTTATTTGTGATATTTGGCACATTGAAATTTCTGAGATTTATATTAAAACACTGTATAAAACTATGCCATTGCGCATTAATGCAGTAATTCCATATAAAGGTGGAATTAACCCAATGCAGAATACATATTTTTAACAAAAAATTGCTTAGATCTAACAAATAAATAGTTTTATTTTATATATTAAAATATAACTTGTTTATTTCATATAATAAATCATAATAGAATGCAAAGTGTATAGTTATTGCATTATGTTCAAAAAGAAAGTTTTATGCAGATTTTTAAAAAGTACTTCGTAAAGTGCAATAAAGCGAATTATTAAATCGAAAATATACATAGGTATCATTTCATACCTTTGGTATTATGCAAACAAGACAGTTTTATTTGTTTCAAACATTAATTTTAAAGTTATTACAAATAAAAAAGGTATAAGTCATTTTTTCTGCGGTGCGGCTTTTTTTTGTCGCTTAGTGTATATATACCAATTTTAACTCAATTTCTAATTTTTTGCCCTTTTATCACCCCCTAATAATTTCACACTTTCGAAAATATCCTCATTTGACTCGTAAGTCCCCAAAACCTATATGTACCAATTTTGAACTAACTCAATTTCTAATTTTTTGCCCCTCCCCCCCCCCTAATAATTTTACACTTTCGAAAATATCCTCATTTGACACCTAGGCCCCCAAAACCTACATATACCAATTTTGAATGGTCTAACTCAGTTTCTACTTTTTTGCCCCTCTTCCCCCTCACTAATAATTTTACACCTTCAAAAATATCCTTATTTGACTTGTAGGTCCCCAAAACCTATATATACCAACTTTGAATGGTCTAACACAATTTCTAATTTTTTGCCCCCCCCCCTGCCCTCCTTTCTACCCCCTAATAATTTTACACCTTAGAAAATATCCTCATTTGACTCGTAGGCCTCCAAAACCTATAAATGCCAATTTTTAACTAACTCAATTTCTAATTTTTTGCCCCCTTTGCCTTCCTATCTGCTCCCTAATAAATTTACACTTTCGAAAATATCCTTATTCGAATCGTAGGCCTTCAAAATCTATGTATACCAATTTTGAACGGTCTAACTCAATTTATAATTTCTTGCCCCCCCCCCTAATAATTTTACACTTTCAAAAATATCCTCATTCGACTCGTAGGCCCCCAAAACCTGTATGTACCAATTTTGAACGGTCTAACTCAATTTCTAATTTTTTGCCCCCTTTTTTTGGCTCAGGACACCTTAAAACGTAAATCAGGCAAAATCTCGATATTGAAGTTTTGGACTGAATACAATACTTCCATTACCTACGGTAGTCGGTTAATGGAAGTAAAAAAGAAAAAGAAATATTTTTACCTTAAGTGTATTCATTGCTATAGAAACAGCACCCTCTTTCAAGAGATATATTATGCTTGTTAGAATAAAATTTAATTTGCAATTAAAATGTAATTTTTTTGTTTATTAACCAAAATCGATGAAATTTGAACTGCAAGTTGGTCTTGTGATGTTCAGGCTGTATAGTAAGTTTCGTGTGCAAGAGAAAAAAATTGAAGAATTTTGAAATTTGCAATTTTTAATCTCAGTTCAAGAACAGGTGACATTAATGATTTTTTCCAGATGTTTTGTTTCCCTTCCAGACATCAGAGAAAATCATCTGCTGATAGAATATCGCTTTTTAAGCAATTAGCCGTGCATTCTCAGTCATTTTTTGATTGACATGGGTTGACATTTTAATTAATTTTGCCGCAACTTATTAAAATTTTTAAATTCTGTTTTCAGGAGCCCCTCGGGAAGGCTCCTGGGCATCCATATGTCAATTCTTGTACTTCTGCATTCAATAGAGGCTGAACATATAGAAGAACAGACAGACGACAAACCTTTCCTTTTATTATTATAAATTTTATCAGACATATCTGAATTCATATCAGATTTTTGCTTTGCAAAATTCATATTAGGATTATCACTTTTTTTCATCATATTTATATCTTTTTCTTCAAATTGTTTTGCTAAAGTATCAACCAAGGCAGCAGCATCATGAAAATCAAGATGCTTTGTGTTTATGTATGCCAATTCTATAGCAACTAAATTTTCAACCATTTCATTGGTGTAAGGTAAACGATGTCTAAGCAACTGAGTTACTACATAGAAATACTTTTTTTTTCTCTATGATGAAAAAAAATTTATTTGTCGATTCTGCTTTCCAGAACTTCTATGATGGATATTTTTTCAGAAATTACTTACGAGACTGATAGGTGAGTTAATTTTTACAGCTCTCATGTTGTATTCTCTAAAAAAAGAATTCTTATTTTGATAGTTTGGATCTAAAGTGTGTTTAGACACCTTATTTAATGTAAACAAATGATGACTCTAAACAACACGCACAATATAAACAACACGCTAAAGGCCTCATAAAAGTACTTATATTTTTGTTGTTCTTACATAAAATAATTCGTTTTTCATATGTATCTTAGTGAAGATATTTTCTGTCCCAATTTCTCCTCATAACAGATATTATGTATATGCTGAGATATCTTTTGGAATTTTTTTCGAAGAGTGAAATTATTTCTTCAAACTTCTTTACTGCTATGGAGTATTTTACTTTCCTGGGAAATTGTACATAATTTCTTTCTTACAAAAAAAGAAAAAAGAAGGACTTGTCCATATAAAATTAAGTAAATTTGTTGACAGTATAGTGTGAATTAATTAAGGCTCAAATTGCGTTGTCTCGTTATTAAGTCTGATCTTAAATCTGATCGAACCTTCATAGAATGGGCATGTTTAAGAACAATCTTAACTTGGTATTGTGGTGCCTCAAGTATAAGTCCCCGGCGGAAGAAACGAGTTAGCCAATTGGAGCCGCCAAGCGACCTATGTTGTAATTGTGCACGCATCCAGTTACAATTCGAATTAAGATGTCTCTGAAGTCGTCGTAAGATAGTGAGACACTGCAATAAGACTTCGTTTTGTTTGCATCTTAAGACAGAGTTTGTGTGTAAGATAGTGTTGAGCGAGGCACCACAATCCCAGCCTTAGTATTATTGCTGTGAGGAAGTTATCTTAACTTGAGTTTGTTTATAAATCAAGAAATGCATTATAAATTACCTACTGTTATGTATTTATCTTGTTAGAAATGTTTTTAAAATGACAGCTTTTCAGTTTCTTTTTTTTTTTTAATTGCAATTTTTATTTTATTGTTAATAACATTTAAACATTCATGTCATAGAAACAAATACTAACTGTTTAGAATATTTTTTGATTTAACTAATTATTTTTTAATTTTAATTTATTTTTTATTAACATTGCTTTTTATTTCTTTTTGTCTTCATTGTATATATATATATATATATATACATCTTTTTTTTTTTTTTTGAAGTATAATATTTTACAGTATAATTATCATTTGTTATATCAGCTTATTCATTTAACATCTAAAACATTCTTTAAAAAAGTGTAACAGTATGATTTAGTTATTGTAAAATTTGAAAAGTAAACTTTCATATCAGCTATAATTACCATACTAATACCCTGTCTTATTTGCTTAAGGGCCTTCTTCATTCACCGCCGCCGGAAGCCGAAGGAAATATTTCTTTACAAATAACTTATTAACTAATACATATTTTTGAATTCTGTTTTCACATTCTGAAAATTCCCAACTGTTAAATTGACGGACTTTTTTTAAAAAAATATTTTTTTTAATTTTAATATTTTTTGAAGCTGCAAAATAAAAAATTTCAATATGTGAATTTTTTTAATTTTTCAATTTCAAAATAAAATATTAAAAAAAAAAATACATTTTTGAAAAAGGTCCGTCAATTTAACAGTTGGGAATTTTCTGAATGTGAAAACAGAATTTGAAAATATATATTAGTTAATAAGTTATTTGTAAAGAAAAGTTCCCCATAGAATAACATTGCTCGGGCTTCCGGCGACGGTAAGTGAAGAGGGCTGTTAAGGCAAAATTTTGAAATTCATTTAGAGCATGGTACAAAATTAAATGATGCTGTGTTTGATGATTTTGATTACAGTCTTTTAAGTTTTGATAATGGTTTCTTTACTGCCCCCCAAAAAATTTCAAAACTATTTTCGATCAAAAACACACAGGAGAACAAGCAAAAATTTTGCAGTTTTTTGTTTTGATAAATATTAAGAAAAAATAAAAAAGCTTTAAAAATTGCCACAATTTAAATTATTTTTTGCTTGGAAATATAAAACAAATAAAAATATTATTATCGTATTGATGCTTTTTTAAACTGATAAAAGAATTATAGATATTTCAAAAAAAAAAAAAAAAAAAAAAAAAAAATTAAAACTAACTGCCATCTGGGGCAGTAAAGTTTATTACATTTTAAAATTTGTTAAAATTTTATCCGAGATTGATAATGAATGCAGCGTGGCTTTTTATGAACTGTGTCAAAAGGCTAGGACTGAAAAAAAAAGCGCATATGCCAGGTTCGAACCCGGCACCTCTCTGAAGCGTAAAGTCTGAGAAAGGTGCTTACTAGACAGGACAGAAGGACATTATTTTACTTTACTTAATCATTTTTACTTTTAGTTGGATATTTTTATTTTATTTATTTTAAATTTTAGGCCGACGTTCAATACATGAATAGCCAAGGTTCATATCAATCTCTGCCTTTCAGTGAGACATCACCAACAGAAATTGTGGGCAAAAAAAAGGGCCAAAAAGAAGAGAAGAAAATATGGAAGATCTGAAAGAATAGGAGTACAACCTGGATGATCCTGATCCCCCCCCCCCCTTAAAGGTAAAAATAAGTTCAACAGAATCCTCTATACACAACTGCCATATCATCACTTCAGACTGTGCAAATTTGTAAATAACAAAGGCAAAAGCCTGGTGAGTGTTTCATATTGGGTGGTGTTTATTAAAAAGCCACCCGATTGAGGCACCTCTCCCTGGCAGTGGTTTGGAAATGAAGAGTAAACATCACTAATACAGAGACATGGCTTGCTATACAGGTAATAATTATATATATATTACTTAAATAAAAGTTCAAATTGAATTATTTTTTAACTTAAAATAATTTTAACTTTTTTTTATGTATACAGTAACACATTATTTTTATTAATTATTAATACAGTAACACAAATAAAGTAACTTATTTTTATTAATAAAGTAACCAATTGATTATGTCGCACTGGTTGCAAGAACTTCCGGTTCGTCTGCTACTAGCTGTAAACAACCGTGATGATTGGTTGGAATTATTCACTTTCGTTCTCAACCGGAAGCTCAAAGGACCAGAAGTGTCTGCTAGAGAAAATTGACTCCGCCTACAAATACTGTGAATAGATTAACGAAGAATTACGTTTAAAAGTTAATATTTGTGCATAACACATTGATAGTTTTTAATGTGAAAACCTCTAACTTTCATTGTCGTGTTCCTGTTCATCAATGTGATTGCACCTGAAAAATCAATCTCATTGCCTAATTGTTAAATCATTTCCTACACTATGTCCTTAAAATAATTTTTGTTTGAGCATAAAATTTTGCTGCGGCGACTGCACAAATAATAATAAAATAAAATAAAACATTCTCTCCCCCCCCCCCCACACACACTTAAACACACTCCTTATTAAAAATAAGCTGTTTATACTTGTTACATGTTTAAATTTAAAAAATGACCTTTCTCTTTTTTTTCCATTTTTTTTTTTATTCATACAGTCAATTAAATTAGTATACTTTTAGTAAATTAAAAGCAAATTTTAGTAGATCTTTATTAATCCATTTATATAATTAATTATTAATTAATCATTTGTTTAATTAAATTAAACTAACATTTTACAATATGATAAAAACAGACAGAGAATTATACTTTTATAAAATTTTACTTTAAAAAGAGGAAAATACTTTATTAGCTGATTTTTTAATGCAATTTTTTTTTTTTTTTTTTTTTTAGTAATAACAATGCATGCATGTTAGATATTTTCTTATTAAAAACAATTAATGTCTTATATACAAATGTTAACTTTTAAAGTTACATTATTGTTTCTTTGCCCCATCTGGGTTTTAATAAGAATAAAACAAAAGAATAAAAAAGAAGGAAAAGTGAAAATACTTTATAGTTCTGTAAATAGAACTAATAATAAATGTACCCTCGTGTTTGAAGCAATCAAATACAACCTCCAATCAATTTATCTCCAAATTTAACCCCTTTTTTATGACTTTAATATCTATACTTCGCACTAAATTTAAGCAGTCTAATTTCTTATGACTTTCAGATTGATTTCAAAAGATTTATTTATTTTTTTTTTGTACAAATCTTTAAAAAAAATTAATCTTTTTTTTTTTTTTACTTCTTTCTATATCATTGTCTGGTAACTTGTCACTATTTAATTAATTAAAAATACATTGCTACTCTTCCACCTTAAAAAAAAAAAGTATTCAATTTCTGTTTTATGTTTATAATTCATAAAGTCGTCAATAGATGGCGACATCAAATTTATCTTCTCAAATTTAGATTTTTGTATATGATTTTACTCAGTATAAATCCTAGCATTTTACATATCAAATAAAACTAAAAAAGTCTGACAATTTTACATATTTTAATCTTAAAAATATTAACTCCTATAAATTCAATTAAAAATAATGGTTGGTTGATTAGTTAAGTGGGTTTTCTGTATGCTAAAACAGGTGCTTTTTTAAGGAATTATGAAATTTTTAGCCAATCAGAACACTGTATTTTGTAAATCAAGTGACTTAAGAAATTTAGGGATTTTTCACTTACACCCTGTGATCTAGGGATAAATCGTCAACCCATCTGAGGACACTGACTGAATGAATCCTGCGAGAATGATTCTTGATTTTCTGTTTTTTCTTTTTAGAATAAGTAAAATCGCGGATTAAAAAAAGTAAATATTGACATGCGTTGTGTTTTGTTGCATGTGTTATTAAATTTTATGGCCATCGTTTATTTTAATATGTTTAAAAAAATTAGTTTGTATGCACTTTAGTGATTTATTTGACCATTTATTCGCTTCCTTCTTTTAAATGCTATAAATTTTCAAAAATTTATAGCAGATTTATTTTGCATTCTTGAAATACGGTAAGTTTTAAAACTTTTAAATCATTAAAGGTGATGATACTTACGCATTAACCGCATGCTACTGACGGATTATTTATATGCTTATATATATATATATATATATATAAGCATATAAATAACCCGTCAGTTATTATATATACATGATAATCACGGAGTAAAAAGACAGGAGAAGAAGGTAATGCTGAAATTTTGTGATGTTGTTTTCTAATGTTTACAGATGGCGCCAGCGTGCAATCCTTCCTTCTCTCCAGCTTCCGCAATGTTATTCAATGGGGAAATGTCTCGTTTTAATTATTTTTTTAAAAATAATATCAAGCTGAAAAAATTTCGATTGAAAGCAAATTTCATTAAATAGAGTATTCTAACCAACATGTTTTTTTTAAGAGCCATTTTATACTAATTTTACTTTGAAAGAAAGCTTTTAAAAAATGACGATTCTTATGAACCGAAGCTAGCTAAAACAGACAATTGGGAGGAAGGAGAATGGATGAAATTTTGTAAAGAAAAAAAATAAACTTACTTTAGGTGCAGAAAACACAAACTCGGACTTTATTTTTCTCCAAGGGCTTTTTTTTTTGTTTTTCTTATCACTATCATAGCCTGTTTTACAACTAGGAACGAAGCATTTATTTGAAACATCTGAATTATGCAGTTTTAAGAACTTACAAAGAAATTAAATTGCTTAAAATAAAAAATTTTAAATGTACTTCAGCAAAATTCTATTGAAAACAACAGTATATCCGCGCCGAAGTAGGGAGGAATGACAAGTGGCGCCCTCAATATTTACCAAAAATTTAGATCACAGTTTCGTAGCTTTCTCCCATTGGACCTTCAACTCCTATTAATATTACTCCGTGATGATAATACAATACATTGTTCATTTCGTATTGACATGCCAGCGACTGGTTAATGCGCAAGTACCAAAATAAATATTTATTGCCCTTTTTTTTATACAAAAAAAAAAAATTCTACGGTATATTAGTTTTTTCTTATTTAGCATTTCGAAGTTAAATATTACACAATATTGGCGGATTGGCGCAAAGTATTCCATGAAAAGCAGATGAGCTGGCAGCTATGAACTTTATATATGTAAACTGAGTGAAAAGATTTTATGTGGTATTTTTGGTTTTAAATCATGAAACTTTCTGTTAAAATATAAACGATTCAGTAGAAAGAGGCATATTCTTTATAATTGGGCTATCATAAACGGTCATATTTGGCACAGAACTGCTAGCTTCTTGGCGAGAAATTTCTCATATGGCATGTTACAGTGCATCTCTTCCTCAGATAACAAAAAAAAAAAAAAAAAACAGTTGTAAAATTATAATATTTTTACAAAAATAAATAAATAGAAAAATCTTAAATTCGAAACGAAGCTTTCGGGTAAAATCAAGTTTGAGTCCTTCTCTGTCTGACATATTGTGTGTTTCTATGAGCATGCTAATTCACCAATATTTGCACTCTGGAAGTTAAACACTTCTTGATTTTTACCTCCATTAGGTCATTTGTCTGTTGTAGTTTCATTACTTTATTTGTTGTGCGCAGAGTGTAATATGTTAATTTGAGTATTATTAGAGCACGTGCATTTTGTTTTTGGGATGAAAGGCATGACTTTAATTGTGTGCAATTTTGCTGGTTTCCAAAGTCCTTTGTTCATATACGTTTAAACAACGTAAATGGCTATCCATGATATTTCTGCAAGTTTAAATAAGTGTTTAAATCAAATAAAATGAATATGATAGGGTTTTTTTTGCCTGCATTTGATAAAAAAAACTGTTCTTGACTAATATATGAAAGAGTGGTAAATTATTTCATCATATGTATTTCCAAAATACAATAAAAAATTTTTAAAGGAGAAAAAAGAATAAAAACCAAGATAATTGATTAATATTTTTAAATGTGTATCATATTATGTTTTTGTATTTTTTCATTTTTTGCATGTTTATTATAATTTGGGATATTAAATGGCTTACTTTTACACTTGTTAAGTGTTTTTAAAAAACTTTTAACCAGTGCTTTAAAAACTCTTTACTAGTGTTTTTGAAAAAATATTAAACTAGTGTTTTAAGAAACATTAAACCACTGTGTTGAAGAAGTAGTTAAGAAGGTATTTTTTAAAAAGCTTTAATCCAATATAGTCACTTCTGATGGCTCTATTCTAAAGCTGCAGTCAATAAACATTATTATTATTTTATTTATTATTTATACTTTTTTTTTTTTTTGTCTTGGTAACCCCTCCTTCCAATCCTTTCTCCAAATTAATTCTTTTAAGTATCTAAAAGTATATAATTTAACCTGAAATTTGTATAAGAGAAATTTAAAGAAGGAGGGGAGGATTTTTTCTTACAAATATGTTAAGATTTTTAAAGAAAAGAAAAAATTCTTTTCCCAATTCTTAAATTTTGCACTTATTTATTTCTGCCACTGTCCTTTACTTGGAGGGTCCCTTATTCAGAGGGAAATACATTACTATCCCTATCTAAAGGGACTGGGACTTAAAAATTTGTCCCTTAAAGGAAGGACGACTGTATTTGTTTTCAAGAATATAGTTATTCCTATAATATTACTTAAAACTGTTTTACACAAATTGTTTTTAATATCCCTATTTTTACAAAATTGAAGCAGTTTAAGCATCTTTCTCAATTGATTGATGGGAGGTCATGATTCTTTTCCTCATAAATTTGTTACTATTCGCAATTTTTATCTGTGATTTTTTTTTTTTTTTTTTAATAGTAGTATATTTAGTAAAAGAGTTTAGCAAAAAAAGAAAAGCATCTTTTTTAAATTTTTCTTATCAGATAAACATTTCATATTCTACGAAAAATGTGATCATTGCAGAAACACTGGGAAAAGCCTGCATCAAAATAGGATTTGAGTCCTAAACTGAATTCTGTCCAGAAAAAAAATTATAATATTCTTGTTATTTTAAAACATGTTGCTAGACTTAATTAACGTTGCTGAACTCATTAATTCTATAATTAAATACTTAATTTTAGGATGATAGTTACATTTTCAAAAACATAAATTTACCTTATAAACTGTCCTTTCATTCTCACTATGCATTTCGGGTGCTCCCGCACCCTTCCTCAGGTGATTTGTGACTCTCATCGGTTGTCTTGTTGTCATCTGGGAAACTCCGGTCTCTTCCCTTCACTTCGCTTCGTTTGTCTTTGATTCTGTTGATCAATCGGTTCCAGACCTTGGGGATGTTGGCGTGTTCACGTTCGTTTACTGCTGTTGGGTTAGTAAGGATTTCGATTGCTTCTCGTTTTAGGGCGTAACTATGGTTATTATAGGGGTCGATCTTTTTAGTATGGATAGTGTTAAGATTAATGGGGTTAGCATTGTGGGTGGAGGCAAGTGCGGTGGTTTGACGGTTGTGCTTTAAATCTGCTTTGTGTTCCTTCTAGCAGTCCTGAATTTTTCTTTTTGTTACACCGTAACAAAAAGTTACATGGTGTAACAAAAAGAAAAATTCAGCACCGCAGAATAATAGATATATTTGATCAATAGAATCAAAGACAAACGAAGCGAAGTGAAGGGAAGAGACCGGAGTTTCCCAGATGACAACAAGACAACCGATGAGAGTCACAAATCACCTGAGGAAGGGTGCGGGAGCACCCGAAATGCATAGTGAGAATGAAAGACAGTTTATAAGGTAAATTTATGTTTTTGAAAATGTCATTAATTCTATTTACTTTTCCTCAGTATATTTAAAACAAATAAAATTCTAGTATCAAGGTTTTCTTTTTTTTTTTTTTTAACGAATTATAACTCTAGGGTAGAAGCATGCTACTTAAGATTGAATTTAGTGAAAAGTAAAGTTAAATATTTACAATCCTAAACATGCCAGAAGAACTGACAAGGAGACAGCAAGGGTGTGGGGTCCTCAAATCGAACGGAGGTTCCGTGTGTAATTAGCACTCAGTGAGTGTATTCATATACTCAAACCCTAGAGCGCACTACTTAGCCATCACTGAGAAAAAAATTCCTGAAGTTTGAAATTTTTTTTTTAATTTGTATTAAAATTTAATGAATTGTTATAAACAATTTCTTTTCAACTTTTATACATTGTTAAATCATGAATTTAATGATTTCTAACTTTTTAACGATTAGAACTTAGAACTGTAGATAGAATAAATACAAAAGCCACAGTTCTTTTAAACATTACCATTTATTTTTTATAAAATAACATATTATTAAATACAATGAATATTTATGATTATACATTTATAGCATTAGCAATTCTTTCAATCATTCATCTTTACGAATACACAAACCTGGATGATATTTATCATAAAAACAAGAAAAACACAAATTTTGTCGACAACTTGCACAACAAATAAATGCAGCTTTTTTACAGGAGCACAGTGTTTTGAGAATTTCTCCTAAAAAGCAAACTTCGTTCACATTCATAAATGCCACAACCACATGCGGATAATAAATTTCCTTATGTTTAATGTTAAAAAGTTAGAAATCATTAAATTCGCGATTTAACAATGTATAAAAGTTGAAAATAAATTGTTTATAACGATTTATTAAATTTTAATACAAATTAAAAAAAAAATTTTTTTTCAAACTTCAGGAATTTTTTTCTTGGCGATGGCTAAGTAGTGCGCTCTAGGGTTTGAGTATATGAATACACTCACTGAGTGCTAACTACACGTGTAACCTCCGTTTGATTTGAGGACCCCACACCCTTGCCGTCTCCTTGTGAGTAAAAAATATAAAAACAACAATATATGAAGAAAAAAATTACAAACCTTAAAAAAAAAAAAAATTGTAAAAGACAAGTGTAATAATTTACTGTGCAAAATACTTAAATTTTGTGTTTAAGCCAGAAATCAAATTGTTCTTATTATTTTTGGATTTTAAAATTGGAACATTTTTATAATCACCTTGTACATACAATATAATATAATCAAACATTTTAATTTTAATTTTTCTTTTTGTTGTAGGTTTTATTTGTGTTATTCTCGAAAATATCTATGTATACAAATAAAAGAAAGTTCAGTGATGTTCATCTGAGGAATAATTTAGTTGCAAGTTGCTTTACTGTAATTAGTGAAAAAAATCAGTTTTAAATCAGTTGTTTAGCATCATCAGAAAAACATTTTCAGTTGGTACAAGTAAAATTACCAGTAATGTAACATACAAAGTGCAACTGATATTCATTTGCAAAGGGGGAAAAAAACATTTAGTGAAATATAAAGAACATTTTGCTAGCTTATATGCAAATTATTTTCTTTTAACTGAGAGTGAAAAGTTACACCTTCTGTTTACTATATGAAAAACCATCATTTACATTTGACAAGAATTAAGTTATTTTAAACAGATATGTAATTGACAATATAGCAGCTCAATTACTTTTGTCTTTAACACTTAAAAGTTAAAAGAGAATCGTACAAGAATAAGCAAGAATAAAGATATTATAACCATTGAATTATATACACAGTACACATACAGATTTAACCAAAACACGCATATTAATTTACGCAGTACGATTTACCGACAATACCTCTTGAGAAAATATCTTAAATATCATTAATATTGGCTTTCCATTTTAATAGTACAATTATTAATTCATTATTATATTTATGTGGAATTATTTTCATTTGAAAAGAATAAAATTACTCTAGATATAGGTATACATGATTAACAATATAATAACAATTAATTTGTCTCTTGGCACTCAAAAGTTAAAAGTAAATCCAATAAACAACAATAAAGATATAATCATTGAAATATATAAACCGCTTATGTTAGTCTTAATGAAAAAAAGCCAATTAATTTAAGAAAAACAAAATACCTATAATATGTTTTGGGAACATATATGAAATATAATTGATATTGGCTTTCCATTTTAATAATATAATCATCAATTCAATATATTTATGTGGTAAAAACATTGACATAGGTATAATTAAAAGACCAATTGACATTCATCCTCTTAAATAATCATTAGAATAATTAACTAGACGTAAGCATTTGTTTTATAAAAAGGAAAGAAAGAATCCCTAGAATTAAATAGGGGAAAAAATTGTTTTGTAAAAAAAGTGTCCGAAATCATTCATAATGTCAAGAGAACTTAAACAGAATCCTCTGACACATATTGAAAAGAAACAGCATATTTGTCCACAGTGTCAGAAAATATTTGGACAGATGAATAATTTCAGAAGACATCTCCGTCTCCACACAGATAAGAAACCATTGCATCCTCAAACACCTCCTGAAAAGAAATTTGACTGTCCAGAATGTCAGAAAGCATTTGCAAAACGTAATGATTTGATAAAGCACCTTCGTATTCATACAGGAGAGAAGCCTTACGTGTGTGAAATTTGTCAAAAACCATACAGACAGATATGTCATTTAAAACAACATCTCCGAATACATACTGGAGAGAAGCCATATGATTGTCAAGAATGTAAGAAAGCATTTTTATCGAAGCAAGAATTGAATAAGCATAGCGTAACCCATACAGATGAAAAAAATTATGTAT
This sequence comes from Salticus scenicus, assembly GCA_963930645.1. Taxonomy (NCBI): domain Eukaryota; kingdom Metazoa; phylum Arthropoda; class Arachnida; order Araneae; family Salticidae; genus Salticus; species Salticus scenicus. The sequence goes on along the minus strand of OZ005658.1, from coordinate 53,182,599 downwards.
GTGAAATTTGTCAAAAAGCATATAAGCATTCAAGAGGCTTGAAAAATCATCTTCTAACCCATACTGGAGAGGAACCATATGTTTGTTTAGAATGTCAGAAAGCATTTACTTCAAGAACAAATTTGAAGCGACATTCTATTTTACATACTAAAGTGGCACATTATGTTTGATTTAAATGCCAAAAATCATTTACAAAAAAAAACATTCTTTCGATATGCATCTCCTTTTTCAAATGGGAAAGAAACTTCATGTATGTGATATTTTCTCCAAAGTCTTTCTCTTCATATATGAATATGAAATTATTGAACATAAAACATGATTGTGTTCTATCAAAGACAGCAGTCATATGTAGACCTTATGTGTAAAAAAATAGAAAAATTCTTTAACAATGAAAAAGATTTTTAAATAGGGTCACCTCTAAAATGATAAAGAAGTATGTTTTGTAATTGAAGAATTAGGTGAAGATTTTAATATATTTGATAAGAATACAGCATAAAAGGAGATTTACAAAAAATATGGATGTGTCTATGGTTTAGCCTTCAAGATATGTGGACACACTTATTTGTGATTTTGATTGAGGACACAAAGAATACAAAGTTGAATTAATGGTATGGATTCACAATTACTTTGATATAATTTGTATATAAAAAGAACAATAAAACATTGTTGGTTAGTAGCTAGAGATGGAAATAAATGCTATTATATAAATGTGTCAAGCTGTGGGACAGGATATATATATTCTCTGAGCTTTGATGGCAGATCCAAATATTTTGCTAAAAATTTCTTAGTATTTTTGGATAAGTTATTTGAAGCTTATGAAGATCAAGAGCAAGACTCCGATTACTGTACTTCATACTTTAGATTTCTAATGTGTAGAAATGGAGATTTAATCTTACAGACAGTGAAACTTATACTGTATATACTTTTTAGTTAAAATTAGTGTGCAAGCAACACTTTAAAGATACAAGATTTTATTTATTTTTTTTCAAAGATTCATTTTTTACTACTAATACATTTTCGAGAGAAACCTTTAACTTGTCAAGAATGATAAACATCTTCTAGTATGGGAGAATTAAACATCTCCATATGCATACAGGTGAGATGCCACATGTTAATGCTGTATGCCAAAATGTTCTGTCAACAAAAAGAAGTTTGATCAATCACCTTCTTACTCATTCAGATAAAAAAACCTGATGTATGTGAAAATTTTCAGATTTTTTTTGTATGGTTAAGTCAGTTAAAAACATATCCCCTTAAACATTCGGGAGAAAAACTTCATATCTGTGAAGTATGTTAAAAGGCATTTTCATTGAAGAATGAATTGACATGTCCTATGTGATGTGTCTGTACGAGTGACAGATATAAATGTATTATGTCCAAAAATATTTTGTACAAGATCTCACATTGCATACTGGTAAAAGATTGCATGTCTGTCAAGTATGTAAAAAAGTATTTTCATTTAAAAGACATTTGAAGGAACGGGAGAGAAATGACATGATTGTTCAGAATGTCAAAAATCCTTTTTATAAAAACACGATTTAAGTCTGCATTTCTGTGTCCATATGGCTGAGAGACCTTATTTATGTAAAATTTGTTAAAAGTCATACAAGCAATTATGGGACTTAAATTATCATCTTCTCATGTACACATGAGAGGAATTGTAATTTGTAATTTATTCAATTCAAACTGAGATTAAAATCCTGTATACAATTTTGCAGCATTCATAATGTCCCCAATAAGATGAGAAAAAGCTACTTATTTTTTTTTTTTTTTTTTTCTCTTAATACATCTTTTTTCCTCTTTAAATTGGTATGTTGTTTATTTATGTGTATGATTCAAATCTAAGAATTAAGTTTTCATCCATTTCCTATCATTTAATTGAATTGAAATTTTGCATTCAGGTAAAAATTTTAATGATTATACATGCTTAAGTGGTAACAGACTTAAGGATGAAATTCTAGGGAATCAGGGCTCAACAACTCCAGTTCAACATTTGTTTTTAAACCTACTTGGATTGCCCAGTTGAACTGAAAATTTGTATATAAATAAATTCTGACAAAAATATATGCTCAAACAATAACGTATATATAGGGGTAGAAGCTGATGGCCAGGGTCCCCATCTCCAGTTCAAAATTTGTTTTAGTTTTAATTTTCTTCCTATCATCCAATTGAACTAAAGTTTCATGTATGTGCACTTTAAAACAAAAAAACAGTGCACTAAGAAGTAATGCAAATTTGATACAAATTGATATGGGTATCAGTGGAGAATTTAAAAGTCTGGTGGCCAATGAATGAACATGCAGTGCATCTTAACTATGCAAGTGGAAGGAGATTAAATAGGAGAAATTTTGATTCTGGACTATAAATTATTTGAGAAATTCATTCTGTGTACTACTCAGAGACACTAATGGCCATATCACACAAGCAGTTTCGCTCAACTTTTTACTAAACACAACATGGTCAGCTTTTCCAAATGAGGGTTGAAAAAGTTGATTACCTGCTGACCTTGAATCTTCCCCATACACTGCTGTGTTATGTTTAGTAAAATGTTGCATGAAAATCTCTTGTGTGATAATGCCATACTATAGCTCATATACAAATGCATAAACAATAAGCACTGATATCAGCATTTGAGAGAGGACATGTAGTTTGGGTCAAAGGAGCTGGTTGTTCTAATTGGCAAAAGATAAATATTTGCGATGCATACAGCTGTTTCGGTAGCCTTAAGCGTACCGTCTTCAGTGCAAAAAGAATTTTGAATCTGGAGAAGTGCTCATATATATAGGAGAGGGGCTGAATTTAGTTCAACCAATAGGATTATGGGAAAGGTGGAGTGTGTGGCCAATAGGAATTTAGGAATGTTAGCTGTGTAAACAGTAAAAAAAATTACAGTAAAAAAATTCTTTTTCTACTGTTTACACAGCTAATATTCCTAAATTCCTATTGACCACACACTCCACCTTTCCCGTAATCCTATTGGTTGAACTAAATTCAGTCCCTCTCCTATATATACGAGCACTTCTCCAGATTCAGAATTCTTTTTGCACTGAAGACGGTATGCTTAAGGCTACCGAAACAGCTGTATGCATCACAAATATTTTTCTTTTGGCGTTTCTGACATAGTATTTTATTCGGGTTTTAATATTCCAACGCCAAGTCTCCTGTTATTATATATATACATATACATATATTAGATAAATAGATAGATAGTACACAACAAACCATAAAAATGATACAGATGTTAATTTAACTAGTTCCTTAAACAATGAATTAACAATAAACCTGCAAATAAATAATAAAAAAATATGTTCCTAATATATTCCTAAATAAAATTTTCATTTGGAAATACAGCTGAGAAATATCTTATTATTTGTTATAATTTTCATATCTAAAAAATAAATTCTCTATAATATTTTATTAATAAATTTGACTTTTTTTTTTTTTTTTAAATACCATAACTATTGAAAACTTAAAGAATTCAAATTTCATTAGAATATAGGTGATATTTTCATTTCTTTATTACCCTTTTCTTTTACAAAGATAATTAAGATTTTTATTGTTTTATATTAGGAGCAAAATTATCAAATCTGTCTATTTTGACTTAAATTTTAAACAACTGATGTCTGAGGTTTTTTTTTTTGATAGTTTGTTTTACTGCAAGAAACATATATTATTCATTTAATTTTAATACTGATGTTTTGTAAATACCTCCTCAGCTTATAAAGCTTTACTTAAAATTAAATTTGCATTATTTTACTCATTTTTCTTACAAACTTTCTTGTTGGAAAAAGTCCCGTGATTTCTGTTAAAAAATCTCCTGCTTTTTTGTCTTTAGAAGTTGGCATCTCTGTTTTTATATTCTGATTCAATAATATTCTGAATTTTTTTTTATATTCTGATTCAATCAGTGTCTGATGTAGTATATCAAGTTTTCCAAAAGTGACATTTGTTTTAAAACCCTGCTTGTTATAAACAAAAATTCATACGAAAAATTGTCAACGTTATTAAAGAAACCTTTACATCTTCATTAATATAGGTGCAATTCTCATATAAATTTTATATTTATAATTAAAAGAAGTCTCATAATCATATACTAAAGCTACAATGCATTTCAAGCACTATTTTTTACTGGGTGATCCCAAAGATTATATATCTTTGATTAATTTGTGTCTGATGCCCTTTTAGCCTTTGGGGTGAAACTTTCACTGGGATATATGTGGTATGTACTTAACATAGTCTTTTCCTCTAAAATTTCAAAAGAATTAGTTTCTGTATTGGAAAAAAATGGCTAGATAGCTCAGCTATTGTCATCCATCCTTAGATTTTTTTCATCCTGTGTATATGTTATAGAGTTACTAAAGTTTCAAGCAGTGCCAAAACTGTACCATTTCCACCAATCAGTGTACTACAAGATAACATGTGGAGATAGTTGATGGCTCTTTACAATATGAAATGTGCTATTGCTGTGTCTTGAGGATGCTTTTTTTAATGAACTGTTATAAAACGATTCATTTTAACAATGTTATTTTTTAATTAAATTGAGAATTTTTTTTTTTTAAATTAAGCTAATGAAAAGTTGTTTAGTAGATCAGTAGATGTACAAATGATGAAATGATTGGTGCAATGATTGACAGCTCAAATGTTTAAATATTGGAATTAAAAAAATTAAGTTCAATATATTTTGTGAACAAAAGTGTTAACTTGCAGATGGCAAAGATTAATGTATTTTGGAATTTATATTAAATGTTTTTTTTTTTTTAATGATGTCTAAGTAAGTTATTATCTTTTGCAATACAGTATTAGCTAATAAATACAGGGTGATTGTAATTAAAAGCTATAATTTTAAAACTACCGGTCAGAACGACTTGATATTTTGATGGCAGATATAGAGACGTATGAGAAAGTCCTATTAGACCTAACATCTAAGTGTATGATACTTGTAACATCATGATATGTAACATCATAAGAATGTAATAACATAAATATGTATAATGGAATTAACCCATTTTATCCCATTGTCCTATTTAAAGGACAGCTGAAAAATAGCATATAGGAATCAGAATTTGCTTGGTGCAAATATTTTGTCAGCTGGAATATATAATGGTATAAGCTTCTGCTAGCGTGTTATGTGTCTCACCTCCTCCATCTGGAATCTTTGTTTAATCATTACATTAGGGGGTTTATCTTCTGTTTGCGGTTGAAAATTCTTTCTGGAGAACTATCATGTAATTAAGAAAGTATTATACAGATAAAGCAAAACTTTATACTCGGAAAGCACTTTACACTATTGAAGAGAACACTAAAACATGTAAGTGCAACTTTCATCCTCTTTATTTCAATGTCCTGAGTACAAGGTGAATAAGATTTCTTATACAGAATATATATACAGTTAGTTCTCTGTTTAACGACGCTCTACTTAACGACGATTTCTATTTAAAGACGATATTTCACAGTCCCTACCCCCTTTGGTACAAAAATTTTCTATTTAAAGACGATGATGTTTCTATTTAACGACGATTTTTTTCTTTTTCTTTCCCCTTGAAACTCTTATCTGTAATAGAGAAATTTCATGTAGGAGGAAAAAAAAAACTTTCAACAAACACAGAAAGTTTATTTCATACATGCAATGTTGCAATCATAAAAGTGTTGCAGGGTTTACAAGAAAAAGGGGTGGGGGTTACTGTTTCTTAGGAAATCGAATAATGGAGCTGTGCGGGAGTGCAATCACTCTATTGTCCCTAACCCCTTGTCATGTGACTTTCTGTAGCAGTTACCTCCCATTCCTTCTGATAAGGCGGTCTTTGCTTATGCCTGTGTTTATGTTTAGAGCACGGAAGAAGAGTATAGGAATTAAAACGAGATAGGACAGAGAGCACGGGAACAGAAGCTTCCTTTTCCGCATTAATTCAGCCGAGTCCAGGAAAGCGATTCGATCGCCGCCTGGTGTAGTATCTTTGAAACTTATCGGAAGAAAGGGAAAGCCCGCCCCTTCGGCTCCAGTCATCACACGATTTCCGAGAACGAATTATGAACGAACAGCCAGAAATGTAAAGACGTGCTGATTGGTGTATTTTTGAGATTTGGTCGCCCTCTATCTGTAAGATGAAAATTACTACCTTTCCGTAACATTCTTAATACATCCTACTCTTTTAATCCGTGGTTTAGAGACTTAGCGAGTGTGTTGTGTTGAAAGCGAGTGTGTTGTATTGAAGTACAAAGTGAGTCGAACATTATGGCTTCAAAGCAAAAGCATCTCAGTCTACACCAAAAGGTGAAAATTATTGAAGAATGGGAAAAAAGCACTGGAATGACGAAAGTGGAATTTGAAAAAAAAAAAAAATTAATTACCCGAGTCTACTCTCAAAGGCATTTTAGCAAGCAGAGAAAAAATTGTTGAATCAGCACAAAAATTCTGATTCGGATCCACATCCAAGCGTAAGAAAGAACCCAGCCATTAGACTTGGGTATCATTCGCAGCATGAAAATTAGAAAATTTACAATCTTGGAAGCAATGCACATGATAACATCAGCTTAGAAAAAAGTTTCTTCATCCACAATAAAAAACTGCTTTCGCAATGCCGGCATTCACAAAGAACTTGACGTACAGCTGCAATGTATGGATGTAGAAATCAATGAAGATGGCATTACCCATGATCATGAAGAATGGAGAAGTGCTGTTCAAGGTGAGGATATTTCAATTGAAGATTTCTTCCAGTGTGATGAATCAGTTTTAACAACAGACTATAGAAATGTAGAACAAATTTATGAGGATTTAGTAAACGAAACTATAGTGTCAGACGAAGAAAGTGAAGTTGAAGAAACGGAAAATGAGATAAAGCCACCGTCTTACAAAGAGGCACCTTCGGCTGTAGATATTCTCCGACGTTATATTGTCTCATCGAATGGGGAAGACGACACATTTAATATTTTAGACAATCTTGAAAAAAGAATAATGAAAAACAGGCCAGAGTTGAAGCAATCCAACACTTTTTGATTTTTTAAAAAGTTAATTTATTGTATTTCTTGTACCAATTTTTAATGTAATTTAAAATGTAATTTTTGAAAATAAAGTACAGTAATTGTTAAAAAAAAACATAACATTTTTTAAACACGCCAATAAATAGAGAAATATATTAACACTCCTAAGCCTGTAAAGTGTGAAGGAAAATGTTATGCACATAATTTTTTCACATATTCTGTTTAAGGACGTTCTCTACTTAACGACGATTTTTTACAGTCCCTTGAAAGTCGTTAAACGGAGAACCAACTGTATATGCTTTTTCAAATTTTGTTGTATTTTGATAATTTAGGTTTAATTAACCTTAAAAAATATTTTTTTTTTCTCAAATTTGAGCAAAATAAATAGATAAAATGGGTTAATATTGCTTTTTCACTAGAAGAATTGTGAGGCGTTGTTTGGCCAAAAAAAAAAAAAAAAAAAAGTAAGTCTCAAAATTTGCCATTAATCATCCACAAGATATTTGTTTCATATGCTCCTCTTTTTCTCTTGTCACTATAATTATTTTCACTGTAAACATGTATTCCTGTCTTTTTTCTAAAAAATTGTTGTAAACCTTTGAAGTTTATTGTTTCCTGCTATTTTATTGTATTGCTAACAACATTCCTTTATTTAATGAATCCATTTAGGTGTTTCCCTTGACATAACCACCTATAGGGATATTTTGGAACTACTTTTTTCCTCCACCAAACAAAATTCCATTGCCTCAGGATTGTTCTGGTAAAATATCAAGTCATTCTTACGAGCAGTTTTAAAGTTATAGCATTTTGAAATCGTAACTTTAATTGTAATCACCCTGTATATTGAAGGTAGGGAAAATGAAAAGAATAAATTACATGTTATTAGATTAATGAAATGGAGCTTTTTTTTAAATAGAATAATTTATTTGAGAAAACATGGAAGATAAAAATGTGCAATTTCGCATAACAGTATCAATAAATGGTGCTTTTCTAGTCAAAGATATATATATACAGTAGAGTCAAAAATCTGCACAGTTCGGGACCAGAGGTTGTTCAGATTTTACGATTTGGTGGATTTTGGAGCCCATAAAAAATCATTTTCAATTTGAATAATAAAAGCAGAATATTATTCAAACTAAACATATGCCAGTGAATAATAACACAATTTCACTTGTATATTAAATTATTAGGTACATAAGAATAACACTGAACATTAAAAAAATATTTATAATGAAAACTATAAAAATGAATAAATATTCGTCAAATTCAGACAAAATCTGTTCACATGCAGTTTGCTTTAAGCTACACTTGAACATGCACACATAAATAAATCATTGAGATTTTTTTTTTTTTTTGTAAATAGTCATCAATTCTTATTTTGTAACACAAATTTATTTTTCAAAGAATTTAACTGAATTCTTCCTTACAACTATGCCTTCATCAGATAGCATTTTTAAAAATTAGTTTAGTATTTTACTCATTGATATCATCATAAATAATTATAATTATCTTTGATTAATTGAATATACTGTAGATAATTTCCTTATCAGTAACTTGTTTTTGCAGTTTTTCATATTTTTATTATTGTAATCATAACATGTGAGCACAAAATCTGTATTCAAGATCTTTTACAAAAATTCTGATTTGCAGTTTTATAACTGAAATTTCATTGTTTGTATCTGAAAATATCGATAACATTCAATTTTATTCTTTTTTTCTTAAAAGGTTTACTAAACTGACAATGCAGTTTGAGCAGTTCTTTCTTGTATCCCTTAATGTCTCTGAATATTTTTGTCATGAATCAAAGATAGATTTAACTGAGGGTGCATTTAACCTTAAAAATGCTTCTAGAAAAAAAAAAAAAAAAAACAAGTATTCATCAAAATTACTGTATTGGGTCAATTTCTAAAGCATGAAGCCAGAAACCACATAAATTGTCAACTAAAATTAACAAATTCTAATATATGGAGTGAAATTAATTGTGAAGAAAATGTCTTAGTTTAAAAAAAGGGCAATCAAGTAATAGCTTTCATTTTCTTTGTTTAAATTAAAAAAAAAAAAAAAAAAAAGAACTAGGATTCTGATACTAACATATAGACTGACATATTTGCAATATTCCTATCATCAGACTATTTTTGATATTTACAACATTCCTGTCATCAGACTATTTTTGTGAAGGGTTCATTTTTTGATTTAAAACTTTCCTTCACCCCCTTTCTGAATTTTTCGTACTTTTCTAGAAAGTTCCAATTATAACCTTTTCCCCCAATTTTAACAAAATTTTCTGTAAAAAAAAAAAAAAAGAGGGTTACTATCGAATTTTACAGTACATATTATTCTTATTTTACTTTTCAGGAATACTTGCTTCTGTTTTCTGCATTTAACAAAATGTTATTTTTAATTAACTAATCATCGATGAATGTCTACATTTTAAAAAGAAGGAAGCGTCTGTTGATTATTTTACAAAAGTGTCCCCTTATTGAAAACTTTTTGATTACTATATAGAAATTTGGATTTATTAATTGTTTATTACATTTTTACCTAATCAATTACAATTTCAGTTTTTATTTTTGCTACAGAAACCTAGGAAAAAAATAAAATTATTTTTCTCCTAATAGTATTATTATTAATACAAGGGGGGGGGGGAGGGCAGAACCTCGTCTTTTGAAGTTCCTGGGAACTGCACTTTCTAGAGTATAGTAGCATCTGTGATGCAATTTAATTTAGAATACTCATAGATTTATTCTGTGTACCATTTAGATTCTCTGTAAGATCTAACAAACACTTGTAATTATGGCATTGATATAAATTTTGTAAAAAATGATTATTGATAAAAAATGTATAGAGTAACTCTAAAAAAATTCCCAAGCAAATATCGCCAAAACTCAAATAGGTATCGTCGGTAAAAATGTTAATTTTCAAGTACTTTCAAAAAGGTGCAAAACTCTAGGGGGGGTTACCATATTTTCATTTTGAATTGATGAACAGTTATGCATATCAATGAAGAAATGCATTACATTTTCTTTAAAAATGGTGAAAATTATTTGAAAACCATTTCTTTAATTAAAACATATTTTGTATATAATCTTTAGTATCTTACATATAGTCAATAATATTGACTATATATTTTATTCTATCTGATATTACAACTACTGTACTTTTTTTGAAAGTTTTTTAATTTAATATTTTGTAGTTACCATTATAATATTCTGAAGATTATATTAACAATATGTTTTAATGAAAATAATGTTTTTAAACATTTTCAATATTTTGAGAAAATGCGTAGTGTGTTTTTACTTTTACTCATTACTGTGCATTGATTCAAAATGAAAATATGGTTAAAACCCCTTAGCATTTTGCACCTTTTTGAATGTAATTGAAAATCAACTTTTCTATTAATGATGTCTTTCTAAGTTTTAACGATATTTGCTGGGGGATTTTTTTTTTAAAGCTAATCTATGTATATTTAGCTAATAAATTATGCTAAAGAAATTTTGCTAGTGCTTGCACATGTGCAGTTAAAATAGTTCAGTAAACAGGCTCATATTTCATCAGATATTTGATATTTTTATATTCTGATTGCAGTATGTTGTGTTTAATATAATATGTCAAGTTTTCTAAAAACGGTGTTGTTTTGTTTTTAAAATCCTCTATGTTAGAATCGAAAAATGAACAAAATATTTTCAATGTTATTAAAGAAACCTTTATATCTCCATTAACATATGTGCAATTATCATATAAATTTTATATTTATAATTAAAAAAAGTCTCATAATCACATACTATAACTACAATACAATTAATTTCATATATTTTTTACATGGTGATCCCAAAAATTACATATTTTCTGTTAATTTGTGACTGACCAAGACTTGAGTCATTGGGACAACACCATATTCTATTTAGATTTAGAATTTCAAAAGAATCCTTGACATATTTGTTTTGATACAGTACGTGACCTTCTGTAATATATAATATTGTCAAATAAATACACTTTTAATTTTCTCTTTCTTTTTGTTATAGGTTTTATTTGCGTTATTCTTGAAAATATCTGTATATATATACAAGTAAAAGGAAAATTCAGTGATGTTCATCCAAAAAATATTTTGTTTGCAAATGATGTAATTCAAAAATTCTCAAAGGAAGAATTGTTTAATTCGCGAAAAAAGAATAGGTTAATTTGAAAACTTTCAAAGAAAGAAGCTAAACAATAATTTGTTTAGCTTTCTGTAACAATTTATCAGTTAGTACAAATAAAGTTACATATGCAAAATGAAACTGATATTAACAAAATATCATTTGCAAAGGAAAAAAGTGTTTATTGATATATAAAAAGCTTTTTACTGTTTTAAGATGTAAATTATTTTCTTTTAACTGAAAAAAAAAAAAAAAAGTAAAAAATTATACCTAGTACTTACTATGTGTAAAACATTATTCTTATTTAAGAAGAATGAAATCACTTTAAACATATATTTGATTGAAAATATAACAACAACAATTATAAAGTGAATTGTAGAACTATAAAGATATAATAATTGGAATGTATAAACAGTACATGAGGCAGATTTAACCAAATCAAGCCTATTTAAGCAATACAAAATACTGATATGTTTTGGAAAAATATATTATCTTAAATATCATTAATATTGTCTTTCCATTTTAATAATACAATCATCAATTCATTAGCATTAGGTATATATATAAAACTAGTTTTATAAAAAAGAAAGAAAAAAGGCCTTAGAAATAAATGAGGAAAATAAATATTTGGAGACAAAAGAAAAAAATTATTTAATAAAAAGTGTAAGAAGTCTTTACAATGTCAGGAGAACAGCATCCCCTGTCATATATTGAAAAGAAACAACATGTTTGTCCAGAATGTAAGAAAGTATTTGGGAAAAAGTATAATTTGAACAGACATCTCCTTATCCACACAGAGGAAAAACCATTGCATCCTCGGATACCTGTTGAAAAGAAACATGTTTGTCCAGAATGTCAGAAAGCATTTAAAAAATGTAATGATTTGATAAAGCACCTCCGTATTCATACAGGAGAGAAGCCTTACGTGTGTGAAATTTGTCAAAAGGCATATAGACAGATATGTCATTTAAAAGAACATCTTCGAACACATACTGGAGAGAAGCCATATAATTGCCCAGTATGTCAGAAAGCATTTGTATTTAAGCAAGACTTGGATAGGCATGGCCTAACCCATACAGATAAAAAGAATTATGTATGTGGAATTTGTCAAAAAGCATATAAACACCTATCAAACTTAAATGCTCACCTTCAAAGCCATACTGGAGAGAAACCACATGTTTGTAAAGAATGTCAGGAAGCATTTACTTCAAGAACAAATTTGAAGAAACATTCCCTTGTACATACTAATTCAGCACATATTTACAGTCAAAAGTGAAGTTAAATATTTTAATATAGAACCCAGAAGCAGAATTTTTTTAAACAGTCTGCAACGCAAAAAAAAAAAAAAAAAAATCGAAAAATAGTCTGCAAAGTAAATCGACAAATTAGCAACAAAATTTATATCATATCAACACCAACATCAAACAATGTTGTAATTCAACTTAAAAATAAGAAGTAAGACACAATATATTTCAAGATACAATGATAAACTTTAATTAATAGATTAATTTTTTTTTTTTTTTTTTTAATTGAAAACATGGCAAACAACCAGCTGAATTGTCAAGAATTCGAGCAATAACTTTTGAAGTAATGTATTTCTGGTTAACAGAAGAAGTTGATAAGAACTTGAAATGTTTATAATATGATATTCCATATTGTTTTATTAAAGCTGCTTTTAAAATTTTTCGAATGTTTCTATAGCCTGGTGGGGGACCATTAAGCATGATATACACTCTCATGTCTGAAATACCAATTTCATCATAATTTTTATCACTAGCCATTGGTCTTCTTCTCATTACATCATTAATAATAGAGCCCCAACTTTCACAAATTGCTTTTGAGACTAGTATGGATAATACATATATGAGAAATGTTATAATGTTGGGATACTTATTCTTCAGTTCCAGAACTGCCAACTTTATTAGAGCTTTGCTGTCACAAATGGATTTTTCAGCTCTGTTTGCGTCAATATTGTTATAAAACCAGTCACATAGCTGCTGGAATTCAAACCAAAGTGTTTGTTGGTTACAATCGAACAAACTATAAAAAGGAAAAGCACTAATATAGTCATGAAAGGACTCACAAGTAAAGCCTTTGTTTTCTGCTGACTGTTCAATAGAAACATCTGTCTTTGGAAATTTCAAAAAATCAAAATTGAACAGATAGCCTGCTCTCTTGAGCATCACATCTACATTTTGTTTTCATCACAGATGAACACGTGAAATTGTTCTCTAAGAGATTTCACAAACTTAACAAAAGAGTTCATATCATTCTTGTAATTTTTGCCAAGTTTATTACTTTCATTAAGTACTGTGTTAACTGTACGCAAAATTTTAGAACTCACTGGCAAGTCTGGAAGAGGAACACCCTGGTAAGTGCATGATTCAAACATTTCTGTGGAGGTTTTTGTGTTATTAAAGAAAGATGATGGGAACTTCTTGATGCTTTCACATAATTCTTGTGTCACTGAGCTGAGCAATAATTTCAATGTACTGCAAGAATATGTCTAAATCTGAGTCAAGATTATTCGTAAGTTGCAAATACTCCCATGGTAGATTGTCAACTAATTGTACACATTTAGAACATTTTGATAACACATTATAAATATTTGGTAGAAGTAATATATGAAATAAAGTTGATTTGCATAACAATTTGTCACGAAGTGCAAACAGGCCAGGACTTCGCTCACATGCTGATACCAGGGATTTGTAATCTGCAATAAAGGTTCTAAATACTTTTTTAGAATGAGACGCAAACTTCATTGTTTTGAAAACTTTGGGCTTATAAAAAAAATGAGCAAACTCTTCAGAAGATTTTAAAAGTTTTTCATATTTCAATCCATGCATGAACTCCTTCCTTGACTCATTTATGAGATTGTGAGCTTTTATAATAATATCAGGCATTTCAGAGTGCTTTTGAATAAGCTCTATCCGATGCATTAAATCCCATAAAGCAAGAACATCATTTAAAACCAATTTACTTTTTATGTGACTTGAAACCCCTAATTTAATGTATTGGTCATCTATAGCCAAACCAACTAAATTTTTTCTAAGAAATGCTAAATCAAAACCAAATTTATCTAAAGTGTTTAAAATACTGGATGCCAGTCCTTGCCCAGTAAAGTCAATTACAAAGTTATGCTCTAAATACACTGAATGAAACAAATTATTTCTGTTTATATCAAAAATAGGAATTCGCAGGCCAACAATATGTCTGCTTCTATGGTTAACAGTGATAAGAGGCTATCTCTTTTTGAAGAACAGAATGTACTACAGGTAAAAAAAGGCATGGGAACTCTTTTGAATGATTTTTCACCCCAACTGCACAACCACTGTTATGCAATACAGTGGTTTATGCTAAATATGCAGATTTTGCACAATTCAGAGCATTATCTTTACCTGCAATTTCCAGTAGTGTAGATTTTTCTTGTTCAATTAAGTAATTCTTAGAGTTAATTAAATGCTTGTCAGATTTTAAGTGTCTTTTTACATCATACTTAAGATGCCGGAAAGCATCTGGAAGTTTACAATCTGTGAAAGAATCACCTACACTAAAATCATACAATAAACTTGAACCACAATACTTGCACAGAAGACCAATATCAGATCTAAGGAAACAACCAGACCATTTGATAAGTTTGTCAATTGAGCGGGCATTAATTAATAAATCATCTTTTTCCTCATCAGTTAATAGCTCATCTTTTGCAACATTTAAAGCATCTTCTTTTAAAATTTTAGTTGTGCTTTGTAAAGAACAGGATGTTGGAAAAACAGAACTTTTCAATTCAGCCATTTGATTATCCAAACCTAAAACAGAAGGAAAAGTGCACATTTAGATATTTTTATTTTTCCTTGTTTTTAATATTTCAAGCTATTTTGGAAATATTTTCATTTTAATTCTGTATAATCCCCTATGGAATTTGATAGACTTTACTTTTTCAGAAAATTCCATTTATAACTTCCGCTCTGCCCGAACAGTCAAACTCCAAATCCAAAAATGACACTTTAATTACATTCTAACTCTTCCAAAATGTTAACTGCTATCAGAAAGCAATCCTTACTTTTGCAGTCTTTCTCATTCAACTCTGTTTTTGCGATTTTAATTCTTTTCTAAATATTGAATTTATATTTTTGAAAAAAATCATGAAAAGTTCAATTATACGTCCACCCCTTTCCGAATTCTTTGTACTTTTCTAGAAACTTCCAATTATAATCCCTCCCTCCAATTTCAGCAGATTTTCCATCGAATAAAGGCAGTTACTATCGGAATTTTACAGTATATATTATTCTTATTTTTGTTTTCAGGAATGTTTGTTTCTTCTTTCTACCTTTAACAAACTGTTATTTTTAATTAACTAATCAATGATGAATTGTTTACACTTTAAGAAGAAAGAAGTGCTCTTGATTATTTTATACAAATATCCCCTTACAGTAAAATTTTAAATTATATAGAAATTTAGATTTATTAATTGTTTATTACATTGTTACTCAGTCTATTATAACTTCAGTTTTTTTTTTATTTTTTATTTTTTGCTATTGAAATCTAGAAAAAAAAAAATTGTTTATATATTATTAATAATAATAAAAGGAAAAAAATGAACCACATCTTTTGAAGTTCCGGGGAACTGTACTTTCTAGAGCATCTGGAGTAGTATGTGTGATGCGTTTAATTTATAATTTTCATACACCTGTTCTGTATACCATTTAGATTCTTTGTAAAATCGAATAAACACTTGTAGTACTAATTATGGTATTGATATGAGTTTGTTAAAAAGATCATTTTTCTGACGTATGATGTCAGAACTAACATCAAGTTTTGTACAACAGATAAGCAATAAAGTTTGCTGCTTTTAAATTTTTTTTTCTTTCGTTTAAAATATATTTTTTTAAATCAGTATGTTAGATTAGTTTCACATCTTTATTTGCAATATTCATTAATAGGGAAAAATTTGTTTCTTTTCAGTCTCTTTTTTAAACATTTTAGTCTCTTTTCTCTCTTTTTCAAGAGTGCTTGATCACTTGTAGACATCCTCTTGTGATAGAAATGTAAAAGTCAAATCACTTTCTGTGTCCCATTCAGTGTTGCCAGTCTTTGCAAATTTTTTATATAATAGTCACCAATAATTTTGAAAAGAGATACATTTCATATGCATAATAAATAATTAAACATCTGTTATAGATATCAAATATCACTTCTCAAAATAATTGGTGACTATGGTATAAAAAAAAAGTCACAAAGTTAGCTCACATTAGCTCAATTGGTTAGAGTGTCAGATAATGTCTGATAATGTGAAGGTCATGGATTCGCTCCTCTTTGGAATAATATGTTACTTTTTGCAAATAATTAATAGAAACGATGCCAATTTATAAAAGAAAATACCTCAGCGCCACCCAAGTATCCTAAACTAAATATGATGAACAAAGTAAAATTTAAAAGATGTGTTTGTCAGGTTTTTAGCAAATGGCTGACTGCCGAGCTACAAAATTGTGCATTGATGTGCATTTTGAATTCCCCTGCGAAACCCAATTTCTAATTATTATTATTATTATTGCTAATATATTTTCAGTTGGAAGACTAGCTAAGCTATCTAGGCATTTTATTTATTTATTTTTTTTTTCTTCAAATAACTAAACAAATACTTCAAGAATATTCTTGAAACTTCAGGAGTAAAAAGAACATGTTATGCCACATATATTCCAGCAGAAGTTTTACAACCAAAGGCTAAAAGCCTGAAAGGCCACAAATTAACAATATATATATATATATATATATATATATATATATATATATATAAACTTCGGGATCACCCTGTAAAAAAAAAGTTTAAAATGAATTGTAGCTGTAATATATGACTGTGAGCTTTCTTTTAATTATAGATATGAATTTATAGGAGAATTGCACTTAAATTAATAGATATGTAAAGCTTCTTCAATAATGTTGAGAATTTTTTGCTCGTTTTTTGCTTATAACAAACGTGAAGTGTTTTAAAACCAAAGCAATGTCACTTTCAGAGAACTTGACATACTTTGTT
This sequence comes from Salticus scenicus, assembly GCA_963930645.1. Classification (NCBI taxonomy): domain Eukaryota; kingdom Metazoa; phylum Arthropoda; class Arachnida; order Araneae; family Salticidae; genus Salticus; species Salticus scenicus. Next base: position 53,165,454 of record OZ005658.1, on the reverse strand, counting down.
AAGCATAACATACTGTAATCAGAACATAAAAATATCAAATATCTGATAAAATATGAGCATTTTTACTAAATTTTTAACTGTGTATACACGCTAGCAAAATTACTCTTGCAGAATTTACCAGCCAAATAGTATAGGCTAATGAAATTTTATTTTTCCGACTGAGTGAAAATAATGCCTGGACCGGGAGTCGAACACCGGATCTTTGACTTATAAGGTCAAGGCTCTAGCAATTGAGCTATCCAGGCTGAAAAACCGGTCAGCATTACTCACTCAAACAACCTTTAGGCAGAAAACATCTGGTCTATCATTTAGATAGCTCAACAGAAATAAGCCGCATTTGAGCTATCCAGGTCGACATAAACGACTTATTTCTGTTGAGCTATCTAAATGATAGACCAGATGTTTTCTGCCTAAAGGTTGTTTGAGTGAGTAATGCTGACCGGTTTGTCGGCCTGGATAGCTCAATTGCTAGAGCCTTGACCTTGTAAGTCAAAGATCCGGTGTTCGACTCCCGGTCCAAGTATTATTTTCACTCAGTCGCAAAAATAAAATTTCATTAAATATGATTTTCTTCCAATCAGTTGATTGTGATTTTAATTTAAAAAAAAAAAAGTATAGGCTAATTCTAAAAAAAAAATCCTGAAGCAGATATCATTAAAACTCAGAAAGATATCGTCGATAGAGAAGTTGATTTTCAAGTACTTTCAAAAAGGTGCAAAACTCTAGGGGGATTTACCATATTTTCATTTTGAATTAACAAACAGTTATGGATATAAGTGAAGAAACACATTGCATTTTCACAAAAAAAAAGGTGAAAATTGTTTGAAAATCATTTCTTTAATTAAAACATATTTTATATGTAATCTTTAGTATCTTGCATGTAGTTAATAATACTGTAGAAGATCTTTATAATGCAATTCTCTATATAACGCAAAAATTCCTGGATATAAACAATGAATTTTGCAGTTAAGAAATTCTTTGTAAAAAACTGTTACTCTGTCGAGAAGTAATTGTGACACATTTGTTTTTCTTTATCTTCTTAATTCAGAGCTGTTTAATGAAAAAATTGCTATTCTTCGTCTTCTTATTTTTTTATTTTGAAGTGAATGATTTTGTACAGGTATATAGTAAACTATCTTTATAAAGTAAATTTAACAATGAAAGTTATTATCTACTTAATTTATGTTCCAAGAAATATAACTTAAAAATGTCCTACTCTGTTTTGATATGTTTCTGAAATATTTGATCATGTTTACAAGGTAAGTTTGATGATGTGTGAAGTGTGATCTATATAATGCAAAATTCTATATAACACAAAACCTTGTGTTTTTAGATTTGTGTTATAAAGATTTTCTACTGTATTGACTATATATTTTATTCTGTCCGATATTACAACTACTGTACTTTTTTTGCAAGTCTATTAATTTAATATTTTGTAGTTACCATTATAATATTCTAAAGATTATGCCAACAATATGTGTTAGTAAAAATAATGTTTAAATATTTTCTGTTTTTTTTTTTTTTTTTTTTTTTTTTTGAGAATGCATATTGTGTTTTTACTTTTACTCATTACTGTCCGTTGATTCCAAATGAAAATATGGGTAAAACCATAAAATCCCTTAGCATTTTGCACCTTTTTGAATGTAATTAAAAATCAACTTTTTTATCGGCGATGTCTTTCTGAGTTTTAATGGTATTTGCTGGGGGTTCTTTTTAGAGTTAGTGTATATATATGGCTAAGAAATTTTGCTAGTGCTTGCATGTATGCAGTTAAAAAAATTTCGGTAAAAAGGTTCATATTTCATCAGATATTTGATATTTTTATATTCCGATTACAGTATGTTGTGTTTAATACAATGTGTCAAGTTTTCTAAAAAGTATTGCTTTTAGTTTAAAAATCCTCCATGTTATAATAATTAAAAAAAAAAAAAAAGAAAAATGTCGTTATTAATGAAACCTTTGTACCTTCATTAATATAGGTGTAATTAGCATATAAATTTTATATTTATAATTAAGAAAAGTCTCATAATCATACACTGTAACCACAACTAATTTCAAGCAGCATATTTTACATGTTTAATCCCAAAAATTATGTTTTCTGTTAATCGGGGACTGATCCTTCCCTCCCCCCTTTGGGACAGCACAAAACTTTCCCCGCAATGTATGTGGCACGATATATTCTTTTTTAGCCTTAAAGTTTCAAAAGAATCCATAAAGTATTTGTTTAGATATTTGAAAAAAAATGTCTAGATAGCTTTGTTATTGTCATCCGTCGTTAGGTTTTATCTATCACTAAATATAAATGTCAGATTTCTGTTTTCAGCGTTTTGGTCTGTTTAATAATTTCATGTCTGTACATATATTTAAGTTACAAATCAAATTGTTCTTATTATTAGATTTTAAAGTTGGAACTTTTTTGCAATCACCTTCTATAATACATAATATTGTCAAGTATATTTTAATTTTCTTTATCTTTTTGTTATAGGTTTTATTTGCATTATTCTTGAAAATATCTTTATATATACAAGTAAAAGAACGTTCAATGATGTTCATCAAAAGAATATTTTGTTTGCAAATGGTTTAATTAAAAAATTTCCAAAGAAAAACTTGTTTAATTAAAAAAAAAAAAAAAAAAAAAAAAGAAAGAAAAAGAAAAAAGAAAGTTGTCTAGCTCGAAATATTCAAAGATTTGTACAATGATTTATCAGTTAGTACTAATAAGATTACACATGCAAAATGAAACTGATATTAGCAAAATGTGATTTGCAACAGAAAAAAATATTTATTGATATAAAAAAAGCATTTTACTCTCTTAAAATATGAAATGTTTTCTTTTAACTAAAAAAGAGTGAAAAATTAAACCCTTAATTCACTATGTGTGAAACATTATTCATATTTAACAAGAATTAAGTTACTTTAAGCATATATATGGTTGAAAATATAACAACAATTACTTTATCTCTAGTACTTGAAAGTGAATTGCACAACAATAAAGATATAATAATAATTAGAATATACAAATAGCACATGTGGCAGATTTAACCAAAACAAGCCTTTTTTTAATAATACAAAATACTGATATGTTTTGGAAAAATATATTATGTTAAATATTATTGATATTAACTTTTCATTTTAATAATACAATCACTAATTCATTGTTATATTTATGTAACACAAAACACTGTCTTATAATTAAAATATCAACTGAGATGCTTTAAGTGAAAAAAAAATAATAATAAGATTACATAAAAGATAGATATATAATTAGCATTAGGTTTTTACATAAAACTAGTTTTATAAAAAAGAAAGAAAGAAGCATTAGAAATAAAGAAAACAAATATTTGGAAAAAAAATTGTTTAATAAAAAGTGTCAGAAATCTTCACAATGTCAGGAGAACAGCATCCCCTGTCATACATTGAAAAGAAACAACATGTTTGTCCAGAATGTAAGAAAGTATTTGGGAAAAAGTATAATTTGAACAGACATCTCCTTATCCACACAAAGGAAAAACCATTGCATCCTCGGATACCTATAGAAAAGAAACATGTTTGTCCAGAATGTCAGAAAGCATTTGCAAAACGTATAGATTTCATAAGGCATCTCCGTATTCATACAGGAGAGAAACCTTATGTGTGTGAAATTTGTCAAAAGCCATATCGGCAGTCAAACCAATTAAAACGGCATATCCGAACACATACTGGAGAGAAGCCATATGTTTGTCAAGTATGTCAGAAAGCATTTGTATGGAAGCAAGACTTAGATAGGCATACCCTAACCCATACAGGTGAAAAAAAATACGTATGTAAAATTTGTCAAAAAGCATATAAGCAGTCAACAAATTTAAAAACTCATCTTCTAACCCATACTGGAGAGAAACCACATGTCTGTGAAGAATGTCAGAAAGCATTTACTTCAAGAGCAAATTTGAAGAAACATTCCCTTTTACATACTGGAGAAGCGCATTATGTTTGTTTTGAATGTCAAACGACATTTAGAAAAAAGCATTCTTTAGATATGCATCTCCGTTTCCATTCAGGAGAAAAACCTTATGTATGTGAAATTTGTTCAAAGTCATTCATGAACTTATCAAATTTGAAACGTCATAGTTTAATACATGCTGAAGTAAAGCCTTTTACTTGTAAAGAATGTCAACAAGCATTTTCTAGTATGCAAGATTTGAACAAGCATCTCCATACCCATACTGGTGAGATGCCACATGTTTGCCCTGTATGTCAAAAAGTACTGTCTACGAAAAGAAGTTTGAACAAGCATCTTCTTATTCATTCAGATAAAATACCTCATGTATGTGAAATTTGTCAGATGTCATTTGTGTGGTTAAATGAGTTAAAAGTACATCTCCGAAGGCATACTGGAGAAAAACCACATGTGTGTGAAGTTTGTCAAAAAGCATTTTCATTGAAGAATGCATTGACAAGTCATATGCATATCCATACGAGTGAAAGAAAATATAAATGTGAAATATGCCCAAAAACATTTGCATTAGCGTCAAATCTAAAAGTTCATCTCATATTACATACTGGTAAAAAGCCACATGTCTGTCAAGTATGCCAAAAAGCATTTTCATTAAAAAGCTATTTGAAGCAACATTTCCTTCAACATACTGGAGAGAAAAAACATGTTTGTTCAGAATGTCAAAAATCCTTTTCATCAAAACAAGATTTAAGAAGGCATATCCTCATCCATACGGATGAGAGGCCTCATGTATGTAAACTTTGTGAAAAATCATACAAGCAATTAGCACACTTAAATTTTCATCATCGTAAAAAGCATACTTGAGTTAAACTGTAATTTAATCTACTTAAACTGTGATTAAAATAAATAAAACCATATACCATTTTCAGCATTCATAATAGAGGTCTGCACGGGCCGGGTTCAGGCCGAAATTTTCAATTTGCTCTCAGGTCGGGCCAGGCTCAGGCTTAAATTTTTTTTGTAGGCTCGGGCTCAATATTTTTGTGTGTACTCGGGCCGGGCCTGGAGAAAATTTTAAGCCCGAGCCCGGCCCGAATCTTTTTCTAGATTCCTCGTTAACCAACGAAAAAGGAAAATGATAAATACTTTTTCAGTCATTTCGTGCAAACCGCACTTTTTTATCATCATTTGTTCTTTTAAAAAAGAACAAGACTTTTTAAAGTTTTCACGAACTTTTGGCGCACCCGGTATATATACTTTACGTTAATTAATGAAATGTACCAGATACATAACTGTATGCGGAATATAGCTTATTTATGTACAGTTATCCCACTTTCTTTAATAAATTTATTCAAACAATAAAAAGCCACGCACGACTTTGGCATTTTGAAAATTCATCAACATTAACAATGGTTTTATTATATTCCAATTGCCAAGTTTCAAACCACTCTAATAGATGATGCAAAAAAAAAAAAAAAAAACTTTTGTGATATCAAAACTTTTCGTCGATAACATGGGGATAAAATGACTTTTAAGTATATTATTAATGGAAAATTAAATTACACAAATAAGTAAATACTTATGTATAGCATATTAATAAATTGTCAATAAGTACTCAAGAAATGTCAAATATATTTTTCTTCATAGTTCAGTACTAGTGCAAAGTGCGACTTAAAACCCAACCAACCTGTGTCTACCTATCTTTGTTTAACTCATTTTTCGATGCAACACCAGATGTAATTGCGTTCAACAGTTAACTAAAAAAGATATTTTATATTAAGTATTGTTTTTAAGTAAGTGAAGGATAGATGTTTATTTTATTACAGAAAAATTTGATCTGAAAAGTAATTTTATATTTAAAAATAAATTTCAAACTTGAAGCACTAATCAATCCAAAACTTTTGAAAATCTTCATATTTGAATAAGTTTGCATAACTTGTAAAAAAAAAATGTTTCATAATAAAACAATTACTTTTGAAGTCATCTGTAGTTTTTGCTGTTTTATGCTCCCTCAAGGAAATTCCCGTAAACATTTATTTGTATTCATTCATTCTATATTCTTATTCCACTGAAGTTGTACAAATACAACACCCTGTATTTAGTAAGATAAGACTAATTTTAATTTAAATTATTGTTATTTATCACCAACCAAATAATGAGTATTACTGTTTATATTTAGAAAAAAAAAAAACATTATTTCTAGTTTTGGTGGTTAATGGGTTAAGAGGAAAAAGAAAAATTCTCTGAAACTAATAACTAATGTAAAACAATCTGGAAGTCATATTTTATTACTCTAAATCGATGCATTTCACAATAGTAGAAATAAATTAAATACAGAAGAAAAATAACTAATAAATTTTATAAATTTAGAATAATAATAACTTTTTAAACAGAATTTTTAAAACTAAATCATTTACTTTACATAAAATTATTAATTACTTGAAAAATAATAAATGTCTTGCGTATATTAGTTTTAGATTTACTTTTTAATAATTCTTTGAATTTAAATTGGGAAAAAAAAAAAAAAAAAAAAAAAAACTTGTAAAGATATTACTGAGCTATATTTATTTTAATTTGAAACTATATATATTTTGAAAAATAATAATAATAAAAATCTGTAACAAAAAAAAAAAAAAAAAAAAAAAAAAAAAGAAAGAAAAAAAGAAAAAGAAACTAATATTGGTACTTAACCAAATCATAAAATTTTAATTTCCATTTTAAATTCACAAAAGAAATTATTAGATTTAAATATGCTTACATTGTATCGCTACAGTTCACAATAGTACAAATGAGTAAAATACACGGCCCACCAGCGGCAGCAGTTGTGCGGTCAAAGCTGGTAGACGTGAGACATACACTTTTTACTTTCCGAACACTATAATGAGGAAAGTATTGTAATCATGTCAAAAATCCGAATTTGAGATTTTGATGTTTCTATACGTTTTCAGGTCTAATGAGTCCGTTTTCACTATTTTTGCAATGTTATATGTATGTATGTGTGTGAGTGAACACGCTAGCGTCTAAACGCTTTGTTCGAATAAGCTGAAAGTTAGTACGTATATTGTAAGTCACCATAGTACGAACCCTATTGATTTTCGGGAATCTAGTACTTATAGTTTTTTTACAGGGACACAAAGAAAAATTCTTTATCATTATGGCCTATGGTACCAAAATCTTAAAAGTGCGATAGCATCTAAACGCCTTATTCAATTGAGCAAAAAATTTATACACATTTTTCGATGATACACAGATATACATTTCGTCACAGATACTCAATCTGTATAGATTTTGGATAATCTAGCGCTTATAGTTTTTTTACAGGGACACAAAGAAAAATTCTTTATCATTATGGTCTATGGGGCCAAATTTTTAAAAGTGTGATAGCGTCTAAACGCCTTATTAATCTGAGCAAAAAATTTTTACACATGTTATAGGTCACAGTTGCATCAACTGTATAGATTTTGGTGAATCTATGTAAGTGTGTGAGTGAACATGCTAGCGTCTAAACGCTTCGTTCGAATAAGCTGAAAATTAGTACGTATATTGTAGTCACCATAGTACGAACTCTACTGATTTTGGTGAATCTAGCACTTATAGTTTTTTTACAGGGACACAAAGAAAAATTCTTTATCATTATGGCCTATGGTACCAAAATCTTAAAAGTGCGATAGCATCTAAACGCCTTATTCAATTGAGCAAAAAATTTATACACATATTATAAGTCACAGATACTCAATCTGTATAGATTTTGGAGAATCTAGCGCTTATAGTTTTTTTTACAGGGACACAAAGAAAAATTCTTTATCATTATGGTGGTCTATGGGGCCAAATTTTTAAATGTTTGATAGCGTCTAAACGCCTTATTAATCTGAGCAAAAATTTTTTACACATGTTATAGGTCACAGTTGCATCAACTGTATAGATTTTGGTGAATCTATGTATGTGTGTGAGTGAACATGCTAGCGTCTAAACGCTTCGTTCGAATAAGCTGAAAATTAGTACGTATATTGTAGTCACCATAGTACGAACTCTATTGATTTTGGTCAATCTAGCACTTATAGTTTTTTTACAGGGACACAAAGAAAAATTCTTTATCATTATGGTCTATGGGACCAAAATCTTAAAAGTGCGATAGCATCTAAACGCCTTATTCAATTGAGCTGAAAATTTATATGAATATCATAAATCCCTGTTGCACTAACTATAAGCATTTTGGTGAATCTAGCATTTATATGTTTTTACAGGGACACAGCGAAAAATTCTTTATCATTATGATCTATGGGCTCAAAGTTCAGTAGCGTTAAATAGAACATCGTGTAATATATGGAGAAAAATACTCAAACACTCTATTATGGTTTTCTCTCTTTTGTTTGTTTAACAACTCCTCTTTCTTTACTTTATCTACAAAACTGTTAATTACTCAATGTTCGGAAAGTCGAGTGGAGTCATTCCAGATTCTTATACCATTTATATTACTATATGAAAAACGACAGAGCTGAGAAATCAGGCACTTAAACGGATATTACGTGGGAAACTCCGAGCTGGCAATTAACGAGGGCATCTATTCTCCGACCAGACCTCAATTCTGACTGTGGTAGTCGTTATTTTGATCACGTGACGTCGCATTCCGACTTGATTTGACGATTGTCGTTGTTTAAGGACGATCGCTATGGCTGTCGGATCGGAGAATAGATACCCTGGGTAGCTCAGTGGTACACAGTAAATGGAGTGCTCGATTTCATTTCTCAGCACTGGTATTTTTCACATAGTTGGTATACAAAATTCAACCTCGCACTCCAATTTCTCTAAATAAATATTCATGGTTCATGAATAATTTAAGTAAAATTTACATGGTCTATCGGAGTTGTGCCATGATTAATTTTTATATGTTTACCTGTTAAATCTGCACTTGCAGACACGTTGACATTGCTAACAGATGATTATCATGTGGGAAATGCCGAGTTGATAATCAGCCAAGGCAGCTCAAGTGTAGAACATCTGCACGGTAAGTGGAGTGCCCAAGTTCGATTCCCATCTCAGGATTTTTTCACATAGTTGGTACAAAAAATTCAAACTTACACTCCAGTTTCTCTAAATAAATATTCATGGCTCCTGAATGATATTTCTAAGTAAAAATTATATGGTCTATCAGATTTGTGCCCTGATGAATTTTACAGTGAAGCATCAGCTGGAAATAGATGCTGCCGGATTACTGATTTGATTTGTAGATGTTCCGTTAATGTATCAAAATCATTGATGAATTGTAATGTTTAAAAAAAAATTCTTTTTAAAAATGCATACTAGCCTAATACAATCGAACCTTGTTAACGTGAATCTCAAGGGGGGAAAGAATTGTTCATGTTATCAGTAACTGATCTTCATTTTGACAAGGATTGTGGAAACAGTTCATGTTAAAAGTAATTCATGTTAACGCAGATCAACTGTTTGTGCCTAATGCATCAAAAACATAAATAATTAAAATAACATTTGAAATAAGTTAAAATTTTACTTACAAACGATCTCTTTTTTAATAACTTAGATTTGCAATTGCAAGATAAAAATTCATTGTTCTTTTTTTCTGGAATTTTGCCATCATGTTGATTAATTTGTAAAACAGTAACATTAAGTAAAATTCTGCAAATTTTATTGAGGATCCATAACAGTTGGCAAATATGTATTCCAAGGTCATTTTCAAATAACCCATTGAGTATTATGATTTACAGGTAGAGAAAGAAGTCATCAGTACCAGATATAGGTTTCTGAATAATTGATGCTTCATTTTTTTTACTGTTGCTCATGTCTTAAATCTGCATTTGCAGACATGGTGGCTTTGCCAACGGATATTATGTGGGAATTGCCAAGTTGGTTATCAGCCAGTGTAACTCACACGGGAAGTATGAATCAGTAAAATTGCTATTGAAACCAAACCAAATTAAAGAGCATGGTCGAAAACATAGGGTAGAGTACAAATTTGCTGCAACAACACCCACTGAGGCGAGATATGATCCCCTAATAATTTTAATTATTTCTATAAAAACCAACAATACATTCATATTATAGTAAGAACGGGTGATGCAGTGGTTGCGGGATTGACTTGTGAGACGGATGTCTTGAGATTGAGTCCCCGCAATTGTGTGTTTTGTATTTAAATGTTTCATTTCAACTGAAATATTTATTTTTTTACATTTTTAATTAAATTATTATTTTAAGAGAAAATGGTAATTATATTTAAAAAAAAAAAAAAAAATGTTTTCAGCGCAGGCAAGTTAATATTTTTTAAATTTTTAACCAAGTTATTTATTTATTTATTAAATTAAAAGAAATTAATTATTTAACGGGAAATATATTTTTACTAGAGAGCTTCGCCCGCTAGCGGGTCAGTATTTTCAAATGAATCACTAAAATTAATGAATCACTAACAGCAGCTTTTATTCTTTAGAAAGGAAATAAAAAATCATTTCTGATCGGGTAAAAAGTCCCACGGGGTCCCCACTGCCTTCGGCAGTGGAGTCCCATGCGCGCTGAGAACATACAAGATAAGGGAAACACGCGCTGCGCGTGCTTATTCCTTCCCTGGCCCTTCGTTCTCCCTAAAAAAAATCATTTCTGATCGGGTAAAAACTCACACCGGGTCCGCGCTGCGTGCGCACGTGTGAGGGTATGCGTGCACTGCGCGCACATATTCCTTCTCAAGTCAAATTTTTATTCTTAAGAAAAGAAAATTAAAAAATAATTTCTCATCGGATAAAAAGTTGGACCGGGTCCCCACTGCCTTCGGCAGCGCAGTGCCGTGCGCGTCTATTTCTTCTCAACCCTTCTAAATCCCTCCTAATTAACAAATTTTGAACGGTGGTTAAGAGAGTAAGTATTCTCCTCACCAGATGACGCCACACCTCAGCTGTGAGTATTTTTGTTTTCTCTTCTTGTCAGTTGTTGATTGTGATGTGATTAACTACGCACGAGTTAGCAGCAAGAGCTGCTCGCAACAAAAATAAATATGTGAGTGAATTGCTTTAGTTAGTGAAATTTTTTATACAGTCCATTATTCTTTAGTAAGTGAAAGAACCAGCGCGATAAGTGTAACAAATTCATCGCCGTCAAACTATTAGTCCGTCGAGCCGGAGAAACTTACTTTCGGTTTGGGATTAGATTGCGCCGCGCCGCTCTCGATGTTCTGAGTGACTCAACGCCGGAATAAGCCGGTAAGTGACTTTTAAACATTCTATTTAAATGTATCACTGTGAAAGTAATAATTATAAGTATTGTGAAAATATTTATATAATAAACTAGTGCTATAAAAATAAATGTATAAATAAATAAAAAATAAATTCTTAAAAAATAAATAAATAAAAAAGTAAAAGTGATTATGTCTTCACAAAAAGCAATTACAACGCGAAAAAGAGTCCTTAAGGGACAAATCACCAAATTTAAAGAGAAATGTAATCTTGAAACGTCAGATTACGACATTTATCAATTAGAATTGTTAAAAAATAAATGCAATAAATACTGTTGTGAACTAGGTGAAATTTTTAATCAGTTGTATGAAGTTTCTGATGAAAAGGAACTAGACACACTAATTAATGAACAAGATAACATCCAAAATGGTCTGGACGAACTATTATTATCACTAAACAGAAAGATTTCAACAATAAAAATAAACAATGAGGAAGTTTCAGTTTTAAAAACAGAACAAAAAGTCGAGAGTGTGCGCTTACCAAAACTATTACTGCCAATTTTTAGTGGAAACATTACAGAGTGGTTAACTTTTTATGACTTGTTTACCGCTAGTGTTCATAACAATACTAATTTGTCAAATGCTCAAACTACAATACTTGAAATCATCGTTAAAAGGTGACGCTTTTAAAGTAATTCAGTCGATTTCTATCTCAGACGCAAATTACGAAATTGCTCTAAATTTATTGAAAGATAGGTATTCCAACAAAAGAGAGCAATTATTTGCTCAAATGAGAAAATTAATATCGCTTCCAAGTATTCAGAATGAATCGTCAATCGCCATTTTACAATTAGTAGATAGTGTAAATGAAATTATTCGCTCATTTGAGATTTTGGAGCAAAAAGTTGATGACCTCAGTGATACTTTAATATTATACTTAACAATGCAAAAATTAGATAATGTTACTAAAATGTGGTTCGAGCGTGAATTGAAAAAAGAAAATATCCCCAAGTTAAGGGAGCTCCTTGAGTTTTTGCAGCATCATGCGCGAACTGTAGCAAATAACAAACTTCAGTTTAAGAAAAACATTCCATCAAAGGCAACGGTTTTAATTTCTAACAACAATAATGCAAATAGCTGCTGCATTTTTTGTCATGAAGAGCATAATTTGCAGAAATGTTCAAAATTTTTTAATTTAAGTGTTCAAAAACGCGTAGATTTTGTTAAAAGTAACAATTTATGTTTTAATTGCTTATCACATTTACATAAACTTAAATTGTGTAAAAGTATTAATAAATGTAGACATTGCGCCAAATCACACCATTCGCTTTTACATTTTGAGAATTACAAACGAAACCCAAAACAATTTGTGAATAGTAGTATGCCATTGAACGTTCAAGCACAAACTTTCAATCCCTCAGAATCACATACTGATAGGAATGAATCCCCTTTGATTTGTGCTTCTCTTTTTGGTAGTTACACTTCTTCAGGTAATTTAGAACCAGTTAAACGCAAGCAAATACTTCTTTGCACTTCATTGATTAAGGTGAAGGATTCAACTAACAATTATGTCTATGGGAGGTGTATTCTGGATACAGGATCCCAGGCTAATTTTATTACACGAGAATTTGCAAACAAATTACAAATTAATGCGAAGGATAGTTCAATTTCAATTTCATGTTTGGGTTCCTACAACACACTAACAAGTGGGCAAGTCGATTTATTATTTTCACCCCATTTTCGGAGTGACTTACGTGTTTCTACTTCTGCGTTTGTGATCAACGAGATAACAGGAAAAACTCCAAATGTTTCATTACCCAGTGACATTAAAAATCATTTTAGAGATTTAAATTTGGCCGACCCGCAATTTGACAAGTCAAATTCAATTGACATTTTACTTGGAGTTAATGTTTTCCTCACACTATTAAATGGCAATATTGTTAAAAGAAATCCTAATTTACCATTTGCTGTAAGTTCAAAATTAGGGTGGGTAATTGCAGGAACAACTTTTTTAGAAGTTAGTGAATCAAATCCTATCGCAGTAAATTGTATAAACACTACTGACTTAATTCAGAGGTTTTGGGAGTTAGAGCAAGTTCCTAACAAAAATATAATTTCAAATGAAGAAAAAATGTGCGAGTTACAGTTCGAAAGGGAACATAAAAGAAATCATGATGGTCGCTATTCAGTTAGTTTACCTTTCAAATTTAATCGAGAAATTTTAGGAAATTCAAAAGAAATGGCTACGCGGAGATTTATTAATTTGGAAAAAAGACTTTTAAAAATGCCTCACATTTATGAACAATACATTGATTTCATAAAAGAGTATTTGTCCCTTGGACACATGGAGCCCATTAAAGACATTGTTGGGGTTGAAAACAACCATTATTACATGCCGCATCATTTTGTTCTTAGAGAATCTAGTATATCCACACGCCTTCGTGTTGTTTTCGATGCAAGTGCTAAGTCATCATCAGGAATTTCGCTTAATGATACGCTTATAGTAGGTCCAAAAATTCAAGATGATTTATTCGCAATTATTTTGAGATTTCGTTGCCATAACATCGCAATTACCGCAGATTTAAAAATATGTATCGACAAGTGAGGGTGCACGAAAATGATAGAGAATTTCAACGTATTGTTTGGAGAGATAGCGTAAACAAACCACTAGAGACATTCCGTTTGTGTACAGTCACTTACGGAACCGCATCAGCCCCTTACTTGGCCACCAGAGCGCTAAAACAGTTAGCAATAGACGAAGGTGAAAATTATCCAAATGTGACTAACATACTATTAGAGGACTTTTACGTTGATGACGTTTTGACAGGCGCATCAAATATTGAAGAAGGCAAATTACTGATAACACACCTATCTGAATTACTGTCCAAGGGAGGATTTGAATTGCACAAATGGTTTTCCAATAATGAACAAATGCTAAGGGATACAGGGGGTAATAATTCAAGAAAAAGAGCCAGAATTGATACCCAATAAGGCAATTAAGGTATTGGGAATAGAATGGCATCCTAATGAAGACTCATTTAGTTGTAGTGTAGTTGTGCCGCAAATAATTACTCCTGTTACTAAAAGAAAAATATTGTCAGTAATTTCGAGCATTTTTGATCCATTAGGTTGGATTGCTCCTTTCGTAATATCTGCTAAGATTTTTTTACAAGAACTTTGGAAATTACAACTAGCATGGGATGAGCATACTCCTGATAGCGTCAATGAAAAGTGGTTACAAATTTGTGAGAATTTACCCTCTTTGAAACACATTCGCATCCCTAGGAAAATATTAGTAACAGATCCAAGCAAGATTGAATTGCATGCATTTTGTGACGCTTCTGAAAAAGCTTACGCAGCTGTTATTTTTGTTAGGTCCATATCTGAAAACAATGAAATAAAAGTACAAAATCTAACAGCAAAAACACGTGTGGCTCCTCTGAAATCGATTTCACTTCCGAATTTAGAGTTATGTGCAGCTTTACTTTTAGCTCGTTTAGTTAAGGCTGTTTTACCCGCATTACACATAAACATTGATGCAATTTATGCTTGGACTGACTCAACTATAGTTCTTTCTTGGCTAAATACTGAACCTTATAAATGGCAAACTTTCGTTGCGAACAGGATAGCAGACATTCAAACATTGCCTGGCGTACATTGGAATCATGTAAAGAGTTCAGAAAATCCCGCTGACTGTTCTTCGCGTGGACTAAAAACTACAGAATTAATTTCACATAATCTATGGTGGTCTGGGCCTCATTGGTTATCCACATTTGACATTCCCCATTCTGTTTCAATTACAATCGACAGAGAAGCATTGAAGGAAGAAAGGAAAGGCATATCATGTACAATTTCGCAAATTCAAGAACCTTTACCTGTCATATCAAATAAATCTTCGTTTACAAAATTGCAACGTGTAATTGCATGGTGTTTACGATTTATTTCAAATGCAAGAGTAAAATCACCAGAAAGAATATTAACGCATCTAACTAGTAGCGAAATTACAAATGCAACAAATTGCATACTTAAAATTGTTCAAGTTTCTACCTTTCATAATGAAATTCACTATTTGAAATCAGGAAAGACTGTGCCTCCTACTAGCAAAATTGCTAGTCTATGTCCATTTTTAGACAACACAAATTTGTTGAGAGTGGGTGGACGATTGAAGCACGCAAACTTACCTGTAAATGAAAAACACCCAATTTTGCTTCCGAAAAAACATCATTTGACTGAAATTATAATTAAACATTTTCACATTAAGTATTTACATGCTGCTCCTGAGCTCTTACTTACTTTAATACGACAAAATTATTGGATAATAGCAGGTAGATCAGTAATCAGATCTCTAGTGAAAAAATGTGTAACATGTTGCAGATATCGAGCTCAAGCTGCTACACAAATTATGGCTGACTTGCCAGAAAAACGAGTTACTCAATCTAGACCTTTTAATTGCATTGGTTTGGATTTCGCAGGTCCCTTCATGATCAAACATCGAACTGGACGTGGTCAAAAATCTTTTAAATGTTATGTTTGTATTTTTGTGTGTTATTCAACAAAGGCTATTCACTTAGAATTTGCAGAAGATTTGTCCACCAACGCATTCTTGAGTACCCTTAAGCGATTTATATCCAG
This sequence comes from Salticus scenicus, assembly GCA_963930645.1. NCBI lineage: Eukaryota > Metazoa > Arthropoda > Arachnida > Araneae > Salticidae > Salticus > Salticus scenicus. Next base: position 53,149,714 of record OZ005658.1, on the reverse strand, counting down.
AAGAGGAAAACCCTCTATCATTAACAGTGACTGTGGAACTAATTTTAAGGGTGCTTACTCGGAATTACAAAGATGTTTTTCACAATTCAATAAAAACGAGAAAGTTCAAGGGTTTTTGGCATCTGAGGAAATAAAATGGAATTTCAACCCTCCTGGAGCCCCACATTTTGGTGGTCTTTGGGAGTCCGCAGTAAAATTCATGAAGTACCACATTAAAAGAACAGTGGGTGATACCGTACTTACTTATCCAGAGTTTGCTACATTGCTAGCCCAAGTTGAAGCCTGCCTCAACTCAAGGCCGCTCAGCCCAGCTTCTTCAGATCCTTGTGACTATTCAACTCTAACACCAGCACACTTCATTTTGGGTACATCACTAACAGCCTTGCCTGAGCCTGATGTCAGCGAAGTCAAAACAAGTTATTTAGATAGATGGCATGTGCGACAATCAATCTTGCAGCAATTTTGGAAGAGATGGAGCAGAGAATATTTAACCCAACTTCAACAAAGGCATTAGTGGTTTAAAGAAAACAAAAATGTGTCAGTCAATGACTTAGTGTTTATCAAAGATGACACTTTACCTCCTCTAAAGTGTAAAATGGGACGAGTGAGCGACATTCATCCAGGTCCAGATGGCAGAGTTCGAGTAGTAACTGTTCAAACTAGTCATGGTTACATGAAACGTCCCATAGTGAAAATTTGTCCTCTTCCTACAAACTAATTAACAAAAAACTTTTAACTGTAAAGCATATTGAACATTTATTTAGTGTTTATATTAATATTTTTTCTCTTTGTAGTTACAATTTTGATTAATCTTTGTGTAATTTGAAACCTTCCTTAAGGGTTTCAAGGCGGCCGGAATGGTTAAGAGAGTAAGTATTCTCCTCACCAGATGGCGCCACACCTCAGCTGTGAGTATTTTTGTTTTCTCTTCTTGTCAGTTGTTGTTTGTGATGTGATTAACTACGCACGAGTTAGCAGCAAGAGCTGCTCGCAACAAAAATAAATATGTGAGTGAATTGTTTTAGTTAGTGAAATTTTTTATACAGTCCATTATTCTTTAGTAAGTGAAAGAACCAGCGCGATAAGTGTAACAAATTCATCGCCGTCAAACTAAACGGTCTAACTCAATTAGCTGAAATGCAAAAGAAAACCTAATCTGGACACCTCAAAACGTGTAAATCAGGTGAAATTTTTCGATAATATAAAATAACTATAAAATATTACAGCGCCATCTGGCGGTAGAAATTTCTGTAATCTACTGTTCCATTCCAAATCAACAAAGCTTTCAAATGATGTATTACTTATGAATTTATTTTAATTAGTAGCTGAGATACAAAAGAAAACCTAATCAGGTAACCTCAAAACGTGTAAATCGGGTGAAATCTCGAATTTCACATTCGATAATATAAAAGTACTTTAAAATATCTTTCGCATGATGCATTAAAACTAATTAAATCATAATTAGAATTTGAAATTTAAAAATATTACAGCGCCACCTGGCGGTAAAAAATTATGTAATCTACTGTTCAATTCCAAATCAACAAAACTTTCAAATGATGAATTACTTATGAAATTATTTTAATTAGTAGCTGAGATACAAAAGGAACCTAATCAGGAGACCTCAAAACGTGTAAGTCAGATAAAATCTCGAATTCCATATTTGATAATATAAAAGTACTTTAAAATATCTTTCGAATGATGTATTAAAAATAATTTAATCATAATTAGAAATTGAAATTTTTAAATATTACAGCACCATCTGGCAGTAGAAATTTCTCTAATCTACTGTTCCATTCGAAATCAAAAAAACTTTCAAATGATGTATTACTTATGAAATTATTTTATTTAGTAGCTGAGATACAAAAGAAAACCTAATCAGGACACCTCAAAACGTGTAAATCAGGTGAAATCTTGAATCCCACTAACCTAATCATGAAACCGTAAAACGTGGAAGTCATGTGAAATGTCGAATTCTACTTTGAATAATATAAAAGTACTTTAAAATATATTTCGAATGACGTATTAAAAAAAATTAATCATAATTAGAATCTGAAATATTGAAATTTTAAAATATTACAGCACCATGAAACTTCAAAACGTGTAAGTCAAGTGAAATTTTAGTAGCTGAGATACAAAACTCATTCAGGACACCACAAAACGTGTAAATCTGGTGAAAACTTTCGATAATATAAAAGAACTTTAAAATATCTTTCGAATGATGTATTAAAAATAATTTAATCATAATTAGAAATTGAAATTTTAAAATATTACAACGCCATCTGGCGGTAGAAATTTCTGTAATGTACTGTTCGATTCCAAATCAACAAAGCTTTCTTATGATGTATTACTTATGAAATTATTTTAATTAGTAGCTGAGATACAAAAGAAAACTGATTCAGGAGACCTCAAAATGTGTAAATCTGGTGAAAACTTTCGATAATATAAAAGAACTTTAAAATATCTTCCGAATGATGTATTAAAAATAATTTAATCATAATTAGGAATTGAAATACGCGTATTAGAATAAAATTTAATTTGCAATTAAAATGTAAATTTTTTAATTATTCTTAGAAATCGGTGAAATTTGAACGGCAACTTCGTGTTTTGATGAAAACTCTGCATAATAAGTCTTTTGTGCGAGAAAGGAAAATTGAAGAATATTGAAATTTGCAATTTTTATTCCCAATACAAAAAACGTGACCTCATTAAACACCAGGGGATCTAGAACGAACTTATCGAAATGCTGTCGTTATCGAAATTTCTCCGATGTGACGTCACATTCCGATAGCCTTTCTTATTTCGCTAGAACGAACTTATCGAATCGCTTTCATTATCGGAATGTCTGGTGGAATCGTTTTCTGAAATTTCGACAGGTCTTTTCCGCGTGGAATCGTCGTGAGATAAACAATTCACGGTTCCAATGGCGTCCATCTTGGCATTAGGTGTTATTCAAGAAAATGAAAAATCAAGTTTTAAATATATTTAAATCTTTAAAATAAATTAAGTTAAATGAAAATTGAAATATATATATATTGGTAACTAAATTTCTTATTTAAAAAGTATGAAGAATAACATGTCTTAATATTTAAAGTTATTGAAAATTAATTAAATATAATAAAAATTACAATAAATACCCATATATATATTTTTTTTGTAATATTCTTATTAATCATGCATAATATTAATAGAATATCTATTAAGAATAACAAGTATTAATATTTAAAATTATTAAAAATTAATTAAGTTTAATGAAAACTGCAATTATTTATATATATATATGTATATATATAAGCTAAAAATCTTATTTAAAGTATGTCTATGAATGATGTAAGTCCCAGTATATAAAACATTAATAAAGCTTAAAGGAAATTTTAATAAATATTTATTTTCCCTTTTAAATTTTATTATAATTGAATTAAGTAAGTTTGAGACACAGCACGTCCATTCTACATTCACTTGCAAAACTTCATTTGTAGCTATATAATAGAATCTAATAAGAATCTATCATTTCTTAGAGAGGGAAAAGTAAGTGAATATATAATTTTTTTAATTTAATAATTGATTTTTATAATCTAAATTAGACATATTATGTAAATTCACTTACAAAATGAAAATTAATTTTAAGACGGTTTTACTTTTTTTTTACTTTGACGGAAGATAATTTTTTACTATGCTTAAAGATTTAAAATTACACAGCATATTTTATTGTATATTGTAAATTCTAAAAGAAATTCTAGAAACAGTACATACAAACATACAAAAAAAAAATATATATACTATTAGGTTTGCTTTAACACATGTAAATACAATAAATCAATTATAATAATATATGTACACAAAAATTTTAATTAAGGAAATTTAAACAAAAATGTTAATATTTGTGTATATATGTAATAAAGAAGCATTACCCTAATTATAAAGTTAATACAGATTGGAGAAAAAAATATATATATATTACCTGTATTACATCCAAAACTTTATATCCATAGTAATTCGTCGTTCACTAAATAATAAAAGCTAGCAGCTAACACTTCAAGGCAGAAAATCATTTACATTTACTGCCTTAAAATGTTAGCAACTGGCAAAAGGTGAAGTTCGGTAATAACATGGGTTTGATATATAGAAAATACATATGGTATTTACAAAAAATAAAGGGGGATAAATACTCTTTTCTTATTAAATAAAACTAAAACACACATTCACAACCACACAAGCAGAGGCAGCCATCTTTGTTTATCTAAAAAATCCAAATGAAATCTCGAGGCGAGGGTAAAATTATCCTTATCTGTGATTGGTCAACTTAATCCGATTTCGAAAACAGTCTTTTCTCTCTGGGAAAAGTTTCAACTCACATTTCCGAGAAGTTGGTGCTAGGGTATAAAACGCATATCGGGATGATTTCAAGTGAAAACTGACGTTTCCGATAGTGAAAAGTTTCCGCGTCGACCGTCGAGTTCTTTCCGATGGGTTCGTTCTAGACCTAGACCCCCAGATGTTTTTTCTTTCCGTTCCTGCCAAGTGAAAATGCTTGTGATTTGTTGCCACCATTTTTTTTAGTTTAGTTAATTTAAAAAAATCTAATTGTCCGATCGTTTAAACCATCGGACTAAGAAAAATCGGCCCTTTCATTTTATACCATATTTGTAACGATACGACTGATATTTCTAATATATTTTCCACTTTTTCCGTAAGAACGTCTCTTGAGCCGTGAAATCTCAGTGATATTTCGACCGACAAAGCTCAACGTTTTAATTAATATCTCCGCTAATTAGGGTCGCATCGCTTAGCGAATTATCGCCATGTCGAGATGAAGAAATTCTGCTTCTGTCAACACCTGTTTCGAGGCGCTGCGACCATTAGCGCCGGAGCTCTAGCGGTCACAAGGCATTTTTCACAGACAGACAGATGCACACAGATTTTAATAATATAAGGAGACTAGCGAGCTTCGCCCGCTAGCGGGTCAGTATTTTTAAATGAATCACTATAATGACTGAATTCTCAAAATCTCTCAATCACTATAATTAATGAATCACTAACAGTAACATTTAGTGTTAAGAAAAGAAAGTTTTAAAAAAATCATTTCTGATTGGGTAAAAAGTTGGCCCGGGTCCCCACTGCCTTCGGCAGCGCAGTCCCGTGCGCGCTGCGCGCGCATATTCCTTCCCCGACCCTTCGTGCTCCCCCCCAAAAAATCATTTCAGAACGGGTAAAAACTCATACCGCGTCCCCACTGCCGAAGGCAGTGGGGAATACGTGCGCTGCGCGCACATATTCCTTCTCAAGTCAAATTTTTATTCTTAAGAAAAGAAAATTAAAAAAATTATTTCTCATCGGGTACAAAGTCGGACCGGGTCACCACTGCCTTCGGCATCGCAGTCCCGTGCGCGCTGCGTGCGCACAAGTTAAGGTATACACGCGCTGCGTGCGCCTATTCCTTCCCTGACCCTTCGTGCCCCCTAAAAAACAAATCATTTCTGATCGGGTAAACACTCATACCGGGTCCCCACTTCCTTCGGAAGCGCAGTCCCATGCGCGCGCATATTCCTCCTCATATTAAATACTTATTCTTAAGAGAAGAAAATCAAAAAAATCAATTCTCATTGGTTAAAAAGTCGGGACGGGTCCCCACTGCCTTCGGCAGCGCAGTCCCGTCCGCTCTGAGCGCGCACAAGTTAAGGGATACGCGCGCGGTACACGCATATTTCTTCTCCACCCTTTCAGGCCCTCTTAATTAACCTACGTATACCAGTTTTGAATGATCTAACTCATTTGGCTGAGGTGCAAAAGAAAACGTAATCAGGACACCTCAAAACGTGTAAATATGGTGAAAACTTTCGATAATTTAAAAGAACTTTAAAATATCTTTCGAATGATGTATTAAAAATAATTTAATCATAATTAGAAATTGAAATATTGAAATTTGAAAATATTACATCGCCATAGGACACCTCAAAACGTGTAAATCAGGTAAAATCGCGAATTCCGTTTTTGATAATGTAAAAGTACTTTACAATGCGTATCAACTCAACAAAGCTTTCAAATGATGTATTACTTATGAAATTTTTTTAATTAATACCTGAGACAAAATAGAAAACCCATTCAGGACACCTCAAAACGTTTAAATCAGGGAAAATGTCGAAATATCGAATTTCTGTAATGTACTATTCAATTCCAAATCAACAACGCTTTCAAGTGATGTATTACTTATGAAATTATTTTAATTAGCAGCTGAGATACAAAAGAAAACCAATTCAGGACACCTCAAAACGTGTAATTCTGGTGAAAACTTTCGATAATATAGAAGAACTTTAAAATATCTTTCGAATGATGTATTAAAAATAATTTAATCATAATTAGAAATTGTAATATTGAAATTTGAAAATATTACAACGCCATTAAAGAAAACTGATTCCGGACACCTCAAAACGTGTAATTCTGGTGGAAACTTTCGATAATTTAAAAGAACTTTAAAATAACTTTCTAATGATGCATTAAAAAAATTTAATCATAATTAGAAATTGAAATTTGAAAATTGTACAGCGCCATAAAAGAAAACTGATTCAGGAAACCTCAAAACGTGTAATTATGGTGAAAACTTTCGATAATTTAAAAGAACTTTAAAATGTCTTTCGAATGATGTATTAAAAATAATTTTATCATAATTAGAAATAGAAATATTGAAATTTGAAAATATTGCAGCGCCATAAAAGAAAACTCATTCAGGACACCTCAAAACGTGCAAATATGTTGAAAACTTTGAATAATATAAAAGAACTTTAAAATATCTTTCGAATGATATATTAAAAATACATTAATCGTAATTTGAAATTGAAATACGCGTATTAGAATAAAATTTAATTTCCAATTAAAATGTAAATTTTTTGCAAAGTCGATGAAATTTGAACTGCAAGGCTGTCTTGTGATGTTAGTTCTTTGTATCAAGTTTAGTGTGCGACACTGAAAAACTAAAGCCTTTTCAAAATTGCAATTTTTAATAGCAGTACCAAAACGCGTGACCTCATTAAATACATGTTTCTCTTTCCGTTCAGTTTTTTTTTTTCCCTTTCCATCAGACATCGTTCTTCCGTGAAGTGGTTGCCGTGGAAACGGCAACGAACACATTTTACAATCTCATAGAATGAAGTTCGTCTTATTCAAATGAATGCTTCAATGGCTAAAATTAAAAAAATTATAACTCATTCAGTTTTTGAAATTTTCTCTCAATCTTTTGGGAATTAAATTATGAAAGCGAGATCTATATATATCTATATAAAATGATTTATCTCTAAACGCTATTGAGTTATAAAAATGTTTTGTGAAAAAAACGATGTTTCGTAAAATCTAAAAATATGGATCGCTAATCCGTATTTTGTAAAAATGTTTATATGGTTCGAAAGAGGATTAAATGGCCTTTCATTATATACCAGTTGTTAAGAAATGGAAGAGTTACTCGGTCGTACAGGGCGTTTCAAAAAAGACGATCGCGAAAAAGAGAAATTTTCGACCCTTTTTAAAACTTTTTTTAAAAATATAAAAAATCCGTATTTAAAAAAAAAAAATAATGTACCTTAAGAATCGGTAATAAATGATCTTTCTGCTGTTTGAGGTGTATTTCGATATCTCGAGCCGTTCGAGCAGGATCGCTTTACAAAAACCCACGAAATTTCCTCTCCTTGCTTTTTCTTTTCAGGTAAGCGGTCCCGGTCGAAAATGGCGGTCGCCTCCGATTTCGAATCGTTTTTTCGTTAGACAATGGTCGACATTTTAATTAATATCTCCGCTAATTAGAGTCGCATCGTTTAGCAAATTAGATAACATAGATCTGCGATAAATTCTCTGTCCGACGGTACCTGTTCGAAGTCCGAGCGACCTTTAGCGGCGGAGCCTTTTGTGTTTCAAGCCGGTTCTCACAGACACACAGACACGCGTACAGATTTTAATAATATAGGAGACTAGCGAGCTTCGCCCGCTAGCGGGTCAGTATTTTCAAATGAATCACTAAAATTAACATAGGTATATAGAAAATATTTAGGTAAATAGAAGGGGTGGAAATATATATACATACATTTTATATCCTATAATATTTAATTTGGGTGAGGGGTGTAATTTATATGAATAATGTGATTCAAGTCTGCCATATCGCCATATGATGTAAAGGTGTTGAAGAAGTGTAACCATTGCCATTCATTGAAATCATGTCCATGATTCTGGCTCAAAACACAGATATCTATAAAATTTCTTACAAACAGGTTTTTCTGAGACGAATAAAATAACAATTTCTCTAACATTAATCGTTTAACAAAAATTAACTTTATATTTCGTGGCACAGTAACTTCCTAAAGTTGCAATTTTTGAAGAATAAAAGTTATTGCATGAACTTTCATCACTGAAAATAAAATCAAAATTAATTGAAATGCGTAAATTATAAACAATAAATATCTTTAAATATATATATATATGACATTAGAATTGCGCAACTACCTCTATAATTTATCAAGCTGGGTATCCTTGTAGAATTCGACGTTTTAAATGGTTTTTTGCACAATATGTAATTACACTAAGCTTATTTATTAATTTTAATAGGCACTTCCAAAAATACGAGAGAAGGGGATTAAATTGGGTCATAAATTAAAAATAAACTACTTAATTTTAATACATTTCACCATATATGCTTCGCTCGAATAGTCTAAAAAGTTTCTCATTCTAGCTACACTACAAACAAAGCATAATGAAAAAATAATAATTTATACAAGGAATGGAAGAGATACAATAATGAACTATAGTATTACAAATATATTTACAACTAATTTTAATCACATTCAACATTATGGAATATGAAAACATTCATACCTCATTGTCACTTGCTATGGTCATGTTTAAGTTGTATTCCTGTTTTTTATATTCAGCTTTGACATCTGCTGATACAATGGTAGCAGTATTTCTCCCATTCTGGACTTCTTGAAAAGAAAACTTTATTACAAATCCTGCTTTGAAAAAGCTTACACCCATTAATACTTTCTTGTAAGCAGCAGAACTTCCGTGTCCTTCATTCTGTGAATGACAATGTATTCTTGGATATTTTCATGGGAAAAATCATCTATAGATAACGGTCGATCAAGGATAGAATAAACCATGATCTTAAAAATTAACTGCTGAGAAAAAAGGGAGGAATATAAACAAAAAATAATGAAAAAATTTAATAAAAATAATGGCGCTCACTGCTTAGTTCATGAAGAAACAATCCACAAGGTTAAAGGTAAATACCACCATCACGTGATCATTACGTCACCCGGATAAACCTCATTAAATACATGTTTCTCTTTCCGTTCAAGTTTTTTTTTTCCTTTCCATCAGACATCGTTCTTCCGTGAAGTGGTTGCCGTGGAAACGGCAACGAACACATTTTACAATCTCATAGAATTGTAATTTGTTCGTCTTATTCAAATGAATGCTTCAATGGCTAAAATAAAAAAAATTATAACTCATTCAGTTTTTGAAATTTTCTCTCTATCTTTTGGAAATTAAATTATGAAAGCGAGATCTATATAAAAAAAAAAAAAAAAAAAAAATGATTTATCTCTAAACGCTATTGAGTTATAAAAATGTTTTGTGAAAAAAAACCGATGTTTCGTAAAATCTAAAAATATGGATCGCTAATCCGTATTTTGTAAAAATGTTTATATGGTTCGAAAGAAGATTAAATGGCCTTTCATTATATACTAGTTGTTAAGAAATGGAAGAGTTACTCGGTCGTACAGGGCGTTTCAAAAAAGACGATCGCGAAAAAGAGAAATTTTCGACCCTTTTTAAAACTTTTTTTAAAAACATAAAAAATCCGTATTTAAAAAAAAAAAAAAAAAAAAATGTACCGTAAGAATCGGTAATAAATGATCTTTCTGCTGTTTGAGGTGTATTTCGATATCTCGAGCCGTTCGAGCAGGATCGCTTTACAAAACCCACGAAATTTCCTCTCCTTGCTTTTTCTTTTCAGGTAAGCGGTCCCGGTCGAAAATGGCGGTCGCCTCCGATTTCGAATCGTTTTTTCGTTAGACAATGGTCGACATTCTAATTAATATCTCCGCTAATTAGAGTCGCATCGTTTAGCAAATTAGATAACCTAGATCTGCGATAAATTCTCTGTCCGACGGTACCTGTTCGAAGTCCGTGCGACCTTTAGCGGCGGAGCCTTTTCTGTTTCAAGCCGTTTCTCACAGACACACACACACGCGCGTACAGATTTTAATAATATAGGAGACTAGCTGGCTTCGCCCGCTAGCGGGTCAGTATTTTCAAATGAATCACTAAAAATAATGAATCACTAACAGAAACTTTTAGTGTTAAGAAAAGAAATTTAAAAAAAAATCATTTCTGATTGGGTAAAAAGTCGGGCCGGGTCCCCACGCGCTGCGCGCGCGTATTCCTTCCCTGACCCTGCGTGCCCCCTAAAAAAAATCATTTCTGATCGGGTAAAAACTCGCACCGGGTCCCCACTGCCTTCGGCAGAGCAGTACCGTGTGTGCTGCGCGCGCACAACTGAAGGGATACACGCGCTGCGCACGCGTATTCCTTCGCTGACCCTTCGTGCCCCCTAGAAAAAAAATCATTTCTGATCGGGTAAAAACTCGCACCGGGTCCCCACTGCCTTCGGCAGCGCAGTCCCGTGCGCGCTGCGCGCGCGTATTCCTTCCCTGAGCCTTCGTGCCCCCTAAAAAAAAATTATTTCTGATCGGGAGAAAACTCGCACCGGGTCCCCACTGCCTTCGGCAGCGCAGTCGCGTGCGCGCTGCGCGCGCACAAGTTAAGGGATACGCGCGCGGTGCACGCCTATTTCTTCTCCACCCTTTCAGGCCCTCTTAATTAACCTACGTATACCAATTTTGAACGATCTAACTCATTTGGCTGAGATGCAAAAGAAAACATAATCAGGACACCTCAAAACGTGTAAATCTGGTGAAAACTTTCGATAATTTAAAAGAACTTTAAAATATCTTTCGAATGATGTATTAAAAATAATTGAATCATAATTAGAAATTGAAATATTGAAATTTGAAAATATTACAGCGCCATCTGGCGGTACAAATATCTGTATTCCACTGTTTGATTCCAATTCAAAAAAGCTTTCTAATGATGTCTTACTTATGAAATTATTTTAATTAGTAGCTGAGATACAAAAGAAAACTAATTCAGGACACCTCAAAACGTGTAAATCTGGTGAAAACTTTCGATAATTTAAAAGAACTTTAAAATATCTTTCGAATGATGCATTAAAAAAAAATTAATCATAATTAGAAATTGAAATATTGAAATTTGAAAATAATACAGCACCATAAGAGAAAACTGATTCAGGAGACCTCAAAACGTGTAAATCTCGTGAAAAGTTTCGATAATTTAAAAGAACTTTAAAATATCTTTCGAGTGATGCATTAAAAATAATTTAATTAAAATTAGAAATTGAAATATTGAAATTTGAAAAAATTACAGCGCCATCTGGCGGTAGAAATTTCTGTATTCCACTGTTCGATTCCAAATCAAAAAAGCTTTCTAATGATGTATTACTTATGAAATTATTATAATTAGTATCTGAGATACAAAAGAAAACGAATTCGGGACACCTCAAAACGTGTAAATCTGGTGAAAACTTTCGATAATATAAAAGAACTTTAAAATATCTTTCGAATGATGTATTAAAAATAGTTTAATCATAATTAGAAATTGAAAGATTGAAATTTGAAAATATTACAGCGACATAAAAGAAAATTGAATCAGGACACCTCAAAACGTGTAAATCTGGTGAAAATTTTCGATAATTTAAAAGAACTTTAAAATATCTTTCGAATGATGTATTAAAAATAATTTAATCATAATTAGAAATTGAAATATTGAAATTTGAAAATATTACAGCGCCATGAAAGAACACTGATTCAGGAGACCTCAAAACGTGTAAATCTGTTGAAAACTTTGAATTATGTAAAAGAACTTTAAAATATCTTTCGTATGATGTATAAAAAATAAATTAATCGTAATTAGAAATTGAAATACGCGTATGAGAATATTGCAAACATGTCCGGCGTGTAAAGATAAAATTTAATTTGCAATTAAAATGTAAATCTTTTGTTTATTGGCGAAAATCGATGAAATTTGAAATGCAAGTTTGTTTTGTTGTGTAAATATTATATACTAAATAAAATGTGTAAAATCTGAAAAATTGAAGAAAATAGAAATTTGCAATTTTTAATCGCAGTACGAAACACCTGACTTCATTAAATACCACATGTGTTTCCGTTGAAGACTGCTGTAGACGAAAAGTCTGCAAAGCTAAGATTCTTGTGATTTGTTGCCAATATTTTTTTATAGTTTAGTTAATTTTAAAAAATCTAATTGTCCGATCGATAAGCCGTTTAAACCATCGGTTTAAAAAAAAAAACTGCCTTTTCCAGTGGTATCTTGTTTGTAACGATACGACTGATATTTCTAATTTATTTTCCACCTTTTCCGTAAAAATGTCGCTTTTTAAGCATTTAATCATGAATTCTGGGTCATTTTTCGTTAGACAATGGTCGACATTTTAATTAATATCTCCGCTAATTAGGGTCGCATCGTTTCGCAAATTACATATCGTACATCTGCGATAAATTCTCTGTCCGACGGTACCTGTTCGAAGTCCGTGCGACCGTTAGCGGCGGAGCCTTTTCCGTTTCAAGCCGTTTCTCACAGACACACACAGACAAAAACACACACGCGTACAGATTTTAATAATATAAGGAGACTAGCGAGCTCGGCCCGCTAGCGGATCAGTATTTTCAAATGAATCACTAAAATTAATGAATCACTAACAGTAACTTTTAGTGTTAAGAAAAGTAATTAAATAAAAAAAAATCATTTCTGATTGGGTAAAAAGGTTCCCCACTGCCTTCGGCAACGCTGCCCCGTGCGCGTATTCCTTCCCTGACCCTTCGTGCCCCCCCACAAAAAAAAATTTCTGATCGGGTAAAAACTCACACCGGGTTCCAACTGCCTTCGGCAGCGCAGACCCATGCGCGCTGCGCGCGCATGTGTGAGGGTATACGTGAGCTGTGCGCACATATTCCATCTAAAATCAAATTGTTTTTCTTAAGAAAAGAAAATTTAAAAAAATCATTTCTCATAGGGTACAAAGTGGGACCGGGTCCTTACTGCCTACGGCAGCGCAGTCCCGTGCGCGCTGCGCGCGCTCAAGTTAAGGAATACACGCTCTTCCCTAATTCTTCGTGACCCCTAAAAAATCATTTCTGATCGGGTAAAAACTCACACCGTGTCCCCACTGCCTTCGGCAACGCAGACCCATGCGCGCGCACGTGTGAAGGTATACGCGCGCTACGCGCGTATTCCTTCTCAAATCAAATTTTTATTCTTAAGAAAAGGAAATGAAAAAAAATCATTTCTCATCGGTTAAAAAGTCGGACCGGGTCCCCACTGCCTTCGGCAGCGCTGTCCCGTGCGCGCGGTGCACGCCTATATCTTCCCCACCCTTTCAGCCCTTCATAATTAACCTACATATACCAATTTTGAACGGTCTAACTGAATTAGCTGAGATGCAAAAGAAAACCTAATCAGGACACCTCAAAACGTGCAAATCTGGTTAAAACTTTCGATAATATAAAAGAACTTTAAAATATCTTTCGAATGATGTATTAAAAATAATTTAATCATAATTAGAAATTGAAATTTTGAAATTTTAAAGTATTACAGCGCCATCTGGCGGTAGAAATTTCTGTAATCTACTGTTCGATTCCAAATCAACAAAGCTATGTAATGATGTATTACTTGTGAAATTATTTTAATTAGTAGCTGAGATACAAAAGAAAACCGATTCAGGAGACCTCAAAACGTGCAAATGAAGCGAAATCTTGAATCCCGTTTTCGGTAATATAAAAGTACTTTAAAATATCTTTCGAATGATGTATTAAAAATAATTTAATCATAGTTAGAATTTGAAATACGCGTATTAGAATAAAATTTAATTTGGAATTAAATTGTACATTTATTTATTCTCGAAACCCGGTGATATTTGAACTGCAACTTCGACTTGTGACGTTAAAAGTGTGTAGCAAGTTTGAAATAATTTTGAAGAAAATTGAAGCATTTTGAAATTTGCAATTTTTATTTCCAGTACAAAATCAGTAAAGCAGGAAGTAAAATCTGTTTATTCTTTCGCCCGGCGCCATGATAACCGAAATGCGTCTAGAAGCTCGCTAGTCTGCGAAATTAATAAAACTCTTGTGATTTGTTGCCACCTTTTTTTCATACTTTAGTTAATTTTAAAAAATCTAATTGTCCTATCGATAAGCCATTTAAACCATCGGATTAAGAAAAAAAAAGCCCTTTCCAATGGTATCTTGTTTGTAACAATACGACTGATATTTCTAATTTATTTTCCACTTTTTCCGTAAAAATGTCACTTTTTAAGCATTTAATCATGAATTCTGGGTCATTTTTCGGTAGACATGGGTCGACGTTTTAATTTATATCGCCGCTAATTAGGGTCGCATCGGTTAGCGAATTATCGCGATGTCGAGATGAAGAAATTCTGCGTCTGTCGACACCAGTTTCGAGGCGCTGCGATCATTAGCGCCGGAGCTTTAGCGGTCACAAGACATTTCTCAGTATTTTCAAATGAATCACTAAAATTAATGAATCACTAACAGTAACTTTTAGTGTTAAGAAAAGAAATTTAAAAAAAAAAAAAAAATCATTTCTGATTGGGTAAAAAGTTGGCCCGGGTCCAAATAAAATTTGATTTCTCAAATCAAATTTTTATTCTTAAGAAAAGAAAATTTAAAAAATCATTTCGCATCAGGTACAAAGTCGGACTGGGTCCTTACTGTCTACGGCAGCGCAGTCCCGTGCGCGCTGCGCGCGTTTAAGTTAAGGAATACACGCACTGCGCGCGCGTATTCCTTCCCTGACCCTTCGTGCCCCCTAAAAAAATCATTTCTGATCGTGTAAAAACTCACACCGTGTCCCCACTGCCTTCGGCAGCGCAGACCCATGCGCGCTGCGCGCGCACTTGTGAAGGTATACGCGCACATATTCCTTCTCAAGTCAAATTTTTTTCTTAAGAAAAGAAATTGAAAAAAAAAATCATTTCTCATCGGTTACAAAGTCGGACCAGGTCCCCACTGCCTTCGGCAGCGCTGTCCCGAAAGCGCGGTGCACGCCTATATCTTCCCCACCCTTTCAGCCCTTCCTAATTAACCTACATATATCAATTTTGAACGGTCTAACTGAATTAGCTGAGATGCAAAAGAAAACCTAATCAGGTTACCTCAAAACGTGTAAATCTGGTGAAAACTTTCGATAATATAAGAAAAACTTTAAAATATCTTTCGAATGATGTATTAAAAATAATTTAATCATAATTAGAAATTGAAATATTGAAATTTGAAAATATTACAGCGCCATCTGGCGGTAGAAATTTCTGTAATCTACTGTTCGATTCCAAATCAACAAAGCTATCTAATGATGTATTACTTATGAAATTATTTTAATTAGTAGCTGAGATACAAAAGAAAACCGATTCAGGAGACCTCAAAACGTGTAAATGAAGCGAAATCTTGAATCCCACTTCCGATAATATAAAAGTACTTTAAAATATCTTTCGAATGGTGTATTAAAAATAATTTAATCATAGTTAGAATTTGAAATACGCGTATGAGAATAAAATTTAATTTGCAATTAAATTGTATATTTTTTATTTATTTTGGAAACCCGGTGAAATTTGAACTGCTACTTCGTCTTGTGATGTTAAAAGTGTGTAGCAAGTTTGAAATAATTTTGAATAAAATTGAAGCATTTTGAAATTTGCAATTTTTATTTCCAGTACAAAATCAGTAAAGCACGAAGTAAAATCTATTTATTCTTTCGCCCGGCGCCATGGTAACCGAAATGCGTCTATTGCGAAATTAATAAAACTCTTGTGATTTGTTGCCACCTTTTTTTTCATACTTTAGTTAATTTTAAAAAATCTAATTGCCCTATCGATAAGCTGTTTAAACTGTCGGATTCAGAAAAATCGGACCTTTCATTTGATACCTTATTTGTAACGATACGACTGATATTTCTAATTTATTTTCCACTTTTTCCGTAAAAATGTCGCTTTTTAAGCATTTAATCATGAATTCTGGGTCATTTTTCGGTAGACAAGGGTGGACGTTTTAATTAATATCTCCGCTAATTAGGGTCGCATCGCTTAGCGAATTATCGCGATGTCGAGATGAAGAAATTCTGCGTCTGTCGACACCGGTTTCGAGGCGATGTGACCATTAGCGCCGGAGCTTTAGCGGTCACAATGCATTTCTCACAGACAGACAGAAAGACAGATGCGCACAGATTTTAATAATATAAGGAGATTACATCTGTGCTAGTGTTTTATGTAAATTTCTAATTACTAATTTTTATCGACATCATTAATAGCAAGAGTTAATCGTCTGCTCTGAATTGTATTATTATTCATGCAATTTTTTGCATGAAAAATCCTGAATGTATAATAGCTGTTGCTTAACTATTCAATGTCGCATTTAACTTTTATTTCAAATATTTCATTAAACAGCTGTCAAATTGGTGGTGTCAAAAGAACTGACAATAAAATTGAACAATGACAAATTTTCTCAAAATAATTTCACTAACTTATAATTAGTTGTTTAAAATTTTCAAAATCTGGGTAAATATAAAATTTACAAATCTAGTAATCTCGACGAAAAGACAAATATTTAACAAAATGTTCGTGATGAACAATAATTCGTGGTGAACAAAATTGCAATTCAAATAATTGGGATCAATCTTCTTGTATTTCTTAATTTTCTTGTAAAAAATACTTATGATTTCATGATTTTTCTCTACTTTTATTCATAACTGTTATAAATTAGAAACTATATTCATAGCTTTAAACATTATTTTCTCTTTTATAAATAAATAAATTAAAATATATATTTGTTAAATTCATGGTCAATACTTCATTAATTAATTGGAATACTAAAAAAAAAAAAAAAGATTTAAAATATTTATTTTTTTTAAAAATTAAAAATATTTTCTCTTAAATTAATAATTTAATTAAAAACGTAAAAAAAATTTAAAATATAAAATGCCCTTGTGATGACTTGATCTCAGGACCTCCGTATCATAAGTCAAGCTTGCTACCACTCACTCTTACAAGGATATGTGTTTTGTTGGCTTTAACAGAAATAACTAAAACTATTAGGGGTCATATTTGGCCCCAATGGGTGTTGTTGCAGCAAATTTGCACTCTACCTTATGTTTTCGACCATGCTCTCTAATTTTAGGGTGACCAGACGTTCTCGTTTTTCAAATGTTGTCCTCAGTTGCTTTTAAAAGTTCTCATATCCTCATTTGTCCTCACTTTTGGACGTTTGGATTTTATGAATGACATCTAAAAAATGCAAATTTGTTTTATACAAAATTTTGAATTCAATTTTACTTTATATGCAAATCCTTCTTCATTTCATGATTTATTTATTTATTTTTCCGCATAAAACATTATTTGTATGGAAAAAAAAAAGAAAATGAAAGTAAGCGCTTCGATGATTTTGTAAGAAAATATTTTTCCACAACACACACTTATACCATCAATTTCTCAAGTTTTGAGTTTATAGATTTACCCACAAAGGGCATTGCACCTAGAACTTCCGAGCAGTTAATCGGTCTTAATATCTTTACTATCAATTTCCTAGATTTTATGGATTTAAAATTCTTATAGTATAAAAAGTTATTTCTCAAAACAAAAAAAAAAAAAAAAAAAAAAAGAAGAAGAAGAAAAAACGGAGAAAGAGAGAAGAAAAGTTTATAATAGTAAATTATATATTTTAATGGTATTTATAATTGGAAAAATACATAAGAAATGGCTGCCATTCATGCAAATAATCTAAAATTAAATTTTTAAGCGATGAAAATTAGAAATAGAAAGGAACAAAATACAGTATAAGTATTTTAGAAAGTATAGAAATTTTTTTAAACTTTTATTGATTATTTTATTATTATTTATTTATTTATTATTAAAGACTTTTTTTTAGCTTACTTTCTCGGTCATAAACTTTCTGCCGAATCCGGGTTAAAAATGGGAAACAGGAAAATAAATTAGGAATATGTCCTATCGTTACAAGTTCGGTATCAAATAAAAGGGGTGATTACTTCTGAATCCATGGCTGCAAACAGTTTTTCGATATGAAAATTAGATCTTTTTAAATTAATTAAAGTATGGAATTTGGATGTCAACACTTCATTTTAATTCCTTTCAGTCTTTTTTAAAAGGTACTTGGCTCCTTATAATTTCGGTACCACATGAAAGGGGTGATTTTTCTGAATCTAGAGGTGCAAACAGTTTTTCGATAAGACAATTAGATTATTTAAAAGTAACTAAAGTAGAAAATTTAGGTGGAAACACTTCATTTTAAACTTTTCATATTTTTTAGTACGAATCAAGTTAATATAAAAAGTCTTTAATTATTATTTTAATATTTAAAAAGCTGAGAAACTTGCGGTTTTTAATTAATAAATTAAAAACAAATCTATCAAAATAGTTACTTAAATGGCTGCTTTTTATCATTTAATTAAAATCAGTGACATTCTTGAAAATTAGCGTTTAAACTTTTCAAACAAAGTTGGAAAGATTAGAAAAATTAACTTTAGAATGAAAATATAATGCAAATTTGTTTTATACAAAAATTTGAAGTCATTTTTTACTTCATATATAAATATATCTCTTTAACCAATGTGGTCGATAGGTAAGCTTGTAAACGGAAAGTGTCGGGTTCTGATCCATGTTATACTCGTCACTGTAGCCATTCGGAGTTTTCTGTGTAGTTTTCTCTAAATTTGCTCGAGAATGGACTAAGACCCCTTAAAAAGGTCCCCCACGGAGACCCAGGTCAAGCCAAATGCCCTCGAGTCATTAATCGGCCTTAAAGTTTACACGGCACCACCATTTATTATTTAGAAATTTTTGCTCCAAATAAGACCTAATTAGCATGAATATATATATATATTGTAAATGTCTTGGTCATTTTGCAAGGAATTTTTCTCTTTATCCCAATAAATTTATTGCCTCTAATATATTTTAGGCATTTCTCAGGCCTTTAATTCACACATTTGAAAATCTTAAATTCTTAAAGAATAAAATTCTTCACTAAAAATAATAATATTCAAAATTATTTATAAATGCAAAAATGTTAAGAAATTATCTAAAAAGCTGAAATTATATTTTTAAAAAATGAAAAGGAAAGAAACAATAAATTATAACCACGGAGTAAGAAATAACTGGAGGGGGAATTCCAATGGCCGAAACCTTGATAAACTGCAATATATTTTTAGGTAATATAGATGGCGCCACTCGTCGGTAGATGTCCGATTATCTTCGTTTCGTAATGCTTTTCAATTGCAAAAATGTTCATTTAATAACTTTATTTAACGAAGATTTTTGAGAAAGTCAACGAAAAATGAATTCGATTACACAGAGTTTTCTTAACAACATATATTTTTTACAAGAAGTATGTGATACTTGTTATTTTAAAAAAAGCCAGTTTTGTATAAGCTGTCATCAAAAGGAAAATTAATTAAAAGGGACATTTAATTTCAAATAGTTTATAAATATTTTTTAAAAAGTATTTTTTTTTTTTTAATTTTTATTATATTATATTATATTATTATTATTTTTTTTTTTTATCCTAATGAAATATGAAATTAATTCCAAAAAAAAAAATCTACGTAAAAGTAATAAATATTTTTGATTGTCAAATGCAATTTTTCTGTATGTAAACTGTTTGAAAAAGTAAATTTTAGACCTCATTCGTGTTGTGATGTCGGGATTATAAGGCCAATTGACAGCACTTGGGTTTTAGGCCTGAGTACAATGCCCTCAGTGCGTCTCCTTATGAGATCCTAGCCAGTAGTTATGCAAGTTGCGGAGAAAGTCACAGAAAATTCCAATCGGCTAGGTCCGCGAGCGCGACTTGGAATTAAACTGGACATTTCCCGTCTATCAGCTTGAAAAGAACACCATATTAAAGAAAAACACTCTGTTTACGGTAGGTGCCCTATTGTCTTCGTTCTGTAATGCTTTTCACTTGCAAAAATGTCAATATAAAAAAGTTTTTTAACAAAAAGAATGATTTTTGAGAAATTCATGAAAAATGAATTTGATTATACTGGGTTTACTTAACAACATATATTTTTTTACAAGAAGTATGCGAGGCTTGTTATTATTAAAAAGCCAGTTTTGTGTAAGCTATTGTCAAAATGAAAATTAATCAAAGGGATATTCAATTTCAAATAATTTATATAAGCAATATATATATATATATATTATAATTTTTATTACATCATATTATTATTATTATTTAATCCCAATGAATTGCGAAATGCATTCTATTAAAAAAAAAGTCTACATAAAAGCAATGAATATTTTTAATTTAAGATGGAATGCAATTTTAGAGTCTTAGGCCAATCAGGTCTTAGAACTGAGTAAATACCCTACCCTCCATAGTAGTTTTTTTAAAAGTATATTTACATTTGTATTCCTGCGAGCTTCGGAGAAAACCACAGAAAACACCGTGCTATAGGTTGGTGAACGCGACTTGGTATCAATCCCAACACTTCCCGTCAAATAACTTTGAAAACATAGCCATTCGGTCAATCGTGGGGCAGGTAAAAAACAAAATTCTTTAAACATATATGTTTAGACGAAATAATATGTTGGTGTTAAGGCAATTAACTACACGAGGCTTTTGTGACTAAGTTATGTGTCCTCAACACATAACCCAAGGAGTGAAAAGCGGGGCACTTTCTAAGGGATCCCAACACATATTTACCTGAGTTTCAGAGAAAACCACGGAAAACTTCGAACGGCTATTCGACGAGCACAACCTAATATCGAACCCAGCGCTTCCAATCTACCAACTTCAAAAGCAGTATCACGCCACTCAGAAATGTGTGAAGGTTGATATATTATAAGGTGAAAAATAAATTATTATTTTATAAATATTAATATTTATAAATTAATATTATAGAAACTAAATCATATATTATATTTAAAAAATATTCATATACACTTTGTACAGCTAAATGTAATAATGACAAATCATAATCATAAAATACATTTATACTATTAAGATATTTAAATAATGTATAGAATCAACCGCAACTGAGAAGTATAATAACAATAAGAAAATAATATTAATATTAAATTAAATAATTTTTTTCTTCTACTTATTTATAAATTGCTTATAAATTAAAATTGAAATTTATAATTAAAATATATATATATGCGATGAAAATTTATTATATAGGATACATTTCTTTTCAATCTACATTTTTCTTTATTATAGATATCATTTCCCTCCCTAGTCCTTTTAAATGTCCTTGTGTCCCTTTAATTCATTATGATCTTGACGAAAGCCTATAAAAATATGCTGTTTTAAAATAACAAGTGTCCTATGCTGCTTGTAAAAATTTTATGCTGTTAAGAAAACCCTATATATTCAAATTCATTTTTCGCCGATTTTCTCAAAAATCATTCTTTTCGTTAAAAAAATAAAATAAATGAGCATTTTTTCCCATTGAATAGCATTACGGAATGGGAATGATCGGACATCAGCCGAGAGTGGCACCATCTTTTACTCAAATAATTGGATAACACACATATTACGCTAGTTTCCCCTCCAGTTATTTCTTACTCCGTGATTATAACTATTTTGGAAATAATATGTTTTCCTATTTGAGATAAATGAGAGAATGTGAAATAAATCTATCGTATTTCAAATACCTTTGAAATATTTAGTTAATTTATTCATTTAAAAATATGCGTATTGCTTATAATCAATGCTGCCAGACTGAGGGAACTCATTATACAATTATCACGATTAAAATTTAGTGATCGATATTGAATAAAAAATTCCTTCAGTTTCGCAGCACTGCTTTAAATAGCCGTCAGAGTTTTCGACAGTTTATAAAGCTGTCAACAGATGGCGACACCAGTCATATAGGCACGTAAGGCATGGAATCGGGATCAATTTCGTTACACTGCAATTCTCCTCCTCCTTTCAACCTTCATGCCTACGCCACTGCTAACTGCATTTAATTCAATATTTTGAAAATTCCATATTATTTACTAATATAAAAACTTAAAAAATATTAAAATTTAAAAAAAGTACTTCATTAAATATGAAGACAGTAATTATTTCATAATAATAACAAAGCAACTGATTATAAAGTTATATTTTTCATAATGTAGTCAAATATAACTTACTTTTGAAAACTTATCTCATCTCCTTTAATATATTTATTAGAACAATTAAAAACAGCGCAAATTTCGACATTTTGAAAATTCATCGACATTCTATTCTTTTTCCGAAATTTATACTCCCTAATGGCTGATGTCAAAAATATGTTTTCGGCATCAGAAATCTTTGCTCGATAACATGGGGATAATAGATCCATGTAAACTACTATCCGCGATTGTAATGAAATGCTCGCCCTCTGGTGGGCTAAGGTGAAATTATCACACAACTGCATATCCTCATATTATGCAATCGACTTTCCATGATGAAATGGCGGAGAAAGAATAATAATTACACGTGGCTGTTATATTTACTAACAACTGCAGTGTTCAGAGAGCGCCATCTATCGATCATTACAAACGCGGATATCTATGGTGAGCGACCGACAATGTTTCATTTTTAATGAAACTTTTCTGTGATTTGCGATCCGCGTTTGTAATGATCGATAGATGGCGCTCTCTGAACTGCAGTTGTTAGTAAATATGATAGCCACGTGGATTAATAATTGTTCTTTCTCCGCCATTACATCATGGAAAATCGATTGCATAATATGATGATATGCAGTGGTGTGATAATTTCACCTTAGCCCACCAGAGGGCGAGCATTTCATTACAATCGCGGATTGCGTTCGAGCGTTTCAGCCTGTATGTTCATTATTTATCTAAGATTTCAAGGGCCGCGGTAGCCCAGTCGGTAGAGCGCCGGCCTCGTAATTGGAAGATTGCGGGTTTGGTACTCGAGCCGGCCAAAGACCGTCGTGTACACTAATGGTGGCTGGTGCACGTAAAATCTGTCGTGGCCGCAATGTCCTCCATGTTCCCATCAAAAATTATACCTCTGGGGGTCACCGAAGCACGAGAGCCATCCCTTCCGTGGAGGATCAAAATTGTGATGGCATGTCTCCGGATCACCTCTAGGGGTGTGTCCCAGACCGTCGCCAATTGCCCATCTGCGCAGCATTAGTGCGACGTAAAACCCATCCATACATATAAGATTTCAAGCAGTGTTGCCAGATGGTCGACAGTCAATTTCCCCAAATCAGGGTTAAAAAAAAAAAATCCCCAACACAATTTCTACTAAAAAAGTAAGTTTTTTTTAAATATTTAACAGATTAAGCCCAAATTTTCCCTCAAGTGACGCTCATTTTTTTAAAAAAATATCCCCATATGCAATAATAGAAGAATTTTAAATCTGTGTAAAGTACTTAATAAAAACTGTGTAAAGTACTTTAATTTTTTTATAGTGCTGATGATGCACGAATCCTGAGGATGTCCTGTGGAGAAGAGGTACCTTAAAAGCTCCTACATGTTAAAGAAAACAGTTAAAAGTCCCTACGCGTAGTGACAAATTCCTACTGTTGGCAATGGTCACGGATTAAGAGTTCAGGATATATTACGAATGCTACAGAAAAGAAGTAATTTTCATCTTACAGATAGAGGGCGAACAGATCTTGACAATCTGCCTATCAGTGCGTTTGTTTAAATTTGTAGCGGTTCATTGGTCGTTCTCGGCAACGAGATATATAAAGTAGAGTGATAAATGGTAACCCTTGAGAAGGTCCAAGATGAGTCATGTGACATGCTCTCCTTGCACCTGCGTATTCGGTGGTTTCCTTGGTAACAGCTCATTTTCAGTAAATTTCTATGGCAACGGTTTCAATGTTTTTGTTTACTTTACATAGTTTAATATTCTTTTGTTCTAAACAATTTTGATTTTGATTTTACTTCTTTCTTATTTCGTGTAGTTGAACTTTAACCGACAAAATGCTTAAAAATAGTTGAAAAATTATTATTTGTTGTTAAATTTAGCTCTTTAAAAGTTTAAATTTTCTTTTATAAACACTTTTAAACTTTGTTGAGAAACGATGAAAAAAAAGGTATTTTATTATTTATTAAAATGTGAAATATGTGTAAAATTATTTTAAAAACAATTTATTTCGGTCATAGGACTGTCATGTTACCTAATAATAATGATAATTTGTCGAACCTGATATTTTAAATGCCAAAATAGCGATAAAGGGCCAAACACAGCAACCTATTGGGGCATGTCACGTGATTCATCTTGAACCACGGAAAGCTAATCCTTCATCCATTGAATCAGCACTCTAATTTATATATCTCGTTGGTTCTCGGAAATCGGATGATGACAGAAACCGAAGGGGCGGGCTTTCACTTTCTTCCGATAAGTTTCAATGATACTACACCAGGCGGCGATCGGACCGTTTTCCTGGAAAACTCCGGTTTCCGCCCTGGCTGCCCTATCTTGTTTTTCATCCTATAGATAGTTACTCCGTGAGATAGTCTTATCATCACAATCCGTCGCAATGGTGCAAACAGGCAGAGTAAAATAAGTAAAAGAAGTTGAAAATTTCCCCAGATTTCTCCCCAAAAATTTCAAAAACATTCGGTCCCCGAAATTGTCCCCAGAACCCCCAAACATCCCTAAAATGGGAACAAAATCTTCAACTGGCAACACTGATTCAAGTTAATGAATGAATCTTGCAAGAATGATTCATTACTTTTGATTCTTTAGAGTTTTACTTTTATAACGTAATGTTAAATTTTGATAAGAAATTGTTATTGTGATTGTGAAACTATGTAATAATGGATCAACCGAAACAAAAGTGATTATAATTATAAGTTTCAAAGCTGTGAAATAAATATCCAAACACTCTGATGTTAAATTTTATGGCTCTTGTTTGTTTTAACATATTTTAAAAATTTAGTTTGTTTGTACTTTAGTGATTCGTTAACCATTTATTCGCTTCCTTCTTTTAAATAGTATTATAAATTTTCAAAGGTTACAGCTTTATTCTGTGTTCTTGAAAATCGGTAAGTTTTGAAACTTTCAAATCATTAATAATAAGTGTTGATTTATATACATTAATGACCAATTTGGTTTCATCCTAATATAGGGTTGAATTGAATAATCATTTCGGATGCTATCCCACTTTAAATTATTTGAGCCCATAGGCTATAATGATAAAGAATTTATCTTTGTGTCCCGGTTAAAAAAAAAAGAAACTGTTCCAGATTCTCTAAGATGTATGCAGTTTGTGCTACGATAACCTATAACATATGCAGCAACTTTTAGCTCATTTGAACGAAGCATTTAGACAATATTGTGTTCACTCTACTCAGATATACATACATAATCGTAAAATAGCAAAAATGAACTCATGGGACCTCAAAACATATAGATACACTAACATCACAAAGTCAAATTTTTATCATGATTACAATACTTTCCTTACCTATGTATTTTCACAAAGTAAAAAATTCCATGAAAGATATGTGAACCATTCATTTCATCATGCTTAATAACAGATTTTTAAAAGGTACTTACGACTATGAGAGAGGAGATGACAATGTAGTTGAAAGCAGTAGGGGAATTAAAATTGAAACTATAAACTATCACTTTTGCATCCAATCCACCCTTAGAAATATATATTTATTTATTAAATATTGTTAACTTTGCATGCCTATTTCAATCATTCACGTCTATTTTGAAACATTTAAATTGATTTTATTCACATACACAGGGTTCAGGAATTTATTAAAAAATGTGGTCGCCAACAAAAAATTCTGGTAGCCCATAAAAAATATTCTCCAACGTTTTCTTTCTTTCTTTCTTTTTCTTTTTTTTTGTTCTGTTTCAAAATTTACTTGAATATAAAAATTAAGATTCTATAAACCAATTATCATACCAACTAAAAACCAATTATTTATTAGGCTTGAATATACATATATATATATATTTTACATCAGGGAACACCTGTTTAAATTTAACATCATGAAACTGGTTTTATTATTTTCATTAAATCAATACACCATCAGCAATGATACATCATTACACAGATACAACAATTCAGCACCAGGTTGATAGCATGCGCAGACAGGAGCAGTGTAAACCAATTCCTTAAAACGGTGCAGTAATTTAACACCGAGTTGTGAAACATGCACGGAGATGTGTAAATTCCCTAATTCAACACAGCGTCTCAAAAAGCAGGAATCAAAACAGCAAAAGTAGAATTGGAGCCCGATTTTGGGATCAATTCTTTCAGCAAAATATATATTTAAAAAAAAAAAGTTTTCTTAAAGATGAAAACATTATGACTAGTTAAAAAAATATTGGTCGCCAATGGCGACCAGGTGACCATATTTCACGAGCTCTCTCATACACATAATGATAAAGAATTATTTTATATATATGGAAAGAATAAAGGTAATTTTTAATTTAGTACTCGCAAATAATTAATAGTGGACAAAACGGTATTTTGTCTGGGACGGTTTTAACCAGGTTTTTTCCAGTGGTTTTTTCCACTATGGAAAAAACTGAACAACCCTGGAATTAAAAAACTTCGCAAGTTATTAGAAATTTACGATTTTCTTAACATGGGAGAATAGGACAAAATTTCACCTGAACGTGCATTAAATGGAAACTTTTTACTGTAAAAATGTCAGACCAGTTTTAAAATATCAGTTTTGATGCTGGAGTGAACATCAGTAACTAGTATAAATATGCTGCTTTGTAAATTTTGCAAGTTATTGGAAATTTACAAATTTCTTAACATGGCAGTATAGGGCAAAATTTCACATAAACGTCAATTTTGAGAGATATTTTCATCGTAAAGATGTCAGACAACTTTTGAAATATTATTTAGGATACTGGCATGAATATCACTGACTATGAATTTTCCAATATAAAAATTTCGTAAGTTATTAGAAATTTACGAATTTCTTAACATGGCAGAATAGGGCAAAACTTCACACAAGCGTCAATCTTGAGGGATATTTTCATCATAAAGGTGTCAGACCACTTTTGAAATATTATTTAGGATACTGACATGAATACCATAGAGTATGAATTTTCCAATTAAAAAAATTCGTAAGTTATTTGGAATTTACTATTTACTTAAAATGGCAGAATAAGGCAAAATCGAGCATAAACGTCCATTTTGAGGATCATAAATATATCAAACAACATCAAAATAATATTTATGATACTTGTATGAACAGGATTGACTACAAATATTCTAATAGGAAAAATTCGTAAGTTATTCAAAATTTAAGATTTTATCAACATGTAGCAAAATGGGGCGATATTTCATATAAATATGCAGTTTTGGGATTGTTGCATTGGAAATAGTAGCATGAAAACTAAACTACGAAATTTACCCTAATAAAATGAATTAATAGATTAGAATAATAAATATATCGAAGTGAACGGTGGATAGCCTATTAGGCGAGGATTTCATTCTGTCACTGTGTCAAGCGTTTTTTCAAATGCCTATTTTGCAGAAAGTCTTTTAATATGCATGTTATGTTCATAGAAAGCTTTTTATTTTATCTAAGTTTGTATGTCAAAATCATAGCAACAATAGGCCATATGTGCAGATATCAAAATGATTAAATTGTTATTAAAATCCATAAAAGTAAAATTGAAGAACTATATAAATTAAAATAAACTAAAAAAGTTAAATTTATTTTCAGTCACATATCTTTTAGTGACCTTCCTCAGTATATAGTGAACGTAATACTTCAGTCTTCTCAAAATTTCTCCAAGCAATGCATACCACTGTTTGTCAATTTGGTATCATTACACATACTTCCATCGGCAAAGACCTCCATGGCTTCACGATTTAAAGCATAGAAGTGATAAAAATTTTTCAGGGGCTGCTATCCCTGAATTGAGGGTTTTTGAAAATTTTGTTGTTATATTGTTTTGTTCTTATAGAAATTCCTCATTTTGAATGTTTAATTTGCTTTATCATGTATTAAGAACACTGCAAATATCACTTAGTATAAGTAACTATAGGTATGATATATATCATTGATTAGTCTCGCCTATCTGCATGCAAGTAACAGCTTTCAGGGTATTTGCATGTAAGGTAGTTTCACCCCTGGGTTTTGGCTGATGGAAGTGCAAAGCAGGTAATGATATTGAACCAATTTAAAGTGAGTGGATGTGGTGTGCATTGCTACGAAGGAATTATGAGAAAACTGAAGTGTCATGTTCAGTAGGTAAAGTGAGAAAAGTTATAAGAAGATATGAATGAAAAAAATTTAAATAAATTTTAAATGGTTATTAAATTTGGTTTACTTTAATGAATTTGATGATTAAATGAGTTCAATTAAACAGTTTGTATTTCAAATTTCTATCCCTAGGGCTTCAGAAATTTGAATAAAAAACTGGACGGCAGCAAAAATTTCTGGTAGTAAAAAATATTCACTCTCTGTCTTTTTTTTCCCTTTCAATTTTGAAATTTATTTAAATATAAAAATAAGAATTCTGTGCATAAAAACAAAATATTTACTGTGCGTAAATGATACATCAAGAAATACCTGTTAAACCTCATACATTTCAGTTTAAGTTTTGTGCTGAAAGTGAAAGAAGGACCAATAAAAAATAAAGTGTTTGGCATCACCCTGTAAAAAATAATGCTTGAAATGCAATCTGGCTGTAGCATGCGGTTATGGGGCTCTTCTTTATTAGCTGTATAAATTTTTATGTCTCTATCGCATGTAATCAGGGAGATAAAAAGGTTTCTTTAAAAAATTGCAAAAGCATTTTTTACTTTTTTAGCTGCAACAAACACGCAAGGTATTAAACCCAGTACAATGCTATTTTCAGAAAACTTGACATACGATATTAGACTCAGCCCCAGTGGCAGAAACACTTCGACAAAGCGACATAGTCGCGGACACAGAAAAATGGCTTGCAGACAGTTTTTGTCTGCACTAATAAAAAAAAAACTAGTCTGCAACTTTCGGACACTCTTTATCTGTGCTAATAAAAAAAAAATTGGTCGCAACTTTCGGACAGTTTTTGTCTGTAGTCATAAAAAATTGTCTGCAATTTACAGACATTTTCCACCCGCGACTATGCGCTACCAATGTATGATGTCTTAGACGCTCTCTGGTAGGAACTCTAGAGACCTCCTATAGGTGACTTGGTAGGAACACACAAAACAGTGCTTAACAACAGCGCCCTTGGGAGTGTAGATCTCCCTTGATAGGCAGCACTATGTGTGTATTCTTTTCTCCTGTTTCCTATTACTGAGATTCTACGGGAACGTAGAAAAGTGCTAATTTCATTTAAAATTGCTCCAAAACTTCTCCTCTACTTAAAAATCCAATTATAAAAATTTCTGTATCAAAACTAAAACTAATACTTTTATTATTTATAATTATTTATATTGTGTTGTGTCAAATATTGCTATAAAATATTTAATTGAATGAGTTCAACTTATTATTTTATAATTGTTTTATTTTATAATTGTTTATACTATATTATTCTGTAGTAAAATTGTATTTGTGTAGTACTGTTGCACGAGATCACCACTGTTGTTAAGCTCTCCCCACCCCCACCCCTCCCCCAAGATTGCCGCTATCAACTTTCAGGCGTTTTGTGTGTAAGCCATTTTCACCCCCTGATTATATGCAAATTTCGCAGACAGATTATGAACTTTTAAAAGCCTGTCGCAGACAGCTGCAAAACTTTCTGCCACTGGGGACTCAAAATTGAAAAAATATTATAAATATGATGAAAAATGAGAGTTTTCACTAAATAATTTTTAATTGCACATGTATAAGATTTAGTGACATTTTATTTGCATAATTTAATATCCAAATGCATTGAACTACTTATATAAAAATCCCAAACAAGTATTGTGTAAACTTAAAAAATCATGTGACATTGAATGAACTGAATTTCAGCTGTCCCCCCCCCCCCCCCCCAAGAAAAAAAAAAAAAAAAAAAAATCGATAAGGTGTTTTTCTCAATATTTATTTCCAATCACTGAAAACTGTATTACCATTCATTGAATCAAAATAAAAATGTGAGTAAAACCCCTTATAGTTTAGCTTTTTTTCGAGAGAAACCAAATAACAGTTCATTCTATGGCGTAGAATTTTCTGAGGTTTACACGACACTTCTTTGGGGTTTTTATATAAGTAGCTCAATACATTTGGCTATTAAATTATACAAATGAAATTTCGCTAAATCTTACACATGCACAGTTAAAAATTATTTAGTAAAAATGCTCATATTTCATCAGATATTTAATATTTTTTCATTTTGATTGCAGTATGCTGTGTCCAATATTGTATGTCGAGTTTCCTGAAAATAGTTTTGCTCTAGTGTGTTATCGCAAAAAAAGGTGAAAATTTTTTTGGTAGTTTTTTGAAGAAACCTTTCTATCTCCCTGAGTTCATGCGGTAGAGACATAAAAATTTATACAGATAATGAGGAAGAGCCTTATTATCCAGAGTGGCAACAGAAATTCAGAAAAGAAGTTCCCTGATTTTTCCATGATGTCCATTACTAATTTTGACAAATTTCCATGATTTTTGTTACCTATTATATACATTCCATAATTTTGTGTATATCACACTCTTGTGTAGCATGCTCACTAAACTACTACAATAAAAAAAAAAAAAAAACTATACTGATGGGCAAAAATATCTCAATTTTTAAATTTTTTTCTTTGTACACTTACAAAAAGGAAAATAAAATGAAAAATTCAAAATTTTGGATAAATTAACAAAATTATAAAAAAAAAAATTCTTTTTAACTTCACAACATATTAACATCAAGACAAATTTCTTCTTCAAGTTGTGTTGCACTATTTTTTTATTTTTTTTAATGTTAACTTTGTGAGATTCAACTAGAAAGCAACCAATCCTGTGAAATCATGGTTAAGATGACACGTGTTTGGGGATCCTTCAGTCATGCTTGCTGGGTAAAAATGAAAATTTCCATGATTTTTAGGTATTTTTGCAAAATTCCTTGATTTTTCCCTGATATTTTCAGATTGATAAATTACTCTGATTTTCCATGATTTCCCTGATTGTTGCCACCCTGTTATCACATGCTACAGCCAGATTGGATTTCAAGCAATACTTTTTACAGGGTGATGCCAAACACTTCATTTTCTTTTTTTTTATTGGTCCCCCTTTCACTTTCGGCACAAAACTTTAACTGAAATGTATGAGGTATAGTATAACATGTTCTTTACGCTCCTAATGTTTCAAGATGATTCATTTAGTACTTTTTCAAGATATTTTAAGAAACGTCTAAAATCAAAAGTGTCCAGTCATTTATGAAAAGGTTCATACTTGCTAACTTTTCCGGTTTTCCCGGAAGACTTCCGGTTTTTTAAATTATCTTCCGGTCTTCTGGACAGATGATGAAATCTTCTGTTTTTAAAAAAGTCGCGGATATCTTTTGTTTAAAAAAAAAAATCCTAAATGTTCTACAAAAATTCCTGATTCACAATCTTTCTCCGTCCATAACATAAATGTCAGTATTCATTTGAAACTTGCTTTATGATATTCTAGAACGTGTAAAGAAATAGAATTGTTAAATATTTCCTGCTGATGTAATTATTTCCCCCCCCCCCTCCTTTATTTATCTCTAACTAGTGATTGACAGTCAAATGTTCTGCAGAAGTCTTTTGTTTCCTAATCTTTATCCATCTGCAACATAAATGATAATATTAATTTTGAACTTCTTTCATTAGATTCTAGAAGAAGAGTTGAAAGAATTTAATATTTCTTACTCTGTAATTATTTTTGTATTCCCCCCCCCCCCCCAACTTCCCCGGATTGTGATCAATGATCAATTCTAGAAACAATAAAGCAATGGAAGTGCTCAATATTTCTCACATATGTAATTATATTTAGATCTTTATTGCTGAATTTAATGAATCTGTTTATTTTTCCTCAATTAAATTAAATATTTGTATGTCATATTTATACAAAATGTGTAAACATGGGGAAAAAATGAAGAATAATTTTTTCAGGTAGGAAACTTTTTCCCAAATCAATTTAAGAAAATTAATACTCAGTTGGTTTTATGCACATTTGAAACTGATAATTAGCTACTGCTACTTTTTTTTATATGTATGATTAATGTACATACACAAAAATCATTCTATATTTGCTTAAAAAATTAGTTATACTTTAACTTAACTAAGTTTTTTTGTCTATTGGTATTGTTAAATAAATTTCTTACAGATTCTGTTTTGTAGATATTTATATGTTGAAGAGGAATAACTTCATTTAAAACTTTTATATTTTTAGTATAATCAATCTATAGTAAAACGTTTTTATAAATTGCTTCAAAATATTAAAACTGTATTGTTTAACACGTCAAAGGAAAAAAAAAAATCTTCCATTTTTTTATGAAATCTTCTGGTTTTTCAACAAAAAGCTTCCCTTTTTTAATTATAATTAAAAACTAAAATAACAAACAGCTTAAAAATGAAATTATTTTATTTTGTAAATAACCTGTTACACAAAATTTAGAATCAAAATTAATAGTTTCATTTTTCGGTAACAGGTCATTCAAGCTACCTCCTTTATACCAACAACTCATGCAGTTCTTTTTCATCTACTCGACAATTACTTTGTTTAAACTCAACTGTTTCTGCTTTTACTTTTTCTATTAATAATTTATGTTGTAAGATACACATGTCAATTTGTCATTTCTCTCTATAGAAAAACAATTTCTTTTTGAACTGTGAACAGTCCCATATAAATATGTTTAGTTATTCTTTAAGTACATGTTGGATGAAACCATTTTTATTTCATACAGATAAGTGTAAAACATTTTAAAGCAAAAACATAAATAATTAGAAATATTTTTCATTAAATGACACCCTTTAAAAATATGTGTCTGTAATGAAATTTAAAAAAAAGTCTCATTTAATGGTTTGTACCTTTATTACTTAACTGATATCTCCCACTAGATTTTATCTTCTGTAATTTATAAGATTTCATCTTTTAGCCTTGAAGAACATTTTTTTTTTTTTTTTTTTTTTTTTTTTAATATCTACAACTAAATAGATTTGATTATTTAATTAATCTGATTATTTTATTAAAAGCAAAATTTCATAAATTTCTAAACTTGCACATAAAGTAATACTTATACAGAGCACACATTTCAAAATTACTATTATAACTTCAATGAGAAAATTCTCGATTATTCTCTTCCAGGAGAATATTCTCAGATAAGGATTATTCTCGAGAATTTTACAACTCTAGTCATTCCCATCAGCTGAGCAGTAGAAAAGTAATTTTTTTCTTACAGGGTTCATACTCATCAGGGAAAACCTGAAAAACAGAGAATACTTAGGAAATTTGGAATTTGTTAAAAAAAGTCAGGGAAAACAAATGTTTTTTTTCTCTCATGTTATGTTTTTCTTGTTTAGCTTCATATCAAAATTTAAGTGATTAAGTATTGTGAAAGTACGCATGTAAATAATGATTTCTACCTGAATTTCTGTCATGATCGGCAGTAATATGACATCATACAGCAGAAGTAGCTGTATTTTGTCCTGTGTAGAGCAACGTTTCTTGTAATATGTCACTAATATTTTCTTGAAAATTGTCTGAAAACTCAGGGAATTTTTTTTTCATATTTGAGTATGAACCCTGTCTTATTACAGTCACTTAAATATGCTCTCATGCCTCATTGACTGGAACTACAAATTTCTATTTTTCAACAATTAAGGCGTTTTGCAAAAAATTTTCTACAACTTGATCTCAAACTGCAACAGAATAAAATAAATTATAAAAGCGTTTCCATAAAGTGTGAACGACCTTCTATATATTCGTAGCATTGTAATATTATAAATATACTTTTAAAAAGCTAGATAGTCAGATAAAATAGACCAGATGCAGATAGTCCCAGGACAAAATAATCTCAACAAAATAGCCTTGATTAAAATATCATCACCAATTGCAGCACACCAATTATGCTTAGCTGCCAACTTTTCAGATTTTTTAACACCACTTTCTTTAGATTAGTTATTGTTGTTTAATTTAATTGTGGATTTTTCTTTAAGAAATAAAGCAAAAATATTTGCATTGGAATAGTGGTGTTATTGCAATCAACAGAGTTGGCAGCTGTGACCTTACCTATAAATAGTACGGAACAGCGCTAAAGAATCCAAGAGTTTGTAAAATATGTAAAGAGGAAAAGCCTATGCCAAAAATAGGACTTGGATCCTAAACTAAATTCTGCCCAGGAAAGAATTGTATAATATTCTTGTTATTAATACTTTTTTACTCATGTAATTATAAACTTTATTACTGAACTTATTAATTCTGTTTGTTTTCCTTGAATATGTTTAAAATACTATAAGAAAATATTCTGGTATCAAGATTTTATTTATTATTATTATTATTTATTTATTTATTTATTTTGGTAAAAATTTTAAATATGGGATAGAAGCATGTTTCATAAGATTAAGTTTATTACCAGAAGAAATAAATATATACTAGTATTGCCCACAGTGGTCAAAACTTCACCACTATTATGCACAGCAAAGCCAAGTAATTGCCTTCTTGTAAATTAAATTAAATTGAAACACAGCAGTGCCATTTGTTAGCCGATGTGCACCCAAATTAAAATAACATAGTTTTATGTAATGTCTCTATCATATATCATGTTTGGTGCATTTATACACTACAGTAGTTGAGATACAGCCTTGACTTAAATGGGGTGAATCACAACATAGTAGCACCACCTATTGAGTAATATATTCTAACAGTTTATCAGCACCAATTTAAATCAAGGTCTAACCAATTATCAATCATATTTAAATTACGCCCATTGGTTCATGAGATACTGCAAAATTTCCTTAACACATCATACCCACATTGACAAATAGTCATTTTCTAAAAATGAGTGAATCATGTTTAAGACATCTTAAAGCGTGTAAATTTATCGAAAACTAGAAGTAAAAAATATTCATGAAGCCAATACTTACTTCTATATCTTTTTATATGACAGTGCTACCTACTGATTAACATGAACAAAAATTTAATCAATATTTAATCATGTTCAACAAATCTCAAAAATTCATAGAAAATTGAAAATTTTTCTGAATCTTACACTTTCTTCATATACCCAGTAGCAGAAATTTCCGTATCTATCTGCAGCTAAACAAAACTTATCTGTGATCCAGAAATGCTTTATGAAGTCAGATATCAGAAGAAAAGTATAGCAGATAATAAATTATGTAAAATTTATATCTAAAAAAGAAAGAAAATTAAGAATATTTAACAAGTGCAGTAATCTAGAGACATAATTCAAATTATTTAAGTATTTTTAAACTTAGCATTTCTTTTTGAGCTGTTAAATTAATCTGCAGACCTTCAAACAATCTGCAGTGCTTGCTGCTGTTGTGCATTGTTTCTGCTACTGGAATTAGATGTAATAATAAATCCACTTATTTAAAAATAAGTAGTCAATTTCAGTTAGTTGAAATGCATTATATTTTAGCTAAAAAATGTGCCTTCAAATAAAAGCTGCCGTAAATTAAAAGAAAAAGAACTTTCATAAATCAAATCCTTTTTTGACTTGCGTATACATTAAATTGTATAAAACTTTGATTGACCACTTATTTGCTTCACTCTAATAAGTGTTGCCTCTTAAAATAAAAAATATGTAGTCAAGAGTTTAAGAATGCTACATATATACAAATTACTGTGTCCATGGTTTTATTTAAATTTTAAGTAATTGCCTGATATAGCATCTTTCTTCTTTAGAAATTTTTTAATACAAAAGTATATGTGTATAAAATGAAAAAGTGTAGGATAAAAGATAAAAGTATTTTAATTGATATCACAAGAAAATAATTTTTGTATTCTGCAAAAGATATCACTTTAAACCCTTTACTCCTATAATTAATATGTTAAAAGTGTGCTAGAAATTTGACGTTTGCCTATTAATATACACATATATATATAAACAATAATAAAGAAAAAAAATTACAAACCTAAAAAAACTATGTAAGAGAAGTTTATATGTATTATTTATTATTTTTATTGTGCAAAATGCGGAAATCATGCATTCAAAAATCAAATTATTCTTATTATTGGAACATTTTTTTAATCACTTTGTATTATGCAATACTGTCAAATTATTAATTTTTTTTTTTCTTTTTGTTGTAGGTTTTAAGTTATTCTTGATATTATCTGTATGCTTACAAATAAAAGAATATTCAATGATGTTCATCCAAGATATATTTTGGTTGCAAATTGTTATAATCTAAAATAATTAAGAAAAAAAATTGTTTAAATCAGCTTAGCTCAGTACAATCATTTATTAGTTAGTACAAATAAAATTACCAATAAGATGCAAAGTGATACTAATATTGGCAAAAGGGCATTTTATTGTTTTAAGATGTGAATTATTTTGTTTTAACTAAAAAAGAGTGAATAATTATTCCTGGTATCATTATGTGAAAAAATTATTAACATTAAACAAGAATTAAGTTACTTTAAAGATATATATGATTGAAATTATAATAACAAAATTACTTTTTCTCTAGCCCTTAAAAGTTGAAAAGTGACAATACAATCATTGGAATATATAAACAGCACATCTCCTGATTTAATCAAAACAAGATTATTATTTTAAAAAACACAAGATGTCTGTTATATGTTTTGAGAAAATATTTTGTTTTAAATATCATTAATATCATTGGCTTTCCATTTAACAGTACAGTCATTAATTCAATACATTTATGTGGTACAAAACACTATCATATAATTAAATGACCAATCAACATTCATTTTCTTTAGTAAAATAAGATAACATAAGCAATAGACATATAATAAGCTTTAGATTATAACTAGAAGTGAGCATTAGTTTTATAAAAAGAAAAAAAAAAAAACTATTAGAAATAAATAAGGAAAAAGATTTAGTGGGGAAAAAAAGTGTTACAGATATTTCATAATGTCAGGAGAACTTAAACAGAATCCCCTGACACATATTGAAAATAAGCAACATGTTTGTCCAAAATGTCAGAAAATATTTGGAAGAAAGAAAAATTTGACAAGGCATCTCTATATCCATACAGATAAGAAACCACTGTACCTTCGAAAACCCCGTGAAAAGAAATTTGTTTGTCCAGAATGTCAGAAAGCATTTGTAAGTCATACAGTTTTGATAACACATCTCTGTACACATACAGGAGAAAAACCTTATGCATGTGAAATATGTCACAAGTTATATGCACATAAAAACCAATTAAAACAGCATCTCCGAACACATACGGGAGAGAAGCCACATGTTTGTCAAGAATGTCAGAAAACATTTATATCAAAGCAAGAACTAACTAGCCATAGCTTAACACATATAAGTGAAAAAAATTATGTTTGTGAAATTTGTCAAAAAGCATTTAAGCGGTCAACAGGGTTAAAAAATCATCTTCTAACCCATACTGGAGAGAAACCACACGTCTGTCAAGAATGTCAAAAAGCATTTACTTCAAAAATAAACTTAAAGAAACATTCTGTTTCACATACTGATTTGGCACATTATGTTTGTTTTGAATGTCAAAAAACATTTACAAAGAAGACTGCATTAGATAGGCATCTCCTTCTTCATACAGGAAAGAAACCTTACGTATGTGAATTTTGTCCAAAGACATTTATGTACTTACCAACATTAAAACATCATAGTCTTATACATACTGGAGAGAAGCCTTTTTCTTGCAAAGAATGTCAAGAAACATTTTCTAGTAAACAAGATTTGAACAAGCATTTTCGCATCCATTCTGGTGAGATGCCACACATTTGCCCTGTATGTCAGAAGGTACTGTCTACGAAAAGAGCTTTGAACAATCATCTTCTTATTCATTCAGATAAAAAACCTCATGTATGTGAAATTTGTCACATGTCATTTGTGTGGTTAAATCATTTAAAAGTACATCTCCGAAAGCATACTGGAGAAAAACCATATGCCTGTGAAATATGTCAGAAAGCATTTTCATTGAGGCATACGTTGAGAAGTCATATGCGTATCCATACGGGTGAAAGATTTAAATGTGAAATATGCCCCAAAACATTTTCACAACCGTCAAAGCTAAAAATTCATCTCACATTGCATACTGGTAAAAAGCCACATGTCTGTCAAGTATGTCAAAAAGCATTTTCATTAAAAAGCTATTTGAAGCAACATTTCCTTCAACATACTGGAGAGAAACAACATGTTTGTACAGAATGTGGAAAATCCTTTTCATCAAAACAAGATTTAAGAAGGCATATCCTCATCCATACGGATGAGAGGCCTCATGTATGTAAAATTTGTGAAAAATCATACAAGCAGTTAGCACACTTAAATTTTCATCATCGAAAAAAGCATACTTGAGTTAAACTGTAATTTAATCTACTTAAACTATGATTAAAATAAATAAATAAAAGAAAAATAAGAAGCCTATTTTTGTTTTCTAAGTAAGATATAAAATTCTGTACAAAATATAAGTTAATTTAATCTGATAGGACTTTTTTTTGTCAATTTTTCCATATAAAGGCATCCAGTAACTGTGTGGCATTTCATAGCAATGGTTATTATATCCATTTCATAAAATCTCTCTAGTATGGCTTTAATGAAACAGTGGCGTCGCTAAAAAAAATTTCAGGAGGGGGCAAACTTAAAAGTGCAAAATTTCAGAATATATATATATATATTTAAATTTCATAACCTATAAATGCAAGTCGGGTTGGTTTGACTCTAAATGGCACTGTGACACAAATTTTATTTGGCTAATCATTTCAAATCTAATGACATAATTTTAAAGCTTTAAATGTAATTTTTAAAAATAATTTTTTACTTATTAGAATTTTCCAGGAGGAGGCAAGTGCCACCCTTTGTCCCTATGTGCCGACGCCCATGTAATGAAACAACTTTGTTGATTTCTAAAATTTTGATTTGATAATTTTATCTGATCTTTAATTTTTTTTAGCTGAAACTGAAACCAGTTTTTCTCTATTACATATAGATTTTTGTCAATACAGATTTTCTGCTGACAAAATTTCTTCCGTAACTCTTCCACTAATATAATTATATGGTAACTTTTATAGTATGTTTTCATAATTAATTATAATTAATCATGGAAACACACTACAAAAGAAGAAAACGGAAGAAATTGTGTCAGTAGACACCTTGGTATAGACAAAAAATCTGCATGTGATAGAGAAAAACTGGCTTCATTTTCGGTTTTTACACCAAAAAATATATGCATTAGCTAAAATTATCAAACCTAATTTTACTAACATTACTTCTGTACACCTGTGTTACTTATTGACATTTTTATTATTCTGGTTATGCTCAAAGTTTACAAATTAATAATTATATTTTTTGAAAATGTTCGTTACGGAAAAAAAAAGAAAGAAAACTGAATTAAGTTAGAAAAATCCGGTTTTTGTTAAATAATTGAAGACTTTGTTTTTACCTATCTGTAATGCATCCTTAAAACTATTTCTAATTTAGTTTTCTTTTCCAAAATTGATTAATTTTTTTATTTTTTCCAAAAGTTTACTTCTGAGAAAATTTGAATTAATGTCAGTTTAAAATTATTACTTATGTTAAAGTTATATAAAAATTGATTAATTATTCTATTGATAATGTGACATTCAAATTTAATGTTAATTTGCCCACTTGGAAAACTAGAAATTATTTTTATGATTACATTTTTATTGCTAATGTGTATATAAAAGTGTGAATGTGATACTATTTAAAATACGGAAACTGTATACATGGGGTTGATATTAAATTTTATATTAGATAACTAATCAAGCCATAACTTAAGAAATATCAAGAAATACAATTAATAAAGATCATATAAGGTTCTTAAGAAATTTAAAAGTATTTTTTCTGTCAAATTTCATCCCTCTCCCCACTCAACCAAGTTAATTTGACTGAATTGTTGTTGGTTCATTTTCTTTTTTTTTTTTCTTTTAGAAAAGAAATCCATTGTTGGTTCAGATATGTCGACGACATCTTTGCTATTGTTAATAACAATTATAAAATTCTGCCCATTTTAAATAAACTAAATAACATTGATAATAACATACAATTTACTTGTGAAATTGAAAACGATTGCAAACTAAATTATCTCGATGTTGCTATTATTAAAACTAAAAACAACACTTTGAAACAACTGTGTATTGAAAACTCGGCACCAGTTCTGATATCATTAGCAATAAAAATAAAACGCCATTTCAATATAAGGTAAATACCATACAATCGTACATTAATCGCGCAATTGTAATATGGTCAAATAAAAAACTACTTAACCAAGAACTCAATAATATCAGAAAAATAACCAATAAAGCAGGATTTAATAAAGATATTGTTGATAAATTATATAAAAGAATAATTAAAAAACTTAATATCGTCCCAAATTTCCAAAGACCTAAACCGGACTTTACCCCCGCTATTTCCTACGATCGCGGAGTCTCCCAAAAAATTTAAAATGCCGCCTGTAAAATCAATATTAAAATTCCCATCAAACCAAACAGTAATATATATCAGACTATAAGAAATGAGAAAGACAGAGTTGATCCCATCGAAACCCCCGGTATCTATAAAATTCCTTTTGATAAAGAAAATAAAACTAAAGGCTGTTACATTGGGATGACCAAACGTAAAATAAAAAGTAGAATAAAAGAGCATATTGCAGATGTTAAACTAGGCAAAATTACTACTGCACTTATCAAAACTAATGCTAACGAAAACATCGATATAAATTTCCGTAACGTCCATAAAGTTGCTAATTATAACAACACAATTTACACTTATAACCGGGAAACAATAGAAATTTTATCAAATCCTCCATGTGTAATGGCAACGACCCGACACAAGATCTTGACTCTTGACCATAACTGGTTTGGATTCTGGTGTAGAAACAAGTTTCATTCAGAAAGAAGCTACAAGCCACCACAGAACTGCTTCTGAAGAAGGGGGGAGCCCTCCCGCAAGTTTACTAAGGCTGACAAATGGAGAAGTATAAATATGGTTTTTAATTTAATTAATGTTTCTAGTAATATTGCTTCTCTCAAGTTTAAGAAAGTTACTAGAAATGTTTAAATGTTTATAACAAAAATATTGATTTTATTATTATTATTTTTTTTAAATAACTTTTATTATGTTTTAAAGTAAATTATTTGTGTAAATAGATTGTATGATATTTTAAAACTAAATATAACGATTTTTCACTGAAATTTAACTTATAATATACTTTCTAAAAATTCAGTCTCTAAATTCCGGAAAATTCCAAAATCAAGAATTATCGAGTCTGGAACGATTCCGGATTTTCAAGACTGTACTGTATAGTAGTCGTTTTTTAAAGTCAATATAACAATATAAATATCCTGTTTGATGTCACACAGAAAACATACACACATGCATGCTATCTATCTACCTACACACACACATACATGCTTCATCATAGAAGGCGCCCTTGTGATTCACTGTCCACCGCCTTCTAACATACCAAGCATGGGCCTGAATACAATTGATGGAAGTACTTTGTTACATTTTATGATATTGACAAACACATATTTTCTATTTGTGTCATTATATACATGTCTATGACATTCAACTTTTTTTTTTCCATAAAAAGTTTACTAAACTAAATTGAAAATGCACTTTTGGTAGTTCCCTTTTATATCCTCGTACTTGAAAATTTTTATGGGTCATGTAAATCAATGATAAATTTAATTAAGGGCGGCACTTTTAAAATGCTTTTAGAAAAAGATAAAATAATGGTTTAATTGACAAATGGTAAATCAACAAACACATATTTTCTATGTGTTTCATTATATACAGATCTATGACATACAAAGTTTACTAAACTAAACTGAAAATGCACTTTGGTAGTTTTCTTTTATACCCCC
This sequence comes from Salticus scenicus, assembly GCA_963930645.1. Lineage (NCBI taxonomy): Eukaryota > Metazoa > Arthropoda > Arachnida > Araneae > Salticidae > Salticus > Salticus scenicus. Next base: position 53,107,692 of record OZ005658.1, on the reverse strand, counting down.
GTACTTAAAAATTTTTATGGTGCATGTAAATCAATGATAAATTTAATTATTAAAATGCTTTTAGAAAAAGATAAAATAATGGTAAAAATTATTATATTGGGTCAGTTTTTTGGTGCACAAAACCAGATACCATAAGAGATGTCAAACTAAAAATAACATTCTTATATTTGAAAAGAAATAAAATTACCTTTGAACCATTTCTACAGTTTCTTCAAATCTTTCATTTGTTTTACCGTAAAATTTCTTACCTTTTTTGGAAAGTTCATTTTCATGTGTTAGTGCATGTTATGAAGATCAAAGACCAGCAAGGCAGATTTTTTTTTTTTTTTTTTTTTTTTTTTTAAATCTAAAAAGCAAATGGGGCAAAACACCCCGTAAACCTTGTCCAGAATAATTCTTGAGTCATATATATTATTAGTATATCCTCACTTGCCATTCATGTTGTTTGCAAGTAGCAGTGTTCAGATACTTTGTATATTGAATTCTTCACATCCTGTGTGTTTTTGACCAGGGCCTAGAGTGTAATAGAATGAAAAGCAGTTGTTAGAACATTGATGAAAAATTTAGGTTCAATGTTATAAGAAATGGCTTGTAATAGTAAGAGGGGGGAATTCCTAAAAAATTTTACCTGTCAGAAATATTTTACTACTAAACAAGCATGTACAATATACCTACGTAATTTGCATTACAAGAACAGTGTGAAAAGGACAGCATGTGACACAATATATAAATTCTACTCATTTGTAATATTGATGAAAGCTTAAACGTTATTATCAAAATCCACATGATACACTGTAATTTATAAGTGAGATGCAACACACCAATATATTATTAATTTATAAATAACTATTACATATTTCATGAATTATAGCTCATATTTTATTTTCCTTAAAATTTTTATACGTATTACTAATTTTTAAAAAAATTTCAAATTGTCCCTTTTTCATACTTTTTTTCTACTTCCAAAATACCACATATAAATATGTTAAAGTAAAACCATTCACATACTTGCCAACCATTGTTATGCCCATTTTTCCACACCACTTTATTTTTAAATTTCTGCAAATGCAGTTATGATTAAATAAGAATAAAATTACTTTAAAAATGAATGGTGTAAAAAAAAAAGGTGAGTACTAAAAATGTTACAATTCATGAGATGGTTGGCAGGTATGCATTTATCTCTCATACTTTTACCAATATTTACTTTTTTTTTTTTTCTAACTATGATATTTCTAAAGTCTAAAAATTTATTTGCTATGCAAGAAAATTCGCTCACCTCTGATAAATAAGTGAGCATTGTACCCCACCTTTGGCAATATTGATTTAAACTACCACCTTAGTGGTTGAGTTTACATTATATGAATCATAACTGTTAATATGCTATCAAAGTATGGCATCAGTAGCTTGAAATTTTGTCTACTTGGTACAAGTGAACATTGTACTTAATGTTAAATTCCCATAGGAAATAGTTTTCAGACAAAATTTCAGACTACTGATGTCATCACTTCAATAGCGTATACTAAGACTCCTATATATATGAGCTGGCGCATCAGGCATTTTGTTGCCTTAGGGTTGCCACATGTACCCAGCGCGTTTCTCTGATAAACAAACCACAAATATATTTTTTTTTTGTCTTATGTTACATTAGAGTAACTTATTTTATTATATTTCACAATTTTAGCTAAGTAAACTAAGATATAAAAGTTTGTTTAGCGATAAACTGCTATAATCATTCAAGAAGTGAATATAAAGTGTTCACAGACCTTCTATTACTGTGTATTTGAGTTTTGGCGACATTTTGTAAAAGAAACTGAAACGGCCCTAACAACACATCATACATCCATAGGATATCCTCAGATTAAAATGACATCCTGAGAATATACTGTGAAAAAAATGCGTTTTTAGGAATATTATTGTTGCTTATTGCTCTTATCTTGACTGGCTTCAGATCAAGATTTCTTAAAATCATTAGGGAAGCGATAAGGACGCCAAGCGGGAATGCTGTCCTCTTCGGAGGCAAAAAAATGGCGGTGATGCGCCGGCCTATTATTTTATTTAGGGGCATATACATATTATATCTGGATAATTTCTCAAAGTATTCTTTGCCTCTATCAAACAAGTTCTTTTGATTTTACATGTATTCTTGTCAAAAATCAAATTGTTCTTATTATTAGATTTTAAAATTGAAACATTTTTTTATAATCACCTGGTATAATATAAATTGTCAAATGTTTAATTTTCTTTTTCTTTTTATTGTAGGTTTTATTTGTGTTATTCTTGAAATACCTCTATATATACAAATAAAAGAACGTTTAATGATGTTCATCTAAACAATATTTTAGATGAATTTGTTCTCCGTTGGTTACAAATTGTTCTGATGTAAATAGTGAAAAAAAAAATCTTTAAATCACTTGTTTAGCTTCATATAACCATTTATCAGTTAGTACGAGTAAGATAATAAGATGCAAGTAAAGCTGAAATTAGAAAAAGGTCATTCGAAAAGGAAAAAGATATTTAGTGGAATTTAAAGAGAATTTTTCTGTCTTCAGATGTGAATTATTTTCTTTTAACTAAAAAGAAGTGAAAAATTAAACCTGCATTTTATATGCGTAAAACCATTATTCATATTTGACAAGAATTAAGTTATTTTAAGCATATATATGATTGAAGATCTAACAACAATGATTGTTTTTGTCTTTAACACTAAAAATGAATCATACAATAATAAGCAATAATAAATATATAAACATTAGACTAGGATACATGCAGATTTAACCAAAAGAAGCCTACTAATTTAAAACAAAATACCTATAATATGTTTTTGTAAAATATATTATCTTAAATGTCATTAATATCGGCATTTCATTTTAATAATACAATCATTAATTTATTTTGCACAAAACACTGTCCTATAATTAAAAGGTCAATCAAGTGAAGTAAGATAGCATAAATGTATAGAATAAGAACTAGATTTATAGATAGAAATAAGCATTAGTTTTATTAAAAAAAAAAAAAAAAAAAAGAAAAGGAGGGAAGGAGCACTGGAAGTAAATTAAGAAAAGAAATATTTGCAGGCAAGAAAAAAAGAAAAAAAAAAAAAACTGTTTATTAAAAAGTGTCAAATGTTCCATAATGTCAAGTGAACTTAAACAGCATCCTCTGACACATGTTAAAAAGAAACATGTTTGTCCAGAATGTCAGAAAGTATTTGGAAGAAAGAGTACTTTGAATAGACATATCCGTATCCACACAGAAAAAAAGCCATTTCCTGACCAAATGTCAGTTGAAAAGAAACATGCATGTTCAGAATGTCCGAAAGTATTTGCAAAAATCTCTGATATGAAAAGGCATCTCCGTATCCATACAGGTGAAAAACCTTATGTGTGTGAAATTTGTCGAAAATCGTACGGGCAGTCACACCAATTAAAGCAACATCTCCGAACACACACTGGAGAGAAGCCATATGTCTGTGAAGAATGTCAGAAAGCATTTAAATCAAAACCAGATTTGAAAATACATATTCTAACCCATATAGGGGAAAAGAAGTATATGTGTGAGATCTGTCAAAGAGCATTTGTGCGGTTATCAACCTTGAAAAATCATCTTCTGACCCATACTGGAGAGAAACCATATATCTGTCAAGAATGTCAGAAAGCATTTACATCAAGAAAAAATTTGAAGCAACATTGCATTTTACATACTGCAGAAGCACACTTTGTTTGTTTTGAATGTCAGAAAAGATTTGCAAGAAAGCATGCTTTAGATATGCATCTCCGTTTCCATGCAGGAGAAAAACCTTATGTATGTGAAATTTGTCCAAAGTCATTCATGAAGTTATCAGCCTTAAAACATCATAGATTAATACATACTGGAGAGAAGCCTTTTACTTGTAAAGAATGTCAAAAAGCATTTTTTAGTATACAAAATTTGAACAGGCATCTTCGTATCCATACTGGTGAGATGCAACATGTTTGCCCTGTATGTCAAAAAGTACTGTCTACAAAAGAAACTTTGAACAATCATCTTCATATTCATTCAGATAAAAAACCTCATGTATGTGAAATTTGTCAGATGTCATATGCATGGTTAAATCAGTTAAAAATACATCTCCGAAAGCATACTGGAGAAAAACCATATGCCTGTGAAGTGTGTCAGAAAGCATTTTCATTGAGGAATACATTGAGAAGTCATATGCGTATCCATACGGGTGAAAGATTTAAATGTGAAATATGCCCAAAAACATTTGCACAACCATCACAGCTAAAAATTCATCTCACATTGCATACTGGTAAAAAGCCACATGTCTGTCAAGTATGTCAAAAAGCATTTTCATTAAAAAGCTATTTGAAGCAACATTTCCTTCAACATACTGGAGAGAAACAACATGTTTGTTCAGAATGTGGAAAATCCTTTTCAACAAAACAAGATTTAAGAAGGCATATCGTCATCCATACAGATGAGAGGCCTCATGTATGTAAAATTTGTGAAAAATCATACAAGCAGTTAGCACACTTAAATTTTCATCATCGAACAAAGCATACTTGAGTTAAACTGTAATTTAATCTACTTAAACTATGATTAAAATAAATAAAATCATATATAATTTTCAGCTTTCATAATACCCCAATATGAAGAATACTCAAAAAGGTCACTTATTCGATTTCTCTTTCTTACAGGCTTTTATTTAACTTGGTATATTGTTTATTTATAATTGTTTGCTCAAATCTGTGAATGTCACTCACTTGCAATCATCTGACTGAGGTTAATTTTTGTATACATGTATAACTCAGATTGACAATATACATGCTCAGTTAGTAACTCACTTAAATTATCATCTTCTCAAGCATACTTAAACTGCAATTTATTCGACTTAAACTGGGAGTAAAATTAGTAAGTATAGTGTCAGGTGGGGTAAAATAGGTTATTTTAAAAAAAACTCTTAAAAAAACATCCAAACATTTTTTAAATTCCAATTTTGCTGGTTTTATATATTATTTATATAAATGTTCATTTTGTATGCAAAATTAACTGTAACTGATACTTTTTAGTTACAGCCAGTAATTATTTATGTGTTTTGTAATAGTAACTCGAATGTGTTGCTAAGAAAAACTTTGGTTTTGAACTAATTCAAAAGCAAATTTTGCAGTATTTTCTTATCATATTCCAAAAAGCATATTCTTAAGATGAATTTCCGAAACTTTTGTGAGAAAAAAATAAAATATTAATATTTTGGAGTAAAAAAATGCATGTGGGGTAAAATAGGTCAGGTGTTGAACCATGTTAGGCTTAGCAAACATTAAGTAACTAATTACTTTTTTTTGTGTTTTAAATAACTTCATATGTATTCTTTTAATATATTAGTTTAAAATTAAGCTATATATTGTTCTGGAGCTATTTCATAAACATAGACATAGATATAAAATAATTTAATGTTAAGAGAGAAAAAAAAAAAAAAAAGGCAATACATATTAAAGTTGAATCAAAACATTCAGTTTGTAGGTGTAATTCAAAAAGTTGTTTAATTCCAGCTTATTTACGAAGGGTGTCAATTTTTCATACAAAGGACAGGCAGGACACAATATTCTCCTGAAACTGTCTGAGTGAAAATGTTGATTGCAGTTTAGCATTAACTTCAAATGCATGAGTGGATGAATCTAAATCATCAATCACCAATTTGACAAATTAATTCTAGCGCGACTTCAACAGTCATGGAACAAGATAATATTTAGGGGAAGTGGTTGTACCTTGGGTCACTTTTTTTTGTAATTTTTAAAAAAATTCAGTTGAACTCTTATTTTATTTTTTTTAATGTTAGATGATAACTTACACATTTATCTAATTAATACTATTTTTGTTTTAAAAATAACTTCAAAAATAACTTTGTAAAAAATAAAAAAAGTACAGGATTGCAAAGTGACCCAAGGTACAACATAGTGTTGTACCTAGGGTCAGTAGGTGTTGTACCTTGGGTCATAGTAAAAAAAATTAGATGAAATGTAGAAACAAATATATTTCACACAATAGAATGAAAAAACAATATTACAAAATGAAGAGGATAATTAAAGGGTCTTGAGAAAAGTGTTTTGAGTTATTAATATTTAAGCGTTGTTCATTTAACGAACATTATATGCACTAAAATCCAGTTGAAATGAAATTTGATATGCTGTCTTTCAGATTGTCCAGTAGTAACTGGTGCAGGCAGTTTTCTTTCTATGGTATCACTATCAGTGATATAAATATCTTCTTTTTCTAGAATAAATTTGTTTGTATCACCACAACGCTTATAATATTTTACTTCCAATTCCCCTCCACCCAAATCCTTTATGACTTCTGCTACAAAATATGAAACACTCTTCTTCCCTGCTAATTTAGTTAAAACAAAACTTCCTTCTGATATATCTTCCACATCTTCATCATATTGTTTATATTCAGTAACTTCATCCAAGATTGCATCATCATTACTGGAATCTTCGAAAGCTATATCAAAATTATCTTCATCAGAACTGGATGCAATATTTTTTTTTTCTTGAAATTTTCCTTTTTATGACTAGTTGGTACTTTTTCTTTTTACTCTTTTCTAATTCTCTCTTCTCTGGTGTGTCTGTTAATATTCTAGTTTTTCCACGCTTCCTTCCACGTGAAGTCTTCTTTCTAGGTTGTGCTTTTGGAAAAGGTCTAATCATTTCAGGAGATTTTGTAAAAGCAGTAGAAGGAGGATGACTTGAGGACAAGAGTAGTCTCAGATCCAGTAGTACTTATAACATCAAAGGAAGTGGAAGGCATTTCTTCAAGATTCTGAGGGCGGTCCGTCACAAATGAAGATAAAAATTCATCATCCTCAAAAATATTTTCGTTAAGAGGATATATCCCTGTAACCATAAAGCCTTTTTCTATATTACTTTTTGTGAAAGCTTTGTTAAAGACTTTTCCAATTATAGGAGCAATATCATAAATAGTTACAGATTTTCCTGGGTTTTCTAACATCCATTCATTAAGAGACACATTATAATATGTTTTAAAAGGGCCGAATACTGTTCGATCCATAGGTTGCATTTTATGTGATGTATGAGGTGGCAATGTCAGCATGACCACACCATTCTGTTTGGCAAATTCTATAGCCTGTATTGTAATGTGAGACTCGTGGTTATCAATGATTAGCAGGACAGGATCATTAAGAGAGGGCTTCACACTTTTCACAAAATGGTTGAGGTAATCCACAAACAATTGCTCATTGGACCATCCAGATGGATTAGCTCCTCCGATTGAACCTGCTGGTGCCCCAATTAACATATGGTTTTTAAAATGCACACGTGGGAAAATGAACATTGGAGGAACATGGTTTCCGATAGCATTAATTGAAACAATCATGGTAACATTCACCCCTCGCTCACCTGAGGTCAAACTTCCAACTTGTTTTGATCCCTTTTCACACATGATTTTTGGGGGGACATGAACGGTTGAAATTCCTGTTTCATCCAAATTGAAAATTTTATCTGGAGAAAATTTATATCGTAATATTACTTCTTTTAAATTTTAAAAAAATAAAGAAATATTTTCTTTATTAAAACTCGTTGCACGGGATAGACTTGTTGCTTCAGGTTTTCTTAGTGACAGTGAAGGATGACGTTTTCGCAAACCTCTCAGCCACATAAAACCAGCAGATTTTGTAGATTCCCAGTTTTCCGGTAAATCCATATTATTTGCCTTTCCATATTCATATGCTGGTTTGAGAACATCTTTTTTTGTTAGTCCATAATGCAGTTTAGCTGCCTGCTTTACATAATCAACAATCTCAAGCTCTTGATCTTTATTAAATACTTTTTTTACATCATATTTTGCCTCATATACAAAGTCTGCAGACTGAGCAATGCTGTTGAAATTTTTAATATGTCGATCCAGTGTAGTCTTAGAAACTCCAAAATTTCTGGCAGCTGTTCTTATTTTGGTCCCATTTTTTAAAATATCAGCAGCAGCTCATTCTATGGCATTTATATCCACTTTTGGTCTAGTAACTCCAGTCTTGCTTCTTGGCATGATCTAGAAAAAAAAAAAAAAAAAAATGTATGTTTAGAATGTAAATGTTTGCACAATAAAATTTCTTATAGAAGTTTCGTTTCAAAACAAAACTGACATGAGGGAAAGGTGGCAGGAAGGGGAGGAGGACAGGAGGAGATGTACTCCCCTAACCAAAGAAAATGCATCATATCTTTCCACTTATCCTCACCTTAAATTAAAATTGTTCATGTAAAATAAGAAGTCCCCCCCCCCCCCCCTAGAAAATACTTTTGTTGCCACTGGATATAAGGGAAATGAAACAATATGTTTGTGTGCTATGTTAGCTAGGTTACCTGTATAAGTTATACTTTAGATTAATACAATATATTTTTAAGTGCAACAGTGCTTAGTTTTTATTTTCAAAAATTTAATAAAGGAGGTATGGAATCCACAATCCCTTTCTCCTCACTCCTGTGCACACTTGTATATATAATAATAATGACTTAAAAATATTAACTATATACTATGATTATTTAAAGAATATTCACCATTAAAATATTTTTTGTAGATTAATTATTTTTTCAATTGAATGACCCAAGGTACAACACAGTTTAATGACCCAAGGTACAACACCAGGTACCGAAATGGTAAACAAATTGTAACTGTATTGAAAAGTTAACTTTTAAATCATAGATGGTTCATAAATAAAGAACAAAAATGTACTATTTACCTGCTATTTCTGTTGAGCTGTCTTGTAAAAACTCTTTCCACTATAATAAAAAGCATGAACACACAGAATTTACTTTTGGTTGAGAAAATCCTTTTTGTTCTCACTACTCAGCATCTACATCATTTATGAGCACAAAACAAACCTACAGTGCCATCTAGTGTTAAAATGAAGAAATAGGATGGATTTTTGGCCTGCCATCTGTTGTAAAAAAAGAGAAATGTATGCTGACCCAAGGTACAACCTGACCCGAGGTACAACCACTTCCCTATATATTCTCCTTTTAAGTACATAAAATCTGCTATTATAATCACTTTATCACCCAACCAAACATTGTCAACTTCTAAAGAAGCTTTGAAAAATGCACACAGAAAAAGAACCCATACGCAACAGAAAACAGGAGTAATTTTAACAACGAACTTATTTTTCAATTGATTGTATCATGAAAAAATCAACAGAGATGCTAAAATCACAGAAGCATTAACGGTAAAAGAAACGAAAAACCAAGTCTTTCTCAAGAAGAAAATTTGGACAGCATTAATACTAATCAATTCGTAAAAGTTGGAAAATGTGTTAAAGTAGAACTTCCTGGGAAAAGATCAAAGAAAATATTTCATGGCATCATTCTTTCACACAATCATTAATATTCTGAAAAATTTGAAAGGATAAAAAAAAGTTTAAAAAGAAGCTCCTACTGGATTTTCCAGAGAAAGATATTTCTGATGTAGATGCATCGTACATTCCAAATGTTTTTCCCGAACTAATGATGGACCATAGAGACATTTTTTTCCTTGAAAGAACACAAAATCAAGTTTTTATCAAAAAAAGGAATGTGTATTTGTAATTTTATTTGCATAAAGTAAATTGTATTAAAATTTAAAACAGTTTTAAAGGATGACTTATTTTACCCCATGGGCTGGGGTAAAATAAGTCACAAACAGCATATTTTAAAATTTATTTTTCAGTACAAATTTTTTTGTTTTTACAGAGATATTTCTCTTAAAATGTCATCAGGAATATTCATTTGCATATTTTGTGTAATTTTTAACAAATGGAACCAATACATTTTCTGCAATTTAAGTGCATATGTAAAATATGCTGTTTTTGACCTATTTTACCCCACCTGACCCTACATAGTGTGAAGTGGGGTAAATTCATTATAACTCAACTGTTAAACTAACTTTGGACCTAATAAACATATATCTGTTTGTCTGAATATTTCTTTCTTATATTTAGCATATGGAAAACAAATAAAATATTAAACAGTGATAGTTTTAGAAAATTGCATAATTATTTCCCTCTTCAACAGAATGACCTCAAAATTTGAAGCTTTACAGTTGCTGTGTTTGTCAAGCACATGTCCCAATTTTTGTTAAGAAGACTAAGTTTTGTATGTAGATTTTGAATGTAACTATAATTTTGTTCCAGTTCTTAAGCTTTTTTAATTTGTGGTTACATTTATTCCAGGAATTTTTATATGTTAGAGAAGTGTAACGTGTAACTAGAGTATTTATACTTGATCCAATCAACTTAACTGTATAACTTATATACTTTGACTTTCAGTTTTGTCTTTTTATTTTCAACAAAACATAATATCCTGAATTTTTTTAAGATTTTGTTTGAATGTTAAAACACTGTAATGAGGAAGATATTTTAAAAATTTAATCAAATTTAGATTCCTGAAAGTTTTCAATATCTAGTACCTGGAATAAAATATTTCTTAATGTACTCCATATGGGTAGAGTACTCTGAGGTAATCCTCACCCCAAATAATGGAGCAGTGAAAACACAAAATACATAAATTTTCATCATTTTTTTCCTTCTTTTAAGTAGCACATTGTTAAATTATAAGGATCTCTTTCTTTCTTTTTTTTTTTTTTTTTTTTTTAAGTGAATTAGTTGCAGTTTATGCCTAAGAATTTTCAGATATGTAAATATAATAACAACTCAAGAAAATGAGATCAAAATGTTGTTACACTTGCCTCGCTTTACAATTTTTTTTAATACTTATAATGCTCCAGTATATAGAATTATCATGAAAGGTTGCTTGTTTTCTTTCTCCTTTTTATTTTGCACTTACCTTTTCTTTTATTAAGTTGACAAATATCAGTTTTGGATATTTGTTGTGGATGTTTAAAAGTGCAACACTTTAAAACATTCCTTTTTAATACACTTTTATTAGCTTCACCTGTATGTATGTTTGTATGTATAATGTATGTTTGTAACCGCTCTGGGAGCAAACAAAAATATATTGTAAAAAAAGACTTTCCCTACGTGAACGCTGTGGCTGTGAGGTAAAGCTCTGCGCTACGAACTTAAAGGTCTAGCATTTGAGCCCAGTCAGGGGAGATTTTTTAAAAATGTTTTTTGTTTAATTCTAAATTATTTTAATTAAAGATTTAAATGTATGTAAATATTATGGTGTGTCACTCACACGATTTTCTCTTACCCTGCATTTTAATACTAAGATAGATATTTTGTGCTTTTTAGTTCACATTTCTATAAAAGCGTGTTCTTTAATTTTTTAAAACTATAATATTATTTGACTGAACATCATCATACTAGTGAACAAACTTACATACATGAAAAATATTCCATACATTTACTACTACTACAATAATAATCTGACTCATATTCAGTGGCGGCTGGTGAATGACGTATTGGGTGGGCTGCAAGCTAGTGACTAAAAACAGTTTATTAGCATGGAAAGCTTTTTCTTCTGATTGGCTATTGAAGTGTCAATGTATTTACGTTGATTCTCAAAATAAAAGAATCAGCCAATAAGACGAATAAAGATTCCATTCTATGTACTTTTTCTAGACGCTTCGATGCAGCACCCCCAAAACGTCATTCACCAGCCGCCACTGCTCATATTAGAAAAAACATCTTCCATGTCCAGTGTCTACAAGGCAGAGTTTAAACATGCATTCTTTTCAATATGTGGATAAAGAAACAGAAAAATCTGTCAAAAGTTCTCATGCAGTTTGTAGAACATAATTTAGGAATAAGACACAGCAAGTTAATTTTGCCTTATGGTAACACACCATTGCACAATTCAAAACCTATTAAAGACACGTTAAAGCACTGTATCAGAGAAATATTAGTTTACTTATTATATTCACCAGACCTTGCCCTTTGTTCCACTTGGTGGCACATGCACTTTCTAAGCAGCACTTCACAACAGATGGAAAAGTGTGTCTCTGAATGATTTGCCTTCAAGAATGCAAAGTTTTATTGGGAGGTATGCAGAAATTACCTGGATTATGGAAGAAATGTGAAGCCAGTGATGTCCATTATTTTTAATAATGCACATGCACTATTATCTTTTGAAATTATCGTGCTTTCTTTCTTTACAAAATCCACATTATTAATAAGTAAACGTTGTACATACACATTTTTAAATATTATACATTAGGATATTTCACACATTAATGGAGTCCATGGCATGCTTGTCTTCTGGCAGTTCTTAATGTACCTACATCATGTGAAGTAGCTGTATTAGGTTTTCTTTCTTTTTTAATTTCATTTATGTTATGAAAATATATCATGTAAACATCTTACATGAAAACTATTATGAAACTAAATCAATCATTGATTATTCATTTTGTTAATCATTGCCATACAATCCCAATTTTTACAGTACAACAGTTTAAAGGTGCTATATTCTTCCACTCACTGGTACTAACAGTGGACAATAAGACATCTGCTCTTAAAGCAAATAAACAGTAGATGCCAGGTTCGATACTTGATCCTACGCATCCACCTGCCAATTAACACGTTCATGCCCGCGTATTTTGTTTACATATTTGTCTCAAAAGTATCCGAGCACTAGCCAATAATTCCAATATCAAAACAATACACTTAAAACTGTTTTGTTCAATAAATCCTTGTCGAATCATGTTCTTAGACTGACTAAGAACGTGACTCGACAAGGATTTATTTAACAAAGCAGTATTAAGTGTACTTTTTTTGGACAGTGATTATTGCTAGTGCTCGGATACTTTGCTGCCGACTGTAGCTGTGACATACCGGTAGGTCATGCCGGCATAAACGTGTTAAAGTTTTTCATGTTTTTTCAACTTGCATAAATATTGGCTGAGATTCCTTAAAAAGACTCCCGTGAAGGGCACCTTGCCCTAACCTAGGATTCATGTGCAATCATTTGGCATTAATACCTAAACCAATTTACAGTATAAGCATTTTTTTTTTCTTAAATTTTGAATGTAAGATAGTCAATTCCAATTAGATTCTTTTCCATTGTTGATAATGATGAAAAGCTGATGAGTTCATTTGGTAATGTGATTGAAATCGTTATGTAGCTGTGTCAATGATGCTTCTATACAGTAATATTTCTGACAAAAAGTGTACAAGTACCAAAACAGAAATAGACACAAAAAAAAAAAAAAAAAATTAGTATGTTGTGGCCACCATGAAACTCTCTTCTATATTTTCCCTGCACAAATATATTTTTAAAAATATTTATTAAAATTAACTTGCATGATGACTGTAGGCGATTTCATCTCAGAGAAGTATAATACTAAATGTCTAAAGGAAACTAATTTTGTGTGTGCTGACATCTGAGGAAATGTTTTTTTTTTTGTTAAGATTTTATTTCTCGTTGTAGAAAAAAAAAACTTTTATAATGAGACCAGTGCAGTACTTCAAGAGAAAACTCTGGAATTTTTATATTATATCTTTAATAAATCACAACACAACATCCATATGTACGAATAAATGTATACATTTTGTACAAAACCTTTTTGAGTTTTCACGTGCAGTAAAATAAATATTTAAGATTATTTCTTGTTCACCGTTACATCGTAGAATATTGTGCAGAGAGTAAGCACCTCTCTGCCCTCCCCTTTTCTCAGTCGAAACTTCTGCTACTATGAAGAAAACAAATACATTTTAATGAACAAAGCACAGAGAACACATCTACTCTTTTTAGAATAGATGAGTGAGATACCATTCGTTTCTGATTGGTTTGTTTCTTCTTTTCTAAACTATTATTTTACATAAGCGTACGTATTTGTATTAATGTTGCTACCAACGAGATAAATAGAGTGATAAATGGTAATCCTGACATGGTCCAACACGAGTCATGTGATATGAACCATCATTGCATTGGTTCTCTTGGTAACAGCTTATTTTCAGTAAATTTCTATGGCAATGGTTTGGAGATTGTACTTGGCGAAAATCATAATTGCCAATGTTTTTATTTACTTATGTAATTTAATATTTTTACTTTCTTCTATATGTAATATAGAGAAGGAATTGTATTTGTAAAAATTTTTGAACTCTGGTTTTCGATAGATTTACACGTTTTGGGATGTCCTGAACACGATTTGATAGTTTTTACAAAATGTCTGTCTGTGCGTATCACGAATTTTGTGGGCACTGTATCTCACGAACCAATAAACAAAATTTAACCAAACTTGGTATTTAGTTGGACCCTGACATAAACTGGTGTAGATTTGGGGATCAATCGCTCAACAGGAGGTGCTGTGATCACTTTTTTTTTTTTTTTTTTAACATGGCAGTATAGGACAAAATTTTGTATAAATGTACATAATGAGAGTTATTTTCAACTTGTGATTGTAAAATTAATATAAATTATTGATAATAGTAATAGTTAACTAGAAAAAAAAATTATGCAATCTGGGGGCATCGCTTCCCCTCCTGGGGGGGGGGGGTAAATTTTCAAGATGGGTATCTTTTGTAAGGTCTCGTCAATACCTTTAAAACGAATGGTTGAACTATAGATCTGTGATAATTTAAAACAAAGTTATCGATTTTTTTTTTTTACTTTTACGAAAAAAGATTAAAATTTGCCTTTATGTTGGATATTTAGTGTTATACTACTTCTCTAATATGGAAATCGTCTGCATTATCATGAAAGATAATTTTTTTAAATAATAATTTTAATAAATTATTTTTACTGAGTGAATTTGTATAGGAAAATATAGAAGAAAGTCATGTGGTGGCTGGCCACAACATACTAGTTTTGTTTTAAATCATTTTAGTTTTTATTTTAGTTTTTTTTTTTTTTTTTTTCATGCAATCGAAATTTAACCGACAAAATATTTTAAAATAGTTGATAAATTACTATTTGTTGTTAAATTTTGCTTTTTAAAAGTTTAACTTTTCTTTATAAGCACATTTATACTTTGATGGGAAATGATGAAAAAAAAAGTATTTTATTATCTATCATAATGTGAAATATGTGAAAAATTATTTTAAAAATAATTTATTTCGGTTGTAGGATTGTTGTGTTATCTAATAATTATGATTGATAATTTGCCAAACTGAAATTTCAAATGCCAGAATATCGATAAAGGGTCAAACATAGCAATCTATTAGTTCATATCACGTGATTCATGTTGAACCACAGAAAACTTATGCTTTATCCATACGCAAGCGAAGTGACGACGTCACTGGCCATCCGTGGATGCAAGATAAAGATTTCCTATGTTAATCACCCATTGGATCTTTTGTAAAAAATTATTAAAAATCGAGGAAAATTATTTCCTGATTTTAATCCCCCCAAAACTATTAATTAATATGCAAAATCTATTAATAATAGTCAACATTTTAGAGAAAAGGGGAAGGATAAAACTACCAAAGAGTTCCAGCTGAGTTCAGCGCTTGCTTCCCGGGAAGCCCGGTCTCCCCATGCCGTTCATCGACGGCATCACGTGATCATGTGTGGGTAACCCAAGGCGTTCAGCGCACCAGAATGGGGAGCACAGGATTTTCACATTTTACCCGGACTTTTTTTATGGGAACTTGGAAGATTTTATACGCAGGCGAAGTGATGACGTCACTGGCCATCCGTGGATGCAAGAAAAAGATTTCCTATGTTAATCGCCCATTGGATTTTTTGTAAAAAATAAATAAAAATGGAGGAAAATTATTTCCTGGTTTTAAACCCTGTATTTGGGCATAGATATATTATTAATTATTGTGTACATGTGTTAGATTAAGTTGTTTTTGCTGTAAGATTGATAAAATTTGAATTTTTAATTTCTAGACTCCAGAAAAAAAAATGGCAAACTTCCGTATTTGATTGAAAATATAAACATTTCATTTCAAAGGATGATATTAATACAATAAATATTGAACTATTATACTAATTAAAAGGAAAATAATAAATATTCTATCATAATTTGAAGTCAGATTTGTTTTCAAATGTCTAAATAAAGTGTCTGATATAAGATATTCATATGTTGCAGCGGAATAGATTTCATATCTGTCATCCTTGGCAGAAAACAAATATTGCCAAATTATCTGGCGAACATATTTAATTCCTTTCAAAAATCATGGTTATTTTAACAACTTATATTAAGAGAATAATGAATAATATGAAACAATATTTCATACAATACGTATTATAAAAATATACATCTGACATATATATTTTCGTATTACGTTTTTGATTGCCAAATACAAAAAACGCCAAGGATGACATAGTCATTTAATTTAAAATTTTATCAATCTTACAGCAAAATAACTCAATCTAACGTATGTACATGATAACTAATGCATATCTATACCCAAATATGGGTATTAAAATCGGGGAAATAATTTTCCTCTATTTTTAATAATTTTTTACAAAAAATTCAATAGGCGATTAACATAGAAAATCTTTTTTTTGCTTCCACGGACGGTCAGTGACATCACACTTTGCTTGCGTATTGAATCAGCACTCTACTTTATTTATCTTGTTGGTTACAATTGTCAGAGGTTGTTGAAGTTTGGCATAATTCGGGATGAAAATTAATCATTCCTAGAAACTTGTGCAATCCTGTGGCTGATGTAAGTTCAGGTACACTTTTTATGGCCTCATTGGGAGAGATCTGATCCCTTTAGATGAAATAATTTCATATCCCAAAAGTTTAACTTTAGATGTATCAAAAACTCTTTTTCCAATATTGGTACATAAACCGTAATCATTTCACCTTTTAAAAACTATGCATAAATGCTCTCGATGTGACTTTTCATCCAGAGGTGCAATGAATATGTCATCTAAATAGCAGAATGTTAAAACTTATTCTGATAATACTATATTCATGAACTGTTGGAAGGTTTGAGCTGTGTTACATAACCCAAATGTCATGAAAGGGAAGCGCAAATGGTGTTATAATGGCAGTTTTGGGAATGTCAGTTTCTTGCACTGGGATTTGTTTATCAACAAACTGAGTTTATGGAAGAAAAAAATCTTTTTTCCACTTAAAATAGAACCACAAACAGTGTGAAGTGGTAGAGGATAGCAATCTGGAATGGTAATATTGTTAAGAGCTCTATAACCTGTTAGTAGTCGCTATGGGCAGCGCCATCTATTACAGATTGCGCACTTTTTATTTAACTGTCACCAATAATTTTAAGAAGTTATGTGATCGACGTTTCTTTGATTTTATTCACATTTTATGTGTATCAAATGCCACTTCTAAAATTTTTTGGTGGCTATTGAATAAAAAAAATGTGGCAACGCTGAAGGATGGGCGGCAAATCGACCAACTAGCGACTACTAACGGGATAATGATCTCCAGTCACCAGATTTCTTTAAGGTGAGATGCAGAGGACTAACCCAACAACTTTCCAAAGGCCTATTAAAAACCTTGCTGTAACATGAAATCAAATTCTGCTTTTGCCGCTTTCAATTTTTCAACTGAGAGTCTCCTAGCGCTAGCGGTAACAGGGGCTCCTCCAGTTTTGATAAAATGTGCAATGCTGTGGCTTTTAATTTTATTATTAACAATTGTTAGTCTTAAAAGATCAGAAAACTGCTTAAGAATAGCTTGGTACTGATTTTGTACTTCATTTAACAATAACATATTAACACAATAACAAGGAATACCAATAGAAGATTAATGAAGTAATACCGTCTATAGACGGTAAAATTTGCAGTCTCTTTGTCACGTATAAAAAGACAACACAACTCTCCCCTTTGCCTCTGTGTTGTTAGGTCAGTGAGAATCAAAGACTTAGTTTTCCTGCTGCCAAAGGTCAAAGAATCTCTAATAATAAAGAAGGGAAAGCTTTGAAAGTCATAACTATTGCCATCTATTGGATGAATATTTTCAAAAAGAAAAACTATGTATTGCAAGGAAAATAACTTGAGGGCGAAACAATTTTTACAGTTGCCAGATGGGGTTGCCTGAAACCGCTCCAGTAAAAGAAGCAGCTAGCTATCAAAGAATCTTTGGCAAGCTTGGCTTAGCTGTGGTTTACGTGTCACGTGCCATTTTCAAAATAGACAGACACTGCTTTGTTATGTTGTAATTTCAAAGTTCAGTCAGAAAGATTATTTTTTGTGTTTTATTTTAAAGAAAGATAAATAGTAATTGATCAATCATCAATGTGTCAATTTCAAGGTAATATAATAATCCTGAAATGTTCTTTGGGATGTGTGAAGTACGATGTGTGTTCGTGTTGTGTTACCGGCAGGGCCTGACTATCGCACGGGCACCCGGGGCTCGTGCCCTGGGCACAAAATTTCTGAGGGGCACACATTTTGACTAATGCTTAAAATATATGGTGTAAATCTTCCTTTTTTTCGTTTTCCAACTCAACTGTCTTTCACTTACATGAATAAAATTTTAAAATAAAATCTGGCGTTAGGCTGACTGGGGGTAATTTTATTTTTCTTTGGAGCCCAAATCAGAAGCAGATTAATTTTTTGACCAAATAACATTTTTCGTTTGTTAAAATTTGTGGTATGTTAATAACAGTTTTTTTTTTTTTTTTTTTCAGGAGTGCTGGGGGGGGGGGGGGCAGAGAGGGCACGAAAAATTTGTTAGTCAGGCCCTGGTTACCGGTCAAGATGTGAAATCAGTGTTCATTATAAGTTCGAGTTCGGCCTGATTATTTTGTGTATAGCATAATTCTACTATTTTTTTTATGAAGTCATCGATTACTATTTTATCATTCACTGAATTTAAGATGGCTTCGGTTTGGCTGTTTATAAATAAATGTAGCCATTTGTAGCATCTGTTATTTCAGTATTCAACTTACATGAAATTCTACATTTTTAGTAATGGTGATGGTGAGTATCATTTTAGTCTGTTTTTTTTTAGTAGTGGTCATTTTCTGTTTTTTTTTTTTTTGTAATATTGCTTTTTTCTACAGATGATTATTTCTTTTAGTTTTATTTTTAACTTGTTAACACATAGCTGTTTTTGTCCAGTTTATGAAATTTTTTTAGAAATATTTGTGTCTGTGTGCTATATATGTATTTCTAATATATATATATATATATATATAAATAATAGATAACGTAATAAAATTTAATCTTAAAATTTAGCAATTAATAGAACTAAAACAATAACAGCACACTAAAATATAGAACTGAATTTAACATAGAGGAAAGAATGACACAAAAAGTTGCGATATAGATAAGGAACCAATGAGTTACCATATTAACTTAAAATACTTACGCCGACCTGAAGGATAATAAAAAAGGACCATTAAACTTGTGAAAGAGAAAAAAGATAATAAACCACATAATCAATTGGATATATATATATATATATATTAAATAAAATATTATGATAAATACTGACACATTTCATAATCCTAGCAGTATAATGCAGAAGAAAAATAAAAAAATAATTATTTTCAAAGTAGCTTTAAAATCTTTTAATACTATTATTGCATTTTTATTAAATAAATAAAAGTTGAAACTCATATTAAATCAATTTTCTTGCAGTTATCATTAGGCAAAAAATAGCACATTTTTTTACTTTCCTTTGTAAAATAAATATATATCTCGCATAATAATTGATAATTCAATATAAAATTATCTCATGTAAACTGCTTAAAATTTAAAAAAGCAATTGCTCCACACACCTTGGTTCTAGAGCTTGTGTAGATTATAGATTTTTGCAAATTATAGATCAATGATACCATTTCCTCGCTACATGAATTAGTATAATGTACATAAAACAATAAACTTTATTTAATGAAGCTAAAATTTGAATTGTTTCTTTTTATATAATGTAATGAAGGTAATAAATAGTATATAAAATGATAAAATTTATTTAATGAAGTAGAAGTAATGTATAGTTTAAACCCTTAGATGAATAATTCATAAAAAGAAAAAGAAAATTTTTTTTAAAGAGTTTTAAAATGTTTATATTAATGTTATTTACATTTTTATTTAACAAATAAAATTTGAAACTCATATTAAATCAATTTTCTTGCAGCTATTATTAGAAAGAATACTGGCCCTTTTTTATTTTGCTTGTAAAATAAATATCTATATCTCACCTCATAATTGATAATTGAATATAAAATTATGTAAATTGCTTCAAATTTTAAATGAGCGATTGCATTTAAAACTTTTTTTTCCTTGTTTTACTTCTAAATATATGTATATTTCATAAGATATTTAGAATTTTTTGTGCCTGTCTGCTAGAAATAGACATATCCTGCATTTCTTTCAGAAATAGCTGCGATTGTTACAATAGTATGCCTCCCTAAAATAAATATTAACAAGGTTCTTTAAATACAATTACAAAATATAGGAAAAGAAAAAAATTGTATTCAAAATAGTTTTTTTATTGCAATTCTCTTTTCTTTCTTTCTTTTTTAATGCGTAAATAAAATTTGAAATTCATATTAAAAGTTTATTATTATTATTATTCAGTAGTTCTCTTTATTGTCATTAAATTAAAATGTAGTCCTTTTTATTTTAGTGTAAGAGATTTTTAAAATAAATCTTCATCTGAAAGCGGCATTCAATCGTGAATCATGGCATTATAAACAATATACAGCAAATTATCGCTACTTTAATTAGCCAAATTTTACCAAAGCGCAAAGCTTCTGCCACAAGCTTCACCCCTGTAAATTTGTTTTACTGCAATACAAAGTTTTCTTTTTGCCGACAATCATTCGTATTATATTACATCTACGGAGCCTTCCGCTCTTCACTTTAGAGTTTCTTTGCCAAAGGTCGGTCTTGTGCCAATTGCTAGGCTTGCATTTGAAAGCTTTGTCGCCAAACCTGGAATGATAATAACATATACTGTGCTGTCTATTTGTATGCCTATTAATCTTCTAGAGTGGGATTTAAATTGCTTTTTATTGAGTTTGTTAACTTGAAATGATAGATCTGAAATTTGCCCCTGGAGTTTAACCAAAATATTGTCATTATTGGGAATGTAACAGTAGCATTCTGATATGACATGGATTTTGTTTTCCACATTTTATCAGCCATTGTCGCCAGTTTTGATAACTCATCATCAGTAGTTGATAATACACTCATTTCTACTGGTAACCTTTGAAGCCAAAGGGTTTTAAGAAAAAGATTCACTCGCCTTATCAGTAGCCAAATTCTTCATTTCACATAATAGCTGAGAAGGTTTTATCACCCAATTCTACTTTGGTTAACAACTTTTGAGTTTTGGTGTCCACAAAGATAGAAATGAGCTTGTTTTTAATTGTAATATATTTGTCATCTTTTGGTGGATTAATTAAAATGTCTGACACTTGTGATAATATTTCAGCTTCAATGGAGCATACAACATAATCATATTTTGTTTGGTCTGCCGTTATTGCAGCAAGTCGAAATTATGCCTCCAATTGGAGAAATCATACTTTAGAATCCAGTTTCCAAAATGGAGGAGCTTTAATGCTAACCCTAGTTATGGCCGCTGTAGGAGTATCACTTTTATTTTTGTCATCACTCGACATTTTCATTTAATTAACGTTTGAGTCTGGGTCACCAATGAATAGATGGTTAAAGTAATCAATGTACTATTTACCAACGATCATCTTTCAACAGCTTAAACTAACAAAAATTTGAAAATTTGACGACAGAAAAAGAAAACAATAAACTTTATTTTTTTCATCTTAAGTTCTATAAAAACAATGAAGTTGCCATTTTGGAAAAGTAAATAGTTTTTAGAAATAATATAGGAGGTGCTACACATGAAAAAGGCATTAAAAATTTAAGCTTACATAAAACTACTGTAATATATCACCTTGGGCAGAAATCAGAAGACCTAGACCCTAAAGAAGGAGACTTACGAGCCTCGTACATTTCTACAAGAACATACCTTCATACATTTTTTTTTCTTTGAGAAGTCCCTTTTTAATAACTTGGGCACATGTCCTGTTAGCTAGCTATCTGTCCAGAAACTCTACCAAGAAAATTAATGTATGTCATTATAGGTTATAAAATAGCATTGTTTCAACTATCTTTTTAGATAGTTTACAATTGCTCTGTGATTAACGTTTCAGAAGAATGAAAAAAAGTTTGAACGAATCACAATACATTGTTTGTTCTGTCAAATTTTTAATTTTGCTATTACTGAACTGTAACACTGATCATTTTTATTTATTATTGAACGATGATGTGATTTTAAATTTTATTTATCTTTTAAGTGAAAAGTTTTTTAAAAGCTCAAATATCTGTTATTTTTATTCCAATTTTTTTAATCTGGTGCCCCTATTTTTCTCACGCCCCTAAGCAGTCGCCTGATTGTAAAGTCGGCCCTGCTGATCCAAGAAAAAATTGGGGGTCGTTAAAGGTCGCCCACCACACTTTAGAATGTAAAAGCAGAAGAAAAAAAAGCTAAAATCCATAAAAAAGCATGGGATGAAAACGAAAAAAAAAAAATGTTAAGTGTGTGAAAAAAAAAAAAAAAAAAAACGCTAACACCGGAAGAAAGAAATGGACACAATTCACTAGGAAAAGGCATCAAAGAGCAGGAATGGGTGGATTAGGGCATTAAAGCTATCCTCAAGGGTTTAATACGACTCGCCCCATCAGAAAATCTCACATAAAAATGACCCCTTCACAAAATTCAAATTCATAAAAAATGAGGCCATTTTATATTTTACAAAAATAGTGTTTTTAGAATACTTTTATATTAAATAAGTTTGTCTGACTTTTTTTTTGTGAATTTAGTATAGAATCTTCATGGAAGCCCCTAGAAATGTGTCGAGACTTCATGGAAACATCTAGAATCTTCATGGAATCTTCTAGAAATTTTATAGATCTTATAGAAACTTCACGGAAACATCTATAAAATTCATGGAAACGTCTGAAATTAAGAACTGCTAAAAAATTCTGGATACCAGATTTTTCTTGAAGGTTCCATGAAGCTTCTAAACGTTTCCACAAAGTTTCCAGAGAATTTCAAGACATTTTCATGAATGTTCAAATGTTACCTTGCAATTTCTAGACGTTTCCTAGGAAATTTCGTTCAGCATTTAATTTAGAGAATCTGAAATGACACACACACAATCAAATATTAAAATTTTCATTACATTTTTAGTTATGTGGAAAAATTAGTTTTCAACATAACTAAAAAGCTAAAAATAGAGTTAAAAAAGAAAAAAAAACAGAATGTTCTTGTAAGGAGTGCCCTAAAATGTAAAAAATAAAGAAAATTGAGTTCAGCTTGAAGGAAAAAAAAGAAAAAAAAAAAAAAAATTATAAAGAATTCAATGTTGACAAAGGGAAAGTTTACTGCTGAACAAAAAACAAAAGTGTTCAACTAAGAATGCTTTTCATATTTTTTCTTTTTTTCCTTCAAACTGGCCACAATTTTTATATTCCACATTTTAGAGCATATATATTTGGAAGTTTAAAACTCATTATTATTTTCTTATATAACATTAGTGATGAAGGTTTTTTTTCCCTAATGAACAAATTCTTGAAAAATTTTTAAATGTACAAATTTCAATATGAGTTAGAAAATTTTTGTTTTTAAAATACTTTAAATAGTTGTATTTAAACAATCAATTTGTAATTTTTATAGTTTAATTCTTGGAAAAAAAAAAAAAAAAATCTTAGAAAGAATGGTGCAAGTGTGTCTAATGTGAGAGAGAGGAGAAAAAAAAAAAAAACACTTTTAAATGTGTTATAGACCTAATACATATTTAGTTTATTTAAAATCATATTTAAAATTACTAAAGAAATGAATCACCGTAGCCAAGGTTGGCTGGGTTGGACCCAATGGGCTTTTTCTAAAAAACCCACAATTTAATCCAATTTGGATTTTTTTTTTTTTTTCAATTTTTCTTCAATAAAACAAATTAAGCAAATTACTATGCAATTGAAACTTAATTTTTTTTTTTTTTTTTTCATTTCATTATTTACACAACAGACAGTTTACGTAAAGAATGAGCTTTATTTTGAGTCATAATTTTTACAAATAGAAGATTCAGCTTTACATTCAGATGCTGACTACAATAGTACTACAATCAAAAATAATTCTCCATCACAAATTTACTCTCATAAATATTTAAACCATACTATACTTAATATTAGAGTAGTGATGGCATTTTCCTATTAGATATTAACATGCCCCACCAATATGGGGTAGTCTTCACTTGCTTTGACACTTTTACCTTACTGATGCAATAATTTTGATAATGGCACATTTATGTGAAATTTTGCCCTGTTCAGCTTTGTTACCAAAATTTAGAAATTAGAACATTGAAATCAGGATTCTTGCCAGTATCATAAGTGATGCTATTTTAAAACTAGTCTAATATTTTAAACATCATTCAACCTTTAAAATAATGTCTACATAAATTACGGTCACCATATCTTTTTTCAGATTTTAGGATTTTTACTCTAATATAAGTAAGTTATATTGCATAAATTATGCATAATTTATTTGCAGATAGAAAGGTTGCATGTCTGTAAATCCTCATATATAAAAGATAAAATCTGCTTATTGGATTTCAGGAATTTTTCTTAAATATACTTTGATTTAAGGACTTTTTCCTTCCTTTCAACTTTTCTGCAATTATTCAAACTAAAAACTTCTTCACACATCATAAAACTAATGAAAATACTACTGGTTTTAAAAGGACATAGCCCTTTCTTCCTCAGGTGTAAGAATGAGTCTTGCTTCATGAAGAGCACCATAATAGAAATAAAATATCTTTTGTAATTAACTAGAAAAATTATAGAAACTGTAGAGGAGAGTGGGGTTGAATGGAACGCAGGATGAATGGGACTATAGCTAGATTTTTTTGCTTTGCAAGCACCGGAAACTTGACATTTTTTCTGATATATGACAGTACTGAGATCATTCATCAAGTGTAGTTTCAGAATTGTGCTATCCATAGAAGGGCAGAAAAAGTTAAAGTGTCCTTTTCAACTACCAAAGTAAGTTTTTACTGATTCAATTAGGTGGTAGTTAAGACATTAACTATTTCTTTAAAGTTAATATAACTCTTATATGGTGAAAAAGCATAATCTTTTATCGTGTTTATGATATTGACAATTGTTCATTAAGCCTATTTCCTGTTTTATATGATCATGTGGTGGTTGGGATGAATGGGACATGTGCTAATTTAAAATTGTACACCAGAATTATATTAAAACAAATCTTAAATAGATTTTCAATATTTTTATAACCTGTAGTTCAGTAGTTATAACATGGAATTATAAAAGTAGCATGGATTTAGAGAAAAATAGATTGAAATTAATTGTTCTGATTTTTGTTTATAATAATTATGATTAAAAAAATTATAAGTTAGAATATTCAATGCAACTTAAATCAATAATAATAAAAAAAATAAACTAATAATAATTTAATTAAAATCACAATTTCAATCAAGCAAATTAAATAAATCCTAGTGATTATTAATGTAATATAGAATAGAATGCTGATTTTTCCCGATCAATTGGGAACAAAAAAATTATCAGGATAATTTGTACTCTATTATAATGATTTATATCTTTCTAGTGTCGTATTTATTTATTTATTTTTAGATTAGATCTTATTAGATTAAATTACCAAATCCTAGAGCCTAGGAACTGTGCGAACCAAAGGACTTTTGCCTTTTGATGTTAATATGAGTCAATACATCAGTTTATGTTAATTTCAGTAAATTCATAGTGTGTAATGAAATCACATAAACCAACATTAAAAATTTATTTACTTTTCATTTTGTTTTCTTTTCTTTGTTAACTCCAGTCCTGTCCCATTCATCCCCATAGGTGGGAATGAATGGGATAGTGCACATGCATGTAAAAAAAAATTATTATTAATTAAAAATGATACCTTTTTATTAAAATTAGTATGTTTATATGTAACATGTTACTGAAGTGTACTTATGAGCAATGTTACAAAATTCTGAATTACATAAGGTGAACATTATTAATAAAAACATGAAAAATATCCCATCCATCTCCAATCTCCCCTACTTATACTTTATTGATTACCCCCCCCCCCCCCAGAAAAAAAAGTGTACCTTTGACTTTTTTTTTTTTTTTTTCATGTAGTTGCAGATTTTTTTAAAAATAGGGTCACAATCAACCCTAAGTAAAGGAACTAAAGAACATGAATAAGAATAACACAAGTTGTGGAAAATAGATCATAAAAGAAAAATTTAAAACATTTTTTTCAGATCTCCTAAAATAGACATAGTGACAAGAAAAATAAATGTTTAATCTTCAAATTTCTCTTAGCTATTCTCATTTACTACTAACAAGGAGATGTCACGACATGGAAAATTCAGATTGGGATGAAATTGCACAGTCAGTAATCTTTAAATACAAATTATTTCACAACAAGAACAACGTTCCAGTGGCATAGTCAGCACAGTAAATGGTTGCCACGTGGAGGGCCTGGGTTCAATGCTACCAACAGGAATGTTTTTTTCCCCTTTTACTTATTTAATCTGAACATTTTATTTTATTGTTACTTTCTCTTATAATTCAATTCAAAATTTGAAAGTTTTAATAAATTATTTAAATTTCTTGAACTTAAAATAAACATGTATATGTTTTAAAATATTCTATTTTTTATATTCATAATTTTTTCAACTTTGTTTTAACTATAAAATAAAGTACAAATTAAGCTGACCTTTTTTTTAAATCTTAACATTTTATTGCATTTTAGGTGTATTTAAAACAATGCTAAACTTTGTTTTTTAAATTTCAGAAAATTAAAATATGTATATATATATATATATATATATTACAGAGAAATAATGATTTTAATTGTATATATAATTATGGCCCAAACAAAACAAATTAACTAACCACTTCTCCAATCATTACAGCTTCTTGAAAAATTATAATATGGGATTTCAATTACATTACAGGCAAACAGGTACCTGAAATATACATCTTTAAAAGGATATTTTAAATATTAATGTACATTTTTTTTCAACAATCTGTTTTTTATCCTTCTGTGCACGAAATAAAATTTCAGCTGCTCTCTAATATTAACCTCAAAACAGTTAAGTAATTCATGCATATTAAAACTATATCAGGGATTTTAAACCAAGATTTAAACACATCTGGTGTTTTACACTTCTGTTCATTTATTTATTTATTTTTATATTTGTAGAGCCTTTATTTGAGACACCAATTTCCGAGATCTCAAACTGGCTTAACTAATCAGGATGATTGATTTTCCTGTAATAACCACAGAAAATTAACAATGACTTGATGCAAAAGAATGTCTAAAAAAGGATTTATATAGCAATTAAAAAAAAAAAAAAAAAAAAAAATAGAGCCGTTTTTGACATAATTCCACCAACACCAAAACGTTGCAAACTCAGTTACTGATGAAAACAACAATTACATACAAAAGAATATCTAAAAGGGAGTTAATATGGTGAGTTTGTAAAAATTTTATACAGCCACTTTGCAAGAACATCAAATTGACATACTTATACAGAAAGTCTATCATTTTTTGTGAACTAACCATTTAATGACATCTAAGAGGGTGTTTATATAGTGTCTCATGCTCCCACTTTTGGTTTCCAATATCACACTTCTGGTTTTCCAATTTTTACCAAAAGAATGAAAAATCATCTGTACACCAGACCTGCTTCAATTCTGAAATTTCATAATTCTATATTTTTTAGTTTCGGAGATATAGTAGTCAGAAGATCCGTCTCTCCCCCCCCCCCAAACACACACACACCAATTGCTGAAAATCACTTTTTTTTAGCACATGATAACTTAAAAACACAAATTAGATTAAAACTTGAAATTAAATTTTTTGACTAAATACAATAAATATTCCATTACCTATGGTAGTCGTGTAATGGAAGTACAAATGCAATGAAGGTGCAGAAAAAACAGCAGGGAACAACTTTTTGCTCAAAATAGTCTCCATTTTTCTGAGAATAGTAGCTTTTACGCCACTTTTACCCCAAAATAGGTGCCATAGTAGCCTGGGGCTGATTTTAGTAGCAAATAGTTGCCTTTTAGTCGCCCCTAGGAACCCTGAATGTGTTATGCTAAAAAACGTGAATTTAATCACAATTTGCATTACGTTGAAAACATGAATTTACTAGAGCCCTACTAGATCCCTCCTTGGCATTAATGTTGTGAAAGCAGTCATAACAATCGTGGATTTCTCCAGGATTCAAACCAGAAAAAAAATGTTGAGTGCAATTTTTCTACTGCAACAAAATTTTAAGTAAGAATTTTCAAACTTGAGTAAGATTACATTTAGATTTTTTTTTTTCAGAATTTCAAATATGCAAAGCAAATCAAGCATAAGAAAAAAAAAAGGTAAATGTTAAAATGGAAGTTTGCTTTTTTTTTTTTTTTTTCCTTTTGTGGTTAAGGACTGATGTTGCTTTAATATTCAGAAGGACTGATGTTGCTTTAATATTCAGAATATAAATTTTTATCTGAAATGCAGAAAGAGTTGCTTAAGTTTTTATTAATCTGTTTAAAAATAAATTTTTTATTTGATTTCGAGTAAACACAGAGAGATTGAGAAAAATACAATAATTGAAATAACAAAATTATTTCATATTGCAATCTTTAGCTTCTAAAACTTTGTAACTTTTTGTTAATAAAATACACATTTCTTAATATATTTTCTCTTAACAAATTTTTAGAATTAAGAAGTGTTTTAAAATGATAACTTAACTTTCATATTTTTAATTTAATCCTTTTTTAATCAAAAATGCTAGAAGTTAAAAATAAAAGATCACAGGTTTCAAAGCAATTAATTGCCCAATGCAACTAAAAAATGGATGAAACACTTGATGAACAATATGAAAAAAAATTGGGAAAAATCCACATTTTTATATATTTTTAAGTTTTTTTTTTTTTTTTTAATATAGTGGGATTATTGGAATCCCACTTTCTAATGTGAATGCTGAAAATCAGTTGTTGTGGTGCTGTAATTCACCCCCCCCCCCTTTACACACACACACAACTAGCAGATGCATGATTCCATGGCATACTATGATCTTTGCAGTTTTCTAGAAATAACTATTACAGGTAAGATATGGAATATTAAACAGAAATGTTTTTGGATGTTCAGAACAAATATATGGTTTGTCTCTTGCATATGTTCCATAATGAATTTTTAAACAATTTAATTCAAAAATGATTTTAAGCAATTTTCTTATGTTAACAAGATTTCTATTCAAAACGCCGCTTTTCAATAGGAATGATCACTGATATTTAGAATACTTAAATGGTTTTTTACCAATATGTGTTCAAAGATGTTCTCTTAGATTATGTATGTATGTAAAAATGTTTTTTTTTTTTTTTTTTTTTTTTTTTACATATTTCACATTAATAATTTTCACCCTTATAGATGAGGACATCCTGTTAAAATTGTTTTTTGTTATAAGTGCTTGCTGACATTCAGAACAAACATGTTATTTTTCTTCAGTATGCTTTGGAAGATGTCGTTTTAGATTATATGGATGTGAGAATGTTTTTTTACATATCTCACATGAATAATTTTTATCACTTTCATGGATGACGATATGAAAATTCAAATGGCTTTGTGTTATATATGTTTTCTCACATTTAGAACACTCATATGGTCTTTCTCCAGTATGCAGTCGACAATGTGCTTTTAGATGTGCTAACTCAGAAAAGGATTTTTGACATATTTCACAAGAATAATTTTTTTCTCCCTTGTGAGTACGAATATGACGGTTTAAATTGCTTTTCCTTAAAAATACTTTATGGCATGTGGAACAAACATATGATTTCTCTTCAGTATGTATTTGAAGATGTCGTTTTAGAGTTACTGAATGTAAAAATAATTTTTTACATATTTCACGAGTAATTTTTTTTACCCTTGTGACTGATGATATGGCGGTTCAAACTGCTTTTTACAGAATATGCTTTGTGACATTCGGAACACTCATATGGTTTTTCTCCAGTATGTATTCGATAATGTGCTTTTAGATGTTGTAAATGAAAAAATGATTTTTTACATATTTTACAAGAAAAATGCTTTTCTCCTGCATGGATTACGTTATGTTGTTTCAAATTGCCTTTTGTTGTAAATGCTTTCTGACATACAGAACAAACATGTGGTTTTTCTCCTGCATGTGTTTGACAATGATTTTTTAAATCACTTAAACTTGCAAATGTTTTTAAACATTTTTTACAATTGTATGGTTTTTCTCTTTCTTTATGAATGTGGAGATGACGACTCAAACTACTTTGAAATGAAAAATGTCTCTGACACATAGGACAGATATGTAAATTTTTCTCAACATTTGCTGGATGATTTGTAGCTTCCACAGATGATTCTGAAGACATTTTATTTATTTAATTCTTTATTAATTAATTAAATTTCAAGTGTGCAGTTCAATCTATTATCCACTAGTGATAAAAATAAGAGATGTGGTACATCAATTGAGTCAGTTGTGTGATTAAGTGCATAAAGCAGATACTTTAGGAGCCATTAAAACTGAATTTTGTAAAATTGTATCCAGTATTAATCATTATATACAGTTCTTATAAAAATAATGTGATTTATTTCTTCATAAAAATTACTAAGAGGAATTTTCTATCATCAAAACTGCTAAACATCTATAATTATTTAATAAATATTGTTACAATGTTAATGTACTTTTTATTTGCGAAAATTTCACAATGTCCACAAATCATTTTTTATTTGCTAAACTTTTCATGTTTAGAAACATTTTGGAAACCAACGTTTATAAAACCTAGAAGAAAACAAAATTAAATTATAAACATGCAATACATATATAATGTAACAAATATTACAGAATGCAAGAAAAGAATTCATCAAGTGCCAAGTAAAGTTGATTCAAACATATTTAAAAAATAATAAAAATAAATATTCAGATAACAAAATTTAACAAAGAGGGAATAATTGAACTATTATTTAAAAAGTAACAAATGCTCAAAAACTGATAAATTTCTCTTTGTGAATGTACATATATCAGAGAGCAAAAAACATAGTATATACATAATATTTTCATAATAATGAGCAGGAAACAAAATCATGATGATAATCATTAAATATTTAATAAACTATAATCAACTGAAGATTACATATGAAAAAAACCACAATCTTTTCCTTATATTAAACAAGTCAATCAAATGATCTGTTATACACTATCTACCAATAAGTATTTCAACACTTTCAAATTTTGACATTTTATCAAATATTTAGAAAAATTCTTTAGGAATTACCTTGAAATTTTGGGAATATAAAAACATGTTATACCTCATATATTTCTGTTAGCATTTTGTCCTAAAGAGGAAAGGGGACCAGTAAGAAATTAAACAAAAGTTGAAATGTTTTGGGCAGAGTTGCTACACAAATCAGGAGAAAAAATTCCCTGAGTTTTACCAGTCCTTTTTAGAAGTAAAATAGATGACACACAATCATGCAGCATTAGAATCTAACATGTTTACAAGTTAATTGAACATATTTAGGGTATATTAATTTTATTAACTTACTATAGTTTGGGAAAAAACCGTAATTGATTCATTATAAAGTACTAAAATTTTTAAAAATATTTGATTATGAAAAAATTTTCCTATGTTTCTCCAAAAAATTTCATAATTCCCTGAATTTTCCCTGTTTTTGCAATAAATTTTGAAAATTCCCTGAGTTTTGCCTGTTTTTTAATAGATTTTCAAATTCCCTGAGTTTTCCAGGTGCCATAGCAACCCTGTTTGGGTCACCCTGCAAAAAATAATGCTTGAAATTAGTTTTTGCTGTAGTATGTGATGAGAATTTTTCTAATTATGTTAAAATTTTTATGAGGCTACCACAAATATTCATAGAGAAAGAATGATTTCTTTAAAAAATTGCAAAAAAATTTCCACTTTTTTAATTGTAACACATAGGGTGCAAAGTGACCAGTGCAAAGCCACTTTTAGAAAACATGGCATACTACATTAGACACAGCATGCTACAATCAGAATGCAAAAATGTTAAATATCTTATGAAATAAGAGCACTTTTTCTAAATATTTTTTAACTATGCATGCACAAGCTTTTAAAGAATTCCACTTGCATAATTTAACAGCTAAAAGCACTGAGCTAGTTATATGAAACCTCAAACAAATACCATGTAAATTCAAAAAATTATGAGAGACGGAATCAACAGAATTTCAGTTCTCAAGAAAGAAAAAAAAAAAAAAAAAAATGGTAGGGGTTTTATCAATATTTATTTACAATCAGTAAACACTGCCTCACCAATGGGCATTGATAGAATTTAAAAAAAAAAAAAAAAAAAAAAACTGTGGGCAAAGTTTAACTTTTATTTTGAAAGGAACTGAAATTCTGTTCATTCGATCTTTGAATTTACTCGATATTTGTTTGGAGTTTTCATATAAGGAGCTCAATACTTTTAGGTATTATATCATTGCCGGCCTGGTGGTTCGCTCGGTAGGGCGCTGCCTTCTGGATCCCCAGGTCCCGAGTTCGAATCTCGGTACAGGCATGGATGTTTGTGATGTCCCATGTCTATAAAATATTGTGTGCACTTGTTTCTGTGAATTTCTGTAAAAAAAAATATGGATCAATCGAGACAAAACTCATTGTAACTATAGGTCTCAAAGCTGTCAAATAAATATAAATGTAAATGGTATTAAATCATGCAAATGAAATCATTTTAAAACTTGCACATACATTAGTTAATTATTTAGTAAAAGTACTCATATTTTGTAAGATACAGTATCGGACCTTTTATCCGGCATCCCGAAAACCGGAATGTTCCAAAAACCGGCATTTTTCAAAATTCAAACTAAATTGGAATTTTTTTTTTTTTTAAATCTTATATTTTTAGCTAATCCCACTTTGAATATGAAATAATAATAATATTAATAATAATAATACATAAAAAGAAAGAAAATCCTTTAAAACCTCGTTCTCCATAAAGGAAAAATAACTTTAATTACAATTTAAAGAACTCAAAAAGGATATCTCAGAACAGTTTTGATTAAGGCACCCATTGCTATTGCCAATGTACAGCTCACGGAATGAGTCGATACTGCAAACTGCATCACAAACCAGTACTTTTCATCATTACAATACATATAACAAAATATTATCTTTTTAAGTAGAAAAAAAAAAAATAATAATAAAAGAAAATTATTTTACTTTGGCGCTTCTTTTGAAATTCACTGAAATGAATGAACTTTACTTTTAAGATTAATGAAACAAACATTTAAAATTGTAATAGAAAATTGAGCTGCTTTACTGCATATGAATCCAAAACTGCAGCCAGAAAAGCTTTCGGAGGATCGACAGCTTTAGGAAATAAAACTGAATGTTAATTAAAAATGATTTATAACTAAAATATTTAATATTTTTGCAAAATTATGGCCAGGCATTAATCCAAAAACACATGAAAATCTGTAAACATCAGTCACGGCCACGGAAGTGTCGATACACCGAATCGCATCCCTGTGTAATGAATCAACCCAGTATCAAAACATCTTTCTGCTGCATTCTATGAGCAAAGAAATGGAACAGAAAAACAAACGCGATTACTGTCACGTGCTTCAAGGTCAATGGACCTTGTGCTACTGGGTCATTCTTTCAAATGCAGAAAGGGGGGAAAATAGATGTTACTGCAAACGATCAAATGTGAGTCAGTGCGTTGTGTTTATCTTCTTTTCTGCGTTTGTATTATGATAAGAGTTCTGCATCTGTTTTTATTCATGATCTTTGAGCTTCTAATATATATATTTCTTTTATCACTCATTTTTTTTTATTTTGTTCTTGTATGTATTATTTTATCAGTACAATTTATAAGCATGTTATTTTGTTGTTTAATGGGAGGGGGCAAGGTTCTTCTATTATAAGGTTGGGCCATTTGAAGAGTAGCCAATCAGAAGCAAGCAGAAGTGAAACGTCACAAGGCGGAATACAGAAACAA
The DNA here is from genome assembly GCA_963930645.1 of Salticus scenicus. Classification (NCBI taxonomy): domain Eukaryota; kingdom Metazoa; phylum Arthropoda; class Arachnida; order Araneae; family Salticidae; genus Salticus; species Salticus scenicus. Next base: position 53,073,855 of record OZ005658.1, on the reverse strand, counting down.
ACTACGATGCAAATATACAGCTGTTACTAGCCCAGAGCTAGCTATTACTTACTAAAAAATATATCTTATAATCTGATATAAATATTACCCAAAAACGAAAATCATGTATGGTATTACATGAAATAAAAGTACATTCGTTAAAATATTTATTTTAAATACGTATAAGTTCATAAAAAATTATAAAGCTTTCGCGTTTTCGGCAACATTGCTATGCATTTGTTTACATTTATAATCAGGCCCGTGCTGGCCAGGGGGGACAGGGGGACTTGTCCCCCTGCGCCCTCTTTCTGAGACTTTCTTGGCGCCCTCAGTCATCTTTCTGAGAATTTCCCTTCTCATGCTGGGTGGAATCAGAGGCAGTAAAAATACATCCCCCCCCCCTTTTTTTGTAAGAAAAACAGGGGCAAATCATTCGAATAACATTTATCAGTGATCAGTCAGTCATTACTACATCTAGGCACCCTAAGATAGTGTAAAGGAAACGAACTGAGGGAAACTGCTTCTGAAAAATAAATTGTATGAAAACTGGAAACACAGAGGGCGAGTGCATAGCTAATTGAGGAAAAAGTCGATGAAAGAAAGGTATTTTATTCTAATAATGTTAACGAAGTGGTACAAAAGCAATATTAAGGCAAGGGTGCCCTAAAATCGCTCATAATTTGATCATGACATTTCTATAATTTTAATTATTTACATATTCAACATTCGTATTACATGTTAGAGAAGGAAAACTCCTTAATTTCTATAAACGTTTATTTGTATAAGTTAAACTCTAATGTTACGTTATAATATAGGATTAGTACATAGAAAACTGATTTCAAAACTGGTGTACAATCAATATATATTTAAAACTTCTTAACACACCATAAATTTTAAGCCAGCACAACCGGTTTTGCCCTGCTTTCAGTCTTGCTTTTGCCTCCGCACGTGTTTTTTTGCACCTGATGAAGAAAGGCTACGTCCTTTCGAAACCGGTTGTGCTGGCTTAAAATTTATGGTGTGTTAAGAAGTTTTAAATATATATTAGTACATAGGTTGAAGAAAAGGAGGACTGTATTTTATTCTAATGAATTCTTTGAGAGAGGCATGAAAGCAGTGTTAAGGCTGTGCATCCGGAAATGGAGTTTCCTTTTCAATATGGCCGCCCATGTTTTAAGAAGAATTTGGGGTTGGCCTAACTTTAAAAGTAACAGCGAAATGCTCCAAACAGGGAATAGTATAATTCCGCTATTAGTTGAAAAATTATCTATTTAACTACCTAACTTATTTTGACATTTCCTCTTAATAGCGCCTTCCGCCCATCTCATAATTTAACTACCTTTCTTTTCTTTTAATGATTTTGATTATTTATACATTCACTTTCTTATCACTTGATCATGATACTAAAAGAAAACACCAAATTCCTTTTTAAAAATGTCTGTAAAATACACTAGTGGTAAAAATTAAAGCAACAACCTGTTTTCTCGTTCCCTTCTTTTGCATATAATTTTTAAACAAATAAACATATGAACGTAAAATTTGGATAGCATGATTGTTATCATATTATTAACCAAATTTTATGTAACTTTAGCATAAGAATAATTTTTAAGTTAATAAATATTCACTTTTCTTTCAAAAGTAAGCTTTGGAAAAAATGAAAAATTTCAATACTTTTTGGAAAGAACACTTACTGAAAAATGGTCATAAGGATGCAGTAGAGATAGGTGAAGGTGCACACGCATCCGTATGTTACATTACAACCAAATCTTTTTACCTGTATTCCCTTTTCTATTTCTTATTTTTTCTTCCTTTTTTCGTATGTAAATAGCTTTTTAAAAAATATACATACAAACATGAAAATTGAATAAGATTTTCTTTATAAAACTATTTATCGACATTTTTGGTATTCTGGTGATGCTAATAGTTTATACATTAATTATATTATTTTTTAAAGTCCATTATAAAAGTAAAAGAAAAGTTAATACAGAAAGAAAAATCTAGATTCAGTTTAACATTTCAAAGCATGTGGGTATTAGAAATTCTTTTAATAATTACATTTTTATCGATCATGTGTATGTAAAAGTATGATACTATTTAAAATACAGAAATCGCACAGGGTAGATATCCAGTGTGATATGATATGACAGTCCAATCCATAACTTAAGAAAATCAAGAAACACAAATAATAAAGTTCATACAACGTTCCCAAGAAGCTTAAAAGTGTTTTTCTGCTGATTTCAGCGGAAAAAAATAATTTTTCAAAACATGTTTTAAGTATGCAATCGCTTAAATTTCTCGCTGTTTACGATAATTTACAATTAGTAAAATATAGTTTAAATATTTCTTTTCCATGATTAAAAGTTAGTTATTTAAATGTGTCTGACTTTCATTCAAAGTATTATTATTATTAGTTTATGTATAAAATAAAATAAAAACTGACGAATTTAAACAAAATTATTCAAAAAATAAACTTTTTTTTTTTTTAAATAATGGCATATCATTAATAAACAAGGGTGTCTTCTTTCTATTGAATTAATATGGGGAAAAATAAAATCTAACAAGCCAAAAATCATGATATATTAATTCAAGGTAAATAAATTCATCATTCTAATTCTAACTTAAAAATTAAAGTACTTTGTTTGATTATCTTCCATTCAAAAATTTATTATTAGAATTAGAAATCAGTGTATGCAAAATAAGAGTAAAAACTTCGAAAACAAAATAAAATAAAATAAAATAACCATAAAAATAATATAATCTAAAATTAAGCTTAAAAAGGTGACCGTTTCTTTAGTTACGCAGCCATTTTAAATAATGCGAAAATATTTATTTTATTATGTAGAATAATACTTCTCACTTCTTACTAAACCAAAACTATTTACATTCTTATAAAAGAGAAAACTATCCATAGTTCCTTAACTGAATCCTTACAAGACTATCTAAAGGTCCTTAATTATTTCACCCACATTAATTATTATTTTTATCATAAAATTACATGGAAAAATATTTTTATGTTCTGATTGCTAGATGGACTCCACATTAAAAAAAAAAAAAAAAAAAAGTATGTTTAATTATTTAATTTTCTTTTTCTTATTAAGAGCCTATTTTTTTTTTTTTTTTTTTTTTTTAAAGAAAGAAAGAAAAGAAAAGTTTTTTGTATTTTTTTTATTTTTTTATTTTTATTTTTATTTTTATTTTTTGTATTTTTAAACTAAAAAAAAAAAAAAAAACAATTCTTAGAAATCGAGTACTCATTTAACAAATCCGAATTTCCTGAATGTGAAAACGGAATTTATAAAAATGTATTAGATGCTGAGTAATTATATAAATTTATTTCTCATAGAATAACATTGGCTTGGGCTGTCGGCAAAAACAGATAGCTCCGGACCTTAGTTCTATAAAAGCATCTAAATTCGTAACTCATTAAAAAATCTTTAAAAAGATAGTAAATAGAAAGAAAATAAAATAAATATAGCAGTTGTTCTTTAAAATCAATCTAACATTATAAATATCTTATCTGACGTGATACTGTAAACACACGCATGCACCTGTGTATATATATATATATATACTTGTCTCAGCAGCATAGAAGGCGCCCTTTTGGCCCCCTGTCCACCGCCCTCTGAGGTACCCAGCACGGGCCTGTTTATAATACTTAAATAAAACGATGAATTTCAATTATATTAAAATGAAATGAAATAAAAATGCAGTTATTTAATTGTTGTGCTCAAAAGAAAGCACATATATTTTTTTAAAAGAATGTAAAATATATACATTTTACTATATGATCGCGATATGTTTGTTTACATTTCAGATATTTCAGTAAAATTATGAATTTTAATTTTATGAGTAAAAATAAAATATAAGTACATTTTTTAAAATATTTGTTCAAAATAAAACACTTATATTTTTCAATTTAAAAAGAAATACACAATATATGAAGTTATTTGTAATATTGATATGTTTGTTTACCTTTTAAATACTTCAATATTGTCATGAATTACTTCAGTAAGACGATGAATTTAAATTACATCAAAATGAAATAAAAATGCAGTTATTTAAATGTTTCGCTCAAAAGAAAGCGCACGTATTTGTTTAAAAAAATCTAAAATATATAAATTTTGCTGTACTAGTGTGATTTGTTTGTTTACATTTCAGATATTTCAGTAAAATTGTGGATTTTAATTTTATGAGTAAAAATGAAATAAAAATACATTCTTTAAAATAGTTTGTTCAAAATAAAACACTTTATAATTTTCAATTTAAAAAGAAATACATAATATATTCAGTTATCTGTAATATTATGATATGTTTGTTTACCTTTTAAATACTTCAATATTATGAATTTTAATATTAAAAGTAAACTAAATATTGGAAATAGGAGAAATTAATATTTATGTCAGACTTTAAACTCATATTAAATTTATTATTTCCCCATTTAAAAAAAGTTTCAGCATAACAATATATTTCAAAACAATTATTAGTATCAGTTTACAAATAAAATAGGTTCCTTAATAACAGAAATTAGAAGGGTACTAAAATCACTTACTGAATTTTTGGTTGTTGAACTCCAAGTGTATTTTAATTATATTACAATTATTATTTCGTCCCATGTAACATGCTGAGTGATTGGTAATTGATCAGCACAAATTAATAATTGATTTATCTTCTAATACAGCTAAATTTTCGCAATCCACTAATCAACAAATCAGTTGTGACAGTGTTTGTTTACATTGCAATTGATATGTGGACTTCAGAGAATTGTGGATTTTTGAGAGATGATTATACTTCACTTTGCATGAAAGAAGAAATGTATGAAATTTTGTACTGCAGCAATCAATAATATGCATGTATGTATCATATGTATTTATGTAATCAGTAATATGCTTAATGTACATGAAAAAAAAAAAAGATCTTCGGATACAGCTAACTTGTCTTGCATGAAAATCTGTACTGTAGCGGAAAGTAATATGAATATACAAAAAAGTCTGATATGAGAATGGACTCATGATCACTTTTTTCATTCTTGCACCGAAAAGGAGGGAAGGGCAGTTGATAAAACACAATCCAGAAAAAAAAAAAAAAAAAAAATGATACGTGGTGGTGGGTCTAACATTATGATAGCACAGTTTAAAAACAAAGCAAAATGATTTTGCGCTTTCATGTTTAAGCTACAAATGAAAATTTATAGTAGTACTGAAAATTATTTCAACTGAATTATTCATTTGAGTATTCACTTGCTGTATAAATACAAATTTTTCGCATATTTTTGAGTAAAATTTGATAGCATATCAAATATGAAAGAAACGCCTCTAGAAAAGAAACGCCTCTCTCTCATTGAAATCCGAGCCGGACAGTTGGATGATGTTCCTTGTAAGTAAAAGAAATCACTGGTATCCAAAGAATTAATTAACTTTCGAAAAAGCTAAAATAGTGCTTGCCTATTTTCGCTAAAATGCTAAAGTAATTTTTTTGCCAGGTTAAACCCTGTCAGTAAATATACTCCAAATTAATAAATACGAAACTTTGAATAAACACCATAAAATGCAAGAACTTGCAACATTTGTTTCAGGTTAAAAGAAAACACAACACTTCATCAAGGCGAATAAAGTAGGCAAGAGTGCTGCCGAAGGGTCATGTTTTCTTTTCACCTGAAACAATTATTGTGAACTCTTGCATTTTATGGTGTTTATTCAAAGTTTTGTACTTATTACTTTTAAACCTCAGTTCTGTGGTGTTTATTTATTTATTTTTTTAATATATATATATATATAATACTCCAAAATGTTTAAGCAATGATCAACATTTTTTTACAAAAGAAAAATTATATTCATTGTTTAAATATGGGGTATGACAGAAATAGTTTCAAAACATTTTGCTCATGTTGGCTTGTTGGTATTTTTAAAACTATTTTCATTGGAAAACATGTGCTACTACTGACACTTTTAACATGTTATTACAAAAGTTACATTGAAATGTGTTACTACATAAAAACAATTTCATAAAATTTTCAATTATCCAGATACTTTATACAGAGGATTAAAGAAAGAAAAAATTAAAATAAAAAAAAGTACTAAGATTTTTTTTTTTTTTACACACAAGTTTATTTCATTTTAATTTTAAACTGCAGAAATATTTTTGTGTGTACTCATTTTTATCCACTACATAACTTAATGAGATACCACAATTTGTTTCATGTTTTATAAAGATAATAAATTTTAACAAAATATTAATTATGTTCCTATTTGAATTTTAAAAAAAGGTCACTTTAAACAGCAGACAACAGGCATTGGCTACTGCCTGCTTTCAAAAGAGTATACTTGAAAATCGAAGGGAAGTAGCATAAACATTTAACAAACATACTTAATACATGATTATTGCTAATTTAATATCCCTTTGATTTATTACTTCTGATCTGGAAAATGTATGATGTAATATACACGATATTACTTACATGATTTGATTTTATGAGCAATCTATGTATTGCTATTATACATCACAGTTTTTCAGCAATGTTCTATCACTTTCAATAATGTATTCTTTAAAAAATATATGTGCTCTAATGCGGAGCATGTCAAAGAAGCAACAAAAGACGTAGATTAAGATTATCACACGGTACATTTAAACAAATTCGATTAAAAGAAAAAATAAATAAATAAATAATAAAAAAAGCAATTTAAACACAGTTATTTCAAATGTAAACAAGATTTGATCGATCCGCTTTATGACGTAGTGCGCGAGAAATCTCAAATAGCTAAAAATTCGCGCATCTATGAAATGGCACCCCCCTGGGAGGGGGTAATTTTTGCAGATGTAATATTTCCGTTTTTCGTCAGGGACCCGAAATCCGGAAAATTCCAATAACCGGAATCGGGTCGGTCCCGCGATTGCCGGATAATGGGTCCTGTACTGTATTGCTTTGCATTGTGTTATAATTTAAAAAGTGGATTATTTATTTATTTTTTAAATTTATTATTATTATTATTGCAATTTTTTTAAGAAATCATATTTCTATGAATGTATGTGGTAGCCTCATAAAAATTTATACCGATAATTAGAAGAATCTTCATAATCACATGCAGTAGCCAAAATGCATTTCAACCATTACTTTTTACAGGACAATCCAAAACATTTTAATTTTTTACTGGTCCTCTTTACCTCTCCAGGACGAAACTTTTGCTAAAATATGAGGTACAATATGTTCTTTATACTCCAAAAGTTTCAAGATTATTCCTAAAGAACTTTTCTATATATTCGACAAAACATCTAAACTCTGAAGTGTTGAAATACTTATCGGTAGATAGTGTATATACTATACATGCACAAATACATATATACAGGGTGTTTCATAAGTATGGATACACCAAAATATTTCAAAAGGAAAGCAAATTTGTTGAAAACATTGATTTCAAAATAATCTACCACATGAGGTATCACAAGTGCGTCCCGGGGGCTCCACGTGACACAAATTTCGTTTTAAAAAATAAAAACCCTATTTTTTCTTTGAAAAATTGTGTTAAGCAGAAAAAATCATGTACTGCTTTTATATTTTGCAGCATAGGGGGCCTCAGGGGTTCCTATTTTTATATTGTGTTTCATAAGTCTGGATACACAAAAATATCTCTAAAAAGAAGCAAATTTGCTGAAAACATTGATTTCAAAAGTTTCATGGTCGGATTTAAATAATGTACCACATGAGGTATCGCAAGTGGGTTCTGAGGGCCCCACATGGGACAAACTTCATTTTTTTAAATAGAAACTATATTTTTTCTTTGCAGAATCGTGTTAAGTGGAAAAAAATATTTTTAAAATTATGTACTGCTTTTATATTTTGCAGCATAGGGGGCCTCAGAACCCCTATTTTTATGCTGTAATAAAATATTTGGAAATCCTAAAATATTTCAATAAAAAAAGTTCTCTGAATACATTAATTTCAAAAATTACATGCATTCGAATGATTTATTACATGAAGCATCATGAGTGGGAATCTGGGGGTCCCACATTACATCATTTCAATTTTTTCAAATAGAAATCATACTTTTTAAACACGAAGCATATTACATACTTAATAAACTATAAAAACCTGTTATCTTGCTTCATTTTCAATGGCAGAAATCAAGATCAAGAAATAAACAGTTGCCATCCACTGCAAGCGGGAGGCACTGACGACACGGGGGATCCTCCAGCGAAAAAGCTTTCTGCCATTGGAAATGAAGCAAGATAACAGGTTTTATAGTTTATTAAGTAAGAAATCATACTTCTTGCAATAATAAATCTGGATATCCCAAAATGTTTCATTAAAAATGCAATTTTGCTGGACACATTCATCTCAAAACTTCTGTGCATTCAAATAATCTATCCTATGAAGTATCATAAATGGGACCCTGGGGCCCACATGACACAAATTCAATTTTTTTCAAAGAGAAACGTTTTTCTTGATAAAATTGTGTTAAACAGAAAAAAATCTGTATTAAAAAATGTATTTTTTAAAATTATTATTGTAATGATTAGGGTGCCCCAGGGAACCTATTTTTATGTTGTAATAAAATATCTGAAAATCCCAAAATATCTTAATAAAAGAGCAATTTCGCTCAGACCCAGTGATTACAAAAGTGTTGTGTATCCAAATGATCTATCAGGACAAACACTTCATTTTTTCAAATAGAAACTTTTCTCTACGATACATTTCTGAACATTAAACCATACCTTTCCATTGAACTATACTTTTTCTTAATATGATATTGTGAAGGAAAAGTCTATTTATGATTTGAAAAAATTTAGTTTGTATAATGTGGTGTTCACATACGTTAATTCATCTAATACATCATTTGAATAAATGACACTTTTATAACCATTGTATCCAACAAAATTGCTTTTTTATTAAGGTACATTTGGATTTTCAAGTTTTTTCTTACAACATAAGATTTGAGGCCGTCCCTTACACTTTGATATAAAGAAAAAAGCAATACAGTGATGCCACTAGGCTTTCAAAATCCTGGGTCCCTGGGACCCATGAGTTCCAAAAATCTGAGACCTTTTTCAAAAAAATGGGTCTATTAATTAATTTATATATTAAAGATATAAATTGAAATTTTATCTTATTATAGATGAAAAACAGTTTCTTATGAATTTTTAACCAACGCTTTTTGAGATTGTCTTAAAACTAATATTATGTAGGAGGTTGTTGCTGTTAAGAAACAAATGAAAACATTTAGCTCAGTGTGCTCTGGAACCAGGAAAAAATAAATAAATAGTATAATAACTAATTATTAGTATATTATAAAGTCCTTGAAATTGTCAGCAAAAGAAAACAAAATGAGAAAAAAGTTTTTTTTCTTTTTTTTTGAGAAAGAAGGAGCTTTGAGATAAGCAGATTGATTACAAAATTTAGTTACACATTCCACTTCAAATACAGTAAAGGATCCATTATCCGGCAATTGTGGGACTGACCTGATTTCGGTTATCAGAATTTTCTGGATATTGGCCCCTGCCGAGAACGGAAATATCACGTCTGCAAAAGCTACCCTCCTTTTACCACAAAGTAACTTGTCAATAAACTATACTGATAACGATAACTTAATAATGTATTCAAAAAAAAAGTAAAAGAAGTGTACTTACTTATCTGTAAAAGAAATTACTATAATAATAATAACATTCTGACACTAGCAAAAATATTTTATTTTTTGTTTAATGCAGCAAACATATCACTTTTTTTTTTAATACTTTGGTTTTCTTAATAATAAAAATTTTTTAATCTTAATACATAAATGCCACGTTCCTATAATCATGTTCGTTCATCAGTTTCATTTGTTTTTGTTTTGTTTCAACGAGCTTAGAGCGCAGCAGGGTGATACGATTCAATGTATCGGCTCTTTTAACTGGTAACTTTTCACATCGGAACTACGTTTTCCTGTTTAAGAACTTTGTGTTTGTCTTCGCGCCAGCCACTCGTGTGTGCGTATTGGATATGAATATTTTTGATTTTTTGAAAAAATGGTTTAGCGACCATTTTTCGAATTTCATATTTTGGCTAAGCTTTGATAGAGAGAGGGCACCTATTGGTGATTCATTACACTGTGATGTGATTCAGTGTATCGTACACTTTTTACTGGTAATCGTTTCGCATCAGAACTTCGTTTTTTTATCCCGGAGTCGGAACTTTGTTTTTGAATTCGTGCAGTGCTGGCCACTCATTTCTGTTTATCGATTGTTTTTTTTTTCTTTATGGTAAAATGGAGTTTTAAAGGATTTTTTTTTTTTCTTCAGAGCAAAATGCTTTAAAAATATGAGGAAAACATCAGTTTTAAACAAGAAACATATTATAAAATTTGCTTTTTTTTTCTTTCTTCCAGTTTCAATTTTTTTTTTTTTTAAAGAATGAAAATTACGCATCGCCTGGGACCTGACACAATAAATTTTTCGTGTCCTGCCTTAGATTTTTCGAATAATTTACACACTATAGCGTGTAAACGACATTGCTGCAATACATCATTTAAAATAGTTTTTTTCCACTTAACGATATTCTATGAAGAAAAAGTTTGATTTCTGTTTGAGAAAATTGAATTTGTGTTACGTGGGGCCCTTAAAGGGGTGATTGTGACTCAAAGATAAAAACCCTGAAAATTAGAGCCTCAAATTAAAAAACACACAAAATATCACATAATACTCAAACTGATTAGGCCAGAAGCCCTCAATCCTTTTACATTTCATTTAGATATCACCTGGATAACAAATGAACAACCAATGAAATCAAAAAATAACTTTACAGGAAATATGAAAATACAGATGGGTTGAGTAAAAACCCAGAAATCAGGGGTAAACCCTAAACACAAACACCCCTGCCCTAAGGTCCCCGCGGACCCGCTCATTATACTTCATGTAATAGATCATTCGAATGCATGAAACTTTTTTAATTAATGTGTTCAGAGAATTTTCTATTTTATTGAGATATTTTGGGATTTCCAAATTTTTTATTACAACATAAAAATAGGGCCCCTGAGGTCCCCTATGATGCAAAATATAAAAGCAGCACATGATTTTTAAACAGATTTTTTTCCACTTAACACAATTCTGAACAGAAAAGTATGGTTTCTATTTTTAAAAAATGAAGTTTGTGCCTCGTGGGGTCCCCGGGACCCACTTGTGATACCTCATGTGATAGATTATTTAAATTCAAGAAACTTTTGAAATCAATGTTTTCAACAGATTTGCTTTCCTTTTGAGATATTTTGGTGTAGCCAGACTTATGAAACACAACATAAAAATAGGGGCTCCAGGGCCCCCTGTACTGCAAAATAAAAGGTAGTACATGATTTCAAACATATTTTTTCTGCTTAACATGATTCTGCAAAGAAAAAATATGGTTTTTATTTTAAAAAATGAAGTTTGTGTCATGTGGGGGCCCCCGGAACCCACTTGTGATACCTCATGTGGAAGATTATTTAAATCCATGAAACTTTTGAAATCAATGTTTCCAGCAAATTTGCTTTCATTTCAAGACATTTTGGTGTATCCATACTTCTGAAACACACTGTATATATATGTATGTATGCACACAGACACACACTCTGATGGACAAAATGTTAAAGACAGATAACAATATAGCTAAGCTACCTAGATTTTTTTAATTTTAATATCTTCTAAATAAAACCTTTATTGATTATCTTGAAACTTTAAGGGTAAGAACATATATTCCGGCAAAATTTTTGCCCCAATTGCTAAAACAGAATCAGTCACAAATTAATTACAAATATACAAAATTTGGGATTACCCTGTAAAAATAATGCTTGAAAGCAATATCACTTTTAGAAAACATGACTTAACTACATTAGATACAACATACTGTAATTAGAATATAAAATTATCAAATATGTGATTAAAATATAAGCATTTTTACTAAAAAAATATTTGACTGTGCATGTGCAAGCAAAATTTCTTTTGCATAATTTATGAGCCAAATATATAAACTAACTCTAAAAAAATCCCCAAGGAAATATCATTAAAACTCAAAAAGATACTGTCATTAAAAATTTGATTTTAAAGTACTTTCAAAAAGGTGTAAACATCCCAAAGATTACATATTTTTGGTTAATTTGCGACTGATTCGTATTTAGCCTGCAAGGCAAGACTTTTGCAAGAACATGTGGTATAACATGTTCTTTTTATTTCTAAAATTTCAATTTTAAATTAAACAATGCATTCGAGTTATTAAAAATTTTTCACCTGCAAAATATAAATTTCTTCTAATGAAAAGTACAAGACCAAAAGCAAGATTTTTTTTTTTTTTTTTTTTCAAAAGGGATTCAAGATTTAGAGATCAAAATTCTGAGTGTTAAAAATGGAGTTTAACTCAAAAATTTTGAACAAATCTATAATTTTGAAGGATATCTGATCCTCCCCCAACTCCTTCGCAGCAGCCACAGAAAAATATCCATATATATATATATATAATCATTTGTCCTGAGTGAGTGAGTGATTCATCATCGCCCAGCCTAAACCCCTGGACTTAGAATCATGAAATTTAGTGAAAATATTTCTTCTGTGACATAGACATCCACTAAGAAGCGATTTTACAAAATTCGTCCCCAAAAGGGGAAAGGGGGACAAAACATGATTTCACAAAGACATTTATATCTCAAACAAAAAACAGATATCTGTAAAATTTTTGCTTTGAAATACAGCTGACACAAATATATAAAAATCAATGTCTGAAATTTTATAAATTTGGTCCCCAAGGGAAAGGGGGGGGGGGGGGGAAGAAGGGAGCAAAACACAATTTCTCATAATCCTATATATCTTAATTAAAAAAAAAACACATACACGTAAAATTTTTGCTCTAAAATATATCTGACACAAATACCTAAAAACAAATTTCTGGAATTTTAGAAATTCAGCCCAAGGGGGCAAAATGTGATTTCACATAATCCTTTATGTTTTAAATATATATATGAGATTTTTGTTTTAAGATATAGCAATTACCCAAAAAATAATTTCTGAAATTTTAGAAATTTGGTCTCCAAGGAGGGAGTGGGACAAAATGTGATTTCACATAATCCTTTATAGCTCATATATATATATATTGTACATGAGATTTTTGCTTTAAAATATAGCTAACACAAATACATTGCCAAAAAATAAACATTTTTCCATTAACATAGAGTCATTTATATATATATATATATTTTTTTTTTTTTGCTTGGCTTCTGACGTTTGTTTTAAACACCCTTTTTTCCCCCATTCATGAAAGAAATTTCTTATCTCACCTCTAAACAACACATGCTGTCATTATATGTAACTTTTGTGTTTTCAAGTGGTGCCATTATTGATTTTGCCCTCAACACAGCCAATGCTCAATATACTGTTAAGCTTGAATTTTCTTAGAATATTTCTAAAAAACCTTGAAAAGTCAGGGAATTTCATTTTCCTGTTTGAGTGGCAACCTTGCACATAGCACAAACATATAACACAAATTTGCTTTTCCGAGATAATTTTAAATTGAGATGCACTTGGAAATACATTTTTTTACTTCCCCCCTGCCTTACAAAGAAAAGGGAAATTTTACAAAATCCATTTATTGAATGTTTTAGGCACACATAATCAATACACCAAAAAATCACGGAGTATTATAGGAGTCTTAGTCCAAACATGAGCTATACACATCTACTAACAGAAAATATTTCATTTTTTAATTTTAATGAATCTGTCATGAGTTATCTGAAAATGCCGAGAGAACTTTTTTCTGTGGGGTCAAGGGAAATGAGGTCCCAATGGCTGAATTTTCAAAATTTTTAAATGAAAATTTCACAAAATACTTGTTAAATGTGTATTTTTGATATGCTAAATTGTTTGAATAAAATATTTAATTTAATATATTAGAAAAAAAAAATTTGTAAAATTGAATCCCACCTAACCCCTTAAGTTTTTAAAAATTACATTATGTCGATCATTGTTATTCAAAGACTGAGGAAGGCATTACCCACTAATTTGTCTTTAATTTATAGAATGTTTCAGTTGCACAGTTTTATTGTGATGTAGTCTAAAATTTAATTAATCTATAATATTTAATTGATGTGATCTAAAATATAATTAATCAAGTTTTTAAAATGTAGAATAGATCAAATTTTTATAAAATAGGGTTGTTATAGTACCTGGAATTCAGGAAAAACCTGGAAAACTCAGTGAGTTTGAAAAAATTATTAAAACACAGAGAAAATTTGAGGAAATTTTATTATAAAATGAGAAAAATTCAGTGAAATTAGAAAATTTTTGGAAGATTTTACAAGAAAAACTTTTCATAATAAAGCTTAATTTCAGTTTTTAACTGTAAACTCTCTTCTTAGTCTGGAATGAAAAAAAAAAAAAAAAAAAAAAAAAAACTTTCTTAAAATTTAAGTGGCATGAAGAAAATTAAGTTTTGATTTTAACTAATTATATAGTAATTTCATAAAATTAATATGCCCTAGACTAAATATATTCAGTTAACTTGTACTTTGCTAATGCTGCACAATTGCACATAATTTTATTTTACTTTTAATACAGAGAGAGAATATAGGAATTTTTTTCCAGATATGTGAAACCTTCAAGACTTTTGATATTTGTGTAAAGATGATTGAAGTAGTGAATTAAAAGGTTCCTACTTTTTAACAAGGGGGTGGGGGGAGGGGGGGGGGTAGGTTAATCTTTAAAAAAAAAAAAAGACTAAGAACATTTTGAAATTGCAGAGGTGGCATTTGTTTGAGTAAGTGTAATTTCTTGGAATTTTACAGTAGTAATTTTTCATATATTTGAAAGGAGTAATTTTGAGCATGGATGTGCTGGTTCAAGCTGCTTTCTGATTGAAAAGAGACTCATATGTTTTTTCTTGATCAGGCCTGCAAAGATGTTTTGTTACACATTGAGAGAAAAAAGAAAAAAAAAAAAAAAAAAAAAAAAAAAAGATTTTTTGCATGTTATACACAAACACACACACACAAACACTTAAAGGTAAGAATAATTCAAATTACTTTTTGGTGAAAATGTTCTCTAATATTCAGAACAAACACATGCTTTGTCTCCTGTATGTGTTTGATAACCAATCTTTAAACAACTTAATTTCAGAAATGATTTTAAACCCTGTTTTATGTTGTATTTTTCATATGAGTAAGAAGATGTCTATTCAACTGGCTTTTTGTTATAAATGCTTTCTGACATTCCAAACATTCAAATGGTTTTTCTCCAGTGTGTGTTCGATAATGTGCTTTTAGATTTCCTGATTCAGAAAAGGATTTTTGACAAATTTCACAGGAATATTTTTTTTCTCCCTTGTGGATGAGGATGTGACGATTCAAGCTTCTTCTTGTTGAAAATGCTTTCTGGCATTCAGAACAAACATACGGCTGTTCTTCAGAATGTATCTCAAGATGTTGCCTTAGAATATTTATTTTTAAAAATGATTTTTTACATACTTCACATGAATAACTTTCACCTACATGACAGACATGCATATTAAAACCTTGCTTTGAAAATTTCTTCTGACATTTAGAACACTTATATGGTTTTAATCTTGGACGTCTTTGATAACCCATTTTTAGGTGTTGTAACTGAAAAAATAATTTTTTACATAATTCACAAGAATAAGTCAATACAATTATACCAGTGCTGATTATTATACATACAATTCTTGTCAAATAAATATATAATTCATTTGTTTATGCATATTTCTAGAATCATACAACAGTTCAAATTTTGTGAGTCAATTTCTTAAAAAAGTTGCTATATGAAAAATCTAGTTGTATGATTCCTTTCCATCTCAAGAAATAAAGAGTTAAACATAAATTTACACACAGAGAAAAAGCACTTATTTTGAAATTTTCTTTGATCAAAGCTACAAAATATCAATTTAGTAGCACTTTTAGTGGATCATATTATTGTGCAAACATTAAGGATTCCTTTGGAAGAGTTCCAAACTGTTCATAGGATGTTATCTTGTATTTGTCAACCGTAAAATGGTCAGAAACATTTCTGAGAGTAACATACATATAACCTGGAAGGAAAGAAAATTAAGTTAATTAAATTGTAATTTTTGTCTCATATTTATTTATTAAAAAAAAAAAAAAAAAGAATATTATAAGTTATTTTTTTTTTTAATAATACTTTAAAAATGGTACCTATTTATATTTCAAGAAAATTTTAAAGGTTTATATCCACACTTCAAGTACTAAATTTTCAGGTTATCAAAGTTACAGGATTTTTATTATTATTATTTTTTTCATAGTAGAGAAACAACAACAACAAAAAAAAAACACTAGGAAAAAAACCTGGTTTAAACAGACCCAATCAAAATACCATTTTATCTTCTGTTAATTATTTGCAAAATATAAATTTAAAAAATATATATTATCAATTTTAGAGATGGGAATGGTCCAGAAAAAACCCGTAAATTTTTTTGGGAGAAAAAGACAGTTTTTTTTTTTTTTTCCGGGGTTTTTCCGAAGAGGTTTATTTCCAAAATTGAAAATTTTGAAATTTCTAGCATAAAATAACACATTCAGAAATTTATATTATTTACATTCTGATGCTCTTTTTCTTGAAATATTTTTTTTATGTTCAGTATCGTACATAAAACACTGATTCTGATAATGTTCATATTTTAAAAATAAAGCTTTAACCACATAATCAAATGATAATTCTAAAATATTTAAGTATTATAATGACTTCCTTTCTATCACATTGATTTGAAATTACTTATTATTTTCAAGTTCCTTTACACTTCAGTCTTTTTTCTTGAATCCACATCTTCAGACTTGTCTAACTGTATTATTTTAATGTGTGTGGATATATATAAATCATGTCACAGTAAAAAAAGAAAGAAAAAAAAAAACTAAGCTTCTACTTTCTGTCAAAAATTTCACAATTTACAAAAATTATATGTGCAAAACCTTCTTGATTTGTGTCCTTTACGTCTGAGTTAATAACTTTTATATTATAAAAATAATAGTAAATCAACAATAAAATGTTTTAAATTTCTGAAGTTCAATTGACTTTAAATTAAACTTTTATTTTGTCTTTGTGATTAACTCAGCGCTGGCTCGAGCAAATTCGCCGCCCTAGGCGAGAATTTTAAATGGCGCCCCTTTTAATGACCTTTAAATGGCACCCCTTTTTCATTTTCTTAGTTATTCAAATCCACTATGGAATGTTCCCTATTTTAAATAGCATTAGCAGGTCCTGTTATAAATGGTTTGTGTACAGGGATACCCCCCCACCCCCACCCCCACCCCCCCCCCCAAAAAAAAAAAAAAAAAAAAAAAAATGTGCAAATATTATGGCTAATTTCGTAATTATCCACTTGTACTGTTTGAAGGTATAGTAATATGAGATAGTATCTCTGCAAAAAATTCTAAAAATATTAGCATTGAAAAGTAAAAACCCATCACCTGTATATATTTAGTGTTTGTTATCAAATAACTTATTTTTCTAAAAATATTTTTAATATTAATTAGATTATAGTTTAGATTTGACATTATATTTATGCTTTCAGTGTATATAGTCCATAAATTTTAATTTTGAACATCTGTTTTGTCTTCTGGATGGTTTCATCCATTTCTTCCAGTTTCTTCCGGTTTTTTCCAGTTTCTTCCCACTGTCCTGGAAGAAACTGGTTTCTTTCGGAGGAAACCCAACCCTGATAAGAATAGTGTAATACAGTATAATAATAATAACACACAATAGAAGCAAAAATTAATTAAATCTTACCGAAAATTAAGATTATCTTCTTTAATAAGAAATGAAGAGTTTTCGGCAGGAGGTCATAGAAAAATAGTGCAGACAAAAAACAAAAAAAGTTTTGAAAATACAGTATAGGATCCGTTATCCAGAAAGCTTGGGACCTGGGATATTCTGGATAAGGGGTTTTTCCGTAATTCGGAACACTTTATTTTATGTATAAAAATGGTACAAAACAATTTCATAAAAAGCAGTGAAAGTGATAAACATGAATAATATATAAAAATAAACACTTTACCTATATTCATTTAATAAATTATTTCCACAAAACAAAAACAAAAAAACTTCTTAATTAGAATTTTAAACAACAAATAATAATAATAATAAATAAAAAATAAATAAACATATATAAAAAGTAATTTTGGATCTGAGAGTAAAATCCTTTCATTTGGATTTTGCAAACATTTCAATGATATTTTTTTTGCTTATAGTGTGTCTGTTACTAATTGTTCATAAATGTTTCAAATATTTTTGTGAGACTTCATGCAAGTGGCCTGAGTTCAAGAATAAAATTCATTTGTTATTGGGCAATTTAAGAAGTATGTGTTATTAATGTTTATCTGTTATAATATACCATAAAAATTCATTTTCTAACCTAAATTTGCAAAATTTTCAGTAAAATTATTTGGATAATTTTGTGCTCACCATATTTCCCCAGAATAACACCATAGCATTAAAGAAAGTACGTTGTAAAACTATAATTCTGACCGCTGCTCTTGTATAACTTTAATTCTTAAATTTTACGAAAATTAAAAATTTTGGTAATTGGCATTTTGCATTCTGGTTTTCGGAACATTCTGCATAACGGTTTCCGGATAACGGATCCTATACTGTAATTAAAATGACTGTAGTTTCCAGAGAGTCTAGAACAATCAAGTACAATTACAATCCAAACATCGAAAGAGATTGCATCATCTGGTGGAGACAGTTGTCTGCAGAGAGAACGATGCAGAGAACTTTATTTTTATTTGTTCTTTATTTTTGTATGTGAAAAAGAAATATCTTTGTGGAATGAGTTATGATTTCGCTTGGTTAACGATAACATCTTATGCCTGTGTGGCTTGGCTTTTTTGTTATTATTAATCTGAAATAGGTCCTAAGTGGACTTATGTTTTGTTTAGACCTACGTGGTTATACCTTAGTGTAAATATTTGTACATGTTTATTTTTTAATTAAACTTCAATTAATTAATAAAGCTCTTTCTAAGCCTCTCTTTACATATATACACACAAAGAGAGAGAAACCTCTAGTCAATTATAATCGAACAGAAGAGATTGCATTATCTGGAGCCAGACTTCTAAATTAATGTGAGCTATCAAGGATGTGACTGAAGAACTTTTTTTTTTTGTTGTTGTTGTTCTTTCTTTCTACATGTTAAGAAGATATGTTTTGTACAGTTAGTTATTATTTTGCTTTGCTAGCTGTTAGCTGTATCAGCTAAAATAAACCTTTGTTCCTTTTTGTTCTTATAGTTTTTAAAATTATAAACTAGTTAGTAGTATAAAAGTATAGCATTCCCTTCCCCTCTCCCAAAAGAGAAAAATATCAAGGTTCGAATTTCACACACTGCTAACTGCATATGCAATATTGAAAGCCATGTGTTTGTGCATGCGTGATAGTCCACAGTAGGCGGTTGATTGTGGATATTTTTGGTGCAGCTACACAGTAGGAATTCACAAGGGGATCAACTTAAACATCAACGGAAAGAGTCAGTTGCACTATGTTTATACGAATTATGAAAATAAATAAAGGATACTTAGGCCTTATATTTTCTTATATTTTCTTTTTTTTTAGTAAGCAGGCGCTTATTTACACCAGAAAAAAAACGCTGTTTTATCGGCGCCCCACAGATTCCAGCGCCCTAGGCGGTCGCCTAGTTCGCCTATATGGTTGAGCCGGGCCTGGATTAACTTCATTTTAAGTCAGAATCTGAATTAGAGTCCAGCATCAGGTCTGGTAAACCACTTTTACCCGAGCACTGACCTGCAATCAGGTTTGGGTCTGGTTGACTAAATTTTTTTCTTCTTTTGGGTTGGGTTTGGATTAGGTTGACTAAATTTTTTTCATGTGGGTTTGGTTAAGTTTTCAACGAGTTGGGTTGAATTGAGAACATCTTTTAAAGTATTTTATCATAATAAGCAGAAATTAGTCCGATATAATTATAAACATACTACATATTCCCATAATTAAATATATGTGTACACAAATTATTACATACATATCGCAGAAAGGCAATAAACAAAGAGAAATCATACATATATGTATGTATACTAAACTTAAAGCATATTTTTGTACTCTTGATGTACACAACACACATAAATCGTTAAAAATTATTAATCCATTTTTCAGATTTTTAAATTTATAAAGTAGTATATTACTAATTACATTTATTATGATTAAAAATATTTATATTATGATTTACTAACTCTGTGACAATGAAAACTTATTTTATTTTATAACTTTAAAAAGTTTTGCATGATTTTCAGATGAATCATTAAATTTCATTTACTTTTCAGGTTTTGGATATAAAGAAATTGGGTTTGAGTCAATGAAAAAATTGTTTTTTGTCGGTTTGATTCTAATCTAAATTCACTGTATCAATGCTACTGGGAGATGAACACTCCATAGGAATGCACACCCTACACAAAATTAATGGTTGAATGATGATTTGACTAGTTTTTGGTGTTTTGTACAAGCAGTTATGAAACAGAAAAACTCATTTTTTAATAGTAAAATCTTTTTATATATTTCTGTTAAGAAAAAATAATATGGATTACATATGTATTTTTAAATATTTAACACTTTATATTTTTTAAGATAGTATAACTATTAAGAAACCCTATTTTTATCTGTACAATTTCAATTTTTCCAGGAAAAAACTGGGTTTTTTTCCACCGTCTCAAAATTTCTGGAAATTTTACATCTCTAATCAATTTAAACATTGGAAAACAGATATAAAATCAACAATATATAATAGATAAATATATCTGCAATTTTCTAAGGGTGGATGCAAAAGTAGTTTCTGTAGTTTTATAGTTTCTGTTTTATTTCTTACTGAGATAATTTGAAGCAAAGTTATGCTTGGAAACATGTTTATTCCTACTGCCCCCAATGGGAGGAATTTTTGAAAATCCTGTTACAATGGGTGTTGGATACCAATAAACAACCCATACACTAAAATTCGTGACCTTAGCTCAATAGATTCCCCCAGAAAATTTTTTGTGCTTAAAGGTAGGGGGATCTGGAATTTGCCACCTTGTAATTTCTCCCAAAATTAAAAAATGAAAAAAAAAAAAAGAAGGGGGGGGGGGATTTCCCAAAATCCCATATTTGTGGAGGTCGAGGTCCTAAAACCAACCTAAAAAACCACAATTTATGTCTATCTCTCATAGAATTGTCACAGCTATGTTGAGTTTGTGAGTGAATTTACTCTTTTATTTATATAGATACTAGATACACATATGTATACACTGATTTACATATATGCACACATTCACAACATTATTAGATACACTACTTTTGTGAAAAAACAATTTTTTCATTTGGAAGTAAAATTTAACTTTATATGTTTTTCATTGGGCATTCCTATCAATAACTTGTTTACAAAACTAAAATAAGAATATTTATAAAATTACTCTACAGTGGTGGAAAAAAACTTTAAGACCACC
Organism: Salticus scenicus; assembly: GCA_963930645.1. Taxonomy (NCBI): domain Eukaryota; kingdom Metazoa; phylum Arthropoda; class Arachnida; order Araneae; family Salticidae; genus Salticus; species Salticus scenicus. Next base: position 53,052,445 of record OZ005658.1, on the reverse strand, counting down.
ATCGAATTTTTTTTGTTTGCATACAAAAATGAAAATCTCTTTGTAAGTTACCTTTACATTTAATATATAAAATAAAAAAATATGAATTTAGAATTTAAAATGCGTTCATTTTCAATATAAAGTAAAAATGTGTAATGTAATCAAATGGAAAAACTTTAAGACCAGTTTTAAAAGTGATTGTTTGCATAATGAGATGACGTCACATTTGCGCAGGACAGTTGTTAGAATCAAAATAAACATTTTTAAAAATCATTTAGCTGAGTGTTAAAGCAACTGAGATTATGGGTAGAAGAAAAATACTGAGTGATGTTGAAAGAGGGAAAACCTTGGCATTCTGAGAAAGTGGAATGAGCGAAAGGCAAATCACTAGCAAAATCAGAAGGTCAAAAACTGTAGTTCATCAATTTCTCGCAGACCCATGCAGATATGGTGCAAAAAATAGAGGAGGAAGGCCTTCAAAACTATCAGCCAGGATTAAAAGAAGTGTTATATAAGAATAGCTGTTAAAGAAAATGCATATTCTTCAGCAATAAAATCGGCTGTAAAGCTTCAAGTAACAGCTAGAACTGTTAGAAATGTCCTGAATCGTGCAGAAAACATCAAATATTCAAAATTAAAAAAGCAAACCTAAGCTTGAGAAATGACATAATGATGCAAGATTTAAATTTGCAACATCTAATGTTTTAAAACCCAACTTTTGGTGAAAAATAGTATTCACAGATGAAAAGAAATTTAACCTAGATGGACCTGATGGTTTACGAAACTATTGGCATGATTTAAGAAAGGATCCTATGTATTTCTCAAAGCGAGTACAAGGAGGAGGATGTGTCATGATTTGGGCAGGTTTCTGTGCTCAAGGTAAGACTAATTTTGTATTTGCTAAAGGTAATATGAATTCTTTTGACTATCAGGATATCCTAGCTAACAATTTTGTTCCATTAAATAACAAGCTTATGGATCAAAATTTGATTTTGTTGCAAGATAATGTGCCTGTGCACAAATCTGCTTACACCATTTCTTGGCTAATTGAAAATAATGTAAGTTTTATGGAATTTCCAGCCAAAAGTCTAGACTTGAACTCCATGGAAAACATGTGGGGTATCATTGCACGCAAGGTATATGAAAATGATAAACTATACCATTTTGTTTCTGAGTTCAAATCTGCTATTTCAAAAGCATGGGATAAAATATCGATTCTAATATGCAAAAAATCTAGCAAAATCTATCCAAAATTGACTTTTAGAAGTAATTCGTGTGAAAGGAAAATATACGAAATACTAAAAATTAGAATGCAATATTTTTAGTTAATGTTTAATGTTGTCATCTTAAAGTGTTTTCCACCCTTTTATGTTGTGAAAAAAAATCACTTGCATATAATATATGTTTATAACCATTCTTTTATAAAAATATGTGAAGATTCACTATTTTTATATTCTGTTTATACTATTTGACATTTTTTTTCTTTAGTAAAATTACATTTTTTGCAATTTCACATGTGGTCCTAAAATTTTTTCCATCACTGTACTCTGTATGAAAATTAACCCCAACACCATTTTTACAAATTCTTATGTAAAATGCCATCCTGAATCCGAATATGATGACCATTTTGTCCAACCACCCACCTTTTTTGGGGACGTCCCTCTATTTTTACCCCTTCTCAGTAATTTTAAGGCTGTAAATTTTATTTATAAGGGGGGAAAGGATTATTTTGACAGTTAAATATCTTCCGAGGACTGACAGCGGTGAACAATTCTAAAACATGAAAATCCAGGGTGTCTACTGACTTGACAGAAAAAAAAATTCATGGCCTCAAAAAAATGTTCATAACCTTTTTTATCGACATATCCAACCTTTTTCTTTTAAATTAACATATTCATTTTCTTTTTACTTTCCGAACACTATAGTGAGGAAAGTATTGTAATCATGTCAAAAATCCGAATTCGAGATTTTGATGTTTCTATACGTTTTGAGGTCCCCTGAGTCCGTTTTCATTATTTTTACGATGATGTATGTATGTGTGTGTGTATGTCTGTGAGTGAACACGCTAGCGTCTAAACGCTTTGTTCGATTAACCTGAAAGTTGGTACGCATATTGTAAGTCACCATAGTACGAACCCTATAGATTTTGGTGAATCTAGCACTTATAGTTTTTTTACAGGGACACAAAGAAAAATTCTTTATCATTATGGCCTATGGGAGCAAAATCTTAAAAGTGCGATAGCATCTAAACGCCTTATTCAATTGAGCAAAAATTTTATACACATATTATAGATCACAAATACTCAATCTGTATAGATTTTGGAGAATCTAGCACTTATAGTTTTTTTACAGGGACACAAAGAAAAATTCTTCATCATTATGCCTATGGGGCCAAATTTTAAAAAATGTGATAGCGTCTAAACGCCTTATTAATCCGAGGAAAAAATTTGTACACATGTTATAGATCACAGTTGAACTAACTGTATAGATTTTGGTGAATCTAGCACTTACAGTTTTTTTACAGGGACACAAAGAAAAATTCTTTATCATTATGGCCTATGGGACTAAATTTTTAAAAGTACGATAGCATCTAAACGCCTTATTGAATTCAGCTGAAAATTTATATGAGTATTATAAATCACTGTTGCACTAACTATAAGCATTTTGGTGAATCTAGCATTCATAGGTTTTTACAGGGACACAACAAAAATTTCTTTATCATTATGATCTATGGGCTCAAAGTTCAATAGCGTTAAATAAAACTACGTGTAATAGATGGAGAAAAATACTCAAACACTTTATTATGGTTTTTTCTCTTTTGTTTGTTTAACAACTACTCTTTCTTTACTTCTACAAAACTGTTAATTACTCAATGTTCGGAAAGTCAAGTGGAGTCACTCCAGATTTTTTTTTGGGGGGGGGGGGGGGATTTGAAAATTGTCATTATGTCCTGCGGGCTATCTATCACGAAGTAAAAGAAAATCAACATCAGTCTCATTTTTGTTTCGGAAGTCTGGATTATTAACGTGTAATGATGATGAAATTGAGGACAGTGAAAAAGAACTTGATGAGGAAGATAATAAAGATGATGAAGAAGAACTGTCCCAAACAATATTGCAACATTTTAATTCTGATACGGAAGAATCCAATTTCGATGGATTTAAATGAATTTTGAAAATAAATTTATTATTAATCTACGATTTTCTTATAAATAGAATAAAGGTATTAAACATTAGAAGTTACTCCAGTTTATAGTAATTTACATATATCATTAAGTGAACACAATAACCTGTAACTTTAGGATATGTTGACATAGACCCGGTACAATTTGTGGATGAATTTGTATGACGATAGCATGATAAATAATGGAGATATAAACATTTATTTTAAAACTGTAAAAGAAAAATCAGCATTTTTTATTTATGATATACAGAGTTTTAAACGAAAATTATTCCTACTTTTAGATAAATTGAAAAAACATTTTTTAAACAATATACTGCAATTGGAATACAAAAATATTAAATTGCTCAGGAAATATGGTCATTTTTATGAAAAACGTTTTTACTGTGCATGCACAAAAGATAGAAAAATTTTTATTGCCTGGTTTGAAAGCTAAATATATTGGGCAACTTATCAGAAGTTCATTTGAATACAGTAAAAATTAAGCAAATTGTCGGCAATAGAACAAGCTAGATTTTAGGTGTTTTCCAAGAGTTGAAATTTCATAAGGGTCATATGTCGCTTAATTAATTTGAAGATCCAATTATTTCAACCACACACCTAAAATTTAGCTTGTTCTATTGAAGATAATTTGCTTAATTTTTACTCTATTCAAATGAACTTTTGACAAAAATTGCCCAATTTCAACCTAAGTAATCAAAATTTTTCTATCTTTCGCACATGCACAGTGAGAACGCTTTTCATAAAAACATTCATATTTCATGAGATATTTAAGATATTTGTATTCTGATTGAAGTATATTGTTTCAAAAGTGTTTTTTCAATTTATCTGAAAGTGGGAATAATTTTTGTTAAAACTCTGCACATTATAATTTAAAAACTTGCCGATTTTTTTTTTTTTTTTTTTTTTTTTTTTGAGTTTTAAAATAAATGCTTATATCTCCATTATTTAACATGCTATCATCACACAAATTCATTCACAAACTGTACTGTGTCTACATCAACATATCCTAAAGTGTTGCAAAAAATCACACTAATAAGATCATGTTATTATAGAGAGATCCTGCTTCACAGCACATACTTCATGTTTCTCCCATAAGGTGGTCCCGGTCATCCGTTTAGGATTTTATTCAACCACCCAACCCACAGACAAGACATTTTTTTTCTGATAGGCTCTCTTGAGGGGGTGTGTCCTTTTTCTGTCAAATGCGCTATTAATTAAATAAGAATTAAGTTCTTAATTTCTTATAAAAGTTGTCTGCTCATGAACTAGGTTGCCTTTTCTTTTCCTGTTGTTGACCTTCACTGTTGTTATCAGTTGACAGTCTGGAATTTCAAGTTTTTTAGAGTTTATAGAAAATTTTTTTTAAGCTGTAATGGGGTGGTGAGCTGAAGATTTTTTTTTTTTTTCTTTTGAGATGTTTATTTCTCCCTTTCTCTGCTCCTGTAGTTCAGTATGCATCACAAATTTAACTTTTTTTTTTTTTTTTTTTTTAATTAGCTTGAATTATGGTTCATCAGGGTTCCCACGGTCCTTGAAAGTTCTTAAAAAGTACTTGAATTTCATTTTCTTTTTCAAGGGCCCTTGAAAGTACTTGAATTTTGTACAAAGTCCTTGAAAATCCTTGAATTTTCCACTCCAATGGACGGGCTTAGCACAAATTCTGTCAAGGCTAAACTATCTCCATCTCCACATGCGCACGCCATGGCCTAATACGATTATTTCATAAAATTTATATTTCATTGCCTTGCTTTTGCATATAGTTTCAACTTATTTGTTTTTTTTTGCCAGTCTCATACCTGTTTGATAGACTGGTCATTAATTTTGAGCAGAAAGTGACCAGACCAAGACTCAAACCTAAAAACTTTGGAATAATCATAATGATTCCAAATCTTGAATTAATCGTTTTTTGACTCTTAGTTAATTTGGTCAATCAATCAAAAATGTATTGTGAAAGCAGGCAAAGTTATTCTAATTATAAAAAAAAAAAATATTACTAATGAAAGTAGTTATTAAAGTTTTGTGTATATGCCTAGCGTTCTGCGATTTTCCCCAAGTCCTTGAAAAATTTCAAATACGCCTTGAAAAGTGCTTGAATTTTTTTTCTTTTTTAAGAGTGGGAACCCTGTTGATATTTTAAATGTTACTTTTTTCTGACTCACTAGAATTTTTTTTTTTTTTTTTTTTTTTTTTTTTTGTGCCTTGCTTTCAATAAATGAACTCTGTTAAAAGCAATTTAAAATATCTTTTTCAGTTTCATTCACCTGTGTCAACCATGATAAATATATCCTGTTAAAAATATTTTGTTTCCAGAGCATCATATCCATCAGAATCTGTTTCATGTGGCCATAATATTTAAATTTGTTATTTTAAAACCTTGTTTTATTTTGGACTTAATGAACGTTAGATTTAAATAATTCTTATTTTAGTGTTCAATGTCTCCTATAATGACAATTATCATTTTCGCATTTCTCAGATATTTAAAATAATTATAAGTAAATGCAATATCAGTCATACTACACTGTGCAACTTTATTTAACCCTCCGTGTATGGGGAGATTATTTTGTATTTACTGTGTTTACATACACAGCTTGCAAATAGTCTTATCTTTTAATACCACTATTTTTGAATAAAAACATGCTTCATTAGTTTTCAGGATTTATAAATATCAAACATTGCATTTTACAATTAGTGGTGGAAATATGTAATTTAGTGGGATAATAATTTTCAATAATTTAAATTATATGTTAAAAATAGTATTTTAGAAATTGTGGTGTAAATGAAATTTAATGTAAAAAGTTCTTTTGCCCATCGAAATCACGGGCACCATACACGGAGGGTTAAATATATTTTTTATTTAGCTACTTAATTTTTAAAATTAACTTTAATTAAAATTTAGACTAGAAGTTTTTTTTTAAATAAATATAATTTTTGGAATTGCAATTTTCAGAATTTTTGCAAAAGGTGGAAAATTAAATTACACCATTGCTTTAATATAGCAACATAAGATAAAGTTACAGATCATGTTCACCTAACAACACAGGGTGATCCTGATCACAAACGTTATTGATTTTGCTCAATATGTTACTAGCCACCTAAATTTTGTCTTACATCAATCTTTACTGAAAAACATGAAGAACGCTCCCTTCTTTAAATAACCAATGTTTGAAAACATTTCATCAAAACATTAAGTTTATAAACTGAGAAAAATTGGTCATTTGCTAAACTTTTGAGTAGAAGTGTAGTATGTTTTGTAGTAAATATTTATGAGAATAGATTTTTGATGGAGAATTGTTTTAGGTTGTAGCATTATTGTAGTAAGCATCTAAATATAATGCTAAATCTTCTATTTCTAAAAATTATAACTCAAATTTCATTTTTTATATAAACTGTCTATTTTGTAAATAAATGATTGAAAAAAAAATTAAGTTTCGGTTGCATAACATTTTGTTTAAATTGTTTTATCGAAAATTTTCTAAAAAAAACCCAAAAATGGGCAAAATTGTGAAGTTTTCAATTTTTTTTTTTTTTTTGGGGGGGGGGGGGGGAATAAATAATGATGAGTTGGTATTATATGTAAAATAATATATAAAAATGAAAATCATATATTATTATAAAATGACTTACTGGCATAAATTGATAAAAATATCCAATCTATATTTATCAGAAAATTTATTTTACTTGATTAGAATTGTTAAATATGAAATCACAAGTAAACAACTTGAATTATTTTTAAGACTAAGTATTTTTCAAATAAAGATGAGCTTGGCAGAATATTCAATTTAAAAAATAAATGAATAAAATATGATTAATTAAAATGAAGTTTTGTAACTGTTTACAAGAAACAATTGTCTATGTATTAATCTATCACATGGCTCATGAAAAACTCTAATATTGAAAACAGTCTCATAGTTTTGTATCTTAAACTTTAGGTGGAATAACTTAATCAACAATTTATTTACTTTGTTACATTTGCAAGCTATATAATTAGCATTTTCCTTCTAATTTTTTTAATTGATCATAATTAAAATGAAATCACACTTTCAAAATTCCCTGAGTTTAATTCTTTACTTAAGTTACTTGGATACGTTTGTTATGTGTAATAAAAAGCTTAAATAGGATTTAAATTGTAAAATTATAAATTTAATAGCTTTCTCTGATGCTGACTTTGCTGTAAACAGGGACGATTTTATTTCGATGGCAGGCAGATTGTCTTTTTGAACAATAGTCCAGTTTCCTGGAGAACTTTTAAGGAAAAGTGAGTCAGCTTTTCCATAATGGAAAGCGAATTTATTGCTATATGCGAGTGTGTGAAAGACTTATGTGGTTCAATCACATTTTAGAAGATTTATCAAATTTATTTTTCATTAAATATAAAATTCCAAATCTTTTTGCTGACTGACAGTTATCGAACTCACTAAATTGCCAATTGAGAATAACAGATCTAAACACAAATGTTGTTATTTTTTTTTATCAGGGAATGGTTATTTGAAGAACATTTTGATTTAAAATATGTTAATATTAATCAATCATTTCTATGTTATTTTATTATTATTATTATTATTTTCATGTATAATTAATAATAGTCTTTTTCTATATTTTAGTAGATATGAAAGGTAAAATTGTACTATATTATTTCTAGCCATTTTTGTAGTGTTTATCAAGACATTACGACCATTACTAAGCTGATATTGTGGTCATGGGAAAAGTTATAGTGGAAAGCTAAATATAACATGTTACATATTATATTTTTTATCTAATTTTTGCTTCTGTTAGCTGCTGTCAATTGATTTTTTTTTTTTTTTTTATAATGTGGTGGAAGGGAGGACTGTTATGGAATATAACTTTTCCATATCATTTCTCAATTAAATTATGGATGAAGATAGGCAGTGTTTAGTGCTACATTAAAATAAATTTTAATTTGAAATTTAAACATAATGAATATATTTTTACATAAGTTTAAATTGAATCTTTGGTACTTAAACGAATCTTTATTTGTAAAGAAACACTGACTTTTTTAATAGTACTTCCTTTAAATGTTAAATTTCTTTCCTGCAAAAAGTACAATTATATCTTTGTTTACATTTCACAGGTATCGTTGCACACTGTATAGTCTTGCAACATAGTAATGGCGAAATCTCATTATCGGGCCAATACATGGTGCCAGAGGATCTGTTTTAGTTGCTGCTATAAAAAAAAAAAAAAAAAAAAAAAAGTGGGAAGCGTTGCAGGATGAATTGTAAATATTTGAAGCATGTTTCTTGTTGAATGGTTAGATTGCAAGTCTCTTTAAAGGATATAAATACAGTAAGGAAAGTTTCTTCTTTCTCTTATAATTTTTATGATTTCATTAGCTATGTCTTATTAATTATTTTAGTTACATTTGAATAATATGTAATCATTTAAGCACATTAAGCCAGCACTTATGATGTATGCTAGGCATGTTTATTATCTTCATGACTACTTTTAAAATTTAAAAATGTTTCTATTTTTTGTCGTTATTTCCCTTCAGGTATATAATATAATGTAAATTTTAAATCGGTCACTGGCTATGCCAGCTAAATCTAAAAATGTTTATTTCCTTTGTTGAAATGTTATTGTCAACTCATATGTTAAGTTTTTGTAAGAGCTGTACCGAGTACTCAGTATATACTCGGTACTCGGCCAATTTACCAAGTACTCATTACTCGGCCAAATTTGGACTAAGTATTCGGTCAATACCGAATAGTTGTAAGAATCTCATTATTTTAATTATTATTGAAAGAAATGTATTCATAAGAGTTGTTTATTAATAACTAAACTAAAAGAGTTGTTTATTAATAACTACACCTGAGTGTATAGGAATTTTATATTCTCTAAGAATTATCTGAGAATGATTCGCATCTATATAATAAAGAATGAAATTATCTAGTTATTATGGTCTTAATAATCCACTAAGCTGGACGTATAAATATAACAATGAACCTAATTGTGTACATACACTACAAAAGTTCTGAAACATTTCCTGAAAACATGCTGTTTGCCATTTAACTTAATTTTGTGTTTAAAAGGCCTTTTTTTAATTTCAAGATGTGCAAAATTCTTCATATGTACATCAATTATTCTTTCTTATAACTACTCGGTATTCAGTACTTGGCTACTCGGTACTCAGCCGAGTAGTAAAAGGCCGAGTACTCGGTACTCGGCCAAAGTGCTACTCGTTGCAGCACTAGTTTTTTTTTATAAATAAAATATTTGTTTGTTATGCAATTAGTCTTTATTGAGCTGCTACATGACATTGTTTTAAATCTTGATTGTTTTTAAGAGCTAGGCTAAATAGTTACCACTGTGCTTCTTTAAGACTTTGCAATGCAAAATTTAACGAATTCATTTTTTATTTTATTTTATTTTTTTACAATAGTAGGCATTATTGTTTAACATCTGTAACCAATCAGATCCTATATATATAGACATCAGATGGCACAATCTTTTGAATCTAGATTTGAAAGAAAGCAGGGTTGGGTTCCTTCCAGGACAGTGGAAAAAAACCAGAAGAAACTGGAAGAAATAGAAAAAACTAGAAGAAACCAACAGATTACAAAACAGATGTTCTAAATTAAAATATATTATCTACCTATACAAAATAATTAAGTTCAGATAATATCAAACCTAAACTCTATTATTTAATTAATATTAAAAATATTATTTTTAAAAAGTAAGTTATTTAATAACAAACCTTAAATATCTACAGGTGATGGGATTTTACTGCTGTAGGGGTAGGATTTTTTTTAACCATTTCCGTAAAAAAAGAAAAATATATATAAAAATACACAATTTATATGCAAAGATTATTATGCAATATATTAAATAAGAAAAAGAAAATGTAGAAGTTATACATTAGCTACTATTTCTTATGTGTACTAGCATTCATATTTGAATGTTTATTTTTAAAAACTAAGATTTTTTTAAACTTTTTGCATAGATACTATTGCATATTATCATATGTTCAGTACAAGTGATAGTAGTTAATATAATTTTCAGCCAAAATATTTGATCGACTATTTTTTTTTTTTTTTTTTTTTAGAATACAATCAATTGTATGAACTCTAAGCTGGTAAACCAGTGAATTTATACATCTGCGTCAAAATACTTTTAAATTTCTCTACAAGTTATCCAGAAATCGTGTACTTGTTTCCTTAATTAACTAAATGTCTTCTATCAGAAAGAAGAGGAAAGTGATACATTACTATTTAATTACCAGTTAAAGAAATAACATTGTTTAAATAATAAAACTTTATACTAGTTAAAGTGAAATCGATTTCTTTAACTCTTTCAGTCGCAGTGTTCCCACTGATGGAACACCTAATTTTAATTCTCAAGTGCAAAAACTCATTCCGGAAATTTTTTAGCAAAAATTTACATTTATAACATAGCAGAAAAGGCCCTATTTTTTTAAATGTAAAATTTAAAAATTCTTTTATTTTAATTTTGTTCGTAAATTCTGGTGGCAGTGTAATTTAAATGATCCGAATCACCCTGCGCCGCAAAGGGTTAATGGATTTTGAATATTTTGGTATGTGACATGATCTTAGCTAAAAATCTCATATAATTATTAATTTAGCATACATAATTAATAATTAAATTTTTATAAGAGTAATTAAATTTACTTAAGGTTATTAATTTGAAAAAAGTATTAATTACAATTTTTATAATAACTGTTAAAGAGAAACAGTTTCTTCCATTTCTTCTACTTGAAAGAAACCTATTTTTTCCGGCCAGTTTTTTCAACCTTGGAAGAAACTTGCCGACTCTGGAAAGAAAAGTCAGCAGAAATTCTCCAGGACATACTATAACTGAGGAAGCCCCAGGGCGTAATAGAAGTGAAGGTCTTTTGAAATGAAGTAGTAGGTTTTTATCTATTTAGTATTAAAAAACTTCCTTTTTATTAAAAATTAAACCATTAACATGTTTCTCATTTTCCAAAAACTGAATTTTTAGATTTTTGATATTTCATTATTTTGAAGCTAAAAAGTGATAAAAATGATCTTAGTTAATTTTTCGCATATTTCAGCTTTAAAACAAAATGTTAGAATTTTTTAAAAATTCATTTCTGAAAAATGAGAAACATGGTATTGAATTTTTTCTAAATGAAAAAATGGAATAAAAATAAAAAATAAAATAAAAATAAAAAAAATGGGTAAATAACAATTTAGAGAACAATTTTTTTCCATAGATTTACATGGGCATAGAATGCTAGTCGAATTAGGGGTATCGGGTGCGTGGTTTAATTTTTTTTTTTTTTTTTTTTTTGGGGGGGGGGATTATTATCAGGCCATTTTTCTTCTTTAATAATTTTGCGAGTTTTTTCAATTAATTTATTGTTTGGGTCTTTATTAACGATCTTAACCCCTATTTCTTTAATGGTGTCTTCCATTTTGGATATGTATTCTTCACGGTTAAGGATGGCGATTGTTTTGGTTTTATCTGTTAGAATACAAGTAATTTCATTGTTCTTTTTAAGTTTTTTAATTCTGCCAGGTCTAATTTATTAATATTTTTATTTTTAGTGGATTTTTCAATTTCAGATATGGCGACATTACGAATATTGTTTTGGTTATTTTCCGGGATTTTATTAATTGCTGGTTCGATTTTGGCAATGCTATGTTTAACGTTAACGGGTTGATCCAATATGAATTTGTGTCATAAATTAAGAAGTTCATGTTGATGGTTATTTAGTTTAGTATTAGATAGGTTTATATATGGGATTTCATTCTTGGTAACCGGTTTATAATTCCTTTTTCCAAGCCAAAATTTAATTCTTTTGTTATGTTTATTGACAATTGCGTTCTTTTCTGTTTCATAGTAATGGTTAATTTTTTCTTTATAAATCGTCCATTGTTTTGAGTCCGTCGAATTTTTGAGTTTTTCTGCTGTTTTATTCCATAATTCTTTAGTTTGGTAAAATTCGGCTTTTCTTCGTTTAATAAGTTTATTTAAATTTTTTTGTTCGAATTCGCGGACATCATCTCTAAAATTATCAACCAAAAATTTATTGCCGACCCTAATAAACGTTGAAGTAAGTTTAAAATATTTACAGTTGTCTAAAAAACTAATTTTCTGTTCCGTCTTGGCAAGTTTTTTGTTAACATGTTTCCATTCATTAAATATTCGATTAAACATCATTAAAAAACACTAGGTATGAGAAGCAGTTCATCAAACAAGTAAATGATTAATTAAAATTAACTAACGCCTTTTATAAAAATGTGTGAATAACGTTTAAGGATTAACAAATCAATTAGCAAATAGAAGAATTGATTTTTCCACCACAGAAGCAGCGTTTCTGATGAGGACCGGGTGCCCGGTACCGAAAGATCTTAAACGACCACGAAGTAAAGTTAGGTCTTTATATTTTAATATGTAACTAATCCATGGGTGTTTGCATTCCGGATTTTTTATTTTACTTCCCACCAGTATTTACGGATTGTATTTCAGGCTATATTTGATTGCTAAACATTACTAGAAAACTACTAATAATACCACTATAAAAAAATTACTGGTGGGAAATAAAATAAAAAATCCGGAACGCAAACACCCCTGCTAATCTATCACATTTACATATGATGGTAAATAAATTAAGCCTATTCAAAAAATAGGTACCAATAAAATGTAAATAAACATATTTAAAAAATATGAAACAAATATTTTTGAAAGTACAGAAATAATATTCATCACTGATTATTTTTAATTTTGTTAAACATTGATGTAATAGTATTTGTTTTAAATTTTTCATATACTTTCCTGACATTCTTTAGCTTGACTTAGACTTAGCACTAGTCTGTATGAATTGCAGGATAATAAATACAAGAATGTTATTTTCCCCCCCCCCCCCCAATTGTGTTTCAAGGCAAGGATTAAGCTAAAAATTTGATTAAAAAAGGAGTAAAAACGTGAGAAATTTTGTAAATTTTTTTTACATTAAAAAATCAATTGGGGATTAGAAGGGTTTGCAGATTATAGGTCTGCAGATTACAGAGACTGTGCTGTATTTGACTATAGGGAAAATAAAGTTTTTGATGACATTTTGTAATACAGTAATTATTACATACTACTTCTTTTAATTAACTGGATATTTGTTAAAAGCTGTTTTATCAGAAAGCATAAGAAAGTGATTCAAACTATTTATTACCAGTTAAAGAAATAAAATTCTTTAAATTATGAAACTTTACACTGTTTAAATAGATTTTGATTTTTTTTATTGGAGTTTGAGTATTTTGGAACATGATCATCAAATACCAAAGATAACTTTAAAGATTTTTAGTGAAGATCATTTTGGTAAAAATCTCATAATTATTAATTAAATATGTAATTAAATTTTTATAGGTATTCTTAAAGTTTATTGAAATTTTATTTTTCCGACTGAGTGAAAATAATGCCTGGACCGGGAGTCGAACTCCGGATCTTTGACTTACAAGGTCAAGGCTCTACCAATTGAGCTATCCAGGTCGACAACCCGGTCAGCATTACTCACTCAGACAACCTTTAGGCAGAAACATATGATGATTTTCTTATAAAAATTTGATATGATCTTTAAATATGATTTTCTTCCACAGTTGATTGTGTGATTTTAATAAAAAAAAAAATTGTATTTCTTAAAGTTGTTTATAAAATAAATGCATCCATTGTATCTTACAAATCTGCAATTTACAGGATAAATTTTTAAGAAAAAGAGCTTCTTGCATTTCTTCCACTTGGAAGAAACCTATTTCTACCAGCCAGTTTGTTCTGCCTTGGAAGAAACTTGTCAACCCTGATCACGAGAATCTTTTTTTTTTTCTCTCTCTTTTTCTTTTTAATTTTTTCTCACACACATTTTTTAATACCAAGAGAAATTCACACATTCTTCTATGGCCAATTTATTAAAATTTTTAGTCCATAAACAGGTCATTCATAAAAATCAACAATCTTGAATTAAAAAATCTTTCACAAAAATCTACATATTTTAACAGACACTTCACATGAATAAATTTTCTTCTTCTTTGTGAATAAGAATATGCCGGTTACAACTCTTTTCATGTGAAGATTCTTCATGACATTTAGAACAAACATAGTATTTCTTTTTCTGTATGTTTCTGAAGATGTCCCCTTTTGAGCATATGAATGTAAATATGACTTTTTACATATTTTACATGAATATATTTTTTTCACATTTATGGATAAGGACATGCTTTTTTAAGTTGCTTTTCGTCAGAAATGCTTTCTGACATTCAGAACACTCATATGGTCTTTCTCCAGTGTGCGTTCGATAATGTGTTTTAAGATTTCCTGACTCAGAAAAGGATTTTTGACATATTTCACAAAAATAATTTTTTTCTCCCTTGTGGATAAGGATGTGACGATTTAAGCTTCTTTTGGTTGAAAATGCTTTCTGGCATTCAGAACAAACATATTGCTGTTCTTCAGAATGTATGTCAAGATGTTGTTTTAGAATATGTATTTTAAAAAATGATTTTTTACATATTTCACATGAATAATTTTCATCTTTATGGCAGATATGTCGACTAAAATCGCATTTCCTTGAAAATTTCCTCTGACATTCAGAGCACTCATATGGTTTTTCTCCTGTGTTCATTTGATGATCCATTTTTAAGATGCTGTAACTGAAAAAATAATTTTTCATATAATTCACACGAAAAATGTTTTGAAAAAAAATTAAAAAATCTTTCTTCCTGTTTAGATCTATATGCTCAATGATGAGTTTATAAACAACTTTATTTCAGAAATATTTTTAAACAAATTTCACAACTATAAGTTGTTCTCCCTTGTGAGTAAAGAGGTGTTTATTCAAGATGTATTTTCTTGAAAATGTTTTCTGGCATTTGAACAAACATATTCTCTTTCTATTATGAACATGGAGATGGCGAGTCAAACACCATTTTAATGATGAAGTTTTGTAACTCGCAGAACAGAAGAAGTACAAATAACAGAAATTCAGAAGTTCAAGCAGAAGTAAATAACAAAACGTGAGATGTGGTAAACTGATTGAGTACTGTATTATACAGTATAAAGCATTATACTTTAAAAGTCAATAGAACTGAATTTTGTAGAATTAATCCAGTGTTGATTATTATAGACACAATTCTTGTCAAAATAAACATGTGTTCATACATTAATGCATAATATTTATATAATCATACAACAGTTAAAATTTTGTGAATCAATTTCTTATTTTAAAAAAAAAAGTGCTTTGTGAAAAATCTATTTGTATGATTCCTTCCTATCACAAGAAATAAATGATTAAACATAATTTTACACACAGAGAAAAAGCTCTTATTTTGAAATTTTCTTTGATCAAAGCTACAAAATATCAATTATGTAGCACATTTAGTGGATCATATTATTATGCAAACATTAAGGATTGCTTTGTAAGAATTCTATAATATTCACAGCTTATTATTTTGCATTTCTCAACCATAAAATGTTCAGAAACATTTCTGAGAGTAACATACATATAACCTGGAAGAAAACAAAATTAAATTAATTAAAATGTAATTTCCCTCTTATTTTAATGAAAAGAGAAAATAAAATTATTATTACAAGATTATTTTTTTTTTATAAACACTAATACAGTAGAGAGCCATAAATCCGCCGAAGTCCGAAATCCACACAGCTTTTCAGATACAAACAATGAAATTTAAGTTACAAAACTGCATATCAGAATTTTTGTAAAAGATCTTGAATGCAGATTTTGTGCTTGCATTTTATGGTTATAATAATAAAAATATGAAAAACTACAAGAACCAAGTTACTGTTAAGGAAATTATCTGTAGTAAATTAATAAAAAGAAAATTACGATTATTATGATGATGATAAATCAATAAGGAAAATAATAAACTAATTTTTAAAAATGCTATCTGATGAAGGCATAGTTGTAAGGAAGCATTCAGTTAAATTCTCTGAAAAATAAATTTGTGTTACAAAATAAGAACTGATAACTATTTACAATAGACAAAAAAAAAAAAAAAAAAAAAAAAAAAAAAAAATCTCAGTGATGTATGTGTGCATGTTCAAGTGTAGCTTAAAACAAACTGCATGTGAACAGATTTTGTCTAAATTTGACGAATATATATATATTTTTTTATTTATTGTTTTCGTTATAAATATATTTTTTCTTTATGTTCAGTGTTATTCTTATGCACCTAATAATTTAATGTACAAGTGAAATTATGTTATTATTCACTGGTATATGTTTAGTTTGATTAATATTCTGCTTTTATTATTCAAATTGAAAATGATTTTTTATGGGCTCCAAAATCTGTCAAATCCTAAAATCCGCACAACCTCTGGTCCCGAGCTGTGCGGATTTTTGACTCTCTACTATACTTTAAAAGGGTACCTACTCAAATTTGTAAGAAAATTTTAAAGAATTATCCTGACTTCAAGTACTAAATTTCCAGATTATCAAAATTAAGAGATTATCTTCGATCCTTATGACAATATTTTGCTTAATTATAGAAGAAATACTTTCTATCAATCATAAATCTTGTTTTTTTTTTTTTTTTTTTTTTCCCTCCTATGCTATCTATGCCTACACATTTAACAATTAGTATTATAAGCATTACAATAATAAATTGTCTTAATTAAAAAAATATACAACCTTTAAATAAACTTCATGTCTTCTTTGGCCAAAACACTTTCACTGGGGTGCCCCAGCTTTTTCAATGGCAAACACAGTGCTTGAAGTCTCTTGAAACTGATGTTTTCCTTGGCTGCCACTACTCTTAAGTATTTGGTGCCACTGTCGATCCAGCCCTGCCCCATCGTTGCCAGTACATGAATTTAAAAAAACTTAAAATTTCCCTGGATTCTCTAAAAGCAGCATACTTGATTTTGATAATTCGCTATTTTTCTGATGTCATCAAATTTAATATTTATTTTTTTATTTTTATATTTTTATTTACCTGGGATAAAGCTGTAGTTATTTTACCAGTGGCAATATGACTATGTTCCTTAATTCTTGTTTTTATTTTACCAATATAACATAGTGAAGGTAATGAAAAATGTTATACTGGTAAAAAAAAAAAAAATAAATAAATAAATAAATAAAAACAAGAATTAAGGAACATAATCATGATATTGCAACTGGTAAAATAACTACAGCTTTATCCCAGGCAAATAAAAATGAAAAAATAAATATTAAATTTGATGATGTCAGAAAAATAGCGAATTATCAAAATCATAGGTATGCTGCTTTTAAAGAATCCATTGAAATTTTAAGTTTTCCTAATTTGTGTAAAGGCAACGATGGGGCAGGGCTGGATCGACAGTGGCGCCAAATGCTTAAGAGTAGTGACAGCCAAGGAAAACATCAGTTTCGAGAGACTTCAAGCACTGTGTTTGCCGTTGAAAAAGCTGGGTGAAAGTGTACCCAGTGAAAGTGTTTTGGCCAAAGAAAACATGAAGTTTATTTAAAGGTTGTATATTTTTAAAATTAAGTTTAGTGCTTCATGAAATGTGTTTTGAAAGTAATAAATTGTCTACTTGATAATCTAAAAACTCACGTTACTAGTGTACCACCAAAGTTTGTTTATCTTAAATGCTAACATGCAAATAACAAAACTAAAAAGTTTGTATAAAATTAGTCAGATATATAAAAAATCAATTTAACAGAAATTAAAATGTTCTTGAAAAAAAAAAAAAACTGCAACAAAAAGTAAGATATCAAGTCAGTGTAGTGGAATAACAATGAGATAAACATGGAAATTTAAAAGTACTAGACTTTATCTATGTATTAAT
Source organism: Salticus scenicus (assembly GCA_963930645.1). Lineage (NCBI taxonomy): Eukaryota > Metazoa > Arthropoda > Arachnida > Araneae > Salticidae > Salticus > Salticus scenicus. The sequence continues at coordinate 53,034,514 of OZ005658.1, read as the reverse complement.
AATATATATATATACATACATTTTTAAATCTCTATAACAGGGTTTCCACTACACAAGATTGCAAGAACCTTGCATGTTTTTTAATTTTCTTACATAAATTTTTTAACATTGAGGGAAATTCGCACACTATTTTGGTGCTAATTTATTAAAATTTTTGCTTCGAAAACAGGTCATTTATAAAAATCAGCAATCTTAAAATGAAAAACCTTTCACAAAAATCAGGAAATTTAAACAGATCCTTTACAAAAGTTGAATGATTACTAGGATGAGAAAAAATTACATATTTTGCTTCAGCTACAAAAATACATTATAATATTTCAAAAATGAAACTCCAAAAAAGCTAGAATTAGGTAAATAATTTTGTATTAACGCTATATACACACTGCCTCTGAGCTGCAAACTTTTATAATTTAGTCTACAACTACAGCATTGTTAGACCCATCTTTTTTTTTTTTTTTAAGTGTAAATGTTTTCTTATTATATTGTATTCATCAGGGTTGGGTTTTTGCCTGCAAAAAGTGGCAAAAATGGAAAAAAATTAGGAAAAGTGGAAAAATAAAATTAGAACAACACTGTTTCTTTCATTTTTCACACTTCACACTTTGCATCACCATGAAAAAATATTCTGAAGATTTTTTAATTTAAAAAGTAATTATAATTAATTAATAATAAATAATATATAACCAGGGTCTGACAAATTCCGGGTGCCAGAGTGACTATAAATCAGTGTCGCTACCCGAACAGGAGAATGAAATTCCCTGAATTTTCTAGGTTTTCCAGGTGTGTTCTGAGAAAATTCCAGTTTAACCATATAGTGAGTATTGGCTGTGTTGAGGACAAAATAATTACAGTATTACTTAAAAACTCAAAAAATATATACGACAAAATTTACATATAGTGATAGCATCTGTCGCTTATAAGCGAGATAAGAAATTTTTTTCATGAGCAGAAAGGAAGACTGGGGGTGTTTTAAAAAAATAGCAGAAACTAAGAAAAAAATAGAAAAATAATGCTACGTTAGCGGAAAAAAAAATGTTTTTTCTTAATCAATCATTGTGTAAAAATCCCTGACCTTTCCAGATTCTGGCTAAAATATTCAAATTCCCTGACTATTTCAGGTTTTCCAGGTTCTCCAAGTAGCATGGCAACCCTGATAAATATCCACTGGTGACCAGTTACTGCAGACTGACAAAAAAATTTCATGCATTTACAATATTTTTTATGCATATTTTTGCTTTTCCTTCTTGTCTTGGTATTAAAGATGACACTGTTGGTGTATTGAATGAGTAGTATGAGTTTAATGTTTTCTGAAAAAATTTAACAAGTATTTCTGTTTTTGAAAGATGTTTTTCCAAGAAAGATAAATTCCTATATTTGATAAATCTTCTTACTATTATATTGGTACTTTCGATGTCAACATTTTTGTGTTAAACAAGATTCTAGCATCATAAACACTATCTAAAGCAAACTATAATAACAGGAGACTTGGCGTTGGAATATTAAAACCCGAATAAACTACTACATCAGAAACGCCAAAGAAAAATATTGGAAATGCATACAGCTGTTTCGGTAGCCTAAAGCGTACCGTCTTCAGTGCAAAAAGGATTCTGAATCAGGAGAAGTGCTCATATATCAGGGATTAATCCAGCTTTATAAAAATGGTACCCCATTTGTGAATTTATAAAATAATTTGTGAAAACATCAAGTAAGTTTGTGAAAATTAATGATACTTCAGAACAATTAACTAAAATACGTAAAGCATTTTTTTTTTTTTTTTTTAAATACATTTAAAAAATAAAATGAGACAGTTGTAAAAATAAATATCTATATGGGCGAGTTAAGTTGTTTCTTATATGTAAGATAAGTAGGTGTTTACTTAGATATTTATCATTGTCTCCAGTAAATATTCAAATTGAGGGTATTTTTCTGTGTTCGATACAGTGAAGCTTATAAAATATTTTAGTGTGCAGTTATATTGCTGAGAATTGACTTTGTGAAGGTACCTCTTTGCTGAAAGTTGAATTTGTGAAGGTACCTCATTGCTAAAAATTGACTTTGTGAAAGTGCCTCAGTGCGGCACTAAATTTGTTCTGGATTAACCTCTGTATATATAGGAGAGGGGCCGGATTTAGTTCAACCAATAGGATTACGGGAAAGGTGAGGAGAGTGACCAATAGAAATTTAGGAAAGTTAGCTGTGTAAACAGTAGAAAAATTAAGAAAATGTGGACTGAATATAAAATTTCCAACAGTCAGACAAATAGGGAAAAGAGAAATCACAATTTACAAGGTTTTTAAAAAATTTATATATATGAAAAGCTTCAAAGAAATCGAGTTCATGAATGGATTTAGGTCTGTAAATTATTTTAGCTGAATTAAATTTAAAATTATGATTTTCCTCCCAGCAATGTTTAGAAATAGCCGATTTATTGGTTTCTTGTTTGCGGACGTAATTCATATGTTCTTTTAGACGAAATTTAAGACAGCGTTTAGTTTGGCCAATATATGATAAACCACACTGATAGGAAATACTATAAATACCCCAAGAATTATGCAATTTTAGCTGAATTAAATTTAAAATTATGATTTTCCTTCCAGCAATGTTTAGAAATAGCCGATTTATTGGTTTCTTGTTTGCGGACGTAATTCATATGTTATTTTAGACGAAATTTAAGACTGCATTTAGTTTGGCCAATATATGATAAACCACACTGACAGGAAATACTATAAATACCCCAATAATAGAAAATAATGGCTCCCTTCCATTTCTTGATACCCTCGTCTTTCGCACTGTAAATGGATTTTCAACCACCGTCTCTCAAAAAAATTTTGCTGTCTTCCTTCCTCCCCATGCACGTTCATGTCACCCACCTAACCAAAAAATGGCTGCTTTCTATACTTTTGTAAACCATGCACTTAATATTTGTTCAAATCCTATTTTATTAAAATCTGAAATTAAATACCTGAAAGCCATTGCAATTGACAGAGGTTATGACCCTTCCATTATAGACAAAGCTATCCAAAAATTACAACTCCCTCGTATTTCGTCTACTAAATCAGTCTCTTCTAATATCAGTATTGTCTTACCCTATTTTCCTAAATCCAGTCAAACCATAGCTAAAATTCTCAAACAATATGATTTTAAAATAATATTTTCGCCTTCCAATAAACTCACCTTTTCTCAGTTAAAAGATCCCATTGATATGCATAATTCTTGGGGTATTTATAGTATTTCCTGTCAGTGTGGTTTATCATATATTGGCCAAACTAAACGCAGTCTTAAATTTCGTCTAAAAGAACATATGAATTACGTCTGCAAACAAGAAACCAATAAATCGGCTATTTCTAAACATTGCTGGGAGGAAAATCATAATTTTAAATTTAATTCAGCTAAAATAATTTGCAGACCTAAATCCATTCATGAACTCGATTTCTTTGAAGCTCTTCATATTTATAAAATTTTTAAAAACCTTGTAAATTGTGATTTCGCTATTCCCTATTTGTCTGACTGTAGGATATTTTATATTCAGTCCACATTTTCTTAATTTTTCTACTGTTTACACAGCTAACTTTCCTAAATTCCTATTGGCCACTCTCCTCACCTTTCCCGTAATCCTATTGGTTGAACTAAATCCGGCCCCTCTCCTATATATACAAGCAGTTCTCCTGATTCAGAATCCTCTGTGCACTGAAGACGGTACGCTTTAGGCTACCGAAACAGCTGTATGCATTTCTAATATTTTTTTTTGGCGTTTCTGACATAGTAGTTTATTAAAACCCGTATAGTATGATGTTTATCAAATGGATCGTCTTTAAAGGAATTCTGTCCTGAAAAATTAATAGACAAATAGTATTTTAAAGCCAAAACTTAAACACCCTTAATGTATTTGATGATTATATTAAAAGTAAAAATATTTATTTCTGTAGATTTTTTTTTTTTTTTTCCTTTTTATCTTTATAAATAAAAAAAGTTATTTTCTTAAAATTTTGCTTAGTTAACATTTGTAACCGAATAGTTCATTTATTCAATGTAAAGTAATATATGAATGACCTGCATTAATTATACAATTGTGAAATATTATCTCTAAAGTCTCTAAGTTTCACTATGAGTATTGTCATAGAAATAATTCGCTATTTCTGGCTCCCAAGATATTGAAACTTTGTCAGTCCCTGAACATAACCATAAAAATAAAACTACAGAATTATATTTTTATTTTATTGAAGTAAAAATCTTAAGAAAGACATATTCAGAGCAGAGTTAGAAATAAGCAGTCATCAGTCGCATTTTGCGACCAGTTTTTTCATTTTAACGCCTAGAATTCCAATGATAGGTGCCATATTTGACGCCTGATTTTTTTTCCTCATCATACCTAATAATTTTCCCAATCCCATCAGGCTGTAAACAAGTCTATTTCAGTCAACTGAACCTAATAAAAACAGATTTAAGAAATCATATCTCTATGAAAGTAGTTGATGATTTGTTAATGATTAAATTAAACAGCCCTAAATTGGAAGATTTCTACCCAGAAAATGCTATTAAATTGTGGTAGAATGATGCATCTTATGGGTGAAGAATGAATTTGCGATTTTAAATATGTACATTTAATATTGTCAATGTAATTACATTCATTACATAAATATGTTTTATATAATCTTGCATGTATTATTTACAAGTTGATGCTTTATTATTACTTTTTTTTTTTAAATATACATATTTAATTATAGATGGCACCTAGATTTTTCATTTTGATGCCCAAAAAATTTAATCCAGGCATCATTTTGACGCATAGTTTCAAAATTCTTATTTCTAACACAGATTTAGAGAGAGAGTTTACTTGCAATTTACATTTCAATTCCGAAAAATGCAGGATCAGTGACTGACTAGCAAATTTTAGAACAGCTGAGTCAATAATTGACTCGATATTTGACTTTTCCCTCACTATAAACAAAACTATGTAATATATTCGAAAACACAAATATTCTAGTAATTAATTATTGAAAAATATTTTGTAGAAAGAAAATTTAAATATTTTTAAAAATGAAAAAAAAAAATTAAAAATTGTTAAAAATTTCCTTTTAAAGAAATTTTATAATGCATTATTTAAGGATTTACAAAAGAATCAATTGATCAACAGTGTCTATGATTTTAATTTGTTAAAAATATGATTTAAGCATTAAAATCGTGTAATAAAAATCCTTGAAATAACGGCAAAAATTGTGGCAAAAACTATTTTTGCGGGGACGGTTTTTTACACTCTGGCAAAAATTGAACAACCCTAGTATTTATATTGAGAAAAATACTCCTAAATATAAATTGGTGTGAAATAAAGGCTGGGTTAAAAACGATCCAGAATAAATTATAAAAATTGGCAATTCTGTAATTCTGAGATCAGCTGTGAAAAGAATTAAGCTATTAAACGTGATTAAACTCAAACTACACTGGTGAGCTGTAAGATTAAAAGTTATTAGCAATTTACATTAATGCAGAATTTTTTGTAAAACACTTTTCTGTTCCTGCATTTTTTTAGAAATCTCACTTTGTTTTTCTTACCCAGTTTTTACTTCTGATGACAACCCTAAAACACAATTTTCAAAAATTTATTATCCTTTTTCTTACTTTACTTTTACTATCCTTTTATTTCAATTCCTTTTTAATTTATTTTTTCTTCTATTATATTTTTTTCCCTATGTTTTTTCAAATCTTGTTCAATTTTTAATTCGAATACTTAACTACCAAAAGGTTGTTTAATAGGGTATGTGGCTTAAGGCTGATTAACTGGTTCCTAAGCCTACAGGTGAAGTGACCTCCGTAGAGATCTTTCTAAAGGGTCTTAATCCATATTCACGCAACTTTCAGAGAAAACCATGGAAAACTGAATGGCCAGGTCGAAAGTGTGACATGGGATCAAAATCGGCACTTCTAATCTACCAGCTTTGAACGCAGAACCACTTGGCCACTGGTGGGGGGCTCAACTACAAAAATAAGAGAAGTATATATTGTTAGTCGGTCAAAAATTTTGATTTCAAGTAATCACTTGTTTTACATGTTTTAAGAACTCCTGAGTTTAAAAAGTGTTTTTGGAAATTGGTAAGTGGGACTGAATATCTATTAGGACTTCAAAAGAGCTTTGATGCTTTTATTGAAAATTGTGAAATTAATATTTTAACACAATGTTATACAATTTAAAAGTTTATCAAATAACTATAGGGGTAAACCTACTTAACATGCAAAAACCCTGAAAACTACTATTTGAAAGCAGAATGAATGGTTGGGAAAGACTTATTAATGCTATATGAATACAGCTGCGGCGGTGCTGCTTATGCGCTATAGCACATAAATTATACGAAAGATCAGAGGCAAGACGAGAAATATTTATTGTGGCGGATCCCAGGTCCCAGGGAACACATAATTTTCATTCTTGAAAAAAAAAAAATTCACACTTGAAGAAAGAAAAAAAGCAAATTTTAAAGCATATAATATCATGTTTAAAACTGATATTTTCCTTATATTTTTAAAGCATAACTGCTCTGGAAAAGAAAAAAAATCCTATAAAACTCCACTTTACCGTAAAGGAAAAAAGAACCAATCCCATACGATAAACACAAACAAGCAGCCAAGGTGAAATCAAAAACAAAGTTCCAACTTCGAGATGAGAAAAAAAAGTTCTGATGTGAAAAAATTATCAGTAAAAAGTGTACGATACACCGAATCGCATCACAGTGGCGGATTTAAGGGGGGGGGAGGGGGGGCTAGGGGGCAGAAGCCCCCCCCCCCCAAAAAAAAACACTGTCATTCAGAATTGAATTTTGCAATTGTAAATTTTTTATTGGTCTAGAATAACACTTTGAAAAATCTTAGCCCCCCCCCCCAAAAAACTCAAGTTCTGGATCCGCCACTGTCGCATCACTGCATAATGAATTGTGAATGGGTGTCCTGTATATCAAAGCTTAGCTGAAATATGAAATTTGAAAAATGGCTGCAAAACCATTCTTTTAAAAAATCAAGAACATTCCTATCCAATTCTAATATGATATACCAATCCAATCAGGGTTAGAAATAAGCGGTCGTTAGTCGCATTTTGCAACCAGTTTTTTCATTTTGACGCCTAGAATTCCAATCACAAGTGCCATATTTGATGCCTGGATTTTTTCCTCTTCCTCATCATACCTAATAAATTTCCCAATCCCATCAGACTGTAAACAAGTCTATTTCAGTCAATTGAACCTAATAAAAACTGATTTAAGAAATCATATCTCTATGAAAGTAGTTGATGATTTGTTAATGATTAAATTAAAAAGCCCTAAATTTGAAGATTTCTGCCCGGAAATTGCTATTAAATTGTGGTGGAATGATGTATCTTCTGGGCGAAGAATAAATTTGCGATTTTAAATGTGTACTTTTAATATTGTCAATATAATTACATTCATTACATAAATATTTTTTATAAAATCTTGCATAAATTATTTATAAATTAATGCTTTATTATTATTATTAATAATAATATACATATTTAATTACAGATGGCACCTAGATTTTTCATTTTGATGCCCAAAAAATTTAATCCAGGTGCCATTTTGAAGTCTAGTTTCAAAGTTCTTATTTCTAACACTGAATCCAATACGATAAACACACACAAGTGGCCGGCATTAAAAACAAACACAAAGTTCTGAAATGCAAAAACGAAGTAAAGTTACCAGTAAAACTGCCGATACATCGAATCACATCATCCTGCTGCATTCTAAATTTGTTGAAACAAAACAACAACAAAGGAAATGGATGAACGAATATGATTACATGAACATGACATTATGTCTGTATTAAGATTCAAGAAACTGTATTATTAAGAAAACCTACGTATTAAAAAAATTAAAATTTTTACTAATGTCCAAATGTTATTAAATTATTATAGTAATTTCTTTTACAGATAAGTGAGTAAACTTCTTTTACTTTTTTCTCTAATGCAATAAGTTATCAGTGCAGTTTATTCATAAGTTATTTTGTAGTTAAAGGAGGGTGGGGGACTGGGGATAGTTTTTGGGTTTTTAAGGGTGGTCTAATCCTCTCATTATGAAAATAATTCATTTTATTTAGGTTTAGCAGTCATATGAAATTGATATTTTAGTCTTATTTTATAAATTTAACTAAAAAAAAAAATAATAATAATAATAATTAAATTTCAGAATGGAAAATGAAACAAATACCTGGATTCAAGTGAATTATTTGAATATATACAATCACCTCTGTTTTTAAATTTTCTTTTTGTAGTTGTTAGATTAATATTAACAGTTTATTTAATCTATTAATTTACTTTTGTAAAATATGTATTTATTTTCATTGCTAATTTTATATAAAAGTTAATATTACAGGGTAACTACAGAAATTCAGAAAAAATGTTCCCTGATTTTTCCATGACTAATTTTGACAAATTTTCATTACCTATTATAGTCGAATTACTTTTAACATGAACACGTTTCCACAATCCCCGTCAAAATGAAGATTACTTTAGTTATATGAAGTTACTGATAGCATGAACAAATTTTTTATCCCCCTTGAGATTCCTGTTAACAAGGTTCAACTGCATATAATTACATAATTTTCTGTAAATTACACTCTTGTGTTCTTGTGTAACATGCTTGCTAAACCACTGTAATTCAAAAAACTATACTGATTGGCAAAAATATCTCAATCTTTTTATTTTTTTTCTTTATTCACTTACAAAAAGGAAAATAAGATGAAAAATTCAAAATTTTGGAGAAATTAATAAAATTATAAATCATTTTAATTATGCAGCACATTAACATCAAGATATAAAATTATTCTTCAAGTTTTTGCACTAAAAATATTCAATTATTATAACTTTTTTTTTTTTTTTTATGTTAATTTGGTAAGACTAAACCAGAAAGCAACCAACCCTATGCAATCATAGTTAAGATAACATCTGTTTGGTGATCTTTCCGTCATACTTGCAGGGCAAAAATGAAAATTTTCATGATATTTTGTTGTTTACAAAATTTCCTGATATTTCCAGATTGATAAAATACCCTGATTTTTCCCATGATTTCCCTGATTGTTGCCACCCTGTATTATTTTAGGAAATGTATAATTATATATTTAACTCAAATGTTTTCTATAACAATTTTTAACTGAAATTTAAATAGTAAGAAGGTATTATTTCTGGATGTTTTGATTTCCGTCTCTTTTAGGGTAAAAAAAAAAAAAAAAAAAAAAAAAAAGATAAAGAAAACTATAAAAGAACATACTAAATTCTATTTTTGCAAAGACAATTTTTACCAGGTACTTTTCACTATGGCAAAAACTTACCAATCTTGATGGTTCGTAAAATGCATTTTACAGTCGGTACAGTTACATACATTTATATTCTTTGTCCAATATAAACAAAATATACTGCATGGGACATATTTTTTTGTTTATTAAATTATTAACATGAACAAGTTATTTAACTTTTATTCATTTACATTTTGTAAAATTTGTATTTATTTTCATTTCTAATTTTATTATAAAAATTAATATTATTTCAGAAAATGCATAATTATACACTTAACTCAAATATTTTCTATAACATTGATTTCTTCTTACTTTTTTAACAGAAATTTAAATATTAAAGGTCTTTTTGTTATTTCTTTCTTTCTTTTTTTTTTCAGATGTTTTGATTTTCTTCTCTTCTGGGTTAAAAAAAAAAAAAAGAAAGAAAGAAAGAAGACTAAATGGATATAACAAAATCCTATTTTTCTACTTTAGTCGGCAAAAACCAATATTTGCAAGGACGGTTTTTAACCTGGTACTTACCAACCCTGATGGTAAGTAAAATGTATTTTAAATCTATTCGGTTGCGTAGATTTATATTGTTTGCCCAATGTAAACAAAATGTACCGCACAGGACTATAAAAATTAACTATATGATGTAAGGGAAAATCAGAATGACAAACTTATTATTACATATAAATAACAGTTATTATTACTTATAGCATGTATTGTTATTTGCCATTTTGGAACTCTTCTATATTCAATAGAAGAAAGCATTTTATTGGTAAAAATGTGTACACATTCAAATATTTAGTTGCTTAAAAATTTTTGTATCCGTCAGTTTGACAGGATACAGTATACTGGCTATAAACTATTTAAATTAAGCATGATATGATCAGTTTTATACATTAGTTTCAATTTATTAAATCACAATCACATTGATTATTTAATTGTATAAAATTCTACTTACGCGTTACGTATTTTCAGTAACACAGGAATAATTCCTCGGTAAACTCAAACATTAATTTGGCCGGAAGAAAAATTTCAATTTTCCTGAGTAAGCGGTAAACCACATGAAAATATTAAAAAGAATCCAATTTAAAGTGCTAATAATCATGTGAATGTCGCAAAATTTGATAATACTCACTAAAAATACCTACATAACAAAAAATAAACATGAGCATCACCATTTTGAAATTCCTGGTTGGTTGGAAGATGCCTCGTTTTGTGAATTGTGACACATACGTAGAGCCATAGGGTGACCAAACGTCTCAGATATGTGAGGCCGGCCAATACCTTCTAATCAAGGCCTACAGACCGCAAAATCGGAAGTTGTGTGACGTATGAGCATTTGGGCCAGTTATTTCACGTAATGCGAATGCGAGCGTGGAATTCGAATATTTTCTTATTAAAAATTTTAAATCGTTGATGTCGTTTACCGTGTTTCTGATAATTTTCCTTAAGGCTAAAGAACCCGAGAGATTTTTAAATCAATGAATCGAGTTTACAACCGAAAGTAAGTGTTAAATACTTTATTTTATTGTAAGCTTTGTTAGAATTGCAAATTGGTAGAATTCTTTATTTGGCTTTTGGTTCATTTATACGTTTTGAGATTTCTTTAAACCCTTTTTAGGAGATGTCTGACTATGTATAATCAAATTTTTATGTTTTGAGTGCTGTGTCTCGTAAAATAATGAACCGAATTGTGCAAAAGTTTATATTTGGATGCACTTTGTTATAAATTGGTTCTGAATAGCTTTTGGTACATATCGCCCAACAAATGGCGCTGCTGTGCTGCAATTTCCCACAATTAAGGAAAGATTATACCTTAGCTTCTATTGTGTTTAGCTTTCCCTAACTTGATGTGCAAGTAGTCGATTGTGAAAGACTATGTTTATTCAACTTAGGTGCATATCGGTCAACAGGTAATGCTAGTATGTTGCAATTTTCCCCTTTTAAGAAAACGCCATGATATATTTGATATATATTTGAAAATGCTGATATATTGAGCTTCTATGATATATAAAAGCACTAAACTTGATATGTGCAACAGCCATTATAAACTGTTATACTGATTTAATTTGGACGCATATCGGCCGACCGATGTCGTTAGCATGATGTAAATTTCTCTATTTATAGACGAGCCATATCTCAGCTTCTATGATATGTATGTGCATTGAATTTTATATGTAAGATGTGTTATGAAAAACTATGCCGAATAAATTTGGATGTACATGAGATGACGTGCGGTGCTACTGTTCCTTTTTGTAAATTTCCAGATAGTTATATCTCAGCATCTATTGGTTAAATTAGTTTGTAAAACATTTATTGTGAGAAGCTGTATTGATTAAATTTTTGTGCATTGTATCAGATAAATGGCGCTTTTATATTAAATGATATAGAAGAAAATTTTGTAATGGCTACAGCATATTAATTTCAAATATAATGGATGAAATATATGTTAGTAACTTGCGACTGGTAATTATGAACGATTTACTTATAAATTGTCAAATATAGTTCCCCAGAAAAATTTTAAAATTCATTTTACTCTACTTTTGTGTAAATTGTATGGTTAATACCTAACATTTTTTTTATCGACAATAGTATTAAGATACAATAAAGGCATATATTTTATCATTAATGGTATAACTTAAATATTTCCAATTTAACAATAAAACATTTTACGATTTACCCCAAGCATCCCCAAAAAGTACCTAATGCACTCTGTTTTGGGACAGAAATTTTTATAAATAAAATTTAAATAATTTTCTTCTGCAAATATCATGAAGAAAGTGAAATTTAATATGCTAAAATAAGGTTTTGTATGGAATATAATATGGTTAACTTTCAGATTTACAGAGCTACATTAAAATTTTCACATACATTAAGGGCTGTAATCAGAATCTAAGGACTACATTTTCTTTTGCATTAAGCATTTTTAACACTTTCTAACAACATTTAAGAGTGATTATGATTTCAATTAGTCTACATGTATGCCTTACAGTCCTCCTGTCTGTCCATTGTGTGGTAAAGTCGGCAAAGAACATTAAAAGTTATATGATACAAGTACATAGTTGGAAAATATCAATATTTAAAGCGTCACATGATTTTCCACCCTTGTTTAAATACAAATAGTGTTAATTACATAAACAGTTAAATACAACGTATATGTAAAAAGTTTTAGAAATAGTTCTCTTTTTTCAGACTTAATTTTGGACAGTTTAATCCTTTATATACTGCATAATGAACAGATAAAAAATGCATTTGAAATATATATTTTTTAATTACTTAAGAATATATATTAAAGATATACATTCAGTGAAAATTATGCAATCACTTTATCATACTAATTAATGGGGATTTTGGGAAGTGATACTTTGGTCAACCACTGGTACACAGAGCTCAAAATGTATGTCTGGATCTTAAAAAAGTGTAAAAAAGTATATTTACTTTTTATGTTCCGTATATTTTTCTAAGACTGGTGGGAGATTCTTGAGGTAATATAGAAATTAATTCTAACACATGGGAATATTGTGAAAAATACCAAGCAAAATACTCTATAAAATCCTTTCCGGAACAAAACCGGCTAATGTTGTATTTAGTGCCATGTAGTGAGATTAAAGTGACGAACATATGTTATATTCTTATAAATATCTCTTATGTATCTTCCATAAATTCAATTTTATACGATTTTTTTTAACTAATGGTCCTTTAAAGTACTGCCAGTTGATAAATGGTTAAGCAAGTTTTTGACACATGTCCTGGTTCAAAAAACTAATTCTGTTATGTTCTTTCCCCTAGTAGGTATCTTTCTAATATATTTTAGACAGCTTAAACAGGTTTGTTTATGCTGTCCTCTGGGTTCATACTCAAATATGGAGGAAAAAATTCCCTGAGTTTTCCATACAATTTTCAAGAAAATATTAGCAATATATTACAAGAAACTCTTCTAGAGAGGAGAAAATGCTTCTACTTCCATTGTAGGATGCCATATTACTGCCGAGTGCCGATCATGATAGAAATTCATGTAGAAATCATTGCTTACATGTGTATTTTCATAATATTTAATCATTTGAATCTTGATATGAAGCTAAACAAGAAAAATATATTAGGAGAGAAAGGAAATATTAATTTCCCAGGTTTTATAAACAACCCTGAATTTTAATGAAAAATTTTATTTATTATTTTTTTTCTTTTAACAAAATTCAAATTTCCTGTGTGTTTCAGGTTTTTCCTGATGTGTATAAACCCTGGTCATGTTCAGACATGTCTAAAATAACCTGTGATTTAAAACCTCTTTCACAATTACAAGGTTTACTTCTATATAAATATAGTAAAGCATACGTTGAAATTATGCTTTATACAGGCCTAGGAGTGGTAAAAGACTCTTGAAAGAGAGAGAAAAGAGACTAAAATGTTTAAAAATGAGACTGAGACAAAAAGAAAAAAAAAAAATCCCTTATAGATGTTTATTATGAACAAAGATATGAAAATAATATATATGCTGTTTTTTTTAAATATATTTAAAATGAAAAAAGAATGTGTACAAAATAGAATCTCGGTTTGCATCATATATTAGAAAAATTATCTCTGTAAAAAAAAAAATTATAGCAATACCAGAATTACAAGCATTTGCTTCTAATTTAAATGTGTCACAGATGCAGTTTGTATTCGAAAGTGCAGTTCCCTAGGATCCAATGCCTAATGACATGGTTTCATTATTCTCCCCAAAAGTAAGTCCTTGTATTAATAATAATATAAACTCTTACCTAAACCAAAAGTAAGTTTATATATATATATATTTGATAGAAGAAATAAAAACATATATTTAATATAAGAATTGTAAACTATTTGAAACAAGGGCAATACCTAAACAAATAAAACTGAAATAATAATAGGGAGAGAGATTTCGAAAAAATAAAAGTAAAAACTGAATTAGTAATTGACTGGGTAATAATGTACAGTCGGGGAAAAAAAAAAAACGCAACACCCGCTGTAATTTCGTTATTAATTGACGCAGAAACATCTAATACACATCATTCAACAGGAAATTCAAAGCACTTTCTGAATATGCCGTCAAATTTTGAAATAGGGGTCATCAACATACTGAAATGAGCGCCAACTTTGATTTTTTCAATAGCAACACCCAATTTTGACTTCATTTTCGAATTTCTGAGAGTCTGGCAGTGCGGAAAAGTATATTGTTTGTATACTTTATCTTTAGTATTTATAGAGTTATAATGAAAAATGTGTTAGGGGGTTATCTATAAATGTAGAAAAATAAAATTAAGATCCTATAAGAAATATAGAAAATTTTAATGTTTCACACCGGAAATCTTTCAGGAAAAAAAATATATTTATATTAATAAAACGTTGCCCCGTTTTCAGTTCCTTAATTATCCTGAATTCAATAATCAATTTTTTAGATTTATATATACTTCAGTACTTTTTTAGATAATTTTACGTCTATTTAAATACATTACACTTGCGATTACTCCATACAGTACTCTGTGAAAAACGCGCAATATTTTTCAAGTAAAAGTGTCTATTATGGCTGTACTGATCACCAATAAGGCTTAAATTTTCTTTCATAGGTGTAACATAATATACGAAATGAAATAATATATATATATATATATATGTGTGTGTGTGTGTACACAACAACGCATAAACTAAATCTTTTCAGATAAATTATTGTAAGTGTTCATGAAGTAAATATTAAACAATTTTAATCGCACTTACCAGTTTTGGATCAGTTGAAATCTGTGGAACGATTCGTTTTATAATTTCTATGAAAATATAATTTCTTAATTAACCCTTTCGCAACCGCTTATGTAGATTCACGCCATTTGAAAATCTGTAACTCTGTTAGTGGGCGTTCCTTTCGTAATTTGTGTGTTACATATTTCTTAAGTGTGTACCCAGTGTTCATATTTTTGCAATAAAATATACTATGGATAGAAATGTATTGATTAGAAAGAATATACTAATTATAATGTATATCCATTTGTAATATAATTGTGAATACAGAAAATTTGTTCTGAAATATTTTATTTTGAGAGTATAACGCCCGTAGGCGGGTCTTACTGCCAAAAAGATAAAATCCTGCAGTCTCAAAAAGTGTTAAAATATATTTATAAAAGGTAAAGTATGTTTTTAAAAATGTATAAAGTTAAAATGTATTAATAAAATTTTAAAGAATAAAGTGTCCTTAAAATAATAATCGTCCCCCTACAAAATAAATAAATAAGTAAATAAATAAAATAAAATAAAGCAATATATGAAGCAAATGAATAAGCCTTTTTTAACTATGACGGTAGTTAAGAAACGATTTTACAGGTCTGTCTTGCATTCCAATTCCATTCGTTTTTTATATTTGACAATTTCACATTAAACCCATTTTTCTATTTAAAACAGTAAACCCCGCCTATTTAGTTAATTTTTTTCTTCTAGTGTTTGTTTAAAAGATTCAAAATTAATCACCAATTAATCGATGAAGTAAATACCACTTGTGCATATTTTTGTCAACATAAAATATGGGGTTTAACACGAATACTCAGTGTCACATTTACTTTTCTTTAATGTATTGTTTTGTTTTGAAGAACGATGAAGGCGGGGCTTGTCTTCTTTAGAAAACAGGAATTCTTGATGCTAGCACTAATGTCTAAAAATCATCATTTTTGTTTCATTTCTTTGCGTTTGACGCTGCTGTTATATAATTTGACCCGTAAATAAAAAATAAAAGTATTTTGTTTAATTTTCTTTGTTATTTTTTAAGATTTGATTCATTATCTCATGCAAAACTATATAAGAGACGGCCCCCTAAACCACTCCAAAAGAAAGATTTATTTATATCTCGAAAACTAATAACTGGAATGAGCTGCAAATTTGCACACCCATATTTTTCAGCATTAGGATTCATTTTATGTAAAAATTAATATAGGTCATAATTCATAATTTTTATGAATATGAATTTATTAATATTTTTCAAAATTAAAAATATTTTCCAGAATCAAAAGTAATGATGGATTATGCTTAGGTTTCTTCACTGTATCTCGTAAAAAAAAAAAAATTATATCGATCAAGTTATTTTTTATGAAGATATTAATAAAAGTTTGAAATATGAATTTAACATTAGCACCTTCAAACTTTGAACGCTTATAACTCTGTGAAAAAATGAGTAAAATATACAACCAATATACTTTTTTGCGTTGTCGCGACCCCAGGAATTCAAATATAAAATAAAAATAGGGGATTACCATTGAAAAAATCAAAGTTGGTGCGCGTTTTAATATGTAGACGACCCCCAATTCAAAATTTCTGTTCATTTTCTGAAACTACTCACAATTCCCCGTCGAATGATACCTACTACATTTTTCTACATTGATTAGCAACGAAGTTACGTTGAGTGTTGCGTTTTTTTTTTTTTCCCCGACTTTACATAATAAATAATTAATAAAACAAAATTTCTATTTAGTCATTTAAAATTTTCATTAAGGGGAAATTTTGAAAAATAATCAAGAGACACTTCCTTCTTTTTAAAATATAAACATTCATCATGTAGGTTATTTACAAGAGAGTTCTGTATCATTTTAGTTCAATTAAAATAATCTGGTGTGTCACTCACACAACTTTCTCTTACTCTAAAAATTAATACTATAAATAGCGATTGGAGATTGTGGTATAAGATAACGATTACTATTATGCAAACCTATGTTAAAACAATTCAAATTAGGCTTCAGAACAGTTTTATTTGACAAATAATTCTATGTGGGGGGGAGGGG
This sequence comes from Salticus scenicus, assembly GCA_963930645.1. Lineage (NCBI taxonomy): Eukaryota > Metazoa > Arthropoda > Arachnida > Araneae > Salticidae > Salticus > Salticus scenicus. The sequence goes on along the minus strand of OZ005658.1, from coordinate 53,017,466 downwards.
GGGGGCACTGCTCCCCTCAACACCCCATTTCATTACTGTACCTACATTTACAAAAAATTATTCAAATTAGTTATTAAATTCAAAAGTTCATTTAAAATTATATGCACCATTCCTTGAAACTTATCAATCTTCATAAAACTTTTCTAGTAACAAGCATATTAACTTTAAAATACAGCATTTGGATCTCCTGAAATTATTTTTTTTTAATTTACTCTAACAGACACACAGATCAAATGTTATAAACTTGACTTTGGCATCCAGGAAGACTTACAATGTGTAAATATACAAAAAACAAAGTGATGAATATTTAGCTTAAGATATTATTTATCATATGGCTATGAGGAATTTCAATTCCTGTGCAGCTTTCGTGGACGTGGTAAAATACTATAGTTAAGCACTTCCACTAACAATAAAAAAGCATGTTATGGCTTAAATATTAGCAGCCCTGTATATCTTCTGAAAGTTATGTACACATCACATGGTGCACATAAATATAATCCTATATTAATAACACATGGTGCAAACTGAAATGCACTTTCATCAATTTTCAAGCATTGCTGCCCTATAATCTAGTTCTTTTGTGTAGCTCTGTAAATAAACAATGAATGATTTCTATACCATATTCTACATGAAATATGTTTTTATGCATATAAATATATATATTCGTTTAATTTGGTTTAGTACAGTCTATATATGTTAACTCTACTTACCTGCAATTTCTCTTATAGACATAATGTATTTGAATTCTCTTGGGTGCCCCTGTACAGGAACCATTTGCTTGACCAGAGTTTAGTGTAGCATCCATTTATGATATACATTTAAAATATCAAGTTTGGACTTTCTGCTATAATTTGTTTTTGAGATATGCTGATAACAGACAAATACACAGACCAACCGCTAAAAACATGATTTTTGGATCAAGGGGACCATATGTGTAAATATAACAAAAACTTGATTTCAATAATCTGACCCAAAAACAACACTTTCTTTACCTTATGGGTAAGAGAAAGTAAAAATTATTAAATTGGTTTTCTTCTCTAGTTTGAATCTGTTATAAAATATGTATAAGTGTGCAGATAATTTTGTAAAAATAGATGAGAATTAAACACCAGATGTTATCCACAATACACAACTTTTTCTTGAATCTAATTTTCACTTCTTTTATTCTATATTTTACATTTTAAGAGATAAAATCTGGCACACAATGATCTGAAAGTGAATTTTTGAAGAAAAATGGGTAAAGAAAAAATTTCAATGGAAAAAGCAAGAAAAAAAGCTAGAAAAGAGACAAATAGCTAAAAAAGCTAGTCACTCCTAGGCCTGTTTATAGAAATAAAGTTCAGATATTCTAAACATACCTTTTCTCCTATATTATATAGAAGACATATAGGTACAGAAGTACAGCATTTTTGAAAATTTTCTGACTCGCAGAACATTTATCAACAATTAATATTTTAAATTACATATTTTTCACTTTACATTAAGAGATATTTTTCACAAATATAAATTTCTTCTACATGTCTGTTCAAATATTGTTTCAAAAAATTTGTTTTCTGACATTCAGACTAATAATATAGTTTTTTTTTTTTTTTTTCAGTACATATTTAAAGATAATCTTTTATAAAATATTTCACACTGCAAATGATTTCAAACATATTTCACAAGCAATCAGTTTATCTCACTTATGGGTAAGGAGATGCCGGTTCAAATACCGTTTTGTTGGAAATGCTTTCTGACATTCAAGACAATTGTATGGCTTTTCTTCAGAATGTAATTTTTCATGTTCTTTTAGATTAGGTAAACGTAAAAATGATTTTAGACAAACTTCACAAGTATAAGGTCTTTCTCCAGTATGTGTCCGAAGATGAATATTAAATTTACATAATTTTACAAATGATTTTGGGCACATTTTACATTTATAGTGTCTTTCTTCCATATGGAGAAGGAGATGTTCCCTCAAACCCCGTTTTGTTGCAAATGCTTTCTGACACTCAGAACAATCATACGGTTTCTCTTCAGAATGTTGTTGACGATGTTCTTTTAAATTTTTCATCTTTATGAATGATTTTTGACAGAATTCACATGTATAAGGTTTTTCACCCGAATGTATTTTAAGATGTTGATTTAAGTATTGTATTCGTATAAATGATTTTTGACAAATTTCACAAACATAGGGCCTTTCGCCTGTATGTACTCGAAGATGAACCTTAAATTCTGTCATATGTACAAATGATTTTAAACAAATTTCACAATTATATGGTTTTTCTCGCTTATGGGTAAGGAGATGCTGGTTCAAATTCTGTTCTGTTGAAAATGTTCTCTGACATTCAGGACAAACATATTGCTTTTCTACTTTATGGATAAGTAGATGCTGGTTTAGAAAATGCTCACTTGAAAATGTCTCTTCACACTCAGAACAGTCATACAGTTTCTCCCTCTTGTGTAATTTAGAATGTACTTTGAGATATCGTAACTGTAGAAATGATTTTTGGCATATTTCACATGTATACAAATCTTCTCCCTTATGGATAAGGAGATGCCGATTCAAATTGAAATTACTTGAAAATTTTTTCTGGCATTCTGAACAAACATGTTGTCTTTCTTCTTTATGGATAACAAAATGCATATCTAAATATTGTTTTCTTGAAAATGACTTTTGACATTCCGGACAAACATAATTTCTCTCTGTAGCATATGTTAGAAGAGGTACATCCTCCACAAATGAATGGGAAGACATTTTGTATTTGAAAAGTTCTCACACTATTTTTAAGTAATGCAGTTCACACCATTCTTCATCACAATTAAAAATAATATATGGTTTATTTGTATATGTTTAACAATTTGTATAAATATTTATATTTGATATCATTTTGACATCTTGTAAGCTTAACAAAATAGTTTTGTGAAATATATTTGTATGATTGCTCTCTAGCTCAAAATATAAATGATTAGAAGTAATCATTCACAATAAATATTACAGTTATTCTCACGTGAGATTTTTGTTTGTTGCTTAAAATTTACTGAATATGTATTTTATATCACTATTTAGTAAATGGCATTATTATGTTGATATTCAACATCAATTTCTTTTCAAACTTGTAATATTTTGTCAGCTAGAATATTTTTTACTTGTAAGCTGTATATAAAACATTGAAATATTTGTAAGAGCAATTTTTATAAAACCTGTAAGAAAACGAAATAGCATTAATATATATGTAATATTATTTGTACATATAAAAAGAAAACAAAAATTGTTAAAGCTTCTTTTTCTTATATATATGATAGTTTACAATAAATTCGCCTTCAAAACACTGCTTTTTTGAAAGCTGTTCTAAAGTTTAAAATACAGTGTACAATTATTTTTCCCCGTTCTTAAATAAAGGCTGAAGTAAAGAAGTTTTCATTAATTCACAATCATTTTTCATGAAAGCAAAACCAGTTTTAATATTTTTAAGGAATTGTGAACTGAAGTCAAGATCGATCTATTAAGATTTTTTTTCTACAAAGTCCATTTCTTAAGAAAAAAAATAAAATTTTGTCAATAACCTGATAAGTTCATAAAAGCAGGGGTTAAGCTTTATTCGAATTCATTAAACAACTTACTAAAAATACAGGATATCCCATAAACCTTGTGGATAAATATGAACTACCAAATCAAAATCAAAATAGATTCCAAGTAGAGTTTAGATGTCAGTTCTATCACAAGTTCTGTTGTTCAAATCACATGACGACATCCTCATTCGTTATTCAATCATGCACTAAAAAACACACCATATAATGCCCTCAAATGTGCTCACTAAAATAGTGCAAATAAAACAGAAAACATTCAGAAAAGTGCTTCCCCCACAATCTGCTATCTCTAGCAAACTAGCTTGTTTCCGTAGTCCTACAATATGACAAGGGGAAGAAGACACCAACACCAGAAACCAGCCATCAATCAAAATAATTGCAGGTTTTAAATTAATAGCTCACATTAAAAATGTAAAAAATTAAATTACCTCACTTCATGCATTTTTTGAAGAATGTTATCAATATCTACACAAGGATGTGGTGGAAAGGTTTAAGGAGATGAATTGCTTATTATTGTCAAGTACTACACACTGAGTTATTTTATGGGGAAATTTGTAATAAAAATTTATTATTACTAATTTTTTTCTCAGTTTTTGCATTTGAAAAATTCACAACTTAAATACTAGATTACCAGAATTGAATTTTCAGATTTTTAATAATTCAGTTTGAAGCTGTAAAATGTGAAATATGAATTATAACATTTTATAGCTTCAAAATTATAACTGAATTATAAAAATTTTAAAAAACATATTTTAGGTAATGGGTAATTCTGATTACAAATTTCGCCATAGAATAAATATTTACCTGCTTGATATTCTAACAGAATTTATTCAATTCACAATGCATCTGCATTCTATACCATTCAGAATGAATTTCAATTGAAATGGATATTTACTTATTTTATATTAACCCCTTCTTGATTTGGAAAGAGATTTATAATACAGAAGACTTTAAAACTAGTATTTTGTTATGACATGTTCTAGATTAAAAGAAATAGAATGAATTCTAAAAGCTAAAAGTAACAGTTTGTACTTTTTTTTTTTTTTTTTTTTTTTTTTTTTTTTTTTATACAGTACAGTCTTCAAAATCTGGATTATTCCAAAATCCATAATGCATGAAAGCTAATTACAATCTTTTACACAGCATTGTTATCTTTGCTTTTCTATCTTGCCGATAGATGACAGCACCAAACAATTTTCACAAATAGTAAAAAGCATTCCAAAATCCGAAATGCATATAAGCTAATTTAAAGTGACCAGATGTTTTTTAGTGAAAAAAGTGGACAAATTGTGCAATGCCCTTTATTTTGCAAGAAAATAGAGGATGTTCCATTTTGAAAAAGAGGACATTTTAGAGGGGACAAAATTGAATGAAAATTATTATAAAAACTGAATGAAAAGTTACTTTACACCAATGGTGAATCTGTTAAGTAATGTTTTAAAGTTTCAATACATTTTTACCTCAAATGATGAATTTGGATCAGTACATCTTAATTTAAGTTAATGATATACAGATGTGAAAGGAAAAATTCCAGTCTTATAGGTGACAGTGGACAATATAGATTTTTTTTTTCTTATTAATTTTTACTAAACACAAGAACTTTCTTTTTTTACTGTTCATACAGCTAAACAAAAGTTGGTACATTTTTTATTAAAATCATAATCATAAAAGACAGGGTTGGCAGGTTTTTCACACATGACAGTTTTTGATGGTTTAAACCATGTCAAAAATTCAAAAACATGTATTTATAATTTAATTGTTATATAAAAAATTTAGTTAATAAAGATATTATGAAAAGCAAGTAGATTGATGTTCTTTGAAAAACACATTGTTATAACATTTTGATTAATATAAAACACAAAACTTTAGACTTTTAAAATTTCACTATGATTTACTGTTATGTTAATTCAAAATATGCTATGATACTTTCATCTTTCATGTATTACTGCCATTCAATTTACTCTAAAAATTGATGCAGTGGTGTACCAAAGGTGGGGTGGAGGGGGCGGTCTGCCCTGGGTCTCTGGTCTTCACAGGCCTCTGAAGAAAATTAATCTTATGTGTATATATCTGGTAAAGTTGTTGTGCCATTATTTTAACATGAAATATTTCTTGCATTTTCTCTTTAAGTTGAAGGCTTCTGTCTAAAGAGTCTGAATATACAAAGTGTTATCCTGAGAGTGACAACTCCAAAACGAAACTAGTATGTTCTGGCCATCACATGACTTTCTCCTATATTTTCCTATACAAATTCCCTCAGTAAAAATAATTTATTGAAATTATTATTTATTAAAATTATCTTCCATGATGAATGCAGATATTTTCTATCCTAGAGAAGTAACATAAAACTAAATATCAAATGCAAGTCAATTTTATTTCTCTCTCTGTCTTCTTAGTTTTTTTTTTTTTCCTAAAAAAAAAAAAAAAAAAAAGATAACTTAAATTATCACAGATCAATGTCTTTTCCGAATTATTTAACCAATCATTTTAAAGGCACTGATGAGCTCTTTCAAAAGATATCCATAATGAAAATTTACCTTTCGGGTGGGGGAGGTGATGTTCTTACACATCCAAAAGAATTTTGCAAGTTGAATATCCCTATTATAAACAATTATTTTTAAGTTCATAATGATTATTAAAAAATAATTCCTTTTATGTACATTTATTCAAAGTTTTGTCCTATACCACCACAGTCAAAATTCAGAAAAAGCGGGATGGAAATGCCACCTGTTGGAAGATTTCCACCAAACGTTGACAGACTCTAATTTATGTCAAGTTGCAACTACCTATCAAATTTGATGAAATTCTCTGCAGTAGTTACCGAGATACAGTTGCCACAAAATTTTGTCACAGACAGACATTTTCTAAAAATTGTTAAATTGTGTTTAAAACCTCTTGAAATGTGTAAATTCATTAAAAACCCAAGGTAAACATTTTTTACGAATTAATATTTTCTTCCATTGTATATAGAAGAAAGTATAAAACTCATTTATGCAAAGCCTGACTAAGGCGAGGCAAGCGAGACTAATACCCCTGGCTTTCTTGTTAGATTTGGCTCAAATTCAGGAAAAATGGACAAAATTTGGTATTGCAAGAAGTATTAGTCAATTCATAAAAATATGCAAAAACTATAAAGAAAAATAAATTATACAGTAATCTGGAGACAGCGTAAATTAAATATATTTTTAAGTCTGGCTTCTTTTTTGAGATATCAAACTGATCTGTAGAGCTTTAACTATCTGCAGTGTTCACTGCTATGCTGCACTGTTTACACTATTGGGAATATTATGTAGAGCAACTACAGGGTAATTAATTAAAAAATATATATTGATAAACACCTTACTTAGGCTTCATCATCTCTTGCAAGAAGCTTTTCGTGGGAGGATCCTCCCCCTTTTCAATTGCAAACTTGTTGGAGTGGGCCTTGGCTATTTATAGCTTCATCCTGTTCTTTCAGGAGGTAGCGGCACTGTGGATCTATCTTGGCGAATTCGTGATCATTTATGGTAACTTGATTTTTAATTATTTCAACACTTTCTCTATAAAACACGTACACATGGTTGTTATAATTGGCTATTTTTGTGACGCCATTAAATTTTATATCTATTTTGTTTTCATGATAGGTTCTAGGAAGGGCGATAGTATATCTGGCATATTTTATATCATTTTAATGTTCGTTACTTCGTTAACCGGACCTTATGCCTAGAATCCTAAGGTAGTCAACCAGCCTTACTTCTAAAACACCAAACATCCAATAGGTAGCGCTGTCATCCCATATATATTTTATTGTATTTATATATTTGCTTCAACATAAAAACTAAACTTCGCATAAATACGCACAGTGAGAATTATTTAAAATAGTAATAATCAATTATAAAAAAAAAATATATATATATATATTGTAAATGTAGATGTATCGCTATTCACTGGAGTGTGTGTGTGTGTGGGGGGGGGGGGGTCCTATGTAAATTTTTTATAATAGCGTTTCTGAAAAGAACCCATCAATACCTTTAAAACTAATGGTTGTACCATAAATCTAGAATAATTAAAAAGAAATTTATCAGGGTTTTTCTTCGTTTTTTAATAAATAAATAAATAAATAACTTAGGGAGAAAAATGTAGTTTTTAAAATATGAATGTGGTCTATTGGACACAAAATAAACTTTCTTTAGCCATTATTATACATCTTTGCAACGAAAATCATTTGCATTCATCATGAAAAGAAATTTTAATAAAAAAATATTTTAGTTAGTATCTAATTTACATTGTGCGTATTTGCATAGGATATCATTAAAGAATGTTTTGTGATGGCTACAACATACTATATATTTGGAATGTTTTTATTTCTGTATTTTATTCAAAAGATTTTTTTTTTCTCTTTTTACCTAATCATTTTGCAAAATTGTAATTTTTTTGTATAAAAATCGCTTAGCAGAGTTTTCATTGGAAAAATAAATAATAATTAAGAATAATAAATGCATAACTCTTATAATATATTTGTCAAAGAATATCTAATGAGGTAAATATTCTTTGGTATTTACAACCTAAAAAATGTTTTTTTTTTTTTTTTTTTTTTTTTTTTATGGGAAACAAACTATTGCCAAGAAAGCAATAAGTAGCGAAAAAAGTTAGCGCAACGAAATATCACTTGATACATGTTGGACACATTTTCTTCCGTAGAAAAGAATAGGCATTCTCCCTCTACTAGTATATCTGCTCGATGGTATCAACTGTCTTTTCTGCAATCTAGGCAAAATGTAGTCACACAAATGCGTAACCTACTGTTCTGCAGTGATTGCACAGGTTTTTCAGCTGGATACAGAAGAATGCTCTTGAAAAACAAATGGGCCAGAATGAAAGATGCGATTAAACCAACGAATAATCACATGAGGAGAATAAAGTGGAGTGGTCAGTTATTTATGAGGCATTATGATATTTTAAGTCTTCCAGATACAACTGTTTTGTGCATTGACATCACCATGCTGTGAAAAGTGGGCATCATCATTCTACATGACATTAAACATTCATTGTGATTTACATCTTGTTTGCATCAGCATCCATGAAACAATGTTTTGTTTTCAGTCTCTATCTGCTGATAATAACAAGCAAAATGCTGATAATATCTAGAAATGAACTGCAATTGAAATTTGGGGTTCCCAAGTCAAGGAAACCTGAACCGTGACTCAGTCGGCATATGTGTTAATCAGGCCCATATCAACTTATATTGCAGTCACCATGGCAGTACCACTGTGTTTTTTTATTTGTTTTGTCCTTTGTTGGAAAGGTACTTGTTTTAAATACTGTAATACAAATTAGTTTACAGTGCAGTTTATGTTGGGCATAGCATGTACGATTTTGTTATGTCAACATAAAACCTAAAAACGGTACTCTTTGTGGGGAGAAAATAAAGGTATTTGAAAGGTTAGATAAAGACAAATCCCTTCAAAAATTGCACATAAGTAGGAATGGGGAGTGGGCATAGGTATAGTTAAACAATGAAGAAAAAATAGAAGAGATTGGGGTTCTACTATACTAAATTAGTATCCCATTCAATGAAATAGAGCTTTCTCACAACTTGAGGGGAAACTTATGCAATAGAACAATTGTGATTCATCATTCTTGTAGAAAAGTTCAAAAACCAAAGTTCAATCAGGTAATGGTAATGATAGCATGCTACTGGCATTAAATGATGATGATAAATTCATTTTCAGCCAGGTGTTTTATTGCTAGCCTGATTTGCATAAAATGTCTCAGAATGACATATCAATACATTCTTTTGTCTACTATTTAATCCGATTTTAACTTATACACTATCTACCAATAAGTGTTTGGATACTTTCGAATTCAGACATTTTGTGAAATATCTAGAAAAATTCTTTAGCAATTATCTTGACACTTTAGGGGTATAAACAATATGTTATACCTCATATACTTCAGCAAAAGTTTTGCCCTAAAGAGGAAAAGGGGATCAATAAAAAAATTAAACAAAAATAAAGATGTTTTGGATAACCTTTTAAAAAGTAATGCTTGAAATGTGTTTTGGCTGCTTCTAATTACCGCTATTAAATTTTATGAGGTTACCCCATGTACTCATGGAGATATAAGTTTCTTTAAAATATTGCAAAACAATTTTCTACTTTTTTTTTTTATTAAAACACATAGGGTATTAGCTCCTGTGCAAAGTCATTTTTAAGAAACTTGGAATACTACATTCAGCACAACATACAACAATCAAAATGCAAAAATATTAAATATTTTATGAAATATAAGCATTTTTACTAAATATTTTTTAACTATGTATGCACAAGCTTTTCAAAAATTTCATTTTCATAAATTAATAGCCAAAAGTATTGAGCAAACTTATATGAAAATCACAAACAAATATCATGTAAATTCAAAAAGTTATGAGAGACAAAATAAACAGAATTTTAGTTTCTCTCAATATAAAAGCTAAACTATGAAGGGCTTTACTCTCATTTTTATTTTGATTCAGTCAATGCCCAAAGACAATGCAGTGTTCGCTGATTGTAAATAAATATTGATAAAACTTCCTATCATTTCCCTTTTTCTTTTAAAAGAGCTGAAATTCTGTTAATTCTATCTCTCATAACTTTTTGAATTTACATTACATTTGTCTGGGGTTTTCATATAAGTAGCTCAGTACTTATGGCTATGAAATTACACTAATAAATTTTTTTAAAAGCTTACACATATGTAGTTAAAAATTATTGAGTAGAAATGCTCATATTTTGTTTTGTAAGATATTTAACATTTTTCCATTCTAACTGCTATAAGTTTTGCTTAATGTAGTACACCAAGTTACCTAAAAATGGCTTTTCACCGGGACTAATATTCTATAATTAAAAAAGTAGTAACATTTTTTGCAATTTTTTAAAGCAACTATAAAATCTCTATGAATATATGCTTCATAAAAATTTTACAGATAATTAGAAGAAACTTCAGAATCACATGCTAGAGCCAAATCGAATTTCAAGCATTACTTTTTACAGGGTGACCCAAAACATTTAAATTTTTGTTTAATTTTTTACTGGTCCCCTTTTTCTCCTCAGAACACACTTTTACGGAAAGATATGAGGTATTACATGTTGTTTATACTCCCATAGTTTCATAATAAATCCTAAAGAATTTTCCTAGATATTTGATAAAACATCTAAATTCAAAAGTATCCAAATACTTATTCGTGGATAGTACAGAAAAGAAAATTAAATATCCCTCAGATCACATTCCTTTAAACAGACTTTTTTCCCCCAAGTTTTACTTTTTTAATTATGAATTTTTAAAGTTTTTTGAATTTATGATGCATCTGATACATGACAAGTTTAAGGTTTTTGTGGATACTAAGATGCTGGTTCAAATAGTCTTTTCTTGAAAATTCTTTCTCACATTCTGAACAAGAATGGAGTTTCTCACCCAGGTGTATTTGATAATTCCTTTTAGATGGTCCATATATTGAAATGACTTATGACAAATTTCACAAGAATAAGGTTTCCCTCCCTTATGGCAAATATGGTTGTTTATATTGCTTTTTGTTGTAAATGATTTTGGACATTCAGGACATCAAGGGTGATTGTGACTCAAAGGCAAAAACCCTGAAAATTAGTGTACTACCTATCAAAAAAAAAAAAACAAAACTCCAGAACATCAAATGATACTCACATTATTTACACTAGAAGCTCTCAATCTTTTTACAGTTTTTACACACATCATTTGGATGATAAATGAACAACCAATGAAAACAAAAGATAACTTTATAAAAATATGGAAATACAGATGGATTCGATCAAAAAACTTCAGGGGTAGCCCTTGAACACAAACACCCCTGGAACATTTATATGATTTCTCTCTAGTAAATGTTTGAACATATGCTTTAAGATGTGCTAACTCAGAAAAATCAGCTTTGGCATAGTTAACAAGTAAAATTTTTTTATTCATTATGGATACGGAGATGCTGGTTCAAACTGAGTTTTCTGACATTAATAACAGTTATGTAGTTTCTCTCCTGCATAACGATGTTCCTTTAGATGTTTTAAGTGTAAAAATGGTTTAAGACATTTCTTTCGAAAATGCCTGTTTTATTTTTTTATGGGTAAGGAAATGCTTCCTCAAAATGTTTTTCCTTGAAAATCCCTTTTGACATTCCGAACAAACATGTGTTTTTTCTTTTTTATGGGTGAGGAAATGCTGTCTCAAAATGCTTTTAGTTGAAAAAGCTTTCTGACATTCTGAACAAACATATGGTTTTTCTCCAGAATGTGTTCGCTGATGATCATTTAAGTGGTTTAGTTGCAGAAATGATTTTGGACAAATTTCACATTTATATGGTTTTTCTCCGGTATGGATAAAGAGATGCTTCTTCAAAGTGCTTTCAAGGGAAAATGCCCTCTGACATTCAGAACAAACATACAATTTTTCACCAGATGAATGTGTTTGCTGATGATCTTTTAAGGATTTTATATATAGAAATGACTTTGGACAAATTTCACACTTATGTGGTTTTTCTCCCTTATGCATTAAGAGATGCAGGTTCAAACTGCGTTCAGCTAAATATGCTTTCTGACATTCGGAACACACATATGGTTTCTCTCCTGTATGAACTCGAATATGATTTTTTAATTTGGCAATATCTTGATATGATTTTAAACAAATTTTGCAACTATGTTGTTTCTTTTCCTTATTGATAACAATATGCTCATTCAAGGTATATTCCATTGAATTCAAATTACATTTTAATGTATAAATTTTCAGTTTTGAAGGATGCCCGGGTAATTTCAATCTAGTACTCGTATGTCCTGGATGATGAGTAACCTCTACATATGATTCAGAAGACATTCTGTAGTAAATGAATTCTTTTTATAAATAGTGATACGATGAAGTCCACACTGTATTTTCCTAGATAGAAATTAACAGAATTAGTTTATGATTACTTTTGTCCAAGAATTATTATATATAAATATAATAGGATTACTGTTTTGTGAAATAAATAAAAGAGGTTTCATAATATATTTTTTTCTTTCTTTAACCCTTTAACGTTCACTACATATTTTCTTTTGAAAACAACTAAAAAATATCAAAAATGATCATTAGACAAACAGCTGATCATAAATATGTTTAAAAAAAATAGCTTTTATGATTTTTGTTTCCAAGAAATTTTTGATAAACATTTATTTGTTAATCCGATTAAATTCAAATAATTATTTATTTAATTAGTTAATAACTTTGCAAAAAAAAAAAAAAAAAAAAAAACAGAATAGTATAAAATACACAAAAGATGTTTTAAATCAAAGTAGTAATAACATAAAAAAAAAAAACTACACACAAGTGCATAATCAAAGCGAAAAGGTGCATATGCACCTACTAAGAAATATAAAGTGACTTCTGCATCTGGCTTTCTCTGAAACATTATTCATTGAATTTTAGAAATAGTGCTGTTATTTAATGAACAAAGAAGGGACAAAAGCAGGCTGAACATGATTCAAAGGTAAAAACCCTGAAAATTGTCTCAACTAAAAAAACCCTGAAATGTCAAATAATACTCAAATTACTTAGATTAAAATCCTCTTAATCTTTTGTATCTTCTATTAGTCAATCAATAAAAATATACATTTGTTCACATACAACTGTAAATGAACAATCAATGAAAACAAAAGATAACTTTATAATATATCCAAAAATATGGATGAATAACATTAAAAACCCTGAAATCAGAGGTAGCCGCTGATCACAAACACCTTTTCAAAAGTTTAAAAATCAATTAACACAAGGAGAAAGTACTGCAAAATTGTTGCATAAAAAATTTAAATGTTTAGTTTCAGTAAGAAAACAATAAAAATTAAAGCTTAAATAATAAATGACAATGTATCCTTGCACACACACAATTTCACATACTTTCAGGGTTTCGGACCTCCCCCCCCCCCAAAAAAAAAAAAAAAAAACCTCAGGCTGTTGTTTTTTTCTTCATCCCACTGTCCTCCGGATAGAACAGTGGGATAAAATGGGTTAAAGTACACAACACACGTAAATGGTTAAAAATTATTAATCCATTTTTCAGATTTTTAAATATTTAACCCTTTAGCCGTGTCGAGTTTTTTAGCATATCTGTTTAATAACTCATAAAATCAATACTAAGTGAAGTAGGAATAAAGCATATTAGTTTTTGGAATCAATGGATATTCAGTAATCTTATGCCCTAGGAAAAAATATCATATTTTTTCAAAATTTGTCACATTAGCCTCTTATTTCAACTATTAAAAACGGAAAAAGCCGTTTGCAACGGTTAAAGGGTTAACTTAGTGTATCAGTAACTTTAAAAATTTTTTAAATGATTTACTAACTATGACAATGAAAATTTATTTTATTTTATAACTTTAAAAAGTTTTGCATGATTTTCAGATGAATTATTAAATTTCATTTAGTTTTTGTGTTTCGAATATATAAAGAAATTGGATTGATGAAAAAAAAATGTATATATATTTGTCGGTTTGATTATAAAGTATAGGATCCGTTATCCGGAAACCCGTTATCCAGAATGTTCCGAAAACCAGAATGCAAAATGCCAACTACCAAAATTTTTAATTATTGTAAAATTAAAGAATTAAAGTTATACAATAGCAGCGGTCAGAATTATAGTTTTACAACCTACTTTCTTTAATGCTACGGTGTTATTCTGAGGAAAATGGTGAGCTCAAAATTGTCCAAATAATTACTGAAAATTTTGCAAATTTAGGTTAGAAAATGAATTTTTATTGTATTTTTTAATAGATAAACATTAATAACACATACTTCTTAAAGTGCCCAATAGCAGATGATTTTTATCCTTGAACTCAGGTTACATGCATGAAGTCCCAATTGTTAGAAAATTTTTAAATAGTTTTTATTAATTTCCATTATTTTTAGAATTCATTTCATAAAATATTTAGCATTATGTGCTAAAAATATTTGAAACATTTATGAACTATTAGTATCAGAGCAGAGACACACCATAAGCAAAAAAATATCATAGAAATTTTTGCAAAATCCAAATGAAAGGATTTTACTCTCAGGTCCAAAATTAAATTTTATATATGTTTATTTATTTTTATTTATTATTACTATTATTATTTATAGTTTGAAATTCTAATTAAGAATGTTTTTCTATTTTGTGGAAATAATTTATTAAATGAACAAATATATAGGTAAAGTGTTTATTATTATGAAATTATTTTGTACCATTTTCATATATATAATAAAGTGCTCCGAATTATGGAAAAACCCCTTATCCAGAATATCCCAGGTCCCAAGCTTTCTGGATAACGGATCCTATACTGCATAATTCATTATATATATAAAAAACACTTTAAGCACACGTAAATTTAAATTTTATTTAAAAGATGTTAAAAAATTTATCCAAAGCTTTTCACTTTAATAGTAAAGCATCATCAGGGATTTGTATTATTTGTTTCCAATGAGCAGTTTTAAATATGTTTTCTTTTCACAGTCAACAGTTAAATCTTTTAATAACGTGAATATCAGCAAAGGCAATTTGAAGTCCAGTAGAGGTTGGATCAAGGAGCTAAGAAAAATAAGAGAAGCTGGAATTATTGAAATATCACACGAGGCTATTGTAGGAGAAAAAACATCATGAATTAGCAGAAATAAACTCAAGACACAGATGATGGTTTCTATTGTAAATATATATTCATTATTATATAAATTTTAAAATATTTAAATTCATGACGGTTTTTCTCCTACAATAGCCTCGTGTGATATTTCAATAGTTCCAGCTTCTCTTATTTTTCTTAGCTCCTTGATCCAACCTCTACCGGACTTCAAATTGCCTTTGCTGATATTCACGTTATCAAAAGACTTAACTGTTGACTGTGAAAAGAAAACATATTTAAAACTGCTCATTGGAAATGAATAATAAAAATCCCTGATGATGCTTTACTATTAAAGCGAAAAGCTTTGGATAAATTTTTTAACATCTTTTAAATAAAATTTAAATTTACGTGTGCTTAATATATTTAACAAATGACACGTGTTCAATTTAACTCTCTTTTTTTTAGAGATTATTTATAATTCATTATATCAGTGCTGCTGGGAGATGACCATTCTATAGGAATGCACACCCTACCCAAAAATAATGGATGAATGATGATTTGGCTAGTTTTTGGTGTTTTGTAGGAAAGGTACTGGTAGTTATGAAAAACTCATTTTTTAAAACTAAAAGCTTTTTGTATATTTCTGTTAGGAAAAAATATTATGGATTGCATGTGCTCTTTAAATGTTTAACACTTTATATTTTTTAATATATTATAACTATTAAGAAACTCTATATTTGTAAAAAATTCAAATTTTCCCATTAAAAAAAAAAAAAAAAAAAAAAATCCACTGCCTCAAAATTTCCAGGAATTTTACATCTCTACTCTAGATTGTGTTTGAAGATGATCTTCTAGCAATTGTGATTCAAAAAATGTTATTAGATATATTTCACAAGAATATAAAGTTTTTTCTAATGGATAAGAAGATGTTCATTTAAACACCTTCTTGACACAAATGCTTTCTGACAATCAGAACAATGATGTGGCTTTTCTCTTGGTCTGGTGTGTAATTTGAGGTGTTTATTTAGAGAATTTAAGTAAAAAGAGGATTTCTGACGTATGATACAAGAATAAGGTTTTTCTCTTTCTTTTTTATGAATATCTTTTGCCAGGTCAAACAGTCTTTTCTTATAAATGCTGAGTGACATTCAGAGCAAACATGTGGTTTTACTCTAGTATGCATTCGTTGATGAATTTTGAAATGTCTTATTTTTACATACGATTTTGAACAGATTTCGCATGTACATGGATTTTCTTTTGCGTGGATATCGGCATGCTCTTTCATGTATCTTTTTGTTGAAAATATTATTTTATATTCGAAACATTTATTTTTTTGTTTTGTAGAAAGACAAGCTGAGCCAAATTTGATTCTAATGAAATCCTTCTTTCTCGAGATAAAGGATTGATATGAGTTTTATCTGGCATATATTGTGGAAGCTGCGGAACATCTACAAATACAGTACACTCTCAAAAATCCGCACAGCTAAAAACGAAGTGTTTTGCGGATTTCTGAATTTTGCAGATTTTAGAGTAATTTCTTTTATTTACATCTAAGAACCTCATTTAAGTAGAAAATCTTTAAGAAACAATTTATTTGTTATACATACAATGCTGAAATAAAGTGTGCCTAGTAAAAGTACAAATATTTCATTAAATTTTAATTTAAAGAGCAATTTTTATATGTCATATTATAGTTACAAATTATCTAGATTTTTGAAAAGTCTGATCAATAGTAGTTTAAGTAAGAATATTCATACATATTTATTTTCCTATAACCTGCAAAAAAGTCAGCAATTCTTGGTCAATCACTTAAGTTTGTGCTATGAGAAAGTTTAAATATTTATCTTATGTGAGAAAATCTTTAATGAAACTTTTTCCTTCTTCCTCTAAATTAATATCATTTATTTTTTTATAATTATACATAATTACACTTATCATTTTCTTCTCTGCAATATGCTGAGTGATTGGTGATTCATCAGCACCAGTTAATAATTGATTTATCTATTAATACAGTTGAAGTTTTGCAATCCACTAATCAACAAATTAGTTTGACAATGTTTGTTTACATTGCAAATGACATGCGGATTTTAGAGAATTGCGGATTTTAGGGTTGCGGATTTTTGAGAGTTGACTGTAACTGGAAAAACATTTTGCTTTTGTATAAATTCTTATATTATGCAGTTTATACTGTACTTAAATCAGGGTTGGGTTTCTTCCCAGACAGTGGAAGAAATTGGAAAAAACTGGAAGAAGAAAGAAACCAACAAAAAGACAAAGCAGATGCTCAAAATTCAAACGCAATAACAATTTATACACTCAAAGTATAATGTAGTATCAAATCAAAACTGTAATCCAATTAATATTAAAAATATTTTAAGAAAAATAAGTTATTTTAAATATATACAGGTGATATGTTATTACTACTTTATGGATAGGATGTTTTTTAACGATTTCTACCATTTCTGTTATATATATATAAAAAAAGTACCTACAAGTTTTTTTAAGTATAAAAATGCAGAATTTTATATATGTAAAGATTACTGTGCAACATAGTAAAGTTCCATGACGTAATGAAATGGTATTAGACAGGAGTGAGTGGCAACAGCCAAGGAAAAGGGAACGGAGTTTTGGATGGAACGAGAGAATGACATGTTTAGTTAATTAGAGAAGAATATTTTTATTTGTGTTCTAAATGTTTATCTATGTTTTGTGCGTTTTTTTTTAGCAGTGTCTTATTAAATGTTTTCGTCTTTAAGTACGAGGTTTTTTATTTCAAAGCCACGTCTGAATTTATTTAATATTAAGTGATTGTGTCTCCAATCGAGCAGAAACCAGGATCTGAATTTTACTGGCGCAGCCTTTTGCTAGGATAGAAAACGATACCGAGAAAATGGGGAAGGTAAGAGCTTTCGTGTATATGCCCAAATATTTTAAGTGTACCTTTTAAATTTTTTTTTTTATAACATAAAATGATAATAGAACGCCAGTTCTAAGTTTTTGTTCTCAAATACATTCGAATAAAGTTCACGCCAGTGAATGTCAATTGTAATACAGTGTGAATGTATTAAGTGTATTATATCTTACGCTGGTAAATAACAGCATACGATGTCACGCCAGTGATTGTTTAATTTTAATACAGCGTATATGTATTAATTACATTTATCTACGGCAGTGAATAAAGGTTTAATATTTCACGCCAGTGAATATTAATTTTAATACAATGTAATTTTTTTTTTATTTACTTCAATAAAAAATATAGAGCTGTTTATCTGTTAAATATCTACAACAGTAGATCTTGATATTTTCCCCCTCAGTTTAATATATATACATATCTATATATTTTATTTGTTTGCTCTCCGAAATAAGAGTTAAAAGTATTTTGTGTGATGAAATAAATAAGAGTAAATATCGTATTTTGTTCCTGACATTGGAAAATCTATTTTTCTTTAGAATATTTATATTTTAATGAATGTACCTAATATGAAATATATTATGAGAGTTGATTCATTTTAGTTATTAAGTGCTGAAATTACACAAATAGTGTTTTGTTTATTTCATTTAATAACGAGCCATAATAAATTAGTTCGTTTTTGAACGAAATAGCTAATGCTGACGAAAATCGTCTGCGTTATTATTATTTTTATTTTTTTGTTCCATTTCATTATTTTATAGAAAGAGAATTTTTTTTTTTTCTTTTCTGTGTTTATGCTTATGACAAATGGTAATTATATAAAAAGTGTTAAAGATTACATTTTTTTTTTTATTGTTTATTTTTTTTACAAACGTTGAAGTAAGCTTATGATAGAATTGTTTGTTTATTCATTTCATATGAAATAAAAGTGATGGTTTCAATAAAAAATAAATTGGATAAATAAGAAAAGAATTTTATTTTATATTTCATTGCGTAAGGAAATGTAAATATGCACGACAGTGTGTTTTAAATTATTACTAATGTGTGAAAATATCATTCATGTATTTTTAAAGTCAAATTGATTCATAAGCTAAGTAAAGAAATTTATATAGATATCAATTGCTTTAGGTATAAATTATGGGTTTTGCGTATGGTATATAATTTTATTTCCATTAATATTTAACAAAGTGTTTTAATCAGCACCACCTTGAGGAATTTTTGCTAAGTTTCTCATTCAGAAAATTTTAGGTGTATAAGATGGCATATTTGGGTCGCGCAAAGAAAGAGGATTTGAAATTGTTGGCTGTGGAGTTGAATCTTCAGGTCACGAATGAAATGACTGTAAGCGATTTACGCAAATTAATTACCAAAGATAAAGAATATGACGAAGAGTTTACTAAGAATCAGCTCGACATTATTATCGAAGATAGGAAGCTCCATGAGAAACAAGACGCTGAAAAGCAATTCCTAGAGCAAGAGATTGAAAAACAAAAATGCGAATATGAATTTGAGTTAGAAAAAATCCGTTTGGAAGCTGAAAAGTTTAAAGTAACACCGATTTCTGAAGCTAAGAGTAGTACGCAAGATTTAACAAAAATCGTTCCAAAATTCGAAATGAGAGATGGAAATATAGTGCTGTTCTTGACTTTGTTTGAGCGTCAAGCCAAGAGAATTAATCTAGATAAATGTAACTGGGTGTCAGCTCTTTTAGCTCTTATGCCTAAAGAAATCACTCAATAGCTCGTGAATCAGAAGAAAAATTTGATGATTATGATTATATCAAAGGTTTATTATTAAAACAATTTAAATTAGGCCCTGAACATTTCAGACAAAAATTTGTGAAACATCAGCGAAACCCTACTCGATCTTGGCGAGACTTTGTTTTCGAAATAACAAGCTACTTTGAGGAATGGCTTGAAGGAGTTGCAGTAAATGATTTTGAAGGATTGAAGAATCTTATGATTACGGATCAGTTAAAAAGACGCGTTCCAGGTGATATCCGAGAACATTTCGTCGATGACTGGGCTAAGTTACTTGTTCCGGGTGTTTTAGCTGATAAGTTGGATGAGTACGAAAGTGTACGATTGAATGCTAAGGGATCCGGTTTGGGTGATATGAAACATAGAACAACTAGTAATTACAAACCTGATTTTAAAGACTTTAGCAACAAACAAAAAGACGAACAGCCATCTCGGAAATTTAGGACATCATTTCCTTCAAGAACTGATCAAAATACAAGTTTTAAACCTACTTGTTTTACGTGTGGATCTGTGGGGCATTTATCTAGAGTTTGTCCTAAGAATTCCAAGAAAACATCAACTCGTAATGCCGTAAGTAATGTGGTTGAAGCCAAAGACAGCGAACGAAGTTGTAACTGCTAAGGTGTCCATTCCTGTGTCAACCTCTATGCCGATCAAAGATGGAATTGATGATTTGAAATACGTAAATATCAAATGTGGAGAAAAGGTTTTGAAGGCAATAGTGGATACTGGAGCACAAATTTCAGTCTTACGTGCAGATTTGGTCAATACCGACTTTGGGGAAGGGGATGGAACAATCCAAATTATTTCGGCTTTCGGTGAAAAAGAAGTAGCTGCTCTAAAGATTTTTGACCTAAAGATAGATGATGGGAAACACGGCAATGTACCTGTAACTTGTGCAGTGTCGAAGAAACTTGTGAATGATATGCTAATTTGTTCAACTGCTTATGAAGTTAGTTTTAATGGAGAATGTAGAATTAAATGGATGTATGAATCATATACTTGCAAAATTAAATGAGAGCATTGAAAAAGAAAATCAGGAAGAACATGATGAAAAGAAAAACATCTCAACGTCTCTTCAACTTAATGCTGAGATTACCAATGATGATAAAAGCAATGGAAATAAAGAAGATTTTATAAAATTACAATTAGATGATGAAGATTTAAAGAAATCCTGGTTTTATGCCAAAAATGGGAAGAATTCATTTAAAATTAGTAATGGAGTTCTTGTCCATTCAGAATGCTTATGTGGAGAAAATGTTGATCAAGTTGTTCTGCCCACATGCAAAAGAAAAGAAGTTCTTAGGATGGCACACGAAATACCATTGGCTGGTCATCTAGGCGAACAGAAAACAAAGCAGAGAATAAAATATTCATTTTATTGGCCAAGTCTCAAAGAAGACGTTAAAAAATTTTGTGAAAGTTGCAAAACCTGCCAATTACGCAGAACAGTTTCCTATAGGGATCGTATACCGATACAACCCATCGTTAGGCCAGAAATTCCATTTGAAGTCTGGAGTTTGGACTGTATTGGACCTTTAAAACCCCCGTCTCGAAGAGGACATAAATATGTGATTTATGCAGTTGACTTATGTACTAGATGGGCTGAAGCTATTCCCGTGACTAACATCAATGCTAAAACAACTTGCAATAATCTGATGAGAATATTTACACAGACAGGGTTCCCCAAAGTAATATGTACAGACCAAGGTACTAATTTTACTGCTAAATTAAGTGAAGCATTTGTGGAACTTCTTGGAGTTTCTCCGAGGTTTGCAACGCCAGGTCATCCAGAAAGTATGGGTGCAGTGGAACGTTGGAATCAAACATTGAAAGATATGTTAAATAAAAATATACAGGAATATGGATCTAACTGGGATTTGCATCTTCCATATCTACTTTTTGCTTACAGAGAAGTTCCTCATAGTACGACAGGTGTTTCTCCGTTTCAGTTAGTTTATGGGCGTTTGCCTCCTGGACCATTGTCACTATTGAAAGACGTATGGACTGGTGAGAGGAAAATTCCCACTTCAGTTTCCGCATCAGTTGAAAAATATATATCAGAACTAGTTGAGAAACTAAGAAAAGCACATGAAATTGCATCAGAATATGCTCAGGATTCTCAAGAAAGATATACTTCGCAGTATAATTTGAGAGCAAGAGATAAACAGTTTAATGTTGGTGATAAAGTACTAATACTAGTTCCTTCATCTTCGCATAAATTACTTAAAACTTGGATTGGCCCAGCTACTGTTGTTGAAATCACTAGACCACATTCAGCCTTAGTTGAATTAGAGAATGGGTCCAGAAGAGAACTACATTTTAATAAGCTCAGACCATACATTGCTCGAATTGACCATGTTGGCCTAATATTTGATGAAGATAAAGATTTTGGTGATATTCATTATGCACCATTCGGAAATGGATGCTTAACCCCTAAAGAAATAGCGGATCATATTGATAGTTTAGATTTAAATTTTGAAAAGAAAAATGATTTGAAAAATGTAATATGCAAATATAATAATGTTTTCAGCACTAAACCCGGAATAGCTAAAGTAGGACACAGTGTCCGCGTTACTAGAGATTGCTGTCCTAAAAGACTACGTTCATATAGAATACCGATAGTTATGCAAAAAGAAGTGGATCGACAGATTCAAGAATTACTTACACTTGGACTAATCGAACATAGTAACAGCGAATGGGCTCATCCTGTAGTTTGCGTTGCCAAAAAGGATGGAACTGTTAGGTTATGTGTTGATTTTCATTTATTGAACAGCTATACCATCCCAGATGCATACCCCATGAAGATTGCCAATGATCTTATTTACTTGATTGGTAATTCGCAGTTTATTTCTGTTCTAGATCTCACGAAAGGGTACTGGCAAATACCTATGAAAGAAGACAGCAAACATTATACTGCTTTTACTACCCACTCAGGGCATTTCCAATGGAATGTCATGCCATTTGGTATGAAGAACGCTGGTAGTACATTTAAAAAATCTATAGACAAAGTTTTAGAGTGTCATAAAGATTATTGTCATTCCTATATAGACGATGTTGCAGTATTCTCTACCACTTGGAGTGAACATATAACACATTTGAAAGCAGTTCTCAAAACATTCCAAGAAGTTGGTCTTACAGTTAATTTAAAGAAATGAGATTTCGGAAAGAATGAAGTGAAATTTTTAGGCCATATTATTGGATCAGGAAGACATACACCCGATCCCGAAAAAACCAAAGCTATAAGAAAAATTTGCAGGCCTATCACCAAAAAAGAACTTCGTAGTGTAATTGGTTTGGCTAATTATTACCAGGAATACATTCCAAATTTTGCTTTAGAAATTCTTCCCTTGACTGAATTAACAAAGAAAAGCGTACCTAATGAAATTCCCTGGTCTGATGCCCAAGAAACAGCCTTTCAAAAATTGAAACACCATTTAATGAATATGCCATATCTATATACGCCTAATATAGCAAAGCCATTCAAATTGTACACTGATGCTTCGAGCAAAGCTATAGGAGCATGTTTATCTCAGTCGGACGATTCTGGCAAAGAACATCCGATTGCTTTCTTTAGTAAAAAACTTTCTCCGTGCCAAGTCAGATGGTCAACGATCGAACGAGAGGCTTACAGTGTGCTGACTGCTCTACGAAAGTTTGATACTTGGCTCTTCGGTGCAGAAGTCGAAGTAATTTCCGATCACAATCCTCTGACTTTTCTGACCCAAACAATGCCACACGGTGCAAAGTTAGCACGTTGGGCTTTAGCTTTGCAAAGATATAATCTAAAAATTACGTATAGGAAGGGAAAAAATCATGGCAATGCCGATTCTTTATCTAGACTTCCTTAAAATATTTTAATAGTATTTCAGTTATATCTAATTATTCAAATTTAATTTATCTCGTGATATACTATATAATTCATGTGCATATTATAAGGGTTGTTTGAAAGATATTTAATGTTAGATCAATTATTTGTGTGTATTGCTGTTGTTGTTTATTGCTGAATATACTATGCATTTAATTTTTTTTTTCTTTGGGCATATGCAGAAGCTCTTCCTAAAAATTTTATGATATATGCATTTTTTTTTTAATAAACTCTTGATATAAACTTTTAGGATTTACATATATGAACATTTATTTTATGAACATTTTCTTAGAAACTCTTAGTATTATATCAAAAACTATTCAGCATTATCATGAATGTGAACATTTGTGTAGAAACTCTCTATATCATGAAACAGTATCTAAGTTTGGTAGCCTCATAGTCACTCCTGTGACGTATGAGCTCAAAAAGGAGGGACGAGTAAAGTTCCATAACGTAATGAAATGGTATTAGACAGGAGTGAGTGGCAACAGCCAAGGAAAAGGGAACGGAGTTTTGGATGGAACGAGAGAATGACATGTTTAGTTAATTAGAGAAGAATATTTTTATTTGTGTTCTAAATGTTTATCTATGTTTTGTGCGTTTTTTTTAGTAGTGTCTTATTAAATGTTTTCGTCTTTAAGTACGAGGTGTTTTATTTCAAAGCCACGTCTGAATTTATTTAATATTAAGTGATTGTGTCTCCAATCGAGCAGAAACCAGGATCCGAATTTTACTAACATATTAAATTTAAAAAAAAAATGTAGTATTTAAATAAACATTTGCCTTATATATATATATATATATATATATATGTACTAGTATTCATATTTCAATGCTAATCTTTAAAGCTTAATATTTTTAGAACTTTTTGCATAGATACTATCTCATATTATTAGATATTATATGTTCAAGTAGTACAAATTATAATAATTATGGAAACATTTATTATTATTATTATTTAAAGAATACAGTTCTTTATATGACCTCTAAGCTGGTAACCAATGAACTATATCAATAGGTACATCAAAATACTTTTAAACTTCCCTGTAAATTTTCCTGGATAAAAAAGAAAATTTCCATATTTTGTATTCATCTATTTGAAGTTGAGAAACTGATTACAGTACTGAACTGCTGAAAAACTTTTCATTTGTTATACTGTATATATGACAATAAGGAAAATGAGGTTTTTGACAACATTTTGTAATACAGTAATTATTGCATTACTCGTTCCCTTAATTAACTGAATGTTTATTAAAAGCTCTTTTATCAGAAAGTAAGCAAGTGATCCTTACTATTTACTACCAGTTAAAGGAATAAAATTGTTTCAATTATAAAACTTCTGGTTAAATTGAAATTGATTTCTTTAATGGATTTTCAGCATTTTGGAGCGTGATCTGATCTTAAAAAAATCTAATGTAATTATTAATTTAGTATATATAATTAATAATTCAATTTTTATAGGTATAATTAAAATTGCTTAAAGTTGTTTATAAGAAAAATGCATCCACTGTATCTTACAAAGCTGCAACTTATTATATGATAATTTTTTAAAGAAAAACAGTATTTTCCATTTCTTCAGTAGGATTTTTCAGCGGTTTTCTCCACCTTGGAAGAAACTTGCCAACACTAACTTAAATAATCAAAATTTGTTAGAAACATGATTTATTTGTATATTAATTAGTATATATATTTACTGTAAAAAATTGATAATTACATTAGAAATGTGCCTCGTGAAAAATCTTCATTTTAATGATTCCTTTTCACCACTGAAATATTAAATGATTAAATTTAAATGTGTATGTACATACACACAAATGAAAAAAAAGGAAAATAAATAATCTGTTAAAGTTTTCTCTTTCCAATTTCATTATATCGATCTATCTTTTTTACATTTTGGTGTCTAATAATATGATTGTAATATCACATATGTGTAATTGCATTTCTCCTTTGTAAAGTATTTTACATTTGGCACAAAGTTATTTTTTATTTGTCGACTATAAAGTATTTTGTTACATTTCCATGGGTAACATTTATAAAACCTGGAAGAAAACAAAATTAATAAAAAATGTAATATTATTTGAACACAATAAAGGAAAAAAATACAATTGTTAAAAACTTATTTAATTATAGAAAAAGATATATTTAACATTCTAACTTTAAATACCTTATAAAAATCCTTTTTAATATGTGCATTTTCAGCTACCTTCATAGCCATCTTCAGTGCACATGAGGTTTCTGTCTTACCTTCAGCTTCATCTTTTTTTCTCTCTCTCTCATTTCTTCCTTTCAGTTTGTTTATTGTGTGTTGCCAGTCTGGTGGAATAATAGTATGCTCCCGGTCATTAGCAGCAGAGTTAGTTGCTAGTATTTCAATGGCTTCACCTTTCAGACCACAGTGGTGGCAATCGTAGAAGGCTTTTATATATATATATTTAAAGTGTTAACTTAAATAGGGTTAATTAAATGCATTCTAGAGAGAGCAGTGGATTGTCTATTAAATTTAAGATTTGAAAGATGTTTGGCTGGCATGTTCTTTTCCTTTTCTTTTTGTCATCTTTATATAACAAGCATCAATATTGTTTTCAAATTTAAAATTAATTTTATAAATGCTGTTTTTAAATTCAATAGGGTCTTTTTCATTCCTTATACACTGAAAAATATTTATTTGTTTCTTTTTATTGGGATGTTGATGCTGTATTTTGTTCCTTCATATTTGATTTTATTAGCAACCCCATTACAAAAAGATATAGAGGGAGTGAAGTTAGGTTTGTTGTTCTGAGCCACATCATTTATAAAATTAAGATATTTTTTTAAAAGCATTTTCTATAAAGTTTAAACTGTGGTTTAAACCGTCAAAAATTGTCATGCATCAAAACCTGCCAACCCTGCACCATAAGTATTGTAGTGTAAGGAAAGGGTCTTGGTTTGCTGGAAGTCATATGGATATATGTACTATTTTAATTTTGATTCGAAAGTGGTTTGGAAGAGTTCCTCAGAATTACACCATCGAGGACCTTGGTATTAAAAAAAAAGGTAGTCATCAATTGGTATAATTTCTGTAGGGAAGTATGTATGGAAGCAATATGACAGAAATTTTTAATGTTTTCTGTCACAAGTCTTGTTCAGGCAAACCTTTACTGTAAGACAATATTGACATATTTTCTTATTTACACATAATATGTATATGTCTAACTCAAAGACCAATATTATTAGTAGACTGTTGAAGAATTCTTAAAAACAAGACATGAGTTTCTATTTTCTACTGAGATTTAGAAAAACGTACCTATTTGCTGTCAGAAATTTTCTGTAATTCAGAAAAATACATTCTATCAATGGAAAAAATTTGTTGATAGAACATATTTTTCTGAATTACAGAATATTTCTGGCAGTGAATTGCAGCAAACAGGACTTTTTGTTGACAGCGTATATATGATTACTTAGAAATTCTGATTCAAAAACAGAACTTTAAAGTACTAAACTAAATTCTGCTTAGGAGTTCTTTTTTCCCCCCTTTCCTTTAATATATTATAATTATAATTTAATAGCTGTCTTTCCATTTAAATATACCAGAAGCAGGGAATAAAAAAAAAAAAAAAAAAAAACCTTCTTTACTTTAAAATATGAAGTTAATTCCTTAGCAATAGTATATTAATTTAAATGAAAACTAAACTCACTGTATCTTGGAATATATATATACACACACATTCTGCTTTTATGATTTGTATATAGTTTTTCCATTATATCACATTACTTTGTGAATAAGAATTCATAAAAACTGTAGATAAAAATATTGATAAATATTATTCTATAGTATTATGCTGGTTTGTTTCTGCATACAAAGGCTATTCTTAAAATATACTCAAAGCTAATTCACAGTTTGTTTTTTGAATAAGACGCAAGAGTATATTTTTTGAGAATAGCATAATTTTTTAATATATAATTTTATTAATACAGTCGAACCTCGTTAACATGAATATCAAGGAAGATAAAAAATTTGTTCATGTTATCAGTATGTAGCCAATCTTCATATAACTAATCTTCCTTTTAACGGGGATTGTGGAAACAGTTAAAAGTAATTCACGTTAACGAGGTTAGATATTGCACTTCTTGAGTATATTATAGTAACTTTTATGCAAACATTATTAAAAGACTTTCTTTATGAAGATGTTATAGTGCCCTTTTTGAATTATTGAGAATATTATAGTGCCCCTTTTCAGAATATTAAAGTGCCCTTTTATCAAGTTCCCTCCAGCGGCCTTTTTGTTCTAGAATCAGCACTAAATTATTCTATCTAATATTTAATATCATGTTAATACGCAGGGTTGGTTTTTTGACATGAAAAGTGTCAAAAACTGGTTTAAACTGTCAAAAACTGGTTTAAACCGTCAAAAACTGTTGAAAACCATATGTGAAAATTGGAAACAGTAATATAAAATAATTTTATTCATATTTTTAAGTTGCAATATACTAAGTACATACTTGCCAACCAATTTTAATAAAAAAAGGGAAGATTTTTTGTTGAAAAACCAGAAGATTTCATAAAAAAAGGGAAGATTTTTTTTTTTTTTTTTTAACTTGTTCATTACGTCAAATAGAAAAAAAAAAAAATACAGTTTTACAATTTTAATATTTAGAAGCAATCTATAAAAACATTTTACTATAGATTTATTGTACTAAATATATAAAAGTTTTAAATGAAGTTATTCCTCTTCAACATATAAATATCTACAAAACAGAATCTGTAAGAAATTTATTTAACAATAGGCAAAAAACTTAGTTAAGTTAAAGTATAACTAATTTTTTAAATAAATAGAATATGATTTTTGTGTATGTACATTAATCATACATATTAAAAAAAAAGTAGCAGTAGCTAATTATCAGTTTCAAACATGCATAAAACCAACTAAGTATTAATTTTCTTAAATTGATTTGGAAAAAATTTTCCTACCTGAAAAAATTATTCTTAATTTTTTCCCCCCATATTTACATATTTGGTATAAATATGACATACAAATATTTAATTTAATTGAGGAAAAATAAACAGATTCATTAAATTCAGCAATAAAGATCTAAAAATAATTACATATGTGAAAAATATTGAGCACTTCTATTGCTTTATTGTTTCTAGAATTGATCATTGATTACAATCCGGGGAAAGGGGGGGGGGGAGGGGATACAAAAATAATTACAGAGTAAGAAATATTAAACTCTTTCAACTCTACTTCTAGAATCAAATGAAAGAAGTTTAAAATTAATATTATAATTTATGTTGCAGATGGATAAAGATTAGGAAACAAAAGACTTCTACAGAACATTTGATTGCTGATCACTAGTTGGAAATAAATGAAAGGGGGGGGGGGGGTAAAAAATAATTACATTAGCAAGAAATATTTAACAATTCTATTTCTTTACATGTTCTAGAATCTCATAAAGCAAGTTTGAAATGAATATTGACATTTACGTTATGGATGGAAAAAGATTGAGAATGAGGAGTTTTCGTAGAACATTTGGGTTTTCTTTTTAAAACTAACGATATCCGAGACTTTTTTAAAAACGGAAGATTTCATCATCTGTCCGGAAGACCGGAAAATACGTTAAAAAACCGGAAGTCTTCCGGGAAAACCGGAAAAGTTGGCAAGTATGTAAGTATATAAGTTAACATTGGTTATATATATAATATATATATTCAGTGAAAGACAAATGTTTATGTTAAGAAACGTATTTATTAGGGCCTCATTTTAAGAGCAGAGTGAATGTTTATAAATATTTTTTGTAAATTGACATAGAGCTATTAAAAATTGCATATACAGATGGTAAGTAATAGTATGTACCTAATACAATTAAGCATATTTAAAAAAATTTTTAAAATAACTAAATTTTATATATAAAAATAAATAAAAATTTTATGATTTAAAAATACAAATTGAACATATTACATTATTACTTAGTTTGGGAATTCAATGATAAGTCAACTTTTAAAATTAAGTTGAATGCTGAAATTTCAATGAGAATTTTTAGCATTAATATAATAGAATTTTTTTAAAAATTAAATCATATCAATTAATCCACAAACTAATATCCAGATATTAATTTTAGAATGTATTGTTAAACTTATAAAATGTAAAATCGAGATATAAAATTAAAAATTAATTAGATGTGAGCATTTTTAAAAAGTGAAGGAAATTTATTTATTTAGATACAGTTTGAGAAATTTTAATGTATTTAATATTGCATTTTAATGTATTTAATATTACATTTCAATGCATATAAATTCAAATCTTCATACCATTAAGACATTAATTCACAAAAGAGCAATATACTGTCCATTATCCTCTTCAATAAAAATAATTAATTTAAAATTGCGTTATGTAATTCATATTAAAAATTTAGTTCAACTAATCATGCAATACCTCAAAAATTTTTTAATAAATCATACAATATTAAATCATGCTATTGATATTGATTATAACCCAAAATGAAAAGACGTTATGTAATATTGCACAGTAATTTTATTCACTGGAAAAAAATACTTATGGCACCTTTTAATTATCAGTCAGTAAATGTTTAGTAGAGCTTACTTTTTAAAAATAAAACTTTGTAAAATTTTTAGTAACTTAAAAGTGCAATATAAGTAGTTCCCCTTAGAACATACAAATTACTATATTCAATTTTTTTTATTTTGTAAAGGTAATAAACATAATTTTTTTTGGCGAGTTTTTTCCGAACTCGCCGAGTCTGCGCGGTGTTTTTTTTCTCTCCCGTCCTTTCCAAAATGGCGGACAGGAAGCACGGTTTCCCAGTTTTTATAACCGTTCCAAGAAGGCCGATTTACGCAATTTAAAGCGATTATGTAAACATAAAGCGTCAGAAATATCTTACAAATACTTGAGTAAAGAAAAATACAAATTTTTAACAATTGTTATCAATTAAATCTAAGAAATATTACAAAACAAAAACAGCACAAGTAACTTAATATACATAAATAAGCATTTAAATAAAAAAGAAAGTTTATTTACTTACCCGTTTTATAATTTCCGAAAAAACTAGCATTTTCCTTGAAAAAAAGAAATATCCCCTCTGCATATAACGATATAACCATGTACACCAACCACTCTAGCATCACTCTTAAACACTAATCCAAAGCTTTTTTTTAGCATAAACATTCAATAGTACAAAACCAATAAACGCTACTCAAAAGCTTTTTTTTTAAGATACTCAATCTAAATATTCAATTTTACAAAACCAACAAATGACAATTTTACCTAAATAAGAAAAGCGGCACACTGAAAAACGAAACTCTTGGAAAAACGAAGAAAATAATCTCTGGAGATTTCGATTTTATCATGTACACCAACCACATCAACACAATTGCAAACCGTACTCAACGTATTTCTTATGATATTCAACACAAATAATCAATTTAAAATAAATCGCAATTTCACAGAAGAAAATCAACAAACGTGTGCATCCATGCCTCACATATGATGCAATGAAACGGCCTACTGTTGCCAAAATTCAAAAAACAAAAGAAACAAATCGAAATACCAGACTCTTTCTGAAAGGACCTAAGACTACTGTATAAGTAGTCTTAAAAGGACCAAAAAAAAAAAAAAAACAGAGAATACAACAATAACCTTAAATATAACCCAGATAAGCACAGTGCATTTAACGTCACACTACTACTGCGTTATGGGCGATAATCTCGGAGATTCGCAAGTAATGTTGCATTTAACATCGCACTAGCACTACCCTTCGGCGACAATCTCGGAGATACGCCAGTAAGGTAAGGTGACCATATTTTCAAACACTGATTTGAGGACAAATTACCGTTTGTCCCCAAATCGAAGTAAATGTCGAGGACCTTGAAAACTGTATTTGGGGACTTTTTCGAGGACACGATAGACCAATATCTATATGCATTATTAATAAAAAGAACTCTGATTTATACATTACAAAATGCTTTGAATCACTTTTTTCTACGAAAAATTGCTGAGCCTAAGGTAAGTTTATGCAAATTAAACTATCCCAGCATTATTAAAATAATCAAGTCTATAGAACCCATTTACACTTTATTATGATCAGGCCCTGACTAACGGCAGGGCATACGGGGCAAATGGCCTGGGCCCCCCCTTCTGGAAGGGGCCCCCCTACAGACGTATGCAGAAATTCTGCAACGTAAAAAGCTCTTTTGCCACTGCAAGGGGGGCCCCCAGAATAGGCTTGCCCCGGGGCTCCAGGTACCCTAAGTCGGGCCCTGATTATGATGATAGGAGAAAACACAAAATAGCACCATTTCATTTTAATCTTTAGAATCCCCACTCCCTGAAATGCAGAAGTTATTCCCGATTATATAACTAAAGAAATAATTTCATTAAGCAAATTTTATTTTTCACTTAACATAAATCGGGCAAGATAGAATTTATATACTGATTAGTAGTGCATGATTCTTTCTCTGCTCATGAAGTATGAGGGTCTTTATTTCAAAGTTCCGTTGATTTTCAAGATAATCCAATTATTAGAATGTGATTTTGATTGGATTGGAATAGATGGGTTTAACGTCTCATTAGTGCTGTACAATGGGCAATTGGCGACAGTCTAGCACTTACCCCCACAGGTAGTCCGGAGACATGCCATCACAATTTTGATCCTCCACGGAATGGACTGTGATTTTGAAAAAATACACGCAAATATTTAAATTTCGGGACATTTAGCGTCCCCGAGTAGTCAAAGAATTTTTGGGGACAAAAAATAGAAAAGGCCAAAATTCGAGGACAGTCCTCGAATTTCGCGGACGTATGGTCACCTTACAGTAAGGTAGCATTTAACTTCGCACTTGCACTGCGCTTCGGCGACAATCTCGGAGATACGCCAGTAAGGTAGCATTTAACTTCGCACTAGCACTGCGCTTCGGCGACAATCTCGGAGATACGCCAGTAAGGTAGCATTTAACTTCGCACTAGCACTGCGCTTCGGCCTCCCGCTTGCAGTGGACTGCGTCCACTGCAAGCGGGAGGCACCGAGGACGCGGAGGGCCCTCCGGCGAAAAAGCTTTATGACATGAGTAACGAAGCATTCGTTTTGCAGGGAACAGTAATATGCACGTCTGTACGCTCCGCGTACATGAACCCCCTCCCCCCCAAAAAAAGCACTGCCCCCCCACAAAAAAAAACACTGCCCCCTTCGAAAAAAACACTGCGCCCCCCCCCCAAAAAACACTGCTCCCTCCCAAAAAAAACACTGCCCCCCCCAAAAAAACACTGCCCCCCCCACAAAAAAAACACTGCCCCCTTCGAAAAAAACACTGCGCCCCCCCAAAAAAACACTGCTCCCTCCCAAAAAAAACACTGCCCCCCCCAAAAAAAAACACTGCCCCCCCCACAAAAAAAAACACTGCCCCCCCACAAAAAAAAAAAAAAAAAAAAAAAAATTTCACTGCCCCCCCACTAAAAAAAAAATCACTGCCCCCTCCCTCCCCCCCAAAAAAACACTGCCCCCCCAAAAAAACACTGCTCCCTCCCAAAAAAACACTGCCCCCCCACAAAAAAAAACCACTGCCCCCCCCACAAAAAAAAAAAATCACAGCCCCCCCCCACAAAAAAAAAACCCACTGCCCCCCCCCCACAAAAAAAAAAAAAAAAAAAAAATTCACTGCCCCCCCACAAAAAAAAAATCACTGCCCCCCCCCCAAAAAAAAAAAAATTTCACTGCCCCCCCCCAAAAAACACTGCTCCCTCCCAAAAAAACACTGCCCCCCCACAAAAAAAAAAACCACTGCCCCCCCCCCAAAAAAAAAAAAATCACAGCCCCCCCACAAAAAAAACCCACTGCCCCCCCACAAAAAAAAAAAAAATTCACTGCCCCCCCACAAAAAAAAAACCACTGCCCCCCCACAAAAAAAAAAAAAAAAAAAAAAAAATCACAGCCCCCCCCCAAAAAAAACACTGCCCCCCCAAAAAAACACTGCTCCCTCCCAAAAAAACACTGCCCCCCCACAAAAAAAAACCACTGCCCCCCCACAAAAAAAAAATCACAGCCCCCCCACAAAAAAAAAAAAAATTCACTGCCCCCCCACAAAAAAAAAAAACCACTGCCCCCCCCTACAAAAAAAAAAAAAAAAATCACAGCCCCCCCCCAAAAAAAAACACTGCCCCCCCACAAAAAAAAAAAAAAAAAAAAAAAAAAAAAAATTCACCCCCCCCCCCCCCCCTCAAAAAAAAAAAAAAAAAAAAAAAAAATTTTCACCCCCCCCCCTCAAAAAAAAAAAAAAAAAAAAAATCATTGCCCCCCCCCCCCCCCCCTCAAAAAAAAAAAAAAAAATCATTGCCCCCCCCCAACAAAAAAAAAAAAAAAAAAAAAAAACACTGCCCCCCCCCCCCCCCACACACACAAAAAAAAAAATTCACTCCCCCTCCAGAAAAGAAAAAATAAATCACTGCCTCCCCCCCACACACACAAAAAAAATCACTCCCCCCTCCAGAAAAGAAAAAATAAATCACTGCCTCCCCCCCCCACACACAAAAAAAAATCACTGCCTTAAAAGCACATTTTATCCAAATGATGTCCTCCGGACAAAATGTCGTTTTGCAGCGACCAGTAATATGCACGTATGTACGCAGAGCGTACATGAAAACCACAAACAAAACATCACTCTATACCTCACCCGCATTCTGCATGAATCTCTTAAACATACGAAATTTCGTTTCGCATCGATCAGTAAAGCGTACATAAAAACCAAAGAAATATCACTAAATACGTCTCACACAAACTCCATGAATCTTTAAAACGTAGGAAATTTCGTTTCGCATCGATCAGTAACCCGTATATAAAAACCAAAAAAAAAAAATATTACTAAATACGTCTCACACAAACTCCATGAGTCTTTAAAATGCACGAAATTCGTTTGGCAACAATAACGTACGCGAAAATCAGTTTCAAAACATCATGGGGAGGTTACCACATTTCAAACATCGATCGTTCAGCGGCGCATAAACACCGTGGTTACTAAGGTTGGCATCTTTATCCGCCAGTCGCCAAGAAGGACCGTAAAGCACATTCCAACCTTTTTTTGTACCTAAACAGAAATGATTGGCATTCATAGGAAACAGATAATACTTTTCTAAAAAATTTTAACCATGGGAAACTTTTAACTAAAATTTTTTTTAAGACTATGTTATTTTATTTCTCTAAATATGACTATTTCATTCTTAAAATATACTAAGAAAGGTAAAATGTGAGGTTTTTGACAGTTTTCGACGTGACAGTTTAAACCATCAAAAACTGTCATGCGTCAAAAACCTGCCAACCCTGGTTAATAGCATTTTATGAAACAAGTATAGACACTTATTAAAAATAATACTGTAAACATGGAAAAATTGTACTTTACAAAAGTATTATTTTTAATAAAACAAAATTTTGTGAAAGCGCTGTTTTTATAAATCTGAATTTTGTAAAGG
The DNA here is from genome assembly GCA_963930645.1 of Salticus scenicus. Classification (NCBI taxonomy): domain Eukaryota; kingdom Metazoa; phylum Arthropoda; class Arachnida; order Araneae; family Salticidae; genus Salticus; species Salticus scenicus. The sequence goes on along the minus strand of OZ005658.1, from coordinate 52,982,307 downwards.
AACCCATTTTCTAAATTTTAATTTTGTGAAGGGGCCCATTTTAGATATTTTAATTTTGTGAAGGGGCAGCAAAAGGGTCCCAATTTTTGCCTGGATCGACCCCTGTAGTGTAATGTTAAACTGAACAAACATTGTACGCCACAGGTCAAGCTTCAGTACAAAATTTTGTATAGTTTTCAGATTCATGCATTTTCTAATAGGAGTATTCAGTGATGATTATTTTAGTTTTTATCTATATGAGGCGTTCAGACAAGTGATTAAGATTTTTGACCATTTATATTGTGAAATTTAATTTTTTTTTCTTTATCATTTGTTATTTCAGTAGTTATTCAATAATGTAGTGTCGCTTTGATCACATCGATTAATTGTATCGTTGTTTACGTTTTAGTTTAATTTTGTCAAGACTGTGTGGCAACAGAAGAACTTTTAGAACAACAAAAGTAATGTTGATAGTTTGTTTATGATTTAAAAATTTTATCAAATATATTGTGTTTAAATGCTGTTAAATTACTGTAACTAGTAAAATAATAATTGTAGTGAAGTGAGAGAAGAGTTATTATCCTTTACTTGAAAAATACCATGCTTGACGTAATTATTATTTATTTAAATTTAATTTTATGATTACTTTCTTTGTGTTTTATGTAATGTCTCTGATCAAATTGCATATTTTTTCGACTTGTTTCGTTGTTTGGTCAGATTGCCGAAACGCTCGCTTTCGTACGCTGTTCACAGCACTAGTGTAAAGTTAAACTGAACAAATATTATACATCACCGGTTGAGGGCTGCAATCCGAAACACTATGGTGAACAGCGCCATCTTGGGGATTTTCGAGAATTTCGCTAATGGGCTGCTTAAAGTATACTTTCCCTGCACCAGTATTTCAACAGTTTGTTAAATTTTCATCTTCAAAATTCATACATTCAAATTAATTGTTGAAATTAAACTTTTCTAACTTTGTCTTGTGAAAGTTATTAATAGGACAAAAACACTGACAATGTGTTTGTTTAATATATTAAAATTGAAGAGTCTATGGTGTTTTTACATGAAAGAATTGAATAGGGTCAGGTGGGATAAAATAGGTAAAAAAAAACAGCATATTTTACGTTTGCACTTAAACAGCAGAAAATGTACTGGTTCCATTTGTTAAAAAATTGCACAAAATATGCAAATGAATATTCCTCATGATATTTTAAGAGAAATATCTCTGAAAAAAAAAAAATTGTACTGAAAAATAAATTTTAAAATATACTGTTTAGCCAAATCACTAATTTGTTAGTACATATCTACATTTTACTTCTAAATAATATCTTGATTTGTCAGAAAGGTAACTATGAAAATATAAAGTGCAAATTACTATTTTCAATACAGCAAAAGATTAAAATAGGAAATTCAATATTATTAAGTTCATATGACACCTTCCCTGGTTTTGCATTTATCTTTAAAAATTTGTGTCGTTTAGTTTACTAATTAATGTGCAAAGCTATTAAAGCTTCTGGAAATAGAATAACTGATATTTTATCTCTCATGTGAAATTTTTTTAACTCTAATTATGACTGTTCAGAATATTTAGCAGCGTAATAAGGTGATTTATAATAATACCAACATTTAGCTTAGAATTAAAACGGAATAGGTATTTTGATACATATATTAAGAAAGGGCAATTCATTTATTTTTTCAGAATGCTCTTAATTGTACACTCCATTCCTCTGGAACGAAAAAAAAAAAAAAAAAAAGTAAATTAAAATAAATGGATAAAACAATTAATGATAATAACAGATGGGCTTGTTCTATTATATAGCACAAAACTATTATTGCTTCCCAAAAATAATTTAGAAAGATTAATTTTAAATAAAGTTTTGTTTTTTCCCCTGTAATTATATATTATTAACTCTAAAGTATAAAACCTTAGAAAATACCTCTAAAACGCAAGTTAATCATTGCAAAGGTTTATTGACAAAACTTCAGTTTCATCTATTTTACATTTAATATTATTAACTATAAAACTTAATTTTATGTAATAACTTATAATAATAATAATTTTTTTTTTTTTTTTTTTTTTTATAGTGTATATATTTCAAGGGAATTGTCAACGTAAAAAAATTGTGATATCAAGATAATAATGATTATCTTTATTTAGGCAAAAAGAATACATATAAATTTTGGCTACTCTCCTCACATAAATGGGCTCTTCCCACCATCGTCTGCTCAATCACGTGATAGAGGAAACCGAATAATCGAATTCAATTAAATTTTTTCTTAAGAACAAAAATGTTAATATTTAGCTAATATAAAATAAAATAAAAGTAATATTGTGCATTTGTAAATAGTAGAATAATTGTATTTGTAAATTTAATAACTTTTAAAAAACATTTTATGTGTTTATTTATTTTTACCTATATGAATCGATTTTTGTATATTGTAGTGTAACTGTAACATTAACTGATCTAGCAATAAATAATAGCTTCTTGTGGAATGTTTATGGATTATAATTAGTGATGCCACAAAGCACAGTTTGGCTGAAGCGCCGAATACCGAAGCTTCGGCCAACTAATCGCCGAAGCTTCGGCATCATTGTGGGATTGTTTATCAGAAATCACAAACAATGAATTACTCACAGAACACTCTGAAAATTCATCGGCTAAAGAGCTGGAAGTATATATAAACTATCCACTTTTAAATAGAACACATTGTCTGTTGGAATTGGTGAAGATGGAGAGAGAATAAAAAAAATATTTCCCAGATTATTTGATTCGGCCAAACGCTATTTATCTGCTCCAAGTAGCAGTATATATAGCGAAAGGTTATTTTCTGAAGCTGAAAATGTGTATAAATAAAAAAAGAAATAGAATTCTTCCTAAAAATGCATAAACATTGATTTTTTTGCATCATAATTAAAAATTGTGGGATAAATGATAAAATGAATTAAGGTTAATTAACCTTGTATGCAGTATGATGAAAATAAACATAAAAAACCATTTACAGTATGTCAGTTATTAACCTAGAAAACATTTTATCATATGATAATAACTAATCTAGAATAAATTTTATAACTTTAATTATCTGGAATAAATATTTAGAATTTAGATCTAGGGTGGATGTGCAAGTAATAGGCACCCTCCTCATATTCTGGTTTATAAAAAAATATATAAATTCAGCTTTTATTTATTTTTCAACAATTCTCTGCATGTTTTATAATCCTAGGTTATTGTTAATCTTGATTATTGACTATAGATGACTATGACTAAGTTTCAAAGCTAGAAATATTTAAAGAATGTTTCTTGCAATATTTTAATAGCTTCATTTTAAAGCAACTAAAGCTGTTCATATAATTAAATTGTTAACTAAATATAATGCAATGTAACTTATTTCTTAGCAACTTCCAATTTAAATAGAATATATTATTAATTGTTGTATGATTTATGGTTCCAAAGGGTCAATGCACACAAACTTTTAAATTAAATATAAATTTCTACTATGTTTTATTATAAGATACCACTGTGCATAACTTAAATGGCAATATTTTATATAATAATAATTGTTAAAAGAATATTCACAACATAAATTGTTATAGGCCGAATCGGCCGAATCACGCTCATTATTCGGCCAGGCCAAAGCTTCGGTAAGGTGGCCGAAGCTTCGTTCCATCTCTAATTATAATCTGAAATTTTAAAATGCTTTCATTTAATTTAATTGCATAAAGGTGTTACAACAAGTTAATTAACTTAGTTACTGGTCTAAATGGATTTACGCAGTACGATATTGCACTGTCACTGATCTAAGTATCAAAAATCAGAGATTAAACCTGTTCTCCATGAACATCAATAACATATATAAACTAAATGGTGATTGTAAATGTATACAGCAAACAAAAGAGATGAATAATAATATAAAATGGATTAAAAGGAGGATGCATAAACAAAATAACACAGATTAAATACGATTGATCAAAAATAAGAATAGAAAATATGTTACTTTAGATGAACAAGAATTCGTCTGCTATTTGTTTTTCCTCTATCATGTGACCTCTGACATCAGGTGGGAAGAGCCCATAGGTTTTTATTCTCTTTAATATTAAAATGATCAGATGAACAAATTTTATTAATTCTTTTTGGCACAAATAAATCATTTAAAAATGTACTTACTTATTTCATTTTAGAAATATAGAAAGTAGTAACTCCAACAAATATTTCACAGAGTACGGACAGAAAATTAGTAAGTGCGTAACTAAATTTAACAAACGAACTTAATGCTAAATTACACGATAAAAGTTAAAACAAATGCTTTTATAATACGTTGATAAACGTGAAACGACTAACAAAATTGCTGTTAATTTACTTTTAAAATCCACACGCACGCATAGAAAAAGTAAACACAACAACCATTTTGGAAGGGTTTGGGTTTTGGGTAGTTAGTTGGTTGGTTCATTGGGTGAGTCCAGCATCTGGATCACTTCGTCCGATCCAACTGAGCTCTGAGACCACGGAGTAATACAAACAGAAGAAGGTAGCGATGAAATTTTGTGATGTTATTTTCTAGGTTGAGTTCACGATACTACAGTGCCTAGAAGTTTACTTCTAGGCACTGTAACGATACACAGCCCGGGCTTGTTGGGCTTGGGTATGCACATCCCCCGAAAATGACGTCATAACTTTAACCTGGGTAATCGTTTTCGTGAACGCTTTTTTACAAACATGGCGGATTTCGTCGATGTTTGTGTATATTTTAAGATTCCAAAAACAGGAGTCACAAAAAATAAATAGCTTAATAAAAAGAAATTATCTTCCAAGAATAAGATATATGAAAATTATAAAAGAAATGGATGATTAAACAAATTTCAGGAGATATTTCATACTAAATCGTGAAACAGAAGCTGTTGTTGGAAGCATGGTATGTTTTTTAAATCGTATTTTCAGACGAATTCTTTTCTTTAGTTTAAATTATTTTATACTGAGAAGTATTTGAGCGGTTAAATCACATTTTCCGGTTTATGTTGGTACCCTAACAACACATCTTCTCCGAAAGGCATCCTCAGGATGTCCTGTGGATAGAAGGGAAATCCTATGGACCTCCTCATGATGTTCTGTGGATAAGTGTGTTGTTAGGGTATTATTTATACAGGTTTCTTTTTTGTATTTTACATTAGATTAAATAGCACTTGTTAATTGTGCAGTTGTACTAGTGTGACTTCGTAATGCATATCAGATTTAACAGATTCATGCTTCGCGTGTTAATTTGGTTTTATGTATTACTATCATTTGAGAAAAATGTAATTTCCTATAAAATGTACATGCTAATGTTTTAATGTTGAAATTTAAAGAAGTACTAAATTTTATGGATGATCAGATCAAGTTTACATTGAAAAGATTCAATTAAAACCGGATACTTTTCATCACGTATATGTTTTATTGTGTCTTATTTAAAAAATAAAATTGTGTTCAATTTTTTAGAATGTTATCTATTTTATAATGTATTCAACATTCTTTGTTTTATGTAAGTAATTACTTTGGTTTATGAAATATAATAAATGGTATCCTGATTAATCTATATATTACATTCTTATTAAGTGATGCTGTGTATGTAGTGGAGTTACTATTAATTATAAATTATCATTTAAAAATTTTTGTGTGTGGAGAGAATTTTTCAATCATTGAATAAAACCAAAAATAAAAGAAAAACTTTAAAGAACATTAAATACCTTTTACAATCCTTCATTTTTGGCAGCTTTAATTATTATATATTTCGACAACATTCGTAGTCGTCCTCAGATGTTGTAAAAGGTATTTAATGTTCTTTAAAGTTAATTCGTCCTTCTAAAGCTTTTCAAATATTTATAAAAGAAAAATTTAAAAGTCCCAGAGAACATAGTGATTTATGCTTTTAGCATAGGCATAGATTTGATATGTTGTCCTTGGGAATCGAAAACATACATGACATGTGTATATTTTCATGATATATATTGGACAAAATATTGTTTCATATTACTGATTGCTCCCTTAATATTCATTATCAAGATAATCAGGATTCTTCAGAGGAATTAAATATGTTTGTTAAATAAATTGGTGATCTCTTCTTTTTCACTAAGGACAACAGATATTATATCTTTTTCTTAGCATATTTATCACATTATAAAATTTTGCAATTTAAACTTTAAATGTAGTTATATAATGTAAACTTTATCAGGCCTGGGATCCTCGAGTACTCAGTTGCCTTTAATCTTAAAACACCAAATACCAATGAAAACTTGATCATCCATAAAAAAAAATAATAAATGCTACTTTAAACTGTAAAAAAAAAAAAAAAAAAAAAAAAAAATCCAAATTGCATTTTTTTAAAACAACAGAATCTATAAAATCTGAAATGTATTGTGGAGTCTGGCTAATACAACTGCAATTAACAAGTTTACTTTAATGTAAAAAAAGGAAGAAATGTATAAAATACCAATGTGAACCGAAAAATGTGACTTTTCGTTCATCTGCTTAAGCACTTCCAGTATAAAGTACTAATAGAAACTAAAGAAATGTGTTCAACTGTAAATACAATTGAAAAATAAAAAAAAAACTAATATTTTCACAAGAGCTTCTATTTCCTGAGCCTAAAGTGTCTTCTGAAATATGATAAATCTTTCAATTCTTTTATAATATTGGCTGCAAGCATGCATTCAAATAGTGTTTAATAGTGCAATTCACATTTATAAGGGAAAAATTAGTCTGTTGGTCCACTTGGTGCTTATTTTTTTTTTTTTTTTTTAATTATTAATATTTTACCATTCTGCATCCAATTGTCCGCAGTTATAATAGCCCATTGGCGGCATAAGATAGTGAGCTTTTCAGTGATCTAACTAATCAACAAAACATGTTGGAAAAAAAAGCAGTTTGATCAGAAACAAACATAGAAAACAAGAAAAATCATCTTCAATACAATTTTTAATAATTTTATTAAAAATTATGAAACTATAACAACCAATTAGAAAGAAAATGATATAAATCTTTATCGACTACTAGCAAAGCCCCGGTTCAGAAACGTACCGATTTCCGAATGCGGGAAAAATTTCAAAATCAAGCTCGATATGTACAAAACTCGGCCTACATGCCAATAGATCAAAGTTTGTTAACGAAACCATTTTTTAATTAATGAAATCAATGAAGGTAGTCAATCAACGAAGGCTTTTCTTGCTTCGCTGGTCACTATATTTAACACATTCATGCCGGCACATTTTGTTTGCATAGTCTACTCAAAAGTTTCCGAGCGCTAGCCAATAATTCTGATATCGAAAAAGTACACTTAAAACTGTTTTGTTCAATAAATCCTTATCGAATCATGTTCTTAGACTGACTAAGAACATGATTAGTCAAGGATTTATTTAACAAAGCACTATTAAGTATATTTTTTTTGACAGAGATCATTGCTAGTGCTCGGATATTTTTCTGCTGACTGTAGCTGTGACCCACCGGTGGTTCACGCCGGCGTGAATGTGTGAAGGAAAACTTTTCTATATCGTTTTACAAACAAAAATAAAATTTAAAGACATCATGAAATTACTTTAAAGCCCGCTTTGGTTTCCCGCTGCCTTTGGCAGTGACCCACTCATTCTCGGGTGTCTGTCCCTATTGCCTGTGACAATAGCTTACCAGTGGGCTTCTATTTGGGTGCTTATCAGATGACAGTTTTGAAACAGACAGTATTGAAAAAATTGAAGTAAAATGTCCATTTTTAAAGCTTTTACCAGGTTATTATTTTCACATTTTAATTAATTTAAAAAAATCTAATCAAAGTTTTGTTACAAATAAGGTACCAAATGAAAGGGGCATTTTTTCTGAATCCGTCGGTTTAATTAACTTATCGATCGGACTATTAGATTTTTTAAAATTAACTAAAGTATGAAAATCTGGTGGCAACTTGCCTCAACACACAGACAGAGTCAAAAATCTCTTAGCCATTTATTTATATATAGACTAGCAAGCTTTGCCGGACACAATATTTAAATGAGTTGTCACAATCCCTTATCGTTATTAATTAACCTGAGTTAAAGTTCCCGTTGTGTTCGGTAGAGATTTTTCTTGCTTGCAAAGTGAGGAGTCCATGTTCCCACTGCTTTCGGCAGCAACTTACCCGATTCTTACTTCCCCTTCCCTAGTGGCTAAGTTCGAAGTTTTGCGAAATCTCGACAAAGTACATACTGCGTACACCTAATAAACATCCACACACCAAAGTTTGCCATTCTAAGATAATTTAAGGTAAATTGAAATGTAAAAATGTGTTTTTACACGTGTTTATAGCCCCCTCGTCCTCAAGGGGGGGGGGGGATTTTGTAAAATCCCATTACAATAAGTGTCAGATACATATAAACAATTTACACACCAAATTTCGTTATTGTACATTCCATAGATTTCCAAAGACAAATTTACTGCTAAAAGAGGGGGGGGGGTGTCTTGAATTTGCTACTTTAAACCCCCCCCCTTCCCAAAAAATAAATAAATAAATCGAAAATCACAAGAGAGAAAATATCTTTGGAAATACCTTTGTAACATCTTTAATAAAGCTACTAAAAAATCCGGAATTTCTGAAATTTCCCCCCAAAAAACGATTTTCCCCTCTCTTTTTTTAAGAATCAATAATTAAAAATGGTATTTGTTTTATATATACTCAATTCTAATCTCACCATGTACAATTTCTTCACCATGAAGCAATTCGTTTTTTTCTTCCTGCCCTCCAGGGGGAAAGTGGGGGTATTTCGATAAATCCCGTTTCTTTAGTTGTCAGATACATATAAAAAATCCAAGCACCAAACTTCATGACTGCAGCTCTCATAAATTTCCCAGGACAAATTTAGCTCTAAAAAGGGTGTCTCAAATTTGCCCTTTGTAACACATACAATACACCCCCCTCCCCCACCCAACCAAAAAAAAACAAACAATGGCAGGTCCAAAAAATTAAAAACGTGTTTTGGAAATATCCTAAAGAAGTCGCATGGCTGTTTTTTACATCTTTGTTCCATTCTTTGCAGAGTTTTATTCAAAAATCCAAAATTTCATGCCAAAAACGGATTTCTCCTATCCCTCCTCTTAAAATTAAGGCAAATGATTTTATAAATAAGATGTGTTTGGGAATAAAGCCTACTAGCTGAAACCCGTCAAATTCGACGATCACTTTATTGATTGTAATGTTTCAAAAATCATTGCATCATTATAAATGTATTTCAAGTTAAAATATGTAATATATTTTACGACATTTCACTTAAAAAAAAGAAATTCGGAAAAATACTTAGAAATATTATATATGACATCACTTTCTACAAAGTACTGTCAATGTGACGTCAAACTGACCCAAATAAACAGTTGCTATCTTTTATTTTCTATTCCGTTAAATACTACATGTTAGCTGACCCGAGCGGCGTTGTTCGGGCCTATGGTAATAACCTTAAATTTGTATGGTTTTACATCTTTAACTCGATTTTGTTTGAATTTCTATTTTTAAATAAAAGCATCACAAAAAAATAATCAGCTGTAACAAAAAACATTACCTTGAACCGAACGAAACTCTGCCTTGTGACCCCGGTGCCTTCGGCAGCGCATACGCCAGTCGCTAATAACATAAAAATATTCCCAAAAATTAATCTGGAACCAAACGAAAACGCTCGCTGTTGCCCGGGCCCATGATATCTTAAATGAAACTTAAATTTGTATGATTTTATACCTTTAACTCAATTTTGTTTGAATTTCTGTTTTTAAATATTAGCATCACGAAAAAAATGATTAGCTGTAACAAAAAAAAATTACCTCGAACCGAACAAAACTCTCCCTTGTGATCGCGGTACCTGCGGCAGCGCATACACGGGCCACTAATAACATAAAAGAATAAAAAAAAAATAACCTGGAACCGAACGAACCCGCCCGGCAATGCCCGAGCCCATGATAATAACCTTAAATGAATCTTAAATGTGTATGGTTTTATATCTTTAACTCGATTTTGTTTGAATTTCTATTTTTAAAAGAAAGCATCATAAAAAAAAATAATCATCTGTAACAAAAAAAAAATTACCTCAAACAGAATGGAACTCGGGCTCGTGACCCGGTGCCTGCGGCAGCATATATGCAGCCCGCTAATAACATGAAAAAATTTTCAAAAATTAATCTTGAACCGAACGAACCTCTAGACTTGTGTTACCGCTACCTGTGGCTGCAGCACTGTATAGCAGACATGCTACGCACGCGCTGCAAAATCCACTTTCCTCCACCAGAGGGTGCACTATGTTGTATACGAACATCACCAATTGCCTTGAATTTCCTAGACCTTTCATATAAGGTGCCACATGGTGGTGTCAACTGCAAAATCCTTTAGTTGCACTTTTCACCGCCAGGGGACAATGCGTGTTCTATACGAACAACACCAACGGTCAGGAATTACCAAGACCTTTAAAATAAGGTGTAACATGATAGGGTCTACTGTAAAATCACCTAGTTCCATTTTTAACCACCAGGGTCGCACTTATTGTATACAAACATTCCCAATCAACATGAAATTTTAAGACCTTTATCACCAATTATCTTGAATTTCCAAGACCTTTCAAATAAGGTGTCACATGGTGGTGTCAATTGCAAAATCCTTTAGTTGCTCTTTCCACCACCAGGGGGCACAGTGTGTTCTGTACGAACATCACCAACGGTCAGGAAATACCAAGACCTTTAAAAAAAGGTGTAACATGATAGGGCTTACTGCAAAATCACCTTGTTCCATTTTTCACCACCAGGGGACGCCCTATATTGTATACAAACATCTCCAATCAACATGATTTTTCAAAACCTTTAAAATGAGGTGCTACATGTGTGAGTCTAGAACGGATTTCCCTCTCAAACTAATTTCCCCCCTTCCTCCAAATCTACTTTCCCCCTTTAAAATCGAAAATTCCAAATTCGCAGAAAGTTATTTTTTAGTGTTCGACTCTAGTACCAAAAGGTACAATTTCTTCACCGTGAAGTAATTTGGAGCTTAGTTAAGCTCATAAACGTGTTTTTAACCCGTTTCCCCCCCGAAACCGTTCGGTTTTTTTTTTTAATTTTCTCTTTTCATAGCACATCTACAGACCAAGACGTTTTTTTAGACACCTCAACCAAATTTTTACACCAAGTAGTTCTCTCAATATAGTGGAGACAGACAAAAACATGTTTCAAATTAATATATAGATTCTTTCCTGTTGCCACACTGTAAAAAAGGCACAATAATTAAAAAATAAAATGATAACACGTGAACTTTGCTTTTATAAGGCAATAAAAATTCAGATTAACTCGCTGTATTTTTGCATTTCCAAAAATGAAATAAAGAAATAAGAGAAAAAACGGCGAAATAAATAAATATTTTTTCCTGTTGCCACACTGTAAAAAAGGAACAATAATTAAAAAATAAAATGATAACATGTGAACTTTGTTTTTATAAGGCAATAAAAATTCAGATTAACTCGCTATATTGTTGCATTTCCGAAAATGACGTCATTCTAAAAAATTGCATTTTTCGTATATTAATTGGGACGTTCGACTTTTTTTTTATTTTTCTCTTTTCATAGCACATCTACAGACCAAGACCTTTTTTTAGACACCTCAACCGAATTTTTACACCTAGCCGTTCTCTCAATATAGTAGAGACAGACAAAAACATGTTTCAAATTAATATATAGATTGACTGCACAAGCGTCCTAGGCGTGAGAGGGAAGGCATTATATGGAGGTCTTTTTAAGGGATCCTAGTCCGTATTTATGCAAGTTTTGGAGAAAACCATGAAAAACTTAGAACGACTAGGCCGACCTGGGTTGGAACCCGGTACCTCATGTCAACCAGCTTTGAGTGCAGGATAATTTTAACTATTCATATTTACATTATTCATCTATATACATAAATATATATTTCATAATTATTGCCTATTATTAGTTTATTCGAATTTTAAAAGCATTTTAGCAATGATTTTGTTTTTCTTATTATATTAACATACTTGAACTAATTCTTCTACAAAAACATTTCTAAATGGAGAGATTCTTCTCTCTGGTAGACAAGAAGTGCCACGTTCAATTCCAGGCTACACTCATTGACCTTGCCGAGCTCATACATATATCTTAACCGAGTTCATTAATCAAGTTTAATCACCACCTTCTTTAAAAATAGTGACCAATTCCAAAAAAAGAAAACTATTCTTCCAATTGAACCAGAAGGACTTGTTTTTTAATGTATTTTCTAATTCAAGGAGGAAAAAAAAAAATCAAATTTTGATGTGTAAATTGTTTATTCTTAATATCTTAAGAATAGATTAGAGTATAATTTAGTTATTTTTAAAGAATTTTAAAAGTATTTATCAGTTTGGTTTTGGTCAGTTTGTACATGTTTTCATATCCATATATAATATATGTATTTTTAGAATTCCATTAAATATATATGTTAGTCAGTTTTCAGAGAAATCGTAAGATGATTTCTGTTAAAACTAATATGTAACATAAATTAAATTAGTTTGTATAGAAGGACTCAAAGCCAGACCGCCTTTATTACAATACAGTAAGACCCTGCTTAACGCTGTTTCGGTTTAGTGCTCTTTTATTTCAACCCGGGGATTCCCCGAAATTGTGCGCGCGCAGCGCTAGGTTTCCAAATAACATATCCGAAACAATGTAGTTGTGTTTCTTGTTTAGTGCGGTGCTGTACGGACGCATTTATATTTTTATACAGACGCCTTGTTTAGCGCTGTTTCGCATTACGCTCTACTTTGATGGAACATATCCCCGCGTTAAGCGGGGTCTTACTGTATCTCTAATTTTAATTATGATGCAGGCTTTCGGATTCCGATACTCCACTCACATTTTGTATTGAGGATTTTTAACACTATTTAGCCCGCAGATGCAAGTTTCAGAGAAAAATCAGATACAACTTTTTTTATAACAATGCTTATATTACCTTTCTATCTCAGCTTCTAATTAAGATAATTTCATAGGTAAAATATCATTTTAAAAGTCATTTAAATTGAAATTGAAGAGTAATATATTTCAAATCTTTGTCGCCAGAGGACGGTTTGACATTTTAATAATTCAATATCTCCAATTCTGATTATGAGTGAATTACTTACAGGGAAAAGATTGGGAGACCATAGGCCCAACCAGGTTGCAGATTTGCCACAATCACAATTTTCAAAGGTCCTTTACATGGTGAGTGAACAGGCAGTTTCAAATCATGAAACGTAAAGCGGCGCCTTAGTTGCCACAGAGCAGAAATTTGCTACAGTTAAAATTTTCAAAGCTATTTGCAGTATGAGCAAGGAAGTTGTTGTAAGTTCTAAAATGGAGATAAGGCACCTTCAAGTGGGACATTGCTAAAGTCAGAAATTTCAAAGATCATAACACGATGAGCGAACAGGCTGTTTCAGATATTGAAACGAGAAGAGGGTGCTACCAAGCAGGAATTTACTGAGATTAAATTTTTTAATAAAGCTACTTTCACTATATATCAATCAGTGTTGTGCACGAACGCGTTCATTTGAACGCGTTCATGAGCGTAGCTCAAAAATTTTGAGTTTTGAGTTGAACTTCGCTCGTTTTTTAAATTATGAACTTGAGTTGAGCGAAACTCGTTTTTTTCACGAACTTGAGCGTGAAAAAGCAATTCAAACTCAAACTCATATTAAATATTTCTGTCTGAAATATAAAAAAGGAAAGTAGAAGAAGAAAAGGACAGAAAAGAGAACAATTGTGCAAAATGGATCCCGGAAAAAAGGGCACTTGGAAAAAAAGGCACTCATAAAAAGGGCACCCGGAAAAAAGGGCACAGGGAAAAAGGGCATTTTTGCAATTTGCAAATCGCAAAAATAATAAACATCAAAGAATAAATTTAAAGAATTATTTCATAATACATTTTTAGAAATTTCAATCAATTAAATTGTTACCATTTTCACTTAGTATATGCCTGGGAAAAGGGAGCGGGTGTCTAGGAGCAGATTGAAAGAGAATAATTAACTTTATATCACCTTGTTACTTATTTTAATGAAAAAGTGCATCTGCATATAAATTTATATGGAAATTCGTGCAGTAGTTCCTGAGATATAGTGTTCCCTGAAATTGAAGAAATCGCGGTACAGCAGTGCCACCTGTTAAGTAATGAACACCAAAAGTTAACAGGCACTAATCTGGATCAAAATGCATCCGCATATAAGTTTATATGCAATTTCGTGCAGCAATTCCTGAGATATAGCATTCCATGAAAATGTGGGAATCGCGGTCTAGTTGAGCCACCTGTTGAGAAATTGGTACCAAAATTTGGTAGGCTCTAATTTTGGTCAAGGTACATGTGCATATAAATTTACATGCAATTCTGTGCTGTAGTTCCTGAGATACAGCCCCCAAAAATTTTTGTTTCACACACACATAAACAGACATTTTCTAAAAATTGTCAAATCGTGTTCTGGATCTGTCAAATCGTGTTCTGGATCTCTCAAAGCGTGTAAATCCATCGAAAACGGCAAGTCAAAAATTTTTACGAATCCAATACTTTCTTTTATTGAATATAGAAGAAAGTAAAAAAAGGGGAGGGGGAAAGAAATACAAAATTAGAATTTGTAAATTCATTATGGATTTTGACGGAAAAGTGTTTAAGAAGTTTGCCAAAGGTTTGAAATTTACCAAATCTACCAGTTTGTTTTAACATTGTGTGTGTAGGGTTTGCGGGGGGGGGGGGGATGAGTGTTCCCTCTTACCTCCCGTTTGCAAGCGTTCATAAAAAACGACGTGTTCGCCTTTATCTGCATTTTCAAAAATTCAAAGAAATCGCCTTAAACCAATAAACATGAAATAATGTCTTCTTTCAAAAAATGAGCGATCTTTTTGTATAAGTTTCGTCTAGAATATACTACACATTAAAAATAGTATTAGTCTCTCTCTCTCTCTCTCACTTTTTTAATAGTTTTTAAGAATTATTGAATTTCTTCAGAAATATTAGCGAGAAAAAATGTGTAGTTTTGTAAACTTCTCAACTCTTCGTGGAATTACTTGGTATCAAAATTTGAACATATTTATATGAAATTAATTTAAAAGGAGTTTAGAGAACTATCTAATAGTTTCAAATGCACGATTTTCTCACTCATGAACTTAATCTCTGCTATTGTAAATAGCATGTATACTGAAACTTTACTATAGCTTGAAAAATATTTTAGATGATTATTTTAATTTGTTTCAAAATTATATAAACAAAACTTTTTAGTTCAAACCATTTTTAATTTTAGAATGTATATTCAAGAAATATCAATTGGAAATGATCTAAAAGAGTTATATCTTGAACCTCAAATTAACAGCAATTTTACAATCAATTTTGAACAATAAAAAAATACAATTAAAATTTTAGGGCTTTTTTTTTTCTTCAACCCAAATACAAGTAAACAAACAAATAAATAAATATATGTTGAAACTTTATGTGTGTGTGGGGGGGGGGGGGGGGAGTCATAAAATAAAATACCAGAATTTGGATGGCGAAAGTATCATTACAGAAATTATTTTATCTTTAAGAAATTTTATCTTTTATTTAATCAATTAAGAAAAAAAAATCACTAACTTGACCATTTATAAGCTTTAATTATGTAAACAGTATATACATAATAAAATTCTGTCTTTGATTTATAAAGCTGAAACTTTATTAAATGTAGGGGAGCACGGGGCACAGTGGACCACCCCTATTTAAATCTATTAATATTCAACTCTTTTGCTTCATATGGATACTCATGTATGGCAGCATGGTACTAGTAACTAGTTGTATCTATGCAGCCAAAAAAACCACATAGGAAATAGTAAGGTAACCATTTTGAGCATATTTTTTGTTTTGAACTGTTCAAAGTAATTTTTCCACATTGAAGGATTTTAAAATTTCATAAAGATTGAATTAGCAACTATAAATACTATATAGCTGTTAAAGGCAAGATATTGCTGTTTTTAAATTTCGAAAAATTATTAGCATATTTGTAGTCTGTATATTATTTTATTATTATTACAATCTGTCTTACTCTGGCACGGGACACAGCGGACCACCTTCCAATGTGCATAAAAATATAAATTAGTTTATTACTTATATTAGTTTTAGTTAAATTTATAGATACAAATATAATGTAAAGTATTAATATCTCAAAATAATAATATCTTAATGTTATGATAAAATAAATAAAAAAAATTATAAATTTCTGAAAAGAATAAATATTTGAATAGTAATATAATAATTATTGATATCTAAATTTAATAACTATTTGAATTATATAGCATTAATAAAAGGAAAAATATCTAATTTAATAAATAGTAGAAAAATTTATTATTATTGTTAGTTTTAGAGATCATATGTGAAAAGCAAAATAAGTAGCTTAATACATTTTAGTTGAATTTATTCTACAAATATTAATTATACCTCAAAATAATAATTAATAATAATAATAATAATAATAATAAATATTTGAATAGTAGTATAATATCTTTTAATATTTGAATTTAAAAAAAATATATCTGATTTATAAAATATTAATAAAAGAATTAAAAAAAAACAATTATCTATTTCAACTTAATAAATTTTCTTAGTGGGATTTGATTTCTCATTCGTTTATTTTAATTTTTTTTTTCTTTTTTTTTCATGAAAATGCCTGAATTATATTTTTTAGACTAGAATAGTATGAGAAATTAATTTTAGAGAAAAAAAGAAAGTAATTTATAATAATTTAATATAAGCAAAAGAGGCTGGTCCACTGTATCGCGGTCATGGGGCACAGTGGTCCACTTTGTAAGTGCTCACAATTTTTTTTTTTTTTTTTCATTCATAATTTATTGGAAATATTATTATAAAAAAAATTAAGAAAGGTCAAGAAGAGCTTAGAGATTGTTTGCTGTTTTTTTTTCTTTTTTTCTTTTTTTTTTTTACAAGTACATAGCTTTTCTGTTTTTTGTAGAAAAAAAAAATTGTAAAAGTGGTTCACTGTGTCCCGGTCTCCCCTATATTACAGAACTTAAAATAAATATTAATAAAGCTTAAATCAGTTAAAAATAAATAAATAATAATAATAATAATAAATAAATAAATAAATAAAAACTCATCATTTTTCATAGTAATATATAATTGATAAATCTAAGACATGTTTATAAAATTTCTTGGAAACATTGTGAATAAATACATTTTATTTTAAATAGCAGTTCAGTGGTAAGTTTCCTTTTCAGTAACTCTGTTGACCATTTTTGAAGAGAGGGATTTCTTTCGTGTTTTCTAAAAGTAATTAGTATGAGGAGCGCAAATATTCTTTGAGAGTAAGCTAGTCTTTCGTCTCCGACAAAACATGTACGCGGCGACATTGTATTGGATTCAAAAGAAAAAAGCGTGAGAATCTACTATAAAATACTATTTAGAACATTACATAGCTTTGCGCGGGTGCAAGACCACCCAGACAGAGCCACGGGAGATGTACTACACCCCACAGCCCTGAGGCAGTGTGGCCGCCCACTCATAAAAGTACCGGACATTTCCTTTCGCTGATAAAGACCGATACTAATCAGAGTCAGAGAAAGGATCTGCTTTCACAGGACTATTGCCTAGTCACATGTCCATAGAGTCCTTTTTTTTCTTTAAAAATAATGAGATTCCTGTTATTTGCGAAAGTAATTCTTTAATTGATGAAAATAATCTTTATTTTATAACTTTTGCATTGAAAGATAGCATCTTTAAAGATTAAAACCTTTAGACAAGGATTACAGGTTTAACACATATTACACATAGATTAAATAGAATAATAGTATAGTTTTAAATGTCTATTTATATTTTTAATACTAAAAATGAAAATGCATTCAAATTATTGAAATAATTTCATGTCGGAGATGTAGATTTTATATCAATGGTTATTTTATTTTCAACACTTTCTGGAAAATGCAAATAATAATAATTAAAAAAAAAAAAAAAAAAAAAAAAAAAAAATAGTTGGCATAGGTGGACTCTGCTCAGTTCCCCATCATATTTATGTTCTCATAAATTTCTAGTGCGAGACATATTATAATCATGTTAAAAGAAATGAATTTGACCAAAGCTTGATTCAGTAACATAATGAAATCCCCGCCTAATAGGCTATCCACCGTTCACTTCGATATATTTATCTTATTATAATCTATTAATTTATTTAATGAGGGTCAGTTCCATTGTTTAGTTTTCACGCTACAATTTCCAATGCAATAATCCTCAAAATTCATATTTATATGAAAAATTTACAATTTCGCTATATTGATAAAATCGTAAATTACGAATAATTTACGAAATTTTCTTATTAGAATATTTGTATTCATACATGTTCAAACAAATATCATAAATGTAATTTTGAAGTTGTCTAATGTATTTATGATCCTCAAAATGGAAGTTTATGTTCATTTTTTCCTTATTCTGACATGTTAAGTAAATCGTAAATTCCAAATAACTTACGAATTTTTTAAATTGTAAAAACCATAGTCTATGATATTCATGCCAGTATCCTAAATAATATTTAGAAAGTGGTTTGACATCTTTACGATGAAAATATCCCTCAAGATTGACGTTTATGTGAAATTTTGCTCTATTTTGCCATGTTAAGAAATTCGTAAATTTTTAATAACTTACGATTTTTTTTAAATTGGAAAAGCCATAGTCTATGATATTCATGCCAGTATCCTAAATAATATTTGGAAAGTAGTTTGACATCTTTACGAAGAAAATATCTCTCAAAATTGACGTTTATGTGAAATTTTGCCCTATACTGCCATGTTAAGAAATTCGTAAACTTCCAATAACTTGCGAAATTTTCAAAGTAGCATGTTTATAGTTACTAATGTTCATTCCGGCATCAAAAGTGATATTTTAAAACTGGTCTGACATTTTTACAGTAAAAAGTTTCCATTTAATGCACGTTTAAGTGAATTTTTGTCCTATTCTCCTCCCATGTTAAGAAAATCGTAAATTTCTAATAACTTACGAAGTTTTTTAATTCGAATGTTGCAAATGAATAGGGTTCTTACCAGTGTCAGAAGTAATATTTTAAAACTGATTTGACCTCTCTGCGAAAATTTGTTCTTGAGATAGCGAGTACACAGACAAACAAACTAACGGACTAACACACTAACACACACCCTACAGACAGACACCATACAAATTTTGTCATTTTCGGATTCCTCACACCTGAAAACGTGTAAAAAAGTAAAAAAACCTAGGTCGAAAATTTTCACGATTACGTAAGTTCCCCATACCTATAGTATGATGTGGAACTAACTAAATAAATAAATAAATAAATGAAATAAAAAATAAGAAAAAAATAAATGAAAAAAAAAATAATCCTCATTGTTACAATAAGTTATTTATAATCTAATTTAAATTGTCTTAATGTTTCTTTTTCCTTTTTTTTTTCTTCTAAAATGAATATATATATCCACGAATATATCCACAAAAATTCAAATATACGTGTACTAAATTAAAGATTATTTTTCTTTTTTTAAATGTACAGCTAGTTTTAAAATACCATTTATGATAATGGCAAACAGGATTTAATATTATACTTTTAAATTTTTATATTTTTATTTATAATTAAAGGTTTTCTTAAAACTTTTCTTAAATCACTCTTAGAATTTCCATAATTTTTTATAATACGAGGAATTTCGCATAATTTTCTGTTATTGAAATAGCATGGATTTGATTGCATGAACACTGAAATGCAAAATTGACAACAGTATAATATCGTGGAAAACTGGGGCACAAAAAAATTTCTGTAGCAAGGAAAAGGGTAGCCTACTGGATAGGGCATTTAAGTCTTCAATAGTACCAGGTGACCAGCGGAATTTATATTTCTTCTTATGAAAGGACTGGCTTAGAGTCCTGCGTGGTTCGAGTAAACTTGACTCGCAGCCGACCCGACCTGCAAAATGACTTTTGACCTTTAACCCGAAATGGATCTGCAGCTTCTGACCCGCAATATTGTTAAAATTGTGTTAGATAATAAGCTAAATAAAAGTGATTTTACACAAACTACAATTATATTATTGAAGAAATCTTTCAGAAAATTCAATATTGCATAAAAATATTACAACAATGTATTAAAATTTATATTTAAAATATCCACTGTTCCAAGTATTTTGACAGTAAAATAAGGAAGCAAATATAGGTTGAAAAAAAAAAAAAGTTTTCCATATTTTAAACGTTAAGTATTAATATTTAGGTAAATGTAGTTAAATTCGTGTTATCAGTCATGTCTTTAAATTACTAGGAAGGAAGGCAATGTCATCCAATCTCTTCATTTAAAAGTTTAGATTCATAAGTGAAGCATAAAACAATCTTCGAAGAAAACATTTTGAGAATAAAAATTATTGCAAATTTTACCTGCACCTGACCAGCAAAGCAGGTAATAAGCGATTATACCCGACCCGATGCGTTTCTCTCTTGTGAGAAATGCGTTCTTTCTTGTGATTAAAAGTGTAGAAAGTATTGCTACCAAGAATATAAAAAAATTTCACAGAGGAATAAAATCCATATGAGTTTGAGTTGCTTTTCCCGCTGAAATTCATGAGAAAATTAACTTTGCCTAGCTCAAATTTACAATCTAAAAAACGAGCGAAATTCAGCTCAAAACTGAAAAAGTTTTAATTAAACTCATGAACGCGGTCCTGCACAATACTGATTTAAAACAACGGAACCTCTAAATGATAGAATTTGTCTTCTATTAAAAGGTTCTCATGCGCATAAACTAACGTATTGAAAATTTGAGAATAAAAAACCATGAAAAAACAGTGGGAACACTATTCAGAAGTGTTTGCTAAATAAATTTTTATTACAATTAAATTAATAAGTTATAATTAAGAATTGTCAGTTAATAAGTTTAATTAAGCATAAAATTAAAAATAATTTTCATGGTAATTGGTAATTTTAGAAAAAAAAAGGGAAATTACCTATGAAAGTGTTCAAAGAAGATAAGATCTATTTAAAAAAAAAAAAAAAAAAAAATGTATGTAAAAATGAACTTTTAGTGAACTTCGCTCGTTTTCAAAAATGAACTTGAACTGAACGCGTTCATTTCTTTCAGACATGAGTTTGAGCGCGAACTAACTCGTTTTTTACACGATGAACTTGAGTTTGAACTAGTTCGTTTTTTTCGTGAACTTGCACAACACTGATATCAATAAGCTGTTGTAGGACCTGAAATGGGGAAAAGGTGCCACTGAGCGAGAGTCGGAAAGTCGGATGATTTTTCAAGGATCGTGAACCAGCTGGTCGCCGTAGGCGGCTAGTTCATAATAAGATAATTACAAAAAATTACACATTAATTATACATTAAAATCAAAATTTCTAAAGTCTTATTATGATTAAGTTATAAAGTAAAATTTTTTTAAATTATATAATTGTTATTCTAAAATTCTGTTTATCTGCCCTTTACAACAAAAAACTGGATTTTAATAATTATTTAGTGTTGCTTTATTAAATTTTTCATAGTCACTAAATTCTCATTAAATATTTTTAATTATTGCCCCTCTACGTTACTTAACAGTGTTGCACAACAGTTTTCAAGACGTTTTAATTTAATTTTTTTTTTTTTTTTAATTCCTCGAGTCTCACAATTTTCTTTATATTAATAAACAACTTTTTACTTTCTTCTGTATTCAATAGAAGAAAGTGTTGGATTCGTAAAAATTTTCAACTTCGGATTTTTGATGGATTTACATGTTTTGAGAGCTGTAGAACATGATTTGACCCTTTTTAGAAAATGTCTGTCTGTGTGTGTGACAGAATTTTGTGGTGACTGTATCTCAGGTACTACTGCACAGAATTTCATACAAATTGGTATGTAGTTACACATTGACATAAATTAGTGCCTATCAACTTTCGGTAAAAATTGGAAAAAAAAATTGTGTATGTAGGAGCCTCGCTTCCCCTCCTGTGGGTGAGGTTCCCCTTGAGGGGAGTAAATTTTCGTGATGGGTATCTTTCAAAAGAGCTCGCCAATACCTTTAAAACGAATGGTTGAACCATCGATCTGCGATAATTTAAAATAAAGTTATAAATTTTATTTATTTTTAATCAAAAAAAGATTTTTTTTATGTAATATTGTCACATTTTTTGGATATTTTATGTTATACTTCTCTAATATGGAAATTGTCTGCATTATCATGGAAGATAATTTTTTTAAATAATAATTTTAATAAATTATTTGTACTGAGTGAATTTGTTTATCAAAATATAGAAGAAAGTCATGTGGTGGCCACAACATACTAGTTTTTCTTGCTTTTGTATAGGTAATTTTTTATTATGTTTTAATAAGATAATTATAATTTTTTTCCATGGGAGATTTTTTTTCCTACAGAGCAGTTTGAGAACCTCCAATATTTCTGAAAATTCTTTGTTCAATGTTCTATTAATGTACATAATATTTGTTTTATATTTATATGTTTATTATAAGTTAGATAAAAGTGGAATTTTAAATAAGGACTTTGAAAAAAACACTTGGTTTTTTTCAGGTGGGTTTTATTGGGTCGGATAAAATCAAGCCAACCCTGCCTTCTTTCTACTAAAGTGAAAATAACTTTCTTTATTGAGAGGTTACCATACAATTAAGCATAAATACATTAGCACAACACACTATACATCAGGCCTATGATTACGGCAACCATTCACTTGTATCTCCCAAATATGACTGTTTACTAGTTGGCAAATTGTATCATATAGTCAGTAACTAAACACATCCGAAAGTAAAATTGCTATGCTAGGAAACAAATTTGACATTTAGTGATTTAGTCTATAACAACCTTGTGTAAAATATTACTCAATGCTGCAAAGCTTTAAAATTGCCTTCAAAAAATGACATGTGATATGTCGTTTTATTTTAAAATATAAAGAGATATCATTTCAATCATTGCAGTATTGAATAATAACAAGCACATTGAATACAGTTTCACTTAACACAAATAAATTTTAAGAAATATGTTCAGGAAAAATATCATTGCTGACATCAAATGACTTATCAGCATTTCTTTGTATTTGACTTAAATATATATTAATACTTTTTATCAAAATATAGTGAAAATTGTAAACATTTATAAGTATGTTTCAACTTTACAAAATCTTTTAGATTAGTACAAACAATGGAACAGAAGAAAACTAAAACTGCTAAGATTGAGTGATAAACCCTGATTAAAATCAAATGAATTTAATAGCATAAAAATGAAAAAATATTTATGCTATCAATCTAAACCATTTGTAATAGAGTCAGCGGGTGAAACTATTTGATATGCAAAACCCTCCTAAAACTGCTACATGAATGTAGAATGAAAGGCAATGGCAGACTTAATGATATCATATGGCTATTATTAATAGTACAAGTAGTACTTATCATAAGTGATATTTAGAGGATTCTTAATACATTACAAGGTAAATAAAATATCCGAAATGAGAAATCTCTAAAATACAACAATAATTCAACATGAAGTTCAAGGATAGCATTTTTTTCAAAAACCCTGAATACAGGGGTAGCCCCTGAAAAGTTTCATACCTGTATCATCAAAATAATTTGTGAAAATGTATAAAAAGAAACATAAATATTAATTTGAAATAATAACTCAAACTGCTCATCATTATTTAACGCACAGTTTATATAAATGAAATCTAGTTTATAAAAATATTTTCTTTTTAAAACAAATGATTAAATATAGATTAATTACTGTAAAGGTGTATATTATGAAAATATTTCTATATTTAAAATTTTATGAAATAAATTTTTCTACGTCTGTTGAAATACACATGTGTTGCTGAAATTTTCAAGGGATAAAATTGGTAAGAAAAAATAACTTAATATAAGTGAGGTTTAACATTCTAATACAACGAACAAAAATCGTAATTCTCATCAGATATTACGATGTTGACAAACAACATGCATTTTACCCATCACGTGACCACTTTCCCAGAAAATTTTTCTGGGTTAAGTGTGCAAAGCCCGGGCTACCCATTCACCAGCTGTGAACGCCTTGGGCATGCATGGGTAACCCAAAAATGATCACGTGATGCCGTCTGTGAACGGTGTGGGTTAACCTGGGCAAGCCCGTGCTCGCCCAGGCTGTGTATCGTGAACTCAACCCTAATGTTTACAGATGGCGCCAGCGTACAATACTGCCTTCTCTCCAGGTTGCGAATTTGGAAAATGCCTACTCCTCAGAACCTTGGCGACAGATGCTTGGCGCGAAACGGCATTTTGTGACGATAAATATGAAATGTGGAAACTAATCTTTGATTGAATCAAACCTGTCAGAATGAATCAAGAATGAATGAATCATCGATTCACATCCACCGTACTCGCCTTCTTATCGTAGTATAAAAATAAAACATTTTGTTTTATAAAAAAAATAATTTTCTTCACATTTAATTGAATGAAAGGCGATTATTTTACAGAAGACATTTTTTTTTTCTTTTATGTTTAAAATGTGCTAAATAAAAATACAAATTTATTACAGATAACTTTTTTTACCAATATGTAAACGTATCATAATAAATTTATCATTCAATAATTTTCTTTATTCAATATAAATTATTTTTATTCAAATAAATTAATTTATGCATTTACCAGTGGCGGATTTAAGGGGGGGGCTAGGGGGCTGAAGCCCCCCCCCCCCCAAAACACTGACATTCATCATTGAATATTGCAATTGTAAATTTTTTATCTGTCTAGAATAACATTTTGAAAAATCTCAGCCCCCCCCCAAAAATCAAGTTCTGGATCCGCCACTGGCATTTACATATTTCTTCTGAAGTATTCTTTCTTTCTGTCTCGTTTTCGTTAAGAGAAAAAAAAATTTAATCCTTGGTAAAGTAATGATGTACTTAAGTAATTACTGAGTAATTACAAACACAAACATAAGTGATTAAGTAAAATGTTTGTTAGGTAATGTTAATTTTGATTAATGCAGATTTTTTTTTCTTTGCCTAACTCTGAAATTAAGTATAGCATGCACAGTTTTATTTATTAAGCTCGATTAATTTTTAAAATAGCAACACATTGATTTTTTTCTATTTACTTATTTAGATTAATAAATAAATAAGGCTCACTTTCTAAAAATTGAATTAATTCAAATGTTTGTGCAGGTATAGATTGATTACATTGATAATATGATTAATTGCATGTATTATAATCTCTTCCTTTGAATGAAATTTCTAATTATTTTTATGTAAATGATTTTTAACCCAATTTATTTCAGTAATAATCTTGCTTTAGTAAAAATGAACTATGTCCAAACATTTAAAAGTATTTATATAATCTTAATATTTTTTCTATATATATATATATAACCTTTCATTTTTAAATATTCATGCAAACAATTCTCCATTCATAAGCCTTTTTTGTAACCTTTTATATTGTTACAACTTGAATGGAGACAAAAAAAAAAAAAAAAAAAGATATTTGAAAATTAAATTTTTATTATTGAGAAATTTTTAGTTATGCTGATGCAGTAGACTGTGCCAACTAGTCATATAATTTAGGATACTTTGATATAGTTAATATACAAGTGATTAAATAGTATCACAGCCATTTTCTCAGCACATATGGTGTTGTCATTACAAAGATTGGCACTAGAAGTTGACATTACTCACTAGTTGCTCATCATTTTATGCGCATAGTATTTTCCAACTGATAATCGCATGATAATGATGAAATGAATATTTTTAATGAAAATGTTACAAAATAAAAGAAATATAAAAATATATTTAATTTAGAAATATATGTTATTCATTAAAAGCTTAATCATAATTCACTGTAAGAAAAACATTGATATCTGTGATAATTTAGATGGATTCCTCAAAACAACTTCTAAAGGCTACATTTTGCTATCTGAAAACATGAAATTAAAAAGTAAAATTTACAGTAATTAAGGATATCCACTTAATTTTCGAAGTATACCTGATATACTCTAATAAAAATGTTGATATAAGTATTTGAGATGTATCCACCAAAATAACTTATTTTAACAATAAATCTTAATATATATAAATCTCGTGTCACAATGTTTGTCCTCAATGGACTCCTAAACCACTTAACCGATTATAATAAAATTCGCACACCATGTGCAGTTCGATCCAACTTGAGAGATAGGATAGTTTAAATCTCAAATTATAGTCGCAATTTTAATTTATTGCTAATTATTTGTCTGTTATTATTTGACAGTCACAATTATCTGTTAACTCCAAATGATTCTAACAGATGTCGATACCTTTCGACTGGGTTGAAATGAAAGCTGAAATATATTTGGTGCTGCCATCTACACAAAGAATCTTCAACTTTTTAACCTATTAATAAATTTCGTATAATTCAATTATTTCCACTTTTTAAATTTTTGGTGTTAGCATAGCCGGCCACGTGTTACTTAGACTGAAGTGTAAATTGAATTCATATTATAATGAAGATAATACAGTGAAATTAATCCTGTTTTTTACTTATTTGTGCTTCATTGATCAAAACTTTATAATTTAATCTGTATATATATATAAATTACGTGTCACGATGTTTGTCCGGGGTAAACTCCTAAACTAAGGAACTGATTTTGATGAAATTTTGCACACTGTGTGCAGTTTGATCCAACTTGAGAGATTGGATAGTTTTTATCTCAATTTATTGTCACAATATTGTTTTATTGCAATTATTTGTTAATTATAGACCTTTATTAAAGTTGCTCCAAAATAACTGTGAGTTCCATTAATTTAATTGTTGCCAAAAAAAAAAAAAAAAATACGAGTTCATTTTCTTTCGACATAAAAATAAATACATTTAATCAAACGTGAACGTTAAAAAATTATAAAAAGTTAAATTATGCATCTCACGAAAATTGACGTCATAATCAATTTAAAGATTTTATACACATTGATAAAGTGCTAATGTAGTTCTATCATAGATATAGTAATATATATAGATCTCTCATCCCCATGTTATCGTAGAAAGATTTTTGATGCCGAAAAAAGATAAAAAATAAAAGCTTTGGAAACAGCCATTAAGTGGTATTGGAAAAAAAAAAAAAAAAAAAAAGAAAAAGAAAAGAAAGAAAGAAATATGAATTTGAAACTGTATCTGGAGTCTTCCATTCCCCTTTAGCAAATAAATTATTCATAAATTTTATTTGCTAAAATATTAGTATGTATTCCCGTGTGTATTCACTCGGGGAAAGACGGCCATATTTTGGTAAAAACGTCGTCTTTTCCCAAATGAAAAGGAATAACTTTTTTCTCCCCAATGATCACTCTATTCTATATATGCTATACTATATCTATGAGTTCTATACGCAAGCGAAGTGTGACTCACTGACCGTCTGTGCAGCCAAGAAAAAGATTTCCTATGTTAATTGCCCACTGGATTTTTTGTAAGAAATTATTAAAAATCGAGGAAATTTATTTCCCGATTTTAATCCTTATATTTGGGTATAGATATGTATTAGTTATCGCGGGTGTTAGATTGAATTATTTTGCTGTCAAATTGACAAAATTTTAATTTTAAATTTTTAAACTCTGTCGCCCTTGGCTTTTTTTATTATTATTATTATTATTTGGCGATCAAAAGCGTAACACGAAAATATACATGCCAGATGTATGCATTGTACGAAATGTAATATGTATTATTCATTGTACGTATGTATGACATGTAATATGTATTGTACGAAATATTGTTTCATATTATTCATTACTCTTTTAATATAAGTTGTTAAAATAACCATGATTTTTGAAAGGAATTAAATATTTTCGCCAGATAATTTGGCGATATTCTTTTTTTTTCGCCAAGGATGACAGTGAAGGAAAATGCGTGTTGCGGTAGGTCGTATTCGAACTGAGGACGTCTAGGTAGTAATCCGGCGCTTTACCTCTGGACAAAAGGTTCACCCCATGTCCATCGGCAAGTTATTGGATTATCTACATTAGAATGTCGTTAATGGCGCCGCTACAGTACTCCCCCTCCAGTGAGTACACAATCGTACGAGCGATAATTGCTGTAGACGGTAGCGATGACCAGATTGTGCTGTCAGTTGTCCCGTTTTGCCAAGTTGAAGGAGCAGCGGCGAGTTGAAAGGCGACGGGCGTGACAGACTTTGTGCTGTGAGAACAGCGATTCACAGGCTTTCGATGCTCGGAGGGTTTTTTTTTTTTTTTTTTTTGTGGTGCTGCCATCTATTGTCAGAGAGCGGAGTTGAAAGCTTGTTGCTTCGTCCGCGGTCACCAATGAAGGAAAATGCGTGTTGCGGTAGGTCGTATTC
The DNA here is from genome assembly GCA_963930645.1 of Salticus scenicus. NCBI lineage: Eukaryota > Metazoa > Arthropoda > Arachnida > Araneae > Salticidae > Salticus > Salticus scenicus. The sequence goes on along the minus strand of OZ005658.1, from coordinate 52,954,049 downwards.
GAACTGAGGACGTCTAGGTAGTAATCCGGCGCTTTACCTCTGGACAAAAGGTTCACCCCATGTCCATCGGCAAGTTATTGGATTATCTACATTAGAATGTCGTTAATGGCGCCGCTACAGTAAATTCGGCGTGCGTTTTGCATGCCGATAAATTTTGAGTCAGAAAATATATTTAACTAAAAAACACCAGCCAATTAAATATTAACATTGTTTAATAGAAAATAAAATAAAACGATAAACATTAATTTAGAGATTAGTGAATAAACAAAAACACTTCAAGTACAAACAGGCATTTGCCAGCGACCCAACGGCCGACGATACCAGCGGGAACAGAAGCAGAGCACAGACTGATGCTGAGAGAGACGCGCGAATGTTTCTCCCTCTTGGCAGGTTGCCATATTACAGTTTTTCCGCCAACTGGCAGTAAGGGCAGTTCTTTATCGCTATTTTGGCATAGCGAACCGCTGCACACTCCCTCCGCAGTGTCATTGAAAATGCACGTAACGACGTGGGGGACGAACAGGTCGGCCCGTACGGGTCGTCTGTGCAACTGGAACAGTTCGTACGTCTGGTGGTGTATTGGCATCCTGAGGAGGAGTGTGGGTCTGTTGTCCTTCACGGGCTGGTTGTGGTGTGGATGGTACAGTAGCACTTTGAGGTGAAGTCGTTGAAAGGTCCATAGCTATAAAAGCAGGTTTGAGACGATCTATAGACACTGTGTGAGAAGTCCCTTTAATTTCAATGTCAAAAGTTTTTTCTCGTCTGAAAATGACCTTGTATGGTCCGTCATATGGTGCTTGGAGAGGTTTACGCACACTATCATGCCGAAGGAACACATGCGAGCACATTTTGAGGTGAGGATGCACAAAAATTGTTTTTTGACCGTGGCAGGAAGTCTGAATAGGACGCACCTTGGCGAAATGGCATTTTAGGTCTTCTACCAGCTGCTTAGGTGAGATATCTACAGGGGTTGGATCGAAGAACTCACCTGGTAGTCGTAAGGATTTACCATACACTAATTCAGCAGTTGTTGATCTCAGATCCTCTTTGAAGACTGAACGGAAACCAAGCAGTAAAACTGGTAATGCTGTAGACCACTGATCAGTGTCGTAGGCTTTCAAGGCTGCCTTTAATGGGCGGTGAAATTCCTCTATTAAGCCATTTGCCTGAGGGTGATATGGTGAAGTTCTAATTCTTTTAATTCCTAGCAGCTGAGCAAGCGATGTAAACAAGGCACTTTCGAATTGCCTGCCTTGATCCGTGGTGATACGGGATGGACATCCAAATCGAGCAATCCACTGAGTAAAAAAGTTTTGTGCGACTGTCTGTGCAGATATATCTGGTATTGGAACTGCTTCTGGCCACCTAGTGTACCTGTCTATCATAGTTAAACAATAGTAATTTCCCTGTGAAGGAGGAAGGGGACCGATAAGGTCGAGGTGTATGTGTTCAAATCTTTGTGATTGGTCTAAAAATTTACCTACAGGGGATTTTGTATGGCGAATTATCTTTGACTTTTGACATGGGATGCAAGTCCTAGCCCATTCGACACAATCTTTTCGAATGGACTGCCAAACAAATCGGGATCGGATAAGTTTTGAAGTACTGCGAATACTAGGGTGGGATAAATTATGTAAAGATAAAAATACCTTTTTGCGGAATAATTGAGGAATGTATGGACGAGCCGTGCCTGTTGACAAATCGCAATAAATATGTGTTTGATTATCTGATAAAAATATTTTTTTTAATTGCAAAGTTTTTGAATTTTTAATTAAATTTTCTAACTCTGGGTCTGTTTGTTGTGCTCGGGCAATTTCCGTATAGTCGATGGGATTTGGCATGCTTATGGAATCTATACGTGAAAGTGCATCTGCTATAATGTTGTCTGACCCTTTTATGTGCTGAATATCTGTGGTGAATTGGGATATAAAATCCAATTGCCTAGCCTGCCTTGGGGAACATCTATCTGAACGCTGTTGGAAGGCATAAGTTAAGGGCTTATGGTCGGTGAATAAAGAAAATTGTCTCGCTTCGAGCATATGCCTAAAATGTTTGATGGCAGCGTAAGCTGCTAATAACTCTCTGTCATATGCGCTATACTTTTTCTCTGTTTGGGAAAGTTTCCGAGAGAAAAATGCCAAAGGCTGTAATTCCTGTTTTACAATTTGCGACAATGATCCCCCAATTGCAAAATCTGATGCGTCAACTTGTAAAATTAATTCTGCATCTGGCTTGGGATGTGCCAATAAAACTGCAGTTGAGATTAATTGTTTGCATTTTTGGAACTCTTCTTCTGCCTTATCTGACCATTCTAAGTTTGTTTTATCATTTTTCTTAGCCCCTTTTAGGAAAGAAGTTAAATGCACTTGATGTTGTGCTATATTAGGCAAAAATCTACGAAAAAAATTCAAAAATCCCAAAAACCTCTGAAGGTCTTTAACAGTTTTTGGTTGTGGGTAATTTATAATTGGCTCAACCTTGTCCGGCAAAGGTTTGGTACCACTCCTTGCTACTAAATGTCCCAAGAAAGGAATTTCTGATGCGCCGAATATACATTTTGAAATGTTTAAAGCCAGTCCGTATTTATTTAGCCTATCAAGTACAATTCTTAAATGGGCTTTGTGCTCCTCTTCCGTAGTACTAAAAATTAAAATGTCGTCTAAATAAACATAGCAAAATTTAAGATCACCTAGAATCTCATGCATAAATCTTTGGAAAGTCTGTGCTGCCCCACACAGACCAAAATTTAAAAACGGAAATTCAAATAACCCAAATGGGGTGCAAACTGCAGTTTTCTGTATATGATCAGGGTGCACTGGTATATGGAAATAAGCTCGGACAATATCGAGTTTTGAAAAGATAGTTTTTCCATGTAATGCATTAGAAAAATCTTGGATGTGGGGTATGGGATAACGATCCGGCACGGTACGAGAATTTAATCTCCTGTAGTCGCCGACGGGACGGATGTTACCGGAACTTTTTGAAACAACGTGAAGAGGCGACGACCATGGTGATTTAGATGGCCGACAGATGCCTTGATCTATCATATATTGAAATTCTTTTTTTACGGCCTCATATAACTCTGGATTTAATCGTCTCGGTTTACTATGGATTGGTGGGCCGGTTGTCTCAATGTAGTGGACTGTGTTGTGCTTAACAGGTTTTACCCGGGATGATAATTTTGTTAATTCGGGAAATTCCGCTAGAATTTGGTGGTAAACCGAATCGCCAGAAATAAGTTTTACTGAAAAATAATCTGGAGATTTTAAAATTATTCCCGGTTGGGTAAGTTTTGTGACATTATCGATAAGTTTGCGTCGTTTAAGGTCTATTAGGAGATCAAAGTTTTGTAAAAAATCGGCTCCAATTATAGGAATAGGAACATTAGCTATTAAAAATTTCCATGTGAAATTTCGCCTGAGGCCTAGGTCTACATTCATTAGTTTAGATCCGTAAGTATAAATTTTTGAATCATTAGCAGCAAATAATTGCAAGGGATCAGGCTTTAGATTTTTCAGATATTTAGGAAGAGGTATACAAGATACATCAGAGCCTGAATCGATCAAAAATTTAAAATTAGATTTTTTATCATAAATGTACAGGCGATATGACTGTGCGACTGCCGTCGATGTATCTCGATCGACAGCCGCTACTGAGAGTTTTCCTGATCGGTAGTAGTAGGGCAATAGGAACAAGGTGATCGGCATTTTTTTGCATTTTTCCCAAACCGTTTGTGATAATAACAAAAATCTCTTTTACCATCACGGGAGCGTCCACGAGAAAAATCGCGGTGTTTGGAACTGTCACGATGAAATGGCACTCTGTATCGATCGCGAGAAAGATGTTCGACTTGTTTACTGAGGGCGGCGATTGCGCCTTTAATTGCGTTAAACTCGCTTAGTGGAGAAATACCCTCAGTGGCTGCTACACTGGACTGCCCGACGGCAAAGACGCTATTTTCTGGTGGAGAAGTACGGACTTCTGAAATTTTGTCTGCCATTTTGGCTAAATTATCCAGCGATTCGGAGCTAATGGACAAAATAGCTTGTATTTCAGATGGCAGCCTTTGCAACCATAAAGTTTTTAGGAAATCATCATTTATTCCTGAACCCCCTAATTCTCGCATCTTTCGTAGTAAATGGGACGGCTTATCGTCGCCCAAATGAAGTCCGGAAATCAACCGGCGGACCTGCTCTGTTTCTGAAGCAGAAAATTCAGCTATTAATCTATTTTTTAAAGTTTCATATTTATCTGTAGCGGGTGGGGTAAACAAAATATCCGATACTGTGGATAAGGTTTCGGGATCTATAGAGGCAATAAGATGGTTGTATTTTGTTAAATCCTGGGTAATTTTAGCAAGCGCGAAATTGCTTTCTACCTGTATAAACCACAGTTTAATGTTAGATTTCCATAAGGGAGGGATTTTTACAGAGACATGCGATACCTGCGACTCTGTACCTGCAGTACTATTTTGTGTGTTTTCACCAGTCATAATGAAAATATCAATTTAAAGGAGAGGTAAAATAAATTTTTAGTCAAAAACTTAGAGGATATCAGTACACATACCAAGTTTTAAAGTAGATGTAAATAGAAAATTGCACAAAATGTAAATAGAAAATTGCACAAAATTTACAGAAATTATCAAACACGTAGCAATTTACAATATTTAATATATATAACGCCTTTTTTTTTTTTTTTTTGCTGATATAAAGATAATTATAAAAATAATCGACCAATCACAAAGTAATAGAAATAAAATGAACACATACTTTTATTTATGATGAATGGCACTCCTCCAGGTAGAGATATATAACACGTGCACACGGTTGCCGCGAAGTAAAAAATAAATAGAACCAATAAATAACCCTATATTTTAAATTAATCAATAAATTACCCTCATATTTTAAATTAATTAAGGCTGGATTTCGCTAATTTTGAAAGATTAAAATAGATTGTCCGCGGTCACCAATTCGGCGTGCGTTTTGCATGCCGATAAATTTTGAGTCAGAAAATATATTTAACTAAAAAACACCAGCCAATTAAATATTAACATTGTTTAATAGAAAATAAAATAAAACGATAAACATTAATTTAGAGATTAGTGAATAAACAAAAACACTTGAAGTACAAACAGGCATTTGCCAGCGACCCAACGGCCGACGATACCAGCGGGAACAGAAGCAGAGCACAGACTGATGCTGAGAGAGACGCGCGAATGTTTCTCCCTCTTGGCAGGTTGCCATATTACAGTTTTTCCGCCAACTGGCAGTAAGGGCAGTTCTTTATCGCTATTTTGGCATAGCGAACCGCTGCAACAGAAATAAAATCTATTCCGCTGCAAAATATTAGTATCTTACATCAGATATTTTATTTAGACATTTGAAAACAAATTTGACTTCAAACTATGATAGAATATTTATCATTTTCCTTTTAATTTGTATATTATTAGTATATTAAAATTTAAAAGCATGGTATATAAAAAGTTTTTTTTTTTTTAAATCTTATAATTATTCTTATCTTAATCCTCAATGTTTCCCATCTTTATTGACTTGAATTTACTATTAAAATTTTAACATACTCAAAAACTTCTCATCACTTCGTTAAAATACACTAAACTTTTCCAAAATCTTTTTGTATTTAAAATGATACATGTATTTACTTTAAATGTCCAATATTTCATAAGATTTCCAATTTTAAAGTTTTAAAATATTTATCAAATTTACTTATTTTTCTGGTTTAGCCTTATTGTTTTCCCTTTTATAACTACAGCTGTTGCCCTCTTTAAAATATTTAAAATGATGAGGTCATTTAATAGTAAAATTATCCATTATAGCATATATTATATTTCACTCCTCCATAAAAATTGATTTTAAAATCGTCTGTTTCTTTTATACTTTTATTTTAATAGAATTTAATTTATATATTAGTCATTTTAGCAATTTTATCCAAAGTAGCATTAGAAATAATATATATCACTTCTCCATTAAAATTTATAGGACCCTACAATAAAATTAATTTGTGCTTAATATCAACGCTACGAAAATTTTTATCAATCGCTTCCAAATTTTGACCTAAGTTTCAAATCTCAACCCTGTGGGTTTTTACATCGGCTACAACGTTTTCGTCTTTGTTCGTAAATAATAATTTAACTGTACTAAATAGTTTACAGCCGTATAATTCAACGTATAACTTAGTCACAGCAACGCGTGGCCGGGTCTGCTAGTAATCTCTATATATAAAAGAGCAAACTCACTGATTACTGACTCAACACAGTCATGGCGATTCTATGGGAGATACAGGTGAAAATTTTGGTGAGCACGTTGGTTTTAGGACCTTGATGACCACAAGGAAGGGATTTTGCAAAATCAGAGAGCAAAAACATTTTTATAAACATAACTCTGCTCCAAATTGCTTCACGGTGAAAAAATTTCAGAGGGAGAGACTAGACTTGAGTACAAAAAAAAAATTATTTTCTACAATTTTGGAATTCCGGATTTTTAAGGGGGTAAAAATGATTTTTGGAGGCAAATTTAGAAAATACGCATTTGTTAATTAAGCCTCGCTTTCCCAACATCAAGGCGTTACTGCAGAAAAATCGCTTTCAGGTGCCGCTTGGCATGTTTGGCGAAAATCACCAGCACAGCACCTTTTTGTACAATTTAGAAGTTGCAACATTCCACTGGTTATGTTTGCTATCTCTGACGAATTAGCGCACTTCTTGAATGAGGCGGGCTTAACTAAATTTCACTTCAAAATGATCCCATCTTGAGAAAGCGAGGGTTAAACTCTACCAATAATAGCACAAAGATATAGAAAACCACTAAGAGTCAACTTGAGGATATTTCCAAAAAATCATTATTGGTTTTCTGTAATTTTCGATTTTGGGGAAGAGTTACAAGTGGGCAAATTCAAGTCCCCCTTTTAGCACTAAATTTGTGCGGGGAAATATATAGAATCACAAATTTTAGTGTGTGGCTCATTTATGTATGACTGACACCTATTGTAACGGGATTTTGCGAAAGTTCCCAATTGGGGGGGGGGGGCAATAAACCTGTTTCCAAGCATAACTTTGCTTCAAATTATCTCAGCAAGATTAATTTTATGTGTCAGTTGTTTATGCCTTCCCAACACGCACTGTAAAAGTATTTTTACGCAATTTCTTCCTCCCTCCTTTGCAGATGGATAGGGAGGCAAAAATATGTTTATAAGAGTAACTCCGCTCCAAATTATCTTAGGATAGTGATTTTTTAACATGTCGATTGATTATGCTTTCTCAAGACATATACTACAAAGAGATTTTGTAAAATTCCACATTTTCCCGCTTGGGGGTTGGAGAGGAGAAAACATGTTTCCAAGTACAAATCTGCTCCGAACTATCTTAGGTGATTTTTTATGTGCGGGCTGGTTATGAGTTTCCAACACGCACTATGAAAGTATTTTGTGAAATTTCTCCTTTCCTTCCTTTAAGGGTGTTGAATAGGGGGCAAAAGCACCTTTTAAAGTGTAACTGCTCCAAATTACATAGATACCAAGTCTACTGTTTTTGGCGGGGACTTAAACTGGAAAAATTTTATAGCTGATTTTAGTAATACTAATCGTCGAAAATATATATAACATATTCCATTCAAAAATACTAATGTGAATTTTGATTTAAAAGATTAAAAACAGCAGCTATGAAATTATCTCATGAAAGTGATTTTTTGATATGTCGATTGGTTATGTGTATTCAACACACACAAACTACAAAGGGATTATTTGAAATTCCGTGCCATCTCCCCTCTTGAGGGTTGGGGGGGGGGAGATTAAAAAACATGTTTGCATGCGTAACTCTGTTCCAAATAATCTTAGAATTGCAATTTTAGATGTGTGGACTGCTTATGCATATTCCACACACACTACAAAGTGATTTTGTGAAATTCCACACTACCGCCCCTTAGGGGTGGGGGTAAACTCTGCAGTAAATTATATTAAGAAGGAGATTTTCGATGTGTGGGTCAGTTATATATATTGAACTCATAATATAAAATTATTTAGCAAAATTCCCTCCTCCTTCTTCCATTTAAGAGCGGGGAGGGGGTAAAAACACGTTTTAAAATATAGTGCTGCTTCAAATAATCTCAGGATCCTGATTTTTAATGTGTTGGTTAGGTATGTGTATGCAACATGTACTATAAAGGGATTTTGTGAAGTGTGGCAAGTGGAAAAACCTTTACCGAAGGTAGCGAGAACTTTAACTTAGATTTTGACTAATTTCAATGATTTTTTAAAATTATTAATGGTATAGCATTTTGAAAATTCATTTCAATATAATGACCAGCGAAGCAGGCAAAGCCTGCTAGAACATTATAAAAGAGCATCAAAGAACTGGCGTTTAAAAGTAATAATTACAAAACTTTGAATAAATACCATAAAAGCAACAACTTCCAACAGTTGTTTCGGGTCAAAAGAAAACCTAGCCCTTCGTCAAGTGAATAAAGTAGGCACGAGTGCTGTAACAAAGCAGCAATACAGTACAACCTGCAACAGTGTGATGTTGCTTCTTTAACAGCACTCGTGTGTACTTTTTTTGCCTGATGAAGGTTTTTTTTTTTTTAACCTGAAACAATTATTGCGAGTGTTTGCTTCTATGGTGTTTATTCAAAGTTTTGTACTTAGTAATAAATAATACATTTTCCTATTAAAAAAAAAAAAATTAAAGAGTAAAATTTACTGTCATTCACTTAATTTTCAAAGTACACCTGATCATTTTTTTTTCTTCATAGATTTGGTAAAATAGAAATTTTGGCCAATGACAGTCCTTCGTATGTTGTCATTCTTTCTCTCAAGGCACCCTAGTATAACTTACTTGTCAATATTGCAGCCATATTTATTTTAATAATTTAAACTTTAAAAAGAAAATCTTTATTAAATGACGAATTAATTGCCTTAACGATGTTACACGTACATACATTTTAATAAATTATAGCTATATTTTAATACAGCTGTACATACTTTTTATTAATACTCCCTTAATATGGAAGCCTATTTTTAAGATTAATAAAACAAATATTTAAAATTGAGCTATTTCACTATGCATAGAAATCTGTACAGTAGCGATCACTTCCATGCATGTGAACTCACTTTGCAACCATTAAAACCAAAAGAGAAAAAAACATCACTGGATATAACATACGCATTTTGCATGAAAATCTGTATAGCAGTGGTCATGGTACCATACATGTATGCTTGCTTATCTAGCATTAAAAAAAAAAAAAAAAGAATCTGACGTGGACACCACGACTTCCTTATACATCTATTGGAATATACATGTGGTTATGGAAACATTGATATTTTTGTGTGAGGTAATTGATTTGTAACTAAACAGGCAGGTTCTAGTCCATGAACATTCCTGAATACAAGCAAAAAAAAAAAAAAAAAGCTACTCCAACCACAACAGTCCTGATGATAAGATTATATATACCACCAATTGTAAATTTTTCAGGAATTTTCTATGGCTTATTACAGAAAATACCATTGGCAAATACTCAGCTTAGACAGTACAAAAATAAAAAAAACTGGTGTACAATGAATATTTAAATTAAAAAAACTTTTTCATACACCATAAAATTATGAAAGCATTACCAGTTTCAAAAAGACATGGCCTTTCTTCTTCAGGTACAAAAACCACCAGTCTTGCTTTTTTCTCCAAGGTAATAGCAAGTGCTTTGCACCTGAAAAAGAAAGACCGTGTCCTTTTGAAACTGGTAGTGGTTTTATTAATTTTATGGTATGTGAACAAGTTTTTAAGTTTAAATATTAAATACAGCTTAGTGTTCAGTGAAAATCATTTCAGTATAAATTGCCTACTTTTATTCTTGTAGGCAAAAATTAGTGGTGAGAAATGATACATTTTACCAAAACAAATAATTCTGTTAAAATTGAGAAAATTTTTACAAATTCTGGCTCTCCTGAAGCAATATTTGTCACCAAATTCGATTACTAATCTTGTCAGGGTGCCAAGTTTGTAGCCGACGCAAATGTTGATCTTGGCATCAATTTTAGCGATTTGCTGAAAATTTTTGTAAAGAATAAAACCTTACATTACAGCTTTATGGAAGTCTGAATAGCTGCTTTTGTGAGGGGGTTTCCTCCTTCATCAGCTTACTTCCTCGTGGTCCATGCCATCGGTAGTGGATGTTTTCTTCTGTCTCTTGCTTTCTCTTTAATTAGATCGTGTCACTGTCGGTAAGCACAAATGCTGATATCAAAGCGGCAGCGTGTGTTGCGACTTTGCTTGCAGCACTCGTGCTTCCTTTGTTCGCCTGATGAAGGGTCATGTATTCTTTCAATCAAAAACAATTATTGTGAATTTATAGCATTTTATGGTGTTTATTCAAAGTTGTGTACTTATTACTTTAAAACGCCAGTTCTTTCTTATATTCTCTTCTGTTTTCTTCCGTTTCATGATATTTGTGAAATATGCTAGCAGACCCATAGCTGCAGCCACAAATATTTCACTTCTTAAACATTTTAGGATGCTATGCTTTTTTTTCTTTCTCTCTTGGCGGTAATAATAAACTTATACTTAAATTGTAATTTTTAAATTTACTAGATGAGGCTAAGTCTTCAAAAACAATTTGTTAAAAATGAAGTATAACTTAAAAATTTTCATGAAATTTGTAAAATTTTGGGCGTGTGGTGATTAAATCTCCAAGTCTCTCATGATTAAGATCTCAGCAGAAGAATTAAAAATTATTTTGCATGGAGCATTTTTAAAAATTTTATCTTATTAAATTTATATGTAATATGTAAAATTCTGAGTCAGGGAGTGTAAGCGAAAAGTTGCCAATTAATGAAAAACGTGTTTTTTCTTTGGACTAAAGCTGAATTGTTGCTAATTGATCAAACTATGTTCAATTTGAATGAAACAATTGAATATTACCATAAAAATAAGTAATAGCAAAATAAATAACACCATAAAATTAAAAAACATACAAAAGTTCAAATGGCGAACAATTCAAAAGAATGCAAGAAAATTAAATAAATGTTTACCTATTTTAAGAAAAGATTTATTTACTGCATGTCATGATGAACTTTCTTTCTTCAATAAGCTTTTTCTTCCGTCTGACATCAGTGTTAATGAAATGAGCTAGAAAGCCCACATCTACAGGCACGAAAACAATTTTGTGCACTATAGATATGTTCCAGCTGGCATAGGATACAAAGACTTCACAAATGGAGAACTTTCTGAGGAAAACTGCTCTTTCTTTTCTTCTTCAGTCTTTTTTAAACAGTAACTATATAAATACATGTTTTAATATTTAAGGATAATGTGCAATTTTTTGGAACTATAGATTTATACACTTAAATTGCTTATTTCAAATTCGTCAGATAAAGCTATAGGGTAGGTGCTCCAGTGATTGGCATGCTCCACTAATTGACATCTATCCTGAAATAATTAATAAATAAGAAAAATAATAAAATCATATTTTACGTATAAGAATTTTAACATTTTTTGCCAAACACTGGAGCATAGGGTGCTAATAACTGATAAAATGAATAACTAGCAATGTCAAACAATGAAACATAAGGGTCCAATTACTGATAAAATGAAAAACTGGCAGTGTCAATTACTGGAACATTGAGTGGGTGTCAAATAAAAATTCATTAAAAAAAATAATTGTTATAAAATATATATATTTTAACATATTTGTGGTTCTGAATGTCTTTCATGCCATATGTACTAACTTAAGATATCTGAAAATATTTTCTGATGACTAGAACATTAAAAACATCAGTGATTGCTCTAAAAGTGTCAATCACTGGTGCACTTACCCTATCTACAAATAAAAAATAATAATAATAAATAAATAAATAAAATAAATTAACTATAACAAAATTTTTATAAACAAACACCATAAAATTAAAAAAACATACAAAAGTTTGAATGGCAAACAACTGAAAAGGATACAAGAAAATCAAATGTGATTTATTTACAGCATGTCACAAGGAACCGTGTCTTCAATAAGCTTATCCTCGTCTTTCTTCTTCTATCTGATGTCGATATTAATAAAAATCGCTAGCAAGCCCATGTCTACAGGCACAAAATCAATTCCGTGCACTGAAGCTATGGTCCAGCTGGCATAGGATAAACTTCATAACTAGAGAACTTTCCAAGAAACACTGTTCCTTCATTTCTCTTCGATCTTCTTTAAACTGTAATTATTTATAATTTTGAGCTTTTCAACTGTTTTTTTTTTTTTTTTTTTAATTGTACTTTATACATTTTTTGCATTTAATTTTTTTTTAAATGTATTTTGATGCAATTTCATTTTCTGCCATTTTGAGTATGGCATTCTTTGATAAACTTTCCTTTCCTAAAGGTATGTAAATTCCAAGGATAATAGCAAAATTGTGCCAAATTATTGATTTATTAAAAACACGCTAAGTCATATCATAAACTGTATTATTATTCACAATTAACAAAAATTAATTCTTGTTTTTATAAATTCAAATTAACTTCACTCAGAATGTATGTGTACTACTTAATCAGCAGTCTACATAATGCAATCTATTCTATGTAAATATATCTCACTATAATATTCAAAATGTAGTGTGTAATAAATATATTCATCAATATTATCATTATAAAAATGATTGAACTGATAATTACATGTTATCAGTTCGACCAATTTCATTTCAAACGGTGATATTTAACAAAATAAACATCTAACTAATATACTAATTAAAAGGCGAATGATCACAATTATATCATAATTTTAAGTCAAATTTGTTTTCAAATGTCTAAACAAATTACCTGATATAAGATGAGTCATCAGGATATAATATCAGATACTAATATTTCAATATGTTATAGCAATAATGTACAAAATATTATCTTCTAATTAAAAAAATAAAAGAAATGTTAATTCTAGGCGCTTATACAACTTACAGACATTAAACTAATAATTATAAAACCATTGAATGTTGTGAACATACCTTGCAATAAGTTCTTCACACACTCACAAAATAAACATTTGGATTCCAGCATTATTAATTACAAATTCACTTAAATGCATATGTGAAATAATAACTCATACATAGGCAAAATATAAAATAAATATACGTCAATCTCTTTTCAAGTTTATCTCGACATAATAAACACGACAATTTGTTTACATGTAGGATGTTTACAATTAGCTATGAACGTTTAGAAACTTATTTAGAAAATAAAAATAGCTATTCAATTACAAAATGAATGTTTTAAATCATACTTCAAAGTATCTAATTCAGGAGACAAAAGCACCTAAAATGTATTTAAAATTATTGAAAAAATTTCTATTGTTATTGCTAATACGAATTCTGACGTCCGCTTGTCATCAGACATGCGAGCAACCCTACCGTCTATCATCATGACTCGCGCTCGCCAAAGCCCGATTATGTTTTTTCGCCAAGGTTCTGAGGAGTAGGCATTTTCCAAATTCGCCTCCAGGTTCCGCAATGTTATTCAAAGGGGAAATGTTTCGTTTTAATTAATTTTTTAAAAATAATATCAAGCTGAAAAAAGTTCCATTTTAAGCAAATTTCATTAAATAGAGTCTTCTAAGCAACAAGTTTTTTTTAAGAGCTATTTTATACTAATTTTACTTTGAAAGAGAGCTTTTAAAAAATGACGATCCTTACTATGAAACCGAAGTATAACTAAGGTGACCATATTTTCAAACACTGATTTGAGGACAAATTACCGTTTGTCCCCAAATCGAAGTAAATTTCGAGGACATTGAAAACTCTATTTGGGGACTTTTTCGAGGACACGATAGACCAATATCTATATGCATTATTAATAAAAAGAACTCTGATTTATACATTACAAAATGCTTTGAATCACTTTTTTCTATGAAAAATTGCTGAGCCTAAGGTAAGTTTATGCAAATTAAACTATCCCAGCATTATTAAAATAATCAAGTCTATAGAACCCATTTACACTTTATTATGATGATAGGAGAAAACACAAAATAGCACCATTTCATTTTAATCTTCAGAATCCCCACTCCCTAAAATGCAGAAATTATTCCCGATTATATAACTACAAGAAATAATTTCATTAAGCAAATTTTATTTTTCACTTAACATAAATCGGGCAAGATAGAATTTATATACTGATTAGTAGTGCATGATTCTTTCTCTGCTCATGAAGTATGAGGGTCTTTATTTCAAAGTTCCGTTGATTTTCAAGATAATCCAATTATTAGACTGCGATTTTGATTGGATTGGAATAGATGGGTTTTACAGTCGGCTGCAAAATTATTCGAGCACTAGCCAATAATTCCTATATTTAAAAAGTACACTTAAGACTGTTTTGCTAAGTAAATCCTTGTCGAATCATGTTCTTAGACTGATTAACACGGATTAGGAGATAAGGATGAAACACTAGATAGGCCAGCGAGCGCGAAATCTGAAGCTTCCCATTCCGCATTAATTCAGCCGACTAGATGAAAACGATCCGATCGCCGCCTGGTGCAGTATCTTTGAAACTTATCGGAAGAAAGGGAAAGCCCGCCCCTTCGGCTTCAGTCATCCAACGAACGAACAGCCAGAAATGTAAAAACGCGCTGATTGGTGTATTTTCGAGATTTGCTCGCCCTCTATCTGTAAGATAAAAATTACTACCTTTTCCTAACATTAGTAATACATCCTTCTCTTTTAATCCGTGCTGATTAAGAACATGACTCGACAAGGATTTATTTAACAAAGCTGTATTAAGTGTACTTTTTTTTGGCAAGGATTATTGCTAGTGCTCGAATAATTTTGCAGCCGACTGTACGTCTCATTAGTGCTGTACAATGGGCAATTGGCGACAGTCTAGCACTTACCCCAGGGGTAGTCGGAGACATGCCATCACAATTTTGATCCTCCACGGAATGGACTGTGATTTTGAAAGAAATACACGCAAATATTTAAATTTGGGGACATTTAGCGTCCCCGAGTAGTCAAAGAATTTTTGGGGACAAAAAATAGAAAAGGCCAAAATTCGAGGACAGTCCTCGAATTTCGAGGACGCATGGTCACCTTAAGTATAACAGACTATTGGGAGGAAGGAGAATGGCGATCGTTTGTATGTGCCGTTTGAAAATGTGGCTTATTAAGGATATCTTATAGCAGTCTTATAATTCTTCATTATTAGTATATTTGACGCGTAAAAAAATGTAGTAAATAACTTTCTAGCGATTTGATTTTTAAATTAATTTCCTTCTACCAACATCAAACCTAGGATAATTCTTTGTTGAGCAAGTTTTTTATATTTTTATTTGCATAACCTATTTTCTGATAAAATTACATACGATTTTCATAAATTTGCTAGTGTTGGCATTATATTATTTTGTAAACGAAAAACAATATTTTGGTTTACCGTTAGAATTTAACACTAGTGTGAGATATCTAGGTGTTAAAAATCATGTCAAGAAATTTAACTAAGACATATCCGAAAGCCCATTTATCTTTTGAAAGCTCTTCAAGATTGGGATCTTTAAAGCTATCCAGTGGCGTATGCAAGGGGGGGTTACCCCCCCCCCCCCTTGATAAAATGTATGATAAGAAAAATTAGGCTGTTCCTTACATTTTTTTTTCACATTTCAGGCGGAAAAAATGTATGGCAAGCGTAGAATATTTTTTTCTACGAAGTGGTTTAAAATTATGAGACTTTTTTTTTTCATTACTCTGCGATAAACATTCCTGAAAATAACTAAACCACTTCATTTGCGCGGCGCGAAAAATGTTTTCCCTGAAAACAATTCTCTGAAAGGATTTCACCTTTATGAGTTCATACTCAAGGACAAGAGGGGTCGACCATATGGGGAAGGGGTAACCATTGAAGTAGTGACCTTGAAGGAGTGACCCAAACAATACCCCAACAGTAGAAGACATTTTAAATGAACTAGCGAAAGCTGCTCGTCGATTAGACTTCGCTCTGTAAATAAGAAAATTCAATGAAATATTTTGCGTAACCTATGTATTGAATTTTATGTTTTGTGTAGCAGTTTGTACAGGCTCTACGCAGTGTTGCCAGATTTGGGGACTTTTTTATTCAACTCACACCAATAATTTTAAGAAGTGATATTTGCTATACGTAATAGACGTTTATCTTTCGAAGTGCTTAGGCAAATGTTACAATTAAAATTTAGCGGCGGGGGTTGAATAAAAAAGTCCCCAAATCTGGCAACACTGGCTCTACGTTATTCGTCGCTAATTAAAGATTTTTTAGTTTGATCTTCTAATTGGTGAGTTTGTTTTACTATTTTTCATTTTCTTACTCGTATTTTCGGCAAGTAATTATGATATTTTAAAAGATTGTTAAATTTAATTAAAAATAAACTTAATTAAAAATTCGGAAGGACGAACCCCCCCCCCCCCCCTCCCTTGGAAAAATCCTGGATACGCCACTGAAGCTATCAATATTTTAATAGATACACACATTATCAGGCCCCGACTTACGGCAGGGCATACGGAGCAAATGCCCTGGGCCCCCCTTCTGGAAGGGGCCCCCCGACAGGCGAATACAGAAATTCTGTAACCTAAAGACCTCTTATGCCACTGCAAGGAGGCCCCCCAGAATAGGCTTGCCCCGGGGCTGCAGGTAGTCTAAGTCGGGCCCTGCACATTATACAGATTTCAATAATACTTGTAGAATTTAATTCATTTGTATAAAAATTAAACTTTCCTGACAATTGTCCTTTAAGTTTTAAGTTATTAACAGATTCTTTAAAGCTAACTCTCATTATTAGTTTCTTATAATTTGAAAAAAGCACATAAATTTACTTCTGATTTTTTAAAAGTTGAATATTAATAAAAAATTGTTATCGTATAATTTTTAATTATATATATATATATATATTGAAATATAAGAGATAAAAAGAAGTAAGAATTAAATTAACATTTTCAGAGTTTCAGGGTAGTCTGGTTATATTTCGAAGTAATATTGCAAAATAAATGAAACGAGATTTCATATTAAGCTGTAAGATTAAAAGCATAAAAATTAATGAACGAAAAGTGCAGTCGCTATCATGTGAAATAAACAAGTTAATCATTTAAGTATTTTGATGTCTGGAAATAGCCTTATAATTGGCCTAGAAATAAATTTAATAAGCAATAGGCATATAAAGTAATAAATAAAGGTTTTAATGAGTTTAATTTGCGGTTTGATTAGTTCATGTCAGCTACAAAGCAATAAATACTGTTTTAATGGCAGAGTTTGGCAAAATATGGCGCCGATCCAAATCGCGAGGTCTGCAGAATATAAAAATATAGCCAATTAGACATAATGAAAAGGCAGGAAAAGGCGTTGGTTTTGAATGAAATAACCAATTAAATAAAATGGGCTGGAATCAGAACTACGCCAAATTACACCAAAAATTACGGGTATAAAAGCCCAAACAGTAAACAAACGGAGCGTTTTTTTGACACGATCTTAACTTGCTAAACTTTCCCATGCGGCCCGTCCCTCCGAAATTTAACGTACATCTTATAATTATCTCCCCCACCGAACGCCGCGGCCGTGAGGCCAGCGCGAATCATCGGCAGCTTGTCGGATTAAAACTCCATTCGTCTTTGCTTTCGACCCGATTTGAATCGATTTGAATTTCGCGCAATTACGGATCGTAATAACAACAAAGAATTTTTTTTTTTTTCTTTTCCAATGCTATGCTAAGGGTTATATATATATATATATTAAAAAAAAAAAAAAAAATCCGAAATCTTACATAATTTTTTTTTTTCTTCTCTTTTAAAAAACCAAGTCATATGTGTTATTTTATTTTAAAAGTGTTTATGGAAATTGTTGTGATTTCATATTATAAGTATATAATATATTTTAATTTCTATTTAAATAATTTGAAGAATTTCTGATGATTTTATATTTCAATTTATTTTCTATCTAAGCCATTTGAAGAATTTTTGATGCTTTTATATTTCAATTTAATTTCTAATTAAGTAATCTGAAGAATTTCTGATGATTTTATATTTCAATTGAGTTTCTATTTAAGTAATTTGAAGAATTTTCGGAAACTAATTTTTTTCTAGTAAAAAGTGATATTTTTAATTGGGATATTATATTTTATTAAATTTATTTCGTCATGCCGAAAGATTCCGCAAATTTAAACCCGGATAACGGGTCAGGAAATGCAGGTGCTAATGATGATAAACTAAACATCATTGAATTTAATCCCGACGGCGGCATTCAATTTGAAGCTTGGTTAAGCTATTTTAATAGTATTTGTCAGGAAAAAAAAAACAAAAAGATGATTTGTGGAAAATTACACACATACAAAATTACTTAAAGGGAAAAGCCTTTACACTTTATATCAATAACTGTTTACATGTTCTCCACTGGGAAGAATTTCTCCAATTATTTAGAGAGGAGTATACTGTTCCTGATACTAACTCCCTAGCTGATTTCTCTAATATTAAATTTAATTTAGGGGATGATGTTAAAAGTTATTACAATAGTAAGGTACAAATGGGTCGCAGACTCGGACTGGATTCTAAATTTATACTTGAGGGATTGTCAGATGGTCTCCCAATCTCATTAAGACAATTAGTATTGGTACACTCGCCTAAAGATACTAATGAGTGGCATGAAATTGTCTATAAAATAACCAAAATGCAACCAGCCGAACAGAAAAAAGAAAGCAACATTAGACTTAACACGCAGGCTCCTAGCTTTACTCCACAATGGAGAAATAATCGGCCTAGGCCTGAATATTTGTCAACCCCTGTACAGAGACCTTGGCCTTATAGATACCCTTATCACAATCAACCGCCACAAGCGTATGCAGCTCCTACTCCTAACAACCCACGACCCTTCAGACCAGGTCGTGTCCCAAATAATGTGCATTTCCAAGAGAGGCTGCCGCCATCCCCTTGTCGTCTATGCTTAAATCGCAGAATTAGTAATGCTTACCATTGGGAGCGAACATGTCCTTTTAGGTTTGAACAAAGTAATAATTTCTTAATGCCTAGAGCACCTCTCACTCAAAATTCCACTAGAAGTACAAATCTCCCTGAAGAGGTGGTCAGTCAGGAAACGACCAGTGAGGGTACAATGAGTGGCTGTTGACAATTATTAGTGTCCGGACAAATAACACAAAAATATCAGCGATCGCAAAAAACACGTCAACCAGCTAACTTAAATGCTCTCCCTGACAAAAACCTGTCTTGTCTCCTTGATACGGGAAGTTCAATTTCCGTCATCTCATGCACTTTGGTAAATAAGTTAAAATTAAAAAAGACTCCCATGCAGGAACCAATCATAGCTAGCCAAACTCATGGCATCATTAAAATTAAAGAAAAATGTGAAGTATCTCTAAGGATTGGTAACATTAGAAAAAATATAGGACTTTATGTTATTTCTAATCAGTTGCCATATCTTTTTATTGGTTTACCTCATTGTGCATTATTTAAATTGAATCTTAATTTAACAACTTTTTCTGTAACCCAAAATGGTCAACACATTCCCTTACTAAATCAGGTAAATCAGAATTATCAATCTTTGTATATTTTTTAAAGCAACGTAGGTACTAATTCCAGGGTAAGTACACACACTGTAAACCAGGTGCACCGTCCACAGAGTGTTGTACAAAGGTCGTCTAGACCTACGGTAGTGCCAACTGAAAATATAAGGATTTACCTACCTTATTACATAAGTATGAGAGAATTTTCGCAAATTCGAAATATGATGTGGGTCGGATCAGAATGGAGCCACAGAGAATTCCCTTAACGTCAGACTTACCTGTTTCCCTTAGAGCATACCGGACCTCTCCTAAAGAGGAAGCTGAAATTAAAGATCAAATACAAAATCTTTTACAAGCTAAAATCATTAAAGAGAGCCATTCTCCGTATTCATCCCCTGTAACATTAGTGTATAAACGAGAAGAGGGAAAGAAGACACGACTCTGTGTCGACTTTCGTAAATTAAATTCTACAACTAAAACAGATGCAGAACCATTACCCAGAATTTATACTCTCCTAGATGAATTGGCTCAGGCAAAAACTTTTTCCACATTGGATTTAGCCAGTGGATATTGGCATATACCTATCCATCCGAAAGATACAGAAAAATTAGCATTTGCTACCACATTTGGATTGTATGAATGGCTCGTATTACCATTTGGCTTTAAAAATGTCCCTGCAATATTTAATCGCACTATTAGAAGAATCTTACATATAAAATTGATTTTGCTTGTAATTATTTTGATGACATTACCATTTTTTCTGAAACAGAAGAACAACATTTAGAGCATTTAGAAATCATATTTCAAATTTGTGTCAATGAAAATTTGAAGTTAGAGTTATCTAAAGGTAATTTTGTAAAATCTAAAATAAACTTCTTGGGTTACGAAGTGTCTAATGGCACTATAACACCAGATAATGCTAATATTGAAACTATTAGAAATTTAAAGCATCCCACTACTGTTAAAGAGTTACAAAGGTTCCTAGGATCTGTAAATGTCTACAATAAATTTATAGCTAACTATGCTAAAATTCGTTACCCTTTAAACAATCTACTCAGGAAAAATGTACCCTATGTATGGGATGAGAAATGCAAAAATTCATTTCAAAAATTGAAAAATGCCTTAATTGAAAAACCTATTTTAAAGTTGTACTTTGTCACTTATTTGTAGATGCTTCAAGTCACGGAGTTGGTGGTTGTGTAATCAAACAGCCAGATGAGAAAGGAAAAATACATCCAATAGCATACCATTCGCGAAATTTAAAAGACTATGAACAAAATTATGCTATTACTGAATTAGAATGTCTCGCCATTATAGATTCTTTAGATAAATTTTATCACTATTTACATGGGCAAAAATTTGTCATTCATACTGATCATGCGGCATTAACTTGGCTTAAAAATGTTAAAAATCTTAGAGGACGTCTTTTCCGCTGGTCCCTTAAGCTTAGTATGTTTGACTATGAAATAAAGTATCAGAAAGGAACCACTAATGTAGAAGCTGATATGCTGTCTCGATTACCTGTAATACAACATATGTCTCACCATGTACATCTCCTTGACTTGAATGATCTAAAATGTTAACAAAAAGAAGAGAACATAATAGTCAATAGTAAAAAGTATGTCAAAGTAAATGATCTCATAGTAACAAAAAAGAAAAGTTTATATAAGATAATCGTTCCTATGTCACTAAGGTTAACATTGCTAAATAAAGCCCACACACAATTCGGACACACAGGAATTCCAAAAATGATCAATTTAATAATGATCACTCCACAATAGAGCATACCGGAAATGATGATAAATGATGATAATGAGTGATATTAATGATCACTCCACAATATTATTGGCCTTTAATTAATAAAGACATAGAAAATTTTATTAAGCATTGCCATACCTGCCAAGTAAATAAAAAATGTAAACAAAAAAGATTTGGCTTGTTGCAGCAGGTACCTCCAACAGATAAACCATTTGAATGTTTATCGTTAGACACTGTTGGTGGATTTAATTATTACAATTCAACTAAAAAATACTTGCATTTGGTCATTGACCATGCAACACGTTATGTGTGGGGTTTTCCATTCAAAAGTGTGACAACGGAAACTTATACCAACTTTTTAAAACAGATTTTCCAAATTCAAGTCCCTGAGAAATTACTAACAGATAGAAATGCTGCCTTTACTTCATCACGGTTTAAGAAATTCTTACGTAATTACAAGGTTAAACACCTTTTAACTAGCAGTCATCATCCGGAGACAAATGGGAAAGTTGAACGTCTGAACCAAACTATTGTAACTAGATTAAAATGTAAAGTAAATTCGGCTTCATCTAAATTACCGTGGACAAAATTGCTAGAGGAGGTCTTAAGCCAGTATAATGCTACCCCTCATTCTGTTACAAAATTTTCACCTAATTATCTATTGTTTGAAAATTTACCTTATGACCCTTTAATTCCTAATAACAATTATTATCCAAAGGTTGATGAAGCGAGAAAATTGGCAAAAGAACATACAATTGAATATCATAATAAAAATAAAGTAATGTATGACGCTCGATTTCTCCCTGCTACATTTAAAGTTGGTGATGAAGTATTATATGAAGAATTTCAATATCCGAATACCCGTAAGCTAACTGCTCCATACTTGGGACCTTATACCATTTTAAAAGAGTTATCTGACGTAAATTTTGAAATTGATAGACCAAATCCTCATTTCAAAAGACAGTCTGAAATTGTACATTCATCTAAACAAAGATATTATAATAATCCACAAAAATTTAAAGTATATCATGAATAAACCCCTTTAGCAGTCAGGAGGTAACCCAAATAAGTTTTTTTTTGCTTTTGCTTTCCTATCGTCCCAGTACGTATTGGATGAGGATCCTAGCTGAGTCGGAGAATTCGGAGGGATGTCGGGAGACATATCTTCCATTCTTCCTCTCAGCGGCACTGGCGTGCCTCTAACTCTTTTTATTTTTTTACAAATATTAATTTCTTTACAAATATTAGTAGACGTATTCACGAAATGAGGATCCTCCACTCCTTACCCCTTTTTCTTTTAGGCCCTTGTTTACTCATGTTCTTTTGGACTTCATCTGATTGGAGACCCCCGAAGAGCATGAGGCAACAAGTGTGCTCCCTCCTCTGATGAGACTTGTCTAAAAACCACTTTTTACATTTTACAGATATTACTTTTTGGTTGACAAGCTCTCACAGAGTTTCACGGGTCTCTGCACCCATAAACATAATTGTTTGAATAAACATTTTTAGCGTTTTGTATCATTATGGTAAGTTGAAGGAATCGATTATTACCAGCAAATTAAAGAAGCTATTGTGTCGAATAATTTTTTTTTACTTTTAAGTATTGCTATTGTCAAGTATTAATATATAATTTTAAGTGCCAGTATTATTTCTAATATTCATATTATTATTTTTCAGATTAAGTATAGTATATTATAACATTGTTTATGTTTTCAATACGAATTATGTGCATATCAAGTAGCCTATGCATAGGCTACTTCTTTCCCTCTTGGAAAGTTTGCCACAGTTTTCCAAGCTGAAATTTTTACTATCATCTTACACTGAAAGGTGTGCTTAGACAGGGGTTATAATTTAACTATTCATATCTGTTCTAACAGTCAGTCCTTTCACTGGTGAGGTGTAAGTTCACTTCTCTTCTCAAATTTGAATTCTATAGAGGTACTTTGTGACCTTTCTTCCTCTAATAAGGTTAGTCTTCACTGGGTATCTGGGTCATATGGGTATACCTGTTAATGAGTTGTTTGGCAAGTCAGTTGGCAAGATCTGGTTCCAGCACACTCTTTTGTGGCCCTTAGCTTATTCTGAGTATTTCTCTCACTACTTTCAGGGCTTCTATCTTCAAGCTCCTTGGTAGGGAGCACAATAGGCAATGGCATAATTCAGATGGTCAAAGGCAAGCAAAAGAGCTTAGTTGTGACTGTCTTGGTCTTCACCATAAGGAGCTTTTAAAGCTTAATATAAATGGTTTGAGAAAGCCTATTAGCCTTCTTACTGGTCACTGTACCCTTAAGAAGCATATGAACATTATAGATATCAGTTCTGATCCCATTTGTCATGGTTGTTGTCTGGAAGAGGAGACTGCTCATCACATTTTGTGGGACTGTGAGGTCTTTTCTGCTCACAGGTTTGAGCATCTTGGTTGACATCTCATTGAGTCTTGAGAGCTGCAGGATATTCCTGTCAGGTGTCTGCTGAACTTTGCTTCAGCTACGAGACTTTTCTCTTAAGGATGCATTTGGGTTTGGGTACAACAGACCTCCGATCGATGTGCCTAGCTCTCAGTGCCCTGCTGAGAACTTCTCTCCATACTAAGATATAAATCATATGTCATTAGTATAAATATAAAAACTTGTTCTTTAATTACACTGCTCAGCATGAAAATTGCCAATATCATTTTGGTAAATTCTTATGTAAAATGACGACCTGGTTCCGAATATGACACCCATTTTTCTCTATCACCCACCGTATTTTTATCACTTTTTGGTGATTTTGTGGCTATAAATTTGATTTTTAGGGGGGTGGGGAGAGGATTATTTTAACTGTTAAATATCTTCTGAGGGGCTACAGAGTTAGAAAATTCTAAAACATGAACATTTGCGGCAAGGGGAAAATTAAGGTGGGATTTGCCACTGAAATTATGTATACATTTCTTATATTTTTTTAATCTATTATTAATGTTATTAAATAAACCTATTTTTTTTTTTTTTTTTTTTTTTTTAGGTGTTAAATTAATTATTTTTCATTCTCCAAATCATGGTAATAAAATTACCGAACAGTGATAAAAATTGAGGGAGGGTGTGGTGTTTCTAGTAAACGGTGGGTGACTGAGCAAAATGGAAGCCATATTCAGATTCAAGAGGTCATTTCACATAAGAATCAGCAAGAATGGTACCAGAAGTAGAATTTTTTTTTTTTTGCAGCGAGTGTTACATTTTTGAAAATCATTTAGCATTTTGTGAAAATTCTTTTTCTAGATAACAGACAAGGCGTATAATTACATATAAATAAAATTAATTGTAAGTTTTAAGAAAATAAAACTATAAAACACTTACCTCTAAGTGATAGAAGGAGGTGGAACGTTTGAGATTTTGAAAATGTAAAATGAGACACGCAATAAATCATGATATACTTTATTAAACCATTGAGCTATAGTATAATCCCAGTGTACAGTAGTGATTAAACTTTATGCTTTAAAAAACTGTAAATTTATTATAAATCACAATGAAATAGAATACCTATAATTATAAATTATTTCCTTATTTAACATATTATCTAAATAGTTTTTAGATGAAATATGGAAAGTTAAAATCTAAAATATTTTCTTCATAACAAAAAGAAAAAATATGTAAGTAGAAATTTGATTTAGTATATAGACAATAAATATTGTTGCGTACTTGGGGGTTCGTAAGTTGCCTGAGAATGAAAGACGAATCTCGCAGAGGCTAGAATTTTTATTTACAGAAAACTTGAGAAAATTACAGGTCTATAAACCAGGTATCGACTTCACTTTCACCAGTAAACACAGCTTAAATAACAGCTGTCAGCAGCAAATTCGCAGTACAAACTTTATCAGAAAATTAGCACACAGGAAAAGCTGTAATCAAAAGAGGCTCAGTGCTCTTTAAGCATTCATCAATGTCTTGGTACTCAACTGAGACTGACTAATTTGGCATAAAGAAACTCCTTAAATACCCACGTAGAAAAATATAGAAAATTCCAGAAACTCATCAGCCAATCTAGTTACAGCTTCCGTATTTGGTATATAGATAAGGATTTTCTCATCAAGGTTGCCAAAATAGTAACCAAGGAGCAAAAAAGTCACCAAATTTGGCACCAAATCCATTACTGGCTTTAATGAGGCTTCTTAACGTGTTTTTAAGCTATTTTAATATAAAAACACACTAGAAATGCTGAAAATTAACCACTTCACCGGCAACTGTTGTGTGTGGAAGGCTAAATTTCCCCTGAGTTATTTTGGGATAGCCGGATGCGTGGTTAACATTTTATCAAAAGATTAAGCCTTTTTGAATGAATTTGCATAAAAATAACTATGAATTATTTACAAATTCATAACACTGCTCCCTCCCAAGGACTGCACATCCCAGGCAGTACAAGCCTTGGTGAGGAGGCAAAGCCAAACAAACTGTACAATCTAAAATACAAAAAAAAAGTTGCATATAACAATAAAATAATAATACAAATTGCAAAATTAAGTGAGAAATATTTACAAAATTTACAAATAAGGACAAATACTTACATTACACATATAAAAATTTAACATTTCAAATTTGAACATTACTGTTAACTGTGGTATGTGGTTAACCAATCATAATGAACCAGCTTTGATTTTGATGAAGGTGTTTTAGCAATCCTTACCACAACGTCATTCTGTCTTTTTAAGACTGTGTAGGGACCGTCCCAGTTACACTGTAGCTACAACCAAACTTTGACTCCTTCCTTGAATTCCTGTTGTGAATTCCTTTAGATTATACAATGTCTTCGTTTTCTCCATTGCCACGTGAATCTGCTCCCGAGCAAAGTTGTGTATGTCTTCAAATTGTGCTTGGAGATCTTGCATGTACTCCTCAGATGATGAAGGTGCATCTGGTGGACAACCAAACAGGAAATCACATGGGAGATGAAGTTTGCGTCCAAACAGCGTCTGAGTATGTACAGCCAGTGGTTTCATGGACAGCGCTTCGATAAGCTAGCAGGAACAATGGCAACTTCAAGTCCCATCTTGCTGGTTCCTTCATACTAAAAGAGAGAGGTTATTCAGTTCAGCTGTTAAACCTCTCAACTATGCTGTCCGACTAGGGATGTAGGAGTGTTGTCTGGGTTTAGTCTATGCCGAGTAGATGACATAGTCCTTTGAATATGGCAGAGGTAAAGTTCATATCTTGATCAGTATGAAGCTGTAGGGGTGTGCCATACCTTGACACCCAATGCTGCACTAGAATATCTGCGACAGTGCATGCCTCTTGATTGGGAATGGGATACACTTCAGGCCACTTGGTGAAATAGTCCATCACGATGAGAATGTACTTATTTCCTCTGGAGGTCCGTGGCAAAGGAACCAAGATGTTGAGTGCAATCCACTCCAAATGGGTTTCCTACATTATACCATTGCAATCTTCCCCAGCTTCGTTTCTTCGGGCCTTTACATGTCGCACATGCATCACAGGATTTGCACCATTTCTCCACTACTAACTTGCATTGCACTAGCATTGCTTGCACTAACTTGCATTGCATACTTGAACTATCTGGAGAGTCTTTGTCACTCTAAAATGGCCCCCAGTTGAGCTACTGCTGCTGCAACTGCTCTACAGCATAAGGAATCTTCAATCTTGGTAGCAAGATCTGCCATCTGAAGTCCATCCATCATCAGATTCCCATTTTCTGTACAATATGCTTTTTCTCACATGCAGAGTGCCCAGTAACATTTCGTGATGAGGTTAAATGGAGAGATGTTCTGCCAGGTAGGTCTGTTGCTGGTTGTCTCCTTCAATTGAAATACTGGCTTTATGTCAGGATCTTCTAACTGGGCTTGTCTAATTTCCTCATCACTCCATGTATCTTGTTTCAATGACACTGAGACTGTGTAAGCAAATGGCTTTAACAGCTAGTGTTTTTCTTTGGCTCTAGAGCAGTACTTGCGATCTCCAGAGCAAGGCTCCCACAACAAGGCATCTGGATTTTCTTGTAGAGCTCCTTCTCGATGACATATTTCAAAGGACTTTTGAGTAGCTTCTTTAGATTATCTTAATGGACAGCTTCGTTTGATGTGCTCATCTCATCCACAGTCATATTAACCCCCGACAATAGGTCTAAAGCCCCACTCCTCCCTCCTGCTCCTCAATGTCTTTTTCTAGTCAAATTTGCCCTTTTATTCCTTTCGGTGTTAGCCTTTTTTTTTTTCCAAACTTGACATTGTTTGTTTTTTTGGTTTCCATCCCATGCATTTTCTATGGGTTTTTAGCTTTTTTTCCTCATTTTTCTACATTCTAAAGTATGGTTAGACGCCGGATTCTTCGCTTCTTTCTTACTCTCAAGACTGTGTAATCTCCTAGTAAGATCTGCCAAAATTTTCTTGATCTCTTTAAGGTCATCTTGAGTCATTCAAATTGACTGCTGTGATGCTCTGGTGGTGTCTACAGGAGGCTTGTTGGGCTGCATCAATCTTTAGGGTATACACTAAATCTGATTCTACATCCTTGATGCTGGAGAGTAATAAGAAAACATTCAGAAGGTGTCATCTTCAAAAAATATTGAAAAAAATATATGCGATTCTAATCTTCCTAAACCACCAGAAAGTGAAAAAATTATCAAAATTAAGCATATTTGGCGATTTTACATTGTTGGGCGATTGATTTTGATTACTTGGCGGAGAAACAAAACACGGTTCTGTTTGTACACGGCAATCTTGGTGCTAGCGAACTGAACGTCTAACAGCGTTAAACCACCAAATATGCCAATTTTGATAATTTTTTGTGGTCGCTGTAATTCATTTCAGCCGATAATTTTTTCACTTCCTGTTGTTTTATGAAGAGTAGAATCACATATATTTTTTCAATATTTTTTTGAAGACGACACCTTTTGAATGTTTCCTCGTAAGCGCTTTTTGAATCTCTGGATCTCGTACGGTATCGATGAAGTATTCCAGGACCAAAACATAATAAGTTTCAGAGTGACAGTTCTAGAAAGCTAAGTGTGATGGCCTCTGAATATTTGATCCCAGTTCTTGTAAACAATCCCCTGTTTTCTAATGACGTGACTTTAACTGGAGTTGATTATATTTTTTAGATCATTTTTCTCCAAAATGCAGCTCCAGTGCTCTGGTCAGGGCCTTGAAATCATGCCGTTCTTCCTTCAAAATAGTTCTTAGTTGTATTGCCTCGTAATGCTGCTGCTAAATGGACTGTCTTGGTAGTAGAATCCCAGTCGTTAGCTTTGGCTACAATGGAAAACTGTGTCTTATGTACCTGCCAAGAGGATCTGCCATCATAGGTGGATAGCTTAATTGATTCTTGACTCTGTATTCTTTAATCTCTCCTGCCACCTTCCTGGGGCATGGATGTTAACTCCTCTTTCAGACTATGGATCTTCTTTTGCAATTTGCTTTTTATCACTTCCCTGTTACACTCTTCTTTTATTTTTGTTTTAAGATCTTCCTCCATTCTTTGAAACTTGCTTTCTATCTCTATCACTTCTTTCCCATTCACCAAGTCATCCCTTACTGATGAAAAATTTTTTTCATTTCATATTGATTAGATTTAATTTCTTCACCCAAACTGTCCTACATTTGTTTCATTTTTTTGGTCAATCCGGATTCCATATTTTCCTGTACTGCTTTTATTTCTTTCTACTCAGTTTCCATACTATTTTTCTTTTCACTCTTTTGGACAGCTAAACCTTTGAAAAGTTTCTTCATGTCTTGCTCCATATCTCTAGTTATCACCATTCACAGAGAACCCCACTCCACTCCTGACACCAGAAATGTTGTGTATTTGGGGGTTCGTAAATTGCCTGAGAATGAAAGACGAATCTTGCAGAGGCTGGAATTTTTATTTACAGAAAACTTGAAAAGATTACACTACAGGTCTATAAACCAGGTATCAACTTCACTTTCACCAGTAAACACAGCTTAAATAACAGCTGACAACAGCAAATTCACAGTACAAACTTTATCAGAGCATTAATACACAATGCCTTAATACTGGTATAGAAAAATCTAGAAAATTCCAGAAACTCATCAGCCAATCAAGCTACAGCTTCCATATTTGGTATATTAAGGATTTTCTCGCCAAGGTCACCAAATTTGGTGCCATTACCAGCCTTAATGAGGCTTCTTAACAGGTTTTTAAGCTATTTTAATACAAAAACAAACTATAAATGCTCAAAATTATCATTTTATTACCTGATTAAGCCTCTTTGAATGAATTTACATAAAAATAACTACGAATTATTTACAAATTTGTAACAATATGAAAAACAAACAAAGCTTTTTTTCGCACTAAAAGAAACAAAAAAATTCTAAATAATTTATTAGCTGCATTAACCCAAGCCTTACAACCATATCACAACTGTTGCGAAAAAATGCTGAAGAAAAACATGCAACTGGTGAAGTAATATAGTTCCACTTTTAAACCAAATATATAAAAAAAACAAGGGTTTTTCCAAGAGAAAGAGAAATGCCAGTCTCTTCAGATAACAGGGTTTAATATCATATATAATTTTTTTTTTATATCGCCTAAGCTGTTTTTGAAAAAAAAGTTACTCCACTAAACTTGTCCTCTTAGTTTTAATATACTGCATGTAGAAATGTGAAAATTTCAGGATAGCATCAGGTAGAAGATAAAAGATGATTCTGAAAAAAACAGAACAATATATTACATATTTGCTGAGATATTAAATGTCAGAGTACTGAATTCTCTTTGATCTTAAATTAGCTATTATATAGTGTTGCAGATAAGCTCTCTTTGTGCTTTGCTATGCAGTCGAGTTACTACTGTCACTCATGATTTTGACTTTGCCAATCATATTTGTTATTTGCAGTACTTATGTACTTTTTACTTAAATAAATCAAAGTGTCACTGTTTTGGAGTCACTACCAGTATCAATATCATTTACAAGATACGATTTCCCTTCAGAATATAAATCTGTTACTGCACATGGTTCGTTGCTCACATTACTCCATCCATCAGTAATTAAAGTTGTATTTTTTCTTTTAAATTTCTAATAGTTTACTTCTGTAGTTCATTGTAAATATTGTCTAAAATATTTTCAGGAACAGCTTTTCTGGTTGGTGACTTGTATCATGGCCTCAGTTTTGATAGTATTCTTTCAAAATGCCCACTTTCCACAAGTAAAAATGGTACATTATAAGTATTAACAAAAATACTCTTATGTTTTAATAGTTCCTGTTTTTCATTATCATTTGTAAAGAAACAAAAATCACTAATCAAACTCTGTACTTTTCTTCTCTTTTGCTAAGTTTTCAATTTTGAGAACTGATGGAGTACTTAATAACTTTTCCAATGGTTCCAATTTATCTTCCCCTTCCTCAAAAACAGCTTTATTAGCAATATTATTAATGCAGTTACAGGCATTTTATTCATGTAATTTAATATAAACACACATACTAGGTACATTAATTTAATGCTTTGCATGTGTCTATGTCTTAGATTTAGTTTTACTACACCACTTTCTTCCATCTCTTGATATTTGGGCTCAAATAGGATCTTCTACTTTCTTTATTCATTTTCGTACAGAGAAATGCTAAACAAAAGTTGACTTTGCGTAATCAGACAAGTTTGATAAACTGCACACAGAAAAATGCTGTTTTAGCTTAAACTCGAAAATGATTTACCAAATGTCACAAGAATGTGGTTTCTCTCCAGTATTAAAAAGGTGCTTATTAAAGTCAGATTTTGTTGTAAAAGCTTTCTGACACTCAGAACAAACATATGGTTTTTCTCCAGTATGAATTCGAAGATGAACCTTTAAATAGCTTAAATTCCTATATGATTTTGAGCAAAAGTCACAACTATATGGTTTCTCTCTTTTATGGCTATAAAGATGGTGTTTCAAACCTCTTTTGGTTATAAATGCTTTCTGACATTCAGAACAATGGTATGGCTTTTCTCCTTGTCTAGTGTGTAATAGAAGGTGTTTATTTAGATTATCTAAACACAAAAAAGATTTTTGACACATGTCACAAAAAAAAGGTCTTTCTCTTTCATTTTTATGAATAACAAGATGGCGAGTCAAAATGTCTTTTCTTGAAAATGCTTTTTGACATGCAGAGCAAACATGTGGTTTTACACCAGTATGTGTTTGTTGGTGAATTTTGAAACGTCTTATTTCAACATATGATTTTGAACAAATTCCACATGTATATGGCTTTTCTTTTTCATGGATAAACATGTGCTGCTTCAAATAACTTTTTGATGAAAATACTTTCTTACATTTCAGACAAATATTTGTTTTTTTATTTTTTATAAGGAGAGACTGAGTCAAATTTGATTCTAATGGAATAGTTTCCTGATGCATAAGATCGATATGAGTTTTCTCTGGCATATGTTGTGGAAGCTGTGAAGCATCAACAAGTGCTTGGGAAAACATTTTGCTTTTATATAAATTATTTTGTAAATACTTATATTGTGCAGTTTACAATGTACTTCTTAAATATTTAAAAGAGATAAAAATAATATCTGATTTATTCATATACTAATTAGTACATATATTTAATGTAAATAATGTTTTATAGTTATATTAAAAATATGGTTCTTGAAAAAGCTTTACTTTTATGATTTCTTTCCAGGTAAAATAAATAATTCAATTTAATTGTATCCATAAAAAACACACATGCACAAAAAGAAAAACTCGTTAAAAGTTTTTTTTGTCCAATCTCATTAAATATCAATCTATTTTTCTACATTTTGGTGTCTAGCAATATCATGTAAAGCATCAGATATGTAAAGCATTTTTCATTTGTAAGAATTTTACATTTGATGCACAAAATTATTTATTGTTTCTTGACTATAAAATACTTTGATACATTTCCATTGCCAACATTTATAAAACCTGAAAGGAAAAAAAAAAAAATTAATAAAAGATGTATTATTAGAACCCATTAAGAGAAAAAAAAAATACAAACTTATTTTGTACATTGGATGGATGTACATTTCATTGCCAGTATGTTGTAGAAGCTGCACAACCTCAACAGATGATCAGGCACACATTTTGTTTTTGTATGATTTACTTATTTAAGCTTCATGTGATACAATTCATACATATTTTTTAATCAATAAAAACAGGGCCGTATAGAGAAGTGTAGAGGTCCCCTATGTTCAGCAGTGTATCTAGAGAGGTTAGGAACAATTTTTTTTTACAGACAACAATTACAACATTAAAAATGTTTTAATATTTTTTAACATACATTATTCATACCATTTAAAGAATGAGTCGTAACTGTAAGACTGCCCTAAGTGGAAACTGACAAATCACACTTTAGCTTCAATACCACCTATGTTAGTGAAATAATAAGATAAAATACAAACCTTCACAATGTAAACTATTTTATTGCTTTTTCCTGACAACATTTCAAATTAAAAAATAGAAATATAAATCTATCTAGGTTTAATAAAGGAAACTTTTCAAGCTTCTTTTATCACAAAAATATTAAAATTTCTGTGAAAACCAGCTCTTGGAGTAAGCAATTCTCTATGCTGCGGAGTGACAGACAGAAAGATGGTCTTCTTTCAATGTAATTTTCATTCTGTTTTTAACAACTTTTATTTTCGAAAATGAATATTCACCGCTGCAATAAAACATCATTGATGTTAAATACATTCTCAGTGCTATTATATTCAGGGTTGGGTTTTTGCCGGCAAAAATGGAAAAAATTAGAAAAAGTGGAAAAATAAAATTAGAACAACACAATCCCTTTGAATTTTCACCCTTTACACTTTGGCACCTCAATGAAAAAAATGTTTGAAGATTTGTTAATTAAAAAAGTAATTATAATTAATTAATAATAATATATAACCAGTGTCCGACAAATTCCGGGTGTCAGGGTGACTATAAATATCCACTGGTGACCAGTTACGGCAGACTAACAAAAAAAATTTCATGCATTTACAATATTTTTTATATATATTTTTGTTTTTCTTCCCACCTTGTCTTGGTATAAAAGATGGTATTGCTGATGTATTGAATGAATAGTATGAGTTTTTGTATAATGTTTTCTGAAAAATTTAACAATTATTTCTGTTTTTGAAAGACGTTTTCTCATGAAAGATAAATTCCCATATTTGATAAATCTTTTTACTACTATACTGGTACTTTCCATGTCAACATCTTTGTGTTAAACAAGATTCAAGCATCATAAACACTATCTAAAGTGAACTATGTTTGAATTTACAACGAGAAAGTTTAAATAGTATGATATTTATCAAATGGATTCTCTTTAAAGGAATTCTGTTCTGAAAAATTAATAGACAAATAGTATTTTAAAGCTAAAACTTAAACACTCTCAATATATTTGATGATTATATTAAAGGTTAAAAATAATATTTATTTCTGTGGATTTTTTTTTTCCCTCAATAGTTTGTTTTTATCTTTATAAATAAAAAATAGTTATTTTTTTTTTTTTAATTTCCTTAGTTCACATTTTTAACTGAATAGTTCATTTATTCAATGTAAAATAATATGTGAATGACCAGCTTTAATTGTACAATTATAAAATATTATTAAGTTTTGCTGTGAGTACTGTCATAGAAATAATTCGCTATTTCTGGCTCCTAAGATATTGGAACTTTGTCAGTCCCAGAACATAACCAAAAAAATAAAACTACAAAATTATATTTTTATTTTATTGAAGTAAAAAAATCTTAAGTAAGACATATTCAGAGAAAGAGAGAGTTTACTTGCAATTTACATTTCAATTCCAAAAAATGCATGATCAGTGACTGACTGGCAAATTTTAGAACAGCTGAGTCAATAATTGACTCAATATTTGACTTTTCCCCACTGTAAACAAAAATATGTAATACATTGAAAAACATAAATATTCTAGTAATTAATTATTGAAGAATATTTTTTAGATAGGTAATTTAAATGTTTTTAAAAATGAAAAAAGTTATGTTGATGTTAAGAATTTCATTTTAAAGAAATTTTAGAATGCATTATTTTAATGATTTACATAAGAATCAGTTGATCAAGAGTGTAATTAAATCTCTGGTTTTAATTTGTTAAAATTATGATTTAAACATTAAAATCGTGTAATTAAAATCCTTAAAACCCTGTTTGAAATACTGGTAATTTTTGCCACTGTCAAAAATTGAGGCAAAAACTATTTTTGCCGGGGCGTTTTTTACCATGGTTGTTTCCACTTCGGCAAAAATTGGCCAACCCTGATTATTTTTGTTATAGGAAACGTAGCTTTAAATTGTGATTTTGAAACATTCCCTAGTAGAAAAGCAAAAATTCTCTTGAACAAATGTCTCAGTTATAGATCTATTTTATATATTACTATAAAGGAAATAAAATGAATTAATTCTTTTTCCAAGACAGAAATCTTGAGTCTAAATTTTTACTAATTCTTCAGCTGCTGCAGCTCATTCTTGAACAATACTTATTGATAGTAGTTTCTAATGCTCTGTCTTGGCTATTTATCTTGTTATATAAACTAGAAATATGGTTTTATTGCTTGCATTATATAAAATATAGTTTCAGCAGTTATTTTCATTACTCAAACTTGGACTAATTTACCCGTAACTCTGACCTTCCATTTTGGTAATCCCTATATATATATAAATATATATTATATATTTAATTATATTATTCTTGTTTAGTGCATGCTTTTCTATTAAAAATTACTATTTTTTTTTTTTTTTTTTTTTTTTTTTATGAGTTTAATTATTTTGAGGAAAAATTTGTTTCCCTGTATATATCTAATCTTAAGAATGAAAATGTCGAAATATTTGAAATATGATAGAAATGGGGGCATAATTTTAATTTGTTCTTGCTCTGTATTTTTTATTAATTTTTTTCCCCAAAAAATAAAAAAAATCCTTTTTTTTTTTTTGACTTGATGACAGCTTGATAAAGTCTGAAACAGATTCTTGGTGGTTATTTATTGGACGCCTTCCGTAGTTTGATTTTCGTCATTTATAAAAATATTTGTGGTATTTTGAAAGGTAAAGTTTGAACAAATGTAACTTTTAAAAATAATAATAGGAAACAGAAATATTTACCTTATTATCAAAGCAGGAGATAAAAAGAAAATGGCAATAAAACTAGAATGCCATTAACTGAGGAATGCAAATTTATTATGTTAACAAGCAGTGTTTTTAACGCTTTTCAACAAAGCTTAGATATTTATGGCTTCGGTTTGTCTGTCTATACATGCTCAAACTTCCATAAAAATATTTTATAGAATTCCTTCAAACTGGTACATCTAATTCAGGTTCAATATGACATTTTCCGATTGAAAATGGTGTAACTAGCTCCAAGTTCCTTATATACAGGGATACCCAAAAGAATTCCAAAGCATTGCTTTCTATAAAAGTATTACTATAAACCATATTTTAATACCTTTATATTGTACAATCATAAGGGAATTGACATTCAATAGCCATATGCATGCACAAAATATACTTCATGCAGATTACGTTATAATTAGTATTCAAGTTTACAGGGTCACACAAAAACATTTAGATACATTAGGCAATGCCGTAGCCGGAAAATTTTTTAGAGGAGATTGAAGCTTTAATACATATTGTTGAGTTTTAAAAGTGATATATAACTCAAAAACTTTCGATAAATCTACAAAATTTTGGACCTGCCCCCTTCCTTGGTTATGGCTTTGAGATTAGAGGCTATAATTAAAAATTGTTATAATTGAAATTTCAATTGTGGTAAGTATTTTTAACATTATCCAACAAAGTTTAAGAGTGATTATGACTTCAGTTAGTCTACCCATCTATATTTCTTTTCGTACTCCAATTTCCATTAATATTTATGGAATGTCTTGAAAATAATGTTATTTTAGTTCATTGTACAATGTTCTCTGTTAAAAAAGTTATTTAAAATATGCGACTTATTAGTGTACAGGGACTTGAAAAAAATCAATGCATTATGGTATATGAACAGTGTCTTTTTAACATATATTTCTTTATAATGAATGCAACATAATAAAGTTAATATACATAGTTTAGATACATAAAACTTTTTTCTGTATAACAAAGAATTAATACAAAAATTTATTTGATTGCATGACACCAAGAATTTTTACACAATATACAGTGCAGTCATATGAATTTTTTTTTTAAATAAAGGTAGGAATAAAAATACTTTTGTGAGAATCCTTTCCTCATAGTTATAAACAAAATATATTTTTGTAGCATTGTTGTTTTAGGGTAATACACAGGATTGCATAAAAGTAATCTATTGTATAGTTTATCAAGAAAACTTTAAGTCATGAAGAGTTTTTTAATAAAAAATAACAAAATATATTTACATATCATGACGGAGTTAAAATACATTTAAAAATTAAACGGTATACATTTAGTAGGTACATTCTGAAAACATTTCTAATCTATGCCAATAATGTGATTTTTCTTCTTGTCCTTTTTTACTGCAAATGTATTACTATTTAGTACTGCAAATGCTTATTAAATCTTGCATTATTATTTTACGAAAAATTTTGCCTTTGAGTTTTTTTTCTGACTAAAAGAATAATTTACAAAAATATGAATGCTAATGGAAGCCCCATTTTTGTGGAGGCCCTGGGGCTTCAGCCCTTGTTGCCCTCTCCTAAATGCGGCCCTCAATAAAAATATTTATATGATTTATTTGTATATGAATAAGTGTTGGTGCTGTAATGTGGTTCATTGCTAAGACTGTTTTAGAGCATAGTTTCTTTCTTGCAATGTAAATAAAACATAATTTGTATAGCAGTATCTCAGTTTTTTTAAAGATCATCTAGGATATACCTTAGAACAAAACACAAGTGGATGTGCGCATAATCATAACATAGTTAATGCTGTGCCTCCAGTTGGCTTGTTTGTTTATCTCTTTTGAGGCATCATATTACTGACTTAAAATCAATCATAAAGGCATCCATCCTGCGATTGAATGTCAGATTTAAGATCAATCATATGAACATTATTTTAGAACATTAAAACAATAACGTAGTGAAAACATTACAATCTTGCCTTTTCAAAGGCAGTCAGAGGATTAAGAAATTATTAAAGCATACAGATTGCCAAAAAAAAAAAAAAAAAAAATGGCCATAGGCAGAGTTACAGATTTCCAAAAGTCGCAGATTCAAAAGGCACACTGGCCCTGGGCACCAGATTTTCGAGGGCGCCAAAATCATAAAATTCTTTCTTAAAATTTTCTTTTAGAAATTAGAATTTTTAATGTTACTTATTTTTTAAACTCTCTTTTCATTTGTTACAATGAATCCCTCACCACATTCTTAAAAAGAAAGATTTTTCTTCGAGACACAGATTTTAAGAAGGTGACATAATGAAGCAGCCGAGTAAGGTGGCGGCATGGTTTCGTTCAGAAGCGAAAATAAGATTAAATCACTGTCAATCTGGTGTAGGGTGGTGGTGCCCGAAATGCAAGTTGACATATCTAAGCTCTGGAAAACAGAATAAATAAATGGAAGTTTAAGTTTGACTGGGAACCCTGGCTGTTTTTGCCCTGGTAATCAAGTAAAGTAGATTGCCAATCCATGAAACCTCGAATAATATCATCTCAATCTAAATACAATCTTTTCATGACTGATTTGTTTCAAATGTGGTCTAAAACTTTTAGACCATTTTGAAGAAAAATCACTTTTATTACTCTGAAAAATCAAAATTTAGTTTGATTTCATGCAATAGGAATATCTAAAATGTTGATAGTTTTTAAGTTCAGATTTATTAATCACCTGAAAACCTTTAGATGTAAAAATACCACCTTGCTGGAATGTTTTTTAAATTCATATTAAGATACAACCTTTCACAGTATAAAATACAGTGAATTCAAATGCAAAATAGTATGCTGTGGTTATCAAAAACCTCTTTTTCTAAAACTATATCATTTTAGAATATTAACTGGCAAAACAAACTACATAAAGCCTGAAAAAGAGCAGTATAACAGCACTACTTATAGGTTGAACCCAAATTGAATCAGCAGTTTTTTATAAAAGCCACCTCACATTTGAAGTTTGGTACGCTTGTACACAATGGAAGCTGATTTTGCCTTTACTTAAACGAGTGTAAATGTACAGCCTTTATATAAGTGAGAAAAACTGCCACATAGCAGCCTTACTTACCAAATTAAACAATTGTAGTTTTTCATAATACCCTAACATATAAAATTTCGTACATTCATACACTATAGAAGCTGCAATAGTTTTTCCAGTAACTAGTAAAAATTACAGCATAAAATCACCCCTATCGACCAATATATACCCGAATTAAATCAATAAAGTTTTGTTTTATAATAGCCATATCAAATATCAAGTTTGAAGCACATATAATACATAACCTTCTAGCAAAAGAGGAAAAGTGCAGAATAGTAACACCACCGACAGGACAATATGCACCAATATTTAATCAGCACCAATTTATGCCAAGGTCAAACCAAGTAACATTTCGTGGAATTCCATGCATTTCTTCGGCAGATACAGTGCTATACAAAATTTTAGTACAAATATCTTAAAATATAATAATCACCAAATCATATTCAGGACAAATCAAAATATGTAAATTCATTGAAAAGTGTAAGTCAGTAATTTTTACGAAATCAGTATTTTAGATGGATATAGAAGGCACTAATAACAATAATGAAAAATGAATAAATATATTGTTCCCTTTTTAGAATGTATGATGAAAAAATAAATTATATCTTGTATAGATTCAGATTTATAAGAAAAATAAATCAATACCTTTCCTGTCATCATTTTTCATTTATCAGATTAAATATACCGGATGATCCAAAAGTCATAGAAAAAGTAAAATAATTCTCGTTTAACAAGTACTGACTGTAGCTCTATGTGGTTTTCACTGAAACATACAGAAAAGCGTGGCTTTTTTTTTTTTTTTTTACATGTAGGTACTAGAGGAAAAATATTGTAGTTACATTTTTCAACAGTAAATCGCGCTGCATTTGCAGTATTCTTTCACATTTTAAACAGATTTGCCTGATCAAATGAAGCCATATTTCAGGGTGGCTACAGAAATTTAAAAAAAAAGTTCCCTGATTTTCCCATGATTAATTTTGACAAATTTCATTTCTGGTTATTTTTTAATTACAGCTGATTCAGAATTTGCTCACATTCAGTATTTGGCAATATTTTTTTTGCCGACTGTGGAACAAAAAAAAAAAATGCCTGTTTTGAAATTTACAGAAATAATTTTTTTTTTTTTTTTTTTTTTTTTATTATTATTGATAAAATACATATTTAAAATCTTAGTAAAAATATAATATTTTAAAATGTAAAATATCTTCACAGATTTCTTAATATGTTTGTATAAAACCATTAAATATA
Organism: Salticus scenicus; assembly: GCA_963930645.1. Taxonomy (NCBI): domain Eukaryota; kingdom Metazoa; phylum Arthropoda; class Arachnida; order Araneae; family Salticidae; genus Salticus; species Salticus scenicus. The sequence goes on along the minus strand of OZ005658.1, from coordinate 52,914,476 downwards.
TATATATATATATGTATATATTTAAGAATTAACTTACTCAATGAAAAAAAAAAAAAAAAAAAAAATTAAATAAATTAAAAAAAATTATGATATTTAAAACATAATTACTGATAAGCAGTTATTAAAATTCACTAAAATAAGATTTTTCCCCCTTGAGATAAATAAACAAAATTTCATTAAAAAATCATACTTAAATAGAGTTTTAAATAAAAATCATACATCATTGCACTTCTGTAAACAACTCATCCTATAGCGCAAAAATAATAAAAACAAGAAAACCACCAAGATAATAAAATCAGAAAAATAAAAATAAAAAAAAATACGATTCATTATTACGCCAAACTGTGGTCTTATACCGAACTTGATCTTACAATTAAATTTAAAATGATCAATTTCGTGAGTTTGATTCAATTTATAAAATTTAAATTAACATAAATCTTCGAACTACTTATTATTCTACTTACTCATTTTTCATAAAGCAGAATTAATTTCTAACGTCAATAATTATCTTTGATTGAAAATTATTTGTATTAAACAAAAATCGACATTAAAGAATATTAACCAGATGATAACAGTTACATGAAATGCAAATCTAAAAAGCTCATTGTTTGAGGTTGAGTGAATGGTTGTAGGTTGTAAAATGTCTACGTGAAACATTAAAATTTGACATAAGGCCATAAGGGACACAGCCTTTTATATAATTTATGTAATTTATATTCTTCTTATCTGATAATATTGTGATGTAAAAGCAAAGCTCACTAATTTCAACTTCAGTCTTTTAGAATGTCAATGTTATCAGTACTCTGTGGTCATATATATAAGATGTCGGGATCCTTAGATATCCCGAGGATGACCTCGGGAGTATGTCCTAAGGACATCCTCAGCATTAAAGTAGGGAATTTTATCATCAATAAAGGGACATTTTGAACTGTCCGTAGTTGAGGTATGAGAATATTTATTAAATTTTGTATATAAGTCAAAAGTCTCCGAACACTAGCGGAAATTCCTATCTAAAACAAGCGCACTTAATGCAGTTTTGTTAGATAAATCCTGTCAAATCCTGTTCATAGTCAGTCTAAAAATAGGATTCGACAAGGATTTATTTAATAAAACTGTATTAAGTGTACATTTTGTACATAGGAATTTTTACTAGTGTTCGGAGACTTTTGTTACCGACTGTACCTATCCACCTACCAAAAAACCAAAAAATCTCTTTGGTACCTACCAGACAGCTAAATATGTCCAAATATTGATGATAAAAGGATATTCGAAAGACGTACTTTCATCTTCAGGATATCCTGAGAATTTCCTAGGGAGAAACGGTACTTGCAAAAAAAATCCCTACGCGTAGGCACAAATCCCTACAGTTGGCAAAATTGCTGTTATCGACGAATTACTCCGTGTCGACGATCCACCTGTTTTCTGATTCTGGTTTTGTTTTTGTTTTGGTTAGCACGTAGCCTTTTGTTTTACGAGTATTATGAATGAATGAATGTTGATCTTTATGACAATGTTTTGTTTATTGCATGATTATAAAGTTGCATTTGTAGTATAATGATTTATTTTTACCCGTAGTCGTTCCTTAATTATTTAAAAAATTCAAAAATATGCGACATAAATTTTGTAGTCACAAATTCAGTATGTGTACCTGAAGGTTAGTAAGTTTTAAAACGTTTAAATCATTTATATTAAATGTGCATTTTGAATTAAATTGTGAAATTTAATGGTTCTATCTCAATTTTGGGTATGGCAATGGAACCGGAACGTCAAATGTTTTTTTTTTCCTGCTAACTCTGCTGTTCTATTAAAACATGAAATCTCTCTTAATTCCCTTTCTTGCTAAGAACAACATGTTTTTTTAAAAATATGATGATATTACTTTAATTACAGCACAGCTTTAGTATATAAGATGTCTTTGGTGACTTTTGAAATTTAGCGCTAAAGTATCGCCACGGCCCTACTGGCGCCGAGGAGGAGTGCCGTGGTATCGCGTACGGTTTTCCGTCAATGACCATATCCCATCCCATCCCAAGAACTATTTAAGCCTAGTCGCGAGTTAAAACTTATGAATAAATTAAAAACACTTCAGAAAAATCATGAAAAATTAACAGCAGTCATGTAAATTATTCATTATGTCTGAGTAGATAAATTTTTTTAAATAATTTATAACTGGTGCTTTAAAATAGTTTTAAACCAGTGCTTTAAAAAGGGGGGGGGGGGAGTAACTAATGTTTTAATAAAATTTTAAACTGGTGTTTTTAAAAAAGTTTTAAACTAGGGCTTTAAAAAAATTATTTAAACAGATTTTTTCTTTTTTTTTTTTTTTTAAGTTTTAAAATTGGTGCTTTGTTTTTCATGTGCATGAAAAATCGAACATGTATCATAGTGATTGCTAATATGCTAATGCCGTGCATTTTTTAGATTCATGTACATTGAGGTTGGGGTATCCAGTTATGTCATTTTGTTTTTAGGTGCAAAAAGTGTATGTATACATACATGCATATTAGTAATTGCTACAGTTGGAAGTTTTGTGCATTTATATTGTGCAACTATGTTTTAACTTTTAGTTTTACAATCTGTAAAATGATTTATATAATGCAATATGCATTATTTCTGGTTCCAAGATGTGTGTTATAAAGACTGTCTACTGTATTATACAATATTTATACAGGGCTTAATAAATACAGTTTCCCAGTCGCTGCTGGCAATCAATATTTTCTACCTGGCAATCTTTATTTATTTTTAACTATTATTTCCAGTTTCCTTTATAGAATTAAAATGTTCATATTTTGATATTGAAATCAATAAAACCAGATACCGAACGGTATTATTTCTAATTCAGTCGATTTCTTTTTCTTGTATATTTAGAAATTATGTAATTATAGGCACTTTTTGCAATGTGCAAATAATGTCATTTAATCATGAAATTAATAAATTTAGCTATTTTAATACTTTTATTCCAAATAAAATGAAGATTTTTCTTTTAATGAAAATTAAATTTTTTGCAATTAAAATTGATTAAATATATATTCGTACAACTTAATTCACTTCATGGATAAATATGTTTGGTTATTGCTTAAGACATGTATATAAAAAAATTTCAGAAATTTATTATGTAAGAATTTTTCTTTGGAAATAAAATTATTTATTATAATTGCTCTTAACTAACCCTTTATTTATTTATTTATTTTTTGTGTGAGAATTAAGTATAACAAGTTATATCGTAAACCTCTAGACATATTAATTTTAACTAAATATTAAAACGGTTAGAAAAGCAATGATCTCCATAAAAGAAAACTGATTATATTGTAGGTACGTGTGAAATAATAAGTTAATGATAAATAAGAGATTATAATTTTAAATTATAAGTTAAACTATTTATTATTATTATTATTATTATATTTTTTCTCAATTTATGTACTGGAAATTCTGTGTATATTAGTCATTAAAAAAAATTGCCACCCTCCAGCTAGAGCTAATATTACCGTAAGTTAGTGTAGAAACATGTGGCTGGTACTGTTTAATTAGTAATAACTCCTATTTAGTACGGTTCAAGATTTTGTCTAGGGTGTCTTCTACATATTTAAACTGGCATCAACTTCATTTTTTTCAATGGCAACTCCCATTTTTGACAATTTTTTGGGGTTATTTGGCTCAAATCAGCCCTTAAAATGTTATAGTTTCTATATTTCTCTCAATTTTTTTATAGCGTCAAGGTTGCCACTGGCTATTAAAAGGCAACTATTAGCGATTATTTTCAGCTTGAGGAGACTATGGCAACTTTTTTTACCCAAAAAGCTTGAAAAAGCAACTATTTTCACATAAAGGCAACTATTAGGAGACTATTTTTCACCTTTTGCAAAATTCTTCCAGAAATATCAGGAAAATTTTTCAGAAAGAAATCTTTTCTATGCATTTTATAAACAATCCCATACCTTAATCTTTTCACCCTTTATTTATTTATTTTTTTATTACCACCTTAAAGTATGGTATATCCCTGATGCTGACCTTGAAACACGTAGAACATCCAATGAGAATGTAGAAATAGTATTTACCAGACACGACATAATGCACCTATTAAGCTGGCCAGTTTGGTTATTGCAATTGAATACTAGTACACTTCTGTGACCTGTTATGTCCTTCCTCACCCTGATTTCATGTAAGAAAAAATAACAAAATCATAAAAGAAAGCTCTTTTAATAAATGAGAAAAGGAAGAATACAGCAAAAAAAAAAATATGTGTGGCACTCGGGGACTGCCGCGGTAAAGCTATTGCATAGCATTTTTTATCAACTTATGCAATTATAATTATTTATTTATTTTATTTTTTACCCTTCCGCTCCCTCCCCCCTTTCCCGCCCCTCCCAATAATTTTAAAAATTCAATAATATCCGCAATCGATTTGTATGTATCGAAAACCTCGATGTACCAAATTTGAATGATTTAACTCTATTTCCTCTGCCCCCCCCCCCCTCCCCGGCCCTTCTAATAACTTTACACTTTCAAAAATATCCCCATTCGATTTGCAGACCTCTAAAACCTATCTGTACCAATTTTCAATGGCCTAACTGTATTTCTATTTTTTTTTTTGCCCATAACCCCCCTTACCACCCCTCCTAATAATTTTACAAATTCGAAAATATCCGTAATCGATTTGTAAGTATCGAAAACCTCTATATACCAATTTTGAACAATCTAACTGTATTTTTACTTCCCCCCCCCCTCTCCCCTCCCCCTTCTCGCCCCTCCTAATAACTTTACATTTTCGAAAATATCCTCATTTGACTTGCAGGCCTCTTATACCCATCTGTACCAATTTTGAATGGCCTAACTGTATTTCTATTTGTTTTTGCCCCATAGCCCCCCTTACTGCCCTACCCCTACCCGCCCCTCCTAATAATTTTACAAATTCAAAATCATCCGCAATCGATTTGTAAGTATCGAAAACCTCTATGTTCCAATTTTGAACGATCTGACACTATTTTTACTTTTTTGCCCCCCTCCCCCCTTCTCACCCCTCCTAATAACTTTACACAATCGAAAATATCCCCATTCGACTTGCAGGCCTCTTAAACCTATCTGTACCAATTTTGAATGGCCTAACTGTATTTCTATTTATTTTTGCCCCATAGCCCCCCTTACCACCCCACCCCCTACCCGCCCCTCCTAATAATTTTACAAATTCAAAATCATCTGCAATCGATTTGTAAGTATCGAAAACCTCTATGTACCAATTTTGAACGATCTGACACTATTTTTATTTTTTTGCCCCCCTCCCCTACCCCCTTCTCGCCCCTCCTAATAACTTTACACAATCGAAAATATCCCCATTCGACTTGCAGGCCTCTTAAACCTATCTGTACCAATTTTGAACGGCCTAACTGTATTTCTATTTGTTTTTGCCCCATAGCCCCCCTTACCCCCCCCCCCCTACCCGCCCCTCCTAATAATTTTACAAATTCAAAATCATCTGCAATCGATTTGTAAGTATCGAAAACCTCTATGTACCAATTTTGAACGATCTGACACTATTTTTATTTTTTTGCCCCCCCTCCACTCTCCCCTTCTTGCCTCTCCTAATCACTTTACACTTTCGAAAATATCCCCATTCGACTTGCAGGCCTCTTAAACCTATCTGTACCAATTTTGAACAGCCTAACTGTATTTCTATTTGTTTTTGCCCCATAGCCCCCCTTACCGCCTCACCCCCTACCCGCCCCTCCTAATAATTTTACAAATTCAAAATCATCCACAATCAATTTGTAAGTATCGAAAACCTCTATATACCAATTTTGAACGATCTGACACTATTTTTATTTTTTTGCCCCTCTCCCCTTCTCGCCCCTCGTAATAACTTTACACAATCGAAAATATCCCCATTCGACTTGCAGGCCTCTTAAACCTATCTGTACCAATTTTGAACGGCCTAACTGTATTTCTATTTGTTTTTGCCCCATAGCACTCCTTACCGCCCCACCCCCCTACCCGCCCCTCCTAATAATTTCACAAATTCAAAAATATCCGCAATCGATTTGTAAGTATCGAAAACCTCTATGTACCAATTTTGAACAATCTGACACTATTTTTATTTTTTTGCCCCTCACTCCCCTCCCCCCTTATAACTTTACGCAATCGAAAATATCCCTATTCGACTTGCAGGCCTTTAAAACCTATCTGTACCAATTTTGAACAGCCTAACTGTATTTCTATTTGTTTGTGCTCCATAGCCCCCCCCCCCCCACTTGCTACCCCACCTGGGGGCTGAATTTCTAAAATTCAAGAAACTGGTTTTTAGATAGTTGCATTAGCTATATTTTAGAGCAAAAATTTCACGTTTATCTATTTTTTTTTTGTTTGAGATATATAGGATTATGCGAAATCACGTTTTGCCCCCGCCCCCCTTGGGGACCGAATTTCAAAAATTCCAGAAACCGATTTTTAGACATTTCTATTAGCTATATTTTAAAGCAAAAATTTTACAGATATCTGTTTTTTTTGTTTGAGAAATGAAGGATTTTGTGAAATTACATTTTGAAGTGCAGAAGTCTGCCGAACTAACTGTCTGCCAAACTGTGTTAGGTTTTTTTTCGTTACGGAATTTCTTGATTCGGTCGTCGCGCTCAAAGCCCGCGATAGAAGCTATGCAATAGCTTAAGAAAACACAAGCCCTTAAGAGCGGGCAATACTTAATCTTTTCAAAAACCAAATCCCATGTTATTCTACGGAAAAATTTGTTTCCACAATGACTCATTGCCTAATTTTTTTTTTATTCAGTCTTCACATTCAGGTTTTTTTTTTTTTATTTATTTATATTGAATAATAAGAAAATATGTATGATTTTTATCCTTTAATGATTGTTAGCATATAATATTTAAGCTAGTATTTTGTCACTAGGCTACTATTTAGGCAACTATTTTAATGTTTCTAGGCTACTAAAGCAACTATTTTTGTTATATTTCTTTTGTGGCAACCCTGTAGCGTTATAATTAGTCAAAATATGGGGATGCAAATTTATTTTAAATGAATGTGACAAACGTTAATTCATATCTTCCCGAAAAATTAATATATTCAAATTTTATTTTTATTATAAGTTAGAGAATAAAGTGACCCAAACTATATTTTTGATCAAAAAAATATTTTTTGAAGTATGAAAATTATTAATAAATTCATAGTTAAAAAAATTATGAATTATGACTTATTTGCATGAATAGAACAGGCATCAGCAAAAATATGGGCTTCTAAATTTACAGTTCATTCCTATAATTATTTTTCGAATTACAGTGATATTTAAATTTTTATTGCTCTTAAGGGGCTGTCAGTTGTTATAATTTGTGTCATCTATAACTTTGCATAGATATAATTTAAAATAATTATTTAAGTAACTTTAGATGTACACATCATTTTTTAGTTAGCATTATTTTGTTTTATATCTAAAATTGTCAAAAACTTCTTTTTCGATTATTATCTGAATGGATATTATAATACTTTTCTGTGTGATATCTTAATTTAGTTTTTTTTTTTAGATATAGGGATTTACCCCTAACACATTTTCACGTGTAACTTGTAACTCTATAAAGAATTAATTTAAAGTATGTAAACTATACCTTTTTTCCAGACTGCTTTGAACTCAGAAATTCGAATATGGAGTCAAAGATAGGTGTTATTAAAAAAAAAAAAGTTGATGCAAGTTTTAATATGTAGTCTGCACTACAAGTAAAATGTAACTATTGCATCAAAAACTAGATGTTTTTACCAACTGATTGTCATCAGCCACATATTGCTATGCTAATTTATGGCAAAATTAGTCAGTGACGATTTTCTTTCTTTCTTCTTCTTTTTTTTTTTTTTTTTTTTTTTTTTTAATTTTTAATGACTGTACATTAAAACCCACTTTTGTTTCTGGCTACTAGAAAAAAATTCTGGTTAATAAATAATATTTTAAAATTTGTTAAGGCCTGTATATTTAAAAGTACAAAAGAAATCATCTGTAGTTGTACCTATTAGGTAAAGTTCATGACACAACTATATAAAAACCTTTACAAAAAATCATAAAAAAATTGCTAAATATTTCTCATCCCTCTGTATGTGTTTATTATAATTATTATTTTGATTTTTTTTCTGTTTTACAATAAGATGACAAGTGTGAATTGCTTTAGAAAATCTTTAACTGATGAACAATGTCAGTTATAGAAAATAGTGAATTAAGTGGCAGATTGCAGAAAGCTGATATTTTCTACAGCATTGGTTCTCAAACTTGTTTGTTAGGGCATATTTAAAATTCTACAAATATAAGTGTAGGCATACTAAGTACAAATTTCTGTAAAATATGTTATAATAAATAATTTTATATTTAATATAAATATGTTATAATAAATAAGAAGACAAATTTCCTCGTCAATAGATCAGTACATAGAAAAATTTCTCCCTTTTTACACTTAATTTTAGTGAAGGTAGGTAATCCTAAGCATAAATATGATGTTGACAATAATTTTCATTATATATATCCGAGTAGGTTACCATATCATTTTCGTACTGACTGATAACTTCCTAAAAGTTTCTGTTCACTTTCCAATAGACTAAGTAACATTTTTTGTATCTGGTGATATTTTTCTAGAATTCCATAGGGCACACTTGGAAATCTTCTAGAGCTCATCAGTGCTCTCTAGCAGTATCCCACACCATTTGAGAACCGCTGTTGCATAGTAAAATCTGTGTTTATTTTTAGTGTTGTCTTGTAAAATCTTATCTTGCTATTACCTTTTTTATTCATATATTTTACGGATAGATATTCATACTAATCAATTTTCTTACCTTATATGTTTCTTTACATGGAGTGATTTCTGTTAGCTCTTAATTTATATATAAGCTTAGTTTAACCAAAAAGTGATTTTGGGAAATTTTGTTGTTTTATGCAAGACTTTTAGTAAGCATGTTTCTCTGTCAATAGCAGATAAAATATTCTGAAAGTCTTCAAATGTGACTATGAAGTGATTCTATCTATGAAGAGCTAATGTTAGAATGTGTTAAATGAAAAAAATTTAGATTTTATAAAATCTTTCATTTTTTTTACTTCTAATCCCAGTAGCAGAATTTTCTGTATCTGTCTGCAGCAAAACAAAATTTGTCTACAATCCATGAATGCCGGACAAAGTCTGGTATCACAAAAACATATTAACAATTCATAAAACATGTAAAATTTGCATCTACAAAGAAAATTAATTAAGAATATACAACAAATACACTAATTCCGATATATAATGTAAGTTATATTTGTATTTTTTAGCTTGACTATTTTTAAGATGTCAAATTAATCTGCAGAGCTTAAAAAAATCTGCAGCGCTCACTGCCATGCTGCACTGTTTCTGCTACTGGGCTTCTAATATACAGAGTTTTAAACGAATATTATTTCCACTTTCAGATAAATTGAAAAAACTTTTTTGAAACAATATACTGCAATCGGAATACCTCATGAAATATGAGCAATATTATGGAAAACATTTTCACTGTGCATTGCGTGAAATAGAAAAATTTTTATTACATAGGTTGAGAGTTAAATAGGTTGGACAACTTTTGTCAAAAGTTCATTTGAATAGAATAAAAATTAAAGAAATTGTCAGCGAAAGAAACAGCTAGGTTTTAGGTATTTTTTCAGAGTTGAAATTTCATAAGGGGTTTTTCACATGCCGCATAATAAATTTAAAAATTCAATTATTTCAACCACTTCCTAAAAATACTTTTTTGTGAAAAACCCCTTATAAGTTGGTAACTCTAACATAATTTTGTTTATTTACTAAGATTAGTGAGATCATAAGGAGTTTTTCACATAAAAGAACTTTTACAAAGAGGTTGAAATAATTGGATCTTCAAATTAACTATGTGGCATGTGAAAAATCTCTTATGAAGTTTCTAGAAAAATACCTAAAATCTAGCTTGTTCTTTTGTTGATAATTTGCTTAATTCTACTCTATTTAAATGAACTTTTGACAAAAATTGTCCAAAATATCTAGCTTTCAATCTTATGTAATAAAATTTTTTAATTTTTAGCACATGTACAGTGAAAACGTTTTTCATAAAAATGTTCATATTTCATGAGACTTGTATTCCAATTGCAATATATTGTTCCAAAATTGTTTTTTCAATTTATCTGAAAGTGGGAATAATTTTCATTTAAAACTATGTATATTATATATATAAAAAACTTGCTGATTTTTTTAGAGTTTTAAAATAAATGCTTGTATATCCGTTATTTAACACGCTATCACCACACAAATTCATTCACAAATTGTACTAGATCTATATTAACATATGCTTAAGTTACAGATCATTTCATTCATGTAATGATACAGAGTGATCACAAAATAAACGTTATTGATTTTGCTCAATTTGTTACCGCTCCCCTAAATATTGTCTTAAACCAATCTTCTTTGAAAAACCCCAGTTCTTTGAGTACCCAATGTTTGAAAACCTTTCGAGAGATAAGTTTTTAAATTGAGAAAAACTAGTCATTCTATTTATTTTTATTTTCGAAGACCCACGTAGTTCAGCCATTAAAAAAATTTGCAGTGTCTAATGATATTGTATGTAACAGATTGAATAAACATTAGTTAACTGCTGGGCGTGTCAGTGTTTAGTCTCTTATGGTGTAAAGTCTCTAGTAACACACAACTCTCACACATCATTGGAAATGTTTAAAAAAAATGGTTCTATTTTTTTTTTTTTTTTTAATTTGCTGTATAAACTGTTTTTATATGTCATCACTATGTATAGTAAGTACTAGTTTATTACTACAGGAAAATCATTAGGCATCTAATTGGTTAGATCAGTTTTATGTCTTCTGACCTCATTTTCTCCAAAAAAAAAAAAAGTATTATTTATGAAGTGATGAGTAATAAAAGTTGTGTGGTTGTTATACACCAGATTTATATATGTGTGTATATATTCTCAACTTGCATGTACTTCATGTTCTCTCTTCATGTAAAGGTACTATAGTTAAAATATTGTATTGTATATTGTGAGTAGTAATTACTGACAGTTAAATGAAACCTTTCTCTTCAATTTGTATATTTATAGATTATTTCCAATATAAAACAAAATTTATTCAACTATATTGTTAGTTGCTCTAGTTTAATTCAGAGTAGTAAATACCAGATTTGTTATTAGAATTCAGCTGAATTCACTTACTTTTAAAATAAATAACTCAGACATTGTATGCAATTTATTAAATTTTATTTTTAGTAATTTTAACTCTGGTAGTGTTTTCAGAATTCCCATTAATCATAACAGCTCCCTATTAAACATGATCAATTTTGCTTCAAGGAAAAATTACTGTTTCTAATAGTGAGTGTCAAAGTCATTCAAACCTCTTGTTAACCTATGGAGAATTTTACCCTATTATTCTTTATATAATTCATACTTATTAATTCCATTTTCACATTCAAGAAATTCGTAATTGTTAAATCTGCTCCTGGGATAAATTTTCCCATAGATTAACATGGAGTTTGAATGACCTTGACTTATAAAAAGACAGAAAAAATTCTGTACGTTGAACTTTATTTCTAGGAAACAATATGTCAAAAAATAGTTTACTGTGTAAAATAGTTTATAAGAAAGAATAAGTTTATATGAATTGTATTTTTCTTTTAATGTATACAGATATTTTATGTATTTGCCAATTTAATTTTGCTATCTTTCAGGTTCTGTAAACAGTGCTTTTCTATGGCCTGCAAATGAAAAATTATTTTGGATGTCTACTGAGAAATTGTTAAAACATACAAGGAATAAATGTTGCTTGTAGTCGTCATAATACTATTAACAAAATAGATAAAGTAAATACTTTGAGCAACAGAAAAAAATTTAAACATAAATAAATATTTTGTGATATAAGCAGACTCTTCTTTTTTTTTTTTTTTCCAAATTGGCTTACAAAAATTTTAAGTCATATCAAATAATATCTACGAATTTACATTGATTGCAAACAAATTTATCCTAATACATTTTTATTACAAGGGAAGTACAGTGTGAATTGCATCTTAAGAATATTGGAAGTTTGATTTATAGAAATACAAGATGTCTTCACAAACATTTATAGAAGTTTCACATCTCCCAACAGAAAGAAAAAAGAAATATATTTGTCCTGTGTGTCAAAAATTTTTTTCATTCAGACTGATTTTGACTCAACATCTCGTTATGCATTCAAAAGAACAATATTTTTGTTCAGAATGTGAAAAAGCATTTTCAACGAAACAAAATTTTGAGCAACATCTTGATTTTCATATGAAAAGAAAACTTTATACTTGTGAAACATGTCAAAAATCTTTTCTACAATCAAAATCTCTGAAAAAACATCATCAATTACATTTAGCAGAAAAGCCTTCTATTAGCTCTGATTTTGAGAAAGTAGTTTCAATAAAAAGCAGTTTGGGCCAGCATCTTAGTCAGAAGGAAGAAAAAAAATATAGTTGTGACATTTGTACAAAATCATTTCGAAATTTACAAAAACTGAAAGAACACCATCGAACACATACGGGCGAAAAACCATATGTTTGTTCAGAATGTCAAAAATCATTCTCATTGAAAACGAATTTGAATCGGCATATTCGTACTTATAATGGAGAAAAACATTATTCCTGTGAAAAATGTCCAAAATCATTTCACTATTTACAAACACTAAAAGCTCATCATCAGATGCATGTGGAAAAGAAGCCAAATAGTAGTTCTGAATGTCAGAAAGCTATTTCAACCCAAAGTGATTTGGAACAGCAGCTTAATCATAAGGAAGAAAAACCATATAGTTGTGTCATATGCCCAAAATCATTTTGCAGTTTACAAAAACTGAAAGACCATTGTCAAATACATACAGGTGAAAAACCATATGCTTGTTCAGAATGTCAAAAAGCATTCTCATTGAGAAGCAATTTGAATCGGCACATCCGTACTCATAATCGAGGAAAACATTATTCTTGTGCTAGATGTCTAAAATCATTTCCATGTTTACAAAAATTAAAAGAACATTATCAATTGCATATGGAAGAGAAGCCATACAGTAATTCTGAACGTCAGACAGCATTTTCAATAAAAAGTAATCTGGAACAGCATCTTAGTGATGAAGAAAAAACATATAGTTGTGACATTTGCTCAAAATTATTTCGAAGTTTACAAAAACTGAAGGATCATGAACTATTACATACAGATGAAAAACCATACATTTGTACAGTATGTCATGAAGCATTCTTATTGGAAAGTGATTTGGACCAGCATATCTGTACTCATGAAGAACATTATACTTATGAAAAATATATAAAATCGCTTCAATTTCTACAAGAGCTAAAAGATCATCATCAGTTGCATGTGGAAAAGAAGCCATGCAATATTTCAGAATGTCAGATAGCAGGTCCAATAAAGAGGAATTTGGGTCAGCATCTTAGCCACGAGGGAAAAAAACCATATAGCTGTGATATTTGTTCAAAATCATTTCGAAGTTTACAGACACTAAAAGAACATTGTCAACTGCATATGAGTGAAAAACCATATATTTGTTCTGAATGCCTAAAAACATTTGCAAGAAAATCTTCTTTGGACCAACATCTCTCCGTTCATAAGCAAGAAAATTTACATATTTGTGAAATTTGCTCAAAAGCATTTCTACATTTAAGGCATTTTAAAGATCATCAACGAATTCATGATGGTGAAAAAGTATATAATTGCAAATTTTGTCTAAAATCATTTCTGCGGTTACAACATCTAGAAGAACATCTTAGATCACATACAGGAGAAAAGCCATACAAATGTTCTGTATGTGAGAGAGGATTTGCAACAAAAAGCAGTTTAAACCAACATCTTCAGATCCATAATGGAGAAAAACCTTATACTTGTAAAGTATGTAAAAAATCATTTCGACAGTTAAACCATCTAAATGATCATTTTAAACTACATACAGGAGATCAACCATATGTATGTTCTGAATGTCAGAGAGCATTTACCACAAGATGCACCTTGAACCGTCATCTTATTAAGCACAAGAAAGTAAAAATACTTACAGAGTTTAAATCTGTCTAAAATTATTTTCAAAGATACAATATCTAAATGAATATTATAAATTACATACAAGTGAGAAACTATATGATTAATCTGAATGTTAAAAAGCATTTTTTGTAAAAAATAAATATATCCATTTCTTTATCCATAAAAGTGAATGTTTGTGAAATATAAGTTTATATTATTTCAATAGTTAATCCCCCTTTTATTTCCCTGTTACATAAAGTTAATGCAACACCACATGTTTTTATATGGAAGAATCAAAGCTTTTAATAGTTTGGAAGGATAGACTTAAAGAAAATAATCCTGTCATCCTAAATTGAATTCTGTTTTACATAGAATTTTAAATTTATTACATAGAAAACAAAAATATGTTTAGATTTTTTTTTCCTTTTATATTATTTGTATTTTATAACCTATAAATCTATATGTTATGTTAATTTATGATGTTAACTATTGCATTTGAAAACATATATGCAGTATATTCATGTGCAATTGCATATTCTTTGAGAATAATTCAATTATTCATTTAAAAACATACCTTCTTGTAAAGTCTTATATTATCTTAATTTTGCAAAAATTCTTTTTATTTTTAATACTGGATTTGAGTGTTAACTTATTAGTTACAAGTTTAACAAATTCAGATTAAAATTTAGTGATGGAGTGGCTTTCTTTCAGACCAAATTAACAACAGACACTCACGAACTGTGACACACAGATTGTAATCAAACTTTACAGGTAGTTAAAGGGTATGAAGGTATACACTGCTACCAATTTTATCAGCAAATGTTACTTTAGAACAGAGGTATTGGTGTTTGAAGTTGGAACTATTTTTTTCCATTATTATGCCATTTAGTTAATCTGACTTTTCTATTTTTTGTAAAATTCTACCAACATAGATATGAAAATATCAATGTATTAACTGCTTGATATGCTTCATGTTATATAATAATATAGGAATTAAATTAACTATTAAAAATTCTAATTAAAATCTCTTTTATACAAAAACCAATGTTATTTTTCAAATCTTAAAAAAAAAAAAGGAGCAAGAACAATATGCATGTGCTGACGTCTAACAAATACAATTTAAATAAATAAATCAACAGTGCGTGCTTAATGGGGAGGGGGGAGAGGAAAGTCAAATAGATATATTGAATGATGTCACAATATTGGAAAAAAAATAGTTCCAATTTTGAACACAATACCTCTGTTCTGAAATAACATTTGCTGACATTAAATTACTAGGTGTATATATCTTCATACCTTTTTAACTACATGTAAAGTTTGGTTACGATCGGTGTGTCACAGTTCATGTGTGTTTTTGTAAGATAAATTTCATGTCAGTATTTAGATACAATTTATATTCATTTTCAATAGTCAAATTCATTTATGTACACTTCAAGAATAAGGTGCTACTTGGCACAAAAGTTGCACTTGTCGTTACATTCACAAATGCACTCTTTTCTGATGTAACCATTTCAAGCATTTTGATTTTTCCTTTAGATTATTTCTTGTAAAATTGTATTTGCTAAAAGTTTATTTTTGTTGATTTCATTGTTTAAAAATGCCACTAAAAAATATCTGACATTTTCTCATTCAGTTATGTCAATGGATATTAGGTGAATTTTCCATTCCCATAATTAGTGATATTAAAGAAAATTTTCATATTTCCTTACTTTTATATTTATTAAGTTTTTTTGTTTTTTTAAATTCATTCAATTCTTTTATTTCTGATATTAACACTACTTATACATATTACTTATTGTAAATAGCATTAAAATGTTTGTAATAATAAAAGCACTTAACGTGTAAATTGTTATATTGTAAATAGTATATATTATAATTTATAAAATTATTAAATAAATAAATAAAAATATTTTTTTTTTCTTCAAATGTAATTAAGATTTTAAAATATCTTTATTTTTATTTTTCAGAATATGCTACAATTTAGTATTAAAAAAAAAAAAAAAAGGATCAAGTAGCATGTTTTGAATTTCAAAATATTCCTTTAGTAATGTATTTGCCTTTTGTTTCCCATGAACATATTTTTGAGGGAAAAAAAAAAAAAAAAAAAAATATATATATATATATATATATATATATATATATATACTACCAATATAATTATTTCATGATCTCTGGGAAGCAATGTAAGTGTTTAGTTAGCAAAAATTTTAACTCAAAAAATTTCAGCATTTTCATTTTGGAATAGAAACAGAATTTCATTAAAAGTCTCTTCAAAATAAATTAATGAACTTGTCATGTGTCAAACATTTTGTTTTCTTATTTCATTGTTTCTAATGTAATGTGTGTCATAAAATATGATTGTTCCTCCCAATCAAACTTTAAAAAATGTTCCTTAAAAAAGAAAAAAAAAAGGTTGTCTTTAAGTTGAAATTGCAAAGATAATGTGCTTTTTGATATGGAGATGATTTAGACTCATAAAAAAAAAAAAAAAAAGAATAAGTTTTTAAGATGATTACTATACAGGCAATCATGATTTAGTGGTGTCTCAGTTGCTCTAATTACAGTTAGACCTTTTTTAACCCTAAAATATTGAGTCAAATATCTTATTTTTATGCCAATTTAAATTTTCTAGTATATAATAAAATATACTGGTAGTTAATTTTCAATTTATGCTTACAGTTTTGTTATATTTTAATCATAAGTAAAATTTTGAGTTATTGAAAAGCAATACGAAACATACTTAAAAATTGGATATTATGTTCTAAACTAGCTCTTTTTGACTATGCACAGTAGATTCCAAACATGTTACTTTTGTCGAAAAGACTAGTAACTTTGTCTTAAAATTGCAATAAAATATATCCTGAAATTTCACTTTATGCTTGTACTACTCCTGAAAGTTCAATGTTATATTTATTTATTATTATTATTATTATTTTTAGGTTACTTTGCTGTTATAGTAAAGAATGACTTCTAACATCTTTTAGTATGAGTAAAAGTTAAAATTTTATTTTCTCATTTTTGTTTATGATGAGAGATAATACTAAAGTCAGTGTTGGTATGGAAATTTTATCTCTTTAATCTTAACAAGTAAAGATTTATGAAGTGCATTTATTTAAATTTAGTTTTTAGTAGAAACAGTTCCACTAAATTCAAATGTTTATGAAGGTGGAAACTCATCTCCCCTTTGTCTGATTTGAATTTTATCATAACTTTCACACCAACTGACAACAACTAATATGTTTGAAGTGAATTATAGGCGAAAAAACAACCAGGATGAGTAAGTAAACACAACAAAACAATTTTTCAGTATGACAATGCAAAACCACATGTTGCAAATGTTGTGAAAAATTACTTATAAGAAGTTGGAAAGTTCTGTCCACCTACCATATTCAACAGATATAGTACCTTTAGAAAACTACTTAGTGTGATGGATGCAGTCATCTCTTTCTAAACAGCAGTTCAGTTCTTGCACAGAGATTAAAAATTCACTAAAAGACTGGATTGTCTTTAACACAATGAGTGCCATGTTAGCCATCGGTGGCTGACATTGAACTTTCCGTTTAGGCTGTGTCCACCACCGATGGCTGACAGTGTAATATATGATATAAAAATTTTAAAAATACATTGTTTTAAGTAATTACTGAAAATTTATTTAAAATTTACTTAATTTTTATTTATTACAGGATTGTATCATTAAGGAATTTTAAAGGATTTTATTGAAACACAGTAAACACAATGCAGTTCTAAGCAATGCGTGTGGCCTGACAGGGTTTTCCTTAAGAATCTGCGTAGCGCTCAACATGTTAAAGACCAGGATTTCTTTAGAGAGGGAATCCATCAATTGTCCAAAAAATAGGAAAATCTGTGGCTGCAGATGGAGCTTACTTTTAATAAATAATTTTATTAGCTAAACTAGCTAATGTTTTATTTTACAAAGGACAGAATCATATTTATTGTAATAGTACTGACCTTTTCGATATCATTTCACATTTATAAATATACTGTTCATGCCATTAAATTATGGAGCAAGTTTATTAAAAGTAATAGTGTTTAGCCCTTTGTAGCAGATTTCTAACCAAACATAATTTTTACACTTTTTTGATAGTTTTAAGTTATTTTAGATCTAAATAAGTGGAAAATGTTATATTTAAAATTTTAATTAATTTTGGTTCTAAAATATAGAGTGGGGCACCGGTGTCCCTTTCTGCGCTAAAGGTAAATTCATAGTGTCCCATGAATAAATATTTTTACAAATTGCACTTATTTACAATTACTTAGATATAGGAGTAGCAATAATTCATTACTGATCTTTTTTAAATAATCAAATTTAATTAGAAATAAATTTTTGAACTTGGTTTATAAAATTTTTTCAAACTACTTTTATTTAACATTTTTATTTTAGTAAAAAATTTACTCTGATAATCTAATAGATTTTTTATAGTAACTATTAGACACTCTTTTATAATAAAAAACTATCATATAATAATATTTGTAATAAGAGTGTCAAAAAATGAATAAGCAAAAGGGACACCGGTGTCCCATCTGCGTCAAAGAGTTAGTGCTGTCTTTAGGGTCAAGTTAAAGTTGAAAAGTAAAATGTAAATATTGTAACATCATATTTAAATTACAGTGTAAAGGTGAAAGTGAAGCATTATTTGTTGAATATAACTTACTTATAATTAATTAAATATAAAAACCTTAATCGGTATCTCATATTTCATTGTTAATATTTTCGGCTGGGCACCCAGCTCTTTTCAAACGATCTTCATCTGTGTTGGATCTCTTAGAGTTGTGGTCTTTTATAGATTTCATAAGTTGATTCCACATCTGGTCAAGAGCCATTGCATCACTGTCATTGCACACATCCGGCGTTGTTGCTATTTCTATGGCTTCTCTAAACATTGCGTAAATATAATTAGCTATCTTTTTAGTTTTTCAAAATTTATTTTAATTTCTTCATTATCGAAAGTTTTAGCCAAAGCTGTATTTATTTTTCCTGTTTTGATATCGTTTTTATGTTCTTCAAGTCTGGTTTTAATCTTTCTTTTCGTTACACTGATGTATGAACTGGGTTTATTGTCTTGATTATTTGCATGCGGTATTTGGTAAATTCCGGCAGTTCGAAAGTTTTAGCCAAAGCTGTATTTATTTTTCCTGTTTTGATATTGTTTTTATGTTCTTTGAGTCTGGTTTTAATCTTTCTTTTCATTACACCGATGTATGAACCGGGTTTATTGTCTTGATTATTTGCGTATGGTATTTGGTAAATTCTTGCAGTGGCAGTTACTGACTGTCGTATGGTATTTGGTAAATTCCGGCAGTGGCAGTTACTGCCGGAATTTACCAAATACCGTACGCAAATAATCAAGACAATAAACCCGGTTCATACATCAGTGTAACGAAAAGAAAGATTAAAACCAGACTCAAAGAACATAAAAACGATATCAAAACAGGAAAAATAAATACAGCTTTGGCTAAAACTTTAGAGAAATCTATAAAAGACCACAACTCTAAGAGATCCAACACAGATGAAGATCGTTTGAAAAGAGCTGGGCGCCCAGCCGAAAATATTAACGATGAAATATGAGGTACCGATTAAGGTTTTTATATTTAATTAATTATGTGTAAAGTGCTTCATTATAATTATAATTTTATTTATTATAACTTACCTAATTTAGAAATTTCATTCATCAACCTTGAAAATTCGTTTCTGATATATTGGAGAGGAAGGCTGATTCAGAAAAAAAAAGTTTATACCAACTATGTGAAAAATACCAGAGACAAAAATTCTCGGCTCTGGTATTTTTCACATAGTTGGTATGAAAACAAAAAAAATCAGCCTTCCACTCCAATCTATCAGAAATAAATATAACTTACCTAGTTATTATTTTTTTTTTTACCGGCATTTAATTCCGATAACTTTTATGAATTAAATCATTTAATCTTTCTTTACAATTCTGCTATATACTTTGACCATAACCTCCTAAACTAGATGCCTGTCGCATGGCTCGACAACTTGGCAACAGTTTAACAGCATCACCTGGTATAGATTGTGTGACTTTTTTATCCAACATCCACCAAAAATTTTTTTAAGTGGGATTTGATATACATAAAAGGCTATTAGAATCAAAGAAACGTCGATTATATATATCATATATCACTTCTTAAAATTATTGATGATTGTTGAATAAAAGTGTCTTTCAATCTATACCAGATGAGTGTCACCAGGTGAATTGTATTGGGTGAAATGTTTTGCATTACATGTGGCTCCTTCTCAGTCTTCTTGACAGTATAAATAAAGTATGGAGTTGTAAGACATTCTCTTTTTTTTTTTTTTTTTTTTTTTTTTTTTTTTTTTATCTTATTAGTTCAGTTTCTTACTTCACAGCTAACTCTTAGAAGGCATTAGTTTATTTTTAAATATGATTTTTTAAAGTTGTTTTTATGAGATAAAAGGCATAGTTATAATGAATTATATTTAAGATCAAGTGATGTTATTGAAGGTGTATTTAGGCCAGCATCTATTTATGCTAGGCATTTCTGTTCGCAGCATTTCATCTTTAAAGTAACATTAGTTTTTGAATTTAAAGCAATAATTTTTCCAAATTATCCCCCAGTTATATTTAAAGTCTAAAGATAAAATAGGATGATAGTTTCTGTCTGTTGCGAGCAATCAATTTACAGTACAATATCTGAAATCCGTACTTCTAAAAACCGGAATCATCTGAAATCATCGTAATAATTTTTAAAATAAATCTATTTAGTTGTTATTCAAACTTCTCCTTTTTTATGGATTCACATTTTTAATTACTTTAGTAAAGGATGAGCAAATAATGTGCTTTCAATGTGCATTCACCTCTACATTCTTACTTACGGCAATTGACACATGTGCGACCGCTGACGTGAATTCACGTCATTTTAACTTCTATAGCTAGTTGCTGCTGACATAAATTTATGTCTTTTTAGATTCTGTTCCTGGTTACTGCTGACGTGAATTTACATCATTTAAAGAATTTCTATGGAAGCAATACTTTAGTATCATTTCTATATTATTTTTAGGGTATTAATTTCTTCAATAGTACTATAGGTTTATTCTAATATTATATAACCAATCTTCATTTCAAGCTTCAGATAATTAACAAGATTAACATTTCAAAACATTATATCTAATTTTTATCCATGTTCAAACATGAAAAGTTTGTGGCAAATAGCTTGAGTTTACTTCAACATTCCCCAGCAATCAGTTTTAGAAGGGAAAAGTATGCTGGTCGTAAAAGTGGTCATCAGTATTCACACATCCAATAATAAAATTAATATTTGTAATTTATTAAATAAATTCATTATATATTAGTTACTTAATCATATTAGTGGTCTGTGAGATTTTATAAATTGTGAATTTAATGTTCCATAATGCCTCAAAAAGGTTAGTGACCATTGCTGTTAAGTACAAAGTGATTTCCCTCCCCCCATCTGATACTTTTTAATGTGATACTTTTAGAATAGCCTAATAATATGAGAGGGGGAGACAGTTTCATAGAAGTGGTATTCTGTCTCTCAGTCACACAGGATCAGTTGATTGATTTTGTAGCATGAGTGTTCATAAGAGGGTTTTTTGGCCCTGAGGAATTTCAAGTTCCTATTTCATTATATGAATGGTTAGACCACTATAAATAAGAAATGATGTGAATTAGCTCCAAAAGTTCAGTATAACAACAAATTCAAAGTATTTGTATCCATTGTACAGGAATTGTAGAAAGATGAATGTTGTGTGTATTCTTAACCACCTTAACTAAATAATATTAATATACCAAATTTAGCGAAGATATCCAGCCACTGAGCTGTTCTTTTTTCTACAATACACTTATAATTTAAAATTATATAATTATGAAATTAAGCTCCTTTTTAAAGTTTGAAAATCTTAAATAATATTCATAAGGATTATTACCATGTGCACAGTTACATATTTAATCTCAAGTTGTAATAAGCATTGTACATTAAAACAACTGTGGAGTGAAAAAAAAAAAAATTGATATATATATATATCAATCTTCCTCTTTTCAAAGGCAGTCAGAGGGTTAAGAAATATTGTAGAATACTGATTGCAAAAGTAACACCGTAGGTACGGTTACAGATTTTGAAATGTCACAGATTTTATTCTCTGCCCTGGAAGTGTTAATGCCGTTTAAAATATAGATAAAAAACACTTTCAATATTTTTTACAGAATATTTTGTGTAACAAAAGTGAGATTTAAATGGAATTTGATTAAACAGATTCGATTTCATCAGTTTCATCTCTTTCAAGACAGTGTGAAATGCTAGCATATGCAATGTATTCACTGTACGTTGTGTTTAAAAAAAAATATATATGAGTGCAGTGCACCATAGCGTACTTCATAATATATTTCAATAAAAAAGTGTTGCTCCTTTGCACTCATATTAAAAAAGTAGGTCAAGTCTCTGAAAATGGGGTAATTTTGGCCAAAATTGTGAATCTTTGGGCCACTGGGAACAAACAAATACTGGAATAACATAAAAATTTATTTATTGAAACTTAAAATATACACAGTCTAAAATAATTAAATACATAAAATTCACATGTGTGATCAATCTGATTTTTCCCACAATTTTAGGGTCAAAAATTCCCCTTATGGACCCTTATCCTTTCCAGATTTCAAATATCTTCGCCTGCTTCTTCATTCATAAAAGAAAGTAAAGATCTGTAAAAGTTTTCAATGGATTTATATGTTTTGAGATATCCTGAACATGAATTAATCATTTTTAGAAAATGTCAGTTTGTCTATGTGTGATAAAAATTTTCTGACAGCTCGATCAATAATTCATGCATAAATTTTATAAGAAATTATTTTTAGTTTCGACTTGATTTAAATTAGTGTCTATCAAAATTTGCTGCAGATTGCCCTATAGATGCCACTGCTTTTCAGTGATTTTTCTCACTTAAGGGAAGGCTACATCTGAGCTTCTAAGTTGTGCCCAAATGAAAAGGAGACCTTAGCTGTATCGGCATTATATCAAATCGCTGTGAGTTAATGTGTTAGCCAATAGATGGCACAGTGGTATTTCTAGATGCACATGCGTAGTTAACAGCTTTGCATTAATATCCTCATTGCTGGAGAGTCATTTCCACAGTCTGTTGCATGGATTCCTCCAGATCAGTTCAAAGAGATCGGCTGTGGATGAGCTCATACGACAGAATCACTGGATTACTACATATGAAATTGCTGCTGAACTGACGATAAGCAAAGGAACTGTGCATCACATGATAATCCACAAAAAGCTTGGTTATAGCAAAGTTTGAGCATAATGGGTGCTCAAGCATCTGTCAGACAATCAGAAAACAGACAGAATGGATGTTTGCCTGACCCATCTGTTGAGCAATCCACATCCTTCCTATGTGCTGGGATCAGCGTATCAATGGCAATGGCAATTATTTATGGTTGTACTATTTCACATGAACCGTAATTATAATATTGTTATTAAAATTTCTTCACATATAACTTTAGTCTCCTTTTCATTCAGGCACACCTTATATAACATATATTTGCACAAAACTTGATATGTGACAGGAGCTTTAAGTTATTAACGAATTTCTGACAGCTAGCTGTTACATTTGCAAATTTTTTATAAGTCCTAATAAAACAGCTAATTTGTGTATTCCTAATTTGAATACTTTCTTTGAGACTTCATATGAATAACAACTGTAGTGTGCTGTTTTAATACTAATTTATAAAAAAATGTTTTTATCAGAACTAGAATAAAGTAGCTAATAAAAATTATTTTATCTGAAATAACATAATAAAATAAATTTTAATCATAATAAAGGGTTACACATGGTGCTTGAAAGCTAAAGAAAAGCTAAAAGAAAGCTGTATTTTTTCTTTTTTTTAATTATCGAAAATTTTGAGATCACATAAAAGAGCAACATTTAAACAATATTTTATAAAATTTTCATTAAAAATTTGGAAAATTCAGCTGGTCGGTCAGATCTGGTTTTCAAATACCCTTCAAAAAAGCAGTGTAGATGATAAGCAACATGACGTATGTGCAAGGGAGCTATAAATGTGTACTACATTCATATGCAATGATCAAACATTAGGCCACCTAGTGAATCATATGTAGTCACTGAAGATTGTCACTGTGTACAAGATTTGGTGGACTATATGCAGTCAATAGATACAAAATTTGGTCTTTGAATCTTTGATGAAAGACTATGTATGCGAAACATACTAAAGATTTCAAAAAATTAATCCTTTTGACTAATGATGAACATGGTAGCCATTAGACATTATACTACTGAAACTGCAAGAGAGAACATAATTATTATAAGCTTACCTCCCCATACAATTTCTATTTTGCAGCTATTGGATATGGGGGTATTAGTACTATAGAAAGAAATATAGAAAATTTATAAAGAAGGATGATGGAGTTCCAGGAGGATGCTTTCCCTTGTCTTCTGAAGCAGCTGACACTGAACCTCTCAATAACATTTAAAAAAGCTATTGAGAGGTTTACAAAGGTTCTGAGTTATCCAGTCAACAAACTGCAATAGAAAAATGAATTTGTAGCACACACAGGGCTAGCAAGTTTCTGAAGGGGCAGTAAAACCACTGGTTATAACCAGTTAAAACTGGCATGGCAGAAACGTATGTGGCAATAACTGACAGAAACTAAGAAATAATAATAATAGGGACTTTAATCTGCAAATAATCCATAAAATTCACACAAGTATGTAAGCAAATTAATGAATTTTTTAAATGATGATATCAATATCTTTTGTTTGATTAAAAAATATATGTAGTAGTTTCAAGGCTAAAGTATATATACAGTTGAGGATCTGTAATCAGCATACCCATAATTCGCAATTGTCTATAATCCACACTCACTTTACAAATGTAAACAAAATATTTTGTTGTAATGAAAATCTAATGTTTTGGATGTATATGAGAAAATATGTTGTTAATTCACATGCTAAAATGAAAAAATATATATATATGAGTGTAAAATTTAATTTAGGTGTACATAATTAATTTAAAAGGAAAAAAAATTAATTATACTTTTATTGCCTTTATACTTTTTTAGAGAATCTGAACATCATCTGAATAATATTCAATAAGTGATCAAACAAAACACATGCAAGTACAGTTTTCTAACTCCTGCCAGTAACAGCATTGCTCATTAGTTAAAAAAAAAAAAAAAAAAATGGCATCCTATGCATTGATGGGATTGTGTATTTTCACAGATGTTTAAGGACTATTAGTGTAAATGTTCTTTTTACGGTGGTACTTCAAATATACACAATAACTATTTAAGGGAAAATTTGCACCAGCATTTGTTTTGAAGATAAGATCTACAATGCAGTCATTAAAAACTGCATCAAACTAATCACATTGCAAGTATCTGTCTGCATCGACAGATCTGAGACATAGACATACTGTTAATCTGCATAGACATACTGTAATCACAGTCCAGAAGTAGGAGTACAGTTTTTTAATAAATTACTCATTTAAGGGTTGCTTCTACTTCCTTACATTATATAAAAACAAACAATTCTAATTCTAGCTTCATTAAATAAAGTTTATTGTTTAATGTAACTTACACTAATTCATATAGAGAAGAAATTGCATCATTGATCTATAATTTGCAAAATTCTATAATCCGCACAAGTTCTAGAACCAAGGTGTGCAGATTAAAGATCTTCAACTGTATTTTCCACATAAAATCCAGATTTTTTTTTATGGTTATCTTGCACTGAACATGTTTAAATCACTAATGCTAATCTATATTGTCAAACTCTTGTTTAAAAAAAAATTTTTTTTTAAAGTTAAGTATATAAAAAGTTTAATATTTTGACACATTGAATGATATAAAGTAATGTGATAAATTAAAGCTATACACATATATTTTTTACAGGAAACATTTGTATTTGTATAAGTAAATGATTGAAGCCCCCCCCCCCCACTAAAAAAAATGAAATACTCTATATATTAAATCCTTATTTTATGTTGTTATTTAAAGACTAAATTATGCGAATATTTGTGTAAAAAGCAATCAACTTTCATGAATATACACTGAACAGTTATGATCTGTTTTAATTCACCAATGTTTGCAGGACTTCCCTGGAAAAGCCAATGAAATGATAATGTAAAGAAATTGAATTAAATTTTGTTTTGCATAAATAAAATTGTCACAGGATTAAATAACATTGTGCGTCTCCATTTCTGTTTTAACCTCACAAATAAAGTTGTAACAGTCCAACAGTGTTGGAAATTGTCTCCCACACTAAATCAAGTTTCAAACAATTATACTTCAGTGTTAGAATAGTTACCACATCCATCATATTTAAGAATAATAAGAAAAAACAATGGGTTTTCTTTTAAATCGATCACCCTGTATTTATATATATATATATAATATGAAATAAACTTTGAAAATTAATAAGGAAAAACCTGAATTCCCGATAAAAACTTGGATGTATATATAAGATATATATTAAATCAAAGTATTCACCATATTTTATTTGCTATTTATTCAAAATGAAATGTATTTTAAAGTTTGATTCTATTATAAAAGCTCAGACAATGCCATGAAATGTGTTTTTGTCCATTGTTGCCAGTTTAAACTGGTTATAACCACCTTCTGCCACTGGCATGGCAGAAAGCCAGCCCTGAGTACACATTTTTTTCAATTTTATTTGACTGTGAAATGCCTTCAAATTTAAAAAATTTGCTGGATCTTTTGCAGTTAAAAAAAAAAAAAAAAAAAAAAAAAAAAAAGAGAGAGAGAGAGAAAAGAAAAGCTGTTGGTTCTGTACTAATAGATTGGACAAATTGACTCTCTGATGCCATTCGATGTCATGATTAGATTTTCTTTCATTTAACCTATAGGAGTCCTAATTAGCCCACAAATAGTGGAATATAATGATAGCAGAGCTTTTCCCCATAAACATTGGAAGCTCTGCTACGTTCTAGTTGTGCATTAAAATTAGTTCCCTTACAACACTGTCACCTTGAAAATCCAAAGAAATTAAATTTGCTCTGAACACTACAGAAGCAAAAAGAAAACACGTAGAAGCAACCACAGAAGAGGTGCTGACTACTGATATGTTTGCTACCTGCTTCAAGAACATTGAGGTGTTTGAAATGAAATGGAAAAAAACATGCTATTATTCTAAATTTGTGGCAAAAAGATCCAGTGTTACATTGGAGAAAGAATTTAATGAGGTAGCAGAATAACACTGACATCACCTTTGAATGAAATATTTGTTGAGTATCAAGACACTAGTTAAAAATTTATATATATATATATATATTAAAAAAAAAAAAAATATTAGTAAAATTTCATTTGAATATCCTATAATATCTTTTGGATAGAAATAATTTTCAGAGGATGATGTAGATAATATTAAAGCAAAATAGATACAAATCCAAATACTGGAGAAACTAGT
Source organism: Salticus scenicus (assembly GCA_963930645.1). Classification (NCBI taxonomy): domain Eukaryota; kingdom Metazoa; phylum Arthropoda; class Arachnida; order Araneae; family Salticidae; genus Salticus; species Salticus scenicus. The sequence goes on along the minus strand of OZ005658.1, from coordinate 52,887,013 downwards.
GTTTGACAGTAGGGACATTACAGGGCTTGAAAAATTTCAAATGCTACAGGCATGTTAGTCTAAAAAATATGTACCTGAATAAAACTTTCACATGTCCATACATTTTATTTAAATGTCTACTATTAAAAGAACATTCATTATCTAATACTGATATGCTGAAAAAATACTAATAACATTTAATTTACATTGACACTGATTGTTTCATATTCGCATAGGTATTATCAAACTCATTAACACTATATTTTTAAACAAATAGCTACATGCCCAGCTGGACATGTAAGGGGGAAAAATATGTGCCCAATCTGAATATTTATAAATCCCAGGCACATCGGACAATATAATTTTCAAACTTTGAAACATCACATTTTTTAGATTATTTTTTTTTTTTTTTTTCATCAATCTTGAAAATTCATTTCAGATAAATTGGAGTGAAAGGCTGATTTTTATACCAATTATGTGAAAAGTACCAGAGCCATGAATTGAATATAGGCCCTCCGCTTAACGTACAGATGCTCCACCACTGAGCTACCCTGGCTGATAACCAGCTGTGAGAAATGCCGAGCTGGTTATCAGTCAGAGTAGCTCAGTCATAGAGCATCTGCGCGTTAAGCGGAGGGCCCAGGTTCGATTCCCTGATCAGGTATTTTTCACATAGTTTGTATAAAAATCAGCCTTCCACTCCAATTTATCTGAAATGAATTACATTTTTAACTTTTGATATTCAATTCTATTGATGATATTCTATATTCAGGGGTCGATCCAGGTTTTAATTTTTGGGTCCCTTTTTTGTGAAAAACAAAATATTTTTGTGAAATTTTTATTTATTTTTGTGAAAAAGTAAAATATTGTGTAAAATCTTCCGTTTTTACAATCACTTTATGTAATGTTTAATATCAAGTTAATAGAGTTTCGTTGAGCCAAATTAAGGCATTAATTAAAAATAATACTGTAAATATGAAAACATTTAATAAAAGGATCATTTTTATAAAACAAAATCTTGTGAAGGGACTCATTTTATAAATTTGAATTTTGTGAAGGGTCCCTTTGTATGGATTTGAATTTTGTGAAGGGTCCCTTTGTATGGATTTGAATTTTGTGAAGGGTCCCTTTTTATGAATTTGAATTTTGTGAAGGGTCCCTTTTTACGGCGCCGTGCTCGAAGCTCACAGTAGTCAAATCGTGTTTGAAGCTCACATTCACCAATATCTCGTGTTCCAAGCGCACAAATATATTCACCCCTTTCTGTTCTCATGAAGACTAAGTTTAACTGTCTTAACATGTTAAAAAATATATCCAGAGATTGCAGTGGAATATTTGGCTCATACTTTTATGTAACAAGGCATAGTGTGCAGTTTTTAAATAAAACAGAGTTTAACATCCATAACAATATTTATTCAAACTTAACAAGAAGTTTCAAACTTAACAAAAATTTAAAACTTAACAGAAAATATAGACTTTGCTAGTGATAGTTAGAAAAACTTGCCATGAGGGAAAAACTATTTGCCAAAAACTAACTGCTTATAAGTAGAATTAATGCTTTCATTGCTCAGCATTAGCACAAAAAAGGATGCTGGCCTTCAAATAACATTAATATATATACTGCAACTTAATTAAACAGAAACATGCCCTCATACTTTGAGGCAAACTAAAAAATAGTTGAAAACGTATTTAAATTTTTCAAATCATCGTAATTACAAACGAAAATTATAAGCAAGAGAGAATAAACCTATGTAAGACATCCTTATATACAATTATCACCGGATTCCAGAACAGCCAATCACCAGGCTACACATTTCTCCCTTCCAGGCGATCCAAAAACACGCCCATCGTACGTAATCCGTTACCGTGACAACGGACGACGCTGAATACGTACGCCATCTATGGGCCACAAAAGTAAGTATCGCCATATTGGAATTCAACTGGCCTGAACGATGTGTTCAAAGAATGTAAACAAAGATTATAATTTTTATCCTATATGAATTAAATAAAGAAGTATAATATCAAATGTATTTAAAAATAAAAAAAGATAAGTTATTTGCTTGAATAAAGGATAAAAGTAAGTTATATCTTTAAGTAAAGTTATTTTAATAAAACTTATCCTTAAATATTATACTAAACAATACATTGTATTCTTTATATTTTTCAAATTAAACTTAACTTATACATAGCACTAAACGCTATTCATTTAAAACGAAAATAAGCTCTCCTCATAATTAATAGGCAATATAAATGTTTTTTAAACTTTGAAAAATGATATGAAAAAAGGTTTTTAGGACAACAATGCCCCCCATCATATCATTTTGAAACATTAACCATCACTAGCATTAACAAAAGATAAAAAAAAATATAAAAAAAACAGTATAACAATATCACATTAATCTTCTTATACAGAGGCAATCCATCAATACCCACTAAAGTCCACCATAACAGAACAGTTCATCCAAAACACTGAATAAATCTACTATAAAGATAGAAAAAGAATATATATTAATAATATATCAAAATGATGCATTAAGAAATTTTGTTATCTTCATCACCTCATTACTGAAAACAATAAAAGATTAGTTAAACAATTATAACAATCACATAACTCAAACATTCGTGGCCACGTTTACACTCATCCTAAGTAAAAAAAACTTTCTTTACAATGACAAAGCAATGAAGATCAGAAGAAAACATCCAAAAAATTCTGCACCTCAAAAACTTCAAATAAGGATACATATCCAAAATTTATACTTTATAAACTACAATTTTTACTATATATATATATATGAAATTTACAGGTATTTTTCTTACAAATTTACTATACAAATATTTTATTTACAAAATTAAGCAAGTCACTTTTAGTAAGTGGCTTTGTAAAGGGATCCGCCAAGTTAGATTTAGATTTAACATATTTTAATTCAAATTTATCCTCAAAAAGCCACTCGCGAATAAAGAATAATTTCACATTTATGTGCTTCGACCTATTATTCTCTATAGGCGATTTCGTAAATTCAATAGCTGACATATTATCGGCAAAAAGGGTTGGTAAAGAGTATTTTTCGGAGATTAAATTAAATTCAATACAATCCTCCAAAATACGATTGAACCACATAAGTTCTTTCACACATTCACACATTGAAACAAATTCACTTTCCATTGTGGAAAGACTTACCCCTTTTTCCTTAAAAGTTCGCCATGAAATTGGACTATTATCTAAAAATATTATTTGACCCCCCATTGAAATAAAGTCGTCTCTGTTCATAGCAAAATCAGCATCAGAGAAAGCGACTAAACTAGAATTTTTACAATTTAAATTTAATTTTAAATTCTTGGTACCCGAAACGTAACCAAGTAATTTAAGCAAACCATTCCAATGGGTTAAACCTGGAGAATTTTGAAACTGGCCAAAAATATTCACAGCATAGGCTATATCTGGTCTAGTCCTACTAGCTAAAAATGAAAGGCAACCCAAGATATTCCTATATGGTAATCTTGCGACTTCTTCCATTTCAGCCTTATTGCTTGGACAATCCCTTTTTGAATATTTTAACCCTTTTATAATAGGTAAAGAAGTATATGGTATTTTAAATGAGTTAAACCTTTTATAAACTTCATCTATGTACAATGCCTGATAAATTTGAACAGCATCGTTATCATAGCTAAACTCAACACCCAATAATTTCTTCGTTTTACCCAAAATTTTAAGATCAAATTTTCCCCCCAAAAGTTCAATTATGGAATCAATTTGAGCCCGAGTTTTTCCAAAAATAACTATGTCGTCGACATAGACTAATAAAACTATAAAGTCCTCAAAATAATATGAACAATTACACCAGTTAAACTTAAGAAAACCTAAACTTAAAAGAACCTTATTTAATTCGAAAAACCACAAACGACCACTCTGATGTAAACCATACAGAGCACGGTCTAATTTGCAAACTAAATTTTCCTCACCAGGAACAATATAACCAAGCGGTTGTGACATATAAATCTCTTCTTTAAGAGGAGCGTATAAATATGCACATTTAATGTCACACTGAATGTTTTGCCACTTAAGACAGGAAACTAAAAGGGAAAAGAAAAAACGAATAACAGAAAAATTTACCACTGGAGAGAATGTTTCGTCGTAGGTATCCCCCCGAATTTGGTAGTACCCCTGAGCGACGAGCCTAGCTTTAAACCTAGCTATATTCCCACTCTCATCCTTTTTAATGGTATAAACCCATCTGTTACCTAGTAAAGATTTCCCATCAGGTAAAGGGACTAAATGCCATACTTTACGCTGACTCATATTTGAAATTTCCTCATCCATAGCTTTAACCCATTCAGAATTTTGAGGTGACTTCATAGCTTGTTTATAAGTTCTAGGTACAGAAAGTTCTAGTCAGGTTTCCTTTTTAACATGGTTAGAAACAGGATCATTTGAATTAACCACCCCTTCAAATTTATTACTACCAGAGAAATCAAACAAGGAAGGTTCGAAAACAATATTATTACGTTCACAATAACTCTTAACCTCATTTAAAGATCTCAACCTAGTAGTTTTATCGTTAGGGTAATAATATATATCTGTCCTATCACCATGAGGTCTCGGTACTGGCTTTCTCCTCCAAACAATTTTAGAACAAGAGTCATTAGTATCAGGTAGTTCAGCGATAGACTCCCCATCGGAATCATCAGGCCCCCCTCCAAACACAATGTCTACGGGATCGGAACCACCACAATCAACCGGACTATTTGGAGACTGACCCAACTCTTCCAACGAAGGGCCCATCACCGCCCCACTGTGCTGATTAAAAATACGATCGGAGAAAGTTAAATTTACAGTCTCGACGACCCTATCCTCATTTTCTATCCAGACTCTATATCCTTTTGTACGAAGAGCGTAACCGACGATTACTCCCTTTTTTGCCTTTGACATAAGTTTGTGGTCGCGTCTCTGTTTAGGGACTCCGACATACACTACTAAACCAAAAGGCTTCAGGTGTCTAACCGAAGGTTTTCTTCCAGTATAAAGTTCAAGAGGAGTTTTTTCCTGGTTTTTATGAATCACACGATTCCAAGTGTAACTAAAATAAAGCACAGCCTCTGGCCAAAAAGAAAAGGAAGTCCACTATCGGACAGAATAGCACGAGTACAATTTAGAACTGTTTGATTGAGCCTCTCACAAACACCATTTTCTTCTGGTGTATAGGTGTTTGTTAGCTCGTGAGCAACCCCCCTTTTATTGCAAAAGTCACGGAAGCTCTCGTTCTCAAACTCAGAACCATTATCTGTCCTAATAGTTTTCAACTTCTTTCCAAGACTAAGCTCAGCTCTGGCAATGTGCCTTTCAAAAATACTAAACACCTGTGACTTATCCTTCATTGGGTATAAAGTCACTTTACGTGAAAAACCATCAATTATTGAAAGGAAAAATTTTTCCCCCCTTTTTCCCAAAATTGGAATTGGACCCCAAACGTCCATGTACACTTTCTCCAAGGGTGATTTAATGCCATGAACAGAATCAACCGACTTAAAAGAAACACGATTTTGTTTACTTACCCGACAAGGTTCACACGAAAACTTTTTAAATTTAAGCTTAGGAAGCCCTTTCACACCATTGTGCTTACTAGTTTTGACTATAAGTTCCGGACTAATATGAGCGAAACGAGAATGCCAGTCCTCTAAGTCAGTTAAATTAGCTACAACAGGTTCATCAGGTAGCCCCCCATTCACTTTTAAACACTTGGCATAGGCATAGTAAAGACCATTTTTAAGTTTGGCATAAAAAAGAGGTTTATCAAACTTGTCGAAAACATTTACTCTACCACCACCTCCAGTGAACTTGGCACCATTAAAGTCCAATTTTGCACCAGAAATTAAATTTTTCCTCAATTCAGGGGAAAACAAAACATCTTTAAGATATACATCATTATTACCAAATTTCAATTTAACTACACCTTTCCCAACAATCGGAAAACTTACTCCATCAATGGCCACCTTCAAATTTTCACCTTCTACAGGACAATATTCAGAAAACAGGTTTTTATTGCGACAACAGTGATGACTCGCGGCCGTATCAAAAATCCAAAGATTATCGCCACCAACATCACTAAAATTAACCTGTGCAATATAATATGAAGGTTCATTGACCGAATTGACAGAGCAAGCAATCTTCCTTTGGGATTTAACATTTTTAGATTTAAACTTAGGATTTACATTTGATTTAACATTAGAATTTCTATTAAAATTTGCATTAAAGTTCTTATTTAAACAGTCTTTCTTAAAGTGACCTGGTTTATTACAATTGAAACATAATAAAGGTTTATAAAACTTTTGTTTACCTTTATATTGAATATTTTGAACTTCTACCAGCTGCTCATCATCTTTCTGTAACTGCAAACGGATTTCCTCAGACGTTAATTCGGACACCAAAGTAGTGAACTTGAACTCATCTGACTTCCATCGCATCATATCTTGAACCACAGAATTAAACTTCTTCGGGAGATGTCGTAGAAGCTGATAGCAACAATATAGGTCTTCCATTGGACGACCCATTTCTCTCAACAACTCAATTGTACGACTCAATCTATTTACATAGGCAGTTACAGATTCATTTTGTAGCATGTCACATTTAACAAATTCCGTAAATAATTGAATATGTCTTGCACGTGAATCTGACAAGAAATTTTTCTTTAAAGCCTCCCATGCTTCAACCGGGTCATTACAATTTTCTATAATACATCGAACTTCAGGAGATATATGCAAATATATAGTAGACAGTGCAAGTCTTGACCTATGCTTAAAATCTGTAATAAGCTTAGTAGTTTCCGGTTTTCCATCATCCTCTGGCAAAGTTTCTCTTTTAGCAACCAATTCCCAGCAGTTATCTCTTATAAGAATAAAACGAATATCTTTCTGCCAAGTAATATAATTACTAGCATTTAATTTTTCAATAGAAGGAGTTAAACTCATAGCCATTGTAAAAATATACTGCACATCTAAACTGTAAACAAGGTAAGGCCAAATGACATGCCCATAACCTATGTTCTCATGAAGACTAAGTTTAACTGTCTTAACATGTTAAAAAATATATCCAGAGATTGCAGTGGAATATTTGGCTCATACTTTTATGTAACAAGGCATAGTGTGCAGTTTTTAAATAAAACAGAGTTTAACATCCATAACAATATTTATTCAAACTTAACAAGAAGTTTCAAACTTAACAAAAATTTAAAACTTAACAGAAAATATAGACTTTGCTAGTGATAGTTAGAAAAACTTGCCATGAGGGAAAAACTATTTGCCAAAAACTAACTGCTTATAAGTAGAATTAATGCTTTCATTGCTCAGCATTAGCACAAAAAAGGATGCTGGCCTTCAAATAACATTAATATATATACTGCAACTTAATTAAACAGAAACATGCCCTCATACTTTGAGGCAAACTAAAAAATAGTTGAAAACGTATTTAAATTTTTCAAATCATCGTAATTACAAACGAAAATTATAAGCAAGAGAGAATAAACCTATGTAAGACATCCTTATATACAATTATCACCGGATTCCAGAACAGCCAATCACCAGGCTACACATTTCTCCCTTCCAGGCGATCCAAAAACACGCCCATCGTACGTAATCCGTTACCGTGACAACGGACGACGCTGAATACGTACGCCATCTATGGGCCACAAAAGTAAGTATCGCCATATTGGAATTCAACTGGCCTGAACGATGTGTTCAAAGAATGTAAACAAAGATTATAATTTTTATCCTATATGAATTAAATAAAGAAGTATAATATCAAATGTATTTAAAAATAAAAAAAGATAAGTTATTTGCTTGAATAAAGGATAAAAGTAAGTTATATCTTTAAGTAAAGTTATTTTAATAAAACTTATCCTTAAATATTATACTAAACAATACATTGTATTCTTTATATTTTTCAAATTAAACTTAACTTATACATAGCACTAAACGCTATTCATTTAAAACGAAAATAAGCTCTCCTCATAATTAATAGGCAATATAAATGTTTTTTAAACTTTGAAAAATGATATGAAAAAAGGTTTTTAGGACAACACTTTCCCCAACGCATCAACTTGACAGGTGGGATTAGATTAGACCGTGGCCGTAGCGCACGTAACTCGTATCTCAAATAGAGCAGGCGCACGTGGCGTCACTGCGATAAACATTGACGATGATTCCGCACGTGCTTTAGAATGTAGTCAAAAGTGGGATAAATAGATAAATATATATGGAGGCTTTTAATTGAAAAATCTGTATTAAAATGCTTTTAATACACAGGAAGGAGATTTTTCAGATTTTTCTGCTGATTTAAGCTTTTTTGTACATTTAGCTTTTCAGCTTTTTTTTTTTTTTTTTTTTCCAGCATTTTTTATATTTCTGGTGTGTATTTGTTCTTTCTTTATACATTGAAGATTAAAATAAATATTTATTACTCTAATATAATGGATTTTGTCATTGAAATTCTAGTTGTCTTGCCTTTGCGTACAGTTTCAGTTATTTTATATTTCTGCAAATCTCATCCCTGAATATAAAAATATTTTTTTCTATGGGAGATTATAGAGAAAAAATAATTAAAGAGTTATTTAATATAAAAATATAATTAAAAATGATTGCTTTTATTAAAAATCAAAATGTTTAATAATAAAATTAATTTGTTCAATAGAACCATTTGAGCTTTTAATTAAAAAATCTATTTCTAAATATTTTCATTAAAGATTAAAAAAAAAAAATAAATAAATAGATAAATAAAAAATCTAGAAACCTAATTTAACTAATATATATATTTAATAACTAAATTAAATTAATTGAGATTGTTTAGTATTATTGTTTCGGCTTTTAATAGAAAAATCTTTACTAAAATTTTTTTTATATTATTAAATATTTATTTTCTATGAACGATAATAATAATAATAATAATAAAAGCTAGTTAAAAAATCATCCAATAAAATATTCTAATTAAAAAATAACAATTTATTTTACAATTAATTGAAATTACTTAATACTATTTTTTGGACTTTTAATTAAAAGGCCTATTTCAGTAGCCGAGCGGTTCTGCTCTCCAAGCTGATAGATTAGTGTTAGTGTTGATGTCTGGGAATAGGGCCGATTGTCTACCCTAGGGTCCTAGGCCCGACGGGGAGTGCCTTCCATGGCGGACTTTCTAAGGGGTCCTAGCCCATATTTACGCAAGTTTATGAGAAAACCACGTAAAACCCCAAACGACTAAGCCGACGAGCACGGACCTGGGATCGAACCTGGCATCTCAGGTCTACCAGCTTTGAGCACAGAACCGCTCGTGGGCCTTGATAAATTGGAATTGCCGGGTTCCCGCTTGTCAACCTAGAAATTCGGAATTTTCCATGGTTTTCTCTGAAAAACGCATATATACAGGACAGGGCTTCTTAGAAAGAACTCTCATGAAAGGCATTTCAGCCAGGCTTAGGACCTGCATGTTGTCAGTGTGTTTTAATGCTTAAATCACAACCACCAAAATATTTTTAACTCAAAAATACTTTTTTTTTAAACCATATAAATGATTATATACAAAAAATAATATTAATTAAAAAATCGTTTAAGATTACATTCTAATTAAACATAATTTAATTATTAATGATATAAATTTGAAATAATTAAATTAATTGAGATTGCTTAATACTGTTGTTTGGGCTTTAAAAGGAAAAACCTAATTCAAAATGCTAAACATAAAAATATTTTTTTCTATAATTCATCATAGAAAGTAAGTAAGTAACTAAAATTATTTTACTTAAAAAAACTTTAAAAGAAAGAGTAAATTAATTATCTAATAGCTAAATGAATTATCAAAAATATAAATTTTAATAATTATATTAGCTATGATTCCTTAGTACAATTTTTTCTGCTTTCAAAAGAAAAATTATCTAAAAACACTTTTAATATTAAAATATTTTATTTTCTGTGAATAAATATGGAAAAAAAAAAAAAAGATAGTTAAGGATCTAATTAAAATTATTTTATTTAAAATATTCTAATAGAAAGAGTAAATTCATTAATTAATTATCTAAAAACTAAACGTATTATAAATAATAATAGTAATCAAATTAGCTTTGATTGCTTGATACAATTTTTTCTGCTTTCAATAGAAAAATTTATTTTAAAATACTTTTAATATTAAAATATTATAATTAAGTTAGTTGTAATCGCTGAATAAAATTATTTGAACTTTTAATTAATAAGCCGAGAAGTTCTGTTCTCCAAACTGGTAGACAGGAAGTGCCGGGTTCAATTCGAGGTCATGGTTGTCGACCCTCATGTTCTCAGACGGCTTTAACACCTAAACTACCATCACGAAATTATTATTAATATAAAAAGTTATTTTAATCAATGATTATATATAAAAAAAAATTATTAATATATCATAACTAAAAACTAATTTAATTATCAAAAATATTTTTTTAATAATTAATTTAGATTACTCAATATCATTTTTTGGGCTTTTAATAGAAAAGCTATTTCAATATACTTTGTAATATAAAAATATATCTTTTGTCATGATTACAGAACAAAGAAATAATTAAAATTATATTATTTAAATAATCTAAAATGAAATTTTACATTAAAATATACACAATTTTACTAATTGGTGTGCCACTCACACTATTTTAGACTAAAATTTGATAACAATGTATGTTTTCATTAACATTGACTGCCAAATTTATACTCCAATCATAACTTTTGAATTACAACTTACTAATATTTTACCAGAAATCGATTTATCAATATGTTGATAATTTAGGTGGGGGTGTTATTATTATTATTTTACTTTATTTATTTTTTGCAGACTGTACCTTCGTATTGTAAGTTCCGATTTCTAGTTAAAAAATACTTACAACAATTAACTTTGATAACAAAGACATTCCACAAATTATGTGTAGTCTTATATATAATCTGTGAATTTTATATAAAACATATATAGTACTTAAGATTGACTTATTAAATAAAACTGCGTTAAATAAAAACACGAACAATCATTTCGGGCCATTATTCCTGATATATATTTTTTATCCACCCCCGAAAATATTTATGTAAATAAGCAGAAAATAATTTTATTTAATAATTTAATTCCTAGTTCCTGCCTTAGTTCAAAAAATAACTCATAAACTGAATTGCGCTTCAAAAACCATCTTCCTCGACCTCCCACCCCCCCTCCCCCTCTGCTCTTCGGAAAAAGGGATTAGTCTCTTCCCACCTGTCAAGTTGATGCGTTGGGGAAAGGGGTGAATATATTTGTGCGCTTGGAACACGAGATATTGGTATATGTGAGCTTCAAACACGATTTTCCTACTGTGAGCTTGAAACACGTGCGCTTGGAGCACGACACCCTTTTTACTATGTGGAATTTTGTGAAGGGGCCGCAAAAGGGACCCAAATTTTGCCTGGATCGACCCCTGATATTGATATGTTTAATTAAGGGTATATTATCTATTTTAAAATAGATCTTATTGATATAGTTTAATTTTCCACGAATACTTATTTTATCAAATACAGTACATCAGGTACATTGCTAAAAAAAGTAAAAAATGCAACTTTTTGATTAGAAAATGCCACTTACCATGGTAATAGTTGACACCAGAAGGTAATTTTTTAGATAGGAAACTACTTCAAAATTTGTGTAGACTACAGCAATGGCTACCCATGCAGCTGCCATATTGGCAAACAAAATTTTTTTGTAACTCAGCTCTTAATGTCAAATTTTAATTTCTGTTTTTATTAGTGCTGATTAATAAAATTAAAATAGAGCTAAATTCATAATCATTTTATTCCATGTGACTATCAGATTATGTGGTCATGGGGATTCCAAAAAAGACATTTCAACTTCAACATTCTTTTTATTGAAAATGCTTTTGAAGCAAACAACTCACATAAGTGTCTTTTCTCTATGTATAGTACAAAGATATTCAAAGAACACATTAGAAATTATTTTTTATCATCTTTTGCATTTAAAGGCTACTCTATCACATGAGTACGGAGATGTTTATTAAAATTATCTTTGCGCGAAAAGCTTTTGAAACAAACTTCACAGTTAAAAGTTTTCTTTTCTGTATGAGTACGAAGATGTTTCTTTAAATCTCCATTAATAGAAAATTTTTTAGAGCACAATTCACAGTTATAAGGTTTTTCTGTTGTATGTCTATGAAGATGCAAATTTAAATTTTTTTTATGAGAAAATGTTTTGGAACACAGTTCACAATTATAAGGCTTCTCCACTGCATGTATAAGATAATGCTTATTTAAATCTCCCTCACCAAAAAAGGTTTGGGAGCATATCTTGCAGTTTAATGGCTTCTCTCTCATATGTATATGAAGATGCCTATTTAAGTTACTCTTAGCAGAAAAGCTTTTAGAACAAACTTTACAGTTAAATGGCTTTTCTCCCGTATGTGTACGTTGATGTAGATTTAAATGATTCCTGCAAGTAAAGCTTTTGTTACAAATTGTACAGTTAAATGGCTTTTCTCCTGAATGTATACGCAGGTGCACATTTAAATATTCCTTATCAGAAAAACTTTTTGAGCAAAGTTCACAGTTATAAGGCTTCTCCCCTGAATGTGTGCGAATGTGCCTAGTAAAATTATGGAATTTAGAAAAGCTTTTAGAACAAACTTCACAGGTGTAAGACATCTTTTCTGATTTTTATCTTGTGAATAAATCCGGTAGAACACTTTAGAACTGTAAGGCTTTTACCCTGAATGTCTATAAAATATTCAAAGTTTTCTAATTAAACAGTTAAATATTTTTTCTGTGAAAATGTTTTAGAGCACAATTCACAGTAAAATGGTTTCTTTCTTGAACACCTACAGACTCAACTTACACACAAATATAAACCTTAGAATAACTATTGCAAGAAAAATTTTAGGAGGAACAATCAAATGGGTTTTTCCTCTCTATATGAGACCTAAGATAAAATTCAGTTTTAATTTTTTATAAAAAATATTTTATACTTGTATTTCCAGCAGTATAAATAAATAAAACGATTTGCTGCTATTTTAAAGACATCTAGTTCAAAATTTAAATACATATATTTTAATATGAGTGGTATTTATTATTATTTTAGAGAAGGGGATGTCTTGTCTGAAACGACTTCTAGAAATACAAGATTTATAAATATTAATTTTGTTTTTTCAAATTAAGATGAAAAAGTTATTAATCTATTTTTCTTAAATAAATAAAAATTATAAGATATTTTAGATCATACATCAGAGTGAAATTTTAAATGCAGATTACTGTGAAATGATAAATGAATGTTAATCTTCTCAGACAGACTGTAGGTACATGTGAACTACATTTTGTGAATATATTTCATGAAAGTTTGTTTATATCCAATCTTTACTAATTCCTAGTCGTCTTTTCACATCTGTAACGAAACAAAATTGTATTAATTGTCTATTGATGCACATTGTCAATGCTTGTAAGAAAGGAAGGAAAAAAAAAAAAAAAAACAGGATTGTAAAATTTTCAAATCCAAGAAAAAAAAAATCACAACCCTTCAATTTAACTACAAGTAACTGGTTGAATATGTTTTGAGGCTGCTATCAGTGTCTACTTAATGAATTTGGCTCTCCTCCCCCCCTCAAAAAAAAAAAAAAAAAAAAAAAAAAAAAAAAAAGTGCATAAATAAATAAAAAGTAAAAGAATATAAGTGAAAAATATTAAAATAGTAATGGAATTATGAATTCTTCTGATTGTATATATATGTTTTTTTTCAAGTGATATTTGTTAAGCTCTAAGTAACAATATGTTTACATTGGGATATATTAGTTTTATTCTAAATCAGGGGCGTAGCGTGAAAATTTGATTGGGGGGGGGGAGACCCAAAATTTGGCGCCCTTTCGTATTTCTCATCTGAAAATGCCACCCACATACTTTCAAGAATGTTGCCATCTTTGGAATCGAGGGCACAGGCCCTCTCGTCGGTTTATACGTGCCCCCTCCCCTCTCCTTAGGGGCATATTCCTAAAATCTGCCAAGAAAAAAAAGCTGTTTTTTTTCCATCCATTTAGCAGCTTTTTTTTTCCTCCATTTAGTAGCTTTTTCTTTTTTATACATCTTTGGAGCATTCTAAAATTTTTCAGCAAATCTATATATTAATACGCAGACATGAAATTCCTCTTACATATTTCGCCTATTCAATAAAAGGAAGGGCTTACGTTCGAAAAATATGGTTAATGTGATTTGCAGAAATAAATACATATATATATATTCTTGTATGAGACTAAGGAAAAGTATCTTTCTTAGGAGTATTGGTTGTCCTAATCGTTTTGATTTTTCTAAAACTAACATAATTTCATCTCCTGTCTTCTCTTCCCATTTGAATATCCATGAAGATTTTTACATATTTAAAATTCGAAAGAACTTGTTAATGATTTGTTCCACTCCGTTCTTGTCTGATGCTATGAAATTACTCACATAAGTTCAATTTTTGTTTAATTTTGATATTTTTTAAATTTTTAGATTTTGTTACATTTTTTAATCTAATTTATTTATTTATTTATTTTCTTCTTTTATTCCATAATTCTGTAGTACTGACTCTAGGCTAATTTGGCAGGGTGTCCTTTTAAACAGATTTTAGCACCCTGTGGCCCTTTTTCAACATATTTCAGCACCTGGCGGCCCTTTTAAAAATATTTTGGTATCAAGTAGCTTTTTCTAACATTTTAAATGTTTAGAGGCCTTTAGATTTTCCCCCCTGACTTTTAAACTTTCTTAGTAATAGTTCTGCAGCATTCCTGGAATAACAAATGCATACAGCCTATATATATATATACAAGGAAAATTAGTAATTTACTTTTGTTACGTACAAAAATCAGACCATAGAACCCCGCAAATTATACAAATAATTCCCCTTTTTATTGAATTCCCCCCCAGACGGCCCTTTAATTTTAGAGTCAGCACTATTCTCCTCACACCAGTATTTATGTTTACATTCATCTGTATATATGTATTTTTGCTGTTCACTTAAAACAGTTTTGTGCGTTGCCGCTTTGACTGCAGCACTTGTGCCTACTTTTTTCGCCTGACGAAGGATCGTGTGTTCTTTCGAACCGAAACAAGCATTGCAAGTTTATTGCATTTTATGGTATTTATTCAAAGTTTTGTAATTATTGCTTTTAAACGTCAGTTCTGTGGTGTTTTCTTATTATGAAATTAGGTATTGTTCACTCTTAAGGAAAAAAAAACAGTAATTTATTTATTATTGTTATTTTATATATTTAAACCAATTAAAAAACGTTTTTCTTTTTTCCCATATCGTGCGAAAAATATTTTAAGAAATGTAGTAGTCATTGCTAAGAAACGCGGCACAATTACCGCATGTCTTTATGTGGAAGAACAAACTAAAAAAAAGTCCCATTGTCCAAAATTAAAACTTTTTTGTACAGATATTTATATCTTACTTAAGTGTTGGTGTTGGTGTTTGGGAAAAAGGCCGATTGACTGCTCTAGGGTCCTAGGCCCGAGGGGCAGCGCCTTCTGTGGAGGTCTTTCTAGGGGGTCCTAACCCGTATTTACGCAAGTTTCAGAGAAAACCATGGAAAATTCCGAACGACTAGGCCGACAAGCCCGACCTGGGATCGTATCCAGCATCTCACGTCCACCAGCTTGACAGAAAGATTGCGGATTCAATAATCGAGCCAATCGAAGACCATCATGAAAGTCAGTCTCTGGTACACGTAAACTCTGTCGTGGCTGGAATATCCTCCATGCTCCTTACAAATAATACCTCTAGGAGATACTGAAGCGGGGGAGCCATCTCTTCCGCAGAAGATAAAAATTGTGATGGCTTGTCTTCGGACCGCCACTGGGGCGTTAATCCCAAACCGTTGCCAATTGCCCAATATGTGCCTATTAATGCGACGTTAAATCAGCTTCTTTGCGCTATTTCATTTCAAGAAGCACTAATTGAATTCTATAGACTTATAAATATTTTAAAACTCTTAAGCAATGAAACTAAAATAAAAATATTGCTTAAAGGATCACTTAAAATAAAAAATTATTAGTGAGAAATCATTATAACTAAATCAAACCTCATCTAATTTCGTTTTTATACAATAGCCATAACGTACAATAAATTGCTTTTTTTTTTCGAGCTAAGGTCTTGAAAAATCGTAATTTTAAGTTTTTGGAGGTGAGAAAGCGATTGCCCATATTTATGAGTCAGTTGTAAGTATCTGAAATGGGAGAAGGGTGTCGCAGTTGCCACAGAGCGCGAATTTGCTAAGGTCAGAATTTTCAAGGGTTGTTGCATGGTAAGCGAACATGCTGTTGTAGGTGCCTGAACAGGGAAGGACGCCACTCAGCTGGAGTTTGCTGCTAACTTACTCTTAAAGGGTCCTGAATATGATCAAAGTTTTCAACAGTCTTTTGCACGGTAAGCGAACAGACTATTGTCAATGTTTGAAATGGGAAATCATGCCCTAGGCGCCCCCAAATAGGAATTTGTTATAATCAGATTTTATTAAGGGTCGTGAATACGAAGACAATTTTCAAGGATTGTTTTCACAGTAGGAAAATAGGCTGTTATACACGTTTAAAAAGGCTGTTTTAGGCGTCTAATTAGTTAAGAGGGCGCCACCTAACGGGAGTTTGCTACAGTCAGACATTTTAATGCGAACTTTTTTGCTGGTCGGTGAACCAGTTGGTCGTTGAAGGCAGCTTCTGATGCATAAAAATCTGAAGTGTTTTTCGTAACTAACGACAATCAACAAAATTATGATCCACTTTCAAATGAACTTCATTGCGCAAAACAGCGCCCCCAGAAACCTCATTATGCCTTTGTAGGTGCCTGAACAGGGAAGGGCGCCGCTCAGCTGGAGTTTGCTACTAACTTATTCTTAAAGGGTCCCGAATACGATTAGAATTTTCAGCAGTCTTTTGTACGGTAAGCGAACAGGCTATTGTAAGTGAACAAAACGGGAAATCATGCCATAGGCGCCCCCAAACAGGAATTTCTTATGATCAGATTTTTTTAAGCGTCATGAATAGGATGAGAATTTTTAAGGGTCGTTTGCACGGTAGGAAAACAGACTGTTTTAGGCGTCTTAATTAGTTTAAAAGGCGCCGCAGGCGCCCCCTAACGGGAGTTATCTACAGTCAGACATTTTAACGCAAACTTTTTTTGCTGGTCAGTGAACCAGTTGGTCAGCTTGTGATACATAAAACTCTTAAGTGTTTTTGGTAACTAACGATAATTAACAAAATTATGATCCACTTTCAAATGAACTTTAAGTCGCAAAACAGCACCCCCAGAAACTTCAATATGCCGCCCTATTTTTTCAAACGTTGGGGGGGGAGACTCCCCCCCCTCAAGCTACGTCCCTGTTCTAAATTACCTTTTTATTTTATTCTTTTGAAGACATGGGTGAAAATTTCTTTATTTTTTGTCATATACAATGTTAAATTAGCCTTTTGAAAAAAAAAAAATATGCATTCTATACCACAGTTAAGTTTTTTTTTTTTTTTTTTTTTTTTTTTTATCAATAAATTGTTATAGCTATGAAGTTGAAATCTCAAGTCCATTGGATTATACTGGAATTGCAGTCAATTCTTATTATGAAAGTACTATATTGAATGCCTACACATATTGTTTCATGGGAATTCATATTTTTAAATTTAAGGAAAATGATTGATAGTATAGTGTGGGTGGATATTATGCAGAGTGTATGCCAAGATGGAAAAGCAATTATTTACGCTATGAATGGTATTTTGGAAAGATACAAGAATTTAAATAGGATGCCTAGCAGTGAAAGCAGAAAACAAGTAAGAAAAACTTAAACTCAAGTAGCAGAATATAGGAAAAATGTAAAGAATTATAAAATATAGGACTTTTTCATGGTTTTTTTTAAATATATAGGAACATTTTGAGCCCTGTATTACTAACATACTTCTGATTATTCAGTTTTCACTTCTTCAGTGAAATTCGACATTTTTTGGCCTTGGGGCCACATTTTCATCACTGGCTGTTCAAAATAAGACACAGCGGGACTATTTGGCCACAAACTTCATGCTTATAAAATGGCTTGAGGCAAAGACATTTCTGGTAATTGGGATAGTCTTACTAAAATCACAATACGATAAATAGATGAAAATGCAGTTTGATAAAAATTAAGGTGTAGAATCAGTAGTTTCAACCTTTAGAACAGGAGAGCTGCATAACTGAGCATAAATTAATGCATATGGTTATTTTTAGTAAAAATCTTTTCAAACCAGAAACATGTTAAAGTTTTGAAATACACACAGAAATATTGTATTTCCGAATTTTTTCTTAAAATATGAATAGTATGAAATAATCGTCTGCGTACGAATATTTTATCGCTATCAGCATAATAGTAAAACTCTTCAAATTCTCATGTATGTGGTAAATCTTGGTGAAATATTAAACTGAGAAACATCCTCAAAAGTACACAACACAAGCAGTGAACCTCTGTATTAAGATAATGACACAAATATATATAATTATAAAACAAATATTTCTGAAAAGAAGTTATTTAACTATTTACAGTAAAGAGCATACTTCGTACTGAACTATTGATACTTACTTTTTACTTAATGAATCAAGAAGAAAATGAAGGATATGGTTCATTACTGACTAAGATTTAAGTAATCAATAATGGGATTGAGGATGGAGTGGAGTGAGGAAGCAATATTTAACAAATCAGGAGGTTCTTTTCTGAAAAAAATATTTATAAATAACCCAGTACTGCTCAAACTTAAAGAAGCCTCCCTCTAAATTTCTAACTGATAAAATTTCACTGAGCTTCTCTTTTTGAAATGATCCTAAAAGCTACTTTTTGGAATTTCCAGAAGATATATTTTTAATTAGAAGAAATAATTTTGGTGACGTGCATTAACTAATTTTTAAATACTAGTATAGTTTACAAAATTTGTGATAAATACAACAGTCTATTGTGAACACACACTACTGATTAAAATAACACCTGTTCGACTCATGTCATGGGGTGATAGAGTGTGGAGTAGAGAAGGATAATGCCCCATGGTTTTACTAGCGTCTGTGGATGCAATGTGGTACTATGGAGCCGAACCAATCAAAATCTTTCTTGCATTTCTTCTCTATATTCTTTTATGACAGCATCTTTGATTGATTAAGACAAATGATTACCATCATGTTAGCCAAAATGGGCTTCTTGGCGCACCTTGGCGTTGGCGATATATTTCTTCTATGTTTTGTTTATGTTTATGACCACATTAAGCGATTTTGTCCTTATGCCTTTTGTTTTTTCTTAGTATCATTATCATTTTCTCTATTGTAATCTGTGCCTTTTTTTTTTTTTTGTAAGATAGTTCGATCCAATATTAAGCTATCTATTGTTTATTTATATATTAATGTTTGATAAACAGTAAAAAAATGAATAATTTTTATTTGAACGTTATAACATTAGTAAATATGCTATCTCCTGATAAATTAAATTTTATGCTTAATTTTTACTTTTGAGTAAGAAAAAGGTAAATTTAAAACATACTAGATATTGTAAAACGTTTAATAATAATAATAATAATATGTTGCTTGTTACTTGTACATGTTTAATTCTAAATATTTAACTGTTTAATTTTGTATATATCCTTTGTTAATTAAAAAAAAAAGAAAGATTAGTTTCATAATTGATTTTATTAAGGTTTTTTTTATTTTGAAAAATGCAAAAACAATAATAATGTAACAATTTTGTCAAATGTCTTTAACAATCTTCTTGTAAATATTAATTTTACATATCTGCATAGCATAGTTGAAGCTAGATGCTGTTAAATTAATAAATAATAATAATTAAAAAAAAAAAACCCTAGGTTTAGATTATGAATTCTCATTGTTATATTAAAATACAGTGTATGATGAACAAATAAAAGTAAGCTTAATGACAAATTTATCATCTACCACTTGTATTTTATTTATTTAATTTTTAATGCAATATCTATAAATGTTAATTTGCAGCAAATTATGCATTAAAAAGTTAAAGTACTGTGCAAAGTCCTGTTAATAATATAATTTATAATATGTATTGAATTAGTTAAAGGCTAATGGTAGACTATTTTGTGCCACACATGCTTTAAAAAATTATATATTTGTAAAATCAACTTTTTTTTTTTTTTTTAATTTTTTAACCAATCAGCTTCAGATTTCAATTAAACATTTGATAATCATTCTTTCTTTCTTATAATAAATGATAAAATACTCTTAAAAATGTTTTATTTCATTTGATTTTTTGAAAAATCAGAATTTTTTAAAGCTTAAATAAACACATTCTTATGTTTTATGAGATAAAAAAGTTTCTGACCCTCATTTTAAAGAGAATTTCATGAGATTTTATTTGATTTTATTAGGCAAAAACATATTTTTATTTATTTATAAAGATAGTTTTTTGTAAACTTTTTTTTAAAAAGTTTTTTGTAATACTATCAGCTATTATAACTTAAACCTTTTAATAAGGATTTATGACAAGGTACTGTACATGTAAGAATATCATTATCATATATTTTGTTTACATGATAAAAGACCTCATTTTTAAAGTCAATAATATATAAAAGATGAATAACCTATCCATTTTATTGTGGTCGAAGAATTCATAGCCTAGTGTAGGGAAGGGGCCGGCACCTGGGAAAACAACTAAACCCCTACACAATAAAGCTATGAATGAGACTCCAGGTGTCAGGTTGAAAATCAACCGTCAAAGGCCTAATTATGTTCTTTATAATCTTTTATTGATATTGTTCTTAAACTTTAAAGAAAATTATCTGTTGAGTGTAAAACAAACAATAACTGTTAAGCTTATGTTTTAATTATGCTCTGACTGAAAGTTAATAATACCTAATGTAACCCAATCTTTACGAAATCTTAAATTTGGCATTGGTTCGGTGTTAGTATGACAAAGACTGCACTGTTGGAAGGGGTGGTCTGACCCCACCCCCCTTGATGCCTTGTGTCGAAAGGTTATGGTTCGAAATTTTAAATTTAGGGTGGGTTGGGTGTTAGTATGACAAAGAATACATACTGTTAAAAGGAGGAAGGGCCGTACCTCCCCATGGTGCCTGATCTCGAAAAAAATATGGTCAGAATTTTAAAAATTTTTAAATTTGGGGTTGGTTGGGATGATAAACACTGCACTGTTAAAAGGAGGGAGAGTCTCTCCCCCCCCCCCCCCCCCCCCCACACACACACAAACACGTACGCACACGGTGTCTTATCTCGAAAACTTATGATCCAAACTTAACGAAATTTTAATTTGGGGATGTTTACAGTGGCGGATTTAAAGAAGGGGGGGGGGCAAAAGTACTAACATTCACAACTGACTATTACAATTGTAAACTTTTCTTTGATCTGGAATAACACTTTGAAAAATCCTAGCCCCCCCCCCAAAAAAAAAATAAAAATAAATAAATAAAGTTAAGTTCTAGATCCGCCACTGTGGTTAGGTATTGGTACGACAAAGAAAGCACTGTTGGAAGGGTGAGGGTCCTCCCCCCCCCCCCCATGGTGTCTATCACGAAAAGTTACAGTCCTATATTTACGAATTTTTAAATTTGGCATTGGTTGGGTGTTAGTATGACAAAGACTGCATTTTTGGAAGGGGTGGTCTAACCCCCCCCCCCACCTCGATGCCTTATGTTGAAAAGTTATGGTTTGAAATTTACAAAATTTTAATAAATAATCTAAGAATTTCTTTCTTATCTGTACAGAATATAAAATGTATACAAAGAAAAAAATATATAAATTTGTTTTGAATTATTACTTTCTTCTATATTAAATAGGACATAATGGATGTGTAAAGCATTTTTACTTGCAATTTTCAGTGTATTTACACATTTTGAGGGGATTAGAACACAATTTGACCATTTTTAGAAAATGTCTGGCTGGTAAAAATTTTATGTAGCAGCTCTAGTTCAAGAACTAATGCACAGAATTTCATATAAATTTATACACAGGGGGAAAAAAGTGCACATCAGTTTTTGATGCAAGTCACTCAACAGGTGGCACTGCTATACTGTGATTTCTCTCATTTAATTGAAGACTATCTCAGCTTCTATTGTGTGTAATAAAAAAAAAAAAAAACTAAGTATGCCATAGGGCTATCATGAAACATGTTTAATTTCTGTGCACATCGGCCAATAGGTGATGCTGCTATACTTCAATTTTTCCTGTGAATAGGGAAGTTCATTGAGATCTATTTGTGTATAATTACACAAAATTTTGTATGTGAGAGGGCCATTTTTATAAAACATCATGTTGATTCAATTTTGGTGCATATTGGGCGATATATGACAATATTATGCTGCAATTTACTCTGTCTATACTATAGGAAGACTAAATCTCAATATCTATAACATTTAACTGCACTTAACTTGATATGCAAGATAAATAATATGAGAATGAAAGCTGGCTTAATTTGGGTGTATATTGACCTACAGGTGGCGCTTTTCCTCACCTTCTGTGATTCTCCGCATGGCTACATCTCAACCTTTTGATTAAAATTGCACTAAACTCCATATCTAAACTCTGTATTGAGAGAAGCTATGATTAAATTTCTTCCGTGCATGTTAAACAGCATGTAGCAGTTATATATAGTGATATAGAAGAAAGTTTTGTGATGGCCATAACACACTAGTTTGAAGCTTTGTTTTCTTTTTCTTCTTTCTTTTATGTTTTCTTATGAATGTCTCAAAAGAAAGTATTGGATTCATTAAAATTTTCAACTTCTGGTTTTCGATGCATTTACACATTTTAAGAGGTCCAGAACCTGTCTTGATCACTTTTTAAAAATGTCTGTGTGTGTGTGAGAGAGAGAAAAATTCTGTTTAACTATATCTCCACAACTACGTAGTAGTTCTGGAATTAAAATAAAAAATTAAATTACATATAAATTTATATGTAATTTCACCAACAGGTTCTGGCGCACTGCGATTTCTGCAACCTATAAGAAGGCTATATCTCAGGAACTACTGCACAGAATTTCATGTAAATCTATATGTGCATGCACCTTGGCATATATTAGTGTCTATCAAGTTTTGATGCCGACTCAACAGGTGGTGTTGTTATACAGTACTTTCTGCAATTTTAGGGAAGGCTATAACTTGTGCTCTAATGCGCATAATTACACGAAACTTTATGTTGGAAGGGTATTATGAGAAGTTATGCTGATTCAATTTTGGTGCATGTTGGCTGATAGGTAGCGCTGCTATACTTAAATTTCCCCCAATACGTGAAATCTGTATCTCATATCATACTGTATCATGTATAATTGCACAAAACTTGGAATGTGAGAGAGTCGGCCATTATGAAGCACTATCGTGATTTTATTTTGAGTGTATATCAGCTAACAGGTAGCATTACAGCACTGCAGTTTACCCGATGATTTTTCATAAGCCTATATCTCAGCATCTGTTGATTAAAATTGCACCAAACTCCATACGTAAAATATTTATTGTGAGAAGCTATGGGCAAATTTTTGTACAATTTAAACTGTAAGTGATGCTGTTATCTATATATATAAAAGAGTAAACTCACTGATTCACTCACTGACTCAACACGGCTGTGGCGATTCTATGGGAGATAGTCACAATTTTTGGTGAACAGGTTGATTTTAGGACCGTGGCGCTCACTAAGACGGGATTTTGCGAAATACCCCCCGGGGGGCAGAAGGCAAAAACCACCTTTATAAGCATAACTCGGCTCCAAATTACTTCACGGTGAAGAAATTGCAGATGGGGAGACTAGACTTGAATACAAAAAAATTATTTTCTACGATTTTGGATTTTTAAGGGGGGGTAAGGGGTAAAAGTGAGATTTTCGGGGGGGGGGCAGAAAGTAAAAAACACCTTTATAAGCATAATTCGGCTCCAAATTACTTCATTGTGAAAAAATTGCAGATGGGGAGACTAGACTTAAGTACAAAAGAATCATTTTCTGCGATTTTGGATTTTAAGGGGGGAGAGGGGGTAAAAAGAATTTTCGGAGGCAAAATTAGCAATGCATGGATTTTCGAGTAAAATTCTAGCAATAATAGCTCAGATTAAAAAAAAAAAAAAAAAAAGCCAAGCGTCTTCTTCAAGGTATTTGCAAAAATTCATTTTTGATTTTTTTCGATTTTGGGGGGGGAGTTACGAAGGGGCAAATTCGATCCCTCCTTTTAGCGCTAAATTTATCCGTGGAAATCTAAGAGCTGAGGTCACAAATTTTAGTGTGTGGCTTATTTATGTGTGTCCAACACCCATTGTAACGGGATTTTGTGAAAGACCCCCCATCCTTTTACCCCTTTGGGGGTTGGGTGTGGAATAAAAGAGTAAAATCACTGATTCACTGACTCAACACAGCCGTGGCGATTCTATGGGAGATATACTTGCAAATTTTGGTGAGCATGTTGATTTTAGGACACTGATGCCTATTATGGCGGGATTTTGCGAAATATCCCCACTGCCCCCTGGCATGGGCGTCGGCACATAGGGGCAAGGGGGGGCACTTGCCCCCTCCTGGAAAATTCTAATAAGTAAAAAATTATTTTAAAAAATTACATTTAAAGCTTTAAAATTATGTCATTAGATTTGAAATGATTAGCCAAATAAAATTTATGTCAGTGTCATTTAGAGTCAAAACAACCCGACTTGCATTTATAGGTTATGAAATTTAAATATATATGTATATTCTGAAATTTTGCACTTTTAAGTTTGCCCCCTCCTAAACAATTTTCTAGCGACGCCACTGCCCCCTGGGGAGGGGCAGAAGGCAAAAAACCCCTTATAAGCATAATTTGGCTCCAAATTGCTTCACGGTGAAGAAATTGCAGAGAGAGAGAAACTAGACTTGAGTGCAAAAAAAAAATAGCAAAATACGGGTTTTTGAGGAAAACTGTACCAATAACAGCACAATGATCAAAAATCGCCAAGAGTCTTCTTCAGAATATTTCCAAAACCTCATGTTTGGTATTTTGCGATTTTTTTTTTTTTTTTTTTTTTTTGGGGGGGGGGGGGTTACACCTATTGCAATGGGGTTTTGCGAAAGTTCCTCCTTTTCCCCTTGGGAGTGGGGTGGGAGGCAATATGAACCCGTTTCCAAGTATAACTTTGCTTCAAATTATCTCAGCAAGATTAATTTGTATATGTAGGTTGTTTATGCTTTCCTGACACGCACAGTAAAGGGATTTCACAAAATTTCACCCCCCGTCCTTTAAGGGCAGAGGAAGGCAAAAACACGCTTATAGGAGTAACTGTGGTCCAAATTATCTCAGGATAGCGATTTTTTGATATGTCAATTGGTTATGCGTACTCAAGACACATACTAAAAAGAGATTTTGTAAAATTCCGTCCTATTCCCCTCTTAGGGGTGTGGTGTTGCAAAAAGCATGTTTCCAAGCATAACTTTTCTTCAAATTATCTCAGTAAGCTTATATTTTACATATGAGTTGTTTATGCATTCACAACACACATTATAAAGGGATCTTACAAAAATTTCCCCTCCCCACCTTCAAAGGCGGGGAGGGGGGCAAAAAACGCTTTTAAGAGTAACTCTGCTCCAAATTATCTCAGAATAGCGATTTCTTGATATGTTGATTGGTTATGCGTACTCAAGACACACACTACTAAGGGATTTTGTAAAATTCCACCTTATCCCCCTTGGGGGTGGGGCAAAATCATGTTTTCATGCGTAACTCTGCTCCAAACTATCTTAGACGATTTTTTACTTGCGGGCTGGTTATGCACTCCCAACACGCACTATAAGTCGATTTTGTGAAATTTTCCTTTCCCCCCTTTAAAGGCGGGGGGGGGGGCAAAAACACATTTTAAAGAGTAACTCTGCTCCAAATTATCTCAGAAAAGCGATTTTTTTATAGGTTGATTGGTTATGTGTACTCAACACAAACAAACTACAAAGGGATTATTTGGAATTCCGTGCCATCACCCCCTTGAAGGTTAGAGGGGGATTAAAAACATGTTTCCATGCGTAACTCTGTTCCAAACTATCTAAGAATGGCAATTTTTGATGCGTGGACTGCTTATTCAACACACACTACAAAGTGATTTTGTGAAACTCCACCCCACCTCCCCTTAAGGGGTGGGGGGGGGGGGACATGTATTCATGTGTAACTCTGCAGTAAATTATCTTATGAAGGAGAGATTTTCCATGTGTGGGTATGTTATATGTATCTAACTCATAATATAAGGATATTTTGCAAAATCTCCCCCTCCTTTCCTTTAAGAGAGGGCAGGGGGGGGGCTAAAAAACACATTTTAAAACATAACTTTGCTTCAAATAATCTTAGAATCCCGATTTTTTAATATGTGGGTTAGGTATGTGTATGCAACATGCATTATAAAGGGATTTTGTTAAGTGTGGCAAGTGGGAAAACCGCTATCGAAGGTATCGAGAATTTTAACTTAGATTTTGACTGATTTCAATGATTTTATTATTATTATTATCATCATCAATGATATGGTATTTTGAGACTTCATTTCAATATAATGACCAGCGAAGCGGGCAAAGCCTGCTAGTACAGAATAATATAGAAAAAAGATTTATGATGGCCACAATATATTAGTTTTCCTATGAAAATAACCCTGTAACTATGATTTCATTAGTAAAATACAGTACCCGCCACTTATTAAAATCACATTCGTTCTGAGCAAAAGTGATTTTATTAAGCAGCTGATTTTTATATCCGGCTAACATTCCTGTACACAATAAAAAGGTGTTACTTCCCTGAATTTGAAAAGAAATTTTAAAAGATACCAAATAATGAAATTAATAAACAATGCTAATTATTTTTTAACAGATAATTATTGAAGTGTTTCTTCAAAATAAAAGAATTAAACACATCCCAAGCTACGATGCGCTTTCCTTTGAGGAAAATCATCATTACTTTGCTAAAAGTTCACGCCTTTCTTTAAAATTTAAAATATTTTCATTTAAACATCTTACTTCTTAGTTATTTCAGAATAAGAATTAGAAATTGTCTTTAAATAATTAAAAATAAAATAATCACTGGCGAATTAAATCAAATTTGTAACTTATTACAAATTAACTTATTACACCTTGAAGAATATATTCCTTGAAATTGTTCCTAAGTCAATGTGATGGGGCGTGTTTTAATTGCTATAAATGTAAAATTTAATGTTGTAAATTTTCGACAAAGAGAGATAACAGAGGGATTTTTGTATTTAATTTATTTTTTATTTAAAAAATAAAAAATCGGAGTGTAAATAAGAATTTACTCAGCATGCATAAATGGTATTTTGCTTCTGATGAAAATTTTTCAGTTTATTAATCGGCAATACTGATTTTATTGAGAGGTAGTTTCAAAGATGGTTTGCATTGATTTTATTCCGATCCTGGCAATTTGATCAGATTAAGCGGCTGATTTTATTAACCAGTGATTTTTATTAAGCGGGGGTTACTGTATTTTGTTTCATTTTTTTTAATATTAATATTGCAAAAAATATGTAAATAATAAATTTTAGTTTTATAATTCTGAACAAAACCTATTTCTTTGTGACAATGCTTTTCACCACAAATTGCAAGTGTAGGAATAAGTATGTTACGCTTAAAGTTTTA
This sequence comes from Salticus scenicus, assembly GCA_963930645.1. Classification (NCBI taxonomy): domain Eukaryota; kingdom Metazoa; phylum Arthropoda; class Arachnida; order Araneae; family Salticidae; genus Salticus; species Salticus scenicus. Next base: position 52,859,436 of record OZ005658.1, on the reverse strand, counting down.
TTACTCCATGGTAATATTGCACAAATAAATAAAATATTAAATAAATATATTTAAATAAATTATATTTAAAATGTTTTTAAAAGGAGGGTTATATTTTATTGTTTTAAAATAATGAAAAAGAAAAGAAACATACAAAAAACAAAACTAATGCCGGATATCCGTATCCGACAGGCAAAAGAGCTCCGGATATCTGATATCTGGCAAAATTTCAATCCGTTTCATCCCTAAAAATAACAGACATGCCATAGTATAATAATACTTTAAGTACTTAATTTCTTACCATGTACTGTTTAAGTTTAAAAACACATGACAAAATGATATATGTAGGTATTTACCATGATCTTGTGTTCATTAACAGAAAGCAAAAAAGAAAATATAAAATCTTAGAAAGAATAAGTAAATATTTAAAGCTTACTTTTAAAATATTTTTCTGAATTTTACAATTTATATGCAATGTTAAATGTTTTTATATGGTCATTTACAAAATAATTCTAAGTGCATACATTCTACTTTTAGACTAGATAAAATCTAAGTTATTTTCACAATGGCTACATAAAAAACTTTGTAAACATTTTTCCGCAGGTTTTAAGGATTTTTACAAAGGGAAATATTTATCGCCACAAATGTGCTTTTGTCTTTTAAAATCGAACTGAGAATTCTAACTAAAAATGTTAAAAAGTTAAAAACAATGAGTCAAAGTAACATTTTACAATTTATTGAGTAGCCTACTGTAATGTGCAGATTATATTTTTTTTCCTCGCTCAATAATTTTAAATATTAAGTACTTTCATTTTCATCATCAAAAAGAAGTTTAAAAAAAAAATAGCGTTAAGATAATAATAATAACTTTAACATCTTTAGAGACAGACTTGTTAAAGGACTAAATAAAGTTACATATTTAAACACAAAAGTTTAAAAGCACTCAATTCAATCATGAAAGAACAACAATCTAAAATCACATTAGTATTTTATATTAAATGCGAATGTAATTGATTAGTATTCAACACATTTTAATGATAAAAATATGATTATTATTTAAAATATGCAAAACTAACTATATTTTCTAAGTTAGTCTAAAATGATACCAAAATATTGCAAGAAAAGTAAATAATTATACTTCTAATGAAGATAAATGAATTCAACTTTTTTTTTTTTTTCTTATTTATTTATTTATTTATTTTAATAAAATTAAACATAATTTATACGTCTCATTAATATATTAAAACCAATGTAACACTTAAAAATGAGATAAAAGATACAAAAATTTAAAACTTTAAAAATACATTTTAATTAAAAAACATTAAAACACAAGACAGACGTTTCGGCTAGAACACTAGCCCTCCTCAGTGTCAAACATACAAACACAACATTTACAAAAATTCCAAATACATCATATCAAGATTAAATATTCAGGAGGAATAGCTTTAGCCTCGTTCAAGGCAGAATGTTGCATTTTAGTGAAAGCGCCCTCTAGAAAAATACGGGATTCATAAATATTTATATTGGAAGCTAAAATTTTAAAGTTTTCAAAATCTGGTATATGATCACTATTGAGAGAATGGATTACAAGTTTAGATCTTAAATCTCCTATTTTATAAGAGCGTTTATGTTCCTTTAATCTAATTTCACCTGTTCTGCCAGTTTCACCGATATATGTAGAATCACAATTTTTACAAGGAATACTATAGATTACACCAAGACGTTTAAGAGGGGGGACAGCGGGTTTAAAGTTTGAGAAAAAGTTACTAATACGGAGTTGAGGTTTAAAACTAGTAGAAATATTAACTGTTCTAAGTAATTTTGAGATATTTTCAGAGATACCTTTATAATAAGGGATAGTAGTACGATAAGTGGAATTTTTAACTTTAGGATAAACTGATTTAAATGAAAAATAAAACTCTTCTTTATAAATTCTTTTAATAAAACGAGGGGGGTAACCATTATTTTTTAAATCAGAAAAGATTCTGGATAGTTCATTATTTAATAATTCGGGATTACTACAATAATGCTTTGCACGATGTAAAAGAGTACGAATGACTGTAAGTTTATGCGATAAAGGATTAGCTGAATTGAAGTTAAGATATTGACCAGATTCTCTGGTCAATATCTTAACTTCAATTCAGCTAATCCTTTATCGCATAAACTTACAGTCATTCGTACTCTTTTACATCGTGCAAAGCATTATTGTAGTAATCCCGAATTATTAAATAATGAACTATCCAGAATCTTTTCTGATTTAAAAAATAATGGTTACCCCCCTCGTTTTATTAAAAGAATTTATAAAGAAGAGTTTTATTTTTCATTTAAATCAGTTTATCCTAAAGTTAAAAATTCCACTTATCGTACTACTATCCCTTATTATAAAGGTATCTCTGAAAATATCTCAAAATTACTTAGAACAGTTAATATTTCTACTAGTTTTAAACCTCAACTCCGTATTAGTAACTTTTTCTCAAACTTTAAACCCGCTGTCCCCCCTCTTAAACGTCTTGGTGTAATCTATAGTATTCCTTGTAAAAATTGTGATTCTACATATATCGGTGAAACTGGCAGAACAGGTGAAATTAGATTAAAGGAACATAAACGCTCTTATAAAATAGGAGATTTAAGATCTAAACTTGTAATCCATTCTCTCAATAGTGATCATATACCAGATTTTGAAAACTTTAAAATTTTAGCTTCCAATATAAATATTTATGAATCCCGTATTTTTCTAGAGGGCGCTTTCACTAAAATGCAACATTCTGCCTTGAACGAGGCTAAAGCTATTCCTCCTGAATATTTAATCTTGATATGATGTATTTGGAATTTTTGTAAATGTTGTGTTTGTATGTTTGACACTGAGGAGGGCTAGTGTTCTAGCCGAAACGTCTGTCTTGTGTTTTAATGTTTTTTAATTAAAATGTATTTTTAAAGTTTTAAATTTTTGTATCTTTTATCTCATTTTTAAGTGTTACATTGGTTTTATTTATTTATTTATTTATTTTTTGCAAAGTGCGCAAAAGAGATGTCAGGAGGAATGTGTTAACGTAAATATTCCACGATGTAAACTGTAAACAAATCGCTGGCGAGATGCACAGAATGAATGTCAAAACAAAAAGATTTTGCAAAAGCAAGCTACTCATTTTATCGCCAATTCGCTAACAGGTTGCTATAACAACTGATAACCAATCAACAATGGTGTTATAAACTTTCAGTGTAAGTTGAATTCTGATTGGTTCGGCTCCATAGTACCACATTGCATCCACAGACGCTAGTCATGGTTTTATCCCTGTTTTCCTCCTCGTTCTCTCTCCTTCACCCACGGATTTTGCCTCAGTTGTTGTGTTTATGTTTATATATTTAAAAAAAAAAAGATTGAAATCTCATTCTTATATAGTCTACTATAATATGTTATTGTTTCATTTATTTTTGAAGATATTATTCCGATTTTTTTTTTTTTTTTTTATGTGACCTTTGCCTATCTGATCAAAACTATCGAGAATGTGTTGTATTATGAACCCAGTATTTTTTCATACGAATTGTTTATTGTATGAAATGCTGGAATAAGGTAAGTTTGATTACTTCAAAGAAAAATGATGATTAAATTGCTTTATATCGTAATAATACCTATGAACTGACTATTTTGTTACCAGGTAAGAGTCAACCGATTGTTTGTTTACAAATGAAGTGTAATCTTTTATCTATTTCCTTCTGGAACTAGTTTAAAATTCGCCCACAACCCATGTTCAGCAAGATTATTTTCGCGATCACGATACATTTGTAATTTTTAATTAGCCATCCTAAATCTTAGGAACAGTTTTTATTTTATGCAGTTACCTAATTTAGAGAGAGTTAAAATAAAATGCAGTGTTTATGACTTCTTTTTTTTAGAATCGTTATTATTATTTTTTTTTTTTCTTTAAATATTTTGATGTAAAAAAAAGTGAAATTGTGTAGTATAATTATCTGTAATGTAGAAAATATGAAAGAATAACAAATATTTTTTTAGAAATAATTAAACAGTGCAATTTTAAATATCTTATTACAAGCACAGAGATTCCTGACTTATTTGGTGTAACTTTCTAGCAAAAATAGCTTATTCTTGTAGCTATGCTTTTTAATGTTCTTATGATTCAACATGGTGATAATTGCTTAAGTTTATTGGTTTAAAGAAATCAAATTTGAATTTGGTTTTCTGCGATCGATTTAGTAAAATGATTATTTAGTAAAAGATTATTATTATTTTTAAAGAATTTTGCAGGTGCTTTTTCAGAATAAGATGTGAAGGTTTTTGTTAAGGAGAAATAATAAATATTTGCTTGAAATGAATATTACTAAAAATATTTTAATTACTGCTGGGTTTAACTAACACTTATTTATTCTTTTATTATATACTTATTTTATTTAAATTCTTATTCTATACACAACAAATTTATTGTGAATGCTGGTATGTTAAAACAGGAGATTATTAAAATATGTGCTATAAATTATTGAAATATTATAGTTAAAAGTTATCTAAATATTGCTAAAGAATAAAAAAAAATTCTAAAAGATTATCTTAATGAAGTCAATATTTGTCTGCATTTAATGTATTTTCTTGAGAACAATAAGTAAATCTGTTTTTAGAGAAAATTTACTTTTGTTCACCCCTTGGAGATTTTTTTGGAAATCTGCAAGATGGGCAATTCCATGGTTACTCTTGTTACATTTATAGCGATGGTTTAACTTAATAATGCATTACTACTTTTTATGATTTTTTTACAAATACTTAAGAATTTTTTGGTAAATACTAAAGAAGAATGTCTGCTTTTTTATATTTATGGAAGAGAAACATTATAAATTTTATTAGTTTAATAAAATGAGTCATCTAATGCATGGTTACTCTTGTTACCTGAAAAAGACATGTTTTTTACTATTTTACATAAATGATTATTTTATCTAAACTACAAAATAAAATCTTTAAATTTTAAATTATTTCAAGAAAGGAATAGTTACTTATTAAGTGACAACCATTTAAAAATTTCAAATTTCTGTAAAACAATTTTAACTTAACCTCCCCGACATTACCCCTTCCACAGAAAGATGGTTTCCTATTTCATTCTGATTTTAATATAAATCCCATGCTTTGCTCTGAGAATTTCTTGTTTTAGAATAGAATTTAATTACATAGCTTATTAAATACTTGAAAACTAAGAAAATAAAACTTAACAAGATTTTTTTCTCTGCACTTTATTTATATTTTTGCATAAAATTGAAGTATGTAAAATAAAAGTATAATAGCATAAAAATTGAATGCATTATAATACAGTTAGAATTATATACACATTATTAAGAAGAAATTATTAATACATATTATTAATAAGAAAAATTGTTTTAACAAATAATATTTCATACATAAACCAAAACACGATATCTATCAATGGAAATTAAAAATAACATAAGTATAATATAGAATATAACTTACAGTCAGAAAAATGCAAATAACCATATAAACTCAGTGATGAATCCACTGCTTTAGTGAATTCAAAATGGACAAAATATAATATTAAACAGGGAAGACTTTAACTTAATAACATATAGTTATTTGCATTTTTCGGACTGTAAGTTATATTCTTTATTATACTTATGTTATTTATAATTTCCATTGATAGATATCGTGTTTTGGTTTATGTATGAAATATTATTTGTTAAAACAATTTTTCTTATTAATAGTGAAAACTAACTGTATTATAATGCATTCAATTTTTATACTATTATACTTTTATTTTACATACTTCAATTTTATCATAGTTAATTTGATATTTAATGATGTATAATTAAATATGGTTTTGCATACAGAATATTATGGGAAAAAAAAAAAAAAAAAAAAAAAAAAAGGAAGTGCAGAGAGAAAAATCTAGTTAAGTTTTATTTTCTTAGTTTTCAAGTATTTAATAAGCTGTGTAATTAAATTGTGCTGTAAAACAAGAAATTCTCATAGTAAAGCATGGGATTTATATTAAAATCAGAATGAAATAGGAAACTATCTTTTTGTGCAAGGGGTAATGTCGGGGAGGTTAAGTTAAAATTGTTTAAATGAAAATCCTGTTAACTGCCCATTAAATTTTTTTTATCAGTCATAAAAACATAGTTTAGGCTGCCTGTATACAAAAATTGGTGAAAATTGAAGAAGGGGCAATGGAAGAAATTGTCTGCTAAAGTTACTCAAATTACATATGAAGAAAAACAACAAAAAGTCACTATTATAAATAATTGTAAAGATTTAAGAAAACAAAACTTTGATAAATAAAAGCTTGTTATATTCTAAATAAACCAAAAAAAATTTGAAGATTCTATGTTAAAAATGAGAGGAGATACAAGCATTTATATTTTTATATGCAACATTCAACATGGCCGCCAGGCAGCGATTTTGGCATGCATTTAAATGCTGATAACTTGGAAACTACTTCACTGATCTCAAAATAATTAACATTTCTAGAATCAGCATGAAAAGTTCTATAACTGTAAAAAATTTCATCCAAATTGGAGTCGGTGGGTGTCATTTCTTAAAAATTCTGGATGATTTGACATAGAATGACCTATGGATTACTCTTTTACTCTGTATGGAATAACATCAGATGTAAGTTTGTTTCATATAAAGTTCAACGAACCAGTGGCGGATCCAGAACTTAACTTTTGGGTGGGGGGGCTAAGATTTTTCAAGATGTAATTCCAGATCAATGAAAAGTTTGCAAATGTACTATTCAATTGGGAATGTCAGTACTTTCGGGGGGGGGGGGGGGGGGGCTTCAGCCCCCTAGCCCCCCCCCCTTAAATCCGCCACTGCAATGAACGGAAAATTATTATTTTACTATGAATGGAAAGTCGAATCAAATTATTGAATGTTTAGATTTAGATGATGAAAATGAACATTAATTATTTGATGACATCATATTTTTCAGGCTAATAATGATCTCATTTATATATCGGGCACAGTCAGTATCGTATCCAGGATTTTATTTCGGGGAGGGCTGAGTTAAGCTTGATTATGTTACATATTGTACAGAAATCACACATATTACTTTTAATCTTTAATTTTAAAACTTTCTACAAAATTTCGGGAGGGGCTGCAGCCCATCAGCCCCCCCCCCCTCTGGATACGCCACTGGGCACAGTAGAATAGTTTATTTAGTGATATACATACTATTCGGTAAACATTGAGCCTTATTAAGGAAAACGAGTTTTTATAAGTTTTAAAGTGGCATTTTATAAACGTACAAAAGTTTTTTTTTTTTTTTTTTAACTGAACCTATTTTTATGCTTATACTTTTATTAACAATCTGCAGGTTTACGGAGTTTAATCACAGAGCAGAGAAAAAAATTTTATTTGCAGCATTTTTTTCTTTTCCTCTTTCTTTCTTTTTTTCCAGTTTTTTAGTTAACAGTATTAAATTAAACTTGATTGAGTGCATAAAAAAATAAGATATTTGTCATCTTTTTTTTTTTCTTTCTTGGAAATGCATTTGAATTGACTGTAATTTGCAATTTTAGAAAAGACTAGAAACGAAATAACAAAAAGTCTAACCCTGTTTGTACTTTCTTTGGGCAATTGGGGATTATGAGAGAGAGAGGGGGTTATCCATCAAGGCCAATTATCTACGCAGATGTCCTTCGTGGAGGTCTTTGTGGGAAAGGAGGGATTTAACATGCGGTCACTTTTGTTCTTACTTCACAACACTGTGTGTATATTTCCGATGATCGCATCCACATGAAGGAAGGAGTAATAATAGTGAACAAATAGCGACGTGGATATATTGACTTGGGTGCTGTGAGTATTTGTGAATGAACTATTGTGAAGGTTAATGGGTGCATTAAAAATACAAATAAGGGCTGTCGGGCGCTAAAAATGAGTTAGTAACGGCCGCCGGGTGCAAAAAGGTGTTATTAAAGGGCCGCCGGGCGCTGCGCCCTGCTAAATCAGCCTAGAGTCAGCACTAGGGTATCTAAAATGACATAGTAGGCATGAATTTTTACTGTTTCTTCTCACTGCCACAGAATTAACAGTTTTCCCAATTTACAAAAGAAAACAAAAAATATATCCAAATCTTAGCACATTAATTTTTATAGCCCCATTCACATGAGCAGTTTCTACCCGGGTCATACCCGCGTCAATCTTCGCGAAGCAGTTCACATTCTTCCTTCCCGCGTAAAAGGAGAGTTAGACCAGGATCATTTTTCCTCCGAAATCAACCCCGCAATATACTAGGGGATAAGAGGGAATAACTCGCGAATTACCCAGAATGCTTTTCGCTTGTTTCTTTCTGTTTCATACTGGGGCAGCGAATTGCGCACTATTTTCAAGAGATAAACTGCATTCTGTTCTATATCTTGAGTTCCCGTATAAAATTTTAAACTTTAGAAGTGAGTTAGAAATAAATAAACTATTTGGGAACAGATATGAATAATATATATTTCATAATCTGTTTTATATTTTACCATATTAGACATTTCATTGAAAATTTTCTTTTATAGGTAATTGCATCCCATTGCTGCTGTTCTTACACACACACACACACACACATATATATATATAATTATCGGCATATTTAATCACACACACAAAAAAAAAAAAAATCAAGTGGTGGTGTGAGCATTAAGGCTGATTGATATCACAAGGGTTCTAGACCTAGGTGGAATGCCCTCCACGAAATTATTTTAAGAGGTTTGGATTTTAGTTTCGGATTATTTAAGAGGTTCCGTAATTTTCTATTGAATTTTGGTTTTAATACTTTTGGTTACAGAATATTTTTAATTACAAAAGGAGTTTTAATAATAAAATATATATGCACAAAAATCTAATTTATAGTTTTTATTACAGATGCACAAGAATACTTTTTTTTATTTTTTATTATGAATTCTTATTTCGATGTATAATAAAAGATTAAAGATTTATGTTGAAATATTTTTAAAAATATCTATTAGTTATGATAGCAAGAAATGAAATAAGTATCTGACCTAGTATTTATTAATGTAGTAATATTACTTTAAATCTTTAAGGTAATAAAATCTGAATTAAAAGTTTAATCATTTATTTTATTATTTGATGCATTTAGATTTAATATAATTATAATGCATAATTTATTCTAACTAATTTAAAATCAAAGTATTGTAAAGTTAATTATATTAGTATTTCATTTGACATTTATAAGTTTAATTGTAATAACAATATAAATAAAACTAATATATCGAAACTTACCATTTTATTTCCCGATCCCATTTACAATCTTAATATTCAAAATAATATCAATAATTAAATTTCTAATACATAATATAGATATATATATATATAACTACATATAAAAAAGATACTGAAATTTTCATGTTTAAAAAATTAAATTTAGAATGATTTGTTTGTAATATTAAATTTGTATTAACAACTTAATGTAAAATTAAATATTAATAATGAAGAATAATATAAAATATATAATCCTAAAATTAAATAATGTATGTAATCCTTTTATTCTCAGCAGCTGTCAAAGTCAAACATGAAATTAAATTCACGTTTTCGTGGACAATACGGTTTCGCTTCTTTTCTCCGAACTCATGCGTTAATCTTGCAAACAGCCAATCAGAATTCAAGAAACGTATGACGCTGCTACAGTGATTTTTAACCAGGATTGATAGTGTGAACAGCCTAAATTTTGACTCTGTAAAACCTCTCTTTTCAAATTCCTGGGTCGTTTTGACACGGGTTGAAGTTGCTTCATGTGAACGGAGCTTATATGTGCATGTAAAATGCCTCTAAATTTCTTTTCCTTTTCTTTCAGGTTTTACCAGCAGCACATTTTTGTGTAATTGCAAACAGCAGAAAAATAAAATTACATGCATATGTACAAAGAGATTTGTGAATATACATCAGCATATTGCTGGGAAGTGTGTGTGTTGTACTAAACAATAATCATAGTATATCCAACTGGAAGATATATATTTATATTACCTGAAGTTCTTCCATGAATATGTATGGTTAAAATCTCGTACTTTTTTTTTTTTTTTTTTGGCAGCGCATGCAAATGTATAAAACTGGTTAAAGCAAATATATGCTGATTAATTTCAAAGATAAATCAGCATCTTCTCCACTCATATTTAGTTTAAAGATATTTAATACAGAAGAATGTAAATAATTCCATTTTTATTTATTCTGACAAATACAGCTGACATGATTTATATCTAAGAGACAATGAAAAAAACAATTTCCCGTGTGATTTATATATAAGAACTTTTAAAAGAAAAAATTAATTAAAATAACATATTTTTACTGACATTGATGATAGGCCATATAAATATAGGAAATGTTCAAAGCATTTTTACAGTTTGTATATCTAAAAGATCATATTCTTAATCACACTGCAAAAAAATTATATATTTGTCTGAGTGTGAAAAATCATTCTTATTCATTAAAGAAACTTCATAAATGGGACATGTGTTCAAAATCATTTTTGCAAATTGGATATCAAAAAACATATTTTTTTCTCTCGTACTAAACAGGAACCACAAGCTTGTTCTGAATGTCAAAAATCGTTTTCAATTAAACAATGTTTGAAAAGACATTTGCTTTCCCATAGAAAAGAGAAAACTTTTAGGTATGAACTATGCCTAAAACGACGTATTCAGAGCAAAACCTTTTAAAAGAACACCGTTTTATACCCACAGGGGGAAAAACATGTGTTTGTCCTAAATGTAAAAAAGGATTTTCTGTAAAAGCAGGCTTTGTGCAAATGAGAGAAAAACCACATATTTGTGCTGAATGCGGAAAATCATTTTCAAGGAAAGCAGGATTGAATGTGCATCTACTTATCCATTCTAGAGAAAAATCTCATAAATGTGAAGTGTGTCCAAAATCATTTGCACAAGTTGGAAATCTAAAAGCACATTGTCTGTCTCATACTAGAGAGAAACCTCATAAATGTGAAATGTGCCCCAAATCATTTTCGCTAGTTGGAAATCTAAAAACACATCTTCTGTCTCATACTGGAGAAAAACCACATGCTTGTTCTAAATGTGAAAAATCATTTTCAACTAAACAAAATTTGAACAGGCATTTTCTTTTGCATGCAGGAGAGAAACTTTTCAAATGTGAATTATGCCCAAAAGCATATTCAGATGTAAGACTTTTAAAAGAACATCGTTTTAAACATACAGGGGAAAAACCTTTTATTTGTCATTATTGTCAATTAGGATTTTCCAGATCAGCATCATTCTATTGTCATCTCCGCAATCATACATGCAAAAAAACAATAAAAAAACTTAAGCCTGCAATCATTTGTACATTATTGAAATTTACACCATCGTCTGTCACAGAGTGTGAGAATTCGTGAAATTGTGTACAGTTCTTTAAAATACCTTTAATTAAATACTTTTTTTAAAAAATGATGCAGTTTTCATATATTATATAAAACACAATTCAATTGAAATTACTGGTTTCATCTTTTAGCCTTTATCATTTCAACATTGTTTGAAGTATTAAAAATGCAAAACTGAACTAAAAATGAATTTTGAATAATTTTCGCTTGTAATCTAAAGTGAATCTGGATATTTTTTTCGTGGCCATGTAAACCAATCAATAATACTAGTTGTATCATATTCTGTAAATATGTACTTTTGTGCATCTCACTTATATGTTATAATCCTGATGTTTAATGCAGTATAGTATATATATACTATTAAAAATATGTTTTACAGAAATATCTCAAACTTATTATGAATCTGAATTTCTTTTACAGTCATCTCTGCATGTGCCATATTCTAGTAGTGTTATTAAGGCTTTTTGTCTGAATTGTAAATGAAGAAATCTCACAAAAACTATATTTACTTATAGCTTTATTTTAAAAGAAAAAACATAAAATAAATTTCTTCTGTGTAGGTATAAGTTAAATATATAAGAAGTTATTGGGATAGAAATGCAATATGCACCATGTGATGTTATTAAAAAATTGATAATACTACAATAGATTCCATACCACAACTGAAAATTCCATTCAATAAGCTTCCATTAGTGCTGTACTGAGAAGCACTTTAACCGAGTAGATATAGAATACCAAGTAGTTGTAAGAAAAAATAATTAATGCACTTATGGAAAATTTTTCACATGTTGGAAAAAAAAAAAAAGCATTTTGAATGTGAAATTTGTGTAAAGAGGTACTTCCTCTAATGTAGACTGCCACATAAATATATGTTATTTTATAAAGCAATTGATTTTCAAAATTACTCATTTCCTAATATATTTTTTTATATTCTGCTTTTACACTTAAAAAATTCTGAAATATTATAACTGACTCTTAATTTTCCGAAAATTGATTGTTTAATTTTTTTAATCTTTCATTTTGAAGCAGTAAAGTACAAAAATACTATTAGTTGATTTTTTTCACTTTAGAGTTTTAAATAAAATATTATTTTTTTTAAATTTATTTTTTAAAACTAAATCAGTTTAATGGTTGCGAATTTTCTGAATATGAAAACAGAACTTCAAAAAATATGTTACATAATGAGTAATTTTGAAAAAGAATTTTTTCAGACATGGGAGGTTAACATGAATGAATTTAATAGAATATAAAATTGTGTGTGTGTGTGTGGGGGGGGTTATCTCCTCAAAGGGTAAATAGCATGTTTTTCATGAAGTGTACCTTTTGTAGTAAGCTACAGTTTGAGACAAAAAAAAAAAGGTGCACACTTGAATATTTTCCTTTTTTCTTTCTGCAACTACCAATTTTATCATTTGCGAAACTAATTTTCGAACTGATTTTATTACACCATCATTATGTACACTTTAGGATTGATCCTTGATCCCAGTTAAAAACAAAATGCAATTGACAGAAAAATTGTTATTTTAGAAAGTATTTAAAAAATGGCAATAAGGCAATTAACGATGCCATAAAAAGTATTAAATTTAGAATGAAAATCAAAAAGTATTTTAATACACGAGATGGCAAAGTAATTAAATGTTTATGAAATATTGGTGAGACGTTTTTAGCAAGATATAAAATTTTTTGGCTGTTTACTATGACTGTGGTAAAAATAGTTCGCTTAATGATGACGATAATGATGAACTTTTATCAATATTTAATTAACTGTTTAACACCATACATTACCATGTACATATTTACAATCCTTAACAGAACAACATTTTGATACATTTTTATAGTTGATAATTTCGATCATGGAAGTAACAGATGTAATGAACATAATAAATAAGTTTAATCCAAGTTGGCACTTCCTTTTAGGAAGTAATGATAGTACAGATATTGAGAAAAATAGAAATATGTATCCAAGGAGGATACGATAATTCTCCCCCACTTGAGAAGTACAGTGCCGAGCCAACCTTTAAGGTAAAATATAATCTTGTAAGTATGCTGGTTGACGCATCTTTCTAGTAGATCTTTAGACTGGTGGTGAGGGAATCTGCTGTTGATCTGTCGTTGGATATGTATTCAACTTGTTTCTTTGAGGATTGATAACTTGGTAATATGCAGGGTCATGATTTGTATTATGGAAGGATTTCTGGTGTGGGATTGATGGCGATACTATATTTTCCTTTGTAATATCTGTTTTTTGTAGTTGATTAATATTATGGAAGGATTTCTGGTGTGGGATTGATGGCGATACTATATTTTCCTTTGGAATATCTGTTTTTTGTAGTTGATTAATGTTTCTCTTGATTTCCTTGCCTTTGTCTAATTTAGATCTGCTTTTATTACGAATTTGGTGATTTAAATACATTTCTGCTGGGGACTTTCCATTTGCCAAAGCCGTTGCTTGATATCAAAAAAGAATCCTTTGAATTTTTAAGTGGATGGGAAATTTTCCGTAGCCATTGCTTTTAGTCAATCTTTCAGTGTTTGCGCATTATGTTCTACAGGTCTGTTAGTTGCTGGATGTCCTGGTGCGATAAATTTTTGCTTTATTCTATTCATATGACAGAAATTTTTAAATGTTTCATTTGTAAAAATTGAGGCATTATCAGAAACCATAACTTAGGAAATATCCATGAATTGCAAAAATTTCGTTAAGAAATTTCATGGTAATTTCGGCATTGGGAGCTTTTTGTGATAATTTTATTTCTACCCAACGAGATTTTGCATCCACAACAAGCACGATTGATTAAAGCAATTTTATTTTTGGTTTTAATTTCGGGTTTGTTTTCTAGATTGATTTTTAAATGTCTAAGCCATACTCTGCCTAAAAGAGGATCATATCCATCAGGAACGACATATAACTCTTCATTAGTTATACATCCTTTATACTCAACCTTCACTCGCACATTCCCCAAAAGCAAAAAGCACATTTTCAGTATGTACATGATCCAAACACAATATTTGACGGTTCAAACTGTTTCTTGAGACCTAATCTTTTAAATTGACTTTCTGGTATGAGAGTGTATCCTTCTCTTGTGTTGACTTAAAATTTTTGATAGCGATTTTTGATTTTTACTCTAGTAAAATATTTCTTAGCATCAGGTGCAGAATCTGAGATGCGGCTGTCATAAATATCGACAATTGTGTTTGCAGTATTATTTTCATATATTTACATTTGATTAGTTGATATCCTTGGACTTTTTTTAGCATTAAGTAATTAAGTAAGAAAGATAAGTAATTAAGTAGCAATAAGTAAGATTTTTAGCATTACTAAGTAATGTTTTGATACAGACTCTTTGTAGAGATGTCCAGTTGATTTACATGACTTGCACTTCAAATTTTTTGGATTAATGTGACAGTCCTTTGATAAATGGTTGTTTTTCATGCAACAGAGGAACAAGTTGTTTATGCCTAGTTTTTCGAAATCAGTTTGATTTTGCTTTCATTTCATGTGCTGATTTGAAACTGCCTCTTTTTGCTTTATGTTTTGAGTGTTAAAGGATGTTTTCATGTATTTCGATTGCCGATTACTTTTGGCGACTTTATTGATATCCTCTGAAATAGGTGTACTGGTATTGAGTGATTTCGATTGAAATAACTCACAACTGTCAATTTTCGAAGCTTCAAGTGCAATTGCTTTATCAACAATATCGTTGAAATTCATTAATTGAGATTGCAATATTTGCTCCTTGACCCTACTATCTTTAATGCCACAAATAAATTGTGCTCTAAGGAAAATATCTGTAACTGATATCTTTTTACTGCATTCAATCAAGAGTAAATTCACATTTGAAAATACCACACCATAATTCTGCCACGTAATTGAAAATAGAACTATCCTGTTTTTGATAAGTTGATAAAGAGTAATGTTGTGAAACTAAAGGATTTTTCTTTGGTGCTAAATGATTTTCTAAAACTTTAAGTAGTTCATCATATTCCAATTCAGTGGGAGCCTTCATAAGAGCCGCCAAGATATTGTAATTTAAGCTTCTATGGAATTTAGTAAAATTTGTGCACTTTTCAAATGTTGTAGATAATATTTAAAATTTTCTGTATTATCATAACTTTCAAAAGGAGGAATATGAGAAATGTTAATAACTGAAATCTTTGTTGTGTTAGTGTCAATGCTATCTTAGCCATTTCAGGTTTGTCTCTTGACAACAACTGTTCAATCAGCATTTATTGACCCCGATTTATAGTATCGATTAATTTTTGAAATTGTTCTGCATCCATTGTGCATTTAAAATGTAAAATATCACTTCTTTCAATAAATAATTATATTGTATTGCATACAGAAAAGATTAAATTGAGTTGAAAATTAAACTACTTTACCTCGTCACCAAAAACTGTTATGACTGTGGTAGAAATAGCCTGCATATTTGATGACGATAATGATGAATTTTTATCAACATTTAATTACTATTTAGCACCATACATTACTATGTACATATTTACAGTCCTTAACAGCATTTTGATATAATTTTATAGATGATAATTCTGATCATGAAAGTAACAGATGTAATGGACGTAATAAATAAGTTTAATCGAAGTTGCCACTTCCTTTTAGGAATAATGACAGTACAAATTTCGGGAAAAATACTAATATGTATCCAAGGAAGATACAATACTGTTTAAACTGGAAATTTTGCTTTAAGCAGCCACATTGTTCATCCAATTCAAATGACTGCAAGTTAAAAAGCAAATGTTTAAAAATAGATTTGTATTATGTTCAGAACTTAGTAAAGATAAAAAAAAAGTGTTTAGTGAAATAATTTTTTTTTCAAGTACAGTGAAGCAATAATTAAACAAAGCAGGTTAAAAGCCAAAAGATCTGGTAAAAAAGTCATTATCAAGAAAAAGAATTAAATAAAAAAATATTAGTTAATTATTGGGCTGAACTTGTTTTCTGTGATGAGTCAAGTTTAATTTATTTCGAGCTGACAGAAAATGCTAGAAGGATGATGAAAAAGTGACCGACTTAATGAAAATTGCATTTTTAAAACAGTGACACATTCTCCATACATTATAGCATGGAAAATCATAAATTTTCAAGGAGTCAGACAAATTTTCATTTTAAATAAAACACGGCCATGATAAAAGTGGTGCCTGATTGACTATTCTGCAGGTATCTCAGACTTTTCCGCAATCTTGAAGATAATGCATCTACGGTACATTTATTTGGTTCAAACTATTAAAATTACTATCCATTCCTTTGAGCACCTATAAATCTGTAAGTATAATCATAACTTTTTTTTACTTTAAGTTAAATTTCACAAAGAATGACATAGAATTTCTTCTTTACCAGACCTGAAAATAGTCCTACAAGTCTATGCTCGAAAATGGTTTAGGCTTTAAAAAGGGGGGAGGGATTTGAAATTTGCAACATACAACTTTACAAGCACTAGAAAAAAAATATTTGATATTTGACACAGTAAAATTTCTGAGATTTATACTAAAAAACTGTATAATACTATGCCATTGCACATTAAAGCAGTAATTCTATATAAAGGTGGAACTACACAATGCAGAATACATATTTTTAAGTAATTGTTGAGATCTAACAAATAAACAGTTTTATTTCATATATTAAAATGTAACATTTTTATTTCATATAATAAATCATAATAGAATACAAAGTATATGTTTATTATATTACATTTTATAAGAAAGTTTTCTGTAGATTTTTATTAAGTACTTCGTAGAGTGTAATAAAGCAAATTCCTAAATCAAAAATGTACATAAGTATAATTTTATGTCTTTGGTATCATGTAAACATGCTAGTTTCATTTGTTTGAGTCATTAATTTTGAAGTTATAACAAAAAAAAAAAACATGTAAGTCAGTTTTTCTGCAGTGAGGCTTTTTTTTTTTTTTTTTTTTTTTTTTTTTGTCCCACATAGTATCTATTCTTCAACCACGTTTTTTCAGACTATGAGAGCTTCTGTGCAAATGTTAACTCAATGAGTCTGTTAAAATAGGGGTGATAACCATTGTGATTTAGGGAAAATATGTGATACATGAACACCAAATGACTGGATGTTTACCAATTCCCTATTTGTTGTCAATTTTGCACCCCTACAAGCTTTAGGAATCATCCTCAATGCTAGGCATGGGGAAACATGGTTGCTGTCATGCATCGAACGCTGGAACTCATGAAGACTAGCTTTTCCTTTCGAGAATTTTATTTATTTCTTGAATTACACACACGATACAATACAGTCACATTTAACACAAATAAACAAGTAAACATTTAACATAATTTAAATTTGAACCGTAACTTTCCAGTCCACCAAATAAATAAAAATAAACAGCACTCAAGCCAGGCATCCACTATTCTCGGAGTTACATCATACACTTCTAAAACCAAAAAAAAAGTTTCTTCAATTCGAAAGTCTTTCTCATCTGCGCTGGACAGACAGCGCCCTCTAGTCAGTCTAAAAGTCATTACAGTCCTCCTCCCTTCAGGGGAGAAACTTTTCACTATTGTAGAGGGAAAAGTTTGGTTAAATAATACTTGATTAGGATAAGTCTATATTCAAATAAAATAAAGTCACAATGTTCAACATATCAGTTCATCTTCTAGATATCGTAATTAATTTAAAACAAGTAATAAATTAAAAAAAAATACGAGCAAGCACCAATTCTATGCAGAAACAGTACCGGGTTATATTTAAATGCACCAGACTTATCCCTATTTTAGATTAAATACACTATTTAACTTATTTTAAAATATACAAAAAACATATACCAAATAGAAAATTAAATATTATTACACAATATACCAGAGACACTAAATAGATATGCAAAGTTAAATATAGATAGTTAAAACAAATATATACCACATATATATATATATAGCAATTATTAAACAAATATATATAGCAATAATGAAACAAATACGTAAACTTTTTTTTTAAAACTAAGGGATAAGACTTAATCTATCAGCATTCTGAGATTGTAATTCTATACACTAAACAACCTCCTAATTAAATAATACTGCATATAGTTCCCAAAGTAAAAGTCTGGGATTTGGTCTTTTTTTTTTTTCTTTCTTTCTTTTTCTCAGGAACATGAATAGCTTTGTACAATTACGACTAAATAAGTCAGGATTGCGAGATAAATTCTCATTTATTTCTTCAAATGCCCTTTGGCAAGAGCTATTCCAGTCAGTGGATTTTAGAGTCCAATCCTTTAGTAAGTCTGACAATAAAGTTGCATTTTCAGAAAATTCAGGAATGCATTTTCGATAGTTATCAGCATATCTCAAAAGTAGGAAGTTAGAACTTGTTATAATAAATGTGTATTATATAGGGATGCTACATGAGACTTTTTGATGAGATCAAGCAAATGGTTCATGTACAAGGGCACCCAAGAAAATTCAAATACATTATGTTGATCGGGGAAATTGCAGGTAGAGTTTAACATCTCTAAACCAAAGTTTAGCTTTAAACCACATAAAATTAATATATATTTTTTATATGAATAAAAGCAGGATTCATGTAGAATATGGTATGAAATTTATTCACTGTGTTTTTTTACAGGGCTACACAAAAGAACTGGTATACAATGAGACAATACTTCAAAATTGATAGAAGTATGTTTCAGGTTGTGCTATGTGTTATTAATATATTATGATGTGCACCAAGTGATGTGTACAAAATTTTTAGAAGATATACAGGATTGCCAATAATTAAGTGAAAACATTTTTTTATTGAATGTAATTTCTAGAAGTGCTTTACTATAATATTTTACCATGTCTAGGAAAACTGCTCAGGAATTGAAATTAATTCCTCATACCTACACAGTAAATAAAGTTTTTTTTTTTTTTTTCCCTAAGCTAAATATTCATCACTTATTTTTTATGTATTTACACATTTTCAAGTTTCCTGAATATGGAAGTTAAGTTATAACTAGATCTTTGTCTCTGTCTCTTTTCAGAATAACTAAAGTACAAATAATTTCAGATAGTTCAAATGTTATATTTTGAAGTTAATATAAGTTTGTTACTTAAAATGTTTGATCAAGATTAGTAAGTTTCAAAGAATGTTGTGTATAAAAATTTTCTGAATAATTTTAAATGAACTTTTAAATTTAATAACAAATTTGAGATGTAGATACAATAAGTAAACAAGGGGTTGAGTGGGGCAGTAGCCCCCTTCACACAGAATTATTTGTCAAATAAAGCTGTTCCAAAGTCCAATTTGAATTGCTTTTAACGTAGATTAATATAACAGTACTCGTTACCTTACCCCTTAATCTCCAATCTGTATTTATAGTATAAAATTTCAGAGTAAGAGAAAACTGTGTAAATGCCATATCAGATTATTTTAATAAAAATCCATTTCTTATTACAAAATTGAGTGTGTTTCATGCAGATGTGCTGTTAAGGATTATTATTTGCAGAACAGATCAATGTTTTCATAATTCGAGTGAGCTAGTAGTGCCAGTCAGATACTCACTAGGTTAGTTCAGTGCCGTGTTACGTACAAATTTAATTTCTAGCTTTAGTTACATGACTGATCATATTTCAGTCATGTTTGAATTTATTATTTATTTTGTATCTAAAAGAAATGCATTTGGTCAAAGTTTTAAATTCTAATTATTTAGTTTATTCTGGTAGTTTCTCTTATTCTTCAAAGTTAGTGATTTACTTACGAGTTTGTTTCCAGGATGATGCTATTGCTATAAATAGTTGGAATCCCAGAGTTGGAAACTGGAACTGGAATGTGAAAGTCAGGTGTTAATGGCATTTAACTCTGTAGTGGATGCCAATTCTCAGGATAGATTATCAAATCTTACCGATGGACAATGGGTAAACCTTTTGTCCAGAGGTATGTCTTTTGATTTCTAGTCCTCAGGACACAGGATCAAATCTAGCCGGTCGCCAAAACTATTTTTTCTTACTTGCCAAAATGGTCTACTCAGACATAATTTAAAAAAAAAAATATTTATTGGGATCATAACAGAATAAAGCTTAAAAGTTTTATTTATTTATTTAAATAATAAATACAAACACAAAAGTTAAAAAATGAATACATTTATACACTAAATAATAATAAATTAATTAAAAATTAAAAACTTACTAAAAACAAAACAAACAGTACCTAGAATAAAGTTTTTATTATATGTTGGCCAACTGATTTTTAAAATAAGTCAAATACCAATTATTACATCTTCTACAAGAAAATATCCATTTGAACTATTTATAAATTAATTATATATACTTTCAGGTTTAATAAGCAAAAATTGGATTTAAATGAATTCAGTATTTCAGACATTATTGGAATCATATCCAAATTACTGAATTCTGTAATTTGAAAATGATAAAAAACTAGCATTTTGAAAATTACCAAGAAAAGTTTATTATAACAAAATTGATTTTTTTTTAATCTGGTCAAATGTTAGCCATCAAAAATGACACCTGAATCTGATTTAATGGTCGCCAAACTTTAATTTCTAAGAGTAAAATATGCCTAATGACTGCTAATTTCGAATCCTGGTCTATCCTATTTAAAATTCATAAAACATTTATTTTATTTTCTTATTTTTTACAATTGGTAATTTGCATTTTCTTTTTCTCTGCCTTTGAAGCATGTATTATATCTGTAAAGTTTAAACAAAAATTGACAGCTATAAAGACAGTGTTTTTTTCTTTTATTTCAGATGTGAATTGGAAATGAGACTTTTGTCGTTAAAAATTGGATATAAAAATGAAAACTGGCTACAAATTCTCTCTTTTTTTTTGAGAAAGTATTCTATTTACAAGTGGCTACTATACTTCTGATATGAATAACTTTTGGTGAATATTTACAACTTTATTTTTATGTGTGTTCTGAATTACAATCTGACTTTCAACCTAATAAAAAAAAACAATATTAAAAACTAGTTTCAATATTTTAAATAAAATTTGAAAGTAATTTTGAAAAATATATTTCAAGAAGAAGTTTAAAGCAAGATTGCCCTTTAAAAACACCTTTTTTGCATACTGGGGAAAAAAAAAACTTATCAATAACATTCGTTCTGAAAAAGTACTCTACATATGAAATATATGATAATTTTATGGATTCAATTATTCAATTTAGCTTCAATGTCGTATTTAAATGTGTTGTATAGTCCAAGTGTTTGTTTTAAAAGCTTTTCATAAAAAGATCGAGATACATGTTTATCTGAAAAGAAACTTCTTATTTGAGACATGTTCAAAAATAATGTTAAAAATATGAATACGCATGTACCTACGGGTATAAGTGAAAATCTATACATGTGTGAACTATATTCTAAGGGATTTCTTAGAAAGGAAAATCAAAATAGACATCTACACGTTCACGCTAGAGAAAAGCCATACGTGTGTGAAGTATGTTTTAAAGGATTTTCTCAGAAGGGGCATCTGAATTCACATCTACGCTCTCATACAGGAGAAAAGCTATATGCGTGTGGAGTATGTTCCAAGAGATTTTCTGAGAAGGGGAATTTAAATAGACATCTACGTTGTCATACAGGAGAAAAGCCATATGTGTGTGGAAAATGCTTTAAAGGATTTTCTCAAGTAAGTAGTCTAAAGACTCATCTGCTGACTCATACTGGTGAAAAACCATATGTGTGTCAAGTATGTTCTAAAGGATTCACTGTAAAAAATAATCTAAATATGCATCTATATTGTCATACAGGAGAAAAGCCATACGTGTGTGAAATTTGTTCTAAAGGATTTTGTGAAAAGAGGCATTTAAATAGGCATCTATACTTTCATACAGGAGGAAAGTTGCATGAAGGATTTTCTGAAGAGGGTAATCAAAAGACTCATTTACCGACTCATACAGAAGAAAAGTCACATGTGTGTAAAGTATGTTCTAAAGGATTTATTCAAGCACGAGATTTAAACAGGCATTTACTAACCCATACAGGAAAAAAGCCATATGTGTGTGAAATATGTTCTAAAAGATTTATTCATACAGGAGATTTAAATAGACATCTACGCACTCACACAGGAGAAAAACCATATGTGTGTGAAATATGTTCTAAAGGATTTTCTCAGAAAGGAGCATTAAGTAGACATCTACGCTGTCATACAGAAGAAAAAACTATATTATAACTAGAGGATTTTCTTGAAAAAACATTTAAATATACATATTTTAAAAGAACCAGATGTCAGTGAAGTATATTTTATAGGATTTTCTTTAAGGGATATTTCAGTAAATATTAATATAGGTTAAAACCATAATTATGTGATGTATGTTATTAAAAGCTTTCTGAAAAGAAACCAGTTGTCTGATGTATATTCTAAAGATATTTGCTAAATGGATATTTAAATAATTTTCTCCCATTTTAAAAACATACCAACTGTGCTCGGACATGAAAACGCTTCATGCTACCGAATCCCCCATTATTAATTTGGATCCTTCCTAATGAAATGAAATGAAAAGTAAAAAGTGCATTAAGAAATCTTATTTTTTCAAGTGTATTTTTATGAGTATTTACATATTTGCATGCCAATGAATAATCGCCAAATTTTATATCAATTCAAATAGAAAATATAATAGAAAATTGTAGTGAGCCAGTAGAAGCATGGGAGGCTTTGAAGAGAATTTTTTTATCAGACTCTCATGATAGGCACATGAAATTGTTTGCAGAATTTATAGAATGTGATATGTTTCAAGATAAGTCTGTGACCTCATATGTAAATCGTCTTAGCAGAATCATCGAACTTTTGCGAGAAATGGGTCGTCTGCTTGAGGACATTTACTGCTGTTATCAGTTCCTTCACCATCTTCCAAAGAGGCTTAACTCTGCAGTACAGAATATGATGCATTGGAAATCTGATGAGTTTAAATTTACAACTTTAGTATCAGAATTGACCTCAGAGGAGATCTGTTTGCAGCTGCAAAAAGGCAATGAACAAGTAGAAATTCAGATTGTTCAACACAAAGATAAACAAAATTTCTATAAGCCTTTATTGTGTTTTAAATGTAAAAAACCAGCACATTTTAAAGAAGATTGTTTAAGTAATTTAAATAGAAATGTTAATGTGAGTACTGATATAAATTCCAATGTAAAATAAAGTGCAAATTCTAAGTTTAAAAGTAAATCTAAAAATGTTAGAAACCAAAGGAAAATTGCTTGCTCCATCAATCAGGTCATTAATATTAATGAACCTTATTATTATATTGTACAGGTTAATCTTAGTGATACTGGTGGTGACAATTATTGTTGGGTATTCAATACTGCTGCGTTCCATCATTTCTGTAGTAATAAACACCTGTTTTCTGAATTTCACCCAGTTGAAGGGGAAAGTTTGGAGGTGGCCATTGATGGGGCAAGTTTTCCGATTGTTGGAAATGGTGTAGTTAAACTAAAATTTAGAAATAATGATGTTTATTTTAAAGATGTTTTGTTCTCCCTTGAATTAAAAAAAATTTAATATCTGGTACTAAATTGGACTCTAATGGTGCTAAGTTCACTGGGGATAATGGTAAGGTGAACGTTTTCGACAAGTTTGATAAACCTCTATTTTATGCAAAACTTAAAAATGGTCTTTACTATACTTACGCCAAGGTTTTAAAAGTGAATAAGGGGCTACCAGATGAACCTATTGCTGCTGTAACTGAATTAACTGACTTAGAGAATTGGCATTCTCATTTTGCACATATTAGTCTGGAACGTCTAGTCAAAACTAGTAAGAACAACTGTGTGAAAGGGCTTCCTAAGCTTAAATTTAAAAAGTTTTTGTGTGAACCTTGTAGGGTTAGTAAACAAAAACCGTGTTTCTTTTAAGTCTGTTGATTCTGCTCATGGCGTTAAATCACCATTGGAGAAAGGGTACATGGATGTTTGGGGTCCAAATCAAATTTTAGGAAAAAGGGGGGAAACTTCTTTCTTTCGATATTTGATGGTTTTTCATGAAAAGTGACTATAGATCTGATGAGGATAAGTCACAAGTGTTTAATACTTTTGAGAGGCATATTGCTTGAGCCAAACTAGAAAGAAGTTAAAAACTATTAGGACAGGTAATGGGTCTGAGTTCATTAACAAGAGCTTCCATGACTTTTGCAATAAGGAAAGCGCAGGCAACATCACACTCGAAGAAATTCAGGGCGAAACATTGGAATTTCCACCAATACAGGTTGTTCTTTTGTCACTTGTGAGTAGTAAAGATTGATTGATGGAGTGTTTGTAAACATGCCCTTTCCTTATAAAAGGGGGTTGTTCGTTCATGAAATGACAAATACATAAGAAGAAAATGGTATTTGTGAGAGGCTTAATCAAACAGCTCTAAATTGTACCAGAATTATTTTATCCGATAGTGGACTTTCATTTTCTTTTTGGCTAGAGGCTGTGCTTTATTTTAGATACACTTGGAATCGAGTAATTCATAGAAATCAGGAAAAAACTCCTCTTGAACTATATATCAGGAGAAAAACCTTGGTTAGACACCTAAAACATTTTTGCTTAGTAGTGTATGTTGGAGTTCCTAAACAGAGACGTGACCACAAGCTAATGTCAAAGGCAAAGAAAGGAGTGATCATTGGTTATGCGCATCAAACAAAAGGATATAGGGTTTGAATAGAGAGTGAGGATAGGGTCGTAGAGACTGTGAATTTAACTTTCTCGGATCGTATCTTTAATTAGCACAGTGGAGCAATGATGGGCCCTTTGTTGAGGAGTTAGAATAATCCGGTTGATTGTGATGCTCTGATACTGTTAGCATTGTACTTGGGGGGGGGGAGTCTATCACAGAACAACCTGATGCTAGTGACTCTTGTTCTACAGTTATTTGGAGGAGAAAACCAGTTCTGAGGCCTCATGATAATAGGATGGATATATACTACTATCCCTAACAGCACAACTCCTCCACATTACATCCTCTGGAAATCTTATGGATAAAAAGACCTCCGAAGGACTTCCTTAGGATGAACTTTGGATAACTGTGCTGTTAGGGATCCTGACGGCAAATCTACTAGGTTGAGATCTTTGAATGAGATTAAGAGTTAATGAAAGTAATAATATTGTTTTCGTACCTTCCTTGTTCGATTTCTCTGTTAGCAATAAGTTTGAAGGGGTAAAATATTCAAAAAAGGACTGTCCAAGTAATCAGACAGAAATGGAAGAAGTTGCGAGATTACCGTTTAGGGACATCTTGGATTGCCTTTCATTTCTAGCCAGTAAAATAAGGCCGGATATCACTTATGCTGTGAATATTTTTAGCCAATTCTGAAATTCTCTGGGTTTAATCCATTGGAACGCTTTGCTTAAGTTGCTTGGTTATGTTTTGGGTACCAAGAATCTAACATTAAATTTAAATTGTAAAAGTTCTAATTTAGTCGCTTCTCTGACGCTAATTTTGAGATGAACAGAGATGACTTTATTTTAGTAGGGGGACAGATAATATTTTTAGACAATAGCCCATTTTTATGGCAAACTTTTAAGGAAAAGGGGGTAAGTATTTTCACATCAAAAGCAAGTTTATCTCAATGTGTGAATGAATTTATGTGGTTTAATCATATTTTGGAGGATTGTATCGAATTTAAATTAATCTTCAAAAAATACTCTTTACCCACCCTTTTGTCAATAATCAGTCAGCTATTGATTTTTAAAAATCACCAAAAGAAAACAATAGATCAAAACATAAATAATGTTAAGTTATTTTTTATTCGCAAGTAGCTTTTTGAAAATAAATTTGTATTAAAATATGTTACATCTAAATCTAACTTGGCAGATCTGTTTAACAAACCACTTGCTAAAAGTGACTTGCTTAATTTTGTAAATAAGATTTTTGAATAGTAAATTTTGTAAAATTATTTGTAAATTTATACAAAGTAAACTTGTAAATTGTAAAGTATAAATTTTTGGGATATTTCTCCCTTATTTAAAGTTTTTGAGGTGCAGAATATTTTAGAAGTTTTCTTCTGATCTTCATTGCAATGTCATTGTAAAATGATTATTTTTATTTAGAGTGAGAGTTAACGTGGCCACGAATGTTTGCGTTATGTGATTGTCATAATCGTTTTTAACTAATCATTTCCTGTTTTTAGTAATATGGAGATGAAGAATTCTGTAAATATTTTAATGCATCATTGTATATCATTAATATGTATTTTTCTATACTTGTAGTAGAATTATTGTAAGTATTTTTATGGACTTTTTCTTGAGCTGAAACATATTATAGAGAAGTTAATCGATATATTGAAGCCTGTACCTATATGGAATGGTGAAGATGAATATGAACTTGTATACTGCATCAAAATATTTTTGTGTTCGAGAAATTTATTTTTTCATAATTTTGTTTAATTGCTAGCAATGGTTAGTTTTTCAAAATATGATGGGGGTATTGTTGTCAAATAACTTTCTTTTCATATCATTTTTTAAAGTTTAGAAATACTTTTATTGCCTATTAATTATGAGGGTCATTCCATGCCAAATGAACACAAAAAACCTGCATTTTTAATCTGACCCCCCTCAGATTTTTATGAAATTGGGCTCATTTATTTGTCTTACAAAGAAATGAATGTATACCAATTAATAAAACCCTATCCCTTTTAGTTTTTGATATACAGTGCTGCAAAAGTGGGTAAAAAGTGTAAATTTTAAAAATTCTTGTGCTACAAATGTTCTTATATCTTGTTCCCTAATTACCTCAGAGATATAAGATTGGTATCGCTAGAAAACTTTCAATACAGGCTTTCAAATGATATATCAAATGCACATAGTTTTAAAAGTTTTCATTTCAAGGTCAAACATTTTGACCATTGACCTTCAATATCTCAAAAAATGTTTTTTTATTTCTCTTTTAAAAATTATATCTTTTCTTGCGTTTATTGTTCATAATTATTGTGAATTTCAAAATGGAAATACCATGGGATGCTGAGTTATAAATTAATATGCAATCCTAAATCAGTATTTCATACTAACATAACGTAAGTTTTACCCATATTTTGTTACCTAATTAACTTAGAGATATAAGATTGGTATAATTAGAAACTTATAATACAGTTTTCAAATGATACATCACATGTATATATATTTAAAATTTTTCATTTTAAGGTCAAATATTTTTACCTTTGACCTTTAATACCACAAAAATCGTTTATTTATTTTTCTTTTAAAAATTATATGTTAGTCTTGCGTTTATTATCTATAATTATCATAAGTTTCAACATGTCACGGCCATGGAATAGTAAGTTATAGAGTAAAATGCGACCCTCCATCAGTATTTTCATACTAACCGAACCTAAGTTTCACAAAATTATGGCTGCCCTACTATGAAACTTACAATAATTATAGATAATAAATGTAAGAATAACATATAAAATTAAATATTTATAGATTAAATACTTATATTTTATTATTATATAATTATATTTTTAAAAGAAAATTAAATGTGTACTTTTTGAGATATTGACAGTCAAAGATCAAAATCTTTCACCTTAAAATGAAAATTTTCAAAAATATACACGTGTGATATATCATTTAAAGCCTGTATTATAAGCTTTCTAATGATAGCAATCTTGTATCGCTAAGTTAATTTAGGAACAAAATATGGGTAAAGCTTAAGTTACGTTAGCACAAAAATACTGATGGAGGGTTGCATTTTAATTTATAACTCACAATTCCATGGCTGTCCCATGTTGAAATTTTCAATAATTATACATTATAAATGCAAAAATAACATATAATTTTTAAAAGAAAAATAAATTTGTACTTTTTGAGATATTGAAGGTCAAAGGTAAAAATGTTTGACCTTAAAATGAAATTTTTTTTTAATACATACATGTGATATATCATTTGAAAGCCTGTATTATAAGCTTTCTAATGACACCAATCTTATATCTCTAAGTTAATTAGGGAACAAAATATGTGTAAAAATTACGTTATGTTAGTATGAAAATACTGATTTAGGGTTGCATATTAATTTATAACTCAGCATCACATGGTATTCCCATATTGAAATTCACAGTAATTATAGACAATAAACATAATAATAACATATAATTTTTAAAAGAAAAAGGAAATGCGTTTTTTGAGATATTGAAGGTCAAAGGTCAAAATGTTTGACATTGAAATCAAATTTTTTTTTAAATATTTGCATGTGATATATCATTTGAAAGCCTGTATAAAGCTTTCCAACAATACCAATCTTATATCTCTAGGACAATTAGGGAGCAAGAAATAAGAGCATTTGTAACACAAGAATTGTGAAAATTTGCACTTTTTACCCACTTTTGCAGCCCGCCCTGTATATAAAAAACTAAAAAAGATAGGGACTTATTATTTGGTATACATTCATTTCTCTGCAAGACAAATAAATGAGCCTAATTTTTTAAATATCTGATGGGGGGTCAGGTTTTTAGCTGTGTTGATTTGACATGAGGGAAATTTATTTTAAATGAATAGCATTTAGTGCTAAGTAAGACCGAAGTTTTATTTATAAGTTAAAATGTAAACAATATAATATTGGCTTAATTTATTGTGTAAGGGTAATAAAATAACTTTATTTAAGAAATGTAACTTACCTTTATCTTTTATAAAATGTTTTTAATCCTTTTGGAATTTTATATTTTTACTTAATCCATAAGGAATAAATTTGTTATTTTTTGTTTAAAATTTTTTCAACATACTTCGCTTTCGCACAGCAGTTGATTTCCAATATGGTGAAAGTTACTGTAGCGACCTGTAGATGGCATATGTGATCCAGCATCGTTCACTGTCATGGTAAACAGATTACGTACAATGGGTTCGCTGGACGATTCACAGAGGGAAGAAATAAGGCTCCTATATGATATGAGCTGATGCAGTATGCACCATTTTCTAGCCCATATGGGAAAATGTTGGCGGTAGAAAAAGCTAGGTTACCTGATTAGCGTTGTTATCGCATTTAAATTTCTACACAGATCATGCGAGCTAGAACTTCTTATCACGAAACAAACAAGTTGGTGATTTTAAGAACATCGTCAACATTCTCAAAACTCTCTTCACATTAAAAGAAATGTAATTTTAAAGTTAATTTAAAAAGAATTTAAAAACAGTAACTTAAAAAAACAGTACATTCATATTAAATTTGTCAAAGAACTTTGGAAATAAAATGAAATAAGTTGAAAATAAGAGAAATCTTGCGCTACAAGGTTGTGCTCCTGCTCTGCATATCCACTAGTTACATTTGCAATTTATAATCCACTTTTTTCTTCTTTCTGCATTAGAAGAAAATGTAATCAGGCAGTGCCCTTTTATGGAGTTATTCGTGCAATTTATTGCCGATAAATCACCAATAATAAATCGTCAGCTGGTCTTGTGGGCTAGAAAATGGTGGATGCGTCAGCCTATCAATGTAGGAGTTCTAGGAAGAAACGTGTAGCTATTTAAATGGTTGTTTCAGAATCCTGCTCTAGGAGTATACATATATAGAGGTGCAGAATTGTTTTTCTTCCTCTTATAATATTCAGTCAACTGTGTTGCTTAAGTTACTTTCAGACTTACAAGGAAACATCCAAAAGGTGTCATCTTCAAAAAGTATTGAAAAAAATATATGTGTTTCTACTCTTCATAAAACACAAGAAAATGAAAAAATTATCGGCTGAAATTAATTAAACGACCACAAAAAATTATCAAAATTAAGCATATTTGGCGATTTAGCACTGTTAGGCGATGCGTTTGCTTGCACAGAGATTGCCGTGTATGAACAGAACCGTGTTTTGCTTTTCCGCCAAGTACTCAAAATCAATCGCCTAGCAGTGTGAAATCGCCAAATATGCTTAATTTTGATCATTTTTTGTGGTCGCTGTAATTAATGTCAGACGATAATTTTTTCATTTTCTGGTGTTTTATGAAGAGTAGAATCAAATATATTTTTTTAAATACTTTTTGAAGATGACACCTTTTGAATGTTTCCTTGTTAGTTTTATTTTCAGTTACTTTAGTTTGCTTCAAAGTCAGAAGGCAATATTTTATTTTATTTATATTCGTTTAAAATAAGTTGCAGTTTGCAGTAATTGTTGAAGTTGTTTTTATGGCCAGCATCCTTTGCTGAGCAAATGCTGTGCTGAGGCACTTAAAAAATTTTCATCATATTTTGATACAGTGGATTTAAAGTAACTGTTTTTCTGGAATATTTATCCCTCATGGCAATTATTATAATGGATAAAATTCTTAAAGATCGTTTTTCATAATCATCGCTGGCAACTATATTTTTATAATGTTTATGGTTAAATTTTCTATATTTTTGTTAAGTTTTACAGCTAAATGAAGCTTCTACTGTGTAACTGACTCTGCTAATTTTTTTTTTTTTTAAATATTAAGGAATTAAGTTTAGTCTACATTAATGGCATGGCACCCAGTAATTTTTTTTTTTTTAATCATGTGCGAGAAACATACATACATGAGTGATAGTGATTGCTGTTAAACTGAGATTTATGCACAGTGAAGTAGAGATACCCATTGTTTTTTTTTTTTTCATGTATGTGAAGCATATATACATACGTGATAGTGATTGCTGCAATACTGCGTTTTTTAGATTCATGCACAGTGAAGTAGCGACACCTAGTGATTTTTATTTTCTTCATACTTGCAAAGCATAACTGCTGTGGAACCCAGTTTTTTTTTTTTTTTTCAGAATCATGCACAGCGAGATAGCAGCAATGCACTGTTTTTTTTCTCCCTGTTTTTTCATCTTTGTGAAGTGCAGATAAATGCGTCATAGTTTCAGCATTGCATAGAGAGGCAGTGACACCTTTTATTTTATTTTTTTTGTTCATAATGTCCACAAAGCATACGTACATGCATGATTGTGAATGGTATGGTACCGAGTTTAATGCATTGTGAGATTCCTGCATAGTAAGGTAGTGGCATCCAATGATTTTTTTTTTTTTTCATGTGTGAGAAGCATACATACATGCATAATAGTGATTGATGCTAAACCGAGTTTTGTGCATTTTGAGATTCAAGCACAGCCAAGTACCATTAAATTTTTCTGGTACATTTAAGTACAAAAAATACATTATAGACAATGATTAATTGAAGAGCTTGTTTCCAAAAGGTCTTAAGTCAAAATTTTCAAGAA
This sequence comes from Salticus scenicus, assembly GCA_963930645.1. Classification (NCBI taxonomy): domain Eukaryota; kingdom Metazoa; phylum Arthropoda; class Arachnida; order Araneae; family Salticidae; genus Salticus; species Salticus scenicus. The sequence goes on along the minus strand of OZ005658.1, from coordinate 52,828,027 downwards.
TTGACTTTTCGATGCAAAAGGTCTCAGCACATGTCTAACAATGTATTTTCAATAAGTAGAAGTTCCAAACAGAGTTTAATCGTTTTGAAAACAGAGGGTGAAATTTGTGGGTATTTTTGAAAAGAATTAAGTCATGAGTAAGTTTTGTGGCAAAAGGGATTAAATCAAGTTTAACCAATTGCAGCGTGCCTTGAGATCACGTGGTTTGTCTGGCCTTGGGTGAAAAGTCAAAAGTACGGAAAAAAATGTTGTAGGTTGTCACATTGAGATAGCTTTTTTTGCTAATGAGGTTAAGGTTTAACCTCTCAAAATGTTGACAGTCAAGCATATTTAGATGCATATTCATTGAGCTTTAGCAGGGAAAAAAAGAAGAAGTTTAGCATGCCCTATGTTAATAATTGACAGAAAAAAGGAAGTACATTTTTTTTTTTCAGTCGAGATTACATATAGCAAAATTTATATTTATGTTAAAAAAAAAAAAAAAATTCACAATGAAACTATTCTTAGAAGACAGCCGATAAATATGCTAAATACAGAAATATTTTTGAATGGTGAAAAGTATATTTCTATGTTATTATGTTACTAAAAATTTTAAAACAAAACTCTGGTAAAAATATGATACTCACATTTTTGTGCCCTCTTTTGCAATAAAATAAATTCATTTAAACATATTTTGAATTAACTAATAACATTTTAGTTAATAAAACACATCTATTATATGAACATTTTGTTGGGAGGGGGGGGGGGGGATAGATATTCTAGATAACTACAACTTTACGTAACTATAAATCTGATTCACATTTTCTTTTTCTCTTTTTAAAGCATGTTTAATTTTTAGAGAAAATTTCTACACTAATATATTCAAATATTAATTTTTATAATTTATCTTTATTTTTCTTAAAATTTATAGCCTCAGAGATTATGCATGATCAGTTTCCTATAATTAAATTTTTGGTTCATATATCAAGGTTTTAATTTAACAGTTGAAAAATGTTTCATGCTTTCCATATGTCTCCTTGTGCATTTTCTACAATAGACATTTTCTAAATAAAGCTTTTGTTCATATCCCATTCATTGTTTCAGCAAACAACTATACATTCTTCTGTATGTATAAGGAGAAAATATTAGATTTGTAAAAATTTTCATCATTCTGTCCATATGTGCCAACTGCTGGGAGGGGGGGGGGAGGGATGCTTCCTCTGAAAGTTTTCAAGGGGGAGCATCGACCCTTCCATTTCTTAATTATTATTTTTTTCTATTTTACACACACACACAAAAAAAAAAATCTCATTTTTTTTTTTTTTTTTTTTGGTTTATTATTTTATTTTTGTCATTTCCTAACGCATCTGAAGAATATTTATCAGTTCAGTTTATTTGTCTGCCTTCCCCCATATTTATGCTGTTTGCAAATATGCAGAGTTGACAAGTGTGATGTAGAAATCATATATATTATATTTTTAAAATTTTCTATTTAATTTTAATTCAAATCTATTTTAATGCTTTATATAATAACTTACTCGTGTATTCAGTATTAATCTTTAATAACCGCTGAATTGTTTCTCCATCAATTTAAAAAAAAAAAATTAAAATTAAAATCACTCTGCAAGCAGAATCTCATGTCATTTTGTCTTATAAAGAATAACACATGGCTTATTTCATTTTATGTTCCTCCTATATCATTAGTCTAATCGCTAAGGTATCTCTCGTTGTGGTTTCTCATTTCTAATAACTAAATTTTTGGCAAAATTGAAGGATTAATATATGGCAATCCTGCTCTGTGTATTAAAAATTACTAGCTTGATTAGAGTAAAATGTAATAGCAAAAAAAAAAAAAAAAAAAATTATTTGTTCTTGCTGGCAAAGAAATTAAATGTCAATATATAATGATAATTTGAATTTGGCTGAAACTTGATCATTCTTTTCTGATTGCTCCTGTATAGAACAACTACGAATGAAGGCTTTAAAAAATTTAACCATTAGGGGCACTTTCCCTCATTTTATGTTGGGGGTCACCGAAGCGGGAGAGCCCTCCCTTCCGTGGAGGATCAAAATTGTGATGGCATGTCTCCGGACCACCTCTAGGGGTGTGTCCCAGACCGTTGCCAATTGCCCATCTGCGCAGCACTGGTGCGACGTAAAACCCAACCAACCAACCCTCATTTTATGAAGCAATTTCAATATAAAACTTCGTGCACATTTTTATGTCGAACTTCATTGATTTGTGGAACTTGCTTTTCTGGGTAGAATCTTGGGTAATTTAATGGAAGAGATGTAAATCAGATGTCTAGCAGTGATCAACGTAAGAAAAAGGAAACTTTTCACTTATGCGGAAATATGGTGACGTAAAAAGTATAATCCGAACTGTCTAAAGGAAAATTACTATACCTGTACTGGTGGTAACCCCACAACATATCTGTGGCCCTATTCTGGCTTCTTTGGAGAAAGACGAATCGATCGTTATTTTTTTCAATTGAAATTTTTTTTTTCGTTTCAATAATCAGCGGTAGAGCGATTCTGCACTTTAAACATTATTAAAATAGCCAAGTAAAAAATTATGTTAGAGTAACTGTTAAAATGAATACAGCCGCTCAATATAATATTTACTCGGCGCAATATTTACAGTGCAATAATTACTCGGCAAAATAACAAGTATTTTCACATCTGTTTTTAAAAATGCAAAATGATAGATTTATTTATTTTCTGTGTACTTATGCTTTAATTATTTTCCCAAAAATTATTTTTAAATATAATAATATAAATCTTTATTATGGTATTTATTTAAAATATATAAATACAGTCGGTAACAAAAGTCTCCGAACACTTAGCAAAAATTCCTATATAAAAAAAAGTACACTTAATACAGTTTTGTTAAATAAATCCTTCTCGAATCCTGTTCATAGTCAGTCTGAAAACAGGATTCGACAAGGATTTATTTAACAAAACTGTATTAAGTGTACTCTTTTTATATAGGAATTTTTGCTAGTGTTCGGAGACTTTTGTTACCGACTGCATATATTTAATCACATGTGAATTTCTTTAAATATATCCGTATTAGGTAAATTTTTATTTTAATAATCATTTTTAAGTTAAAATTTTTATGTTTTTAATTCCTTTTCTGTTTAAACTATATTTTACATTTTAATGCTATTGAAATATTTGGTATATAGATATACGTATTTATGTAAAATTAAATGGTATTGACTAATGTAGTAAATAAAACATAAAAATATTTTTCTCTGTTTATAAACTTATATTCACTTTAATAGTAGCTCCACTAGTAGCAGAGAGGTGGAGCTTACAAAGCTAATATTAAATTCATTTCATTTTAGCTAAATGATTTCATTATTAGCGAACTACTTGAAGTTAAACAATTTATATAGTCATTATCTTTTAAGATGATAAAAATAAAATAACTAATTTTATAGAATATCATAAAATTTGTTTGATTTTATTAAATTAAACGTGAATTATTTTTAACCGACTTCAAAAAAGAGGAGGTTCTCAATTCAAACCGTATGTTTTGTAAAGTAAGACATCAATTTGATAACTTTTTATTTTGAGCAAAATTAGTTTTCATTAGTACCCCAATTTTAGATCCTGTTAAACACATTGCAGGAATCAAACATTTCGATGAAATACTTCTAAACTGGCAAAAATAATGATCGCAATATGAAAACTGCAGACATATGGCACTAAATTTGATATCAGTCAAATACAATTTTATTTTATTTCTTTTACCACACATCTGTTCAAAGTACTTGTATCTAAGTCGAATGTTTTGATTTTGGTTATAAAAGTGTGCACAACAGCATGGTTGGGTTTTGCGTCGCATTAGTGCTGCGCAGATGGGCAATTGGCGATGGTCTGGGACTCACCCCTAGAGATGGTCCGGAGACATGCCATCGCAATTTTGATCCTCCACGGAAGGGATGGCTCTCCCGCTTCCACAACAGCATGGTGACAAAGAGACAAATGTCACTGAATTACCAACATATGTCGCTCAAATCACACATATGCACAACAAATTTATTACCTAAAATATTTTTATAAACTTATATTTTGCAAATACATTTTGATATTCATGAAATATCGGTAAATAAGAAACCTCTTTAATAATTGAAATTCACATATTTAAAAAAACTTCTAACTGTAAATTATATATATATATATAAATATATTTTAACATTCAAAGTTCTGTTACCAGATGTGATAAATTGTTGTTTAATTAAATATTTATGACTCAATATCACAAACATCAGTAAATTACTGTTGAATTATATGTTGATTACACCGCAATGTATATTTAATATCTGTAAGTTGCTGCAAAGGTGCCATTGAATGTTTTCAAGGTTGTAGACTGGTGACACTTTTCTATGCAAGGGAGAATATGTAAGCAGGATTGTTGGATTGCTTTTATTTTGAATATAGATTTCAGAAGCAAAAAATCTGTAAATAAGTTAATTTACATATTGATGTGATAAAAATTTAAAGGCCTTAGATTGTTTTTTAAGACAGCACATTCCACTGAGTATGCAATCTGTGCCAGTACCAACAAAGAGTCTAATGTATTATATTTTTGCTTTCATATTTCATAACGTAACTGCTTTTTTTTTTTGCTTGATGAAGGGTTGTGCTTAATTATTTCAACTCAAAGCAACTGTGTGCCTTTCAAAACTAGTTTTACAAGCATTTTATTGCAAGTTTTTAAAAGCCTGTCTCTCATAATTTATATGTTTAAATTATTTTTTTCTCTCTTTTTGTGAATTATATTAGTAAAACAAAAAAAGATTTAAAAAAAAAAAAGAAAAGAAAGAAACCTTATGTTTATAACTTAAAAGGGAAATGTTTGTGCCATTTTCACATAAAACCCCTAATTTATGCTGCAAAAATATGAATAAAAAATGCGTACTTGTTTATTTGTCCACCATTTTATAACTTTGGACAACTAAATTTTCATTACTGGTATGTAGGTATACTAGTCATCACTGTTGTTTATATTAGTAATATTGTTATTAGTAATATTTTATTTTTCAGATAATATTAAAATACAATTAATATTATATTGATTTAGAGGTATATAAAATTTTTAAATTAGAAATTATGTACTGATGCCCAAATTGCCTGGGTATAGTGCGACTGTCAGGAGTTGGCCCCTGTCAATCAAACGTGACGTAGGCAGCGACGATTCTATTACCTAGAAATCGGTTGAGGGTGAAAAGGGAGATAGTTTGCTATCTTTACGAGTTTTGTGACATTTTGGCGAAAATACTGTTTATTATCTATTTACTTATTTCCAAATTTGGAGAACTTTTGGGCTTTCTAATATGTTATATCATTAAAAAATATTTGTTACATTATAACTAATTATTAATACGATGAGGATTGTTATGATTGTCTAAACGATATTTCAAAATTTCGGTTTGCAGTCTTTTTTTTCTCTTTTTCATTTTTTTTTTTTTTTTTTTTTTCTTTCTTTCCTTATGTCCTAATTTGGACCTAGCACCATAAATAAAACTACCAATCTACCAACCTTTCTTTCTTCTTGCTTTCTTTCTCTTAAAAAAAAAAAAAAGAAAAGAAAAAAGTGAAAAGAAAAGAAAAAGAAAAATATTTAAAATTTAAATAAAGAACTGCACTCCTGTAATTATTTTTTTTTCTTTCTTTTCTTTTTTTTTAAGACAAAATGCATAGAAATTAAAAGCCATTCTAACAGTAATGTAAGAAATTATCTTTCATATTCGTATCTGATGTGTATGCAAATATTCTGAGAGCTATTGTACATAATACTGTAAATTATGCGTACAGCTCAATTTAATTTTATAAAATTCCCCATTTATTTATTCAGTATTTTTAAAAATGTTTTTCTTTTCTTAAAAAAAAAAAAAAAAAAAAAAAGAGTACAGCGTAAAAACTGTTTTCATTTTTATTTTTTAAATGTTTTCAAAGAAAATTATTTTTTTCCTGAAATACAAAATAAAATGCGTAGACAATAATTTATAATCCATGCAAACAGCGCGATTTTTTTTTCTTGTTTAAATTTATTGCTCGAAACTTCTTTATGCAAATTCTGTATTAGTGCTTATTGAAATTTCAGAAATTATTGAAAAGTGTTTTTTTTTTTTTTTTTTTTTCCCTTTTAGTTTATGTGTCATTAATTTTTAAATATTAACACATACGTTCCTTTTAATAGGCAAAACGAATTTCAGCTAGCGAAAAGTAAAAATTATTGGCTTGATGTGTTATTTTCATGGCAACCTTCTTTTTTCCCCACCCATTCATTCTTTTCACTTTGTGCACCCCTTCCTTAAAGTAAACTCTTCGAAAAGAAGGAGGGGCGAAGGGCCAACTCGTGAAAGTTGAACTATAGTTTGTCTTTAAATACTAAATTATGAGGCATAATAGAATCCCAGGAAAAACTTGAATGGTTTTAAACTTTTGAAGTGACTTTTTTTTTTTTCTTTTCCCTATTAGGTCTGGCTTGTGCATAGTTACAAAATATTTTAGGCTACTATTTTTTAATAGGATTTTTTACCTTAATTAATCATAGAAAACCACAAACTTACAAAAACTTTCTACAAAATAAATAAATAAATAAATACACAGTTACATGTTTTGCATTTTTGCCTGATGATATTATTCCTATCTCATCTAATATTTTGGGACACAAAATGTAAATATAATTCTGAAATATTTTCAATCAAATCATTTTTTTTTTTTTTTTTTTTTTTTTTTTATAAGTGTAACATCTTTCACTTGATCCTGACATAAGGAACGCAGCAGAGTGCCGAGGCAGAAAAAAAAATGGTTCTCTACCTCTGATATTAACTTTTATTAAAAAACTAAAATGAAAATAAAACATTAAATTAGAACAGGGGGAAAATCTTACCGTAAAGTGAAAGAGCATTGGGGGGAGGAAGCATTGCCCCTAAGAAGCAACGAAAAAATGGTTTGCTGTATGCAACCTTTTATAGGTTTTAGGCTGTTTCACGACCAATTATTATATTAGAATAACACAGAAGAAAATTTTGTGATGGCAATAGTAATAGCATAATAGTCTTTTACAATTATGAGATGATATAATAGTCTTGTTGTACTGTTTACTGTAATACATAAACTCACAGAACTAGGCTGGGAAATTCTGCCACATATTCTCTGGACCTAGCACCCTCCGATTATCAATTGTTTCAGTTCTTACAAAATATTTTGCAGGGCAAAAAAATCAAAAATGAAGATGTCAGACAAGCACTGGTTCAATTTTTCGCCTCTATGGATAAAGCATTATTTAAAAATGGGATATACAAATTGCCATCATCCTGGCAAGAAATCATAAATATGATGACAATTATAATATTCAATAAAGTTTATTCCAGGTATGAAAAATTTATTATTTTGTTTTACTCTAAAAACGAACAGAACTTTCCGATAGACCTTATATATATACAGTACCCACCGCTTATTAAAATCACATTCGTTTTGAGCTAAAGTGATTTTATTAAGTGGCTGATTTTTATATCGGGCGAACGTATTTGCATTCAAGAAAAACGTAATTGCTTTCCAGATTTTGGAAAAAAAAAAAAAAAAAAAAAAAAAAAATTCAAAAGGTAACGAATAATGGAATTAATAAACAATATTAATTATTTTTTGAAAGATAATTGATTAATTGTTTCGTTAAAATAAGTAAATTAAGCACATCCCAAGTTTTGATGCACTTTTCTTTGAAGAAAATCATCATTACTTTGCGAAAGTTCACACTTTTAAATCTTTCATTTTCATTTAAATCTCTTGCTTCTTAGTTTTTAAAATAAGAATTAGAAATTGTCTTTTAATAATTAAAATATATATATATATAAATCTTTTGTGAATCAAATCAAATTTGTAACTTATTACAGCGCTTTGTATAATACATTCCTTGGAATTGTTACCGAGACAAGTGATGGGGCGTGTTCAATTTGTAACTAGGATGCAAATGTAAAATTTTCGACAAAGAGAGATAACAGAAGGATTACTGTGTTTTATTTTCTTTTTTATATTTAAAAAGAAAAAAGTAAATAAAAAATTTGTTTAGCATGAATAAATGACCATTTTACTTCTGAAAAGATTATTTTGAGTTTATTAACCGGCGATGTTGATTTAATTAAGCAGCGGTTTTAAAAGTAGTTGATTTGATTCTGGTCCTGGCAATTTAATCAAATTAAGCGGCTGATTTTATTAACCAGTGAATTTATAAAGTAGCGGTTACTGTATTATATACATAGAGGGAAAAAGATGCTTGTCTTTTAGTACACTCACACTGAAGCCAATTACTCATTAATACAACTTTTCATCGTAAATTATTTATTTCCATAAGAATTTCAATATATTTTTAGAATTTCACAAGAAATAAGTAAAATAAAAATAAATAAAATTACATAAATATATTTATCAATCCACCAAGTTCCTAACAATCATTTTCTATAAGATATAAAGTCTTTTAAATGATTGTATAAAAATATAAGACTAGTCTTCAGATAAAAGTTTTGAGAACATATTTCTCAAACATATGGCTTTTAATCATTTAGGAAAAATATTTTAGAATACTTTGTATATTAGAATACTTTGTACATATGTATAGTCTTCCATTAAGGATATTCAAAAAATAAATTACACTTTTCAAAAATAAGAGAAAAGCTAATGCAAATGGTAATTGTGCTCCTGTCTTCCAACTGGTAGCAATTTCATTCAAATAGTTGTAACTGCTGCAGCAAAGTACAAAAGAAAAAATGTGTTATGTCCAGCCATTGTGAAATGGTGAAAGCAGTTCAAAGACAGTCACACAGAGTTGACCAATACATAAAGGCAGGAAGGCCAACAATGATGAGTTAATAAGGCATGGTGCAGTGCAGCAGGTGGAAGACTTTTTTTCAGCAATCACAGAATGAGCATCAGACATATTGCTCATTCCATCATTCAACACCAGTCCTATTCTAACAAGGTAACTATCAATCAGAAAAAATCTTATTGAAACCAACTAAAAAGCTTGGTCATAAATATAAGATAATGTATAAATTTGGTGTAACAAACTCCCCCCCCCCCCCCACAAGGACAAGGTATGACCCTACCCTGGAAGTTTTGGCTGTTTCTATCAAAACCAATAACACAGAAGCAGGTATAGTTTAACTATGTTTCTTATGCTTAGAAATGAGGACGAGTCCAAAATCTTAGAGGGGTGCCATGTTGACCGACAGATTAGGAGTCCAGTAATTCGGTGTTCCCTTATTCTCTCAATGAAAAGGTTATCTTCCCTATTTTAACAGTGTACTCGTTGAGTCCGCATTTGCGCAGGGCCTTCCATGGTCGCAAGAAATGCGGTTAAAGATTAGTGAGAAAATGTGGCAGAGTGTTTGGCTTGAGTCAGAAAGGTATCAAGTTCGAACCCTGTTTCAGATAAATTCTGAAACTTTATATAAAACTGAGAAAATGTTTCAATTTTTAAAAATTTAAATAAATAATTTAAAGGAGAATACTTTTATATTACAATTGGATAAATTTTCATTAATGATTTGTTCTAGTGATTAAGTAAATTTTTAATTAGTATTTTTTATTTATGCCACTATTAGCAAAAGTTATTTGTCTGCTCTTAATTGTGTAATTATTCATGCAATTTTTTGCATAAAAAATTCTGAATAGACAACAGCTGTTACTCAACCATTTAACGTTACATTTAGCTTTTATTTAAAATATTTTATGAAACTGTCAAATTCTTCCATTCTTTGAGGAGTGGACATTACAATTGAGGACAACGAAAAATTTTCTCAAAATAATTTTACTAATTTATAATTAATTTTACATCTCAAAAATTTCAAAATTTGGGTAAATGTGAATTTTACAAATCTGGTTATCTTCAGGAAAAGCAAAAGATTTTACAAAAGATTCGTGATAACAAGATTTGATGGTACACAAGATTGTAATGCAATTGTGATTATTTTCCTAGTAATCTTGTGAAAAATTTTTATGCTTTCATTAGTTTTTTACTTCTAATCACGGTCACTACAAATTAGAAACTAAATTTGTAACTTTAAACATGATTTCCTTTTTTATAATTAAACTTTTTTTTTTTCAATTCCTGGTTAATATTTTAATTGATACACTCATGAAAAAAATCTTAAGATAATAAATACCTTCCCACTAATAATTTAAAAAAAAAAAAAAAAAAAAAAAAAAAAATCCTTCCTTGAAATAAAAATTCAAAAAAGAAAAGGACCTAACTAGGACTTGAACACACTCTGTCACACTTTCTTGCTACTTGGTTTCTGTTTCATTGGTTTAGATAGGAACTTCTAGGGTTATATCTTGCTCCTTGGGGATTGTTGCACCAAATTTGCACTCTACCTATGTTTTCGAACATGCTCTTTAATTTAAGCTTGGTTTGGTTTCAATAGGAGTTTTACTGATTTATACTTCTCTTGTACGTTAGTTACAGAATTAAAGAGTAATTTCCTGTCGTCAAAGCACTTAATGATTAGTGCAATATTCTAACAAATAAATACCTCGAAAGAGACTGTTTAGAAAAATAGTATGCTGCAATACAATTTTTATTAAAATCACACAATCAACTGTGGAAGAAAATCATATTTATTGAAATTTTATTTTTCCGACTGAGTGAAAATAATGTCCGGGGATCGACTCCCGGTCCAGGCATTATTTTCACTCAGTCGGAAAAATAAAATTTCAATAAATAGTATGCTGTAAGTGTATCATATTGTATTTGACCTACATTGTTTGAGTGTAACTTACTTTTTGAATGCTCTTAGAACTTAGTTTCTAGTGCCTAATTATATTTACATACATGACTCATTTGCATGAAAGTATGCATATCTATTTTAATTAAACTTCAGAGAAATTTGTTTTGAACATATTTTAAACATATATAACTTCTCTCCTGAATGAGTATGTAGGTGTGTGTTTAAATATCTCTGTCCAGGAAACTTTTTAGAAAATACTTAACAAATCTATGGCTCTTTCACTTCTGGCCTTTCTTAGAAGTCAAATCTCGTTTTTGAAAATATTCTTTCCACTATCACAAACGTATGTTTTTTCTCCTGTATGATTGCGTACATGTCTATTTAGACTGCCCTTTTCAGAAAATTTTTTAGAACATATTTCACAAAAATGTGGCTTTTCTCCTGTATGAGTGCGTAGATGTGCATTTAGATGATGCTTATGAGAAAATTCTTTTGAACATACCTCACATACATGTGGCTTCTCACCTGTATGAGTGCGAGCATGTGTATGTAAATGTGCCTTTTGAGAAAATGTCTTACCACACACTTCACACACATATGGCTTTTCTCCTATATGACTGCGTAAATGTCTATTTAAATCTCCTTTTAGCGAATATTCTTTAGAACATATCTCACAAACATACGGCTTTTCTCCTTTATGAATACGCAGATGTTTATTTAAAATACCTTTTTCAGAAAATCTTTTAAAGCATGTTTCACAAACATATGGCTTGTTTCCAGTGTGAATGTGAGTTGTATGTCTATTCAGACTACTTTGTGTGCAAAATCGTTTAGAACAAATATCACACTTATATCTTCTTTTCTCTGTATCATAATGGAGAGGAATTTCAAGATCCATTTTTACAGAAATTAATTAAAGGATTTCTTACAAATAAAAATTTTCTATTATAGAGATTGAGATTTTTTTTTTTTTTTTAAGTTATATTGGTTGAAATTTTTTTGAGTGCATGTTGCATTATTAGTAAGGTTTTTCTGTAGAATGATACGCTAATTTTTTTTTTTTTTTTTTTTTTTTGGCTTGTGTCCTGTGAAACCACTTTGGAATCAATGCCACCAAAAATTCAATTTCTCTGTATAGGTATTTCACTTTTTCTGTCTAATAAATGCAAACATCTTTTTTTTTCCTTTTAGAAATTCCTTCAAAATATTTAACTCAAGCAAACAATGCACTTCTTAAACATGAATGCTACGTAATTTTGAGATTTAACTTCTTAAAAAAAAAAAAAAAAAAAAGGCGGATTATGCAACAAAAAATAATATATATTTCACTTTAAGCATGTGATACACATTTAATCTGTCATTTTGAGAAAATATTTTGCGACTGTCAGAAATTTCAGTATAGTATTAGTATATAATGTAACACAATATGTTATCATAAAGAAATTGCTAAAAGCATACACTGAAAATAAATATCTGTTTCTGCAGTTTTCTTTTTCTTTCTTTCTTTTTTTGTCTTCAATACCCTTGTCAAAATTTTCTTTTTCTAAAATTAGTAAATGCTCTTTTTAGCACGTTTTTACAAAAATTGTTTAGATTTTATTAATTTGTTGTCTGGATGTACTTATTTTGTATGTTCCATTCTTTTAAAAATATTTATACAAATTTGGTATTAACAAAATATCTCTTTGTAAAAATGCAGTGAAAGAAACAAGAATAACTCCCTTACCAAATACATATACAATATCTGTGTAAAAATATATACGTATACGTAAATAACTGTAATTTGATTTTGAGACTATCACTTGTATTCTTTAGTGTAAAACAATGATTTTTATATCTGAAATAGAAAAGAAAATGAATTAATACGGGTTTTTTTTTATTTAAATAATAAATTATTACAGTATATTATTGATTATTAAATGTGTCTCTTGAATAACCAAAAGGTAATGTTAATTTTCAATATGACCCCAAATCCATAAATAAATCGTAACTGTTACACATTAACTGAGTAAAATAAAATTTTGGCCTAAGATAAGAAAAGCTGATAAAAATGACTCATCAAAAATAATGAGAATGACTAGTAAAATCTTTTATGTATCATTTCTAAGAACAAATTTTAAGCAAAGATTATTATGTACTTTTACTTATTTATAAATCATGTATCTATACAATATAAAAATAAAAATTAACATTGCACAATCAAATATTATTTTTAATGAAATAAAAGAATAGTCATTTTTAAGTAAATTTGTGTGATAGAGAGAAAAAAAGGGTTTACTCAGGTTAGTATAGTAAAAAATGCATTATAAATTTGTGCCGTGAAAATGTAGATTTATTTTTTCCTCACAATATACATTTGTACATAAAAGTAAATACTATTTAATAAAAAAAAAAAAATCTTACAAAAACAATTATGCTATTAAATAAATATAAATAAAATTATTTAAAGACCTTATCTTTCACATTTTTTTCCCCATTAATTTTATACAATTTCAACACAGATTTCTGCCAAATTATCAAAAGTTTTTGAATAATTATTAAATAATTTAACTACTTTATTTTAGATTATTATACATATCTGAATGTCATAATTTTCACTATAAAATTAGGTATATTATTCCTATTTATGTGCATTTTTATACCAATGTTCACAATAATCTTTTATATAATTAATAAACTCAATTCAAAAATTATTTTGAAACAAACTTTTTATACAAAGATTTGAAACTATTCAGAATTTAATATCCGAGTAACCGACAAACTTTAGCATTAAGTTTTGTTTTTAAAAACAGCAAACCACAGAAAAGTTTACACAGTTTCACCAAAATTATCATCTTTGTAACTATACATGCATTATACTCATTATATCGGTCTCTGTGTGTGTGTGTGTGCAACAAAAGTTTTGTGGCAGCTCTAGCTCAAGAACAATTAAATCATCCAAAAGGTGGTACTACTATACTTTGATATCTTCCATTTACAAGAAGGCTATATCTCAGATTTCACTGAGTATAATTGCACAAAACTCTAGTTAAATTTGAGTGCATAAAGGTTGACAGCTGGCATTGCCATGCTGCAATTTTTCTTGTATTTAGGAAGGCTATATTTCAGTTTATATCTACACTAAGCGACAAAAAAAAAAAAAAAAAAAAAAAAAAAAAAAGCTGCACTTGGATATTTTCCTTTTTACCTTCTACAACCGCCAATTTTATCGTTTAAAAAGCACATTTTCGAACAGATTTTATTATGTTGTCTTCCACATACACTTTAACTTTGAGTCCAGTGTTAAAAACAAAATGCAATTGTCAGGAAAATTGTAATTTTAGAAATTATTTCAAAAATGGTAAGAATAAGACAATTAACAATACCACAAAAAGTATTAATTTTTGAAGGAAAATCAAAAAAATATTTTAATATGTGAGATGGCAAAATAATTAAATGTTAATTAAATACTGGTAAAAGGGTTTTTAGCAAGATATAAAATTTTTTAGCTGTTAAAACTGGAAATTTGGCTTTAAGCGGCCATGTTGCTCATCCAGGCGAGATGACCGTAAGTTAAAAAGCCATTGCTTATAAAATCAGTTTGTATTACATTTAGAACATAAAAGAGATTCAGAAAAAGTGTTTAGCAGCATAATTTCTTTGACTACACTACAGCAACTATTAAATGAAGTAGGTTTAAATGACAGAAAATTTGAAAAAATTCCATTCTTAGTGAAGAAAATTAGAAAAGCAAGACCTCAGATGGCTAAAAAAATAAAAAAATGATTTGATAATTATTGGGCTGAACTGGTTCTCTTTGATGAGTCAAGTTTAACTTATTTGGAGCTAAAGAAAACAAGCAGATCTGACAATGAAAATATGACCGACTTAATGAAAATCGCACTTTTAAAACAGTGACACATTCTCCGTACATTATGGTATGGAGGTGCATAACTTTTCAAACAGTCGGGCAAATTTTTATGCTCAAGGGATCAATTAACTCGAAATAAAACACAATCTTCATAAAAGTGGTGCCTGACCGACTATTTTGGAGGTATCTTGGACATTTCCGCAAACAGAAATTCAAGATGATAATGCACCTTACTACACGGCATCTGTGGTAAGTTTATTCACTTCAAATTGTCAAAATTTCCTATCCATTTCCATGAGAATCTATAATTCTGTAAGTAATCATATCTTTTTCACTTTTAAGTTAAACCCCGCAAAGGATATAGTAGAATTTCTTCTTTACCAGACATGGAAATGGTCCTAAACGCGATCCGTTCGAAAATGTTTCGCCTATAAAAAGGCGGGGGAGAAGGGAGAGGATTCAAAACTTACAGCCTATAAGTCTGCCAGAACTAAAAAAAATTATTTGTGACATTTGGCACATTGAAATTTCTGAGATTTATATTAAAACACTGTATAATACTATGCCACTGTGCATTAAAGCAGTAATTCCATATAACGGTGGAATTAACCCAATGCTGAATACATATTTTTAATAAAAATTGCTTAGAACTAACAAATAAATAGTTTTATTTAATATATTAAAATATAACTTGTTTATTTCATATAATAAATCATAATAGAATACAAAGTGTATGGTTATTACATTATGTTCAAAAAGAAAATTTTATGCAGATTTTTAAAAAGTATTTTGTAGAGTGCAATAAAGCTAATTATTAAATCGAAAATGTATATAGGTATCAGGTATAATTTTATACCTTTGGTATTATGCAAACAAGACTGTTTTATGTTTTTCAAACATTAATTTCAAAGTTATTACCAATAAAAAAGGTATAAGTTATTTTTTATGCAGTGTGGCTTTTTTTTTTTTTTTTTTTTTTTTTTCTTTTCTTGTCGCTTACTGTACAGCGCATAAATGTATCAAACTTTACATCTCAGAAGGGCATAACAAATCAGATTGCTATTTAAGGTGCATATAGACCGACAAGTGGTATTATTACTAATCATCTAATTGGCAGCAGCATTTGTTTGTTAAAATTGTATCTAACTACATTGGCAAAATCGTTATTGAGAGCAACTCCGTGGAGAGCAGCTAGATTTAACATAAATATTAGTTCATGTTCACTGCCATTTTCCAACACTAAAAATTCAATGATTTTGTTCTTGAGCTCGTTTATTTTAGCGATTATACTCTTGGCTAATTTTTCAGGATTTCTAACAAAATCACTCTATATGTTTCACATTTGCTTTCCAAAACCATGGAGATCAATATTGATATTTTGTTTTGATCTTCTGGAGGTTATTGTTATCTTTGTAAATCTTTAAGTCAAATAATAAAACAATTACCGTAATTTTTGGGAGATAAGCCACAGCTTATATGTGTTTAAAAGTTCGAAATAAGCAACTTCGGCCTATATGTTGAGGGGGAGGGAGGGGGAATCTGAATTTTTTTCTAGAAAAAATATTTTTATTTGCGTTATTATGTAGTGTAATATTTTTATTTTTATTTATTATAACTTAAAAATAAAAACATATTTCTAAAACTTGTCTACTAATTTTATATATTATTCTGTGCTTTTAGTTTTAAACCAAAAATTTCTTTGATTTTGTGCAATAACATCATGAGTTCAATTTCAGTAATCGATTTTAAAGGCCATTTTGATAGAATCTATTATAACATTAATCAATTAATCAGCTGACATTTTATTCTGTTAAATAATTTTTTTTTTTAATGCACATCCACATCTCAAAATTTTTTAATAATTTCAAAATTACAGAATGCATAAAAGCTAAATGGAATTTTTAATTTGGTTATACGTTTCCATATTAGATGGCAGCACCAAACAATTTTCTAAAGTCTTAGCAAGAGTGATTTCTATTAAAACTTTTATCTAATTAATAATCTTTTTAATATTTGTTCCGTGAAATTTACTAGTTTATAATTTTAATTTTTATAAATATTTTTTTTTAGAAGAGTTAATAAAAAAGCAAGCATCTCAAAATCTATTAGTAGTAATAAAAACGCTGTTGACGACGATTAATGCGGCAGAAAATCGGTGGTATTTTTTGGCTTTGTACTGTATGAGATTTTAATATCTTATTAATATTAATGTATTAGTAATGAAAGAAAAGAAAAAATAAATGCTTAAAAAAAATCTTCATGTTTACGAAATCGATGCATGTGTAAAGAAATGTTTAAGCAGTAGATTACTCACATTATAGGTCACAGCTTATACGGCAGTCAGTGTGGCTTATCTGCTGAAACTTAATTTGCCAACTTTCTGTCGGGGCAGCCTATACAGCGGTGTGGCCAGGGGCGTAGCTTGAGGGGGGGAGTCTCCCCCCCCCCCAATGTTTTAAAAAATAGGGCGGCATATTGAAGTTTCTGGGGGCGCTGTTTTGCGACTTAAAGTTCATTTGAAAGTGGATCATAATTTTGTTAATTATCGTTATTTAACAAAAACACTTAAGAGTTTTATGTATCACAAGCTGACCAACTGGTTCACCGACCAGCAAAAAAGTTGTGTCTGACTGTAGCAAACTCTCGTTTGGTGGCGCCTGCGGCGTCCTCTAAACTAGTTAGACGTGTAAAACAGCCTGTTTTCCTATTGTGCAAACGACCCTTGAAAATTCTTATTGTATTCATGACGCTTAAAAAAATCTTATAACGAATTCCTGTTTGGGGGCGCCTATGGCATGAGTTCCCGTTTTGTTCACTTACAATAGCCTGTTCGCTTACCGTACAAAAAACAGTTGAAAATTCTAATCGTATTCGGGACCCTTTAAGAGTAGCAAACTCCAGCTGAACGGCGCCCTTCCCTGTTCAGGCACCTTCAAAAGCATAATGAGGTTTCTGGGGCGCTGTTTTGCGCCTTAAAGTTCATTTGAATGTGGATCATAATTTTGTTGATTATCGTTAGTTACCAAAAACAGTTAAGATTTTTATGCATCAGAAGCTTCCTTCGGCAACCAACTGGTTCACCGACCAGCAAAAAAAGTTCGCATTAAAATGTCTGACTGTAGCAAACTTCCGTTAGGTGGCGCCCTCTTAACTAATTAGACGCCTAAAACAGCCTTTTTAAACGTGTATAACAACCAATTTTCCTACTGTGCAAACTATCCTTGAAAATTCTCTTCGTTATCACGACCCTTAAAAAAATCTGATTATAACAAATTCGTGTTTGGGGGCGCCTATGGCATGATTTCCCATTTCAAACACTTACAATAGTCTGTTCGCTTACCATGCAAAAGACTGTTGAAAACTTTGATCGTATTCAGGACACTTTAAGAATAAGTTTGCAGCAAACTCCAGTTGAGCGGCGCCCTTCCCTGTTCAGGCACCTACAACAGCATGTTCGCTTACCATGCAACGACCCTTGAAAATTCTGACCTTAGCAAATTCACGCTCTGTGGCGACTGCGGCGCCCTTCTCCCATTTCAGATACTTACAACTGACTCGTAAGTATGCACAATCGCTTTCTCACCTCCAAAGACTTAAAATTACGTTTTTTCAAGACCTTAGCTCGAAAAAAAAAAAGAAAAAAAAAAAAAAAAGTAGTTTATTGTACGTTATGGCTATTGTATAAAAACGAAATTAGATAAGGTTTGATTTGGTTATAACGATTTCTCACTAACAAATTTTGATTCTAAGTGATCCTTTAAGCAAGTTTTTTATTTTAGTTTCATCGCTTACGGGTGGGTTTTGAAATATTTATAAGTCTATAGAATTCAACTAGTGTTTCGTGACATGAAATAGTGCAAGGAAGCTGATTTAACGTTGCATTATATAAGCACATATTGTGCAATTGGCGACGGTTTGGGATTAACGCCCCAGTGGCGATCCAAAGCCATCACAATTTTTATCTTCTGCGGAAGAGGGCTCCCCCGCTTCAGTATCTTCCAGAGGTATTATTTGCACGGAGCATGAAGGATATTGCAGCTACGACAGAGTTTATGTGCACCAGAGACTGACTTTCATGATAATCTTCAATTGGCTCGATTATTGAATCCACAATCTTTCTGTCAAGCAGGTAGACGTGAGGTGCCGGGTACGATCCCAGATCGCGCTTGTCGGCCTAGTCGTTCAGAATTTTCCGTGGTTTTCTCCGAAACTTGCGTAAATACAGGCTAGGATCCCATAGAAAGACCTCCACAGAAGGCATTCCCCCTCAGGCCTAGGACCCTAGAACAGTCAATCGAAATTTTTCTCAAACACCGACACCAACACCTAAGTAAAATATAAATTTCTGTATAAAAAAGATTTAATTTTGGACAATGGGACTCTTTTTTAGTTTGTTCTTCCACATAAAGACATGCGGTAATTCTGTCGCGTTCCTTAGCAATGGCTACTACATTTCTTAAGATATTTTTCACACAATATGGGAAAAAAGAAAAACGTTTTTTAATTGGTTTAAATATGTATAATAATAATAATAAATAAATTACTGATTTTCTTTTTCCTTAAGAGTGAACAATACCTATTTTCATAATAAGAAAACACCACAGACCTGGCGTTAAAAGCAATAATTACAAAACTTTGAATAAACACCATAAAATTCAATAAACTTGCAATAATTATTTCGGTTCGAAAGAACACACGATTCTTCGTCAGGCGAAAAAAGTAGGCACAAATGCTGCAGTCAAAGCAGAAACACACAAAACCGTTTTAAGTGAGCAGCAAAAATATATACAAATGAATGTAAACATAAATACTGGTGTGAGGAGAATAGTGCTGACTCAAAAATAAAAGGGCCGCCTGGGGGAATTCAATAAAAAGGGGCATCATTTGCATAATTTGCGGTGTTCTATGTTATGATTTTTGTACGTAACAAAAGTAAATTACTAATTTTCCTTGTATATATATATAGGCTGTATGCATTTGTTATTCCAGGAATGCTGAAGAACTACTGCTAAGAAAGTTTAAAAGTCAGGGGGGAAGAATGTAAAGGCCTCTAAACATTTAAAATGTTAGAAAAGGCTACTTTCTACCAAAAAAATTTTTAAAGGGCCGCCAGGTGCTAAAATATCTTGAAAAAGGGCCACAGGGTGTTAAAAACTGTTTAAAAGGGCACCATGCCAAATTAGCCTAGTGTCAGCCCTACATAATTATGAAATAAAAGAAGAAAACAAATAAATACCCAAGTAAAATTAGATTAAAAAAGGGAACAAAATCTAAAAATTTCAAAATTAAAGGAAAATTGAACTAATGTGAGTAATTTCATAGCATCAGACAAGAATGAAGTGGAACAAATATCATTAAGAAGATTTTTTCGAATTTTTAAATATGTAAAAATCTTCATGGATATTCAAATGGGAAGAGAAGACAGGAGATGAAATTATGTTAGTTTTAGAAAAATCAAAACGATGACTATGAGCCCAGCAGTGGGAAGCAATAGATTTAGAGATCTCTTCATTACGAACATTTCGATGATGATCATTTATTCTATATTTCAAACACCTTCTTGTTTGATCAATATAAACTAAATTGCACAACGAACATAAGACTAAATAAATGCCAGAACAGTTTTCAGTAGGAATGGGATCTTTAAGAGAAGATATTTAATTTTGTTGACGGGTTTCTAAATGACTTTAAAACCAAACGGAGAGAGAATTTTAGAAGTTTTAAAAGAAAGTGACAAATAAAAAGGTAAAACAACTGGAATGAGACTGTGACCGTTCAATTTGGTATCAGAACGTTTAGATTCTTGAATTTATATAAAGATTTATTAATAATAGAGTGATTACAGCCTCGAGAAAGAGCAAGAGATTTTAAGCAATTAATTTCTTTCGAAAGACTAGACAGATCAGAACAAATGTGTAAGGCTTATGTTTTCTTACTCATTTTCCAAAAATTGATAAATTTTTAATATTTCATTTTGCGGTAAAAAAAAAAAAAAGAAAAGAAAGAAAGAAAGAAAGAGAAAAATGCACATATTGAAAATTCAGATTTTTGAACTTAGAATTACATTAAAAATAAATAAACGATTGTAAATTTTCTAAATGTGAAAACAGAATTTAAATATACATTATGTAATGAGTAATCATGAAATCAAACTTTCCCATAGAGTAACATGGGCCACGGCTGTCGGTGAGATTAGGTATTATCCACTCTAAAAACATAAAGTTGCTTTCCTTAGGAACAGTTACTACTTTCATTTCTTAAAATTTATATTGAAAGTTTTATGTTTTACCTGAATTATAATGTAATATCTTTAAACTTCTTGGAAAAGGGGGGAAATTTTTTTTCAGTTGTTCTACTTTATCTCAAACCAATACTCTGGTTGTCCTAAGAAAGATGCTTTTGCTTAGTCTCATACGAGAATATATATAAATGTATTTATTTCTGCAAAGCACATTAACCATATCTTTCGAACGATACTACATGTAAGCCCTTCCTTTTATTGAATAGGCTAAAAATGTAAGAGGAATTTCATGTCTGAGTATTAATATATAGATTCGCTGAAAAAATTTAGAATGCTCCAAAGAATTACTAAACTAAATACATGAAAAAACCTTTACTGACTTTGTTGCTTGCCGTTAAGCTTTTCCACCGGGTTCCCGATGGAAAAGTTTAACGGCAAGCAACGAAGTCAGTAAAGGTTTTTTTCATGTATTTAGTTTAGTAATTCAACACTTCTTTGGAGCATTTAAACTATATTAATTAAAAACGAAGTATAAAAAAAAGCTACTAAATGGAAGAAAAAAAAAAAAGCCTTTTTTTTTTTTTTTTTTTTTTTTTTTTTTTTTTTTTTTTCTTGGCAGATTTTAGGAATAATGCCCTGAAGGACAGGGGGGGGGGGTACGTATTAACCGACAAGAGGGGCACAGGCCCTCTCGTCGGTTGGCAACACTCTTGAAAGTATGTGGGTGGCATTTTCAGATGAGGAATACGAAAGGGCGCCAAACGTCGGGTCTCCCCCCCCAATCAAATTTTCACGCTACAGTCGGTAACAAAAGTGTCCGAACACTAGCGAAAATTCCTATGTAAAAAAGGTACACTTCATACGGTTTTGTTAAAGAAATCCTTGTCGAATCCTGATCTTAGTCAGTGTAAGAACATGATTCGGCAAGGATTTATATAGCAAAACTGTATTAAGCGTACTTTTTTTACATAGGAATTTTCGCTAGTGTTCGGACACTTTTGTTACCGACTGTACGCCCCTGGGTGTGGCTATTTCCCAAAAATTACGGTAACTGCCGTCCATAATACATAAAAGTTCCTTTGTAAGAGAACTACTTTCACTTAGAGATGTGAATGATCCGGGAAAAGAAAAAAAAAAAGTATTTTTTGGGGAAAAAAGCCAGTTGTTTTCTTTTTTCCCCAGAAGTGAGTATTTCCACTCGAAAATATTGAAAATTTTAAAATTCTAGCACAAAATAATGTATTCAGAAACTTATATTTACATTATACTTTTTTAGTACGACAGGACTATTTCTTTCAGACAGCGATTTTTCGCTTGTCACCATTTCACTTTCATTTTTTGTCAGTTGCCCTACAACATTGTTTTTACATTTAATTTTTTTAATTATCTCAAAATATTTTGTGAAATCTGTAAAAATTTTACATTTTTCAAAATCTAAGCTAGAGATTCTTCCTTACATGTAGAAATGAATTTCCGTTCTTGCCATCCGAGAGCATCAACATTTCTGGGATGGTTTCTGAATATTTATTGGCAATATTTTTCCAATATATATTGATAATGGTTTATGGATATTTGGAGATATTTTCAGAAGATATATTGATGATGGATTTTGAACATTTGTTGGCTATATCTAATGAATATATATTCATGATGGCTTCTGAATATTTGTTGGCGATATTGTTAGAATGCATATTGATGATGGCTTCTAACTATGTGTTAGTGATATCTTTCTGAATATGTATTGATTATAGCTTCTGAATATCTGTTGGCTATAACTTTAGAATAAGTATAGAAAATAATTTCTGAATATTTGATTGTGAGACCTTTAGAATATGTATGGTTTATGGCTTCTGAGTATTTATTGGCTATTTCTTCTGGATATGTATTGATAATGATTTCTGAATAGATGTCTATCTCCTTATATTATTAAAATCTATACGCGTGTGTCTGTGTGTGTGTCTGTCTGTGAGAAACGGCTTGAAACAGCTAAGGCTCCGCCGCTAATGGTCGCACGGACTTCGAACAGGTACCGTCGGACAGAGAATTTATCGCAGATGTACGTTATCTAATTTGCTAAACGATGCGACCCTAATTAGCGGTGATATTAATTAAAATGTCGACCCATGTCTAACGAAAAAACGATTCAAAATGGCACGCGATCATCATTTTTGACCGGGACCGCTTACCTTTAAAGAAGAACTAGAAAGAGGAAATTTCGTGGGTTTTTGTAAAGCGATCGCTTTCGATCTGTTGGAAATATCGAAAATACACCTGTACCACGAGAAAGAGCATTTATTACCGATTCTTACGGTACAACTTTATTTAAAAAATACGGATTTTTTATATTTAAAAAAAAAAATTAAAAAGGGTCGAAAATTTCTCTTTTTCGCAATCGTCATTTTTGAAAAGTTCTGTACGACCGAGTAACTGTTCCATTTCTTAACAACTGGTATATTCCGAAAAGTCATTTAATCTTCTTTCGAACCATATAAATTTTTTTACAAAATACGGATTAGCGATCCATATTTTTAGATTTTACGAAACATCGGTTTTTTCACAAAACATTTTATAACTCAAAAGCGTTTAGAGATAAATCATTTTTTTTTTTTTTTTTTTTTTTTTTTTTTTTTTTTTTTTGTATATAGATCTTGCTTCCATAATTGAATTCCCAAAAGATTGAGAGAAAATTTCAAAAACTGAATGAGTTATAATTTTTTTAATTTTACGCTTTAAAGCATCATTTGAATAAGGCAACCTTCCTTAAATGAGATTGTATAATGCGTTCATTGCCGCTTTTCGTTACCATGGGAACCACTTCAAAGAAGAGAGATGTTTGCTCGGAAACGAAAAAAAAAAAAAAAAAAAAAAAAAAAAAACACCTGCCGTTGATAATCAGATGTATTTTAAGTGGGATAAAAAATTGCAAATTTCTATTTTCTTGAATTTTTAGAATTCGCACACGACACTTGGTATACAATCTTAACACCACAAAATAAACTTGCAGTTCAAATTTCATCGATTTTCGTCAATAAACAAAAGGTTTACATTTTAATTGCAAATTAAATTTTATTCTAATACGCGTATTTCAAATTCTAATTATGATTAAATTATTTTTAATACATCATTCGAAAGATATTTTAAAGTTCTTTTATATTATCGAAAGTTTTCACCAGATTTACACGTTTTGAGGTCTCCCGCATCAGTTTTCTTTTGTATATCAGCTACTAATTAAAATAATTTCATAAGTAATCCATCATTAGAAAGCTTTGTTGATTTGGAATCGAACTGTACATTACAGAAATTTCTACCGCAAGATGGAGCTTTAATATTTTAAAATTTCAATTTCTAATTATGATTAAATTA
Source organism: Salticus scenicus (assembly GCA_963930645.1). NCBI lineage: Eukaryota > Metazoa > Arthropoda > Arachnida > Araneae > Salticidae > Salticus > Salticus scenicus. The sequence goes on along the minus strand of OZ005658.1, from coordinate 52,803,852 downwards.
TTTTTAATACGTCATTTGAAAGATATTTTAATGTTCTTTTATATTATCGAAAGTTTTCACCTGATTTACACGTTTTGAGGTGTCCTGATTAGGTTTTCTTTTGCATCTCTGTTAATTGAGTTAGACCGTTCAAAATTGGTATACGTAGGTTAATTAGGAGGGGATGAAAGGGTGGGGGGGAAGAAATAGGTGTATACCGCGCGCGATGCGCGCGAGATTTCACCCGATTTACACGTTTTGAGGGGTCCTGATTAGGTTTTCTTTTGTATCTCAGCTACTAATTAAAATAATTTCATAAGTAATACATCATTAGAACGCTTTTTTGATTTGGAATCGAACAGTGGAATACAGAAATTCGTACCGCCAGATGGCGCTGTAATATTTTCAAATTTCAATATTTCAAATTCTAATTATGATTAAATTATTTTTAATACATCATTCGAAAGATATTTTTAAGTTCTTTTAAATTATCGAAAGTTTTCACCAGATTTACACGTTTTGAGGTGTGCTGATTACGTTTTCTTTTGCATCTCAGCCAATTGAGTTAGATCGTTAAAAATTGCTATACGTAGGTTAATTAAGAGGGCCTGAAAGGGTGGGGAAGAAATAGGCGTGCACCGCGCACGTATCCTCTAACTTGTGCGCGCGCAGAGCGCACGGGACTGCGCTGCCGAAGTCAGTGAGGACCCGCCCCGACTTTTTAACCAATGAGAATTGATTTTTTTGATTTTCTTCTCTTAAGAATAAATATTTGATTTGAGGAGGAATATGTGCGCGCAGCGCGCGTATACATTCACACGTGCGAGCGCATAGGACAGCGCTTCCGAAGGAAGTGGGGACCCGGTATGAGTTTTTACCCGATCAGAAATGATTTTTTTAAGGTGGCACGAAAGGTCAGGGAAGGATTAGGCGAGCGCAGAGCGTGCATATCTTAACTTGTGCGCGCGCAGCGCGCACGGGATTGCGATACCGAAGGCAGTGGGGACCCGGATCGACTTTCTACCCGCTGAGAAATGATTTTTTAAATTATCTTTTCTTAGGAATAAAAATTTGACTTGAGAAGGAATATGTGCGCGCAGCGCACGTATACCTCCACACGTGCGCGCGCATGGGTCTGCGCTGCCGAAGGCAGTGGGGACTCGGTGCGAGTTTTTACCCGATCAGAAATTATTTTTTTAAGGGGGCATGAAGGGTCAGAGAAGGAATACGCGCGCGCAGCGCGCACGGGACCGAGCTGCCGAAGGCAGTGGGGACCCGGGTCGACTTTGTACCCGATGACAAATGATTTTTTAAATGTTCTTTTCTTAAGAATAAAAGTTTGACTTGAGAAGGAATATGTGCGTGCAGCGCACGTATACCTTCACACGTGCGCGCGCATGGGTCTGCGCTACCGAAGGCAGTGGGGACCCGGTGCGAGTTTTTACCCGATCAAAAATGACTTTTTTTAGGGGGCACGAAGGGTCAGGGAAGGAATACGCTCGCGCAGCGCGCACGGGACTGCGTGCCGACTTTTTACCCAATCATAAATGATATATATTTTTTAATTTCTTTTCTTAACACTAAAAGTTCTGTTAGTGATTCATTTGAAAATACTGACCCGCTAGCGGGCGAAGCTCGCTAGTATCTTCTTAATATATGTCGGTGATATCTTTCGAATAGTTGGTGAAGCTTTTTTATTTAAAAAAAAAAAAAAATGGGATAGTAATATATAAATTAGTTCTGTCGTATTAAATTAAATTCTGTCAAAGATAGAATTTTTCTTTTTATTCCTTTTTTTCTTTTCTGTTTTCTTTTTTAATGTTCAGTATCCCATTTGAAAACTTTCATTTATATAATGCAAGCTGCAAGATAATTTAATTTCCCTGTACATCAAAGTATTATTTGCTACTTTTCTCATTAAAAATGAAAATATATACACAGAATTACTATATCAATTAATGGAAAAGTTAGAGTTCAAATTTTTAATATATGTTCCTAGTTCAAAAATAAAATATTAACCATAAATCAAATGGTAATCCTAGAAATATTCAAACAAATAGTGAGCATCTCTCATTACACGCATGTGAAGATCCTTTTTCTTTTGAATTTCCTTTATGCTTTCTGTGTTTTCTCTTGAGTATAGGTCCTTACGCTTTTCTTATTGTATTGTTTTAATGCGTGTGTGTCTGGGTTTCCATTAGAGAGTGAGACCGTGAGAATCACTCATATTTTCTTCATTTTCTCACTTAAAACTTTTATCAGTGTGAAAAATTCACCCAGTTTTTAAGGGTCTAGAAAAATATTTATTCAAAAAACGAGCCCTTGACCATATTAAAACAAATCTTTGAAAAAAGGAAAAATCCATGAATTTTAAATAGACCTTTCATAAAAATCAACAATTTTAAAACGAACTTCACGAAAATCGGATGATTTTACAGTTTTCAAAAAATTTGGATGAAAAAATTACACATGTATATTTCTACTCTCAGACTTTTCGGAAATCTTTATTTGTGAGTAAGGGTGAGAAATTCTCACCTCTGATGAAAACAATGTATGTATATATATATATGCACACACATACACTGCGTAAAAAAAAGTAGGAGGGCATTAGATGTTTTAGAAATAAAGGGTATATTTTATTTTTAATGAAATTGTTTTATGTGTAACATTCAGCAGATCATTTAACAAGAAAATATGAGTATCATTACCATGATTTTCAAAAATAAATTATTAATGATAACAAAAATAGTTTCTACTTTTTTAACAGGGTTCCCAGCATGAAAGGGACTCAAAAATAGTTGCTTTAGTCGCCTTTAATGAACGAAATAGTAGCCACTCTCAATGAAATAGTAGCCTGTGATGTATCGTAGGCTTGAAATCATCAAGAGAAGATTGCTTTTCTTTAGAGAAATATTTTTTATTTCTCATTTACAAACACTATACGACACAAACACACATACATAAAAGGTAAACGAAAACACGTAGCACATATTGCATAAAATGGTCGCTAAACTTTGGACCGAAAATAATATAAAATCTTTTTGTAAAAAAAATAGAACCGACTCCAAAAAGCAACTACTATTCAAACAAATATAAAAAAATGAATAAAATGAAACTAAATTGCGCCTAAAAGTATAAAATAATTTCCTTCGCCAAACAACCTATAACACTACAGTTAATCATAACTTTTGAAGTCGGCGCAAAATTAAATAAAATTTAATTAGTTTTTAAAGGTTTGTTTTTAGATCGGTAGCAACAAATGCTGTTGTCTCGAATGATGCATTTTCATGTTTCCTTTATTATTTTATCACTATATACAATTGGTCCATTAGTAGCATCTACATACAACAATGAACATTCTTTACAATGCGGTATTTATGTTTCTGCGAAGTTAGAGTTTCCTTTGCAAATTTGGTATAACTTTGATAACTATCATCCTTGGTGGCTTTTGGATTTGGCGATCAAAACGTAATGCAAATATACACGCAAGATGTATATTTTCATAGTATATTTTGTACGAAGCATTGTTTCATATTCTTGATTACTCTCTTAATGTACCTTATGAAATTAATCATGATATCCCAAAGAAATTAAATATGTTTGCCAGATAATTTTGCGATTTTTCTTTCACCAAGGACGTCAGATACCAGCATCTTCGCCAACTTTTGCTGCTTACGAAATCTTATTTTTTTTTCTTGAATCAAAATAGTTTTCTGCAGCGTTTTGCAGGTGACAATGTGAGATGTGTATTTTGAATAGGATTTGATATGTGTATTGAATAAAAGTATCAATTTTTATTTAATTTTGCGCCGACTTCAAAAGTTATGATTAACTGTAGTGTTATAGGTTGTTTGGCGAAGGAAATTATTTTATACTTTTAGGCGCAATTTAGTTTCATTTTATTCATTTTTTTATATTTGTTTGAATAGTAGTTGCTTTTTGGAGTCGGTTCTATTTTTTTTACAAAAAGATTTTATTTTTCTCTTTTTAGTGAAAACTTATTCATACAGCAGAACATCAAAAGACGTTCGACGGCAGATTCACAAATCACAACTTCCACGGAAAGTGACATAACTCAAAAAATGGTTTATGTCACTGAAAAATACATGAAATGCACCCAATGTGAACAAAAAAGTTACATCTCCATATAGAAAGTTATCCACTCGAGAGACAGTTGTGGCAGTTTTATTCTAGTCAAGTTATTTTTAAATTGATTTTTCTCAAATGTTGCATTTTTAAATTGTGTGCCTTTTGTTGCCTTTATCGGATATGAGCAAAAAACTATCTATTGAATGAACATACGCTAAGTTAAAAAGTCTTTAGAAATGCAAAGAACGGATACGCTGTATTCGTAACCGAAAATTCTGTTAGGCATATATATTGAATTTTACAGTAATTACGTGTCACCCGCTACGCTGGAATTTGCGCAGCGTAAAGTTCAAAAAAGAGCAAAATATGCATTGCAGCTGAGGGACAGAAGTTTCAACATCGATACTTACATACTGCTTTTACCAGTGTAGCTGCATGCGTTCAGCAGTTAAAGTGAGAACAGACTTTTGTGAGTATCCTGTAATTTGTTTATATCTTAATGAAATCATAATGAAACCTATTTCATCCCAAGATCATTACGACAACAAAAAAAGTATTAATATTAAATCATCTCTTACGAAGTTATAAGCTAACAAATTTCAACAACAACAACGAGAAACATGGTTTGTATTGAGAACCTCTTCCTTTATGAAGTCGGTTTAAAACATTTATGCGTTAATCGATGTGACCGCTTACAGTAACCATACTTTGAATTTTACATAGCATAAATGTCACCCGCTACGCTACAACATATGCAATGTCGTTCAAATGTGCACAAAATTGGAAATTGTGAACAAATAAAAGCAAGTTTTAAGCGTTCTGATTTTAGCATTAATGTCTAAACTATTTGCGTACTACATCGATGATGCTCTGCAATTTTACAATTCATTTTTTCCCCTGTCTTGAACTGTTTCCGAGATAGGAACGCTAACCCCACTGTTTCCCACCAGGTAACGCTGTAGGCGGTTGAGTCACGCAGCTTATATCCACTTTACTATACCTACATACCACTTTTATGACTATAGCTGCAGCTGTTCAGCAGTTAAAAGAGTCGGGACTGACTTTTTTGGGCACCCTGTATTTTCTTTTGATCTTAAAGATATTGCAGTGGGACCTATTTCAGACCAAGACCTTTACAATAAAACAAAAAGTACCAAAATTGGATTATCTCTTCAGAAGTTATGAGCTAACAAACAAAAAAAAAAACGAAAAAAACATACGGTGTGAATTGAGAACCACCTCCTATTTGAAGTCGGTTAATTAGAGCATCTCTTACGAAGTTATAAGCTTACAAACACCAACAACAACACATAGCTCGAATTAAGAACACCCTCTTTTCTGAAGTTGGTTGAAAACTACTTTGCGCTAATCGATGTGACCGCTTACAGTAACAGTACTGTGAACTAGAGAGCCTTTATATTGTCTAATTAATTGTATTGCAATGATAATGTCTAAAAACTGTCTTTTCGTAGTAAATCGATGATGCTCTACAACTTCGTAATTAACTTTTCTCTCATCTTGAGCCGTTTTTGAGATAGGAGCGCTGATTCAGCTGTTTTTCAGCAGATGGAGTTTTATTTTCTTTAGATTGTAAAGATATTACAATGGGACCTACTTCAGACCAAGATCTTTACAACAAAACAAAAAATATCAAGTAACCGTATTTTGAACTATATAACGTATGTCTCACCAGCTACGCTACAATGTAGCTCAAGTGTGCATAGTGTAAGAAATTGCGAACAAACAAATGCACATTTTTAGCATTGTATTTTTAGCATCGATGTCTAAACTATCTTTTCGTACTAAATCGATGATGTCCTGCAATTTTTTTAATTCACTTTTTCCCCCTGTCTTGAACCGTTTTCGAGATAGGAACGCTAGCATGAATGTCTGAACTATCTTTTTGTACTAAATCGATGACACTTTTCAACTTTGTAACCCACTTTTTTCCCTAGAACCGATTTCTAGATAGTAACACTAACTCCGCTATTTTCCACCAGGTGGTGCTGCAAGCGGTTTAACCTACTACTGCATGGCCACTTCGCTATACTTACATACCATTTTTAACACTATAGCTGCAGCCGTTTAACAGTTAAAAGAATTGGGACTGATTTTTTTGGGCACCCTGTATTTTCTTTAGATTGTAAAGATATTACAATGGGACCTATTGCAGACCAAGACCTTTTCAACAAAACAAAAATTATCAAAATCGGAGCATCCGTTCAGAAGTTATGAGCTAACAAACATAAAAAAAACATACGGTTTGAATTGAGAACCTTCCTTCTTTTTTGAAGTCGGTTAAAAACACGAACGGCACTCAAATCATGCATCCGCTATTCTCGGCGTTGCATCATTCCCTCTCAAAACAAACTAAACTTTCTTCAATTCGAAAGTCTTACTCGTCTGCGCTGGACAGACAGCGCCCTCTAGTCAGTCTAAAAGTCATTACAGTCCTCCTCCCTTCAGGGGAGAAACTTTTCACTATTGTAGAGGGAAAAGTTGGGTTAAATAATACTTGATTAGGATAAGTCTATATTCAAATAAAATAAAGTCACAATGTTCAACATATTAGTTCATCTTCTAGATATCGTAATTAGTTTAAAACAAGTAATAAGAAAATACGAGAAAGCACCAATTGTATGCAGAAACAGTACCTGGTTATATTTAAATGCACCAGACTTATCCCTATTTTAGATTAAATACACTATTTAACTTATTTTAAAATATACAAAAAACATATACCAAATAGAAATTTAAATATTATTACACACCATATACCAGAGACACCTAAATAGATATGAAAAGTTAAATATAGATAGTTAAAACAAATATATACCACATATATATATAGCAATAATTAAACAAATACGATATATAGCAATAATTAAACAAATACACAAACTTTTTTTTTTTTTTTTTTTTTTTTTTTTACTAAGGGATAAGAGTTAATCTTTATATAAGAGTTAAACTTTTCACTATTGTAGAGGGAAAAGTTGGGTTAAATAATACTTGATTAGGATAAGTCTATATTCAAATAAAATAAAGTCACAATGTTCAACATATTAGTTCATCTTCTAGATATCGTAATTAGTTTAAAACAAGTAATAAGAAAATACGAGCAAGCACCAATTGTATGCAGAAACAGTACCTGGTTATATTTAAATGCACCAGACTTATCCCTATTTTAGATTAAATACACTATTTAACTTATTTTAAAATATACAAAAAACATATACCAAATAGAAATTTAAATATTATTACACACCATATACCAGAGACACCTAAATAGATATGAAAAGTTAAATATAGATAGTTAAAACAAATATATACCACATATATATATAGCAATAATTAAACAAATACACAAACTTTTTTTTTTTTTTTTTTTTTTACTAAGGGATAAGAGTTAATCTATCAGCATTCTGAGATTGTAATTCTATACACTCAACAACCTCATAATTAAATAATCTGCATAGAGTTCCCAAAGTAAAAGTCTGGGATTTGGTCCCTTTTTTTTCTTTCTTTTTCTAAGGAACATGAATAGCTGTACAATTACGACTAAATAAAATAGGATTTTGAGATAAATTCTGCCTTAGTTCTTCAAATGCCCTTTGACAAGAGATATTCCAGTCACTGGATTTTAGAGTCCAATCCTTTAGTAAGTCTGACAATAAAGTTGCATTTTCAGAAAATTCAGGAATGCACCTTCGATAGTATTCAGCTAATTTCAAAAAGGCTATCACGTGAGTCTTGGTAGTATGAGACGAAGAATCCTTTTTGACTCGAACTTTCATTTCACTTAGAGTTCTCAATCTCTGGCCCACTAAATGTTCAGAAATTTTCACATGAGCTCGAGTAGGTTGACATTTAGAAGGTTTAATGTGCAACTTAGTAGTACTTATCTTGAAGGAAATGTCATTTAGCTGTTTTACATGATTTTTCCTTGTTTTAGGAAAATTGGCTACTTTCTCACTATATGGCACTGGACACTTTTCACTGTCATTCAATGAATTTGCCATTAGTTGACTAGAATCTTTTGGTACATTATTCATGGGCTTGAATGTACTCAAGGTAGTCACAGAAAGCATTTCTTTCAAATAATTTTGTTCCTTTAATTCTTTTTCATAAATTAAGCATTTTTCAGATAATTGCATAAGATCTACTTTATTTTTCTGCAATTCAGCTGTCAACTGATCCAATTTAGCATTAGAAATTTTTTCTGTCTCTTCAAGAATATTAAACAGGTAATCTAATTTGGAATTAATTGTACTAATTTCATTTCTTTTTTGAACAAGTTTTTCATTTTTAAGAGAAATTTCATTTTCTTTACCTTTCATTCTTAAGAGTTCTTCTTTAATTATGTTAATTTCATTAGACAGCTTAAGATTTTCAATTTTAGTATTTTTTAGATCTTGTTTGTAATTATTCTTTTCAACATTCAGAATTTCTAACTGATTTAGATAATTCTTCTTTTCACTTTGTGAATCAAGACGAAGAGTTTTTAACTGATTTTCAAACTTTTCTTTCTCTTGAATTTCTTCATTTATCTTCTTTTCATATTCTAAGCATTTTTTATTCAGATAAGCATCTATTTCAGCTTTTAGTTCTTCCATCACAAAATTAGAGTCTTCATTTTTCTGTTTAAGGTCTTTTAAGGCATTATTTAGTTCTGAATAATTTTTGGTAGTATGTTCCAACTCTTCAGTAAGTTTTTTATTTTCAAGAGACAGTTCTTGTTCTTTAATTTTCTTTTCTTCCATCTCCCCTTTTAAACATATGATTTCATTTAACAATTCGAAATTTTCAGTTTTGAGATGGTCAAAATTTATTTTCTCTTTAAGAACAACTTCATTTTCTATTTTATTTTGATTTTCTTTGATATCCTGCAGTGCTTTAGCAAACACTTTTGGAGAGGTTTTATTAAGTTCTGGCCATGAAAATTCTGGCAGGATTTCTTCTACCTCCTCAGTTTTCTTTTCATCTTCAGATTTGCTCTCAATCAACTTTTGGTCAAAATGAGCAACATCTTTATTTTGAATATTTTTCTTCACCTTTAAAAATTTCTTAGAATTTTTTGTTTGTACAGAATTTAACTTAGACACTTGTACATTTTCTTTTGATTTGCAATTTTTGAACATTGCAGCAGTTTTATTTCCTAACAAATACTTGTCACCATAAAAGGAATTTTGTAGGACAGCTGCTTTAGTTTTTAAGTGTCCCATTTTACAATCCAATTCAATTTCTGCAAGTGGTAAACAGATAGGATCCACTTCTAATGGATTTCTAATATACACTTCCTCATTTGTGTACATATGTGGTTTCACGTACTTGCTGCTGATCAGATCACATGAAGCACCCGTGTCTCGAATTATTTTCATCTCAACACCATTCACTTTACCTAAACTAGTATAAGGTGTCATTGATTCATCAGAACATGCCTCAGTTATAATATGTGAGATAAATTCTTCATTTTTCTTTAATTTATCACACTGAGGTCTAAGATGATTAGTAGAACCACATTCATAGCAACGAGCAATTTTTCTTTTATCAAATTCTTTATTTCTCTGATTTTCCTGGGATGTTTCTTGTTTTGCATGAAATTTCGGCTTAACATCTTTGTTATTATCGTTAGACTTATCATCACAAAAGTTTCCACTTTGGTTACGAAAGCTGGAAAAGTTCTTTTGGGGCAAATCCCTCTTTTTGAAACTTTCTCTTATACTTTCAAACTCATCTAATTTTTCAGCTAAGTCCATAGGTGTCATGAATGTAAGCCAGTTTTCTAAAAAATGATCTCTTACATCAGCAGGCACTCGAAACTTCAACTGCTCAGTCACTATTAGGTCTTTCAGCTGTTGAAAATTCTCTATCTTTAATTCTGTAAGCCACTCCGTAAAATAACTAGAAAGCTCTTGGGCATAATTTATCCAAGATTTTTCGGACGATTTGTGGTGCTTATAAAAACATTGTTTCAATTTTTCACTATTTAATTTATATCTTCTCATAATGATATTTTTAACAAAATCATAATTTGTAGCATCGGTTGGCGACTCTCTGGCCAACATATTGGAAAGTTCTGGCGGTAAAACTGCTAACAGGTAGGCCACCCAATCCTTTTTTGGAACTCGTGCCATCTCCGCTCTTCTTTCAAAATTTATTAAATATAAACCCATTTCATCATGTTTTTCATCAAATCTTGGGGTAATTTGTGTTAACTGAATTCTTGGAACCGATTCAGTCACCTTTTCTGGTTCTAATATTCTTTCAGGATTTTCTTTTGAAATTTCCAATTTCTTTAATTCAAGTTCATATTGTTGAGTTTCTCGGGTCCTTCTTTCTTCTTGTCTTATTCTCTCTTCCTCTTGTAGTTTTTTATCTTCAAGAAGCCTTTCCAATATTAATTTTACTTCTTCCTCATTATAGGACTTGCTAGATAAAATTAATTTTTCTTGATGTCAATAACTCTACTGGAAGTATCTACTTCGACACCGATTTCCTCACAAATTTGAATCAATTCATGTTTTCGAGCTTTAGCTAAAAATGCCATGTTTGAAAACCCCAAACAAAACCAGAATGCTCTCAAAACGATAATAAGATATAAACAAATAAAATAATCAGAAAAATTATTATTATTTTCCTTTTTTTTCTATTACCACTTTTTTTTTCCAAAAATCAATCAAACACACAAATAAAATAAGATAATGAGGGTAATTAACCTTTGTAATTAATTAAAATATAATAATATCCAACCCAATTAATGGTATCTGTAACTTATGAAAAATACTTTATTTTTCTCTATTTAAGAGAACACTTTATATATATATATATATCTGTCATAAAAAAACCACGTGTACAGTACTTTTCTTCTTAAAGAACAGAAAATATTAAAATTTTCAGGCACACAAATTTCTTTTATTAAATAAATTGTATATTCAAAAAGAATACCCAAACAAAATTTTTAACCAAGTATGTTCTCATACCAAGTACTACTTGTTTCCTACACAATCATTATTTCAATTCAAAACAGAAATAAATTAATTTATTTGCAAAACTATTTGATTCTTTTTGCATACATATTTCTCAGGAAACAGAATAATTAATATTTTTCTTCAAATCAAAAAAATAAACAATAGTTTCGTTTTCAAATCGAAACTCTTTTGCTTTATCAAAAAAAAGAGCAATTTCAACCAAATTAGATTTAAATAACATAAATTACCATAGTCATTAATATTAATAACTAAAATGAACATCTAATCATTCAACATTTCACTAAAATCAAAACGAAACCAAAATGTTTTATTCCAAACCAAAACAGATTCATTTTACATGAAATCAAAACTAAATTATTTTCTATCTCTATCCCTCATTCACTATATATATATATATATTTTTTTTTTGTATTATTTAGCAAAGAAATATTAAATCAGTAAAAAGAGACAGAAAGAAAATAAATCCAATTCAATAAAATATCAGAATAAAATTGACCTGAAATGCACATTAATATGAATCATTCAACATTTTTATTCGATAATAAATACATTCTTTTTTATTTCTCAAAGCCCTAAAAAAAAAGAATATCTATTCTTTATTTAGCTTTAATTACAGAACAGATACTTTATTTCAACTTGTTCTCAAATTTGCAATTTCGTTTAAAACCGAAATTCATTGCAAGTTTTTATTATTATTATTATTATTATTATTATTATTATTATTAGGAATATACCATTAAACAAAAGAAAAAACATATATATTCATTTATTTTTCGCTGATTCATCAACTTTACTTAATTTCTTTTCGAAATACATCGACAAAAAAAAAATTGAAAGATTTTCTTCCTCTTTTTTTTTTTTTTTTTAAACCAACGGATGAATCAGTTTAATATATATATATATTTTCTCTACTAATAATAATTTCAAATAATCTTTTTATCAAATAGATAGGGATAAGCAGTGCTATTTATATTTCACGATTAAATACATAATGTGAATTTAAGTACTTTAAAAAAATATCTTCTCACGTCCTAATACAAGGACTGAGCTGATTTATTATATTATTTTTAAATCAAGGCACTGTTTCATACATAAAGGCACTTACCCCTTTAGTAGCGTGAATTCTTGATCCGCTAGCTGCCACCAACACCATAACACTCGACTGTGATGTATCGTAGGCTTGAAATCATCAAGAAAAGATTGCTTTTCTTTAGAGAAATATTTTTTATTTCTCATTTACAAACACTATACGACACAAACACACATCCATAAAAGGTAAACGAAAACACGTAGCACATATTGCATAAAATGGTCGCTAAACTTTGGACCGAAAATAATAAAACACGAACGGCACTCAAACCATGCATTCGCTATTCTCGGCGTTGCATCATTCCCTCTCAAAACAAACTTTCTTCAATTCGAAAGTCTTACTCGTCTGCGCTGGACAGACAGCGCCCTCTAGTCAGTCTAAAAGTCATTACAAGCCAAAGTAGTAGCTTCGATTCAAATAGTAGTCTTAGATTAAAAAAATATATATATAGACATTTAAGCAGTTTTTAGAGATAATGTCGTCAGAAGATATAAAATTGACCTAAGAAATTAGATACCTTTCTTGTAAACGAAAACTGATACATATGTAAAGCATAGATGCCAATATTTTAGTTTATTCCGGAGTAGTTTTGGCCCTGCCTTTATTTCGCACCACTTTATTTATAGAAAAATTCTCTCCAATATATATCTTCGATAAAATAAGAAAAATTTATCCTTAAAAAATAAGTGGTATAAAAAAAAAGGATAGCTAAAAATATTCCGGAATAAATTAAAATGTTGGCATCTATGGTAAAGACATATAAAACAATGTTTACATAATGAGAATAAAAAAAAAAAAAGATGAGCCTCTTTTTAGGCACCAATTTCTGAGATCTAAAACTGACCTATCTAATCAGGATGATTGTTAATTTTCCTGTAATAACCACGGAAAATTAACAATAACTTGATGCAAAAGGATATCGAAAAGGGATTTACATAGCAATTTTCAAGAAAATCATTAGAGCCTTTTTGAGATTACTTTCACCATAACGTGGCAATCTGTATTGTTGACCAGAAAACAACAATTACATACGAAAGGATATCTAAAAGGCAGTTAATATGGCGAGTTTGAAAAAAAGTCATACAGCCGTTTTGTGAGAACCTCAAATTGACCTACTTATACAGAAAGCCTATCAATTTCTCTGAACTAATCAACTAAGATATATGAAAGGGCATCTAAGATGGTGTTTATATAGTCTTACAGTCCCACTTTCGGTTTCAATGTCACGCTTCTGATTTTCCAGTTCTCACCAAAAGTTGGAGAAAAATCATCTGTACAGCAAACCAGCCTCAATTCTGAAGTTCCATCTATTTGTTTCTGAGATATGATCGTCAGAAGATCTCTCTTTCTGTCTCCCCCGCACCCACATACCCCAATTGCCGAAAACCACTATTTTGGGCACAGGAGACTTTAAAACATGTAAATCAGATTAAAACTCGAAATTGAATTTTCCGACAGAAAACAATAAATATTCCCATAACCTACGGTAGTCGGTTAATGGAAGTAAAAATGCAGTGAAAGTGAAAAAAAAAGGTGGGAAACAATTTTTTTTTCAAAATAGTCTCCATTTAACTGAAAATAGGGCCGACTAATCTGAAAATAGTAGCTTTTAAGCCACTTTTACGCAAAAATAGCCGCCATCGTAGCCTGGGGTTCATTTTAGTAGCAAATAGTTGCTTTTTAGTTGCCGCTGGGAACCCTGCTTTTAACTCTGTAAAAAAAGTAGAAGGACAGTAATACAAAATATAAAATAAAAGCAATATTAATAAGGAATACTCTTTTCATTGGCTTTTATGACTTCGAATATTCTATTTAGTAGCGAATCATACAAAGATTGGATTCCTGTTTGGCAAAAATTAGCCTATGAGCTGTTCAAAGCTGCTCGAAGCTCAGTAAGGAATTCAAACATTTTTCCACTAGCATATACTTGACGAGCAAGCATTGGCCAGATGTTTTACACTGTGTTAAGATCAGGGCTTTAAGCTGAGTTAGATAAAACCTGCACATTATTTGCAGCGAACCCATTTTTAGCTCTATGGTGATGTGAATGACGGATTCATCTTGTTGAAACAGCCACTCGTCGCCTCCTAATTCAGACACATAAGGAAGAAGCTCAGAATTCAGCACTTCAATGTAGCCTGTATGTTTCTGCATACTATTGAAAAAGACCAGACTTGTTCTTCTTCCACACCCATTTGCTTATTGGATCTTCCTCCCACACCTAATTTGTCGAGTTGAATAAAATTCTTCTACATTCTTCAGACAGTGCCAATATTATTGGTAACAATCTAAATTGTCTAAGTTAAACTTCTTCATGTCTTTCTTAAATATAAATTGATTTGTCATATTAACTAAAATATTTGATAACACATAAACATGTTCTCTATTGAATGCAAAGTATGTAGTGTAAATTTATTCATTTATATGGGCATACAAAATATTTTAGTTACATTACATTTTATTAGAACTAAGTGTTTGAAGCAATATCTTAGAAGCTGAGAGGTTTTGCTCTCAAAACTACTAGATAAGAGGTGCTAGGTTCGAAACTAGGTCACACTTGTTGGCCAAGCCTTTTGGAGTTTTATGTGGTTTTCTTTAAATCTCATACAAATATTGGGTAAGATACATTATAAAAATTTCCCACAAAGGGCCCAGCCTAGGCCTATCAAGTAGACAATCTGCTATAACCATTGCTTTGCATCACCACCACCACTGACAGCTAATTGAAGTGTTTTAAATATATTATGTAATTTCAAATTTCAATTGGAATGAAATTGTTTTATGCTATTGAGGTGCACTATTATAGCCTATTCATAGATAAAAGTTATGTTTCAATTTCAATTTGTCTTTATTATAGCATGCAAAAAAAAAAAAAAAAAAAAAAAACCTTAAAGTTATAGAACTATGTCTCTTTATTTTAACTAGAATGGAACTAATAATAGGCTAGTAAAATTTACAACTATTTTATAAAAATTATTTGTGCTTAAACTTTATTTTCTACATAGATACAAAAAAGAACTTAACATAGTTAGAATGAGTAACATACTTGAACCACTTTATTTATTTTTAATGTTTCTTTTTTGACTCTCATTTCACTAAAAATGAAATAGAAACTACACTTCAACAGATTAATCCAGAACAAATTTAGTGCAGCATTGAGGCACTTTCACAAAATCAATTTTCAGCAAAGAGGCACTTTCAGAAAATCAGCTTTCAGCAAAGAGGCACTTTCAGAAAATCAGCTTTCAGCAAAGAGGCACTTTCACAAAGTTAGTTCTTAACATTACAGCTGCACAGCAAAAATGTTTATAAGCTTTGCTGCATCGAACATATAAAAATACCTTCAGATCAGATATTTACTAGAGACAATAGTAAATATTTAAACACTTTCTTATCATACACATAAAAAATAACTCGCCCGCATATATATTTTTACAACTGTTCTATTTCGATTTTTAAATGTATTAAAAAAAAAAAAAAAAACTGCTTTGTGCATTTTGGTTCATTGTTCTGAAGCATTATCAATTTTCACAAACTTACTTGATTTTTTTGGAAACTATTTTATTATTCACAAATAAAGTACCATTTTTCAAAAGCTGGATTAAACCTTAACTTAAAAACTAGAATGTTGTGGCGACTTTCGTCTATATTTTCCTATGCAAATTCACTCAGAAAAAGTAATTTATTAAAATCATTATTTAATGAGATTAACTTCCATGATAATGCAGTACGATTTCTATATTAGAGTAGTAGAATAACACTAAACATCCTAAAAAAGTTCATTTTATTCTCGATATTACATTAATTTTTTTTTTTTTTTTGGTTAAAAACGGGAAAAAAAAAAAAAACGATTACAGCGCCACCTGTTGAGCGATTGATCCCCAAATCTAATCAGCACCAGTTAATGTCAGGGGCCAACAAAACACCAAGTTTGGTTAAATTTCGTTATTATTTTTTATTTTTTTTGTAAAAAGTAAAAAAAAAATCGATAACTTTGTTTTAAATTATCACAGATTTATAGTTCGACCATTCGTTTTAAAGGTATTGACGAGACCTTTCGAAAGATAGCCATCTTGAAAATTTACTCCCCTCGAGGGGGGACTTCCTCCCCAATGGGGGGGGGGGCGAGGCTCCTACACATACAACAAAATTTTCCCACTTCACTATCTCTTTTTTTAATAATTCTTATAAATTTCATAATGATTACTAAAAAATAATTATCTTTATGCACGTTTATACAAAATTTTGTCCTATACCACCATGTTAAAAATTTAGAAAAAGCGGGATGGAAACGCAACCTGTAAGACAATTTTTACCAAAAGTTGATAGGCACTAATTTATGTCACGGTGCAACTACATACCAATTTGTATCAAATTCTGTGCAGTAGTTCCTGAGATACAGTTGCCACAAAACTTTGTCACACACAGACAGACAGACATTTTCTAAAAATGGTCAAATTGTGTTCTACAGCTCCCAAAATGTGTAAATCCATCAAAAACCCAAGATCGAAAATTTTTACGAATCCAATACTTTCTTCTATTGAATATAGAAGAAAGTTTAAAAAAACTAGTATGTTGTGGCCACCACAAGACTTTCTTCTATATTTTCCTATACATATTCAATCAGTAACAATATTTAAAAAAAAATAAAAAAAAAATACGATTTTTTTGTTAAAAGTAAAAAAAAAAATTGATAACTTTGTTTTAAATTATCACAGATTTATAGTTCAACCATTCTTTTTAAAGGTATTGACGAGATCTTTCGAAAGATACCCATCTTCAAAATGTACCCCCCCAGGGGGTACTTCCCCTCCAGGGGAGGAAGCGATGCCCCCACATGCACAGAAATTTTTTTCCTAGTTAACTACTACTATTATCAATAATTCATATTAATTTTACAATCACAAGTCAAAAATAACTCTCATTATGTACATTTATACGAAATATTGTCCTATACTGAAATGTTAAAAATTTAGAAAAAATGAGATCACAGCGCCAGCTGTTGAGCGATTGATCCCCAAATCTAATCAGCACCAATTTATGTCAGGGTGCAACTAAATACCAAGTTTGGTTAAATTTCATTCATTGGTTCGTGAGATACAGCGTCCACAAAAAGTGATACAGACAGACAGACATTTTCTAAAAACTATTAATTCGTGTTCTGGACATCCCAAAACGTGTAAATCCATCAAAAAACGGACGTCGAAAATTTTCCCGAATCCAATACTTTCTCTATATTACATATAGAAGAAAGTAAAAAACTGTTGTGGTCAGTAATCTCAAAGTCATTGCTAGTACAGAAGGCGACTTGTTGCAGAGTCAATGCTTTGGCTTTATCTCCTAAATGGAAAGGCAGAAATAGACTTGTGCAGAACTAGGTGTTATTATAAAACCGTATATGAAATTGCAATGTTCTATATCTAACTGCTTTTGTGTTATGTGAGGTACACACACACACACACATATAATACCCTACAAACACACATATCCACAGTTTATCCTCAAGATGTTCTATAAATGTCCTGGAAAGAAGATGTATTTGTAGGGTACTTACATACAGATGTCATGAAAACTTATGTAAAACTGCAGATATATCTAAAGTGAGAGTTCGTGTCAAAGACCAAAATTGATAGTGTTCAACTTGACATTACGAAAGTCACAAATATAAATTTGCAGCATTTTATGACCTTTCATTTTTGTGCTATACGAGATACAAGACTTTGGTTTCACCCTAATCATTCCTATGTTATGTAGAAATTAGAAATGTTCATTTCTCTCTTTCATTCAGAAAAATTTAAAGTTTACTGTTGTGACTATGAGTGATTCACAAGACACTGAAATCCAAAATTACAGCAACGATTACAGTAATTTTTAATGAAACTTTAAAAAATGCAAACAATGGCAAGTTTCTTTTGTGCACTACCAAAGTTTTGTCATGGATTATTGATGGTTCATGGAAAACCAAGAGGCAATGAACCCCTACTTTAGGACATAATTATTACACATTCATGTTTTACTGACATGCAGTTTTTTATTTTGAATGAATACATAGGGGAGAGTGGGGGCTAATGGGACAATTTTGAAATTTTATTTATTATAAAATTAAATTAGCAAGTTTTTGTAAAAAAAATTTTTTATGTATAATAAGAGAAATATTGGCTTTATAAAAAAAAAATATTTAGAAGATATAGCCTTTTTTTTAAAATAGATATAATGACCTTTATACACTATTGTATTTGTCCCATTAGTCCCCTAGGTTGGGGTCTATTGGGACACCCTGTGGGTCAAATGGGACATATCAAAATCAACGCAAAAAGCAGAGTTTCAGTATGCATATTTAAAGGCAACACATTTTAATTCAAAATGCAATGTACATAAACAATATTATATTAATTATTTCATATTAAAATTTGAAAAATTGAAATCAAAAGAAATTAAAGTTGATGAACGAACAGTTTTCTGATCGATTGTAGGCTGAGGCAATTTGTGTACAATGTCTTTAATTTCAGTCCAGTATTTTTCTTCTTTCTCAGGATAGACAAATTTTTGTCATAAATCATGCATATAACTATTAATAAATACCTATGCATCATCAAACCAGCTGTCCCATTAGACCCCATTTTGTTTGTCCCATTAGTCCCCATATGCTGATATTCTATATTTTGATAATCTACATAGCACATGTTTATCCAAAGACAATTTAACTAAGTTTAAAGTAAAATGGAATATTTGTGTTATATAAATTAGTAGCCTCATGAGCAATTTCAGGCAATAATGAATTTTAAATGTCATTCAATTAAAAAAAAAAAAAAAATTACTTTTTATAGATGAAAACAAACTTTCTTCATGTACTCTTTCATACAATTGACAATGGCTGACTTCTTGTTGTTGAAGATAGCAGCTTTGGTGTTGCCATCCAGGAGTAACATAATGTTTTCTTAAAAGTAGGATTTTCAATAAAATTTGGCCACTGTCCCATTAGACCCTTGTCCCATTAGCCCCCACTCTCCCCTAGATGTCAACATATTACTCATGTTAAAATCTTTTACACAACATTTTATTCAAATATGACTTTAGCTGGTATAAATACATATATGTTTATGTAGTAATGATTAAACATTTTTTAAACATATTAAAAAAAAAACGAAATTTAAAAAATATTCTTCAAATGTGCAAATCTCCATGTGTATGTATATCACATGTTTATTCAGCAATTCCTATTCAAAATATGCTTTAGAACACATTTCACATATGTACGGCTTTTCTCCTTTATGACTGCATAAATGATTGTACAATTTTTCTTTTTGAAATGTATTTTATGCATTTACGGTTTCTCTAGTGTATGAGTAAGTTGATGTTTGTTTAGATTTCCAATTTTCGAAAATCTCATAGAGCATATTTCACATTTAAATGGTTTTTCCTTTGTATGAGTGCGTAGATGTGTTGTCAAAGTTTGATTCATGGAAAATCTTTTAGAACATACATTACACACATAGGGTTTTTCTCCGGTATGAGTACGTAGATGCCTGTTTAGATTACTAGCATTAGAAAATCCCTTGGAACATGTCTCGCATATATATGGTTTTTCTCCTGTATGAACACGTTGATGTTCATTCATGTGTCCTATTTCAGAAAATTTTTTAGAACATACTTCACAAGTGTACGGTTTTTCTCCTGTATGAGTACGTAGATGTGTATTCAGGTGTGTCTTTTGAGAAAATGTTTTAGTACATACTTCACATACGTATGGCTTTTCTTTTGCATGAGTACGTAGATGCGCTTTCAAATGTTCCTTTATGGAAAATGTTTTAGGGCAAAGTTCACACATATATGGCTTTTCCTCTGTATGCAAACGTAGATGAACGTTCAGAGTACTTTTTACAGAAAACCCTTTATAACATATTGTACATACATATGGCTTTTCTCCTGTATGCACACGTACATGTATAGTCAGATGTCTCTTTTCACTAAATCTCATAGAACACACTTCACATACGTAAGGTTTTTCTCCTGTATGAAGGAGTAGATGTTTATCACGATTTACTTTTTGAGAAAATCCTTTAGAACATACTTCACAATTATATGGCTTTTCCTTGGTATGAGAACGTAAATGTATTACAAACTTTCCCTTAGATAAAACTTTCTTTAAACATATTTTACAAGTGAATGGTCTTTCCTTTAAATGAATCTGCAGATGTGCTTCTAAATGTATTTTTACAGAAAACGTCTCGAAACATACTGCACAGCTATATGGTTTTTCCTTAGTATGATCTTGAACAATAAAATTCATTTTTCCAGAAAAATTCTTCAAATTTTTTTTCACAAGTAAATGTTTTTTATTTTCTTCACCATGTATCCAATAATATTTAATTAAAGTCAAATTAGAGAAAAATATTGTGAATGAACATCACAAAAATAAAGCTTTTCTCTTCAATGACACCAATGTTCTGCATGGACTCATGTCTGTATTTTAAGCGAACATCACAAATTGCTCCTCTATAATATATTTTTTAAATCATTCAGAATATATTAAAAATGTACATCATTTGTGCTGCATGCATGTTTTCAATGAAATTTACCTATAAGGAAAATTTTTAGATTATACGATATTAAAAATGCTACAATAAAGTAATTACTTAAATACATTAAAATAAAATAAGGCTATTTTAAGAAGGATAAATCACTAGTGAAAGATTTATTTTCATGAAATTGGTAAATACTTTTTGTAGATAATACCAAAATTACTTGCTGGGGAATTTTTATTTTATTAATTTTCGAAATTGCGATAATTTTTCTTTACTTTTGTTGTATTTAAACTTTAAAACTTCATGACACCATAAAATAAAGGGAAGCACTACCGGTTTTGAAAGGATGTGACATTTTTTCTTCAGGTAAAAAACCAACATGCCACAACCTTAGAAGTAAACGCAAGATGTCTCAAAGGACATGAGTCAACATGATACCACAATATAATCAACATCCCTGTGGCAAATTGTTTCCTGCTTTCTGCTAGATGCCTTCCGCGTAGCTCAGAAACTTGGCAACAGTTCAAGCGGTAGACAGCACCACCTGGTACAGATTGCACGACTTTTTTATTCAATTTTGATATACATAAATGGCGAATAGAATCAAAGAAATGTCGATTATATATATTATATATCACTTCTTAAAATTATTGGTGACAGTTGAATAAAAAAGTCACGCAGTCTGTACCAGATGGTGCTGTCTGCCGCTTGAACTGTTGCCAAGTTTCAGAGCCACGAAGAAGGCATCTAGTTTAGGAGGCTATGCTGCAACAAATCTCACTAGAGCTAATTTCTTTCTGCAAGACGATATTATTCAATAGTAAATATATGTATTACTTGCAATAACACAAGTTTTTTTGTTTCTAAAAATGTCTATATTAATATCAAATCTACATGAACTTTCTTTTTAAACTTTATAACCTTTATAATATAATATGCTAGGAACAATTATTCATACGATAATGAGAAATGCTCTTATAATACAAACTGTTTTTATCATATTCTTTACTTAACACATGCTATTATAATGAGATTTTTAATATGATTTTAAATTTTGTAAAAGAGGTTATTTATTTATTTTAATACAAAATGACATTAGTAACCTGCTTATGATCTAAGAAAATCATATAAATTATCATATATCTGTGTTAAGTGCACAGTTAGATATATAAAGTAAAAAAGTCAATAAAGACCCGCTTTTATTTTAAAAGGACATGGTATTTTTTAGTAAAAGCTAGATAGTCTGGTCTTTTTTGAAAAAGACCGGCTTTTTTGCAACCCTGGCACCATTTCACATCATAGCAGCAATTGTCAGCATGTCAAGTTGTTTCTTCACAGGCAATGCATATAAGAGCCAACTTTTTGGCAATCTCACCAAACAATTAAGCACATCAAAAACAAACAATTTTATCAAACAATGCATCCAAAACAAGCAAAGTTCTATTATGAAACAATTTTTAATAAAAATTTCATTTAAATATTAGAAAATTATAACCAGTCACAAATGAAAAAGTTTTCTAAATGTCATAAACACCAGCTTAGAAGTTTTTAAAAGCTCCTGTTATAAATTATTTTAAAATACTGGCTCAAAAGTTTTTAAAAGCATCTATTATAAGTTACAAAACACTAGTTTAAAAGTAGTTAAAATCACCAGTTACAAAGTATTAAAAACATTGGCTTAAGAATTTTTAAAGTCACCTGTTATAAATTATTTAAAAACACTTAACACATGCAATATAAATAACTTATTAGAATCCCCTCCTGAATCCTTATCAAAAGCACCCATTACACAAATTTCAAAATCACCTGTTATCAACTTTTTATAAGTATGTAGTAATATGGAGATAGAAAAAGCAATTTTATAGCACTGAATCATAATTTAAAAAACATGTTAATTTCAATGTTAATTTTAAACTTTGCCTAAGCCGGCATTTTTAAAATACTACTGTTTCAAACATACATAAGAAACTCAAATGTATAAAATATATTTCTGTTATATATGTAATTAACAGTAGTATTTACTTAGACATAGACATTAATATTAATTTGCTAAATTATCATAAATTTATATTTATCTCTAAATTACTTCAAATTTACAATCCCTGTCTTCAGATAAGGCTCATCAAATTGCTTCCAGAAAACCCCATAACAACACTTAATTAATATCCAATTAAAACTTCAATAAATTTCATTCTTCTATTTAGGGGATTCATTCCAACAGGTGTAGTATTGTCCACGAGTTGGCGAATGTTTTCAAAGTGGTGCCAAAATGATGTTTTCAAAATTGGACAACATTTTAAATATTGCATCAAGTCATATCTATCTTTATATTCATAATGTGGTGCTTTCAATATGTGTCTTCTAGAACTTTTTATGTAAAATCCATAACAAAAGTCATAAATTCATCACAGATAATTGAGCATCATGTTAGGCCTAATGTTTATCATCTAAAATTGCAGATAAACATTTTGTCAGAGGAGGAAGCCTACCATATATACAGTTGAACCTTTTTAACGGGGGGATAATTATAAATAAAAAATGGGGGATAAATAGCTCTCAAGGAGGATAAAAAATGTGTTCATGTTATAAGTAACTAATAAGTTCATGCTATCAGTAACTAACCTTCATATAATTAAACCAACCTTCATTTTGACGGGGATTGTGAAAACAGTTCATGTTAAAGGTAATTCACATTAATGAGGTTAGAGTGTATAAGGAAAAGATATGTTTACAAATGCTCCGTCAATCCATCTTTGCCACTCTCGAGTGATAAAAGATCAACCTGTATTGGTGGAAATACTCAATGTGTTTTGCCATTCTACCCATAACTTGACTGTGAGTAACATCACATGCCCTTATATAATATTTTTTCAAATTAAAAAGTGTATTTACTCTTAATTCTATGTAATTGCCATGTAGATATTTTAAAAGAAATGGATTTTTACATTACAAACAGTAACATGTTACTAGATTATTTAAAACTAAATTATAAAAATTATATTTAATTTTACTAAATCATAAAAATTATACAGATATATATTAATGTAAAATCTTCAAATACAAACATAACAAAACACCCACTAACGTCTTCACATTAAGAATTAAATAAACACATTCTTTGAAACATATTTTCAATATGGCTATATCTTAAACTGCTAATAAACAACTTTTTTTGTCACCCCCCCCCCCTGCCTGGACCTACCAAAATATAATAGTCTTCAAATTGAAAAGCCTATTTATTGACTCTAAATGTATTCATTTATAATAATCCACTTGACAATCAAACTTCTTCGGAAATACGGTTTCAATATCATCGCTTTTAAGCAAAACATTTTTCAGTCCAAAAATACAAAAATAAAGCAATATAATCTTACTTTAAAAACCATTAGCACTGGTAATTATTCTTAATTGATAAAAAGCATTTTTAAACATGTTTTGTTACCATAAATTCACTTAGACGCTAATTAATCCGAGTTTTCTTTACAATCCAAAAACATAAAAAATAATTAAAATTGTAGTTACCAGATATTTTCAAGAAATACTTGTGGCAAACATGTAAAAATTTCAAAAAAAAACATAAATTGAAAGCACTACATTACAAATAAAAAAGATAGATATGATGTACAATACAAACCAAGTGCAATGCAGACTGCAGCTTGCAATATAAACTTAGCTGAATTCTAACTAGCAAATAAAATTAATACCGTACTGGCACAAAGCACTCGCTAGAACTCACTGGAGGAATCTGAAGGGTTGCCATAGAAAAAGATACAGCACATTTAGCACAAAATTACCTAGCGATTTAGAGAGAAAAACAGTGTGTCGCATAGTGGATAATATTACATCTGAGCCTTGTTTGCTTTCAATTTTACACAATTCAACAAAAATAACATAAATCAAATGAATTTATGTAAAAAATTTAAAATCTTTGTACAATGACATGGATATGACACCTTGAATTCAAATACTAAATGTTCAAAATGTTATGCTATTGCAAAGTTTCCGATGATACAACACATGACGAAATGGACAGAAAGCCAGAGAAAACAGATCACTTATCTTTGGCGATCTAGCGCGCACAACAGCACGAAATATGTTAAACGGATAAGGCACAGGAAACTAGATTTCATTCTAATTTACAATATTATTATTGTTTTAGTACTTTTTTGACGTAGTACTTTATAGTTTATTTGTATTTTTTAATGTGTGGCTAAAGTTAACATGACTATCGCGATAACTTAAAGTCCTTGGCGAGAAACATACGTGCTACTTAGGAACCAAAGGATTCCTTTAAGCTCTTCTGATGATTTTTTTACATTTTAGATTGCATTTCTCCAATGTCATATTTTCCTTCATTTCAATGAATAATGGAAATTGACGAATTCTGCAATATTGACAAATAATAATGTATTTTTAGTATGTGCCCAATATCGAATTGTGCGAATGCCGATAGCCGCCGGTATAGTAATATATATTGGGAAGTTCTCTCTTACAAAAATATTTTATACAGCTACGATAAAATATTTTCTGGAAGTTATAAATTTAAAAAGAAAAAAAAAGAATCATAAGAAGTAAAATTTTATTTACTTACTTTACCTACAGTCATTCATAACCATAAAATAATAATACTAAAAAATCCATGTTCACAACAGAAAATCATAAACATTTAAAAACAATCAACACAAACACAAAATAGCAAAGAAAAAGTTAACTTGTAGTGATTAACTGATATAACTGTTATTGCAAATAACTAATATTTTGGTTGTGTGTTAGGCAATGTTACTTAGGATTATATGCAACCGTAACACTTGCGAATAAATCGATTGCGAAAATACACATTTATTTGTAACGCTTGCAAACGGTGACTTTGTAAATGACTGCGACTAATTGAACTAAGGCTCCTGCATATTTCATTTAAGGGTAAGAGCTGGCGCAGTGTCCGCCATTTTCTAGCCCGTCTGGGAAAGTGTTGGCGGTAGAAAAAGCTAGGTTACCTGATTAGCGTTGTTATCGCTTTTAAACTTTTATACAGATCAAGTGAGCCAATAGAACTTCTTATCACGAAACAAACAAGTTGGCAATTTTAAGAACATCGCCAACATTTTCAAAACTGCAACCCTTCACGTTAAAAGAAATGTAATATTAAAGTTAATTTTAAAAGAATTTAAAACAATAACTAAAAAAAACAGTACATTCATATTAAATTTGTCAAACAACTTTGAAAATAAAATGAAATAATTTGAAAATAAAGGAAATCTTACGCTACAAGGTTGTGCTCTTGCTCCGGGTATTCACGAGTTACATCTGCAATTTATAATCCACTTTTTCCTTTTTTCTGGATTAGAAGAAAATATAAACAGGCGGTGCCCTTTTCTGGAGTTATTCGTGCAATTTATTGCAGAAAAACCATCAATAATAAATAGTCAGCCGGTCTTGTGGGATAGAAAATGGCGGATGCGTCAGCCTGTCTATGTAGGAGTTCTATTTAAGGGGCTCTAAATTGAACTCCTACCACGAAGTAATATTTAACAAGAGATGAAGGTCCAATTGGAGAAAGCTTCGGAAGTGTGATGTAAATTTTTGGTATATATTGAGGGCGCCACTTGACTTTACTGCCTATCTCGACGCGGATATGCTGTTGTTTTCAACAGAATTTTGCTAAAGTACTTTTTAAATTTTTAATTTTAAGCAATTTAATTTTTTTGTAAGTGCTTAAAACCGCTTAATTCAGATGTTTCAAATAAATGCTTCTTTCCTAGTTGTAAAACAGGCTATGATAGTGTTTTCTGCACCTAAAGTAAGTTTATTTTTCTCTTACAAAATTTCCTCAGTAAAATCTTTGGTTTTTCCTGCATATGAATTTTATTTATGCATGTAATGCCTGCTTTCCACAGGATAAAATAATGCTGTTCATAATAATAAAGGTTACAAGTTACAACACTGACATAATTTTTTCATTATTGAGTGCTATATCGATTGCAGGCCATTCTGTCGTGTATGATAAAAATGAATGACATCTTTAATTAAATTTTGGTAAATTTTCATTAATTTACAAGATGCAATCTAATGTGGGGCAGCATTTAAAGTATAAAAAATGATTATATATGATACCTATAAGTACTCAGATATGTATTAAGTATTATATAAAAGTATAATTTAAAAACTAACATTGCGAGATGACATTGACCCGCTAATCATAAATGATTTTTATGCTATGTTAGTTTTAGTACTTTATAAGTTATACACCGTGACCAATAAGTTCTCATACACTTTCAAATTTTTATTACAGTAACACAAAATAAATCATACAAATTTTTTTTGCATCAAATTAAAGTAGCAATCATTGAGTATCTTTACAATAAATGCTTTGGAATAATTTCGCCTGTTAGTTTCTTAACGAGCTTAAGTCTCTTTTCAAATCCATCACATGTGACACGCACGGCTTCTATTGGCATTTCCTGCCATATCTTTTGAATTACATTTTTGAATTTGCTCAAATCGGTGTTCTTATTGTCATTCAGTTGAGAGAGCATATATGACCACACAAAATAATCAAGCAGGTTCAGACTATCAGTGGAGTTGGAAGGCCATTCGTTCTTTGACAAAAAATCAGCTAAATTTTGACTACACCACTCCCGAACCACACATGCGGTGTGAGAAGGGGCACCATCTTGTTGGAAGCAAAAATATTCCGCCCCATACATTCTTTGGGCATTTGGGAGTAAAACTTTTTCCAAAACCTCAGTTTTATAATATTGGGCATTGATTTTTACTCCCTTATCGATGAAGACTAACGGGAGTTTTCCTCTTTTGGAAATAGCGGCCCAAACTACCAGAGACGAAGCATTTTGATAACGCGGAACGTAATGCTGGCTCTCAGGGATGTTATCAATAGAAACTGACCATACTCTGTCATTTTGGGGGTTGAGACTTTGCTGTAAAATGAACAGTTTCTCGTCTGAAAAGACAAATTCATCCCCAGCGTGCCAAGCAAGAACTGCTTCCACCTTTTGCTTCCTTTTCATCTTAGCAATCCGAAACTCCTTGAATTTTACGTTTTATATAAGCCTTGCATCCAAGATCTATTTTTAGGATGTTTAACTTTGATCCCTTCGATATTTTGAGCTCACGTGCTAGTGTTCTAGCAGATCTTTGTCCGTTTCGTCGTATCATTTCCCTGACCCTTTACACGGCCTCTTTTGTCCGGACAGACCTCGGTCTGCCAGATCTTTTTCTGTCATCGACAGAGGACGTCTCATTATACCTTCTGATAGTTCTGTAAATGAAATCTCTCTTCAGCCCCAGGGCTTTCAAGTGTCTGAAAATTTCACCCGGCTGCTCTCCTTTCCTTTGATGAATTTATTTATCACATTTTCTCTCAATAACTTCATTCTACCTAGGCTTAGAAAAATTATAATTAGTACAACATTTACACTTGCAATAGCTTTATGTCTTACACTAAATTGCCTGCAAAATAATTGGGACTACAATAACACATATGTGCAACTTTTCAAAAGTTGTATGAGAACTTATTGGTCACGGTGTATATTAAATTACGGGAATAAAAGTTTCTTGTAATCTAAAAAACTTTCTCTTCTCACTACAACTATGCAGTTCCCTCCTTCCATATATCTGAAAACTTTTTATGCCATGAGTGACTTTATAAAATTTTACTGAATTTAATGGACCCCCCCCCCCAAAAAAAAAAAAAAATAATAATAATAAATAAATAAAAGTACCAACTGTTTTCTTAAATTTCTAGTATACAGTATACTGCAGTAATGTTAAAAGAAATTAAATGTATTGTTAACCTGGCACGATCTCAAAATGAAATGCTTCCCTCACTAGGCTACTCTTTTTGTTGTATATAAACTCTATTAACGGTAATCATGAACATTTCTGGAAAAACGCGGTTGCAATATGTTAACGGCAACCGCCAACTGAACTAAAAGCACACTAAAAGATTAGATAAATTCGGTTTGGGCATGGTAATAGAATATCTCAGGTATAATCACTGCGTGTTGAAATTTTGGCACACGGAACTAGCTCGGTCGTACATCAACCGGAATTACGCCATCTATCGCGTAAATTAGAAAACGCTTGCTTGTTAATTTCATTAAAAGTATTTTTGCAGTATATTTTTTAAAGTACTGTAATTTTCTCTATATCTTTTATTTATTTATGTTTTCAAATAAAAAAAAGATATAAATATATATTTTATTATTTATTTATTTATTATTTTTTCAAATTAAAAATAAATTATAAATATACATTTTATTTTATTTTATTATTTATTTTTTTAATTATAAAAAGGTATAAAAAAATTAAATTAAATTAAAATTTTTTTAAATATTTGTAATAAAAACTGCAAATTGTATTAATAACTAACAAACATAATTTAATTTTTAAAAAAGTCTAAAAGGACAAAAATTATTTATTCTTTGTTAGGATAAATATCGAAATTCACTTAAAATTTCAGATTTTTAAATTTCCTTTGGACAAATTATTTAAAATAAGTGAACTTTAACTTGATGAAAATAAAAATTATTACTTTTAATTAGAAATATTTATGCTTGTATCTCAATATCTATTTAAATATTAAGAAAAGAAAGGAAATGGTAATTATATTTTTGATGTTTTTAACAAAATGGCAAAAATAAAATTAACTTTTTCCTAGAAAACCAATTTTTACAGATTTTCTTCTTCTTCTTCTTCTTCTTCTTCTTTTTTTTTTAATTACTATATCATTTTTTCATCAAATTTCTTTCTGGTTCAAATCCTAAATTTTATTTCCTTAAAAAGGCGGATTTTTTTTATTGATTTTTGTTAAATTTTGTTAAATATAAATTATAAAATTATTTTTACTATAATCCTCTTTCCTAAAAAAAAAAAAAAAAAAAAAAGTTGTGCAGGTTAAAGACGATTGACTTTAGCCGATTATGGTACTATACTTAGATGGCATGTTTTTCGTGGGTTTATTTTTAAGGAGATCCAAGCATATGTTCACGTGAGTTTCGGAGAAAACCACGGAAAAGTCAGAACAGCTAAGACAACGAATTGTGATATTGGATCACACTAGGAAAAAAAGACACACTGGAAATCATGAATTTATAACCAATTCTGTCGAAAATTAAAATTTTGTTAAAAACAAGCGATGATGGGTTTAGTCTAAAAATCGCTAAATTTGATAGATGTTTCTAAGGATTATGGTCAATTAACTATGTTAGGATCCTAGTCCTGGTTGGAATACATTTCATGGAGATCTAAAGAGATCTAAGCATATATTCACGTGAATTTCGAAGAAAACCACGGAAAACTCATAAATGCTGAGACGAAGAATTGCGACATTAGATCGCATTAGGGAATACACACACACACACACACACACAGAGAGACACGCGCATATAAATTATGATGTATTGTAAATCGCGAAATTTATAATCAATTTTGATAAAAAATATATATATTTTTTTTTAAATAGCGATTATGAGTTCACTCAGAAAATTGCTATTAAGTTGATATTTTAAGGGTTTAAAATCGCTTGACTGCGCTAGAATCCTATCGCCTGGTTATAATGCATTTTATTTGTGTTTATGTAAATACTATATCAGAGCATCTATTCATGCGAGTTTCGGAGGAAACCACGGAAAACTCAAAATGACTAAAATGACGGATTGCGACATTGAATCGAATTAGTAAAAATATAAACAAATTGTGAGATATTGTAAATCGGTAATTTAAGAATTTTTATAAAAAATATAATTTATTTAAAGATAGAGATTTAATTGAGCCTAAAAAATCCTTACATTAGGTTGATTTACTGTGTTAGGATCCTAGGCCTGGGTGGAATGCCTCCTGTAGGTGGATTTTCTAATGAAATCTTATTCGTATTTAAGCCAGTTTCGCAGAAAACCACGGAAAACTCACAACGGCTAAGGCGAATAGCTGTGACATTGGAGTATTGCGATATATATATATATATATATATATATAAGTTGTTACATATTGTAAATCTCGAATTTACAACGAATTTTGGCAAAAATTAAAATTTTGTTGCAAATAGTGATTTTGAATTGAGTCTAAAAATAGCTAAATTAGGTTAATGATTTGTGGGGGCTGCGGTCGATAAACTACATAAAGATCCTATGCCAGGGCGAAATGCCCTCTGTGGGTGAATTTTCTAAAGAAACCTAGTTCGTATTTGCACGAGTTTCGGAGCAAACTACGGAAGACTCAGATCGGCTAAGATGAGGAGTTGTGGCATTGAATTGAAAAAAAAAAAAAATGTATATAATGATAAATTTTGAGATATCCTAAATTGCGAATTTATAGCCAATTTTGCGAAAAAAAAAAAAAAAAGAATATGAATTATGAATTATGAATTTAGATTCAAAATTAGGTAGTTTTAATAGGTTAAGTAGTTCAAAATTAGATAGTTTTTTTTTTTTTTTTTTTTTTTGAGGGGGGGGGGAGGGATGTTGTTAAGATTCTCGGGATGTTTTTCTAAGGTGATCGAAGCATGTATTCATGGGAGTTTCGAAGAAAACCACAGAAAATTCAGAACAGCTAAGACGACAAATTGTGATATTGGATCGCACTAGAAATTAAGAAAATAAAAAATTGTAACACACTATAATTCGCGAAGTTATAACCAATTCTTAGAAAAGTTAAGATTTCATTAAAAACAGCGATTATAGGTTTAGTCTAAAAATCGCTAAATTAGGCTGATGCTTTTAAGAATTACGGCCGATTAACTTTTTATTATCCCAATCTTTAGAAAAACACCCTTACATCGGTGTTTTTCTAAGGATATCTAAATATGCATTAACTCGAATTTCGGAGAAAACCCCGGAAAATTGATAAAGGCTAAGACGATGAATTGTGACAGTAGATCGCATTAGGAAAAAAAAGATATATATATATATATATATATTTGTAGTGTATTATAAATCGCGAAATTTATAGTCAATTTTGACAAAAATTAAATGTTTAGCTATTATGAGTTCAGCCAAAAAATCGCTATTAAGTTGATGTTTTAATGGTTTAAGGTCCATTGACTGCGCTAGGATCCTAGGCCTGTTTACAATGCTTTTCATGGGCATTTTTTTTTAAGGAGATCCAAGCATGTATTCACGCGATTTTGGAGAAAACCACGGAAAACTCAAAACGGCTAAGACGACGAGTTGTGACATTGGAGTATTGTGATATAGAAAAAAATATATAAAAATGTATCAATAAGTTGTTAATTATTTTAAATCACGAATTTATAACGAATTTTGGCAAAAATTAAAATTTTGTTAAAAATAAAGATTGTGAGTTGGCTCTAAAAATCACTAAATTAGGTTAATGGTTTGTGGGGGTTGCGGTCGATAAACTACATAAAGGTCATAGGCCTGGATCGAATGCCCCCTGAGGGTGGATTTTTTAAACTAACTAGTTCGTATTTATGCGAGTTTCCGAGAAAACTACGGAAAACTCAGAACGGCTAAGATGATGAGTTGTAACATTTGGTTGAAATCAATAAAAATGTATATAATACTAAATTTTGAGATATTATAAACTGCGAATTTATAATCAATTTTGACAAATAATAATAATAATAGAAATTGTAAATTCAGTCTAAAATAGCTAAATTACATAGATTTTTTTTTTTTTTTTTTTTTTTTTTTTTTGAGGGGGGGGGGGTTACGGTCGTATAGTTAAGATTCTCGGGCAGATTTAAATGCTTTTCATGGATGTTTTTCTAAGGTTATCGAAGCATGTATACACGCGAGTTTCGAGGAAAATCTCGGAAAACTCAGACCGGCTAAGATAACTAACTGTGGAAAACGAATTGCACTGGAAAATATTAATAATAATAATAAAATGAACAAATTGGGATATACTGTAATCGCGAATTCGAATTTTGACAAAAAATTGAATTTGGTTAAAAGTAGAGATTATGTGTTCAGTCTAAAAACTGCTAAATTAGATTGATGGATTGGTTTGAGGGGATTACTGTCGTTTGATCACGTCAGGATCCCAGGTCTTTGGTGAATGCCCTCTGTGTGTGTGTGGGGGGGGATTTTCTGAAGAAAACTAGTTCGTATTTACGTAAGTTTCGTGGAAAACCACGGAAAACTCAGAACGTCTAAGACGTCGAGCATGACCTGGGAATGAACACAGCATCTCTCATCTTCTAGTCTCTATAGCAGAACCTCTCAGCTTCTTGTAGGTTAAATTCAGGTGAAAATTTTGAAATTTTAAAGAAAATAATGTTTAATTAAATTAAATTATCCGATGAAATTTTATAATTTTTGAGCTAACATTTCTCTAACTGAAAATCACAAAACTCATAGAAAAATAATATTTAATTAAATTTCAAGTCAAAGAATTTATAAAGCTAGATTTACACTTGTTAATGACATTTCAATGATGTTGCTTATTCCTGACTTAAATTGCATCACTTTCTTAAATGTACGTCTTAAGATTTGCTAAATGTAAAGCTTTAATTTTTTTCTTTATATATATATATATATATATACACATTACAAATGAAATAGTGATGCTATGTTATTCTGACAAACTCAACTTAATATTTAATAAAACGTTTATAAAAAAAAAAAAAAAAAAAAAAAAAAAGAGGCCGTTTTTGAAGTTTTGTCCTTCATAATTGTTAAGAAAATTTTAATTTTAAATATAAATAACTTGAATGTTAAATGAACAACGTATCATGAAGCATATGCACCTTGACAGCAGAAAACAATGCCGAAATTCTTGAAAACAGGTCTTTATTTTGTTTATTAGCTATTGCATACCCCGAGTCACATCCAAATACAAAACAGCATCGAGATTTAGACATATTCATCATAAAATAAAACAATAATCAGAAAAATAATGATGCGCGCTCACTGTACTCAGTGTTAACGTCGTACATCAAATACAGTCAGCGCCACTCTGCGGCCAGTCCAGCGCGAGGTCCACTTTTGAAGGAGGAATCCCGTAAAGGAAGTTCCTCCTTTCTATGGGTAAGTTCAGCGTTGCTCCCCATTCTCCCCGGGCTCCCCAAAAATGACGTCACGAATTTTACCCGGGAAGTTGTGTGGGGAGAAGATTTGCTGAACGCCTTTGGGGAGTTCACTCAATCAACTAGTCAATAACAAACATGGCGGATTTCGTCGATAAGTTTGTGTATATTTTAAGACTCCAAAAAAGAAGAGTCACAAACAATAAATAGCTTAATTAAAAGAAATTATCTTCCAAGAATAAAATATTATACGAAAATTATAAAAGAAATGAATGATTAAACAAATTTTAGGAGATATTTCACACTAAATCGTGAAACATAAGCTGTTGTTGGAAGCATGGTATGTTTTTTAAATCGTATTTTCAGATGAATTCTTTTCTTTAGTTTAAATTATTTTATACTGAGAAGTATTTGAGCGGTTAAATCACATTTTTCGATTTATGTTGGTATTATTTATACAGGTTTCTTTTTTGTATTTTACATTAGATTAAATAGCACTTGATAATTGTGCAATTGTACTAGTGTGACTTCGTAATGCATATCGGATTTAACAGATTCATGCTTCGCATATTAATTTGGTTTTATGTATTACTATCGTTTGAAAAAAATGTAATTTCCTATAAAATATACATGCTAATGTTTTTATGTTGAAATTTAAAGAAGTACTAAATTTTATGGATGATCAAGTTTACATTGAAAAGATTGAATTAAAACCGGATACTTTTCGTCACGTATATGTTTTATTGCGTCTTATTTAAAAAATAAAATTGTGTTCAATTTTTAAGATTGTTATCTATTTTATAATGTATTCAACATTCTTTGCTTTAAGTAAGTAACTACTTTGGCTTATGAAATATAATAAACGGTATCTTGATTAATATGTATATTACATTCTTATGAAGTGATGTTGTGTATGTAGTGGAGTGACTATTAATTGTAAATTAACATTTAAAAATTTGTGTGTGTGTGGAGAGAATTTTTCAATCATTGCATAAAACCAAAAATAAATGAAAAATTTAAAAGTCCCAGAGAATGTAGTGATTTATGCTTTATGCATTTATACTTTGTTTTTAGCATAGGCATAGATTTAATATGTTGTCCTTGGGAATCGAAAACATACATGACGTGTATATTTTCATGATATATATTGGGCAAAATATTGTTTTGTATTACTGATTGCTCCCTTAATATACATTATCAAAATAATCAGGATTTTTCAGAGGAATTAAATATGTTTCTTAAATAAATTGTTGATCTCTTCTTTTTCACTAAGGACAACAGATATATCTTTTTCTTAGCATGTTTATCACATTATAAAATTTTGCAAATTAAACTTTAAATGTAGTTATATAATGTAAACTTGATCAGGCCTGGGATCCTCAAGTACTCAGTTGCCTTTAATCTTAAAACACCGAATACCAATAAAACTTGATCATTCATAAAAAAAGTAATAATAAATACTACTTAAAACTGAAAAAAAAAATCTAAATCGCATTTTTTAAAACAACAGAATCTATAAAATCTGAAATGTATTGTGAAGTTTGGCTAATACAACTGCAATTAACAAGTTTACTTTAATTTAATGTAAGTAAAAAAGGAAGAAACGTATATAAATACCAATATGAACCGAAAAATATGACTTTTCATTCATCTGCTTAAGCACTTCCAGTATAGTGTACTAATAGAAACTAAAGAAATGTGTTCAACTGTAAATACAATTGAAAAAAAAAAAAAAACTAATATTTTCACAAGAGCTACTATTTTCTGAGCCTAAAGTGTCTTCTGAAATATGATGAATCTTTCACTTCTTTTATAATGTTACAAGCATGCAATCAAATAGTTAGTGTTTAATAGTGCAATTCACATATATAAGGGAAAATTAGTCTGTTGGTCCACTTGGTGTTTAAAAAAAAAAATTTAACATTGTAGCGCAGTTATAATGGCCCATTGCCGGCATAAGATAGCGATCTTTTCAGTGATCTAACTAATCAACAAAACATGTTGAAAAAAAAGCAGTTTGATCAGAAACAAGCATAGAAAACAAGAAAAATCATCTTCAATACAATTTTTAATAATATTAAAAATTATGAAACTATAACAACCACAGGGTTCATACTTCTCAGGGAATACTCAGGGAATTTGTTTAAAAAAGTCAGGGAAAATAAAAATTTTCATTAAAACTCAGGGAAAATCAGTTATAAAACCTGGAAAAACAATTTTTTTTTTTCTCTCAGGTTATGTTTTTCTTGTTTAGCTTCGTATCAAAATTTAAATACTGTAAAAGCACTTATTTTCGCGAGCCCATCGTAATCGCGAAAATTTAAGCCTCGCGAAATACTTTTTTTTTTTACGCCTCAAATAATAATAAAAATTCAGGAAATTTTCATTTACCAAAGCTCACAGGCATGGACGGTCCGAATCCGAGAAAAGCGAAGGGGTTGGGGTGATTACATTTTTGGTGCAAAAGGGGGGGGGGGGGGTTTCAGAAGTCCCTAGTTTGATAAAGAGCGAGGAAAAAAGGAGATTGAGAAAAGAAACTTGTTGGAATGTGTGCGTTGAGCCAAGGCCAAAGTTGATGTATAAGCACCATTGTAAGAATGAATTGTTTACAGAGCGATTAGAAGGGGGGAACGAACTTTTCAGACAAAAGGAAGTTTATTAAAATTCCTTATGCAAAACGGGTTATATATTTAGGTACTTTTTAACTTTAGGATTTTTCAACTTTCGGTTCTATTCATATAAAGTTCGCGAAATTTTCAGCTCGCTAAATCACCGATATCTTTATTTTCGCGAAAATTACGGCTCGCGAAAAAAAGTGCTTTTACAATGAATTATTGTGAAAATATGCATGTAAATATGATTTCTACCTGAATTTCTGTTATGATCGGCAGTAATATGACATCATACAGTGGAAGTAGCTGTATTTTGTCTTGTCTAGAAGAATGTTTCTTGTAATATGTCGCTAATATTTTCTTGAAAATTGTCTGGGAACTCAGGGAATTTTTTTTCCATATTTGAGTATGAACCCTGAACCAATTAGAAAGAAAATGCTATAAATATTTATCGACTACTAGCAAAGCCCTGGTTCGGAAACGTACCGATTTCCGAATGCGGGAAAAATTTCAAAATCAAACTCGGCCTGATGTTGCCTGCGTGCCAATAGATCGAAGTTTGTTAACGAAACCATTTTTTAATTAATGAAATCAATGAAGGTAGTGAATCAACGAAGGCTTTTCTTGCTCCGCTGGTCACTATATTTAAAGAAAACTTTTTTCTATATTGTTTTACAAACAAAAATAAAATTTAAAGGCATGAAATTGCTTTAAAGCTCGCTTTGGTTGGCAGCGACCCACTCATTCTCGGGTGTCTGTCCCTATTGCCTGTGACAATAGCTTACCAGTGGGTTTTCATTTGGGTGCTTATCAGATGACAGTTTCAAAACGGACAGTATCAAAAAAATTGAAGTAGCCATTTTATATTTGAATCCCAGTTACATATGAACAACACTGTACGTGGTGTACATAATATTTTCTTTCACGTTATTTTCTATATTTATTTGATTTTTTCGATCAACCATAAAATGACAATAATTTCACACCAAATATAATATTACAGTGTGCTATGATCGGTTACGTCTATCACATGAGACAATTTTTGTGGTTATAATAGTAGTTGGTATATAGGAAAATAAATAATGAAATATGTAAACCTGACGACCCTTGGCGACTTTTGAATTTTTATCGTCACTCTAGACAAAAATACATAATTTATGTTATTATTATTATTATTTTCTTTTCTTTTTCTTTCTTTTCTGTTTTTCAATATTTAATAATTTATTTATATTTTTTATGCGCTACCTGGCTTCCCAGTGGCAGAAACACGGCGACATAGTCACGGACACAGAAAAACAGCTTGCGGACAGTTTTTGTTTGCACTGAGAAAAAAAAAATTTGTCCGCAACTTTCGGATAACAATTCACTTATAAAAATTTCTGCATCAAAACTAAAACTAATACTTTTATTATTTATAATGTGTTGTGTCAAACATTGCTATAAAATATTTAATTGAATGAATACAATTGTTTATAATATATTGTTTTGTAGTAAAATTGTATTTGTGTATTGTTGCATGAGATCACTACTAATGTTAAGTCCCCCCCCCCCCTCAGCTTTCAGTCTTTTTGTGTGTAAACCTTTTTCACCCCTGATTACACGCAAATTTTGCAGACAGATTATGAAATTTTAAAAGCCAGTCGCAGATAGCTTCAAAACTTTCTACCACTGGGCTTAAAGTGGCTTTTACGAAAATGGAGCCCTTGGAGAAAAATGTCCGATCTATTTCAGCATCAAAATTTAAAAATTACCCAGGATTATCAATAAGTAAAGCTCTTTAATGTAATGCTGAATTAGCTTTTAATGCAAGCACGATTCATCCGTGCCAAAAACATACTATTTAAACAAAAGGGGGGAAAAAATCTAAAATTGAGGTAATATTATTATTATTTTCTTTTTACTCCATTTTCATTTTTTCATGTGCAAGAGCAAATTTATTTAATTTTTTTTTTTTTTTTTTTTTTTTTGCGTGAAAGCATATTTCATTTTATGTTGAAAAAAAAAAAAAAAAATTTTGGGGGGCAACAATTAAAAATTTAAATGTCCATTTTAAAAGCTTTTACGAGGCTACTATTTTCACATTTTAATTAATTAAAAAAAATCTAATGAAAGTTTCGTTACAAATAAGGTACCAAATGAAAGGGTCATTTTTTCTGAATCCGTCGGATTAACTTATCGATCGGACTATTAGATTTTTTAAAATTAACTAAAGTATGAAAATCTGGTGGCAACTTGCATCAACACACAGAGTCAAAAATCTCTTAGCCATTTATTTATAGAGAGACTAGCAAGCTTTGCCCGCTTCGCTGGACACAATATTTAAATAAGTTGTCAAAATCCTATATCGTTATTAATTAACCTGAGTTAAAGTTCCTGTTGTGTTCGGCAGAGATTTTTCTCGCTGACAACGTTAGGAATCCATGTTCCCACTGCTTTTGGCATCAACTTACCCGATTCTTACTTCCCCTTCCCTAGTGGCTAAGTTTGAAGTTTTGCAAAATCTCGACAAAGTACATATTGCGTACGCCTAATAAACATCCACACACCAAAGTTCGCCATTCTAAGATAATTTAAGGCAAATTCAAATGTAAAAATGTGTTTTTATAGCCCCCTCGTCCTCAATTGGGTAATGGGGGGGGGGGAAATTTCATAAAATCCCATTACAATAAGTGTCAGATACATATAAACAATTGACGCACCAAATTTTGTTACCGCAGATCCCATAGATTTCCAAAGACAAATTTACCGATAAAAGAGGGGGGGGGGTCTTGAATTTGCTACTTTGTAACCCCCCCACCTAAAAAAAAAATAAAAAATCGAAAATCACAAAAAAAAAAAAAATGTGTCTTTGGAAATACCCTTGTAACATCTTTAGAAAAGCTCTACTAAAAAATCCGGAATTTCTGAAATTTCCCCCCAAAAAACGATTTTTCCTCTCTCTTTTTTAAGAATCAAGAATTAAAAAATGGTATTTGTTTTATTTATACTCAATTCTAATCTCACCATGTACAATTTCTTCACCGTGAAGCAATTTGGGGCGAAGTTATGCTTACAAACGTTGTTTTCTTCCTGCCCTCCAAGGGAAAAGTAGGGGTATTTCGATAAATCCCGTTTCTTTAGCTGTCGGATACATATAAAAAATCCAAGCACCAAATTTCATGACCGCAGCTCTCATAAATTTCCCAGGACAAATTTAGCACTAAAACGGGTGTCTCAAATTTGCCCTTTGTAACACATACCATACCCACCACCACCAAAAAAAAAATGGCAGGTGACAAAAAATTAAAAACATGTTTTGGAAATATGTTTACAAAGAGCTGAGATATGTTTACAAAGGAGTTTTTGCCTTCTGTCCCCTTTTGGGGGGGAATGGGGGTAATTTTGATAAATTCGTTGCTTTAGGTGTCCTTTATGGTGTATGAACAATCTAAGCACCAAAATTCGTGACCGCAGTTTCCATAGATTATTCATGACGAATTTAGTGCTAAAAGAGGTTCTTGAGTTCCCCCCCACTTAACACCCCCACAAAAAAAAAATAAAAATAAATAAATATTTGGAAAGATCCTACGGAAGTCGCATAGCCCTTTTTCAATATCTTTGGTAGAGTTCTACTCAAAATCAGGAATTTCCGATATTTCCCGCCAAAAATTGATTTTCCTCCTCCCTTCCATTAAAAATCGAAAAATTATAAATTGCAGATAATGTGTTATTTGTACACATGTCTAGTCCCCCCGTGTGCAATTTCTTTGCTGTGAAGTAATTGGGAGCCGAGTTATGCTTACAAATGCGTTTTTTCTTTTGCCCCCCTCCCCCAGGGGGAGACGGATGTAATTTCGGAAAAGTTGATAGATATCATTTTAATTTGGGTAAGAACCTAAATTCCTGCAAAGCACTGTTGAAATCCATCCAGCCGTTCTCAAGTGATACCCGGACAAACGTGTTTTTGTCTTTTGCCCCCCCAGGGGAGAATGTGGGTGAATTTCTGTAAAGATAGTAGCCCATGTCCTATTCTAGACTATTATCTATCTCTGTACCAAATTTCATCCAGATCTATTTAACCGTTGTGGTGTGATTGAGTAACAAACATCCAAACTTTCACATTTATAATATTAGTATAGATTGTTAATATATAATTTCAGACTTTAACGATGCCAACAGGAGGTTGTGTTGCTTTCCTCATATGCGATTTGGCGAGAAAAATACCACTACATTTGGTACGCTTACCGCCCATTCTTAACTAGACCTGTAAACATTTACAACTACATTCAAACACAGTGGCGGATCCAGAACTTGACTTTTTTTTTTGGGGGGGGGGGGCTAAGATTTTTCAAAGTGTTATTCTAGACCAATAAAAAATTTACAATTGCAATATTCAATTGTGAATGTCAGTGTTTTTTTTTTGGGGGGGGGGCTTCAGCCCCCTAGCCCCCCCCCCTTAAATCCGCCACTGTTCAAACATAACAAAATCCTTCAGATTGGTAGAAGCAATAGGACACAAGTTAACTAAAGAACTTAATTATTAAAACCAAATGCATTTAATAGCATATCTATCAACATTGAAGGATCAAAATAAGGATGATTCTATATATGGTATTTTCAGGTTTACATAATATTGGTTGACTTTAGTTCAATAATATTGACAGGTTTTCAACATATGCCAGTTTTTAATAATTTAATCCATGATTTAAATAGTTAAAATTTTTTATGTATAAATAAATTTTAGCAATTAAATAAAAATGTACTAATTGATATTTTAAAATAAATCTGTCTATTGACTCACAAGATTTTTTTTTTTTTTTTTCAACAAAAGCGAAAGTAACTAGAAAATAAAAATTTTATAGAAGTTTTTGATAAAATACATGTATAACTTTAAAATGCTCCAAAAAAAAAAAAAAGGGAGGGGGGGGGAGGGACAAATATATGAGAATAAGGAGCAGTAGATGACAATCCCAAAATAAAAGTTTCACATAGTTGGCAAGTATGATATAATTACGAAAAAATATTCATGTAATCAATTTAAATAATATGCAGAGTGGAAATGTGTTTAAAAAAATAAATACTAACTTAAAATAACGTCCGAGATTGCTCATCGTTAACACATAGCTCAAATGAAGGTGGTAAAAAACACTGTTTTTTTTTAACAAGTGAAAATAAGTACTAAAATTATTTACTGTAAAAATTTTATTCTATGAAAACATTTTATTACTTTTCTTAAAATTTAATAAAATATATTTTCGTCGTGTGCTGAAATTTACATGCATTAATAAAATTTCCAATAAAAATAGCACACAATGTGACATAAATAATGTATAATATTTTAATATAACAAATAAAAATCATCATTCTAATATTTCTTACCAGTTATTACAATTTTGTTGACAAATAACATGGACAGATGCACACACATTGTGTGAAATCATTTTATGTTAATGGTAAGAAATTCACCTCATATATAGAAAGTCTCGGATTACTGATTCATTCAAGCGAAAAAAGCCTCAAGTGCAAAGGGTTAATCCACTTTTCAGATTTTTAACTTATTACAATTACATTTTTAATTCTTTTAAAAATAATTTACCAACTGTGTGACAATAAATACAATTTTACCTTATTTTATCCTTGAAAAAAGTTTTTCATGATTTTTAGATGAATTATTAATGGTCTTATAGTTTTTGGGTTTGGATATAAAGAAAGCAGGTGTGGGTCACAAAAATTCTCTACTGCGGGATCGGGTCAGTTTTCAGGTTGTTGAAATTTTTTTTGTAATCTCTTTAATTTGTAATATTTTAATCTCTCCTAAACAAATCTTATTTTTGACTTAGACTTTTCTTCTTTAAGTATTTGTAATTTCTTAAGATTCTGTAAAATTCTAGGCAGTTCACAGCACAAGGCAATGATACTCTTTTATTTTTATTTTTTTCTTGTCTGGAAAGATTTAGTTTTTTCTTTTTTTTTAAGTATGACAGATCTTACTATTTCCTTCAGACAAAACTGTAAACAGTAAAAATCAGCAAATATAAGAAATTGACATGTATTGCCCTGTTAAAAAAAAGGGCATAAAAAATGAATTTAAAAGAAAACGTATATTTTTTTAAGTTACAAT
Organism: Salticus scenicus; assembly: GCA_963930645.1. Taxonomy (NCBI): domain Eukaryota; kingdom Metazoa; phylum Arthropoda; class Arachnida; order Araneae; family Salticidae; genus Salticus; species Salticus scenicus. The sequence goes on along the minus strand of OZ005658.1, from coordinate 52,761,462 downwards.
GATAAAAAAAATAAATAAATACGGTTAACTCTTTGTTAACAGGCATTCAACTAACAGGATAATTTCAAGAAACACTTTCTTTTTTCCTCACTAATAAATTGTTTTAAAAAATTTGCTGCTTTTTGTAAATTATAAATAACTGAGCACACACACACAAAAAAAAATAAATAATTTCATTATCATAAAAACATGGAAAAGTATATATCATAATACTCATACTTTATTCACTGGATTAAAAAAAAAAAAAAAAAAAAAAAAAAATGTGTTTCTCACATCGTAAGAAAAAGTAAATTGCTATACTAGTTAACTAATTGTGGCATTTAAGTATAACAGTAATCAGTAAGGACTTTGTGTAAAACATAATTCAATATAGCAATACTTTGAAATTAATCTAAAGAATGACATGTAATTTAACAATCTATTTTTCTTTATTTAACTTATCAAAAATTTTTAAACATTTACAACTAAATTCAAACATAAAATTCTTCAAATTAGTACAAACAGTGGGACACAAGTAAACTAAAGATCTCAAATGCATTTAATAACTTAACATATCTACCAACATAGGATTAATATAAGGGTGATTCTATATATGGCATTTTCAGGTTTTTACATAATATTGATTGGCTTCAGTCTAATAACTTTGGCAGGTTTTCGACATATGCCAGTTTTTAATAGTTTAATCCATGGCTTAAATTGTTAAAAAAAAAAAAAAAAATGCATAAATAAAGTTTAATAATTAAATAAAAATCTAGTAATTATTATTTAAAAATAATGCTGTCTATTGAGACGCAAGATTTTTTTTTTTTTTTTCCGGCAAAAGCGAAGATCACTGAAAACTTAAAAATTTAGTGAAGTTTCGCATAGTTGGCAAGTATGATAAATAACGAAAAAATATTCATGTAATCAATGTAAATAATATGCGGAGTGGAAATGTGTTTTAAAAAATAAACACGTTAAAACATAGCTCATTTAAATCATGTGATGAAGATGAGAAAAGCACTGCTTTCTTAAAAACAGTGAAAATACGTATTAATTATTTACTGTACGAGTTTTATATTATGAAAATATTTTATTACTTTTCTTAAAATGTAATGTAATATACTTTTATAGTCTGCCGAAATTAATCAAAGTTAATTGCATTAATAAAATTTCCAATAAAAAAAGCACACAATGCAAAATAATTATGATTCTGTTGACAAACAAGCACACACGCATGCGCGTTACACGTCACGAGACCAACTCCCCAGAAAATCTTCCAAGTTCCCGTAAAAAAAGTCTGGGTAAAATGGGAACATCCCGTGCTCCCCAGACTGGTGCGCTGAACGCTTTGGGTTACCCACAAATGGTCACGTGATGACATCGCTGAACGGCTTGGGGAGATCCCGGGGAGACCGGGCTTCCCGGGAAGCGACTGCTGAACTCAGCCTATAGCTTCATGGGTTTGGGTTTTGCATGAAGCTACATAATTAGAGGAGGGGGAACGGTAATGGCGGTAAGCATTGAAAAACGGACCTAAAGAGAAAGTGGGTGATAGGGGGCGCTCCGAACATACTAGACTCATCGTTTACACGAGAAGTATGCGGGAAATTTAAGATTTTAATTGATATTAATTAATTTAAATTGCCCACAAAGTGATAATGGCGAAGAATTGTTTTGCTTATGTATGTAATAGCGGCTTTCGATCAGCTATCGCAAAAAATAAAACTTTACGGAAGAAAAATCCAATTTAATTTTCTGCTCCTAAGGTTAGCTATTCCCACTTAATTTAGAGCTTTAATCTACTGATATTTAACAAATAATTTTCATTTCTAGTATTATAAGTAGTTACTCATTTAATATAAAATGCATATTTCCGTTTTTATGGACCAGTGTCGTTTCTTTTTTGTATTTGAAGGCCTTTAAAAATTCTCATTTTATGAATATTTGTCTTAAGAAATGTGAATATGAAAAAAATGTACAATAAGCATAACTTTATTCTTTGTGACATGTTATGCTATTTAATCAATTTCAGAAATGAAATTTGATTTGTTGATGAATAAAAACTTTTCAATGAGTTACATGTTTCGTTTCTTTATTTAGATAGATAAACAGATAATACTATATGTATTAAGTATTTAAAAAAGAAAATAACTGACATCTAATGATAACTGTCTACAAAATAATATATATCTTTATATATATATAAGATAATCAGATTTGCATGTTATTGGGAACTATAATTATATATATTCAGGGTTTAACCTGGCAAAAAAATTACTTTAGCATTTTAGCGAAAATAGGCAAGCACTATTTTAGCTTTTTCGAAAGTTAATTAATTCTTTGGATACCATTGATTTCTTTTACTTAGCTTTGTTATCCTCAGTTTTGTTTTCTATTCCTTTTGTTCATTGATGATTTTAACCAAGCATCCATATTTGTGACTTTAAAAATATGAATCAGGGAAACTATGTTTTGATTTTAACAATATAAAAAGAGGTATTCATATCATATGTGTAAAATAAAGAAGCAATTTAAAAATTAAGTAAAGTGTAGTGGTAGATAATCGTGAAATACTAGTGCTAAGAATGCTTCTATGAAGCAAATTGTGAATTCTGACATACTTTTAAATATTTTTGCATTTAAATTCAATCATTGAAAATTAAAAATAAATCAAAATTACTATGTAAATAATGATTCCCAAAAATTTGTCCTTTCGTAGTTTTTGCCTGCAAATATTTAAAAAAAAAAAAAAAAAAAAATCTGAGTTATTTATTATATAGAGATATTTTATACAGTTATCCAGTTTTAGCTTTTTAGCGAAATTCTGACCGACATGTTTTAGCAAAATATGATACCTTTTAGCAAAATGCTAAAAAAACTAATGGCAGTTTAAACCCTGTATATATTGGTCAATAATACATGCACAAAATCTGAAATTCTTAACAAGGTAAGTGTGTGTGTGTGTGGAGGGGGGGGGAGGGGTTGTTTGTTCAAAAATTTCAAAAAAATTAAAAAGAATAATAAATAAATAAAGGATTTTTTGAATTAAAAAAAAATAAAATAATACTTTAATGTTTTTCATCTCTTAGTGAAAATAGCTTGCTTTTAATGTCTAATTAACCATTTTAATTAATAACGATTAGCTTGTAATAAAATCAAGACAAACCATACGTTATGTACGTGTATGTGTATATGAATATATATATATATGTGTATGAAATAGTATTTCAAAGTTTTGTGAAATTAAAATAAATTTGCTTTTCCCAGAATCCACCCATGCAAGATAACGGTAAAATTGTAAAGATTGATTTAAAAAAAAATAAAAAATAAAAAAAAGAAGTTTTAACATTGAAATCGGAAATTTCTTAAGTAAATTTATTACAGTGAAAGAAGACAGTAATTTTATAAACCTTTTTGTAAATTACTGGTTTAGGGTTGGGAAAATTTACGTACACATTGAAATATAAAATATTAAGCATATTAAATATTCTCAAAAACTATTTAAAATTTTAAAACTGAAACTCTAAATGTCAGTTTTTTGGAAATACTTAAAATGATTACTAGTTTTTCATTTTTTTTCTCCTGGATTTCACAATATTATAGTTTAAGAGCATACCCTTAACGATATTCAGGTATTACTTTGTTGATTCATCGTAAAATGAATTTTTTTAAATATCTGAATGGTGAAATGTAATATAATTTTTGAGTATTCAAACTTAAAAATATTCAGGATGTGGTGTATGGTATTAAAACAAATTGTCTCTCTCTGTAATGAGGCTTTAAAATATAATTTGTATTTTCTTATACTGAGGAAGAAAATTTATTGATGAAAGATATCAGTATTAAAAATTTGCCATTGCCCCTACATGTTCGTTTTTTTTTTTTTTTCTAGTTCCCTATTTGTATTATGAGTAATATTTTTAATTTCATAAGGATTCAATTAAAACAATTTCAGTTGTGTAGATTTATAAGAAATTTTGTCCTATACCGCCAAGTTAAAAGTTCAGAGAAAACGGGAGGGAAACAATACATGCTGCACGATTTTCACCAAAAGTTGATAGACCCTAATTTATGTTAAGGTGCAACTACATATCAATTTGTATGAAATTATCTGAAGTAGCTCTTGAGATACAGTTGAAATTATACAGACATTTTCTAAAAAAGATTAAATCCTGTTCTGGACCTCTAAAAACATGTAAATCTATCGACAACTGGAAATCGAAAATTTTTACGAATCTAATACTTTCTTCTATTGGATATAGAATAAAGTAAAGAATATCTTTATGGCTTTAATTTCAAACAAAAACTAAAAGACAGATTGTTTTTCTGTACTCCTTTATATTTTCGAAAAACAAGGCTGCAAAAATATATTTTATTTTTAGCAATAGAGGAAAAAATCTCACAAAAGCTTCTTCACAGCTTTATGTCTAAATAAAAAATTGAGAAAAATATTGCATTTGTATAGCCTATATATGGACTAAAACTTGTTTAGCCATCCTGTAGAGTATTATTGTATCATTTTCAGTAGAAAACTTGGCACTTAAATAACATATATTAATTTTAAGGTATTTTATTAATACCACCAGAAATTAAAGAACAGACACACCAATTAAAGTTATAATCATGCATTAGCAATGTTTTAAATTATTAAAAACGCTTAACACAATTAAAAATGCAGTTCTAACAATTTTCAACTACAGCCCATAATGCATCTGAATATTTTTGTGTATCCGTTAACAGTAAATCTTTGCTATTCATACCCTGTTTCACAGAAAACATATTTTTAACCATAATAAGGTCAATTTCCTTATGTGTTGTTTAGTACAAAGGTATTAAAAAAAAAAAAATTTCTTAATATTTTCTATTATTGAACGAAATATATTGAAATTATTTTGAATATCTTTGTATATAAATTAGTTGCGCTCTGTAACTGGAAAATTTTTAGATAAATTTATTATGAAAGCGGGTGGTAAACTTACATAAAACGCTTTATAAATTACTATTTTATAATTATGAAAATGCACATACATATGCATTACATTATGAGATTATTAAGTATATTATTTTTTCTCAAAAATTATTTAAAAATAAATAATTCAGAATTTCAGATTTTTTTTCAAAATATTTAAAATGATTACTGCTCACTAATTTCTAATTTTTCACCTTGATTCTACCTTCTTATAGTTTAACAGTATATTCAAGTATTACTTTATATATCTATATATATGTATTAAATCTATATTAAGGCCAGTTGTCTGCTCTAGAAACTTGGGCCAGAGTGGATTGCTTCCTTGGGTCTTTCTAAGGGACCCTAGCCCATATTTATGCAAGTTTTGTAGAAGATAAGAAACGTCTAGGAAGACAAATGACATGGACTTGAACCATGCTCCATGCAACTTTCCTCTATTGGCTTAAAGTTATTGGGGACTTAGTACTAGGGACTTGAGCCTAAAAAGGGACCCCTCTGTAGAGGTCTTTCTAGGTGATCCTAACCTGTATTCACGTGAGTTTCGGAGAAAACCACGTAACACTCTAAACGACTAGTTCGACAAGTGCTTCCTGGGATCTAATCCTGCACTTCTCGGCCACTACATTTGAATGCAGAATCTCTCGGCTACTGGTGGGACCTATTAACTTAACCAAACCTCTAAAATGTTGGTATTCGGTTTAAGGTGAATTGTCTACACTAGGGACATTTACCTAAGAGGTACTAGCCCATATCATTCGCGAGTTTCGGAGAAAAACACGGAAAACTCCGAATGGCTAGGTCGACAAGCGTGACCTGAGACCGAACCCAGCACTTCCCATAGTCCAGCTTTAAGGGCAGAACTTCTCAGTTACTAGTGGAGCTGTAGGAAAGAAAATTATAATAATAATTAGTTTGCAGGGAGTATTTATTTAATAATTTTCAAGAAATGTAAATATAATAATTATTATAATATTTCATTGCACATGTGTGGAATATATATATATATATATATATATATATATATACATATATGTGTGTGTGTGTGTGTATAATTGAAAGAAAGTTTTAATTTATATAAAGGAAAAATGTTTAGTGCGAGTTCAAAATGTAGATATTTAAAAACAAATTATTTCAAATGCTAAATATTAAACATTGAAAATAATTTCAAGAACAATTGATAAATATTCCTTAAATATACAGTTCCTTGGTGGGTTTTTTTCTTTTCTTTTTTTACTACTTATTATTATTATTATTTGGAACATTTCAAATTGATTGTTCCATTCTATTATTATTATTTATTTATTTATTTAAACGAAATACAAGACTAATTTATTATTATTATTTATTTTAGATTTCTCAAAAAAGTTTTTGCAGAATGATTTTAAAATTATCGAACTTTCGGAATCTACAACAGTATACGTTGATGCGGATTTAATAAAAGTTTATTAACTTATTCCAAATGAAAATCCGCGATTTTTTGCGCAATCCTTCCTTATCTTTTCTTTTACCTTTCAATAATTCGAAAGACGGAATTTCTGATACTGCCGCGTGATGGCGCTGCAAAGACCCGAGATGTCTGGGGAGAAGCGAAGGGAGAAAATTGGGGTTATTCTTAAAACATCGCGATCGCCGTCCTCTTTATAGGTTCATGGGGTTTTGAAAGCAGCTAGCACGCAGCTAAGCCATGATGGCTTTTTAACTACTTGTTTATCTGTTAGATTGTACAGTCGGTAACAAAAGTCTCCGAACACTAGCAAAAATTCCTATGTAAAAAAGTACACTTAATACAGTTTTGTTAAATAAATCCTTGTCGAATCTTGTTCTTAGTCAGTCTAAAAAGAGGATTCGACAAGGATTTATTTAACAAAACTGTATTAAGTGTACTTTTTTTACACAGGAATTTTTGCTAGTGTTCGGAGACTTTTGTTACCGACTGTATGTAACTATGTAAATAATATGTGTTAGTGTAATGAATCTGTGCTGTAGTTAATCAAGATAAAGGTATGCCGAAATATAAGCAAAGCTTTAAAGTATTTCTTCCCGTATGCATCACACAACTACAGAGCGTAGTAATGACAGCTACCGACGATGTGAATAATGGATTAGGGCTAAGCCGAAGTCACCTCAAGGTAATAAAGATTATTATTTTTCTTTGATTGGAAGTAATGGAGGAGCAAATTAAAGCGTTGTTTGAACAAAATCAAGAACTATTAAAGGCACTGCAGAAGAAAGATTCTTTTGTGCAACAGAAAGTAGCGGTACAGTTTCAGAAATTTAATGATGAAACGGAAAATTTCGATTGCTTCCTGGAACGCTTCGAGACATATCTTGATGTCCAACATGTTCCAGACGAATTAAGAGCTAAAGTTTTTATTGAAATTTAATTTTTCCGTCTGAGTGAAAATAATGCCTGGACCGGGACTCGAACCCCGGATCTTTGACTTACAAGGTCAAGGCTCTACCAATTGAGCTATCCAGGTCGACATCCCGGTCAGCATTACTCACTCAGAAAACCTTTTAGGCAGAAACAATCTGGTCTATCATTTAGATAGCTTAACAGAAATAAGCCGCAGGAAAGGAAAACACCATTAAACAATGGGAGAAAGAAATACAATTTTTAATAAAATCACACATCAACTGTTGAAGGAAATCATATTTATTGAAATTTAATTTTTCCGTCTGAGTGAAAATAATGCCTGGACCGGGACTCGAACCCCGGATCTTTGACTTACAAGGTCAAGGCTCTTCCAATTGAGCTATCCAGGTCGACATCATTTTTTTTATTAAAAATAGCTAAAGTTTTTATTTCATCTTTAAGCCCAAAATTATACCAGTTATTGAAAAATTTGTTGGCTCCTGACATTCCTTCCGACCAAACCGTGAATAAGTTGAAAACGCATCTAAATCTGGAACCCTTGATAATCCCTTCACGCTATAAGTTTCTTAACCGTAAACAACATGAAGGGGAAACTATAAATAACTATATGGCTGAATTAAGAGCCCTTGCCTTACATTGTGATTATGATACTAATACGTTGAATATTATGCTGAGAGACGTTTTTGTAAGTGGAGTGCGGGATAAAACTGTTCTCGATAGATTGTTCAAAGATGATAATATAGATCTCGACAAATCATTACAGATAGCGCTAGCTATGGAAAAGGCTTGTAAAGGGACAAATGATATTCTGGGCAGGGGAATAAAAGCATTGCATGCTGGGAAGAAGGGTAAACAGAAGTATCAGAAACAAACTTTTGCGGAAAGGCAGAAAAAATCGGAATGTACGAGATGCTCCGGCACGGACCATAATAGCAATAATTGTAAATTTATTGCAAGTAAATGCAATTGTTGTTCTAAAATCGGCCATATCCAAACGGCGTGTTTTGCTGCAAAGAAAGCGACTGCTAAACCGGTAAAACAAAAACAGGTAAATTTGAATAATGTTATTGAGAACAAAAATCAAGTAAAGTGTAACCACGTTTCCTACGCCTAGCAGTGAGGACGAGTCGAAAATCTTCGAGGGTTTCCAAGTTGACTAACAGGTTTGAATTTAGTAAACATCCAGTCATTCGGTATTCTCTTATCACTTATTTTCTCTCAACGAAAAGCTTGTCTCCCCTATTTTACTAGTGGACTCGTTGAGTCCGCACTTGCACAGAGGCTTCCATGGTCGCAAGAAATGTAGTTAAAGAGTACCTTTATTTGAACTACTGGCTGAGGGATATACATTACGGGAGGAAGAGCCAAGGCAACCTCCGACAATGGTTAATCTAAAAATTGAGACTAAAAACTGCCAAATGTAACTGGATACTGGTGGGGCCGTGAGTGTTATGAGCATTAGAAATTTTAGGAAAATCTCTAATAAGAAAATTCGGCCTACTAATATTGTCTTCAAGACGTATAAGGGGGACTCTTTAATACCAATGGAGTATGTCACCGTGAAGGTTGAGTATAAATATCAATGTTTGCAGTTAAATTTATACATAGTAAAAAAGAATTTGGATACGATCCTTGGCCGTGAATGGCTCCATAAAATAAACCTAGATTGGAACGCTATAGAAACTGTCAGAGCAGTAAAGCCCGCTTTATAGTGGCCGTTCCGTTCTGCTCTCCGCGACCACTGAGCTAGATTGTAGGGAGTGATAACTGCGTATTGAAGGAGAAATTGACTGAAATTGAGTTGAATTGGAAATTCACACTCCTTGCGTTATAGCTCAGTGCTTGCGGAGAGCGGAACGGAACGGCCACTATAAAGGTGCCTTAAGTAACATACACTTAAACAAACTTTTAACTCGATATAAGGAATTATTCGATGACAAATTAGGAGAGATCAACAATTATGAGGTTAAGCTGGAACTGAAGCAGGGGGTTAAACCAATATTTCGCAGATCCAGAACGGTACCGTTTGCTCTTAAAGAAAGAGTTGAAAAAGAAATTGATAGGTTGGAGAAGGATGAATCATTGAGAGAGTGGGGAGTTCAGAGTGGGCTACGCCCGTGGTTCCGGTAGTTAAATCAGACGGCAATATTAGATTATGTGCTGATTTTTCTGTAACGCTTAACCCTAAAGCCTGCTTTATAGTGGCCGTTCCGTTCCGCTGTCCGCAAGCACTGAGCTAGAGTATAAGGAGTGATAACGATCTATTGAATAAGAAATTGAATAGAATTGAACTGAATATGAAGTTATCACGCCTTATATTCTAGCTCTGTTCTTGCGTACAGCGGAACGGAGCGGCCACTATAAAGCCTGCTTAACTTGGTCGTTCCGCAGCACCCCTTACCGAAACTGGAAGAAATTGTTTCAAGCTTAAACGGGGGTAAACAGTTTTCAAAACTTCACTTCAAACATGCATACTTACAAATGAAGGTACAACCCGAAAGACAAAATCTTTTAGCCATTAACACACATAAGGGGCTGTATATTTGCAAAAGACTAATGTACGGCTTAAACGGGACACCTGCAATTTGGCAGCGTTACGTAGACGGGCTCTTCCAGGGAATGGAAGGTGTTAAGGTGTTTATGGATGATGCACGGATTACGGGGTCTGACGAAATGTCACACTTAAGGGCCTTGGAGGAATTTTTCAAAAAATGTAAAGAGCATGGTTTGAAATTGAATTTAAATAAAAGTCAATTTTTTCAAAAAGACATAAATTTTTTGGGACACACAATAGATGCAAATGGGTTGTACAAAACTGATGATAAGATTTCAGCAATTTTAAATACCCCTGTTCCGAAAGATGTACTGGAGGTAAAGAGTTTTTTGCGGCTGGTAAATTTCTACGGGAAATTTTGTAAAAATTTAACCACCATGTCAAATCCCCTAAATGACCTTACAGAAAAGGATGTAACATTTAAATGGTCGAGGAATTGTCAGGAAGCTTTTGAGAAACTCAGAAAGGAGATTTGCTCTCCCAGAGTTTTAGTGCATTATGATTACACCTACCGATAACTTTAGCTACTGATGTTTCACCAGTTGTGTAGGTAGTGTATTGTCTCATCTGCACCCTGATGAAACTGAACGACCCATAGCATTCGCTTCAAGAACTTTGTCAGGAACTGAGCAAAAATACTCCCAAATAGATAAAGAGGCCCTAGCCATCGTATGGGCCGGTACAGAAATTTTATCTATATTTAAAATGTCGAAGATTCACTTTGATTACGGACCACAAACCGCTAGTAGCTATCTTTGGTTCTAAACGGGGATTACCTGTTTTAGCAGCTACTAGTCTTTTGCATCATGCCCTAATTTTGCAGTCTTTTGAATTTGACATCAAGTATAGGGTTTCTAAAAATCACGGAAATGCAGACTGTCTTTCGCGCTTACCGAAGAAGTCTGAAGAATTGAATGTCAAAGATGATATTTACATAAATCAGATGGGGCAAATAGAAACCTTTCATGTAACATCCAGAGAATTACGACAAGCTACGTCGAAAGACCAAGAGCTGGGGCCGCTTCTAAATGCTTTTAGAGAGGGCAAGGATTTGCAGGGTAGGGAAAAAAATACACAATTGAAGATGGGTGTGTTATGTACGGCCAAAGGGTATGCATCCCGAAGGTATATCAAAAACAAGTGTTAGCAGAACTACATGAGGGCACCGTAGTATTGTAAAGATGAAGGTTATCACCAGATCTTTCGTATACTGGAGGAATATTGATAGAAATATCAAAGATGCTGCGAATAATCGTACAGAGTGTGTCAAATATAAAGCTGACCCATCTGGGGTAAAAGTCCATCAATGGGAGGTTCCTCCTTATTGCCGATGCACATTCTAAGTGGTTAGAAGTTTATCCAATGAAAACAACTACCGCCCATAAGACCATAGATTATCTTCGAGATTGTTTCAGCCGATTTGGTTTACCTGTAGTACTTGTAAGCGGTAACGGACCTCAGTTCACTCCATACGAATTTGAAATGTTCATGTTAAACAATGGCATTAAGCACAAAACATCTGCACCATTTAAGCCATCGAGCAATGGTCAAGCTGAGCGTTACGTGTACATAGAGATGCAAGGCTTTCAAAACACCCGGTTTTTTCCCGGAAAAAAAAACGGGTTTTTTTCCTGGGAATTTAAGACAAAATTGGAAATTATGAAAATTCCCCAAAACTGGGAATTTTGAAATTATAAATATTTTTATAATTTTTGTATTTGTTAAATATTTTTGTGTATAAACAGCCTCCGATTCTTAAATTAATTTCAAATTTAACTTCTGCGTAGATTCCATTTCCCTTTTCCTTTCCCGCTAATTGTAGCATCTTCGATTTTCATGTTCATTCCGTAAACGAAGAAAATAATTAATTATAATTAATTTGTCTCTAACACTAAAGGTAAGTTTCTGTCACTATATTCATTAATATTAGCATTTTTACCAATTTTTTAATACTTAGCAGTTTTACTAAGTGAATCACAAGTGGAAAGTCTATAATTTTATATTTTTATATAATACTTTATATTAATAACAATTATAATATAAAAATTTGTGGTGCTTAAAGGAAAAAAAAAACAATTGTTTTTTCTGAGTACAAAAGTAGCTAATACTAGGTAGCTATTTTATCTAGAATAATGTAGTGAATTTAATTGAATTTTAGTCTTATGGAATAATGTTATCTTGTGGAATTAAAAACTATATGTTAGAGGTGTCTGTGGAGAAAAATGCTTATAACAATCCTAAGTCTAATTTTTGCCAATCAACAAGCCTAAGAAAAGTAACATGTTATGATTCAAAGAATTATTTTTTCTTAATTATACCATTATCTTTTAAGCTTATATATTTTGTAATTATATTTAGTTATATAAATATCACCATATATCTAGTAAAAAAGGGTTTTATATTGGAATATCTTTTTAGATATATAAAGTATGACTTGTTTATATATGAAACGCTAATGATTTGGCTGCAGTTCTAATAAATTGAAAATAAAATGATAAATTAAAAGAATGTTATAAGCTTATCAGTATATCAAAGTCTTTAAAATTGCTTTTTATATTAAGTAAACAACATATTATTTGCTTTAGAGATTTCTAATTTGTTTTTTCCACGCAAAATTCCCAAATTTCCCAGTTTTTTCCCCAAAACTCCCGGGTTTTTTCCCTTGGTTTTAAATTCCCGGGTTTTTTGCATCTCTACGTGTACACTTTGAAACAATCATTACGTGCAATGCAACACTATGCTGGAAGCATAAGTCAAAAATTAAGCACATTCTTGCTTCAATATCGAAAGGCACCTAACGTCACCACAATGCATAGTCCAGCCATGCTATTCCTGAAACGGGACATAAGAACCCGAATTAATTTGTTGTTGCCTGATTTGAAATCCAGAGTGCAAGAAAATATTAGAAAAGGTGTTTATGAGTTCAGGGACAGAAAATTTAATGTGGGTGACAAAGTGGCTGTTCGAGATTATAGAGCAGCAAATTCCAAATGGAAATTTGGTCAAGTAATCAGCCAAGATAGTGCACTACATTATACTATTGATGTTCAAGGGACATTAGTACGAAGACATGTAGATCAAATCCGTCCAGTGAGTGATCAGGCACAAAACGTTGATTACTCAGTGCGTGGTCATCATTGGACTCCATCTCAGAGTTTCCCGGTTGCTGAGGATTCTACTACGAGGATTCTAAACGAGGAATCCAATATTCAACAAACAACTACAGAAACTTCAACCAGATCATCGGCACCAACTGAAAATATTCCGGCTGGAGACCCATCAGTTGCAACACCAGCAGTAAAAGACAATGAGCTTACTACGACAAGTGTGAGTTCACCGAAAGTGCCACAAAATCCAGGAGCCACGCTACGACGTTCTGGAAGGATTCGTAGACCCCCCCCCCCCCCCCAAAGACTTGATCTCTAAGGGGAGACTTTCTCTTTCCATTTTGAAATATTTTATTAGATACAGTTTCATATTTCAGTTTTTGACACAACTCCATATTTATACATTTGCATTAATTCTCATAATATTGCACTATTATGCAAAATTTTGACTTATTTTTCTGAGTTAAAAAATCTGAAATTTTAATATCTAATGAAATTTTTCAATTAAAATATTCAGAGACAATGACTTTTATACCAATGTCATGATTTGTTTTTTAAAACTAGTTTAATATCATTATGATTAAGATATTCCTCATAATTCTTGTTTATGTGGAATTTTTTTCTTATTTTTCCATGTTTTAAAAAAATCATACATTACAAATAACTAATGAAGTTTTTGAAGTAAAATGTGTTCATAGTTATTAATTCCAGCATCACACATGATTTTTTAAAAATTCAATATGACTGCTTCTTTTTTCTCAGATTCTTAATACTTCTCATTATTGTGCTTATTTTTTAACAGATGGATCCAAGACAAGTGTCTTGTTTGTGGCATTGCCTCTAGTAAAACTGTTTTTAGTTCTCATCTTCCTAGCTTTTAATACTTCTCAGCGAAGTTTTTTTAGTTCCCCATCATACTATAGGTATGGGGAACTTAGGTAATCGGGAAAATTTTCGACCTCGGTTTTTTGACTTTTTTACACGTTTTCAGGTGTGAGGAATCCGAAAATGACAAAATTTGTATGGTGTCTGTCTGTAGGGTGTCTGTTAGTCCGTTAGTTTGTTAGTCTGTGTGCACGATATCTCAAGAACAAATTGTCGCAGAGAGGTCAGATCAGTTTTAAAATATTACTTTCGACACTGGCAAGAACCCTATTTATTTACAACATTCGAATTTAAAAACTTCAGCAGTTATTCGAAATTTACGATTTTCTTAACATGGGAGAATAGGACAAAAATTCACTTAAACGTGCATTAAATGGAAACTGTTTACTGTAAAAATGTCTGACCAGTTTTAAAATATCAGTTTTGATGCCGGAATGAACATCAGTTACTATAAATATGCTACTTTGAAAATTTCGCAAGTTATTGGATATTTACGAATTTCTTATCATATGGCAGTATAGGGCAAAATTTCACATAAACGCCCATTTTGAGAGATATTTTCATCGTAAAGATGTCAGACTACTTTTGAAATATTATTTAGGACACTGGCATGAGTATTAATGACTATGAATTTTCCAATATAAAAATTTCGTAAGTTATTTTAAATTTACGAATTTCTTAACATGGCAGAATAGAGCAAAATTTCATATAAACGTCAATCTTGAGGGATATTGTCCTCGTAAAGATTTCAAACCACTTTCGAAATATTATTTAGGATACTGACATGAATACCATGTCAGTAACTTCCAATTTAAAAAATTCGTAATTTATTTGGAATTTATGATTTACTTAAAATGGCAGAATAAGGCAAAATCGAGCATAAACGTCCATTTTAAGGATCATAAATATATCAGACAACTTCAAAATAACATTTATGATACTTGTATGAACATGATTGACTACAAATATTCTAATAGGAAAATTTCGTAAGTTTTTCGAAATTTAAGATTTTATCAACATAGCAAAATGGGGAGATATTTCATAAAAATACGCATTTTTAGGAAAGTTGCATTGGAAATAGTAGCATGAAAATAAACTACGAAATTGACCCCAATAAAATAAATTAATAGATTAGAATAAGATATTGAACTGAATGGTGGGTAGCCTATTAGGCGAGGATTTCGTTCTGTCACTGTGGTCAAATTCATTTATGTATATAATAAGTCCTGCACAAGAAATTTATGAGAACATACATATGATGGGGAACTGAGCAGAGTCCACCTATGCCAACTAGTTTTTTTTTTTAACATTAAAGTTTCACTCAATTTTATTTCACCTCCCCCCAATAGCATTGCCCTTATATGAGAACATAACTTGTTACTAATAATGTCTTGAAAATTATTTAGAAAACTTGGAACATTTTCTGAGTACACCGATCGGGTAAATGATTCTGCTAATTGAGATCAGGAAGGGGCTGGCACCTGGGATAACAACAAAACCTCTGATCAGTGAAATTGCAGATGAAGCCTCCAGGTGTCAGGCAAATAATGCCGGCAAAAGCCCAATGTACGAAAAAATTAAGAAGATAATCCATTATTAAGAGCTTTCTATACAGTGGCGGATTTAAGGGGGGGGGGCTAGGGGGCTGAAGCCCCCCCCCCCCCAAAAACACTGACATTCACAATTGAATATTGCAATTGCAAATTTTTTATTGGTCTAGAATAACACTTTGAAAAATCTTAGTTCCCCCCCCCCCCAAAGTCAAGTTCTGGATCCGCCACTGCTATATAATCTGCAACATTAGATGATGTGTGATAGTGATATTCAATTTTTATTATATTTCTCCTTAGATTCATGATATATTAAATATTAATGGTGCTTGGCGTAGGGTTATAAAAATAAGACAAACAACAACGCCTAAAGCGCCAAATAAAAATAATAGTAGAGCAGACCGCTGTTTCGGTAGCGGTTAGCATACGGTCTTCATGCTAAATGCTACTGAAACAGCTGGCTGTTCTACTAATATTTTTATTTGGTGTTTTAGACGTTGTTGTCTGTCTTATTTTTATACTCATGGTATACTACTTTAACTTAAATTACCAGACATTTGGTGAAATATTTAAAAAATACTGGCTGAATCATATCGAAATATTAAGAGTGTAAAGAAAAAGAAAGCACTACATCTCCTATTGCAGTGAAAGTTTTGCCACGAAAGCAAAAACGAGACCACTAAAAAAATAAAATTGTTTAGGTTTATCCTGTTAAAAGTTACACCTGAAATACTTTCTGGCGTGATTGTGAGGCTTCTTATCTGTATAAATTTTTATTAGGCTACCGTATATATTCATGGAAATATAATGGTTGCTTTAAAGAATTGTAGCAAAAATTTCCCCCCTGTTATATATATATAACACACAGGGTATTTAAGCCAATGCAAAGAAAACTATTTTTAGAACATTTAACATGCTATATTAGGCACAACATTCTGCAATCAGAATGCAAAAATATTAAATATCTAATTAGTGAAATATGAGCATTTTTACAAAATATTTAACTATGCATGTGCAAGCTTCAACAAAATTTCTTTTGTGTAATTGAATAGCCCAATGTATTGAACTAGGTACTAATATGAAAACCCCAAATAAATATTGTGTAAATTCAAACAGTTAGTATTCAAAAGAATTAACCGAATTTCAATTCCTTAAAAAAAGGAAAATGATGAGGGTGTTTTTATCAATATTTATTCACATTCGATGATCCTTATATTATTATTAATTGCATCAAAATAAAAATGTGAGCAAACTACCTTACATCTTTTTTTTTTTTTTTTTTCTCCAGAGGAACTGTATATATGATTTTCGTATTATTGCATAAAAATTACACGATATTTGTTCGTCGTTTTCAGATAAGTTGCTCAATACATTTGCCTATTAAATTATGCAAATAGATTTTGTTAAAGCTTGTGCATGCAAAATTAAAGCTTATTTAGGAAAAATGCTTGTTATTTCATAGAAACGTAGATCTTAATAACGCAATTCTCTATAATAATGCAAAAGTTTTCAGGCATAAACAATAAATTTTTGCAGTTCAGATGCACCCTAACACACTTGTCCATAGTACATCCTTCAGATGTCTTTTCATCCATACGATATCCCGAGTATGTCATGTGGAGTAGATGTGTTGTTAGGGACTTTATTTACGTTGTGATGTGAAAACTGTTAGCTCAGAAGACAAAATCTAATGTATTAATTTTTCTTTATCAACTTAATTCAGAGGTTTTAAATGAAAAAGTTGCTCAGCCAAATCATCAGCCGCCGTAATTAGGACCAATGTGAGCACTGCCATCTTCTTGGCGACTTAAGCGCCCTTTTGGCGAATTTATAAATAACTTTTGTTTTCATTTTGCGATTTGCAAATAAGATGTAAATCGTCTCGTTTATATATTTGTTACTAGTATACGAGAAGCACAATTTCTTTATTTTTAAATGTATGTTTTAAAAAGAGAACATTTATATAACCAATTCAAGTTTCAAGAAGTCTATGAATCAGCCGTAACAGTATTAGATGTTATGTTGTGACCATCACAAAACTTTTTTCTATTTTCTCTTATACAAATTGAAGCAATAAAAATTATTCTTTGAAATTATTATTCATCACAATTATTTTACACTAGTATGGTACTCCCGCTTCGTTGGTCACTATTTTTAAATGAATCACTATAATTAATGAATTCTCTAAAGTGCATTAGTTTCTATCATGTGAAAAAAAAAAAATCTGATCGGGAAAATGTCGCACCGGGTCCCCACTGTCTTCGACAACGTAGACCCGCGAGTGCGTGTATTCCTTCCCCACTCTCATGATTTCTCAAAATTCCATGATATTACTCCTAAACTTTTATTCTTAAGAAAAGGAATTTAAAAAAATCATTTCTGATCGGGTAAAAACTCAAGCCGAAGGCAGAGGCTCTACCTTCGGCAGTGTAGACCCGTTCGCGCGAATTCCTTCACCACCCTTCCTATAGAAAATTATTATAATAATTTTACACTTTCGAAAATATCTTCATTCGAATTATAATCCCCATAAACCTATATACACCAAAAATTTAATCGCAGTAAATTCCCTCTCGGTAGCGCCTGCGGCGCTCTCTTTCCATTTCAATATCTGAAACAGCCTGTTCACTCACCTTGATACGATCTTTCAAAATTCTGGCTTTAGCAAAGTCCAGCTCGGTGGCGCCTTATTCCTGTTTTAGAACTTACAACAGCTTCCTCGCTCATACCGCAAATAGATTTGAAAGTTTTAACTGTAGCAAATTTTCGCTCTGTGGTGACTAAGGCGCCCTTTTATGTTTCATGATTTGAAATAGCCTGTTCGCTCACCATGTAAAGGACCTTCGAAAATTCTGATCGTGGCCGGTGGGGCCTACGGTCTCCCGATCTTCTCTCTATAAGTAATTTACTCATAATCAAAATTGGAGATATCAAATTATTAAAATGTCAAAGCGTGCTCTGGCGACAGAAATTTGAAGTATGTACTCTTCAATTTCAGTCCCCCAAAACCTATATATACCAATTTTGAACAGTCTAACTCAATTTCTAATTTTTTGCACGACCTGCCCCCTAATAATTTTACACTTTCGAAAATAACTTCATTCGACTCGTAGGCCGTCAAAACCGATATATACCAATTTTGAGCGGTCTAACTCAATTTCTAATTTTTTGCCCCCCCCCCTTGCTTCCCTTCATGCCTTCCAATAATTTTACACTTTCGAAAATATCCTCATTCAACTCGTAGGCCCCCAAAACCTATTTATATCAATTTTGAACGGTCTAACTCGATTTCAGATTTTTTGCCCCCTTCAGGACACTTTAAAATATGTAAATCAGGTTAAATCTCGAATTCCATTACCTACGGTAGTCGGTTAATGGAAGTAAAAAGAAAAAGGAATAATTTTACCTTAAGTGTATTCGTTGCTATAGAAACTGGCATCCTCTTCGCTTGTTAAAATAAAATTTAATTTGCAATTAAAATGTAATTTTTTGTTTATTGACTGAAGTATATGAAATTTGAACTGCAAGTTGGTGTTTAGCTAGGCTGACCAGATCAAAGTACCTTTATAAGGGAGAAGCGTTAAAAATTGCTACAATAATCCAGTTATGGATGCATTTTTTCATTCTTAATAAATAAGGACTAAAAATAAAGTATTACTGATTGATAATTTTCTTTCTACATTTTTTTAAACTTAGAAAAATGTCTTTAAAAAAAAGGAAGTCCCCATTTGTCCCCAGAAAATGGGGACGTTTGGTCAGTATATGTTCAGCTGAGATACAAAAGAAAACCTAATCAGGACACCTTAAAACATGTAAATCAGGTGAAATCTCGAATTGCACTTTCGATAATATAAAAGTGCTTTAAATTTAAAATATCCTTCGAATGATGTATTAAAAATAATTCAATCATAATTAGAATTTGAAATATTGAAATTTTAAAATATTACAGAGCCATCTGGCGGTAGAAATTTCTGTAATCTACTGTTCCATTCCGAATCAACAAAGGTTCCAAATGATGTATTACTTATGAAATTATTTTAATTAGTAGCTGAGATACAAAAGAAAATCTAATTAGGACACCTTAAAACATGTAAATCAGGTGAAATCTCGAATCCCACTTTCGATAATATAAAAGTACTTTAAAATAATTTTCGAATGATGTATTAAAAATAATTTAATCATAATTAGAATTTGAAATATTGAAATTTTAAAATATTACAGAGCCATCTGGCGGTAGAAATTTCTGTAATCTACTGTTCAATTCCAAATCAACAAAGCTTTCAAATGATGTATTACTTATGAAATTATTTTAATTAGTAGCTGAGATACAAAAAAAAAAAAAAAACTAATCAGGACACCCTAAAACATGTAAATCAGGTGAAATCTCGAATCCCACTTTCGATAATGTAAAAGTACTTTAAAATATCTTTCGAATGATGCATTAAAAATAATTTAATCATAATTAGAATTTGAAATTTTAAAATATTAGAGCGTCATCTGGCAGTAAAAATTTCTGTAATCTACTGTTCAATTCCAAATCAACAAAGCTTTCAAGTGATGTATTACTTATTAAATTATTTTAATTAGTAGCTGAGATACAAAAGAAAACCTAATCAGGACATTCTAAAACATGTAAATCCCGTGAAATCTCTAATTCCATTATCTATGGTAGTCGGTTAATGGGAGTAAAAAGAAAAATAAATATTTTTTACACCCCCAAAACCTATATATACCACGGTAGTCGGGTAATGGAAATAAAAAGAAAAAGTATTTTTTTAGTACCTTCAAATGTATTTTGTTGCTATGGAAACTCCTATTGTCTTTTAAAAGATAGATTAAGGGTTAAAATAAAATTTAATTAGCAATTAAAATGTAACTTCTTTGTTTATTAACAAAAATTTGAACTGCAGGTTGGTTTTGTGCTGCATAGGTTGTATATTAAGTGTTGTGTGCGAAAAAGAAAATGTGAAGAATTTTGAAATTTGCAATTTTTAACCCGAGTTCAAGATCATGTGACATTAATGATTTCCATATGTTTTGTTTCCGTTCCAGACAGCGGAGAAAATCGTCTGCTGATAGAATGCCTCTTTTTAAGCAATTAGCCATAGATATTTGGTCATTTTTCGATCGACATGGGTCGACGTTTTAATTAATATCTCCGAAACTAATAGTTATTTTTAAATTCTGTTTCCAGGAGCCCCTCAGGAAGGCTTCTGAGCATCCATATGTCAATTTTTGTACTTCTGCGTTCAATAGGGGCTGAACGTATAGATGAACAGACAGACAGACAAACCATTTCTTTTATTATTATAGATTATGAATGCAGACAATTCGTATCTCAAAGGAGTATAACGTTAAGGATCCAAAAAATTCAATTCTATAGTCTACAGATAAAATTTCAGAAAATGCTTTTTTCTTCCCTTTATTGAAAGAAATCAATAACTTCGCTTGAAATTATCATATAGCTATGGTTCAACCATTCATTTTAAAGGCGTTGATGAGTTCTTTTTAAAGATACTCATATTGAAAATTTGCACTACCGAAGGAAAAGGAAGGCTCCGACATGTACAAAAATGTTTTCTAGTTGACTATTAATATTATAAATAACTCTATTTAATATCATAACGATTTTTTAAGAATACTTCTGAATGAGCTCGTTTATACGAAATTTTGTTCTATACTGCCACATTAAATATTTAGAAAAGCAGGATAATAATTCTTTCTAGTGGGCAATTTTAAACAAAAGTTGATAGGCATGAATCTATTTTCAAGATGTAACTACATATATATTTACATGAAATACTGTGCTTTTGTTCCTGAGATACAATCGCCACAAAATTTTTATTACAATGCATACACAGATCGTGATGGACAGATATTTTCTCAAAATATTCAAATATTGTTCTGGAACACTCAAAATATGTAAATCTATCAAAAAAAAGTAGGTCGAAAATTTTTCTGATAGCAATACTTTTACAGCATAATGTCTCAATGGTTTTCGTATAAATCAAGTTTTGTTTGACGATACACAATAGAACCTGAGATATAGCCTCCCCTGAAACTGCGGAAATCGATGTATATCAGCGCCACCTATTGAGGAGTTTTTTAATTTATTATGATAACAAATATGCATGTAGACCAATCTCTAAAAACTGAAAAAATTGATTTTTGTATTCAGGGAACCTCAAAACGTGACAGCATTCAAAAACCTGAGCTGAAAATAGAACTTCAAAAAATAAAACATAATTTATACGTCTCATTAATATATTAAAACCAATCTAACACTTAAAATGAGATAAAAGATACAAAAATTTAAAACTTTAAAAATACATTTTAATTAAAAAACATTAAAACATAAGACAGACGTTTCGGCTTGAACACTAGCCCTCCTCAGTGTCAAACATACAAACACAACATTTACAAAAATTCTAAATACATCATATCAAGATTAAATATTCAGGAGGAATAGCTTTAGCCTCGTTCAAGGCAGAATGTTGCATTTTAGTAAAAGCGCCCTCTAGAAAAATACGGGATTCATAAATATTTATATTAGAAGCTAAAATTTTAAAGTTTTCAAAATCTGGTATATGATCACTATTGAGAGAATGGATTACGAGTTTAGATCTTAAATCTCCTATTTTATATGAGCGTTTATGTTCCTTTAATCTAATTTCACCTGTTCTGCCAGTTTCACCGATATATGTAGAATCACAATTTTTACAAGGAATACTATAGATTACACCAAGACGTTTAAAAGGGGGACAGCGGGTTTAAAGTTTGAGAAAAAGTTACTAATACGGAGTTGAGGTTTAAAACTAGTAGAAATATTAACTGTTCTAAGTAATTTTGAGATATTTTCAGAGATACCTTTATAATAAGGGATAGTAGTACGATAAGTGGAATTTTTAACTTTAGGATAAACTGATTTAAATGAAAGATAAAACTCTTCTTTATAAATTCTTTTAATAAAACGAGGGGGTAACCATTATTTTTTAATCAGAAAAGATTCTGGATAGTTCAATATTTAATAATTCGGGATTACTACAATAATGCTTTGCACGATGTAAAAAAGTACGAATGACTGCAAGTTTATGTGATAATCTTGACGTCCTTATAATGCATAAAACAGTCAATCATTTTTTACATTTTTCAACTTCAGTCTATAGAAAACCCACCTTCTCTGGTCAATATCTTAACTTCAATTCAGCTAATCCTTTATCGCATAAACTTGCAGTCATTTGTACTCTTTTACATCGTGCAAAGCATTATTGTAGTAATCCCGAATTATTAAATATTGAACTATCCAGAATCTTTTCTGATTTAAAAAATAATGGTTACCCCCCTCGTTTTATTAAAAGAATTTATAAAGAAGAGTTTTATCTTTCATTTAAATCAGTTTATCCTAAAGTTAAAAATTCCACTTATCGTACTACTATCCCTTATTATAAAGGTATCTCTGAAAATATCTCAAAATTACTTAGAACAGTTAATATTTCTACTAGTTTTAAACCTCAACTCCGTATTAGTAACTTTTTCTCAAACTTTAAACCCGCTGTCCCCCCTCTTAAACGTCTTGGTGTAATCTATAGTATTCCTTGTAAAAATTGTGATTCTACATATATCGGTGAAACTGGCAGAACAGGTGAAATTAGATTAAAGGAAGATAAACGCTCATATAAAATAGGAGATTTAAGATCTAAACTCGTAATCCATTCTCTCAATAGTGATCATATACCAGATTTTGAAAACTTTAAAATTTTAGCTTCTAATATAAATATTTATGAATCCCGTATTTTTCTAGAGGGCGCTTTTACTAAAATGCAACATTCTGCCTTGAACGAGGCTAAAGCTATTCCTCCTGAATATTTAATCTTGATATGATGTATTTAGAATTTTTGTAAATGTTGTGTTTGTATGTTTGACACTGAGGAGGGCTAGTGTTCAAGCCGAAACGTCTGTCTTATGTTTTAATGTTTTTTAATTAAAATGTATTTTTAAAGTTTTAAATTTTTTTATCTTTTATCTCATTTTAAGTGTTACATTGGTTTCAAAAAATACTTTGTTTACATAGGTATGAAAAATTAATTTTCCGTCCTGAGTAGTATTCA
Organism: Salticus scenicus; assembly: GCA_963930645.1. Classification (NCBI taxonomy): domain Eukaryota; kingdom Metazoa; phylum Arthropoda; class Arachnida; order Araneae; family Salticidae; genus Salticus; species Salticus scenicus. The sequence goes on along the minus strand of OZ005658.1, from coordinate 52,737,930 downwards.
TTGAAATAGTAAAGTGTAGCAAAGCATTTTCGTCAATTGCACTCTATAGAAAAGAACGTTTAGCTTAATTTTGAGTAGCCCTGTATGCTTTTAATAAACTACGTGCACATCAGATTGTGCACTTAAATTTAGTCGTATATGAAAAACACTTAACAGAAAATGAAATACACTTTCAGCATTTTATAAGTATATCCGAGTTAGACAAACTGACACGCACAGACCAACCGCTAAAAACATTATTTTTCGATTAAGGAGACCTCAAAATGTGTACATATAACACAACTTTATTTCGAAAATGTCTATCAGTTTGGAAAGCATACCCTCTCGGAACTGGTGGAGCTAATAAAATCTTGAATTTAAAAAAAAAAAACTTGGTAAGAGAGAAAAATTACACTCAAGAAATACTTAATTTTAAAACTTTAAATCTTAATGGCTATTTTTTTTTTGTGGTGGACTAGAATGTTTTCTTGTGCAATTTTTTATTACTGAATGTTAATTTATCTCCTTAATGTGCTGGTCTATCTTTCTTATAAGTAATATAAAATTTTTAATTTTTTAAGGAAAATAATTCACACTTAATAAGGTAAAAATGTAGCGTGAAGGACATGACAATAATAAAAAAAAAAGACATGATTTTAATAATTTATCATTATAAATTAATTATTCTAAACTGAAACTCATTTAAAGTTCAGAGATTTTAATTTATATAAATGGGACTTTCATCTGACATCTAAATTTGAAATTTTTATTAAATAAATATATAAAAAATAATTTAATAGCGTGATAGACCTGCCATGTTTTTGCTTATTTAATTTTAAATTTCGTTTTTTAATTAAAAATATAAAAAAAGGTGTTATTTATTTGATACGTTACATGTATTTCCTATCAATAAAATTTAAAGTAATTGCAATAGTTGAGAAGCTAAAATATGGTCTTGTCCACTTTCAAAGGAAATGAAACCCAATATTTTTTATATATTTGAATATTTTATTAAAAATATTTATGATAAAGCACTTTTACTTTATCATAAAAATATGAAAAATAGAATGTATCTATGAAACAGAAGAAAATTGTTGCTCTGCGTAGGTGCTGTCACCTAGCAGTAGTTTTGTTTTCTAAATGTTGCCTAGTTTAACATTAGTATTCGCCACACGCAGAGGGCATTTAGTTTAGGAGGCTCTGGTTTGACTCAAGCAAGACTCTTAAGACTACTATATAACAGGCTGAATCATTCGCCGCCATTTGTCCGTCAAGTTCGTCATTGCTAAAACTAAGACTATTGTATATAACTATTATATGAGATTATATAAGACTATTGTATAATATTTATTGAAATTTTATTTTTCCGACTGAGTGAAAATAATGCCTGGACCGGGACTCGAACCCCGCAACTTTGACTTACAAGGTCAAGGCTCTACCAATTAAGCTATCCAGGCCGACATCCCGGTCAGCATTACTCAGTCAGACAACCTTGTAGGCAGAAACAATCTGGTCTATCATTTAGATAGCTCAACAGAAATAAGCCGCAGGAAATGGAAAACACCATTAAACAATGGGAGAATGAAATACAATTTTTTAATAAAATCACACAATCAACTGCGGAAGAAAATCATATTTATTGAAATTTTATTTTTCCGACTGAGTGAAAATAATGCCTGGACCGGGACTCGAACCCCGGATTCTTTATAATTATTTCTGTTGAGCTATCTAAATGATAGACCAGATTGTTTCTGCCTACAAGGTTCTCTGAGTGAGTAATGCTGACCGGGATGTCGGCCTGGATAGCTCAATTGGTAGAGCCTTGACCTTGTAAGTCAAAGTTCCGGGGTTCGAGTCCCGGTCCAGGCATTATTTTCACTCAGTCGGAAAAATAAAATTTCAATAAATATGATTTTCTTCCGCAGTTGATTGCGTGATTTTATTAAAAAATTGTATTGTATAACAGTCTTAGGTTTGGCAGTGACGAACTACCATATAAGATTATTATATGAGACTATATAAGACTATCATATAGTAATCTTAAGTTTAGTAATGACGGACTTGACGTGCAAATGGCGGCGAATGATTCAGCCTGTTATATAGTAGTCTTAGACTCTAACGCCAATTACATTTTTCCAGTATTCTATCAATTGATATTCCAGGTAGTCACATAATTGTGCTTCCTTTTGAAATGCTTAATTACAGAAAACCATGCCATAATGTATCTTTATTTTTTGTACTCAAGTAAATTCTTCCAGCCATAGATCTTGTGAACTAATAATCCTCAATTGTCTCATCATCCAATAAACAAACGTATGTGACATTTTAGGTAAGTTGAGATATCATCACAAAAATTTCCAAGCATTTTCTGCATTATTTTTATTGCACATAGAAAAAATTATTGCTCATTCAAACAGCTCGTCATTTGTTAAAAATATCATAATGACCAATCAGTTATATCTCTTAATTAAAAAAAAGAAACCAAAACATCACCAAATGATTTCTAATCTTTATTTTGAGATGTATAAGAAAATTATGGTTGAGTTGTACTGAAAAGAAATAATACTAGGGATATATGATGAAATTGTAAAGAAATCATCTGCATTTCGTTACGCAGTTTTTAAAAATTATTTTAACATAAATATTTGAAGCAATTAAATTACAGTTAAACGAAAGAAAAAATAAATAAAAAGATCAACTGTGAGTTAATTTGTTAGGAAGTCCTTTTGAAACAAGAAAATTTTTGAAAATGAATTACAAACCTGCATATACACATCCATTTCTTATTTTGATTTTTCAGATGAAATTACAACAATTTTACTTTCAGTAATAATAATAATAAAAAACCTTAAGAAAAAACACATGGTTGGATCTATCCTATACAAATAAAAACAATTGAAATGTAAATATTATCATACATATTTCTTTATAATAATGTCACAAATGTAATTGCTTATTCATGTAGTATATGGTATTTATGCACAGTGCTCAATTTTCAATTAAGTATAATTCACCCCATTTTGAAAATAATGCAGTTTTTTGTAATAATGTTATTACATTAAAAATAAAAACTTTTAACTAACCAAATTTGTCTTGAGAAGTCCTGTTGTTATTTTTTTTAATTAACAGAAAGACGTTTCTATTTTGTATCTTATTTTTAACACTTTTGCAATTTACATTGCCCACTTATTTAACAGATGAAGAATTAAATCTTAAAAAATCAATAAATTTCACCTAAATCATTCACATCATCAGCTATCTTGTCTAGATTACCTTTCTCTTCTGTTGTTGTTTCATTCTGGAGCATATAACACCACCTGGTGAAAATAGCTGAGTGTTCCATGATATTACATGAAGAAGAAGTAGAAAGAACCTCTATCGCTTCACAGCTATTCCTGCCAGGTGGCATTATATACTCCAGAACAAAACAACAACAAACGAGAAAAGTAATCCAGACAAGATAGCTGATGATAAGATGGATACACCCTGAAAAGCTTATTGTGTGGAAGATTAAGGTGAAATTAATTGATTTTATATGATAAAAACTTCATTTCCTTGAACTTTTGAATTAAAGTGTGTTTCAATGTTTTTGGGATATCCATTATATTATTTTACAGTGTTTACATAAATTATAAAGTAAGTACAAAAGCAATAAGTACAAAACGTTGAATAAACAGCATGGAAAACAAGAACTCGCAACAATTGTTTCTTTGGGCATTTTGCACCAAGTAAGTAGTTTTGCGAGTGTTTTCGTTTTTGTGCATTGCCGCTTTGTAGCACTCATGCCTACTTTGTTTGCCTGACGAAGGGTTATGTTTTCCTTTGACCCACTTGTGAGTTCTTTCTTTTTATGGTGTTTATTCAAAGTTTTGTACTTATTACTTTTAAACGCCAGTTATGTGGTGCTTTTTTTACAATTTTTGTAGCACCTTTGGGTTTCTTGCACCAAGTAAATAGTTTTGTGAGTATTTTTGTTTTGTTTTTATTGTTTTATTTGTTAAATCCTCAACTTTTTTCTTATTTTTTTATGCCTTTAATTTTGAAGTTTTATTTTACCGATTGTTCTTTAATTGTGTTTTTTTCCCCACACTTTTTTCGATTTTGACTTTTCTTTTTTTCTTTTTTCCTTATTTGTGTGTGTTTATTCATGAGTTTGTCCGAGATTAATTACTTCAAACATCTTCATTTAAAACATTTGCACTTTCTTAATCACTTAGATGCAAACATACTCGGATAATTCCTAAGTTCATTCATATTACGTACAATCTTCCCGTTTCCTTTCACATTAAAAATGCTTTGAAATGGAGTAAGTTTGCCATTCTTAGAGCTGTTATTCAGGATATTCGGCAATATCTTTCATCTACTGAGTGTGAATTATATTTATTATATTTGTTTCTTAGTAAAACAAAGGTGTTGGGTTTTGAAGGTAAAGAACTTATTAGAACAAAGATTATCTTAGACCAGAACAGGTTTAGAGCCTTCAATTGTGTTGGACATGATGATGATGATGTTTCTTAGTAATTCTGTACATGATTTTTCTTCCTTTTAAAAAAGAAATTTTGTACACATTGCAGTCTTTTCATCCTCAAACTAATCTGAATAAGAAGTTTAATTCTCTTCTTAAGTCTAATTCTGTTACTTCACCTATTTCCCCTCTCATTCAAGACATGGTTATTAATCTCTCTTCGCACCCTCTGACTGGTGCTCAACATGATGTGCTCCTTAAGTTTGGGATATTTTACTACTTTGTTCGGTTGACGAAGGGTCATGTTTTCTTTTGATTTGGAAAAATTGTTGTGAGTTCTTGCTTTTTATAGTGTTTAGTCGTGTATATAAGTTTGAACAATATCAACATTACGTGTATATTCCATTGATAAATGAGAGAACATGACACAAGAGGATAAACTTTATTTAAATAAGTTTTCCATATGAACATTATATTAAAAAAGAAAAATTCATATTTTAAACATTTGCCAGTTTGAGACTGGCAACAAATAGGTTTTAAATAATTAAATTAAACAATTTTAAACAGTTTTAACAAATAAATACATTTTTTCAATAAATTCATCCAAAAACCTCTTAAAATTTTAAAAACATAAAACAATGTATTTTATTTTATCTACAAAAATACCAATTCCCGCCAATCAAATTTCTCTTTGATAAAAATCGCATTCTTTGTGTAATTTATGCAGATAATGCTACTGACTGGGATTTTTTGCTTTTATTTTAAAATGTACATAATCTAACATGATTGTAATAACACAAAATTTCCTGTTAACATTTGTTGTAAAACTAAAATTTAACAAATTTGCTGTTTATTGTAAAAAAAAAAAAAAAAAAAAAAAAAACAGGATTTACGGTAGAGGACATTAAATCTAGAATCATTGCATTTATGGTCATTCTTTATTTTGGATCCTTATTAAAAATGTATATTACCAAATCCAAATATGTAAAATAAATTTAATAGAACAGCTCTGTTACACTTATGTAAGTATTCTGAGACTTTACCAAGGAAATTGTTATTGCTTGTCTTATTATTAAAAAAAAAAAATGAAACGTTAATTTGACATAGAAAAGCATAAACAAACAACCCGCTGATTCGCATATTATTCATATTGTAGATATTCATCCATTATTTTCGGAAAACAAGCTCTGTGACATTTCACCCACTCTGACTTTATCCAATAAATGTAATATACCTATTTTATATACCCTTAGAGGAGGAACTCTGGTTCTCTCTGCTCTGTGAAGCGGTGTAGCGAAAAGAATTCATAAGGAGTCACTTAATATATCAATATCAATATCATGAACAATAACACATTATTAACTTCTGAAATAGAGTAAAAAGAATTTATTTATTTATTAAGATATTTAAATAAAGTTCATGATAACAAATTCTGGTTTTGATATTCCAGATTTGAGGTCCCCTACTGTAATAATAATAATAATAATAAATGCATTTTTTTTTTTTTTTTTCAATGTATATGCTGCTAAAATTACCCAGTATAAAAAAAAAAAAAAGAGTTTACATTTTGTGACATACATTTTGATTACAACTTTAGCAATGTTCATGTGAAGGAAATGACAAATGTTTCATTTTGTATTAGTTAAAATGCATGTGCAAATATAATTCTTTTATCTTTACAACATGGGAAACAGCGATAAAGGTAATATTGAAAAAAAAAAAGTGATGTATGGCATGGTATGGTATTTATGATGACTGTAAATAAAAAAAAATTTAAAATGGCTGCCCAATTAGTCCAACAGACTTTACAGCTACATAGAAACATCACTCTGATGTTACACCATAAAAAATGTATCTGTAATTTTTTTAAATAAAACTTCAATAAATAAATTACACCAATTCATACATTTATATACCCACACAATTTCTGCCAGATAGGCTGTACACAAGCATTAAAATATATCTGGAAATGTGTGTATTCTTGCATGATAAGTTTATCAGTGCAACATCAGCAAGCTTACATGACTTGCAGATGGAAGTTCTTCTCACATTGTACACATATGCTGTTAAACAACAACAGATCATTTAAAAAATGTAATGCTTAACACAGAAATAGGCGATTGTGGTATAGATAAATTAGACTGAATTGTGATAGAGGTCCCATCACGATGAATCAACAAAATCTGGATCACTGCCAGAATCATCTGATGCAGAGTCTAATAACCGTTTCCTTTTCTTTTTGTGTTTCTTTTTCACTTTCTCCTTCATCACTTTCGGTGACTTCCTGTGGGGCCGACTATTTGGAGGAGATTTACATTTTCTTGTTATCACAATATTTGTTTTCTCCAACACGGGTTGGGCTGCTTTAGTCTCATTGTTGGCTTCATTTGCAGCATTCTTTTCTGTGGAATTAGAGACAGATGAACCTGCTTGTATGGGTGTCGCAGGTTTAGCCAGGTTGTTATCGTCGTCATCATCGTCATCTGATGGATCTATTGTTAACATTAACTGTTTAAAATGAAGATACTGATTAACAAGTTTTTCCTTTCCTTTATCATCGAGTTCACCTTCAAATTCTCGAGTTTTTATGAAATTTATCACTGTGTCAGGATCAAAACGAACATGTCCTTTGCGATTTAAAGGGCGCTCATAAACTTTGGCAGCTTCATTAGGTGAGTATTTCAGTATTTTATTGTCAGTAAAGCCATACATCTCCTTTAAAGTTTGTTTCAAGTACAAGAGCAAAATGCATCCTTGAGAAGCAATAATGCACTCTTGTAGAACAGCTGTATTTTCAGGAAGACGTCCCAACATGGTGTCAAAATCATCATCGTCATCATCATAATCCTCTACTTCTGGATTGACTGGATTTTGTTCATTACTTGAGTGCTTGGGTAAAAGTGATTCGCGAAATGTTTGTAGTAAATTTGAACCTGACACAGATAACATAATATCTAACTGATGCATTATGAAAAGGGGTTCATCTTGTGCCATATATGGAAAATAAGCAACATTGTCGGCAATATATAAAAGTTCTGTTAATGGTGTCCGGGCTTGTTCATCAAATAATTTAAGAAGGGAAAATAAGAAAGCCCTGCGACTCTGTCTGGTTGATCTCATCACAGAATATAAGAAACCATTGCGACCAACTGGAGCATCAGGGCATCTATATCCTCTCAAAATTGTATTTTGATTTTGAATAAGTTGCTGCATTTTGAATGACATTCTTACACCAAGCACAGCTTTCATTTGAATAAAACCGGGATATTTTTTTTCAATTTCTTGAAGCAACTGATCGGCTTTTGTTCGAATTACAGAATCATCATCAGAGCCCAAGCATACTAAGTAGGGTACGATTTGCACAGGATGAACCAGACCTTGGCCAAGAATGAGCTGAATTACAGAAAGAGATGCTCTACGTACAGCTATCTCAGTGTGTATGACACACTCCAGAATCTGTTTCAAATAAACTTGTATAACTGTACTTGCCATGCCAGATGTCACATCTCCCATTTCCTTTAAGTCTTCAGATTTTGATGTTTTACTCCATTCAGCATCTTTTTGAATCATGCGCATTTCTTCTTCTACAAGGTAGTTTGTTATATTTTTTAGAACCTGGCATTTCAGCATAGATGAAGCTACTGGCGATGTCAGGAGATAATGATATAAATTTTTAACCTCAGGCCCTAACATGAATTCGTAATGCCTAATCATAATAAAGCCCAAGCCAGATAATGCTTTAAGCTTAATATTTTCATCATCATGTTGATTAAAATATATTACACCTTCAAAAACTTTATCTTTAAGTGAAATTTGACCATTCTGCTCAGATCCAGTATCTATCGTATGAAATTCGAAATGACAGCAAAACAATCCCACTGTATATAGAGACCGCAATAATTTCGGTTTCATAGATTTAAGAGTATCATTTCCAGAATTCTTCTCATATTCTTTTTTACATACTAAAAGAATAACAAAAAATTTCTGAAAACAATCCTTTACAAGCTGGTAATTGCGTGTCACTTTGTTGACAACAGCCCCTAAACAACTGACACAACTAGAAAGTAACCCCATATGTTGACGGAGAATTATTTTCACCATATCTTCTTCTATCTGAGCAAGAAAAGATTCACTAGGATGTTCAATAAGTGGCACAACCAGTTCTAAAGTTTGTGCGACATTTTTCAATAACATGAAATCTGACTGTGTATTGCATTTCATGCTAAGATAGGGTTGGATTGTAGTTGCATGAGGGACGACAAAAGGGGGATGGATTTTGCTGAATAAATGCAAGGTTGCTAAACATGCAACAAGATGGGAACTTGCACCACCATCAACATTCAGGGATTCTTCTAGCTGCAGTAGATTTTCGACAAGACAATCAACAATCTGCTTACAAGCTTTCACAACAGCTTTGTAATTAGCATCTTCTTTGTTTTTCAGGAGATTTGTAAGTAGTAGTTCAAACCATTCAAGTCCTATATCTCTACAAGCTTCAACAACATGAGTTATGTTTTTAACTTTCTGAAGAATCCTGTCCTGTTTCTTATCAGGAATAGGACTGAACCACATACTTTGAAAGACCTCACCAACAAGCTTCTTTATGCCATCTTCATCGTTAACCCTTCTTATAATTTTAACACAAATTTCAGATGTTTTGGGAAAATCAGGCTGTTCAAGACAAATATCTTTTAGAATCTTGATAACTCTTTTACGAACACTAACACCTGTGTCAAGTATTCTTGCAGTAAGCATATCATAGTATTGAGTTATGAGCTCAGGACGGATTAAGATAAATTTGCCCACTAAGTCGACTGCAGCTTCCCTCACACTTGTTGAATGATCAAGCAGTCTTCCATGAACCCCTTTCTGCATATCAGGACGACCTAAAATACTTGGATCAGCTTCAACAACTAACGTTAGACACTTCATTGCTTTTGTTCTGACAGCTACAGCAGTTTCACTAAGTACACGCAATATCTGCGATAAATATAAATCAAAACTTTTAGAAAAATGCCGATTTGATGCCAGATACTGAGATATTAATTCAGCAGTTTTGTAATCAATGTGTTCTTTTTCTTTCGCATTAACTTTAGATGGTTCTTCTTGTTTAATAACAGTCAACAAAAATCGTTTCCTCTCTTCGGCTAAAGCAAGAATTCTTGCATTGACTTCATCACTTTCTAATTTCGATTCTTCTTTGTCTTTTTTTGTTGCCTCTTTCTCTTCTTCTTCTTCTTTTTCTTCCTCTTCATAATTAACATGAGATGATCGCCTACGACCAATTCTTGAACGATTTGCTTTTTTATTTTTTTGTGGAGAATTACTCTCGTTAGATTCTTCCTTCGGAAAATTTAAACACTTATCTGAACGCCTAATCTCAGCAGCAGCATCCCTGTACCACTGAGCAATGTAAAATCTGCGTGAAAATTGAAGAGTGGGATCATTAGCCATGTTAGCATCTAAATATTGAAGAAGTGCTTTCTGTAGAATTTGAGTCTCATCTCGTTTTCCACATTTCTTTTTATTTTTTTTATTATTTTTTGATGGGCTAGCATCAGCATCGTCACAATCATTTACAATTCTTTGAATTACATCATTTATCATATCTTTACGATCTTGACTTGTAACGGCATCTTTACGCAAACGAGCTGCAACGACACCCAAATAATCTAGGGATGCAACTCTCAGAGTCATTTCCATAGATTTATTGCTAAAATTTTGGACTAATATTTTTCCTAAAATAGATAAAATTAACTCCGAGGCAGGCCATTCAGGCTTGTTAACTGTACTTAATAAGTCTTGAACAAAGTTTTCAAACAATGGTCGATAATCCATTTCTTCATGTTTTGTTCCACATTTCTTTAAAAATACTGACAAAAAACTGTATGCTGTTTTCATTGATGCTTCGTAAGATGTAGTAATAAGAACATCTTTATCTATATACACACTTTCTTTGTTTTCTGGATTTTTTGGCTTTTCTTCATTTGAAGGGAACTCCGATTTTGATTCAACTTTTGGTTCTGGTAAGCGTACAACACTGTGTATCAACTGCAATACTAAAGCTGTTAGCATTTGAATGTTTTCTTCAGAATTCAAGCGGAAATTTCTAAGGCTTCTTTTACTAGTAGGAAGTCTAGCTATAGATGCTAATATATCTTCTAAAATTAGTTGTCTGTGTTTATCATATCGAGAAAAAACTGTTGTCACGAGGCGGAGAGCATTTAATTGCAATTCACTTATTCCTTCGACAAAGAAAGGGCTAACACCCAAAGTTGACACCTGTAAAATTATAGTATCTGTTAATGTTTGCGATTCCAACAACTCAGCCAAAAGACTAACTGCTTCATGGAGTTTGTTATATAATTGTAAGATAGATTTTTCTTTAACTTTGTGTGCATGAGCTCTTTTCTGTTTTATATTTCCAGCATAACCATCTTTTGATTTTGGATCGAGCCTATAAGCAGGATCAAATACTGGAAAAACTGTATTTTGAAGTTGATATTTTAAAAAAAGTACAATCCTCTCGATTACATCTTCAATAAAGACTTTATTAGGCATTTTTGGAGATGTCATTATGTAGAGAGCTGTTAAAGTTCCATCGGCACTTCTCATTACACGTTCTATCGTCAATTCTAACCATAAACGTGCTTCTTCATCATCTTGCTCTTCCATCGTTTGTACTGGTAATAATTTTGCTCCATCCACAATATTTCTTTCCAAAATTGTCAGCAAACGAACTAATCTTTCAGATGGAAATTGTTTCATTGCACCGAGCCTTTTTAGCTTAGCAGCTTCATTGCTGAGATCCTGCAACTGAGCTAAAGGTATGAGAGCTTCTTCAGGACATTCCGTTTCTTCATCAATCAAAGCTGAAAAATCAATATCTTCCATACTGTCAAATATAGCATCCACTGTTCTAGAAAAATGTTGATAAGTATTGGAATCCATTAAATCTTCCATAGATAAAGGTTCAACGGCCAAATCCTTTTTAGTTTTTTTATTTTTCAATTTCTTTTTTACCACTGATGAAGTAACTGGATCTGGAGATTCTTCTCTATATGATTCGCCACTGTTTTCATCTTCTGAATTTGAAGATTCAATGTAACTATCTTGTGAACGAATGCGACGTCTCTTTCTTTCTCGATCTATTGAAGTGTTATTTGCTTTTTCAGGTGATGAATTAAGAGTTCTTTTAGATCCCTTGTCTTTGATAGGTTCTGAATTTTTGCAATTTGAAAGATACTCATTATTTTGATTTCTTCTGCGTGGAGATAACTTGTTAGAAGATCTAGATTCTTTCACAGGTGATCGACGTCGATTTTCTGATATTTTATTTGGAGGTTCTAGAAAAGAACCAGATTTCCTATTCTTTTTTATGAACTGTCTAATACTCTTTTGAGCAAGAAGTTGGTCTTCTACACTGAGTTTTGAAAGTATAACTACAGGTTCTGTAATAGACACTCTTCTTTTATCGGAAATCACAGCAGGTTTTGGTGCAACATCTTGTTTCTTTATATGGTTAACAATTTTACTTTTTTTATTTAATACAGATCCAGGTGTAGTTGATGGTTGAACAACCGAATTAGGTATTGAATTATGTATGTTATTTATATTTTGTTTTGCAGAGACTTCAGATTGTGGACATTCTAATGAATTTTTTGGTACAGATTGTTGTGGCTCTATAGAAGGCTTTTTTATAAAGTGTAGATGGGGACGAGATGATCCAACAGCAGCAGCACTAGATGACTTTGTATGTCGTGGAGTAGACGATGGCAATGATACAGGTGCATCATTAATGTTATTTAAAAGTGAAACCACTGGAGAACAGACGGGTGTTGCATTATTTATCATTTTTGCAGGATTCAATACATGGTTTTCTGTCCTTTCACTATGTTTTGCACTTACTGGGGTGAGATCGACCTCATTTACAGAATTACCATTTTGAAATGGATGAGTGGCAGGTGATGCCAGAGATACATCATTTACAATATGTTGATCAACAAGTGATGAATTATATATCTGTTGGCTCTCTTGTAGACTTGACGTTAATGTTTCTGTGGTTCCTTGAGATACAGCATTATGCGGAAGGGAGGCAGAACGTTGTTGACCCAATGAAGAAACTGTATTCTGAGGTGTTGATGGATGTTCAAGAGGATAATAGTCAGGGCCATTTACTTGAACCTGATGAGACCCACTCACTGAAACAGCAGGTGCGGTAAATGCCTGCTGTTGAGGATGAACAGGAATATTTGAACATTGTCTTTGTAACCACTGCCCAGAGGGAACATGGTGATCACTAGTATTACTTTGGGCTCCGTGAGCAGAGCCTTTAAAAATGCCAGGATTACTTCCAAGCAAGTATTTTACAAGCTGGGATATTTGAAGACTGTAGGATCCTCCACCATAATATCCATCTTTCACTTCAATATGGTCTGTTGTGGCACGGCATAATGCATCAATCAATGCCGGAACAATGATAGATTCTTCTGTATTCAAAAGCTGCCTTGCTTCTTCCGAGTCTCTCAAATGCGAGAGCAAACTCTGGTGTCTAATAACACCAGGAAGTGGTGTAGGAAGGGGTAACACAAGCAAAAGATCAGTTAAACTTTGTATACCAACTAATGTTGTGATTGGTATGCTAGGTCCTTCACCATTCATCATGATGAGTTAATGAGTTATCTGCAAATCATTTTGCATGAATCATTCAAGTCATGAAAGCTGAAAGATAAAATTAAAAAATAATTAATCTAAAGAAAAATATTAAAATATGCAAAATAAGTAATGAGCAAAATCATGGAAATATTTTAAACAAGTGTAAAGATAGCTTCATAAAACTACCTGACCTTGAATTAAATAATATTTTTCCATAGAATCTGTAATTTTCAATTCGTAAAACATTAGCTTGCAAATTATGAAATACCAATGTGTGGATGGCCTTGAATTAAATTATCATATTAATTAAACTTTATTAACAAAAGGATTAAGTTTTATTACTTAAATAAATTACCTTAAATAAAATCCTTTTAAAGAACTTAGCAAATTAATTTCAGGTACACCGTACCCATCCTCAGCGCCAAGTGCAAAAGCACTGTTCTTCTGTTGATTGTCAAAATTTGTGGTGTCGTGGTTTACATTTCTTCATTTCACTTCACTTTCCAGTAGGTTCGGTTTCTTGTAAGAACTGCTGCCATACAGCTGGAATGATGCAGCGCTCTCAGTCGTTGACGGCCTGACTGTTATTATTTCGATGGCCTCCCGTTTTAGTGCATAGTTGTGATTATTATACAAGGCTATTTTATTAATATTAATGGAGTTAACGTTAATCGGGTTAGTATTCTGGGTGGAAGAGAAAGCGGTGGAAGATTTCCCATATTTTAGGTCAGTGCGGTGTTCTTTTTCTTGATCGTTAATCCTGCATTTAGTCATACCTATGTAACAAGCTTTTTCCCCATTCGTATGCTCGAAATTTATTTTATAGATTCCTGAGGTGAATTTTTGGTGGATAGTATCTTTTTCATTACGAAATATGCTGAAAAATATTTTTATTTGGTTTGATCGGTATATTTATATTTAGATAGAGAATTCACAGCGCTTGGCCAAGTATTTATAGTTTTTATTGAAGAAATGAGAGTTGATTTTAAGGAATTTAGGAATAATTTTGAAATGGAGACAGTCTTCCAGAAAAGTTTTATGGTTTGTTTCACGGGTAAGTTTTTTAGCAATATTTCTTAGGTTTTTGAATAAGGTGGAGAGAGACATAATTAGAAGTGAGGGAGGCCAAGACCGAGAGACTAGATAGAGAATTCAAAGCGCTTGGCAAGTATTTATAGTTTTTATTGAAGAAATGAGAGTTGATTTTAAGTAATTTAGGAATAATTTTGAAATGGAGACAGTCTTCCAGAAAAGTTTTATGTTTTGTTTCACGGGTAAGTTTTTTAGCAGCATTTCTGAGGTTTTTTAATAAGGTGGAGAGAGACATAATTAGAAGTCTAAATATAAATATACCGATCAAACCAAATAAAAATATTTTTCAGCATATTCGTAATGAAAAAGATACTATCCACCAAAAATCCACCGCAGGAATCTATAAAATAAATTTTGAGCAGACCAATGGGAAAAAAGCTTGTTACATAGGTATGACAAAACGCAGGATTAACGATCGAGAAAAAGAACACTGCGCTGACCTAAAATATGGGAAATCTTCCACCGCTTTCTCTTCCACCCACAATACTAACCCGATTAACATTAACTCCATTAATATTAATAAAATAGCCCCGTATAATAATCACAACTATGCACTAAAACGGGAGGCCATCGAAATAATAACTAACAGTCAAGCTGTCAACGACTGAGAGCACTGCATCATTCCGGCTGTATGGCAGCAGTTCCTACAAGAAACCGAACCTACTGGAAAGTGAAGTGAAACAAAGACATGTAAACCATGACACCACGAATTTTGACAATCAACAGAAGAATGGCGTTTTTGCACTTGGCACTGAGGATGGGTACGGTGTACCAGAAATTAATTTGCTAAGTTCTTTAAAAGAATTTTATTTAAGGTAATTTATTTCAATTAACATATTTTATCATCTAACATGAGTTACAAGTTGGAAGACTAATCAGCTCACAAATTCTAAAATATCCATACTAATTTGGCTGGGAAAAATAAATAAATAAATAATAATTTTAAAACATCTATAAAAGTAATTTTTTCCTAACTTAAAAAATTTCTGGACTGCACAATCACTATTTAAAGCTAATTTTTATTTTTTGTCAAAACCAATTAAAAATTCTCAAAAATAAAAAAAAAAAGTTTTTTTTTTTTTTTAATAATTTAAAATACTACATGTCTTATTACCTGATATGAGATGTAATTGGAAGTCGAAAGTTGAAAACTTACAAATTTTAAAATATTAAAGAACAGTGGCCTTTGAAGAAAGAAGGAAAAAAAAAAAAAAAAACTACGAAGCAGATTTCCATTGAACCATCCTGATTTAATCGGTCTATGGATTTGAGAGCTACAGTGCCACAGATAGATAGACAAAGGCTTTGAATTTATAGCATGTCTTTATATATATATATATTATTTTAATGCCTTTTAATTACATTTCAATCTGGAGTAATACTATCGAATTATATATACAGTAGGACGCCGAAAATCTGGAGACAAGATCAGAGCAATTCTGGATTTTTTGTCATTCTTAAAAAAAGTACTCAGATAATAGGTAAATTCAAGTTAAACAAACTAGTACGGACATAACAAACTAGTATGTTGTGGCCACCACAAAACTTTCTTCTATATTTTCCTATACATATTCAATCAGTAACAATATTTAAAAAAAAAAAAAAAAAAATTAATTATTTTTTTTTTTGTTGTTAAAAGTAAAAAAAAATTGATAACTTTGTTTTAAATTATCACAGATTTATAGTTCAACCATTCGCTTTAAAGGTATTGACGAGATCTTTCGACAGATATCCATCTTGAAAATTTACCCCCCCTTCCAGGGGGGAAGCGATGCCCCCACATGCACAGAAATTTCTTCCTAGTTAACTATTACTATTATCAACGAGATCTTTCGAAAGACACCCATTGTGAAAATTTACCCCCTGGGGGGGGAAGCGATGCCCCCCCATGCACAAAATTTTTTCCTAGTTACATACTACTATTATCAATAATTCATATTAATTTTACAATCACAAGTTTAAAATAACTCTTATTATGCACATTTATACGAAATTTTGTCCTATATTGCCATGTTAAAAATTTAGAAAAAATGTGATCACAGCGCCACCTGTTGAGCTATTGATCCCTAAATGTAATCAGCACCAGTTTATGTCGGGGACCAACTAAATACCAAGTTTGGTTAAGTTTCATTAAAAAAAAAAAAAAAAAAATACGATTTTTTTTTTCTAAGTTTTTTTTTTTTTTTTGTTAAAAGTAAAAGAATCGATAACTTTGTTTCAAATTGTCACAGATTTATAGTTCAACCATTCGTTTTAAAGGTATTGACGAGATCTTTCGAAATATACCCATCTTGAAAATTTAACCCCCCCCCAGGGGGGGAACCGGTGCCCCCACATGCACAAAATTTTTTTCGTAGTTAACTACTACTATTATCAATAATTCATATTAATTTTACAATCACAAGTTTAAAATAACGCTCATTATGTACATTTATACAAAATTTTGTCCTATGCTGCCATGTTAAAAGTTTACATAAAATGCGATCACAGCGCCATCTGCTGGGCGATTGATCCCAAAATCTAATCAGACCCTTTCCATGTCAGGGTCCAACTATACACCAAGTTTGGTTCAATTTCATTCATCGGTTCGTGAGATACGGTGAAACATACGAAATTTTGCGATCACAGCGCCACCTGCTGGACGATTGATCCCCAAATCTAATTAGCTCCATGCCCCGTCAGGTTCCAACTATATACGAAGTTTGGTTGAATTTCATTCATTGGTTCGTGAGATACGGTGAAAAATACGAAAATTTGTCCTATACTGCCATGTTAAAAATTTACATAAAATGCGATCACAGCGCCACCTGATGGACTATTGATCCCCAAATCTAATCAGCACAATGCCCCGCCAGGGTGCAACTATATACCAAGTTTGGTTGAATTTCATTCATTGGTTCGTGAGATACGGTGAAAACACTAAACCACAGACACACAGACAGACATTTTTTAAAAACTATCAATTCGTTTTAATAAAGTAATTTAATCATCAACCATGAAAACTCATTTCAGAAAATCTTGGAGTGGAAGGTTGATATTTTATACCAACTATGTGAAAAACACCAGAGCCGGGAATCGAACCCGGGCCTTCCGCTTTACGCGCGGATGCTCAAACCATCGAGCTACCCTGGCTGATTACCAGCTAGGCATTTCTCACATAACAATCGTTGGCAAAGTCACCGAGTCTGTAAACACAGCTGTATCAAGTGACATTAATATTCATGGCACAACTCCAATAGACCACGAAATTTTATTTTAATAAAGTAATTTAATCATCAACCATGAAAACTCATTTCAGAAAATCTTGGAGTGGAAGGTTGATATTTTATACCAACTATGTGAAAAACACCAGAGCCGGGAATCGAACCCGGGCCTTCCGCTTTACGCGCGGATGCTCAAACCATCGAGCTACCCTGGCTGATTACCAGCTAGGCATTTCTCACATAACAATCGTTGGCAAAGTCACCGAGTCTGTAAACACAGCTGTATCAAGTGACATTAATATTCATGGCACAACTCCAATAGACCACGAAATTTTATTTTAATAAAGTAATTTAATCATCAACCATGAAAACTCATTTCAGAAAATCTTGGAGTGGAAGGTTGATATTTTATACCAACTATGTGAAAAACACCAGAGCCGGGAATCGAACCCGGGCCTTCCGCTTTACGCGCGGATGCTCAAACCATCGAGCTACCCTGGCTGATTACCAGCTAGGCATTTCTCACATAACAATCGTTGGCAAAGTCACCGAGTCTGTAAACACAGCTGTATCAAGTGACATTAATATTCATGGCACAACTCCAATAGACCACGAAATTTTATTTTAATAAAGTAATTTAATCATCAACCATGAAAACTCATTTCAGAAAATCTTGGAGTGGAAGGTTGATATTTTATACCAACTATGTGAAAAACACCAGAGCCGGGAATCGAACCCGGGCCTTCCGCTTTACGCGCGGATGCTCAAACCATCGAGCTACCCTGGCTGATTACCAGCTAGGCATTTCTCACATAACAATCGTTGGCAAAGTCACCGAGTCTGTAAACACAGCTGTATCAAGTGACATTAATATTCATGGCACAACTCCAATAGACCACGAAATTTTATTTTAATAAAGTAATTTAATCATCAACCATGAAAACTCATTTCAGAAAATCTTGGAGTGGAAGGTTGATATTTTATACCAACTATGTGACCAGTAAATTCAAACACATTATGTGATGTAAGTTAAATAGTTCGAAACATTTTCAGCTATATTTTTTTAAAACTATATTTTTAATTTTTAATACGCTATACATGATGCGTATGCTTTTTTAGACACTATACAGGACCACAGAAATGCAGCCTAATTTATACTTTATCTTTAAAAGTAAAACTATTAATGCTTTCCCTCCCCTCTCCCTCTGAAATACAAAATAAAATGCATTGGCAGTAATTTAATTTATAATCTATGCAAACAGCACAATTTTTCTTTCTTGTTTAAATGCATTGCTAGAACTTCCTTATTTAAATAAGGCACTAGTACCTTAACTAGATAATTAAAATCAATTTAAACAAGTATTTAATAAATGCATTTTAATAATAAAAGTAATAAATGCATTTAAATTTTTAATTTAATAGATACATTTTATATGCTTGTTTAAAACATGCATGTTTAAAATGCTTATCTTAAACAAGCACTTAAAATAAGCATAAAAACATTATTTATTTTATTTTATTCTCAGGCATGATTGAAAAGTGTTACATTATTATTTTTATTATTATTGTGTCACATTAATTTTTTATATATTAACACACGTTCTTTTTGACAGGCAAAAGCGATTTCAGATAGCAAGAAGTAAATATTTTTGGCTTGATGCTATTCTCATTACAACCTTCCTTATTCCCCACCCATTCATTCTTTTCACTTTGTGCCCCCCTTCTTTAAAGTAAACTCTTCCAAAAAGAGGAGGGGCGAAGTGCCATCTTGTGAAAGTTGAACTATATTGTAATCATGAAAAAATTCAACTATCAGGTTTTGGTGTATCTATGAGTGAGTGTAGTAGAACTTAATAGTTTTTTTACCAGTATATAAAATAAAATTTTTATACTTTGTGGTCTATGGACTCAGACTATTTAAGTTGACTTTAGCAACGTTAAATTGTTTAAAACATAATATATATATATATACAAGGTGTCCGAATCAAATGTACCTAATTTAGTTTTCAATGCAGCACATTATGAATAGCTGATCGTGGCAAAGGTAATTCAGAAGCTGCCAGCCTGATCGACTGCCGAAGCCTCCGGATGAAAGCTTCTCGAACCTCTTCCACACATGCATCAGAAAGAGAACGGCGATCACCTCCGGATATTTTCTGTACAATTCCCGTTTCGAGAAATATTTCGTGCCACTTTTTTACGCTCTTAGCCTGGGGTAGATTTCTTTTATAAACTGTTCGAAGCCTTCTTTGCACTTTTACTACGGATTTGTGTTCTGCATACCACAGAACAACTTGTGCATTCTCTTGTGGTGACGCCATTTTTTACATTTGTCAGCTTAGCAAAAGCGCAGGTGCGTCAGATGCAAGAATGCCGCCAAACTCTACAAATTCAGCTCCCACATTTGGCCAATATCGCCCTCGTAGCATTAAAACTTTGTTTTTAATTGATTGTTCAAAATAGGTAAATTTGATTTGGACACCCAGTATATATATAGGATAAGTGCACCAGTGATTGACACTTTTAGAGCAATCTCTGATGTTTTTAATGTTCTAGACATCAGAAATATTTTTAGAAATCTTAAGTTTGTACATATGGTATGAAAGTCATTGATAACCACATATATGTTAAAATATATACATTTGATAACAATTATTTTTTTTTTTCATGAATTTTTATTTGAAACCCACTCAATGTTCCAGTAATGGACACTGCCAGTTTTTCATTTTATCAGTAATTGGCCCCCTATGTTTCAGTGTTTGACACTGCTAGTTATTCATTTCACCAGTTATTAGCACCCTATGCTCCAGTGTTTGACATAAAATGTTAAAATTCTTATATGTAAAATATATGATTTTATGATTTTCTTTCTTTCTTAATTATTTCGAGATAGATGTCAATTACTGGAGCATGCCAATCACACGAGCACCTACCCTATTTGAAAACTTAAGACATTAATAGTTCTACAGTGATGCAGAAAAGATGTGTTGGTATTAGTGTTTGGATCAAAACCAATTGTCTACACTAGGGACCTGTCTTTCTACAGGACCCTCGCCTGTATTCATGCAAGTTTCAGAGAAACCACTGAAAACTCTGAATCAATCCAGAGAAGAATTTGTTTACATTACAATCCATTAAACAATATACAATTTGGAAGAAATGTTTAAACATCCTATTATGATTTTCCTTTTTGTTTATTTAAAGACTTTACTTTCTTAAATTTATTTAAACAACAGTTTATTACTAAATGCTCGAAAAGTTGAGTGGTGTCACACCAGATTTTTATTTACAAAAGCAACGTAACATGGAAGAGCATCATATTGAATTATAAATACTTTATTAACAATAACAACAAAGATCCCACACAGAAGACAACAGTTTAGGCACAATTATTTCATTTATGTAGTTTTTAGGCATTTACTGCAGGGTGTAGAATTCTGGAAAGGTTCAGGTAAACCCGATCCGAACCGTACAGGTTAATTTTAAATCAACCAAAAACCCGAGCTGAGCCCAATAAAAAAACTAGTTGCCATAGGTGGGCTCTGCTCAGTTCCCCATCATATTTATGTTACCATAAATTTCTAGTGCGAGACATTATAATCATGTTAAAAGAAATGAATTTGACCAAAGCTTGATACAGTGACAGAATGAAATCCACGCCTAATAGGCTATTTACCGTACACTTCGATATATTTATCTTATTCTAATCTATTAATTTATTTTATCAGGGTCAATTCTGTTGTTTAGTTTTCATGCTACTATTTCCAATGCAATAATCCTCAAAATTCATATGAAAAATTTACAATTTCGCTATGTTGATAAAATCGTAAATTACGAATAATTTATGAAATTTTCCTATTAGAATATTTGTATTCAATCATGTTCAAACAAATATCACAAATGTGATTTTGAAGTTGTCTAATGTATTTATGATCCTCAAAATGAAAGTTTATGCTCAATTTTGCCTTATTCTGACATGTTAAGTAAATCGTAAATTCCAAATAACTTACAAATTTTTTAAACTGGAAAAATCATAGTCTATGATATTCATGCCAGTATCCAAAACAATATTTAAAAAGTGGTTTTACATCTTTACGATGAAAATATCCCTCAAGATTGACGTTTATGTGAAATTTTGCTCTATTCTGCCATGTTAAGAAATTCGTAAGTTTCCAATAACTTACGAAATTTTTATATTGGAAAATTCATAGTCATTAATATTCATGACAGTGTTCTAAATAATATTTCAAAAGTAGTCTAACATCTTTACGATGAAAATATCTCTCGAAATTGACGTTTATGTGAAATTTTGCCCTATACTGCCATGTTAAGAAATTCGTAAATTTCCAATAACTTGCGAAATTTTCAAAGTAGCATATTTATAGTTACTGATGTTCATTCACAGATCATAATGATAAAGAAATTTTCATTTTGTCCATGTAAAAATCTATAAGTGCAAGACTCAGCAAAATCTATACAGTTCATGTGACGATGATCTGTAAAGAATTTTTCTTTGTGTTCCTCTAAAATAACTATAAGTGCTATAGTTCAAAATTCATATAGTGTGATGGTGATCTATAACATATTTATAAATTTTCAGCTCAATCCGATATGGTGTTTAGATGCTATCACACTTTAAAAAATTTGAGCCAATAGAGCATAATGATAAAGAATTTTTCATTGGATCCGTGTAAAAAACTATACATACTAGATTCGCCAAAATTAATGCACTTTGTGCAACACTGACCTACAGCATGCGTATAAATTTTCAACTCAATTGAATAAGGTGTTTAGACGTTATCACAATTAAAAAAATTTGGGGCCATGCAGATCATAATGATGAAGAATTTTTCTTTGTGTCCCTGTAAAAAAATTATACATGCTAGACTCCCCAAAATTTATACAGTTCATGCAATGGTGACTCACAACATGTGCACAAATTTTCAGCTGAGTCAAATAAAGCATTTAGATGCTATCTCACTTTAATTTGGGTCCATAGACCTTAATGATAAGGAATTTTTCTTTGTGTACCTGTAAAAAAACTTTAAGTATTAGATTCACCAAAATCAACAGTGTTTGTGCTATGGTAACATATAATATACATAACAACTTTCAGCTCATTCGAACAAAGCATTTAGCTATCATGTTCACTCACCTATATCATCGTAAAAATAGTAAATATGAATTTAGGGAACCTTAAAACATGTAGAAACACTAAAATCTCAAACTTGGATTTTTGACATGATTACAATACTTTCCTTATATATGTATGTTCAGAAAGTAAAAATTACATAAATATTTTAACAAGTTTTCTTAAAATTGAAAATCATACATAATAATTACAAAAATTATCTTGAAATACATAGTTATATTTTTCTATCTTATAGTGAAATAATTTTATTTTGGTATATTGTAAAAATTGCACAGTGAAAAACTGCATTGTAATTTTGCTCCTTTCTAATGAAGTCAAAGGTGTTAAATAATGTATTATTATTATTATTATTACTAATATTAAATGAATTAGAACAATAATTCTTACTTAATTTTTGAATATTTTTAATTATTAGGTGAATTTATTAAGTGAAATGATCAGAGGAAACAATTTGCACATAAAAATTAGATCACTTTTTAAATAAAACATTTATAAAATAACTGGAGAATTGGTATACCTTTTTAATTTCACAGGAAAATTAGAATCCCAAAGGAACCTAAAATAAAAATCTAAATTAGTATTATATAATTCAAATACAGCAGTTAATTAAATAAAAATCTGGTGTGAAACAATCACATGACTTCCATTACCCATTATTATACTTATTAAATGGAATTTTTGGATAGGAGAAAGCTGAAACACATATAACGACATATAAAACAGAGTTTACAAAAAGAGCAAAAAATTGGAAAGAAAAAAAAAAAAAAAATTGGTAGAGCGGGCGATAGAAGCTCTCGTCTTTGGAGGCAATGAAATGATCCGCGTCCGCACAAACTTTTGTAACGATCTAATATTAATTCAAAACTAAGCCATATGAAATTGATATTTTAGCCTTATTTTATTAATTCAAAATTATCCAAAAAACTGGAATTCTGATATTAAAAATGAAATAAATACCTGAAATCAGATAAATTATCTACATATATCTGAAGGAGAGAAAAAAAAAAAAAAAAACTTAAAAATAGAACCCCTGCAAAAATTTATATGACTTTGATATTTTTCTGAAAATGAACACTTTCTATTAACCAGATTGTCATTTTCTACAGCAAAAATTTCTGTTTATATTGATGTTTGTTTATTTTTAAATGATATATAAAATGGAAATTAATCATGCAAAAATTTGGCACATTAGTTCTCTTTCACACACTGTCTAAAGTTTCAGTTTTGTATATTTAATATATAGATTTTACCACATTTTATTTTATTTCAGAATCTAGTATTCTAGCAATAATGTTTTTGTATCTACATTTAAATGATTTATTAGTTTTTTCATTCTGAAATTTGAAATTTACTCTGTGTACTTATTTTCATATTCAGATTGTTTTCTAATAGCTTCATATCAAAGTCACTAACAAATATATACTGAGTAATTGCAAAAAATCACGTTTGATTTCATAGATAAATTTATCTATGATTTAATTAATTATACTCCATGGATTATCACTGTAAAAGATTACTAAGAGTCTAAATATTGACTTTTTTTGCCATTGAAAGAAATTGGATACACTTCAAAGCTCTATTCACCACAAAAACACTAACACACTTTCAAATGAACCTATTTTTAAATTTGCTATATTCGGCAAATCAAAAACTGTAGCCAAATGTCATAATAAAAAATGATTATTTAAAATTTAGCTACTTTTTGTTACCAAAATAATGGAATTTGAGTCATAAAATGTAGTTTTAATTATTTGTGAAAATTAACATCAGTGTAAATTCATCAAATTTGTACTAGTTTATTTGTCGAATTGATAATATCTAAATACTTCAAATTTATTACTTTTTTTTTTTTTTTTTTTTTTAACTCTATCTGCATCAGACTATAACAGAAAAGTATCACAATTTCTTTGGTTGGAAGTTATCATTTATAATATTAATTATTTTAATATTTATTATAATCCTTTTAAGTTTTTTTTTTTTTTTTCATTTTCCTCTAATATAGCTAATTCTTTTGACCATAATTTGGCGATTTACAGCAGTGGCTGAGACAGAAAACTGCCAAATCCCCAATTGGTGATCTTTACATAAAATTACATCTATTCTTTTAAATTACCATTTAGGACCTATTTTATTTATTTATTATTTATTAATTTATTTGTTTTTTCATATCATGAATAAAAGTTTTTTTTTTTTCAATGCATTGTTGCATTAGATTTTTTTTTGCTAAATCATACTTTTTTTTTTTATTATTATTCATTCCTATAAATTAAGGATAAAAATTTATTTTCTTTATTTCAAAACATTGTTTTAGCAATGGCATCAGCTTAGTGTATTAATTTCCAGATACTTGCGCTTTTATTATCAAGATTATTATTATTATTATACTTATTCTGCTGTCATGCCAAACCCATATTTTCTCTCCAGTTATAACTTGATAAAAAAAAAAAAAAGATTCATTTTTCTTGGCTAGCAAGAAAGGTATGTTGGTGTTCCAATTAAGTCCAATTGTCTACATCAGGGGCTTGAGCCTATAGTGGGATGCCCTAATTGGGTGTCTTTCTATAGGGTGTGTTAAATAAAGCTTATTAAAATTAAGCTTTATCAAACATTTAAACTACATTTTCACTTTTCAGTTGATTTCTCCCCCTCTCCTTTTTTAACGTTCCAATTCGTCATTCTCAGAATTACTAATGATTGCTGCAGCCACCTTTCAGCAGAATAGAAAACTAATAATAGTCACTAATATACTGTCTAAGATTTTTGAGATGTTTGCTGTTTTTAGTTCTTCTACAAAATTTATATGTAAAAGATAAAATTATAAACTAGAAAATTTTACAAAACAAATGTTAAAATAAGCTTAAAGATAAGTTAGATAAGAAAAGCTTGAATAGAAATCACTCATATTAAAAATCGCTGCCTGCAATATTACTAGCTGCCTGTGCAAACAGAGGCAGATTTAAGTTTGATTGCACCCTAGGCTCATTTCGCTATGGCAATCCCAAAAATTTAAATAATTATAAGATTTAAAAAAAAAAAGTTTTTATATACCGTGTTTTTAATTTTTCTGTGAATCGTTGAATTATAGCTATACACAAACAAAGTGTGATGTCACTAACTGTCAGTGCCCCCCCCCCCCCAAAAAAAAAAAAAAAAAAAAAAAAAAAAAAAGATTTCTATGTTAATTATCCATTGGATTTTTTGTAAAAAAATATTAAAAATTAAGAAAAATTATTTCCCGATTTTAATCCCCATATTTGGATATAGTTATATATAAGTTATTGTTTACATGTGTTAGACTGAGTTACTTTTGCTGTAAAATTGATAAGCTTTTAATTTTAAACTTCAAAATTGTGTCGTTCTTGGCGTTTTTGTATTTGGCGAGCAAAAGCATAATACGAAAATATACATACCAGATGTATATTTTCGTAATATGCATTGTACGATATATTGTTTCATATTATTGATTGCTCTCTTAATGTATATTGTTAAAATTACCATGAGTTTTGAAAGGAATTAAATATTTTCGCTAGATAATTTGGCAATCTTTTTTTTTTTCTCGCCAAGGGCAACATATATCAAATATTCCGCTGCAGTATATTAATATCTTATATCAGACAATTTATTTAGACATTTGAAACAAATTTGACTTCAAATTATGATAGAATATTTATCATAATTAGTATATTTGTTGGACATTTATTGTGTAAATATAACCCTTAGAAATGAAATGTTTATATTTACATTCAAAAATGGAAGTTTGACTTTTTTTTTCTACAGTTTTGAAATTTAAAATTTTATCAGTTTTACGGAAAATAAATTAAAAAAAAAAAATGAAATCAATTTTTGTGAGATGCATAATTTAACTTTTTACAATTTTTTAATGTTCGCATCTAATTAAATGTATTTATTTCTATGTCGAATCCATGCTATTCTATGAAAAAATTTGTTTCCATAATCATTCATTATTTAATGCAAGTGTAGTCAACTTTTTTATACTTACTACTCATTTTTGTATGTATATTAATGGTAAAATTTTCTAACTGCCAACTGGTTCCAATATAATGGATAATCCAATATAACTTTATTTTATTGATAAAACAGAATTTTAGTCAGTTAATGCAAGTAATAACAAAGCACTTTTCCACTTTAATGATTCAAAAAAATCAAATTTAAAAAAAAGGAAATTGCTTCAATATTTGGAAAAAAAAAAAAAAAAACATACTGCCGACCATGAAAGCTGGAACATAGGAAAAATATTTTTTTTTCAAAAATGAGTGTTAATAATTTAACAATTGTAAATTTTCTGGATGTGAAAACAGAATTAAAAAAAAAAAAAAAAAAAGATTAGGTAATAGGTCATTGTAAAAAAAATTTTTTACATAGAATAACATGGTCCTTGATTGTCATTGAGATTAGGTATTGTCTGCTCATAAAGGGTTAATCGCTAAACTGATTTCTAAAATGGCTGTCAGACACACAGTTGATCCTAAATATGTGAGAAGGGGGGGGGGGGATTATTTTTAAGATAAATTTTGGTTTCAAACATCTATATTAACCTGAATAAATTCAAATAAGAATTTAATGAAAAAAATGAACAAACTTTGCAGGTAAACAGCATAAATTGCAAAAAACTTGCAGCATTTGTTTTATTTCAAAATAATAGCCCAGTGCTTTATAAAAAAAAAAGGGGGGGGCACAAGTGAATTATCAAAGCAGTAAGGTACATTCACGCCTACTAAGAGATTTAAACTGTCTTCTACATATGGCTTCCTTTGAACATCATTTGTGCATTTTGAGTAGTGCTGCTATCTACCAAACAGAAAAGGAACAAAAGTTTAAAAAGTGATTAAAAGATTAAAAAATTGTTGCATAAAAAAAAAAAAAAAAGTTAAACGTTCAGCTTTAGTTAGAAACCAATGAATAATGAAGGATTTTATAATACGAATAAAGAACACATGATCTTTAAAAATTTCACGAAGTTTTGAAGTCATTTCTTGTTGTTGTGCTCCGTACCTTTATATAAACTTTTAATGAAAATAATGCAATTTTAACGTTTATTTCTCAAAAATATTTACAAATTTAAAACAAATACTTGCTATACTTACACAATAATTTCAAATATAAGAGGTGTTACACTATCCAGAATTCTGCAAAAGGAGAACCAAGTTTTCTCAAAATAAATTTACAAGGAAAAGGTGGATAAATATGCATTTCTTCCAAATATCAATACATGAATCCTGGAAAATTTTAGGAAAATTTTATTTATTTCAAATTTAATATAAAACTATATAATGTGTGAAAATTATACATACATTCATATTCAACATACATAATAAAACTACCCTGATTACTAAAGGGCAAAATTAACGGTCGCAACCGGCCACATGGCGACTAAATAAAAAAAAAAATGGCGATTAAAAATTATGCATCGATCGGCACTAAAGTCGCCACTTTTTGTGATCATTAAAAGATTCTAAAAATCGAGCGACGATAGGCAATCGAAGCCTTGTGATTTTCAATCTTTTTCCATCCATGGCATAAATGTCAATGTTCATTTTAAACTTGCTTTATTATATTCTACAACCTATAAAGAAGTAGAATTGTTTAATATAACTCACTCATATAATTTTTTGGACCCCCCTTTCCCTCCCCCTAGCGATCCGTGGTCACACAGCTTATAGAAAGCTTTATAATTTCTAATCATTCTCCATTTGCCGCAAAAATATAAATATCTATTTTAAACTTGCTTTATTAGATTCCAGAATCTGTAAAGAAGTAGAATTGTTTAATATATCTTACTCATAATTTTTGTAATCCCCCCCCCCCTCCTCCTCCAAAGATTGGCAATCACATGCTCCACTGAAGCCTTGTGATTTACAATCTTCCTTCATCCATAACATAAATGTAAACACCCCCCCCCCCCCACACACACACATGTGCACTCCATTTCAACTAGCAGTTAATGATCAAATGCAATGCAAAGCGCAATCTTTTTCCATTATTATCTTCATGGTATTTTGTGCACATTTAACCCATTTAAGATATTTGACAAATATGTGTATCAAAATTTGATTTGGCTTAAATGTGTATTTTTCAAAAATTTTTGTATTTGCTTTCTTTTGAGTAGAAATCTTCCTTTTTCCTTCCCATTTTAAAGTAGAAATCTCCCTATTTTTAAAGCTACAAATTTGACAGCTCAGTAAATTATTTTTAATGAAGCAGCTAAGTTTCCATATCTATACTTTTTAAAAGGAAATATTTAACACTATTGAAATAAAATCATTTAAAAATGTGTGTCTTTAGAAATAAGAAAAAATAATAAAACTGCTAACTGTATTTACACATGACCATGTATATGGTTATGAGGATGATGAATCAGCTGATTCATTTACTAGAAAATATCAATGTGAACTGTGAATGATAACAGCTTATTTCACTTAAATAAATTGAAAAAAAGGTACTACTGAATTATCTGAAAGATAAAAACTTTTGCTGTTATTATTACAGCCCTAAGCAGATTTTAATTTAGGATGTGCAATTTAGGATTTTTAAAAAGAGCGTAATTACAAATTACAATTTCAGTGTCCATGTGTTAATTTTATTATTATATGTATTTCTTGTGGTGATTATACCACAAAATGGTGACAATGCTTTTTGCAGTCTGAAAGAAATAGTCTTATCATGTAAAAAGTGGCCACTAACTTAAAAAAGTGGCTACTAATGAAACTGACAGTACCAGCCACTGGCCACTAATGAATTTTCCCAGTTTTGCCCTTTACTGATTACCAAAATTTAAGCAACAACTTAAATTTTACTTTTTTCTTCACACATAACTTTTAAGCAGGGTTCGATATTAGCAGTCATTAGGCATATTTTGCACCCAGAAATTTAAATTTGACGACCATAAAATCACTCTAAGGCGTCATTTTTGACACCTAACTTTTGACCAGATTTTAAAAAATCAATTCTGTCATAATAAATTTTTTCTTTGACTTACAAAATGCTCGTTTTTTATCACCTTAAAAAAATTCTTACATAATCAATTTCAACACATATACATAAGCTAAAAAAAAAAAAAACAGCAAGTACAAAAATACATAAATGCTTTAAACTATATTAATTAAAAACGAAGTGTTGAATTACTAAACTAAATACATGAAAAAACCTTTACTGACTTCGTTGCTTGCCGTTAAACTTTTCCACCGGGTTCCTGGTTCTCGTCAGACGGCTTCCCCATCACAACAGTCCAAGTCACGCACAGAGGAAGCCGTCTGACGAGAACCGGCAACCCGGTGGAAAAGTTTAACAGCAAGCAACAAAGTCAGTAAAGGTTTTTTCATGTATTTAGTTTAGTACAAAAATGCTGTTTGCAGAAAATTTATCTGAATTCATGAAAATTTTTAAATAAATATATATATATATATATATAAATCTTTTTTACTTATTGCTATCACTTAGTTTGTATACAATCAGAAATTCCCCATCAGGATAATTTCTGATATACTGAATTAATTTGAACCAAATTTTTGCTTATTAAACCTGAAAGTATAAATAAATAATTTATAAATAGTTTAAATGGATATTTTCTGGTATTTCTCATTTTGCTTGAAAATGTAATACATGGCATTTGACTTATTTTAAAAATCAACTGACCAGCAGATAATTAAAAACTTTCTTGTGCTGTTTATTCTGCTTTAAGTAAGTTTGTAATTTGTAATTTACTTTTTAAGTATGAATGTATTCTTTTTACTTTCCGAACACTATAGTGAGGAAAGTATTGTAATCATGTCAAAAATCCGAATTCGAGATTTTAATGTTTCTATACGTTTCGAGGTCCAACGAGTCCGTTTTCACTATTTTTACGATGATGTATGTAGGTGTGTGTGTATGTATGTGTGTATGTATGTGTGTATGTCTGTGAGTGAACACGCTAGCGTCTAAACGCTTTGTTCGAATAAGCTGAAAGTTGGTACGTATATTGTAAGTCACCATAGTACGAACCCTATAGATTTTGGTGAATCTAGCACATATAGTTTTTTTACAGGGACACAAAGAAAAATTCTTTATCATTATGGCCAAGGGACCAAAATCTTAAAAGTGCGATAGCATCTAAACGCCTTATTCAATTGAGCAAAAACTTTATACACATATTATAGGTCACAGATACTCAATCTGTATAGATTTTGGAGAATCTAGCACTTATAGTTTTTTTACAGGGACACAAAGAAAAATTCTTTGCCAAATTTTTAAAAGTGTGATAGCGTCTAAACGCCTTATTAATCTCAGCAAAGAATTTGTACACATGTTATAGGTCACATTTGAACCAACTGTATAGATTTTGGTGAATCTAGCACTTACAGTTTTTTTACAGGGACACAAAGAAAAATTCTTTATCTTTATGGCCTATGAGACCAGCGATAGCATCTAAACGCCTTATTCAATTGAGCTGAAAATTTGTATGAATACTATAAATCACTGTTGCACTAACTATAAGCATTTTGGTGAATCTAGCATTTATAGATTTTTACAGACACAACGAAAAATTCTTTATCATTATGATCTAAGGGCTCAAAGTTCAGTAGCGTTAAATAAAACCTCGTGTGATATATGGAGAAAAATACTCAAACACTCTGTTATGGTTTTTCTCTTTTTTGTTTGTTTAGCAACTCCTCTTTCTTTATTTTATCTACAAAACTGTTAGTTACTCAATGTTCGGAAAGTCGAGTGGAGTCACTCCAGATTTTTTAACTTTAGTGTTTGTACTTGTTATTTTTAATTAATTAATAAAAAAAAAAAAAAAAAGCTTTATCCTATTACGATCCCAATAAACAATTTTTTAAAAAATTATGCCTGAGTAGACCATTTTGGCAAGTAAGAAAAAATAGTTAGGTATCACTGACACTTGACTTTCCCATTACAATATCCATTCCAATATTGCATTATCAAAAATTAATGCAATCTAACTCTGCTTTTAAGGGGGGAAACAAGTTTTGAAGGCTAAAAAACGAGTACCTTTTCTCTATATATTTTAAATATTATATATATATTTATTCAAAATTTTGAGCACATAAAAGAGACACATTTAAATAATATTAATTTATAAAATTTTCATTAAAAAATTTGTAAAGCCTGTTCAGTCTGTGGGTCCTGGGTTTCAGAGAACCTTTAGAAAAGTGGTTTTTATCAAAATTTATCAAAAATTAATGCAATGATCGTATTGAAATTTTGCACATTTCTTCAAAATATAATTGACTAGGATTAGGGCTCATTTGGGAATGGGGAAATTCATTTTTAGTTCATTTGCTTTGGGACTGAGGGTGGATTATCATTCCCCATCCTACGTATTTGCCAGGTATAAAAAATTTAAAAGGGAGGCGTTTTTATTCTGTGGAAACTGTAGAAAGAAATCCAGAGATGCACTGATTCTAATAAAGAATTCTTTGAAAGTAACTGAAAGAATTTTGTACAAAACTTTATGAAATAATTTTTTAGACCAAAAATCTGGGAATTTTTGAGTCCCCCTTGTATACTGTAATTTCAGACAAGCTAAAGTTGATAGCATGGAGAAGCCTGAAGAAATTGTGCCTCTACGAAAAGAAATAGTTCTTTAAATTAAAATAATAATAATAATAATATTTAAATTAAACTTTTTATCTTCAAATGTGGTATTTTTTGCAATACATAGGTATAAATTTTACATGAATCAGGGGTCTGTCCAGAGGAAAATCTGGGTCTGTTAAAGGACCATTCACAAAATTTTATATCTTAATAAAGGACTCTT
Organism: Salticus scenicus; assembly: GCA_963930645.1. NCBI lineage: Eukaryota > Metazoa > Arthropoda > Arachnida > Araneae > Salticidae > Salticus > Salticus scenicus. The sequence goes on along the minus strand of OZ005658.1, from coordinate 52,705,603 downwards.
CACAAAATTACTTATCTTAATAAAGGACTCTTCACAAAATTACTTATCCTAAAAAAGGACCCTTCACAAAATTACCTATCCTAAAAAGGACTCTTCACAAATTTTTTTATCCTAATTTCAAAGACTAATCTTCCATGGAACGATCAGGCAGCCTGAATAACCAGATCTGCTTTGCTGTATTTCCCCAAAAAACTGATATTCAATTTCTAATAAAAGGTTTCTAAGCATAGCATATGTGTGATTTCAGCTGCATAAAAATGAACCATCATTGTTTAAATTGAAACCTTAATTGCAATTTTATTTTGCAAAATTAAATTGACAATTTCACAAAAAGAGGACCCTAACCGTAAAACTCAGAACTTCTTTTCACACTGAATTTCGATTCACAAAATTATGTGCAGAATTCTTCACAATTTCACAAAAACAGGACCCTGTCTGACAAGTCTGGACAGACCTCTGTGAATGTATTGTTTCATGAATAATGGCTCTTACAAATCATAGTTGAAAAAGGGACTTCGAAGCAACTTTAGAACTCTCACAGTGAGGTCCAAAACAGTTAGATGGGGCTAATTACTTCCCAAACTTCTAGAAATTTGAAGATATGTAATGGCCAGTCTGTTTATTATTATTTCCTCCTTAACTATCAAAATTAGAGTAAAAATTTTGATGGGTTTGAATTTTGTGGAAATTTTTACACCAGATACATATCAACCAAGCATGTCAATGAAATATTTAAAATGACAGGAATTCCAAGTAATACATTATTACACATTATACTATATCATTTATCTATGAATAAAATTTATGAAATATTTTTATTAAAGCTTCACACAAATAATGCTGTTTTTATGAAAGTTACACAAATGTATAGCTTAAAAATGTATACTTACACTATAAAAGCCTAATTTGTACTCATAAATGGTTTACAGTTTAAAATAAATACATAGACTGATAGTAATTTAAAATATTTATTTTAAAAGTTATTATTATAAGAAAATTTGACTGGAAAAAACAAACACTGAATAGATGTATTTCTTATAATTCTACAAATTTAATTGTTAAAAGAAAGAATAATAATGATTTTATCAAATGAGTGAAAATTATGTTTTGCAATAAACTAAACCATGAAGTAAAACTATTTAAATTAAATTTTTAAAACATACAACCTTTATTCTTCATGTTCACTTACCGGACTAGTTTCCCATGGGGCACATCAGCTTTTTCACCGGCGAAACGGTGTTTGAAGTTTGACGAAACTTACGTTTCTCTTTAGCTTATCTACTTTTAAAGACTCAGCGCCACTGACAATCAAGTAGTGCCCCATCGTTGCCATTGCAATTATTAAGATGAGATAAAATTTCTACAGACTCCTTAACCGTGGCATAATTGTGGTTTTGATAACTTGCTATTTTTCTTACATGTTCACATTTAATATTTATATTTTCATTTCTATTTACTTGCATTAAAACAGTGGTTATTTTTCCGGTTGCATTAGATTATTTTTTAAAATTAAATAGAATGCTGAAATTGTAACAAAAATTTTTAGCATTCAAACTTTTTTCTTTTTAATTAACCGACGAAAAAATTAATAAAATAATATCCAGCTATTTTAGAATATATTATTAAACTATAATAATGTAAAATCCAGGTATTATATTAAAAAATTAGCTAGCACAGAGCATTAAAAAAAAAAAAAAAAAAAAAAAAAAAAAAAAGAAAATTTTAGTTTTTGATTTTTTTTATATAGAAATACAGTTTGAGAAATTTAAAAAAGTATTTAATATTATTGCCTTTCACTGCATATAAATGTAAATTTTCATACCTTTAAGACCGTAATTTACAAAAAAGATATTCTGTCCATCATTTCCTTAATTAAAAATATTTAAAAAGAAATAAAAACTCTTGCTTTTGCCTCCAAGGCAGTTGCACGTGTTTGCATCTGATGAAGAAAGGCTACGTCCTTTCGAAACCGGTTGTGCTGATTTAAAATTTATGGTGTGTGAAGAAGTTTTTATTTCTTTCTATTGACTGTACGCCAGTTTTTGAATTTATTTTTGGTTAAAATATTTAGTTTAAAATTGCACGGTGTAATTCATACTAAAAATTTAGTTCAACTAGTCATGTAATAAATTAGAAATTTTTAATCGTGCAACATTAAAACATACTATAGATTATAACCCAAAATAAAAAGACATGATTTATTATTCAATAACACAGTAATTTCATTCATTGGGATAAATTACTTACAGCACCTTTTAATTATCAATCAGTATGCATTTACTAGAACTTCCTTTTTGAAAATAAGACTTTGTAAAATTTCTGACAACTTAAAATGCAATAAGTAAGTAGTTCGCCTTAGAATATATAATTTTTTGTATTTTGTAAAGGTAATGAAATATCAATTTTTTGTACTTAAATAGAAGTCATTGGCATTCATAAGAAACGCATAAAACTTTCTAAAAACTTTTAACCTTGGGAGATATATAAACTAAGCACTTTTTTTAATACAACAGTTTTTTACTTTTCTATAATAAATATGACTTTTAAATTGTTTAAAGTAAGTCAAAAAGAGTAAAATTTGAGGTTTTTGACACAGGGTTTTTCATGTGATAGTTTAAACTGTGGTTTAAAGCATCACAAACTTGCCAACCCTGCAATGGATATTTATAGTCACCCTGGCACCTGGAATCTGTCGAACCCTGTTTATTTATTATTAATTAATTAATTATAATTACTTTTTAAGTTAAAAAAAAATCTTCAAAATTTTTTTTCATTAAGATGCAAAGTGTAAAGGATGAAAATTGAAAGGGATAGGGTTGTTCTGATTTTATTTTTCCACTTTTCCTAATTTTTTTCAATTTTTGGCAACTTTTTCCTACTGTCCTGGCAAAAATGCATTTTTGTCGGCAAAAAAAAAAAAAAAAAAAAAAAGCTCTGCTAACAATTATAAAGAAGTACACTTAGTATTGTTTTAATTTAGTATTCTGCGGCAGATTTACAGGCAATTTTGGAGAAAAGTAAAAAATACAAAAAAAAAAAATTACAACTTCACTGGTCTGGTGAACTACTAGAATTTATTATTTTGCTGGTCTATATAATAAAATATATAATAAATTAAAAATAATCCACATTTCATGTGACAATAACAGAATAAATAATCTTAAATTAATATTACTCACCAGCATGCAAATGAATCCAGAGATTACAGAAAAGATAACAAACTTGCGAATCTAGCACATGACAGCAATTTCTCTTAGTTATAAGTCTGAAATAATATAACAAAATTAGAAAAAAAGAAGATACAACTCACACAAATAAAAGTGTACTGTATGTACCTATACACATGATTGAAATTAATTTTCACTAAAAGCAGTTTCTTGCAGCTAAAATAGCGAAGCAGATTGCCAACAAATTTGGCATGTGAGAAATTTGTAGCAAATTAATTGACCTTATGCACGAGCGGCAACAGCTGCGAGTATTTACCTATCTCAGCAACTGGTATTGGCTAATACAGCAGTAAACAAAAATTTCAAGCTCAGTGATTGGTGTACAGACTTTTATATACCCGCAGTGATGTGTGATGCATAAAGTCCATCCTGCTGGTACAATATTTCATAAATTAATTTTTTAATTGCAAAATTTGTTGTTTAGATGTAAAAGAATTACCTACTTCAGCAACTAAGCCACACACTCACGGAAAAAAAAAAGAATCATTAGTGAGTGAACTAGTTCTACATTTTGGCAATTGGCAGCAAAAATATTGCTCCCTCTCTTTCCGTTTTTTAATCGGCCATAAAAAAGAGTGATCAATGGCGATAGAGAAATGACATTTTCAGGGTTTCTATCTCACAAAAACTTGAGTTCAACAACGATTCCGTCACAAAAATCGGCAAATGTAAATAGATGCTTCTGAAGAATTAGGAAGGGGCAGTTAATCTATTTAGATCAGCCATTATCAGTCTTTTTGCCTCTTATACAGTCTTTCCGCTTGGGTAGCATTTTTTGCGAAATGCTAAAAGACTTATCCAAAATGTGAAAATGAAATAACATGTTTTCGCTTTTTTGCTAAAGCATAGTACTAAACACAAATTGAAAAAAAAAAAAAAAAATCTTCGGTGAAAATATTATAACGAATCTTTTATGGAAAAAAAATTGCAACATTGATCAAGAAAAATCCATTGAAGGAAAATCAATTTGTAAATAAACATGAGGCATTTGTAAATGGTCTCATATTTTCAGATACAGTATAAGTTTAATGTAGTTTTACATGCTATAGTGATAATCATATCTCCAGAAAAAGAATGTAAGTCGTGTCTAAGATGTTCATATTGCTTTAAAAAAGTTTACAATATAAAATAATAATCTAAAAATTTTAATATTTTCCATGTCTGCCAATAAATGTGTTAAAATATATGTTTGTACTATATTCGAATTGATTTGGTTACAGTGGTAAGTACAATTATTAATTACTTTTTTGTTTTTCATTTCAAATTAAAAGAAAAAAAAATACTCTCTGTGTATTAACTCTTTAAAGACCTGATTAAAAAATTTTAAGTTTAATTTACAAATGAAAATCTAACATATCGAGGCATTCAGAATAATGTGTAAACTGATATTCATCTTTTTCTACTGTTTCTGGCTAAAATACTAAAATGTATTTTGCTAAAACTTTTTTTCTGATTTTAGCTTTTTTGCTAAAGAAAATTTTTACTCAGCTTAAACCCTGCTCTTATATCACCCAATCTATCCTAAAATCAAATTATATATATATAATAACTCGCTACATTTTACCCCGTTGCTGTGACTGTCCTTGAGATAGCAATTTTTTGAAAATGTTCAAAGGAAATTTTTTTAATAACTCTTTTTTCTTACATTGAGTATGCTTTATTTCTATTTGTAATATTTTACTGATGCCTTGTTCATTAAAGATTTTTTTTTTCCTGATTTTTGATCATTATAATATAATCTATATAATATTTCTCTATTTGAAACTTCTCTTTGAATGATTTGGTTTAACTATCATTAGCATTTCATCCCACAAAAATTAATAATAATTTGGCTTTTGGTAAATTAAATTGTTAATTGGATGTTGGAATTGGTATAAGGTTTATAAGTTTCAAAATTTTAAAGGTAAATTAAAAAAAACAAAAACAAAGAAAGAAAGAAAAAGAAATAAACTGCGAAAATTTCTCATGGGTTTGCTGTAGTGTTGAAATAATATTATATAACATACGTATGTATATACAAGAGGCTTTAAAATTTTTTTAAATATTTGATAGTCAGCAAAATTTTCTAGCAGCGAGGGGGGGCGGGATCTTTTGACTGTATAATACAAATTTTTAATGACTGGTTTTCAAAATGCATGAAATTTTCAGTACACATATACAAAAAAGTAATTGTGAATTCGGCAATAGTAAGAAACAACATAACTCTAATTACTAGTAAATTATCTAATTATCTTTAAAACTATTAATCTTTAATTTATCTGATATACACATAAATTTAATTTAGTATGTATTACAACTATTTTCTTCATTGTAGATGGTTATTTCTTATACTATCAAAATTTATAATAAATAAAAACTTTGTAAGAAACACCATAAATTGGAAAAAATCTCACAATAGTTGTTTCAGGTTGAAATAATATCATGACCCTTCATTAGGCAAAATAGTAAGGATAAGTGCTGCTTTGATGACTCGTGCCTACTCTTTTTATCTGGTGAAGGATCATGCTATTATTTCTACCCAAAACAACTGTTGGGAGTTTTTTGAAAGCTATGGTGTTTGCTTAAAAAATTATTTATTTAGTATCAGGCTTCGCTGTTCGTTAATATATTTAATAGAATTTTCAAAAAAGTAGCCTGAACTCCAGAGCACAGACAGACACTTATCTTGGTAAAAAAGATAATTCAATTATATTTAAAAAATTCATAATGAAAAATAATAATAATTATAACAATAAAATTTCATAACTAGGGATATACCAAATAGCAGTTTTGGCTGAATACTGAATGTTAAATATATTATTCAGCCAACCGAATAGTAACTATTCGTCTGAATACCGAATATTCATCTGGCTGATTACTCTTATATTCAGGTGTCAATCTCTTAGCCTTTTTTTTTTTTTTCCTGAACTTTTTCAATAATACTATTTACATTTAGTAATATATATATATTTTTTCGCTATGAAAAATTATTAAATATATATATATATATATATATATATATAATACTATTCAAAAATAGTGGCTTGTTTAAATGCAGAAAATTTAACTATACACAAATAATGGGGTAATGCTGCATTCACAGCAAAGAGAATAGTTTAATGATTAGGCTTCTTAATATAATAAACACATAAAATTTCTTAAATGACAACATCTTGTTGTTGTCGCACCAAAACTAGAAAAAGAACACAACAAAAAATGCAGCATTTTAGAAAAATTAATTTAAAAATAACAATAAAGCATTCGCTAGCTAACATTAAAACTGACACAAATGCCTCTCACGTTGATAAAGATAGAGATGCAATGTTTTTCATCATGTTAAGACATTTCATACACATTTTTCAATGACAAACTCAAATATGCTATTTTATGACTTGTGTCACTTTTCTTGCCAGGTTACAATGTGATAGTTTGTTTGATCTCTTACAATTTCTTAGATGGCAACATCATGTTCATTATGCTCGATCCTTGTTAATTCGACAAAGCATAAGGAAGTGATGAGACTATTGAAATAAATAGGGAAAAAAAATGAGTAAAATAAATACATAAATCCTCTCTGTTTTGTTTTTCATTCCTATTTAATAATTTTCTATTAATTTACCCTTACTAATCATTTGCTGAAATTCCACACTATCTTTGGGTAGTAATATGCAGCTTTGTGGAAACGGCAGTTCAAAAAGGAACATTACCATAAAAGCCATCTGGTGCCAAACAAGTCATCATACTTGTCATTATAGTAGAATTCAGAGCTGGGTTTTTCTGCCATTGCAGAATTCAAACTGCCATTTTTTTTTTTTAGCATTTTTCTACAAGCTATAATTCGCTAAAATATGTTAGTAAGAATTTTGCTAAAAAGCAAAAGCCAGATAATTCCATAAAATGCTTCAATATAATAATAACCTTTAAGTAAACTTAAAAACTGAAGCTATTTTATACATTTATTAAATTATTATAATCACCTTACTTTCAGCTTCAGAAAGTGGATTTTCTACGGTGAAGTACTTTCTTTGTAGGGGGATCCCCCTCATTATCAACTCCTATCCAGTTGGTGGTGTTTGGCACTTGTGATTCTTCACTTCTTTTGTTGGATGCTCTCCTCTTTTTGGATGTTCTCCTTATAAGTATAAAATTAACGCTATCCTGGCCTACATAAATAGAGCGATCCTAATTTGTACCGAACCAGACAATTTAAAAGTAGACTTAAATCTTAAATATAGTAAAAATTTTTCTATTCAAGTCAATTACCCCAAAAATCTGGTTGAAAAACTTTACAATAAACAAATTAAACAGCTAAGTTATATATACCAAGTTATCAAAAACCATCCATGAAATTTACCAATTCCATACTGTTTGACCAGGAAGCCGCCGTTAAAATAAAAAATGTCACCAAAAAAATAAATATGAACATCCACATTAAACCCAATCCTAACATATATCAAATAATTCGTATGATAAAGATCCAATTTCCTTCCCTCAAAACAGCCGGAGTATATAAAATACCTTTTAAATATAAAGACAATAGTGAGGGATGCTACGTGGGTATGTCCATGTCCAAAAGGAAAATTAAAAAACATATTAGCGATATAAAATTTGAAAAGAATATTCACAGCCCTAGCACAAACTTATCAAAAGAAAGATATTGAAATTAGTTTTGACAAAGTAAAGAAAATAGCCCAGTTCAACAATCCATATTACGCACTGTTTCATAAAACAATTGAAATTTTTGACCATTTGAAAGGATGCAACACCGGCGAATCAAAAACTGACCTTGACTCCACCTGGCACCACCTTCTGGAAAAGAGGTGAACATCCAACGAAAGAAGTGAAGGATCACAAGTGACAAACACCACAAAGTGGATATGTGTTGATAATGAGGGGGATCCACCTACAAAGATAGTAGTATTTCACTGTAGAAAATCCACTTTCTGAAGCTGAAAGTAAGGTGATTATAATAATTTAATAAATAATAATCTCTAATTTTTATTTATTTGCAAGCAAAAATTACAAAACCACTGAAAATATTGCAAATCATTAATTATTTAGTATATTTGAATTTAATTTTTAATGGTTGAATTTTAATGCAAAAATATTTAAAAGTGTGTCAGATATTAGAATTTGCTTCATAGAAGCGTTCTCGGTGCTAGTAAACATCCACATTGCTCAATGATTTACTTTTGCCCTACTCATTATTCCCTTTTTTAATTGCTTTTTCATTTTGCAAATATGACATAGCTGTCTCTTTTTCTATTGTTGAAACTGAAACAAAAGTTTCACTGATTCATGTTCCTTAAATCACAAGTACGGTTCTTGGTTAATATTATCAGTGAACAAAATATATAGAAAACAAAATTGGAAACAACCAAGTTAAGTAAAAGAAATCAACAGTATACCAATAAAGAATTAAATCAACTTTTGAAAAAGCTGAAATACGGCTTGTGAATTTTAGCTAAAATGTTAAAGACATTTTTTTGCCAGCTTAAACCCTGGCCATCTGAAAAAAATAGTTTTTGTCCTGCCTTACATAACAACAGAAAGTTGTTATGTAATTGGTCTAACGCAGCAGCAACTGGCAAAACCCCTCTTTATGACATTATCTGAGACTTCATTAATAGTACTAAGCTTCTAAATACATTTTATTCAGAATAAATAGCTAACAAATAAAATATTATGGATAATTCTGATTAAATATATACTTATATAGTCGAACCTCATTAATGTGAATTACTTTTAACATGAATCGTTTCCACAATTCCAGTCAAAATGAAGATTAGTTTAGTTTTTGAAGATTAGTTACTGATAGCATGAACTACTGATAACATGAACAAATTTTTTATCCCCTTGAGATTCACGTTAACGAGGTTTGACTGTATATACATATATAAATCATTGTAACATGACAATACAAAAAACCAAGAAACAAATCATAATATACTATACATGACTTAATTAAAGAAAAAACTAAAAATGTAAGAGATAAATATTTTGATACAGCATGGTTGCCTAATTTGATATGCACAATTAAAGAAATATGATTTTACAGTATTATTCTATTGAAAAAGTAACAAATGTGTACTTGGATCATAATTTTATTCCTTTAATAACATGAAATAATAATTATGTGTATTCTATTTAATTTTTTGTGCTTCAGTTATTTACTTATATAAATACATATATATAAATATATATTATATTTATTTACTAGCAGGCTACGCCCGCTTTGCTGATCACTACATTTAAATGTTTTTTCAAAAGAATTGGATTAGTATTTATTTTTTACATCTCATTACAAATAAAAATTAAAAAAAAAAAAAAAAAAAAAAAAAAAAACCACTGAAAGCGCTTTAGATCTTGTTTCTTCGGGTACCCATTGCCTAAGGCAGGTCTTTTTTTTACCCGTACTGCATCGGGTCCAGATTCCCACTGTGTACAGAAAGGTCTTTCCCGGGCACTTCAATCTGGGTATTTATCGACAACTTGTGGATTTTCTGTTATTTAAGAACTATGATTTTAAAGATGACTGTATCTCAGTATCTATTATATATTTTAGTTTTTGAACCATGTGTTTCATAGCCCCCGTTATTTATACTATATTACGATTTGATTCCGACCAGTGCAATAAAATAAAATAAAAAAGTAGATTTTCTTTTAAAAGTGAATTAAATACATGAAAAGCAAACGAATTTTAATCAGTTTAATCCTTTCTAACTATAAACTACAATTTTTTTCACCCAATAAATATTATTATTAAAAAAAAAAAAAAAAAAAGATTTTTTTTTTTTAAAGGAATTAATTAAAAAAAAGAAAAAGAAAAAGTTGCTCTTGTGTAAAATTTATACATAAACATAAAAATTTATTTCTATTGCATTACCATTTGATTTTCAATAAATATAATAATAATTAAAAAAAAAGAAAAAAAAATTACTTTCAAATGAATGTATTAAATAAAAAATGAATTGTGTAATAGCCGTTGCTAAGATACGCAGATGATTACAATCGAAAAATAAATTCATGAAAAATGAAACACAAAAGCCAATGTTTAAAATTGAAAAAAACATAAATTTAAAAAGTTTAAATTCGAAAAAATCTCGATGAAGTGCACACCTGCAGAGTACCAGGTACCTATATGCCAAATTTGGAGGCTCTGCGATCAGTAGTGTGAGCACCAGAGTGCACACACACACTTCTCTTTATTTATATATATTTATTTATTTTCTGCGATCAATTTGGTTGTATTTGCATACAGAGCAAAAGTTTTAATTTATTGCATTACTTATTTAAAAATACTCTTGTTAAAACAACAAATCTTTTTGGAAAGTTTTTTATTTATTTTTCTTTTATAAGTAGGAATAGAAATCCCCAAAACTATAAAAAGTAGTCGGTTAAACATGTTTAACACAGTGTTAGAAATAAGAATTTTGAAACTAGGCGACAAAATGACCCCTGGATTAAATTTTTCGGGCGTCAAAATGAAAAATCTAGGTGCCATCTATAATTAAATATGTATATTAAAAAATAATAATAATAAAGCATCAACTTGTAAATAATACATGCAAGATTATATAAAAAATATTTATGTAATGAATGTAATTTCATTGACAATATTAAACGTGCATATTTAAAATCGAAAATTCATTCTTCGCCCAGAAAACACATCATTCCACCACAATTTAATAGCATTTTCTGGGTAGAAATCTTCCAATTTAGGGCTGATTAATTTAATCATTAACAAATCGTCAACTACTTTCATAGAGATATGACTTCTTAAATCAGTTTTTATAAGGTTCAATTGACCGAAATAGACTTGTTTACAGTCTGATGGGATTGGGAAAATTATTAGGTATGATGAGGAAAAAATGCAGGCGTCAAATATGGCACCTATGATTCGAATTCTAGGCGTCAAAATGAAAAAAGTGGTCGCAAAATGCGACTAACGACCGCTTATTTCTAACCCTGGTTTAACACAATATTACTATATAAAAAATACAATTTCAGATGAAAGAAAATTAGTTTTTAACAATGAATCCATTACATATAATACAAGCAAAAATATTTATCCATGATCATTTTGAAATTATTTGCTTCTTTGAATGACATTCATAATCTTAAATTTTTATTTTATTTTTTAGTTTACATATGAAATATTTATGTGAATTGGTACTTATGTATTAACAACTTGCCACTGGCAGGATAATTATATACACATAAATATAAAATATAAAAAACAATATAATATATTTTATAAGATCACTTTCATACATATATAAATACATAATTATAAATAATAAAATACATTTAAAATATAGATTTTGTATTAACTTCACCAGCGATAAATTGCTGGCATGTAGTTTAGTGCTGACTCTAGGCTAATTTGGCAGGGTGCTCCACTCGTCGGCCCTTTTAAACATATTTTAGCACCCAGTGGCCTTTTCTAACATTTTAAATGTTTAGAGATTTTAGATACTTTTCTTCCTGACATGTAAACTTCTAGCAATAATTTTACAGCATTCTTGGAAGAACAAATTAATTATAGCTTAAAGATATGCACGTAAAATTAGTAATTTATTTTGGTCGTTTCGTGTACAAAAATCACAACATAGATGACTGCAAATTATACAAATAATGCTCTTTTTGAAAATAGGTTGCCCTTTATATTGAATCCCCTCCCCCTCCCCGGTGGCCCTTTTACTACAGTTAATATGTAAGTCAACACTACAGTTAATATGTAAGTACCCACAAATTTTATGAATTATTACAGATTAACATTCTTATTAGCATAATTTCTTAGTTTCTGGCAGTTACTGACACTTACACTTACTGACCAAAACTAATTTTTAGCATGCCAGTTTTAACCAGTTATTTTAATTGCCACAACAGAATCTTACTACAAGTGCCGTATTATACCATTTCTTTACTATCCCCCATACTCTAAAGTCAACCTAAAATTTCATTTATTTTGCAACAACAAATAGTTTTAATTTGTAATAGAATGTATTGACCCTTTTCAAAGCTTATTATTGTGGAGAAATGATGACAATCAAACGTGACAATAGGTTGCTCAGAGATATTGCTAGAGTTTTTTCCTAGGAGTGAAAATACTCCTTGATCTTTTTTGAAGGAGTAAATTTGGCATTATTAAGAGTAAAAAAAGAGTGGCAAGAGAAAAAAGTTGATCTTTCATGAAATCATGCTAAATTTTACTTCTTTCTTAATAAGTTCAAAAATAAAATATACGTATAGGAATTGATGTTATAAGTTTCAATTATGAGTTCAAGTTATATTATATGGACTGTCCAATTGTAATAATATTCCTTTCAGTATAATTTGTACAATATAACTCATCAGAGCTCAGAATATTATCATAATGTGACTCAGTTTATAATTACAATGAACATTGAAAGATGAGGCCATATGTAAATCTGAGAACTTCTATTATTGATGCAAATGTTTACAGTTTTATTCAAAATAATTTTAATTATAAAAAACTTTTTATCCATTGTAAGAGAAGATGTTAATTGAATTTAAAAAAAGTATGCATAGCATTGAATTGTAGAAAGAATATAAACATTTTCAGACACATTTAATAAAGTACACTAAATTTAACCTAAAAATACAAAGCGTGAAAATACTCATGGTTAAAATTTTAAGGAGTATATATAGATTTTAATGCGTAAAATACACTTGTGGAGAAGTTAAAAATATCTCTGGTTGCTAGATCATTTTCATAAAGGTTGGAATAATATGACTGTGTCATTGTGTTGTGTGTTTCAGGAAATACATTCTAAGTCACGATGTTTCAGCTAAGTATCCATAGAAATTTAAGAATGGTAAATCATCTCTAAAAATCTAAATAAGCCTGTTGTGACATTGGTCCTTTATTTTAAAATTGAATTATATTTATTTCATGCATATTGAAATTTTATAATAACTTAACTCTTCGCTGATGTATATATTTCTTACGTGTTGCATTATTTTGTTGTGTGTCATTGTTTCATTTGGCTTAGGCTTAATTTATTTATTGCATCATATGCAAAAGCAAAATGTTTTATGTATGTTCTATTTTAGAAATTTATAAAAAGTAATATTTCTGTATATTATATTATATTAGTAATTCAAAAAATATTGGAGCTTTATAACAATAATACAACCGTTATGTATAGTAAAATTTTACAATTGCTCTAATTGTTTTATTTAACTTTTTTAGTTTTACATATCTACATATATGACATAAATTCACTTTTTAATTTAAATTTTTCCTATTCGTAATATTTGTTAAATATAAATGTGATTTTTTTTTCTTCATAATTCCGCTTTAAATTTATTACATATTAAATATGTAAGTCAAATTAGTCCTTTAAAAGAAAAAATATCAAAATAATAAGAGTGAAATACACATTGCACACTTTAGACTAGTCCCTTTATAAGTAGCAACTGTTTTTTTTTTCGGACTGAGGGCCTAATAGTCTCAATCTGGGATTTTTGCATTGTCGTTTTCGATAGTTGGACATTTGTCGAAATCATTTTTCGATAGTTGGACACTTATCGAAATCTAAAATTTATCAAAAATATAATTGAATAATTTGAAAGCAATGTTATAATTGGGAAGAAAAAAAAAAAACTAATAGTACTCCGTCCTAAACTAAATTCTGCTTTTGCCAGAATTTCATCAAAATATTTTTATTATTATTATTATTGAAAGAAAAAGAAAAGAAAATTAATAATAATCAGTATCGTTACAAGTGATATCGAAATTTTTTTTTTAAATAATTTTGAATTAGGAAATAAAAAGTGCGCGTGAAATAATATGAAATAAAAATAAGTAAAAAAATGAATTTAATGTTTTTGTTTTAAAGTTAATAATATTAATAATACTTCCCATCATAAAAGATCATAATTGAAATATACTTAAATCTATTTTTAGCACAGGATATGTCATTGTGCCATTGTATAGTTAATGTTTTATTAGAATTATCTGCAGTGTTGCCAATAATTTCTACAAAGAGATTTTAAAAGATTATTCATAGACTGTTGCCACAATATTTACATTTATAATTCATGTTATTCATTAGATTTCATTTTTATTTATTTATTTATTTATTTTATTTATTTATTTTTTTTTTTTTGGGGGGGGGGGGTATCATTATTATTTAACATTCATAATAACTGTATATTACAGGGGTAAAACTACCCGATATGCAAAAATCCTGAAAACTGTTACTTTCATACAGAATGAATGACTGACAAACCCTACAGATATTATACGGCTAATATCAAATATATTTATTTATACATATAATAAGTGACATCTAGAGAGTTCTTAATACATTACACGGCAAATTAAAATTAAGAAAATTCTTTAAAAACAACATAATTTAACATTAAATTCACAGACAGTAAAGGTAGCCCAATGAAAAGTCCCCCCCCCCCCGCCCTGATATTATCTATGCCTCATACCATATTTTTAAGCATTTTAATTACTTAAAACAAAAGCTGAGTTGTTTACAATCTAAAAACTTAACCATTATTTTATGACAATAAAATAATTCTTTTGGATTTTGTGTTCAATGATGATGATTAAATAAATCTAATACAAATATTTTTTTAAAATGTATTTTGCATTTTTTAATTATAAATAGTTAAGTGTAAAAGGTTAAGTCATCTAAAATATGAATTTTCACAAATAGTTTACTTTTATTTCCCTAATTGAAACTGAAATTGTATATTAACTATTTTAATTCAAAATTCATACATGTACAAGTTTAATAAATGTATGATAAATTATTTCAACTAGATGTACTGCAACTGCATGAATGTTTTCTAATTTTGTTGCAGTTAATGATTTGGAATATGCTCGTCAAAGGTAAAAAAAGAAAAAGAAGTTTGAATACTGCCTAATTTTATTTTGTTTTCGATCACGAATCGTGAAGACTTTTTTCTTCGGTAAACTCAGACTATGTGTTCATGATCAGTGCTTAGATACTCTTTGATCCACTTTTCTCACATCGATTACTACAAAATATTTGGAGCTACAACCTCTGACAGTTCGTACTAAGAAAGTGACAACGCTTATAAATGTAAACAGCTTCGATTCTTTTACAAAAATAGCTAACAATACACTGATAGTTGCAAATCATGTCAACAACATATTGGCAATAGCTATAAAGAAACTATGTTGAAACCATTCTAAATTAGATTTAATTAAACCTAATTCCTTTAAAAAATATATAAAGAAATACCTCTTTTTTCGTAGATCAAAGATGAATTGCCTTTTAGCAATCCCAACTTTATGGTAAACACATCTATTACCAGATAGAACAAGTATAAATTTTTCATTTAAATGATTCTGAAACTTGTCAATGGCTGATTTAATTAGAGCATTTATAACTATTAAAACAGAGACAATAAATAATTTAAGTAAAAAATCATATGACCTGTTTGCAGGAGCAAAAAAGCGTGCTTTTGTTAGCGTGATGATATTTTGTTTATACTTTTAACTCTTGGCTCAGTGTTGCCAACTCAAATTTCCCAATATCTACAGACAGCTCAAATTATCCCTACATCCTTACAATGCCATATAAAAATCCCTAATTTAGTGAAAAAAAATCCACGGGGGTAGAAGATTAGCTGGAGTGATATCTTCGCCACGAAAAATGAGCTGGTCTAAGCATAGATTATTAATTTATATAGATCGTGATATACAGGGTGGCCATAATTAAACTGTAAGTGTTCAAGGGATGCTGGAGAGAAAACTACTGGGAATATTCCAGGGAAATTTGGTATCTACACGTTTCAGAACATGCGCAAATCAAATATGAAAAAATAAAATCGCCATTTTTACCCGATAGATGGCGCTGTACCATATTTCAACGCTCACTGATGGCATATACAACTTCCGAAACCGATAGACAGAGCATAATAACATTCTAAGAGACATATAAACATTATGAAACTTCACTTACAGTTTATCAAAATTCCATACAATTCGCTTCAGTAATTAAATTTGTACAGTATTATGTAATCAAAAATTAACGTAAATTAAGATCACAAATTAAAAAATCCATAAAGACGCTTTGGAAAACAAACCATTATTTATTCAATGAAAGCTAGTCGCTGTAACACTACATTGTTTGGGACCACTTGGAGTTGGGGTCTCAAAGAAATATGGGCCCAAAAGAAAATCACAAGACATTCCACACCATACAGTTACATAATCGGAATGGAGGGGTTTTTCACGTTTAGCGTATTGGTTGCTCGTTCCCCATATCCTGCAGTTATGCACATTTACACTACCTGATAGTGTAAAATGCGCATCGTCTGTCCAGAAGATCCTCTATATCCAAGTGTCATCCTCACTGATTTTCGACAGGACAAAGTTTGCAAAATCAATTCTTCGGGTGTCATCATGAGGTTTCAATTCTTGATGCCTTTTAATTTTATAGGGATAACGCCGAAAAATGTGGCGCAACACTTTATGCACAGTTGACCAGGGAGAAGTTAATGTCCGAGCCACACTTCCTGTTTCAGGGTTTACGGGACGCCGCCCTTTTGTGCCTGGAATAACGCCCAATTCTCCCGTTTCTTCAAATTTAGAAATCATATTTTTCAATCCATTGACAATTTCAGAGTAGCCGGAATAATTGCTACCATTCTGATAGAATATCTTCACTAACAAAACAATGCACTTTCCTTCTTATTCAGAGTCATGATTGAACATTACTAAATCTGGTCTTGTTTTTATACTGTTCGATGGGCTTAAAATTTGCGTATATGCCGTCGATAAGCCTTGAAACACGGCACAGCACCATCTATCGGGTGAAAATGACGAAATTCTTTTTTTTTTTTTCATATTTCACTTGCGCATGTTCTGAAACGTGTAGATTTCACTGGAATATGCCCAGTAGTTTTAAAAATGTTTTTCAAGTAATCTTGAATGTGTCTTTTGGACGTAAACTGTGCATATATACAGTCGGCTGCAAAATTATTCGAGCACTAGCCAATAATTCCTATATTAAAAAAGTACACTTAAGACTGTTTTGTTAAATAAATCCTTGTCGAATCATGTTCTTAGACTGACTAAGAACATGACTCGATAAGGATTTATTTAACAAAGCAGTATTAAGTGTACTTTTTTTAGACAGGGATTATTGCTAGTGCTCGAATAATTTTGCAGCCGACTGTATGTATGTATATATATATATATAACTGCTATCTAAAAATCGTAACATTTGGCAGCTATGCTTGAATAACTATAATTTAAAAAATATATAGCACCTTTGCTCAAAACTGAAATCAGAAGTATGCGCTTGGGCAGTGGTTACCAACTGATGGTCAAAACTCTGGTCATTATTTGGGGAAGGGGGATGCGTTCTGAATTTTTCCCATCAGTAATAGCGAATTGTAATTTTTGTTATAGTGAATTGCTGAAAGGTACTAGAAAACTACACAATCCAGTCATATTAATGTGGCCACCGCCTACATTTGGCGTTAAGATGAAATAAACAATCCCAGAAAGGAGCTGGAAATACTAGCTGTGGAGAATTTATAAAGGGTGTCAGAGAGAAGCAGAAAATATTGCAGTAATGGGGCGAATTATCCGACATCCAAAATGTCCTGACCATTGCCTTCTGGCCAAGGGTGGAAGCATTTCCGAAACAGCTAATTTTGTAAACTGTTCGCGTACCGTGGTAAAAGTATACGGTACAGGATAAAGATATTTGTCCAAAATCAGTGACGGGGCAAATGCGGTGCGCCACAAGCCGTAAATGACAAATGAGAATGACGGCTGTGGAGACGCGTTCGGGTGAATAGACATGCAATCGTTGGTCAAAAGACCAACCTGATGATCAGAGGAGCTACCAAGAGTGTCTCTTCAACGACAATTCAGCAAAAGTTGCTGCGCATAAGAATTCGCAGCAATCGCCTGGTTAAAGTATCTATACTGGCTGATGTTCATGGACGACTAAGGTTGAAATTCGCACGTTATACTGCAACTGAACTTCAACTGAGAGGCGATAGCTACGCTCCATAGGCCATTCTGCAAACATTTTTGGATGGGTCCAAGCTGTAAGAAAAAGCATGACGATCTGGAAAATGTTTTTATGGCAGTCTTTG
Organism: Salticus scenicus; assembly: GCA_963930645.1. Taxonomy (NCBI): domain Eukaryota; kingdom Metazoa; phylum Arthropoda; class Arachnida; order Araneae; family Salticidae; genus Salticus; species Salticus scenicus. Next base: position 52,687,271 of record OZ005658.1, on the reverse strand, counting down.
GGTCCATTCAGCATTGTGGAAGACAGAATTAATCAACACAAGAATGCATCTATCCTTGCGTACTAAGTCCACTCCTGCATAGAGATTGTTTTTTCTTAGCATGATGGCCTCTACAAGCAAGACAAATCGATGTGTCATACAGTTCGCAGTGTACGTGCGTGGTTTGAAGAGCTCTAGGATTGATTTATCATGTTCTCCTGGCCATCAAATTCCCCAGATTTAAACTCAATTGAGAGTCAGGCAAACCACCGCGAGAGGGTTGTTCACGCCATGGATCTTCAACCGCGTAACCTAATGCAGCTGGGTATGACACTGGAGTCGGTTCGCTGGGAATATTGATTATTCTGGCTCTTGCTAGCGATCACATTCATGTGACTGGACGATGTATGATCTCATCAATGAATGTTTCGGAAAAAACTCCTCATATTATTATCTTTTGCCTTGTGTATGGTATGTGTGTGTAAGGTTTCACTTCCGTATGTGGTTATATGTTGACTAATTCAAGTCGTCTGTCTTGGCATTAGATCATTGTAATGATGAATTATGCATATATCATATATATATAATATATGTAAAGAGAGAGAGAAGGAGCGAAGCCCGAAGGATTAAAAAAAAAACTCATGTGACTGTCGCTAGTAGCAAAATTTAATCGACCATTGAACGGCCTCTCATCGACAACCGATGAACTTGTGAACGACCGATACTCGAAATCTCATCAAGGGCGATAAATCTCATCGGGAGTTTATCTAAAATGTCTCATCGGGAATAGTTGAATCCGATGATCGGAACCTGATGGATTTTAGAAGCTGATCCGATGAAAATCCGATGAAAAGAAATGATTTCTATTGAATTTTCACGTGATTTGTCATCGGTTCGATATCTTTTTTCGATGAATTTTTCTTCATCGAAAACCGATCTTACATACTCCTCGAAACGATATATCTTTGGTATTACTTGAGCAAATTTAGTGGAATCGACGAAAGACTGGCAAAATACGACCAATGCTGCTAGGGATGTATTCTTCTTATATGTTTTTGTATTTTCTATTTTTTATAATGCGTGAAGCTTGTGAGCATCATATGTATGCATATGCTTTGTAAATATTAACCATGCCTCACACAGTATGTAAGTAAGCACACTCTGGATGCCACGATGTCTGCGTGGATCAAAGTTTCACAGATCCATTCCTAATGTTGGAAATACTCTGTTGGACTCTATTCACAGATACGACGCTAGAGTCGGTCGTGGTAAAAAACGGCCTCTGGCTATTTTAGTCAGAGGGGATGATTTTCTCCCCGTCTCTAAAAAGCGTAGGAGTATAACTTCCGGAATAACCTAACTTAGTATTTCCATCCAAAATTCTATTCCCCCTAGATTGAACGAAATGTTCATCTAGCTTTGGCTAACCCTAGTATCAGGCTTATCTACTGAACTTTGTCAGTCGCGAGCTTTGAACCTTCTTACTAGTGAAAATGTTACTTCTTTTTTAATTAATTTTTTATCAAAATTTCCTAATTGCTGTATATTTTTTTATTATTTGGCTTATTTTTTTAATTTTTTATTAAGTTTATTGTCTTGTAGTGTAGGGATCTGAGGTCTCCTCTCATTGGCCGATTTCCTGGCCTCTGATTGGCTTTCAGTTTCAGGACAAAATCCTCTGCGATTTTGCTCGTTTTACTTTCAACACTCGAGAGAGAGACTCGAGAGTTCAGACTCGAGAGACACTCGAGAGAGAGACTCGAGACACACTCGAGAGAGACACTCGACTTTTCATTGCTGCGCGCAGTACCGGTTCACGGACTGCGCTTCTCCCATCGGCTGAGTGAAGAGGGATTATCTCTTAGCTGTTGCTTTAGGGGCCTTTTTCAAGGCCAAAATAGTATTTCCGGGCGCAGCGGAGTTTTCCCTCGTGAAGACAACTGTTCTACTGTTCCTGTCACCGTTATCGTTTTCCATTCGGAGGTACCTAGAGGCACTTTTCAGCGCCATTTTTTCGAAGTACCACGAGTGTTGCCTGTCCAACCATGGGTTAATATGAGAATATGGACTTCATCAGCGAGCCCGCAATCAGCACCAGTCTGACGGCGGCGGAGTTGGAGGATATGTACACTAAGATGTGCAAACTTAGGAGTGAGCTGAGCGGTTATTCCTGCAGACACAACAAGCTTAGGAAGATGACTACGCGGTCAGAGGCTGAGCAAAAGGAATACGATACTGGCATTCCACTTCAGATTAATCAGAAGACTGCTGAACTTAAGGAGCTGAGTAAGGTAACTGGAATTTCTATGTATACTGGCTTACTTGTTTTTCCTTCCACACCCGTAGATTCGATGGCTAGTACTCTAGGGGAAAGTTGCTCGGACAGTGAGGTGGCGCCATCTGCGGGTGCAGAAAGCGACCAATCCTCTCTTAAGAGCAAAAGACCTCTAGAGTCAGATGCCGAGTCTTCAGAGTCCCAGGGCTTTGTGGAAGTTACCCACCGTAGATCTAAAAAGAAAAATAATTCGGCCTCTCCTTCAAAAAGTCAGGATAGTAAATCTAAAATAAAGGATAATTCTAATAGCACTAAAGATAATATTCCCTCAAATAACAAAATTGTTAGGAAAATTGTTCCTCCGCCCTTTTTTATTGTTCCCTCTAACGATTGGGACCATGTCTTGACCAATCTTAGGCAAATTGAACCGGATCTTAAATCCAAAACGTCAGGTAAATTTATAAAAATTAACGTTAATAATGATGACGCGTTTAGGAAAATTCAAAGATTTCTCAATGAGGAGAAAGTCCCCTTCAAAACTTTCATCTTGGATGCCGAGAAGCCCTTGAAGGCTGTCATTAGAGGCCTACCGCTTCACACCTCCATTGATAAAATTAAATATGCTCTTGAACATGAATTTGACTTTGAGCAGGTCTCCGTTGTACAACTGTACAGAGGGCCTGTCTCCAAAAAACACTTAATGCCCCTTTTCCAAATTAGCTTACCGAAGTCCAAAATATCGGACGAAATCTTTAAAATTAATGATCTTTTGGGAATCGAGGTCAGCGTCGAAGAATATCGTGGCAGGAAAGGCCCCACACAGTGCTTCAACTGTCAGGGATTTTTTCACTCCTCTTCAGCCTGTGCCCTGCCCCCCAGGTGCGTCAAATGTGCCGGGGCTCACAGGTCAAAGGAATGTAAGAAGGAATTTGGCACGCCCTGCAGTTGTGTGCGCTGTGGGGGAGATCACCCTGCGAATTATCGGAGTTGTCCTAGGTTCCCAAAGACAGCCCCCCCTAAAAATAAAAATAAGATTAGCGTTGTTAAAAATAATCCGACCGATAAAGTTATGAAGAGGACTTTCTCATCAAGGAAGGTTGACCCAGCCCAATCTTTTGCGGGCGTTGCCCAGCAGTGTAGCGAAACCGTTACCCCTCTCCCTGTCAAAATTAACCCTCAAAATTCGTCGGTCCCTAGCAAGGATGCAAATTCGGCCACCGACTTCATTCATATGCTTTTAGCATTTCAAAATGAATTTGACCCTGATTTAGTCTTTCAAGCATTCACTAATGCTCTCCCGGCACTCCGTACTGCATCCTCGGATGTTGACCGGATACATATTCTGTGGAGTGAAATCCGCAATATGTCTTAATTGTTTTTACCCTCCCTCATGTAATTTCATTTTCGGCTACCCATGTTCCCGTCTTCTCGGAGCTTGAACTCTTTCACCATTGGTATTTGGAATGCCAATGGACTTCTTGACAAAGCTAATGACTTTAGGGACTTCGTTACTCGTAACAATTTAGATCTTATTTTGGTCACTGAGACCCACTTTTCCCAGGGACGCACTGTTCGTATTGCTAACTATGAGGTTTTCAATGTAGACAGGACTCATAGTCTGCAAGCTTCCGGCGGCACTGCCATTTATGTCAAAAACGGTTTTAATGCTTCTTTGGTTAAAATTCCCAATCTAAATTCTATTGAATCCACGCCTATTGTTCTGGACTTCCCCCTTATTCCAAATTTATTAATTGCAGCTGTTTATGTTCAAAGTGCTAGGCAAAGGAGTAACCTGCTAGAGCAAGATCTTTCCCGTCTCACTAACGCTTTTCCAAATTTTATCGTTGCGGGTGATTTTAACGCTAAGCATAATTCTTGGAACTGTCCTAGGAATAATTTTACTGGTATCAAGTTAAGAAGGTGGGTGGATCAAAATTTCGCGCAAATTCAGGCGCCCCCCGAACCCACCTTCGTGAGATCTCAAAATATTTTGGATTTTGCTATCACCCGCAATTTTCCGTTTGCCTACAGCATACAAACGCTGAATGATCTAGATTCTGATCACCTACCTGTTGTCTTGAGGTACGACGTGGGGTCCTACGATCTGGATCTGAGAACGGCTCTCTCCACCCGGTGGAGTCAGTTCGCGGATATCCTCTCGGAACGTGGCATTCCTCACATTATCCCAGATTCCAAAGAGGAAACTGAGCAAGCTATAGCCATGCTTGGAGACTCCCTTCGAGAGGCATATATGCAGAGCTCGGAACCTCGAAAAAGATCGATTGACTTCTACAGGCTGCCGGATAACATCAGGGAAATGATCAGAGATCGAAATCATGCTCGCAGGCAATGGCAGGTTCATAGGACCCCCTATTTTAGGAATAAGTTAAACAGGCTTATTCGAAATGTTAGAGCTGCTATTAAGGAGTTTAGTAAAACACGCTTCAACAATTTTGTCGAGTCCCTCTCGACTGAAGACAACACAATTTGGAGGGCTGCCTCCCGTATTCGTAGGACACGAACACACATTCCTGCCATTACTAGCCCCAATGGCATGGCTTATAGCAACACTGAAAAGGCTGAAGCAATTGCTGAAAGTCTTAGAAGTCAGTTTTCACCTCATTCGGACATTGTTAACCCAATGGTCGACTTCATGGTCGACTATAGGGTCCAAAATTTATTACTCACAGACACACCTAACACTCTTCAACCTGCTTTACCCTCAGAGGTACAGGAGTATATTTCGGGCTTGGATAAACACAAAACTCCCGGTGAGGACCAAATCTCAAATAATATGCTCATCAATCTACCTCTACATTTCATTTACTATATCACCTTAATTATTAATTGCATGTTAAATCTTAATATTTTTCCAGATTGCTGGAAGAGAGCTATCGTTGTTCCCCTACCGAAGGGGGGGGGGACAAGATATTCACTCTCCTTCTAGTTATCGTCCTATTTCACTTCTCTCTGGTCTCTCGAAGGTTTACGAGTATATTCTCGTCCGCCGATTGAATGAATTCCTTGACTCTCATGACAAGATTATACCGGAGCAATTCGGGTTTAGGACTCGTCATTCAACACAGCAACAGTTGTGGAGGGTGACTGAATTCATTCACGATGGATACCAAACCAGCGGTGTGACGGGAATTATATTCCTCGACGTGCAAAAGGCCTTTGATAAGGTCTGGCATGCCGGCCTTCTCTTTAAAATGGCTGAGTTGGGTGTTCCTGACCAGCTAACTAAAATCTTTGCTGACTATATCTCTAACAGGTCCTTCGTGGTAAAAGTGGGAAACTCCCTCTCTAGCCCGAAGCCTGTTCTCAGCTCTGTTCCTCAAGGTTCTCTCGCCGGGCCTCGGCTCTTTAACATCTATATCAACGACATTCCGCGTAAGCCCGACATCAACTTAGCATTATTTGCTGATGACACTGCCATCATGTACAGACACACACAACCACACACTGTGTTCGAAAAACTCCAGGATTACCTTGATTCGTATGCTATTTGGCTTAACAAGTGGAAAATTAAAGTTAATAGTTCGAAAAGTGCCGCCATTTTCTTCACCAATAAATTGTATTCCCCCGACATTAACTTCCTTCTTAATAATGAAGCTATTCCCTGGGAAACATCGTATAAATACCTAGGCATTCACCTAGATTCTAAATTATTGTGGCAGAAGCACATTTCAGAAATTCTGAAAAAAGCGCATAATGCCACCGCCCCCCTCTTTCCTCTTTTGGCTTGGAATAGCCGCCTGTCAGTGAAAAATAAATTGTTACTGTACAAGTCCATGATCCGACCCATCTTGACCTACGGGTCCGCGGTGTTCGGGTCTGCCTCAAAGACTCAGCTCAAAAGACTTCAAGTTTTCCAAAATATGCAATTGCGTAGGTATGCTCAGGCTTTTCGCTACGTTCGCAATGATGTCATTCACAAAGACCTGAAAATTAGGCCTATTTATTCTGAAATTAAGAGACTTGCGTTGAAGTTTCACAGGTCTATCCCAAAAGTCCAGAATCCTGCGTTAAACGCTATCAGAAGGTATGATCCAAGAATTGGAAGGGCAAGGAAACGCCCTCTCGCCATTCTATACAGGGAGGATGGGTTCGTCCCAGTCTCCAAGCGTAGAAGACGAAATCCTTCTGGCGTTACTTAACGCAGAATTCTCACTCTAAATTTCTTTTCCGTAGACTGAATTAATATCTCAGCTACCTTTGGCTACCCCCTGACATCTGCAACCTTTCTGTGAGTAATTATCTCCAGTCGTGTATGGTCAGCCTTCCTACCAGTTACCTTACTCGTAGGGTTTTTATTTTTAACTTAATTTTGTAAATATTTTATTTTTAACTTAATTTTGTAAATATTTTTGTTTATTGCTAGTAATTAATTTTCTTGTTCCATTGTTTTTGGTATTATTCTCTTTTTAGACTGCCTAACAGTCTCGTTAGGCTTTTGTTTTGTATTATCTTAAAAAAAAAAAAAAAAAAAAAAAAAAAAAATTTGATAGTTATGTTTAATTGTCAGGTTAAAAAAAAAAAAAAAAAAAAAAAAAAAAAAATTATTTCTGTGCTAGGATTTTTGTTGGTTTGCCAGTATATGTATTGTACATAGTATATTCTTCTTCTCCTCTGTTCCTTGAAGCCTCATGCCTCTGTCCACAGACATGCTCTGTCATCAAACCATCACGCCCGAGTTCTTTGAACTCCCCAAGTTCATTGTACCGATATGCTTGATCATGTACTCCAGCTTCATTGTATTTTCTCCTTCTCATGTGGAGGTAGGCGACGGTCTTGACCGTCGTAGGTACTCCCCGAAGCTACGTGATGATGATGATGATGTTTTACTTTCAGTGAGGATTGTGAGTGCTATGTGTGTCTCTGAGAGGTCCGCAGATCCAGCTCAGAACTTAGTTTCTGGATGGACACTGAGACTCTCGTAGGATTCATGCATGCACTTCACTTTAATCCTCCAGAATTTTAATTATGATAGGAACAAAAAAAATGTATGGCCCCCTTTTTTTTATTAATTGCGGGACTCTGATTATTATTAGCGGTTTCCTGTGCCCCTTGGGACGCCCTGCTCAACTCTTAATTCCTTTTCGCCGTCCAGACCGTCTCGTCAACGCACGTAACAGTTTCACTGTTGCACTTAGGTTTTTTCAAGGAGTTATTTATTTATTATTTATTTATTATTTATTTATTTTTTTTTTTTTTAACTCCTGTTGCTTCACTCTGATTGGTCTCTGCTCACGCGGAGATTTATTCAGAGATCAAAATTCTAAATTCATCCCTTTGGCTTTTAATTATTTTATGGAAAATTATTTTTATGTTTTTCGCATTTTTCGTTGGAGGTAAGCATTGGTTGCGACCAAATGCAGGTACTCCGAAGCACATCGTTGACGTTGACTTGCGTGGATCACTGGGGTTTTCATATAACTAGCTCAATACTTTTGGCTATTATATTATGCTAATGAAATTTTTTAAAAACTTGGGCATGCGTTGTTAAAAATTATTTAGTATAAATGCTCATGTTTTGTAAAATATTTAATATTTTTGCATTCTGATTGCAGTATGCTCTGTGTAATGTATTATGCCAAGTTTCCTAAAACTGACTTTGCACTGGGTCTAATACCAAAATATTTTGATTTTTGCTTAATTTTTTACTGGTCCCCTTTTCCTCTTCCCGACAAAACTTTCACTGGAATATATGAGGCGTAACATGTTCCTCAATTCAAAAGTTATAAATTATAGAATGAACAAAATTTCAGTTCCTTTCAAAAAAAAAAAAAAAAAAAAAAAAAAAAAATCTGTCTTTGACAAAATTTTATTTGGTACGACAGGACTTATCGCCATATGTTGTACAACTGTGAAAAGATTTTATCAAATTCCCGTAAAAGTAAAAATTGTATTTTTTAAACAGCAATTTGGTGCTTTATTTAATTTTTAATTAATTAATTTATTTTTTAAGGAAACTGTAAACAACTATTGAAAGTTCTATATAATCCCTATCTATCTTCAAATAAAAGTTTTTTAATACCAGGTGCCCTATACGTCTTTAGACATTTTAAAAATTCATAAAAATCGAAGAAATTGATAGAATAGAACGCGGTTTGCGAAAAAAAAAAAAAATTATCCTTGTAAAGAAGTTTTTTTTTTTTTTTTTTTTTTTTAGTAAAGGAATAAAAAGCAGTTAAAATTTCTATGGATAAAAGGCGCTGTGCGCGAACAAATCACTTATTTCCATGAAAAACTATATTTATTTGTATGCAAATGTTTACAAGCATATTATTTCTATTCCGTGTGCCCGCCATCACCACAAATTATAGATTACAAACAAGTTACAACACCACTAAATGAACGAAACACCACGGCGATTCTTAGCTGAAATAAAACATCTTCTTCAATGATGCTTTATTCACATCGTAATTAAAAGTTCATGTGTGTGAACAAGCAGGAGGGAAAATAAGAAATGAACTGTTAATTTAAAAACCATGTAATTTAAAGGACTATGATTTATATAGTTGTCTTTACACAACTGCCGCAGCGCTTTCTATCGAAGAAAATTTTAACTATTTTTTTTTTCTTCACCAAAAAAAAAATAAAAAAATAAATAAATAAAATAAATAAATAAATAAACTAGTATGTTGTGGCCACCACAAGACCTTATTCTATATTTTCCTATACAAATTCACTCAATAACAATATTAAATAATAATAATAATAAAAAAAAAAAACGATTTTTTTTCTTAGTTTTTTTTCGTTAAAAGTAAAAAAGACAGATAACTTTGTTTTAAATTATCACAGATTTATAGTTCAACCATTCGTTTTAAAGGTATTACCGAGACCTTGCAAAAGATACCCATCTTGAAAATTTACCCCCGCCCCCTGGGGGTTACTCCCCCCCCCCCAGGAAGGGAAGCGATGCCCCCACATGCACAGAATTTTTTTTCTAGTTAACTACTACTATTATCAATAATTCATATTAATTTTACAGTCACAAGTTAAAAATAACTCTCATTATGTACATTTATACGAAATTTTGTACTATACTGCTATGTTAAAAATTTAGAAAGAAAATGCGATCACAGCGCCACCTGTTGAGCGATTGATCCCCAAATGTAATCAGCACCAGTTTATGTCAGGGACCAACTAAATACCAAGTTTGGTTAAATTTCGTCAAAAAAAAAAGGGGGGGGGTTAAGCGATGCCCCTACACGCACAGAATTTTTTTCCTAGTTAACTGCTACTATTATCAATAATTCATATTAATTTTACAGTCACAAGCTTAAAATAACTCTCATTATATACATTTATACGAAATTTTGTCCTATACTGCCATGTTAAAAGTTTACAAAAAATGCTATCACAGCGCCACCTGTTGAGCGATTGATCCCCAAATCGAATCAGCACCAGTTCATGTCAGGGTGCAACTAAATACCAAGTTTGGTTAAATTTCATTCATTGTTTCGTGTGATACAGGGGACACAGAATTCGTGATACACACACAGAGACAGACAGACATTTTCTAAAAACTATCAATTCGTGTTCAGGACATCCCAAAACGTGTAAATCCATCAAAAAACGGAGGTCGAAAATTTTCACGAATCCAATACTTTCTCTATATTACATATAGAAGAAAGTAAAAAATTCCTCCGTCATGGAAATAACTCTTTCGCAAACCGTGTTCAATTCTACCAATTTCCTTCGATTTTTACGAATTTTTAAAATGTCTACAGACTTATGGGACACCCATATGCAAATACACCCAGTAGCTACCCGGTCTATTCGTATATACCGGGTATTTGTATGCATCTATTTATTACACCCGGTATATACCCGATGTAGTAAACAAACTTTATTTTTTCTTTTTCTTTTGTAAGATTTCCGATAATTTTACTTTTTATCAATTTGAAAAAAAAAAAAAAAAAAAAATATATATATGGGGTAAGTGCACCAGTGATTGACACTTTTAGAGCAATCTCTGATGTTTTTAATATTCTAGTCATCAGAAAATATTTTTAGAAATCTTAAGTTAGTACATATGGTATGAAAGATATTCAGTACCACATATTTGTTAAAATATATACATTTGATAACAATTAATTTTTTTATGAATTTTTATTTGACACCCACTCAATGTTCCAGTAATTGACACTGCCAGTTTTTCATTTTAGCAGTTATTAGCACCCTATGCTCCAGTATTTGACATAAAATGTAAAAATTCTTATATGTAAAATATATGATTTTATTATTTTTCTTATTTATTAATTATTTCGGGATAGATGTCTATTACTGAAGCATGCCAATCACTGGAGCACATACCCTATATATTTAATCATCTAGACATTTCGTTAATACATTGTTTTATTTACAAATTTGTACAAATGTTCTTTGATACATAATCATAATTCAAAGGTCTAAAGAACGAGTATTCATAACCACATGGGTTTCGCCAAAGTTTTTTAGGTTTCGATTTTTGATGTTCTTGTGAAATGGAAGAATAAACCGCAGTTTTTTCCAAAAGTTTCGTTCTCCCCAAGTCAAATAAGTTGCTTTCTTCAGATTAGCCTTACACATGGAATTAGCCTTTTTCGATACATCTCCGACTTTCACCACAATTATACCATGGAATTTATCCTTCATGGCTTCTGCCTGGACAGTGTGTAGTTCAAACAAATACCATTCATCCTCGTAGTTCCTGTAATGAAAAATAGGAAAATATTTCAAATGAATGCGATAATTGTAAACATACAGTCGGTAACAAAAGTGTCCGAACCCTAGCAAAAATTCCTATGTAAAAAAAGTACACTTCATACGATTTTGTTAAATAAATCCTTGTCGAATCCTGTTCTTAGTCATCAGTGTAAGAACATGATTCGATAAGGATTTATTTAACAAAACCGTATGAAGTGCACTTTTTTTACATAGGAATTTTTGCTAGTGTTCGGACACTTTTGTTACCGACTGTACTGGCTAACACTTTTCAACAAATATGATAGTGTGGTCTGTCCATCATAAAACTTTCTTCTATACCATTTTACATAACATTGCCATCTACCAGTTAACATGTATAAAAATTTAATCATTGGATGTTTTTTTTTTTTTTTAAACAGATTTTACAGTTACAGTTTGATGCAATTTTAATCAGTAGATGATGAGGTTTAGCCACCCAAAAAATCGAAAAACTTTAATAACAGCATCGCGACCTGCGGTCCGATATACACCCGAATCATCATAGTTTTTTATAATATTCATTTCAAATACCAAGTTTGGTGCATCTATATATAATAGAAATTGAGATATTGCCTTCTTGTAAACGGAGTTAAATTGCAGCATAGCAAAGTCACCTGTCGGCCGATATGTATACCCCCTCCCAATTGAATCAACATAGTTTTTCTTGTGCCTGTATACACTATAGAAGCTGAGATAAGATTTTACTGGGGAAAAGTGCAGCATAGTAGCGACATTTGTTGGGCGATACATTTCAAAAGCTAATCACGCTTTAAGTCAAGGGGCAGCTAAATGTAAAGTTTGGTCAAATTCGGTCTGTCGCTTTGTGAGATGCAGCGCTCATAAATGTTTATTAATACACACACAGACATTATCTGAAAATAGTGAAATCGTGATCAGTAAATCTCAAAGCGTATACATTCATCGAAAATTGTAAGTCTAAGTTTTCACGAACGTAATATAGTGTAACCATATTTCTTGCGCTTAGCATTGAGGACGATTCCAAAGACTTGATGGGGTGACAAATTGACCGACAGGTTGGGATTTGGTAAACATCCAATCATTCGGTGCTCCCTTATCGTCAATTACACAGAGTGTAGCTACAATGTGACAATAAATTCACTCATCTTATGTTTTAAATTTCTTGGCATCACTGAACAAGGGTTAATGTCATTTGGCTATGACTTTTTCGTATTTGGCGAAGAAAACATAAAATTTAACAATTTTTTGCGGCTTTTCTGTTAGGATTCAGCAGTTAAAATTTTTACCAGTGAATTAAGTATAATGTGAACTATTTTCTGTAATTGTTTCAAGAAAATTGATGTCTAGCACTTGAAAGAGTCCCTTTGTTAGTCTCCTTCGATACAGTCGGTAACAAAAGTGTCCGAACACTAGCAAAAATTCCTATGTAAAAAAAATACACTTCATACGGTTTTGTTAAATAAATCCTTATCGAATTATGTTCTTACACTGACTAAGAACAGGATTCGACAAGGATTTATTTAACGAAACCGTATGAAGTGTACTTTTTTTACATAGGAATTTTTGCTAGTGTTCGGACACTTTTGTTACCGACTGTACATCCCAACTTTAACTACAATTATTTCATGAGATATGTCTTTTATATCTTCTGCATGGACAGTGCGTAGTTTAAACTAATACTATTCATCTTCGTAGTTTCAACAGATTTCAAAAAATTTCAACAGAGATGTAAATACTTTTACTCTCTCTACACACAAAAGAGGAAATATTTCGTCTTTTAGTTTTCGATGAATTTGCCCGGTTTGAGAATTCTTGAACACGTTTTAATCATATTTTTTTCTTTAAATGATGTCTGTGTGTTATAAAAATTTTGTATACATTGTATCTCACGGCAAAAAAAAAAAAAAAAAAAAGCACAGAATTCTAAGAAACATGATATATTTTCCAGACCCCAATATAAATTGGTGTTGATTATACATATCGCTCATCAGATGACGTTGCCATGATGCATTTTTCCTTATTTAATTGAGAGCTAAATTTGAGTTTTTATATTGTACATGTGCGCCAAACTTGATATACAAACTGTTCATTCTGAACAATATTGCTCATTCAATTTGGATGCATATTTACCGATAGGTGGAGCTGTCAAATTTCGCTTTTCTTGTGGTGGTTAATAGCTATATCTCAGCTTTTATGGCATGGATTCACACCAAATTCAATACGTAAGCTACATGCTATGAAAGTCCATTCTGCTTAAATAATAGCCTCCTAAACTAGATGCCTGTCATGCGGCTCGGAAACTTGGCAACAGTTGAAGCGGTAGACGGCGCAATCTGTACCAGGTGGCGTTGTCTACCGTTTCAACTGTTGCCAAGTTTCCCAGCCACGCGACAGGCATCTAGTTTAGGAGGCTATGCTTAAATTTTGCGTGTAAAGACCGCAGGATGCCGCTACTGTGCTGCAATTTTCTCCTTTACTACGGGCTAACTATATCTCAGCTTCCACAGTGTACACCGAAAAAGGAAAAAAAAAAAAAAAAAACGCTTTATGTAGTGTAACAATAGTAATTTCGCAGGGAATTCCAGCTGATGTCTTTTGGACTGCACAGTCGAGAACTCTACTGCCGTACCATGATTTTATATTTCCCATTGTTAGTTGCATGTTCTCAATAATTTTCAAACGTGATATAGCTGATTATTTACTATCAGTTTTTATTGCATTTATTTACAAAACAATATTATGGAAGCAGAGCCCGATCACAGATTATTATACAGATAGGACACTCCCGTATATTCTTCGGTAACCGGAATTTGACTGCAACGACCCTATTGTCAACGGCTGTAAGTCTCGAGCTCTCCAGCTTACGCAATCGCTCGTCTTATTTTTATTGTATCTATGTTCATATCGTAATATTAGTGCAACGTTAAACCCAACATCCAACCGACTAACCATTTATTGATGTTTACGTTTGGACTTTGTTATTGTTTACGAATTTGATTGTCGAAAGCAATTTATTTTAAGAAGCAAGTACTAAATATTAAGCAAATAAATTTCGAAAATATACATAAACCAAATTATTTGTATTATGTATTATTTACACCAAGCAATGTTAAATATTTAAGATTTCATACCATACTGCTATTTCAGCATTACAGTTTGTTATATTAATTTGTACCCTTGAACACGTGGACCCTTGTGTTAGGAAAAATTTATTTTTAAACATAATAAAAATTAGTTTTATTTCTTAGAAAATAGCTGTGAATGTTATGATTTTGTAAATTTAAAAGTAGTAGAAAAAGTGAAGGAAAGAAAACTGCACATACGTTTTCGTTGGCAACTTTATTATTGTTTACAAACTTGATTGTCAAAAGCAATTTATTTTAAGAAGCAAGTGCTAAATATTAAGAAAATAAACTTTGAAAATATACATAAAATAAAAACTTTTTTTTCATTTTAAGGCATTTTGTAAAACCAAGCAACGTTAAATATTTAATGATTTCATACTGCTATTTCAGAATTACAGTTTGTAATTTTAATTTGTACTTGAATATGAATATGTTTCACAAAGCATATTTTTAAACAATATAAAAATTAATTTTTATTTCTTAGAAGAATAGCTGTGAATGTTTTGAGGATAATTTTGTGAATTCAAAAACAATAGAAAGTGAAGAAAAAGAAAACTTCCCATACTAACCTGCTACTAACTACTCGCGAAATAGAAAAACAATTTTCGATCAAAGATGCTATTCGTGTAGACTTAACACATGTAGTTCCCCTCTGTTGACACTAGTGGTGCTACTATATTTCCGGTTCGCGATTTAGCTTCACTGTCCTATCTGTATGATAATCTGTGAGCCCGATTAACCTTACAATTGAGGCAAAGTACAAATTTATTTGCCCCCCACTGACTGTTTGGTTTAAAGATTCATACAAATACCTCGAAGTGTTTCATTAAACTTTGTAGTTAGTTGGAATTGAGGAAAATATACACAAGTAAATTCGCTAAATATTAGCACCAAAATGTAAACTGGAGAAAGCCTGTTCTCGTTCTCACAACAATATATGAAATTATTCCATTGTAAATGCATGTGTAAAAGCTTCATTAACGTATTTCCTATACGTAGAGCCCCTAAATAAAATAATAGGCCGGCGCATCACCGCCATTTTTTTGCCTCCGAAGAGGACAGCATTCCCGCTTGGCGTCCTTATCGCTTCCCTAATGATTTTCAGAATTCTTGATATGAAGCTAGCTAATCCGGTCAAGATAAGAGCAATAAGCAACAGTAATATTCCTAAAAACACATTTTTTTTCACAGTACATTCTCAGGATGTCATTTTATTCTAAGGATATCCTATGGATGTACTGTGGTGAGATGTGTTGTTAGAGCGGTTTCTGTTTCTTTTACAAAATGTCGCCAAAACTCAAATGCACAGTAATAGAAGGTCTGTGAACACTTAAATATTTACTTCTTGAATGATTATAGCTGTTTATCGCTAAACAAACTTCCATATCATAGTTTAATTAGCTAAAATTATGAAATATAATAAAACAAGTTACTCTAAAGTAACGTAAGACGATAAAAAAAAATGTTTGTCGTTTGTTTATCAGAGGAACGTACTGGGTTACATGTGGCAACCCTAAGGCAACAAAATGCCTAAAGCGCCACCTCGTATATATAGGAGCCTTACCTATACGCAAGCGAAGTGTGACGTCACTGACCGTCCGTGGATGCAAGAAAATGATTTCCTATGTTAATCGCTCATTGAAATTTTTGTAAAAAATTATTAAAAATCGAGGAAAATTATTTCCCGATTTTAATCCCCATATTTGGGTATATATATGTATTAGTTATCATGTGCATGTGTTAGATTGAGTTATTTTGCTGTCAAATTGACAAAATTTTAATTTTAAATTTCAAAACTCTGTTGTCCCTGGCGTTTTTGTATTTGGCGATCGAAAACGTAATACGAAAATGTACATGCCAGATGTATATTTTCGTAATATGTATTGTACGAAATATTGTTTCATATTATTCAATATAATTAATAATATAAGTTGTTAAAATAACCATGATTTTTGAAAGGAATTAAATTACAGTCGGCTGCAAAATTATTCGAGCACTAGCAATAATCCTTGCCAAAAAAGAGTACACTTAATACAGCATTGTTAAATAAATCCTTGTCGAGTGATGTTCTTAATCAGTCTAAGAACATGATTCGACAAGGATTTACTTAGCAAAACAGTCTTAAGTGTACTTTTTAAATATAGGAATTATTGGCTAGTGCTCGAATAATTTTGCTGCCGACTGTATATGTTCGCCAGATAATTTGGCAATATTTTTTTTTTTTTCTGCCAAGGATGATCGATATCAAATCTTCTTATATCAAACACATAATTTAGACATTTGAAAACAAATTTAACTTCAAATTATGATAGAATATTTATCATTTTCCTTTTAATTAGTATATTAGTTGGATATTTATTGTGCAAATATCATCCTTTGAAATGATATGTTTATGTTTTCAATCAAATATGGAAGTTTGCCATTCTTTTTTTCTGCCGTTTTGAAATTTAAAATTCAAATTTTATCAATTTTACAACTAAAACAACTTAATCTAACGCATGCACACGATAACTAATACATATATATATATCCAAATTTCGGGATTAAAATCGGGAAATAATTTTCATCGATTTTTAATAATTTTTTACAAAAAATCCAATGGGCGTTTAACATAGGAAATATTTTTCTTGCATCCACGAACGACCAGTGACGTCATCACTTCGCTTGTGTATATAACCTAGAAATGATAGTTGTGCAATGAGATTTACTAAGACTTAAAATCAGACAATGTTTTCAAGCCACAAGATTACTATCCGCGTTTGTAATGATCGATAGATGGCGCTTTTTCAGCTTTTGTTGTTAGTAAATATAATAGCCACGTGTATTTATTATTGTTCTTTTTGTTATTCTACTTAATATTCGTACTATAATTTCTCCGCCATTACATCATGGAAAATTGATTGCTTTTGGAAAAAAATATTTCAGTTTATTAAACGTTCGATCGGAAGTAGATTTTTAACTGAAGTTGAACAAATATTAGTTTCAAATCATGTGATTGATTCTTTACTTCCATTAGCCGAAGCAACTGAAATTTTAAATTTGTCATTTGGAAATAAATGGAAGCTTAATTCTGGAATTCTTGGTCCTTTGGAGTTACACTGTAGCACACAACAGTATGTGTTATCTTTTTTACCGGATTTATTCATTTTTATTCAATAAATATATGTGAAACTAAATACTGGCAAGAAATGGCGGCTTGGTGAAAGCCGAATTAAAGCATGTTAATTGTAATTTAACCTTAGTCCACCAGAGGGCGAGCATTTTTTGTTTAATTTAGGCCTTTTAAAAGATTTTCAAGGAAAGCACATGCTTCTCGAGTCTGTTGAGTAATTAGAGCTTGTATGGAAGTCCAACGCACATTCTGGAAATATTAAAATTACTTTAAAATTACGAAAGATAGTGGAAAGTGGATCCCTGTGATAATCAGAAATTTTAATGTGCTTAGAAATGAATTATACCCAAATGTTTTAGTTAGATTATTACACGCAAGGCTGCATAATTTCTTGAATCAGTCGAAAAAACAGTGTATGGCTCATCTGTTTAAATTTATAGATCTTTGCTGCCAATTTTTAGCCTAGTAGCTGATTTTTACTTCCATTACCCTACTACCGTAGGTAATGGAAGTATTGTATTCGGTCTGAAAATTCGATATCGGGTTTTCACCTGATTTACACGTTTTAAGGTCCCCTGAGTCCAAAAAACTGGTTTTTGGCAATTGGTCAGTGTGTATGTATGTGGAGAATCTTCTGGCTATTATAGCTCAGAAACTAATAAAGATAGAGCTACGAAACTTTAGAATTCAAATACGTCTGGCGTACAGATGAAATTTCCAAATTTTGGTGAAAATTGAAAACCGGAAGTGGGACATCGGAAACCGGAAGTTGGACCGTAAGTCCGTATCTCAAAAACGGCTCTAACGATTTTCTTCAAACTTGCTATATAAACACTCTATTAGATGTCCTTTCGAATGATATAGTTGGTTAGTTCAAGAAAATTGATAGGCGTCCTGTATAAATAGCTCAATTTCAGGCCTCCCAAGGGCGTTCCTTTAAAAACGGTTGTACGGATTTTTTTCAAACTCGCCATTTTAACTCAATTTTAAATATGCTTTTGTATGTAATTATTGTTTTCCTGTCAATAATTGAGTTTAACCGGAAATGGGACATCGGAAACCGGAAGTGGGACCGTAAGTCCGTATCTCAAAAACGGCTCTAACGATTTTCTTCAAATTTGCTATATAAACACTCTATCAGATATCCTTTCGAATGATATAGTTGGTTAGTTCATGAAAATTGATAGGCGTCCTGTATAAATAGCTCAATTTCAGGCCTCGCAAAGGCGTTCCTTTAAAAACGGTTGTACGGATTTTTTTTTAACTCGCCATTTTAACTCACTTTTAAATATGCTTTTGTATGTAATTATTGTTTTCCGGTCAATAATTGATTTTTTGTGAAAGTTGGTATCTCAAAAACGGCTCTAACGATTTTCTTTTTTGGTCACTTTTATGTTTTCTGATCACATTATCTCTCAAAAATGCATATAATACATGTAATAGCGGGTAATGGAAGTCGTGTGGTTGTTTCACACCAGATTTTTTTTTTTTTTACCTACTGCAGCAAAGGAAAGTTTATTTGCTATCCAGGAATAACGGACCAAATTTGGTATCACAAGATTAGCAATTCATAAAATACGTAAAATTTGCATTTTCAAAGAAAATAAATAAAAAATATGCAAAGATGTAGTGATCTAAATAATATAATGCGAATTCCATTAGGTTTTTTTTTTTTTTTGAGTTGTTAATCTGCAGAGTTTAAAACAATCTGCAGCGCTCACTCGCATGCTATACTGTCTCTGCTAGTGGGGTACGAGTTTAATTTTATAATTATCATATTACAAAGTGATTTGAAATTCCTCAATTTAGGTATTCACCCATCTCGCGTCAATATTTATTTTAAAACCGTGCTGTTTTTATTTATTTATTTATTTTTCCTTCCATTAATGTTGAAAAATATTTATGGTTTAGTATTTATATGTCGTATAAATACACTTAAAAAGTTTTTATGGAAATTTAAAACAATTGTTGGAAATGTACATCGGGCAGACAGACAAACCAAACCCAAAAACCATTGTTAATTTAATTCAATTTATTTATTTATTTATTTTCGGGGGGACGCAGGATTATTATTTTCAATCTGGATTTTTTGTAGACCAGTTTTGTATAACATCAAAATAAATTAGAAATATCCGTCTCTTATCGTTACAGATTCAGTACCAAATGAAAGGGACGATTTTTCTGAATGCAGGGGTGCAAACAGTTTTCCGACACGATGATTAGATTTTCTAAAATTAACCAAAGTAGGAAACTTAGGTGCAACAATACATTTTAATTCATTTCAGTCATTTTAAAAAGTACATGACTTAGTTTTATGATAAAAAAATTAGATAAAAAATAAATAATAAATAATAAATAAAAATAAAAATTTTCCAGATTGAAATTAATAGTCCTCCGTACTAAACCATGTTCTGCCTTTGAAAGAATTTTTAATTTAATTTATTTATTATTTATTTATTTATTTATTTATTTATTTATTTTGAAAGTGCTAAATGTGTCCTCCAAACTATTCTTAAAGAATGAATGATAAGTTTTATATCAACAGGTGAAAATATTTTCATTGAATTATTGCATGCACTTAAATAAAAATAATGATAATAATAATAATAATAATAATAATAATAATACATTAAAAATCGCAATTATTCTAACGTTTTTCACACCTCTGTACCTTAATTTTCTAGAGTCTACAGCAATTTATTTCAAAACTTTCGTAGTGTTTTTTAATTATTTTCGACAAACTTGGATTGCAGCTTTTATGTCAAATACAATTGTTTGGTAGACATAGAGCGAGAGAGAGAGAGAGAGAGAGAGAGAGAGAGAGAGAGAGAGAGAGAGAGAGAGAGAGAGAGAGAGAGAGAGAGAGAGAGAGAGAGAGAGAGAGAGTTGGGGGGGGGAGAGGACAGGGTCTCAACTAGACTTACTTCCAGACAGATTATTGATCGTGGGATTAAAAAGACGCGTACAGAGTTTTTAGTTTCAGAGGACGGGGGGAAATTTAACGCTTTTATTGTAAATTATCGTATTAAAATTATGAATATTTTTATGTAATTGCATTGGAATTTAATAGTATTAAATATATTATTACATTTAGTTATTTTAATTAAAAAAAAAAAAAAAGTAAAATTTAAATTTAAAATTTTGGGGAAAACTTTTTAAAATGTTAACTAACTTGTTTTTAAGAATTTCCTTCGATTTCGTATTATTACAGTTTAAATATACAGGATGTCTCTGAATTCGTGGGCCAAACTTTTAGGGTAGGTAAAACACACATAAAGAAACAATTTTTGTATAGGAATTTTGTATAGCAATATGGGGCCGGAAATGAAAAGTGTAGGCAGGAAAACAAGAAATGCACCGCTTTTTAGAATGCTGGGAAAAAAAAAAAAAAAAAAGAAGAAGGGGAGGAGGTCAAACTTCCACAGAAAACAGCACGAAAAAAAAAAAAAAATCGTCCAATCAGAAGTATGTGAAAAAACTATTAACAACAGTCAGGAAATAATAGAAAAGAAACAGAACTAAGGGTGATCTTTAAGTCAACGAAGTTTTTCATTTTCGGCCCCATGTTGTTACACAAAAAATGCTTCTTTATATACACTCTAGGACAAAAAAAAAAAAAAAAAAAAAAAAAAAAAGGGAGGAGGTCAAACTTCCACAGAAAACAGCACACACACACACACAAAAAAAAAAAAAAAAAAAAAAAAATCGTCCAATCAGAAGTACGTGAAAAAAACTATTAACAACAGTCAGGAAATAATAGAAAAGAAATAGAACTAAGGGTGATCTTTAAATCAACGAAGATTTTCATTTTCGGCTCCATGTTGTTACACAAAAAATGCTTCTTTATATACACTCTAGGACAAAAAAAAAAAAAAAAACGACGCACCAAGAAGGAGTAATGCAAATTGGACACAAATTAAAATGCATACAGGTTTCGATGGGAAATGCAAATTTTTAAAGTTTGACGGCCAATGAATGAACATGTGACGCTGCCAGGTCATAAATCCTCTGATATTTTTATTCCGACTACTGAGATAGGGAGTAACTATGCCTGGCATACAGGTGCGCAGACAATATGCGCAGATGTCAGCATTTGAGAGAGGAGTGTAGTTGGGCTCAAAGAAGCCGGTTCGTTTAAGCTGCGAATTCTTTGTCATTTGGATAGGAGCGATACCGCTAGTAGATGATTTTGGCAAGAATGGGTGAACCATGGCCTAGAGTTAGGATAAAATGTAAGAACCGATCAATCGTCAGAGCGGTACTCAATGCCCCAAATTCGTCCTTATTATCGATTCTGCGTGCAACTGGTACTTCAGTGACTTCAAATACCATTAATACGCGGCTCAGAGAAATGGGGTTGAGCTCACGGAGCACCTTGTGCCGACTGCTATTAAACTTTGTACACTGACAAACCCGTTTGCAGTGATATCGGGCACATTCGACCTGGAATTTTACTGAATGGAATATAATTGTCTTCAGTGATGAGTCCCACTCCAATCTGAGCCCGATGACCAGCGAAGACGCGTCTGGAGACGCCCCGAAAAGAGGGGGATTCCAACCTGACTGTCACCCACTCACCAGACATACGGCCCGACAACCAGGAGTGATGGTCTTGGGTGCCATTTCATTTCCTAACAGGACCCCTTTGGTTGCCATCCGCAGCATCTTTAAACAGAGTGGTACGTCGACGAAATTCTACGTCCCGTTTTGTTGTCCTTCACATCACGAAATTTTGAGCGTATATTTCAACATAATAATGTCTGGCCACGTACGAAAATAGTTTCTACTTCTTGTTTTCTAAATGGCCAACATTATTTTGGCCAGCAAAGTCGCCGGGTCTCTCTATCACTGAAGACGTTTGGAGCATCATGAAAAGGGTCTTACAACCAGCTTGGGATTTTGCCAACCTAACACACCAATTGGACAGAATTTGACACTATATCTCGCAGGAGGACATCTGCCAAGATTTTCGCCCCATTCGGATAACTCCTTCTTGGTGCGTCGTTTTTTTTTTTTTTTTTTTTTTTTTTTTTTGGTCTTAGAGTGTATATTTTACCTAACCTTAAACTTTGACCCATGAATAAAGGGACACCTTGTATATTCTGAACACATTTATGTATCACTTCATGGATTCAATGCCGAGTTAATTTGTAAGAATATATATATATATATATATATATACACTACTGGCCATTAAAATTGCTACACCAAGAAGGAATAATAATAACGGAATGAAATTTGTTGGACACATACATTATAGTAGGAAGTACAATTGATTAAAATTTCAGGAAATTTGGAGTAATATGTACTGAGAAAACAGTACATAAAGCAGCGACCTCTGTGAGCAATAACAGCACTTATCTCTAGGCACTAAACCGAACAGCGATTGGATGACATGTATGGGTAGAGCACTTCATGAAGTTTAAACATGATACCACAATTCATCGATCGAAGTTACTAGTGAGTGGTATGGGGCCAGTCGCTTTTGAACGATTAAACAGTCATTTTCATTGGTGCGAGATCAGGAGAACGCGCTGGCCAGAGAAACAGTCGAACACATTCGGCATCAATGAAGGTCCAGGCAATATGGACAACTAGCGGTCGTGCATTGTCCTGCTTAAATGTTGCGCTTCGGAGGCATTGAACATAGGGCAGAGCGATGGGCCTTAACTCGTCAAAAATGTAATGGCTGGTATTCAGAGCGGCGGGAATGAAAACAAGATGTGACCGGGACGTGTATCCAATGGTACCACATACCATCAATCCAGGTGGTAACTCAGTATGTGGCTACAAAAATTCTTATTACCCTCAAAACTGCATCACTGATATGGGCGCCATTAATGTGTGATCAACGATGAACCTGGACGCAGGAATGGCGTGAAGTCATTTTTCAGACAAATCACAATCCTGTTTACAACATCAAGATTGCCTTATCCGTATTTAACGGCATTATGAATAATGCACATTGCCAGCTGGGATTCGACATCATCATACTGTCCATCATTCGCAATGATGTTATGGGTTCCCTTTGGATACACTTCTCGATTACTTCATGTTCCTATTCCTGGCACTCTGAACAGCGGCCATTAATTTTCTGATGAGTTAAGGCCCGCTGCTCTGCCCTGTATTCGAGGCCTCCATAGCGCAAAATTTAATCAAGATAATGCATGACCGCAGGTTGTTTGTATTGTCCGGACCATCTTTGATACAGAATGTGTTCGAGTGCTGTTCTGGCCAGCGCGTTCTCCTGATCTCGCACCAATGAAAATGACTGTCTAATCGTCGAAAAGTGACTGGCCCCCACCGCTCACCAATAACTTCAATCGATGAATTGTGGCATCGTGTTAAACTTCATGAAGTGCTCTACCCGTACATGTCATGTCATCCAATCGCTGTTCGATTCAATGCCTAGGCAGATATGTGCTGTTATTGCTCACAGAGGTCGCTGCTTTATGTACTGTTTTCTCAGTACATACTACTCCAAATTTCCTGAAATTTTAATCAACTGTTCTTCCTACTATAATGTATGTGTCCAACAAATTTCATTCCGTTATTATTATTCCTTCTTGGTGTAGCAATTTTAATGGCCAGTAGTATATATATATATATATATATATATATATATGTGTGTGTGTGTGTGTGTGTGTGTGTGTGTGCTTGGTTGAATTTCATACAAATTTGACATTTTTCAAGTCTTAAAATTAAGAATTTGTTTTAAAGCCTAAATTGTAAGTCGGAAGCTAAAATTGATACAAATAGATACATTTGAACATTTATTAGGAGTCGTGTTTAAAATAGACGCAAATTTAGAGAAATACTTGTGTTCAGAAAAATATTTTTTTGCATTTATCTGCAAAAACTATCCTTTTAGCGAAATAAACTTTTCATTTAATTTAGTTCGACGCATTTTACATGTGTTTTTAAAAATATGTATGGTTAATTCCATTTGTGACAGACATGGCATCACTCACATACACACACACACTGGTAGCTAATTTTAACATTAAATATTAATTTATTTTAATGAATTTTGGTGTGTCAATATATCTGTATATATTGTTTATATGTAATATAAAGCTTTTAATTTAATAAAAAAAAATTTACAGTTCATCCCTTAACTGCATCGGGCGTGTATAGACGTATAGCCGAGTACGATCCTTTGTGCTACGCTGCTATTCTCACGGGTTTGTAATGCAATTAAACGACTATGCCAGTGTTTCCGAAAGGTTTACTTATTTCGGAGACAGTGGAGAGTAGGAGGAATCGGAAAGGAAATGTTTCTGGAACAGTGAACGCATAACTACACGCGCCTGTGTGAAAAAGGGTGGCACTGGGAAGCGTATCTCGTAATTTTTCGTCTGCAGGTAAGGGGTTAATAAGGTAAAAAAAATGTAGCGTAATAGACGTGACAATATATACACAGGAAAAAAAGTTGTCAGTTGACAATACAGAAATGACTAACCCAAACAGCTGACTAGGAAACTTCAGTTAAAAAGTGTACTAACTGAGCTAGACTCCAAAAAAATACCCCAGACTAGGAAGGTTAATATTATCAGATATAGCCGTCTTAATTGATTATATTAACCTTCTTAGTCTGGGGTTTTGTTTTGGGGACTGGTTCAGCTAGTGCACTTTTTAACTCAAGTTTTCTAGTCAGCTGTTTGAGTTAGTCAATTCTGTATTGTCAACTGACAACTTTTTTTTTCTGTGTGTATATATTTAGTGAGTCATCTTTATTACTCACAAGGAAACATTCAAAAGGTGTCGTCTTCAAAAAATATTGAAGAAAAAAATATATGTGATTACACTCTTCATAAAACACCAGAAAGTGAAAAAAATATCGGCTGAAATGAATTACTGCGACCGCAAAAAATTATCAAAATTAAGCATATTTGACAACTTCATACTGAAGGGTGATTGATTTTGAGTACTTGGCGGAGAAGAAAAACACGGTTCTGTTCGTACACGGCAATCTTGGTGCTTGCGAACTTATCACCTAACAGCGCTAAATCGCCAAAAATGCTTAATTTTGATTAATTTTTGTGGTCGCTGTAATTCATTTCAGCCGATAATTATTTCACTTTCTGGTGTTTTATGAAGTGTAGAATCACATATATTTTTTTCAATATTTTTTGAACACCTTTTGAATGTTTCCTTGTCAGTTGTTTTAAATTGAGACACATTTGAAATCCGGAAATTTTACTTTACGCAAACGGGACTTTCATCTGATATGTAATTTCAAAAAGTTCAAAAATTAAATAAACATATAAAAAATTATTTAATTACGTGACAGACATGACGTGTGTAAAAATTTAGAATTATCTTTTGCGTTCTTTTAAATATAATTTTTTTTTTTTTTTTTTTTTTTTTTTATTAATGATATGTAAATTTTATTTCGATATAGCGGGTGTTCCATAAATCTGTGGACATTTTTAAAATTCATGAAAATTAAAAAATATGGGTTGAAATGAACGCGTTTTGCGTAAAAGTAATTTCAGTTTTATTGTTTATCAAAAAGGCTCAATAACTCTTTTTCAGCACATACATAAAGAGGGATCACATTCTCCGCCTTTTTTTAGGACACTTTCAAGGAGGAAAATTTTCAGAATTTTTTGCTACCAGTATTTTAATGGAGAAATTTTTATGGTGTTTTGAGAGCAATGTATCGTGGTTAAATACGATAGAAATTTTTCTTTAAAAATAGTGGTAGTAATAAAGGCAAAAATTTCTCATCCTTGAAAGAGACCTAAAAAAATCTCGAGTGCCTTCACTCGACTTTCCGAACATTGAGTAATTAACGGTTTTGTAGATAAAGTAAAGTAAGAGGAGTTGTTAAATAAACGAAAGAGAAAATTATAATAGGGTGTTTGAGTATTGTTCTCCATATAGTACACGATGTTTAATTTAACGCTACTGAATTTTGAGCCCATAGATCATAATGATAAAGAATTTTTCGTTGTGTCCCTGTAAAAACCTATAAATGCTAGATTCATTAAATTGCTTATAATTAGTGCAACTGTGACTTATAATATTCATATAAATTTTCAGCTGTATTGAATAAGGCGTTTAGACGCTATCGCATTTTTAAAAATTTTGTGAAATAGGCCATAATAATAAAGAATTTTTCTTTCTGTCCCTGTAAAAAAACGGTAAGATCTAAATTCACCAAAATCTATACAGCTCGTGCAACTGTGACCTATAATATGTGTATAATTTTTTTGCTCAGTTTAATAAGGCGTTTAGACGCTATCACACTTTTAAAAATTTGGCCCCATAGGTCATAATGATAAAGAACTTTTCTTGGTGTCCCTGTAAAGAAACTATAAGTGCTAGACTCACCAAAATCAAAAGGGTTCGTGCTACGGTGACTTACAACATATGTACCAACTTTCAGCTTATTCGAGCAAAGCGTTTAGACGCTAGCGTGTTCACTCACAGACATACACACATACATACACACACACATACATACATCATCGCAAAAATAGTGAAAACGGACTCAGGGCAGCTCGAAACGTATAGAAACATCAAAATCTCAAATTAGGATTTTTGACATGATTACAATACTTTCGTCACTATAATGTTTGGAAAGTAAAAAATCGGAGAGTGCGATCCCTGCATAAACTATAAATGCTGGAACAGAAATCATAATTTAGAATATTTCTAATATAGTCAAAAAGGTCCCCAAAAATTATAGCCCAATGCTGTAGATTTTTAGCATGTTTTTATTAACTTCGATTCTTGTTTGTTTGTTTGTTCGGTACAAATCTTGCAATAGATTTTTAACTAACTTCCCTACGAGCTAAACATTTGAAACTTTTACAATAGCTCAGAACCCGATGACAACGGAATACTTCGAAGCCCGATTTTCGAATTTTTGATTAGTTATCTTTTAAATAATTAAAATATGAAAATAATAACCTCCTAATAGCTTTCAAAATAGCCATTAAAATATTAGCTATAATTTAATTGTTGCCAAACAAAATTTATGAGTTCATTTTCTTTCGAGATAAAAATAAATACATTTAATTAAACGTGAACGTTAAAAAATTGTAAAAAGTTAAATTAGGCATCTCACAAAAATTGACGTCGTTATTCATATTAAAATTTTCTACACAGTGATAAAGTGCTAATGTAGTTCTATAGCTATGATTCAACCGAAAATTTAAAAACATGGTATATAAATTTTTTTTTTTATCTTATAATTATTATGCTTCAAGATTAAGAAAAGTTTTTACGGCATTTTTTTACTTATTTATTTATTTTCTAATTTTAATTCCATCCTTTTTTTTTTTTTTTTTTTTTTTCACAGCTTGTATGTACATTTTTCGTCTGATGAAATATTATGTTCAATTACTTCAAGTCGAAACAATGGACTCTTTCCAGTTTCGTCTGCTCAATCATGTGATAGAGGAAAACGAATAATCGAATTCTGAGAATTGAATACAATTAAATATTGTTCTTAAGAACAAAAATGTTAATATTTAATATAAAATAAAATAAAAGTAATATTGTGCATTTGTAAGCAGTAGAATAGTTGTATTTGTAAATTTAATAATTTTTTAAAAACACTTTATGTGGTTATTTATTTTCAACTGTAAAAATCGATTTTTGAATGTTCTAGTGTAACTGTTACATTAACTGATCTAGCAATAAATAATAGCTTGTTCTTGTGGAATGTTTATGGATTATAATTTGAAATTTTAAAATGTTTTCATTTAATTTAATTGCATAAAGGTGTTACAACAAGTTAATTAACTTAGTTACTGGTCTAAATGGATTTACGCTGTACGATACAGCACTGTCAATGATTTAAGTACCAAAAATCAGAGTATTTACCATGTTCTTCATGAACATCAACAACAAATATAAATTAAATGATGATTGTAAATGTATACAGCAAACAAAAGATGATGAATAATGATATAAAATGGATTAAAAATGATGATGTATATTAAATAATAACACAGATTAAATACGATTGATCAAAAATAAGAATAGAAAATATGTTATTTCAGCAATCGCAATAGATATACAAGAGTTCGTCTGCTGTTTGTTTTTCCTCTATCATGTGACCTCTGACGTCAGGTGGGAAGAGCCCATTATTTTGTGCGTTTATGGAATGTAAGTGCTTGCTTACAAAGTTGTTGAGCTTCATCATTCGGTACCATATTTGCAACGTATTTTACTGCGAAGCTGGTTTGAGGAAAGGAAAAAAAAATTTTGCAAAGCGTAAAATTGTTTTACACTTCGGTTCAATATAATTTACAAAAATTAAAATTTTATGTTGGTACTTGGAAAGAATTATGATGGTCCTCTTCGAATTTTTCACGCCATACTTGAGACTGTCAATAGCACATGTTCCAGGTGGACGATGATGCATACTCAAGCGAATGTTGGAATCTAGATTTTCAATCTCTGTAAAGAAAGTAAAAAGAAATTTTTTATGGATTGCATTTAAAATAATCTGGTGTGTCACTCACACGACTTTCTCTTACCCTGAAATTTAATACTGTAAATACGGGTAGCAGATTAAGAGGTAAGATAACGAGTACTGTTATGTAAACCTGTGTTAAACAATTCAAATTAGGCTTCGGAAGAGTTTTATATGATAATGCACCTACATTTATATAGAATTCAATTCGGTTATTAAAAAATAATTCTGTTTTTTAAAAATAATTTATTAAAATTATTATTTAAATAATTTATCTTTTATGATAATGAAGACGTTTTCCATATTAGAGAAGTAGTAAAACGCTGAATATATATATATATAAAAGTTGAATTTATTCTCAATATTACATAAAAAAAAAAAAAAAAAAAATGTTAAAAATGAAAAAAATAGATAACTTTATTTTAAATCATCACAGATCGATGGTTCGACCATTCGTTTTAAAGGTATTGGCGAGCTCTTTTGAAATATACCCATCATGGAAATTTACTCCCCTCGAGGGGGGACTCCTACATACGAGACGAGGCGAGGCTCCTACATACACAAAATTTTTTTCCCAGTTGACTATCTCTATTACAAAAAATATATATTCGTTTCATTTGGTTTAGTGCAGTCTATAGATGTCAAACTCTACTTACTACCTGCAATTTCCTCCATAGACGTAATGTATTTGAATACTTTTGAGTGTCCCTGTACACGAACCATTTGCTTCATCTCAACGAAAATCTTACTGTAGCATCCCTATATGATACACATTTAGAATACGAGTTTGGAATTTCTCCTACTATTTGTTCTTGAGATATGCTGATAACAGACACACAGACCATTCGCTAAAAACGTGATTTTCGTATTCAGGGGACGTCAGAACATGTAAGTATAACAAAAACTCACGTTCGAAAATTTGACCCTAAAACAATACTTTCTTGACCCTATGGGTAAGAGAAAGTAAAAATATTCAAATAATGTCAGACAATGCATTTTTTGTTACCACGTACATTTTAACTTTCATTGATGACTACTCTAGGTATACAATGATTTACTTTGTAAGTAAAAAGAGTGAAGTAATCGAGAAACTAAAAGAATAGGTTAACTTCACCACAAAGAGATTTGGGAAAAAACTTGAAACAATAAGGTCAGATAACACAGATCATACGGTCATACGGATTGTATGTAAAACAACGTTCAATTTATTTTATAAATCTAAATCATTGAATCGAATTTATCAAATAAAATTAGATAATGGTGGGATTCAGCAAAAATTTATAAAATTTAAATTTCAATGCGGCATCCTGAGTCAATAGATTTAGTAGACGAAGCTAAGCCTCAGCGATAACTTGAGGGTTCCTTTTCCCATCCTTCCACCACTTCGGTTTCCCTTTCTCGTCTATATATATTTTTTTTCAATGACTGCGTTTTCTTTCTTTCTTTCTTTTTCTTTCTTTCTTTCTTTTTTTTTTTTTTTTTTTTTTTTTTTCCCACACACTTGTGATTCTTCTTCTTTTTTTTTCTATGGTATTTTCTATAGATTTCTAATATTTTTTCCTTTTTTTTTGCCATTCTAATGTGTGATGGTTCCTGCCGAGGGAACGAAATAAGTGATAAGACTTCTTATATTTGAATGTGCTTACTTAAAATTCAAGCATGGAAAAATAAATCTTGTGTCATATCATTATTTAGCCATAGCTTCCTAAACTGGATGCCTGTCGCGTGGCTCGGAAACTTGGCAACAGTTCAAACGGTAGACAGCGCCACCTGGTACAGATTGCGCGACCTTTTTATTCAACAGCCACCAAAAATTTTTAAAAGTGGGATTTGATATACATTAAAGGCGAATGGAATCGAAGAAACGTCGATTATATATATCATACATCACTTCTTAAAAATTATTGGTGGCTGTTGAATAAAAAAGTCGCGCAATCCGTACCAGGTGGTTCTGTCGAACCGCTTGAACTGTTGCCAAGTTTCCGAGCCACGCGACAGGCATCTAGTTTAAGAGGCTATGATTTAGCTCAGTGGTAATCAGCTAGGTCCTTACCGCCTACAAGTGGGCGTTCCTGTTTCTATGATGGGTGGTAGAGGTTTTGTCCTATACTGAAGCACTTTCCCCCTTTTTCTTAAATTTAATTCATTTTTTAAAAATATTGAAATAGAGAAATGCTTCATTATTAAATGCTTTAACTTACTATATCACTGTTTTATAAATTTTACAAAGTAAAGTTGCTTCCCTATTTCATTAAACACCATTTTTGTGGAATGAGTGGGCGGTAAGAAAATTTACTTCTAACACAGATACAAAAGTGGGCGGTGGGTATAAAAAGGTTGACTACTGCTGTTTTAGCTAATGAACTAAAATGTAATGGCTTCTAAATGGATAAAGTTGACTTCAGGTGGCAAACTAAATAAGTTATTATACCTAGCTAATATTAACAAGAACGAATAACTATGCGGTTCGCATAGATTATTAACACTTTTCAACTTTACGTACTCTTTGTCTCATTTAAGAAAAACAGAGAGACAAAGAGGTAGACTAATTGATTTCATAATCCTGCTTTAAACCTTTCCGGCGCAAGGTAATTGGGATTATTTAAATTGCACTGCCACCGGAATTCACGAACAAAATTAAAATAAAAAGAACTGACAACATTATCTGCGATGTTATAAAAGTAAAATTTTGCTAAAAAATTTCCGGGATGAGTTTTTGCAGTTGAAAATTAAAATTAGGTGATGCTGTAGTGACATCACCGCCCCTGAAAGGATTAAACATTGTTGGAAAGTGTTAAAAACGCTTAATAAAATCGGAAATGCAATTTCAGCAATTTCCGGTTATAGCTCTATGAATATTTTTGAGTGGCCCTGTAAATCTTATTGCTAATCATACAGTGCTCGATGGAAAACTTCTTCTTCTTCTTTTTTTTTTTTTTTTTTTTTTTGTACATATTAATAATAAATGACAATTTCTTTATTATCTGTGCTATAGCCTCCTAAACTAGATGCTTTCCGCGTGGTTCGGAAACTTGGCAACAGTTCAAGCGGTAGACAGAGCCACCTCGTGCAGACTACGCGACTTTTCTATTCAACAGTCACCAAAATTTTTTTAAGTGGGCTTTAACATACATAAAAGGTGAATAGAACCGAAGAAACGTCGATTATATATATCATATATCATTTCTTAAAATTATTGGTGACAGTTGAATAAAAAAGTAGCGTAATCTGTACCAGATGGCGCTGTCTACCGCTTGAACTGTTGCCAAGTTTCCGAACCACGCGGAAGGCATCTAGTTTAGGAAGCTATGATCTGTGCAAAATGAAAGTATTAAAATTTTGTTTTAAAAATACCTCTCACAGAACGCAATGCTTTGAAATTCTTTTGGGTGACCCTGTACATAAACTACTAATGGAATTTACTACATTTTCAATAAGAAATCCCATAATGAACTTGAATGAACCTACTATATCAGTTTCAAGAAAATCCATGAATATTTACAGGAGTTAGAACAGACAGACAGACAAATCGAAGTCATTTAACAATTTTCAACTTTGTTGTAAAATATAAAAATTGAAAGCTGAAAATTAGTATTTCATGCAACAAAATTTGATGGAAATTTATAGATTAAGAGAAGCCACTTTTCCACACCGAAATTATGTTAATCTGCGAACAATTTGTTCAAGTATGTAAAACAACCTCCGAAAAAAAAAAAAATATATATATTCTTATAAAATATTTCACCCTTTAATGTTCTCTCATTTTCTTTTGAAAATTGGTAAACAAATTTCAAAAAGGGATAGACATATTGATTATCTATGTAAAAAAGAAAAAGTTTACATTTTTAACTTTCGAGTGATGTTTAGTTTAGAACATCTATTTGTTAACCTCATTAAGTTCAATTAATTAAATTAACTAATTAATTTAATAAATAAATAACTTTGTATGTTATGTAAACACTATAAATTACCAATAATAATAATAATAATAATAATAATAACCCTCCCAACATTTGTTTTAGGTCAAAATAATTCCACGGTCCTTCATTTAGTGAAAAAAAGAAGTAGCACGAGTGCATTATCAAATCAGCAATCACGCACGCCTACTAAGAAATTTATAGTGACTTTTCCATTTTGCTTCCTCAGGAACATCGCTACTTAAATTCCGGAGTGGTGTTACTATCTACCGAACAGAGAAGAGCCAAAAGGTTTAAAAATCGATTAAAACAAGGAAAAAATATCGGAAAATTGATCCATAAAAATGTTAAATATTTGATTTTACTGCGAAACCAATGAATATTAAAGTGTTAAAATTCAATTTAACTGTTATTAACGATTATGAAAAAAAAAAAAAAAAAAAAAAAAAAAAAAGTATATATCGAGCAAGTTATGTAATTTTCAGTAATTAAACACATCCTATTTTTATAATTAGTTGCCTGAATTATGACTTCTGAACAACCTCTATTAAGAGGACACGTCTCTAAAGCGCTAATTTTCTATGATATACTGGGTGGCCGTCTTAGAGAGGTTTTACTGTATACAAAAAAGTTAAATAAGTTGCAATAAAAAATTTCTCGCCAATACTAGGACTGGGCAATGCTGAAAATCTTACATTGCTTATAACCAGCTTTATATCGTGATTTAACGATATATCGGTATTAGAAAATTTATATTCATACTAACTTTTTAAGAATGTTTTATAATGCATACAGCATTCGCTATAAAATATATTTAAATGTAAAATATTTTTTCAAAATTGCTTTATTTTGATGAAAATTTTTATGTTCTATTTAATTATTTAAAATTAAACATAAATCTTTTTTGTAAAACTTTAAAATCGGGATAAGTCGTCACATGATAAATTCACTTCCTACTTGAGAGACCAAAAGATTGAAAATTACAACCACCTCACTATACTAAACACTTGCAAATGATATCAAAATAATACTAAACTGCCTTTTCATCCCAGATCATCGACAATCGAGCTTAATCGATGCAACTTTCTCGCAAGTCGCAGTTGATATCGATATTACGCTTCTGCTAATGCTATCTCCACTCCACAATCCATGATCATCAGTAATCGCGCAAGCTAAAATAGATTTAGCGATATAAATGTATATGTTAGCTAGAATCGGCGTAAAATAAATATTAACATCTAAAAACCTGTAATTAGGAAAGGAAATATACAAAAGCCACGCCCATATGCGAGTTATACTGTTAAAAATTAACCCAAAACATCTAGTTCTTGAGCGGTTAAAACATACTTGTTAACATCCAAATTAATATTCCGTAGTTCTATTTGCCCAGCCTTCTTTTTCACACCAGTATCTTTTTAGAGTTTTTTTTTTTTTATTTAATCGTAATTCGATTTGGAGAATATTATTCTAAAAATTTACTGATGTAAAAAAAAAAAAAGGCGGAACTAACAACACTACGGAATATTAATTAGGCTGTTAGCAAGTATGCCTATGGGTTAAAATGGAGTTTTCGGTCATGTGTTACTGTGAAATTTTTAATCTTTATGATGTGCCCCATTTCCCCTAAAAGTATGTACGTTGGATTTTGAAACACCCTGTAGATCTAAAATCGATATTAACAAGAATGGGCATGGGCTAAAATCGATATAGGTTTACGCGTTAAATCGATATTTGTTGATGAATCAATACATCGTCCAATTCTAGTCAATACAAGAATATATATAGGGTTGTCTTACTTGAAAATATGTCCATTATAAGTGAAGGATCTTCTTTCTGGCTGAAAGTAATAAAAGCGTCAAACTCCTTCTCATAGTCGGGGTCTTCTTCTTCTGGACGCCATGTCAATAAAGCGCATCCATGATAATGGAAAAACACATTTATGTCGAGTTCATGTCTGTTGTATACAATTGTCGCAATGGAGAAAAGGACCGGAAGAGCTGTTAAGGATAGTATAAATATTATTTTTCAAAAGCTTTACTACATTAATAAATCAAAACATTCTTTTTAATCTGATGTATTTGCTTGTTTATTGCGCAGTAATTTAAATGAACACTATGCAACATACAAGCTAATAAAATTTTAAATAATCATAAAGAATTTCATGTATGCCATGGATACAACGCGTTATTTACTATTATTATGCATGCCTATGTAAAAATTTGCAAGAAAATATGGTTTTTATTATATTTTTGTTTTTAATATATATATATATATATACTAGCTAACCCGACAAACGTTGTTTTGTCATATAAATTATTTCTAGAGAATATTTTGCTAGAAAAAAATAACTAACTTATTGTAAGCGTGTAAGGATGTGGTATATAAGTGAAAGATGTATGGAGCGCTGTGAACGGTGAAATAATATAAAAATAACAAAACACCAATCATTTATTTTTTTAATTTATTAAAATTGATTCTTCAAAATTATATACATATCGCTACTTATAACATTATTACTAAAAAAACAATATCAAACCCTTAATGCAACAGAGTGTACAATAATTTTTGTTATCCCATCTTTCGCCGATACAAACAAACTGGATGGTTTGCCCCCTCGAGAGCCACGTATAATTAATTGTCCGTGTGAAAAACATGATGTGCTCAAATCTAAGCCACAGACAGACATCGTTTGACCCTGAGACTTGTTGATAGTCATCGCAAATGCCAATCTAATTGGAAATTGAGGGCGTTTAAATTGAATTGGCACATCTGTGGGTATAATAGGGATTCGCAGTAGTAATATATCTTCACCTCGGAATTTGTCATTTAAAATGATGGTTTCGATAACATTTTTCATTGCACAACCGTGGTGGGTTCAAATTACGAAGCAAAATAACCGGAGATCCA
The DNA here is from genome assembly GCA_963930645.1 of Salticus scenicus. NCBI lineage: Eukaryota > Metazoa > Arthropoda > Arachnida > Araneae > Salticidae > Salticus > Salticus scenicus. The sequence continues at coordinate 52,651,807 of OZ005658.1, read as the reverse complement.
ACCTTCAGTTGTAATAATATTATAGTTTTAAAAAATTAAAGAACACGCTTTTATAGAAATGTGAACTAAAAAGCACAAAACATCTGTCTTAGTATAAAAATTCAGGGTAAAAGAAAATCGTGTGAGTGACACACCGTAATATTTACATACTCTTAAATCTTTAATTAAAATAACTTAGAATTAACAAAAACCATTTTTAAAAAATCTCCCCTGACGGGGATCGAACTCTGGACCTTTAGGTTCGTAGCGCGGCGCCTTACCTCTACGCCACATCGCTCACGTAGGAAAAGTATTTTTTTTACAATATAAATTTTTTGTTTGCTCCCAGAGAAGTTACAAACAAACATACATACATACAGGTGAAGCTAATAAAAGCGTGTTAAAATATGCGGTGGCATGCCTGGTAAATCCAATGAGTTTAAAAACTTTGTTGGATAATTTACAGCTTCGGTGGCATCGCAAACTGTATCATTAGATTTGTATGACACCAAGTCTCCTGGTAACAAATGTTGTATCTTGAGATTCAATTCGTTGACGTCCACATTTTTTGCTGTTAAAATTGCTCTTTCTGCTAGCCAATCATGATTTGTATATCGTCTGTGTACAACGGGAAATATCTGGTCAATAAGAGCATCTTGAGAATCAATGATTGTGCAGAAATCGGTCGGTAATTATATGCATCCAGTTTCATCTGTAGTAACTTTTCCATCGCCGATATCTAACAATTGTTTTGAGAATGTTTCAGCGGATGGATCTTGAAGCTTTTGAACGCACAAATTTACTTTCAGTTGTACTTTTTCAACATTAGGCCACAATGACGATGATTTTAAGCACGCGTTGATCTCATCAGCGTATGTTGAACGCGAATAACGGGAAGTGCTTGTCTGAAATCACCTGAAAAGAGTAACAGAGTGCCGCCAAATAGTTTGTCGTTGTTTTTTATATCTTTCAATGTCCTGTTCGACGCCTCAATCGAATGTTTGTGTGCCATAGTGCATTCATCCCAGATAAGAATTTTACACTATTTCAGCACTGTGGCCATGGACGATTGTTTTTTTATGTTGCACACTGCGTCTGGGTTATTTTGAATATTTAGTGGCAGTTTAAATAATGAATGAGCTGTTCTGCCTCCATCCAATAAAGTTGCCGCAATGCCAGATGATGCAACAGCCAATGCGATGCCATTATTTGATCGTATTTCGGCGAGAATTAGCGAAATAAGGAATGTTTTGCCAGTTCCACCTGGTGCACCAAAAAAAAAAAAAAAATGAATCCACCTTGTCCTGCCAAAACTGCGAGCATGATGCGGTCGTAAATGGTTCTTTGTTCTTCATTCATTAGTGGGACATTGCGAGCAACAATCGCTGCCATTTCTACAGTATTGTATTGTAGTTCACGATTCAATTCAGTGCTTATTAAATCAGATGCATTTCGATTTGTTGAATGCATACCGAAATGACTGAGTGGTAAGTTGGCAATGATAATGCAAAGATCTTCAATAGCAATCACTGCTTCATTGTACATAGCGTCACTGAATACTATCGTTAGATCGTTGCACCGTGAACGATGTTGATGCAATATATCATCAGTCATTGAATCTTTGTGATTATCCCATAATGTCTCTGCTCGGGCCGGAAAACATGTAGTCAACACTATAGCGAATAGCAGACGAATTTGTTTTGCTGTACAGTTCAGTCCTACTTCAGCAAGCATACACTCCCACTGGTTGTCGTCTTCCAGCAAGCCGAGTGCAAGGCATGCATCTTTATACGTTGGATACTGTTGTCCATTCACTTTACGTAAATCTTGAAATGACAAAGGGTCGATGACATTAACCAATAACAGTCGAAGATAAAAGCACTCAGTCTGCCTTGGATTGACTGTAAATACTCGTCCCAAGGTGTTTGATATGAATAAACCGGGACATGCATCAATCGGCGTGCCTTGCTTGCGGGGCATCCATTTTTTTGTTGGAGCCCATGTGAAATAGCGGGGTACTTCTGAATAGAGTAATGTCCGTGCAAAAGCACCAAAAGCCTCCGCACGATTACACAATTCAAAAAATTCGGTGAGTGTAGTTTTTGGTGGATTTATAACACGATCAATCGCTGTCTCGCTCGTGAAATATACGCGCTGGCCATTTTCAAGATGGACGGCTAAATGAAGAACTGCTGGATCCCGTTCATGAATTGGGAAACCAAAGATACGCCAAACAGCTTCATTGGAGCTGAAGTACCGGTCAATTTGGTAAAGTGTTATTTCATCGTTGTTATTCACCGGAGGAGCATTCACATTGGTATTTTCAACTCGAAATACAGCCATATCACTGCCTTTATTCACATACTTGCAAATGTATTTGATGCTCTTCACTGAACTGCAGAACTGAACATTAATATGAGCATTGAATGATTTGCTCAGCAGAGGCGAATATGGGACCACCCAACGGTTATCAGTGTCAATATCTATGTTGTTGACATAGATGACCGCCATAGATGATAAGATTGTCCGCCATTATCGGGATTTCTTCGACGATATATTGGATATCCGTCAACATTTGTGATCGTGAAATTTTTCGGAAAACTTGTAGTACATTTTCCATCTGCACAAATAATAATGGCCTAAAAATTCATTTTTCATTTTAACATAAAATAACTCCGTCGGATATTGACGAATTTTTTTAAAGAATATACCATTTTAACTAATTTTAACATTTTAACAATATTAACGTTGAAAAAATATTTTAAACACTTACGGTTAAAAATTCATTTTTCATTTCAAAATTAAATAAATTCTGACATCGTGTTTACGATTCTAAAATATTAACTTTGAAAAAATATTTTAAACACTTCGTAAGATACTGTTACGATTCTAAAAATATTAATTTTGAAAAAATATTTTAAACACTTCGTAAGATACGGTTAAAAATTCATTTTTCATTTCAACATTAAATAAATTCTGACATCGTGTTTACGGCAACTCACGCCATCTACGTGGAAAAGTTGTTGAAAGAGTTGGTTAAAAATTAATTAAGAAAGAACTAATTAAGTTACAACTTTCATTTGTAAATCTAAACCATTCTCGAATCCACCTAAAGACACATAAAAAATTTCATTAAACTCAGTCCAGCCGTTTAGGAGGAGTTCAGTGACATACACACGCACAAAAGAAATATATATATAAAGATATATACAGGAAACAGGGTGGTTATAATTAAACTTCTCCTATAAACAGCATCCTACAGCGCAAACGAGTGAACGGAATGCAACGAAATTTGGTATACAGACTAGTCACGAGATGCGCTCACGGAATTTCTAAAGAAACGAAAAAAAAAAAAGTTCCAAAATGTCCACCAGAGGGCGCCTTTTCCGAAAAAACATTAAATTTAACACAACAAACGACCAAAATGGAATGCAGAAACAATATTAACATTTATTGACTAGTTTCTGATCACTTTGTCATCGAACCACATTAAGTAAGGGTAAGAAAAAAATAACACTACGCGTTTGAGGGGAAAAAAAAAACGTCCAGTTTGCAGAAACAAGAACAGATTAGGACGAAATTGCACAAGAGGAGCAGTTGTTAACCGTGTCCAAGACGATATAGGGAAAGGTGCTTCATGTGCCCACCCTCATTCACCTGCAAAATTTCAAGTCGTTGGACAGTGTGTTCAACAGAAGTTTGTTACTGATCAGTTGTGATGCTTCGCACATGAAGCGTTATGGAGTTCTTAAGTTACTCAACGTCGCATTACCTCCCCGACACACCACACTTTTTCAAGGTAATCAGAAACTAGTCAAAAAATGTTAATACTGTTTCTGTATTCCGTTTTGGTCGTTTATTGTGTTAAAATTAATATTTTTATCGGAAAAGGCACCCTCTGGTGGACATTTTGGAACTAAAAGTTTTAAATATTCGTAAAACAAGAAGCAAAATAATAACTCAATTAAGTAAAGAAACCTTACATACTTCTTGAGATAAGCCTTAGTACTTACGGGAAGGGGCCCCTCCCATCGTCAGAGGCAGCACGGGGGCGGCTTGTTTAGTAGTGTTGACTTGATCTTTTGCAGTCTTCATTATTCTACACCAGTTACGGTTGATTTCCTGCGCTGGGTCGTTGCCATTACAGGTAAGAGGATTAAATAAAATTTCGACCGTTTTGCGATTTGCGGCGTACATTGCGTTGTTGTATTCGGCTAGTTTGCGAGTTTCGTTAAAATTTATATTGATGGGTTCCGCAGCGTTTACTATGGTGAGTGCGGTGGTTATTTTCCCAAATTTGATATCTGCTGAATGTTCTTTAATACGGTTTAAAAACCGTATTAAAGAACATTCAGCAGATATCAAACCAAAGTAAACGCTACGGAACCCATCAATATAAATTTTAACGAAACTCGCAAACTATCCGAATACAACAACGCAATATACGCCGCAAATCGCGAAACGGTCGAAATTTTATTTAATCCTCTTATCTGTAATGATAACGACCCAGCGCAGGAAATCAACCGTAACTGGTGTACAATAATGAAGACTGCAAAAGATCAAGTCAACACTACTAAGCAAGCCGCCACCGTGCTGCCTCTGACGATGGGAGGGGCCCCTTCCCGCAAGTACTAAGGCTTATCTCAAGAAGTATGTAAGGTTTCTTTACTTAATTGAGCTAAAAATTTTATTTTAGCATTTCGTGAGCGCATTTCGTGTATTGTGTATATACCAAATTTCGTAGCATTTGCGGGTTTCGTACCCGTTTGCGCTGTAGGATGCTGTTTATAGGGGAATTTTAATTATGACCTCCCTAATATATATATATATATATAAAGATATTGAAAAAATCTATCCCAAATTCTTTTACGTATATTCTATTAAACGTCCCCAAAAATATGAACTCTTTTCTTAAATATCTGTAGAAGTTTTAGTATTTTGAAGATCGTGAATTCATGAAAAAGAGGTAATTTCGGTAAACTCAATTGAAAAGCCATAAGAAGTGTTGCCCGAATTCATATTTTATTAATCAAACCGAATATAGTTCAATTTATTCAGTTTAAATGGAAATAATATATGCTTTCATATGAAACCTAATTCAATGGTGCCAAGTCAAAAATGCGAGGTGTGCTTAAATAAATTCAAATATATATTTCTTTTCGAATTTGGAAATCAGAGCGCTGAGTTTACTTAATAAAATAAAATATCTAAATTTCCTTAAATAATAATAATAATAATAATAATAATAATAAATTGCTCATTAAATCTAAAGTTTGAGATGTTCAAAGGATTCAAAAAACAGAAATTAAAAGACTTCGCATAGCTGCCAATATTTTAATTTATTCCGGAGTAATTTTAGCCCCGCCTCTAATTCGTACCACTTATTTTTTAAAAGTAATTTTTTCTTATTGTATCGAAGTTATGTATTGCAGAAAATTTTTCTATAAATAAAGTGGTACGAAATAAAGGCGGGGCTAAAAGTACTCCGGATTAAATTAAAATATTGGCAGCTATGACTTCGTTTTTGAGGGAGATATCCTTATAATGCGAGGCAACGAAAATCCCATAAGATAACATGGGAAGGGAGAAAGGGGGAATCTAACTGATGTACAGTCTTAAAATTAAATCCTACAAATTATGTAATTAAAAAATATTATCATTAACTGAAAATCACGTCATAAAAAGCCATTAAAATAATCAACGCTCACCTATAAAACGTAATACTATAGCAGACCAAGCCACTTCGTCGCGTAACATTGGGCAATACAGTTCGAGATCAGTAAGTTTCCAAATAATTCTTTCATTCAGATTTGCTTCTCCTTCGTCACTGCAACAAACGCTGTCAATATCTGGAATCTGTATAAAACATAAATTAAAAGAAAAGAAAATTTATTTTTAGGGTGAGAAGACTATTTCTTTCAGATCGAAAAAATAAATAAATAAATAAATAAATAAATAAATAAATAAATAAAAAAAAGTTGTCACTGTTTTACCACAAGAAAAATAATCTACTTAACCCGTTAGTAGTCGCTAGTGTGTCGATTTGCCGCCCATCTTTCAGTGTTGCCAGATTTTTTCATTCAATAGCCACCAAAAATTTTTAGAAGTGGCATTAGATATACTTAAAACGCGAATAAAAATCGAAGAAACGTCGATCACATCACTTCTTAAAATTATTGGTGACAGTTAAATAAAAAGTGCGCAATCTATAATAGGTGGCGCTGTCTATAGTGACTGCTAACGGGTTAATGATAAAAGCTTAGGTTTCACGAGAATCACGCTCAAAACGGATGTCATAGGTGGTATTAAAATGCATTGAAATAAAAGAAATAAAATTTTATCCATGTTTTGAACAATTAAATAATAATAATAATAAATATGACGTCGCAACTGGAACAATGCACTGAGAAAAATAAAATAAAATGTTATCCGTGATTTTAAATGAATAAAATAAAAAGAAATGATTACTAACCCTTAAATGCCGAATGTTGCCTTTCGTCAACATAACCATCGCCTCCTAAACTAGATGCCTCTCGCGTGGCTCGAAAACTTGGTAACTGTTGAAGCGGTAGACAGCGCCACCTGCTACAGATTACACGACTTTTTTATTCAAATGTCACCAATAACTTTAAGAAGTGATATATGATATATAAAATCAACGTTTCTTCGATTCCACTCGCCTTTTATGTATATCATATCACTTTCATACTTGCCAACCATCTCATTATAAACCGTACAATTTTTAGCACCCGCCTTTTTTTTCCCACCAATAATTTTTTAGAGTAATTTTAGTCTTATTTAATCGTAACAACATTTGGAGAGAATAACTCTAAAAATATAATGGTGTGAGAAAAGGGGAGTTTTTTCAGGGGTCGTTAACAGTTGTACGGTTTTTAATGAGATGGTTGGCAAGTATGCACTTTAAAAAAATTTTGGTGGGTGTTGAATAAAAAAGTCGCATAATCTGTACCAGGTGGCGTTGTCTACCACTTCAACTGTTGCCAAGTTTCCGAGCCACGCGACAGGCATCTAGTTTAGGAGGCTATGACATAACCAATTTTGTTGTCTAAAGCATGCTTGGCAAGATCTATTTATGAACCGGAAGATTTCGTAGTACATGCCCCTTTTTCTACACCAGTATATTTTTTGAGTGTTTTTCTTCTTATTTAATCACATTTAAATTTGGAGGAAATTACTCTAAAAATGTACTGGTGTAGGAAGAAGAGGCGTGTACTAAAAATCTTCCGGTTTATAATTAGGATGTTGGCAGGTATGTCTAAAGTATTATTAGAATAATATTGAAGCTCCAAAGCCTCATTTTTGCCAATTGGCAACAAATTGCTTTTTAGCTGTAAACCATAGTTAAAATAAAATATGAGTTTTTAAAGTATTTTTTCCGTGATTTATTTAAGAGAGGAATGAAATAAAATATTTTAAAATTAATTAAAAAAATAATCAGGCATTTAAGGGAAAAAAAAAAACCCCGTAGAATAAGAAAAATAAAATAAAACCTATTTTTGTTTTCTGAGTAATACTCGTAGGTATAAAGTTCTGTACAAAACAGAAATTAATTTAGTACGACAAGATTTGTTTTTTAATCTATTCTTCTATATAAAGACATGCGGTAACTGTGTTTCGTTCCTCAGCAACGATTACTATATTCATGTCTTAAAATATCTTTGGTAATGCTTTAGTAAAGGACCCTTTTGGCGATCTTTATTTTATTTTTATTATTTATTTATTTATTTATTTATTTATTTATTTATTTTTTTTTTGGGGGGGGGGGCAATGAAATAGAACGTCATATCGCATTTGCATAAATAATGATCTTGGCAAGAAACGCCAGCTACTTCGGTGCTAAATTTAAAATTTCGCTAAGGGGTCCTATTCTAAAACTGTTTATTGCTTTAAAACTGCTAATTTAGCACGCTTTCTCCTAATTTTATTTTATATATTTTTTTATTTGATACGAGAGGGGAAAAAAGGAAAAAACATTTTTTAGTTAGTATAAATATACAGAAAAAAAAAAAAAAAAAAAAAAAAAAAAAAAGCTTTGTCCCTCAATAATAAAATTTAAATACATGCAAACTTGTTGCAAGCATTCGATTTTCATTTGAATCCAGTTTTTCTTTTTCTGTTCTTTTTAACATTGTCAGATTTAGATGTAGCAGGTGGTGGTTACCAGGCAACCTCGTATTCTCTTTTCTTCTTCAGTATTTGCCAACCTAACCCCCGGAAGATCGTCAGTTCCCGTCCCTTTTTGTACACCAATTAATTTTCAGAGCCATTTTCTTCAAATATATTTACTGTTAAATAAGAAGAAAAGTGCTCTAAAAAAGAAAAAAAAAAAAAAAAAAAGACTGGTGTGAAAAAATAGGCGGAAAGGGGCGGGACTAACAATCTTCCGGGTTAGGAAAGTATAGTATATTCCATTAAAACAACATATAAAATCTCTGAATAAATGCTCTGACACAGAAAAAAAAACAAAAAAAATGTAGGATGGGATGTTGGTGACGAAAAAGCCGGAAAAGGGATGTTAAAAAAAGAAAAAAAGGCGCAATTTAAAATTTAAAAAACAAGAAAATTAACTGAAACCGGTTGAAATAAGAACACGAAATTAATATTTGCTTAATAAACATATTTTTATGTACCCTAACATTTTTAGTTACTATACAGGATTACAGAAAATAAATCTGCAATACAGTTCATTAACAGGGAAACTATAAAATAAAATAGTTGTATATAATTTTATTTTTATTTATTTATTTATTTATTTTCTCCACACCCAGAAAAAAGAGGATTTGATTAAAATTATACAAAATACGTTTTGAAGATGGCATTTTGTTGCTTTAAAACAAATTTGCATTAGAAATAAAAAATCTGTTTTGTTATTACAACAGAAAAAATTTTTAAACAGATTTTCCAAAATTTCAACAACATTTTTCTTTTGTCTTTGTTCATAGTAACAAAATATTTTGTTTAACTTTACATTATTTGTTATATGTAAAAAACAATTTTTTGTTCAGAAAAACAAAACATATTTCATTAGAATTGCAACTATTTTGTTAATATTAACCAAAATATCTATTGAGTACTACACTTAAACAGAAAATTTTGTTTGGGACACTTTTTTTTTTTTTTTTGTGATCGGAAAAAAAAAAAAAAAAAAAAAAAAAAAACTTTGCTCTGAGTTCAAAATTAACAACTTAATATATTTTAAGATGTCATTGTAGAGATGAAGTATATTCAAAATTAAACGATGTATACTGTAAAAAAAATTCTATAAATTTACTGAAATGTTTATACACAGTAGAGTCTCTGTAACTTAATTGTTAACGCACAAGCGTTGCCGCTTTGATTGCAGCACTCGTGCCTACTTTGTTCGAATGAAGAAGGGTCGTATTTTCTTTCGACCCGAAACAATTGTTGCGAGATAATTTCATTTTATGGTGTTTATTAAAAGTTTTGTATTTATTACAGCCCTTTGACCATAGCCTCCTAAACTAGTATGCCTTCCGCGTGGCTCGGAAACTTGGCAACAGTTCAAGCGGTAGTCAGCGCCACCTGGTACAGATTGCGTGACTGTTTTATTCGATTTGTTTATGTTACGATCCATTAAATGACATACAACTTTGGAAAAAATATTAAAAAGCCCTGTTATTATTTCCCCCTTTGTTTATTTAACGACTTCTCTTATTTATTTATTTATTTTATTTTTAACAGCCGTTAATTATTAAATGTTCGAGAAGTCCAGTAGAGCTTTCTTTTCTTTACTTTCCCTTTCTTTCTTTCTTTTTTTTCTTTCTTTCTTTTTTTTTTTTTTTTTTTTTTTTTTTTTGTTTAGAAATAAAATAATAAATAAATAAATAAAAATACAAAATAAATATTGAGAAATTCAGTTATTCATTTTTAAATGAAAACTGTTGTAAATTGACAAAGACTCTGAATAATTATTTCAGCTAATTTACTGAATTTTTTAACGACGTACATGTATTAGTAAAATATCATCCGAAATTGAATAAAAGAGTACAAGGCATCTCGCCCAGATGAAAGGAGTTCGCACTGTAGAGAGATTATCCTTTTTTTTGTTCGCTCTCTTCCAGTGGAAGTGGGATGCGTCTCCATGGCGACGGGATCTACAGGTGGGCTTCAAGCAGATTGTGAGCGTGGGATAGAAAATGACGCAGGAAGGAAGGCTCTCTTTCTTTCCGAGGCATGTTGCGTTTTGCGCTTTCGATATCATCGCATGCTTTTTACTTTCTTCTATATGTAATATACAGAAAGTATTGGATTCGTGAAATTTTTCGACCTTCGTTTTTTTGATGGATTTACACGTTTTGGGATGTCCTGAACACGAATTGATAGTTTTTAGAAAATGTCCGTCTGTCTGTGTGTGTGTATCACGAATTCTGTGTCCACTGTATCTCACGAAACAATGAATGAAATTTAACCAAACTTGGTATTTAGTTGCACCCTGACATAAACTGGTGCTAATTACATTTGGGGATCAATCGCTCAACAGGTGGCGATGTGAACACATTTTTTTCTAAATTTTTAACATGACAGTATAGGACAAAATTTCGTATAAATGTACATAATGAGAGTTATTTTTAACTTGTGATTGTAAAATTAATATAAATTATTGATAATAGTAGTAGTTAACTAGGAAAAAAATTCTGTGCATGTGGGAGCATCGCTTCCCCCCCCCCCCCCCTGGGAGGGAAGTACCCTCCGGGTGTGTGTGTGTGTGTGTAAATTTTCAAGATTGGTATCTTCGAAAGGTCTCGTCAATACCTTTAAAACGAATGGTTGAACTATAAATCTGTGATAATTTAAAACAAAGTTATCAATTTTTTTTTTTTAACTTTTAACCATTTTTTTTTTTTTTTTTTTTTTTTTTAATATTGTTACTGAGTGAATCTGTATAGGAAAATATATAAGAAAGTCTTGTGGTGGCCACAACATACTAGTTGATATTGTGGAGCAGTGCGGTTCAGTTTGATTTGTCTTCTCTATACGATCATTTTTTGCACGTATTAAGAGGACGCCAATACTAAACCCGCCAAAAGCCAAGGCCAATGTTATAAGAAAGTCCAACAGAGTTGGTACAAAGCTTTGAATAAACTCCATAAAATATAAGAACTCGCAACAATTGTTTCGGGTCGAAAGAAAACCTGACCCTTCGACAGGCGAATAAAGTAGCCAGTGCTGCAAAGAAAGCGGCAACGCACGTTGTTTGCTGCACTTGAACCAACGAGATAACTTGAACAGAATACTGTCTATACTGTTGCCAATACACATACCGTAATTTTGGGGGCTTTTATTTTATTTTATTTATTAATTTTTATTTATTTATTTAATTTTGAGTGTAGGGTTGAAAAAACTTTGTTCATAAACTATAAAACCAAAATCGGTGATATATTCACGATTTGCCGTGTCATTTCGAATAACACTTTTATTTATCTCGTTGGTGATAATACACCAATACCATAATATTTTTTCATGAATAAAATGTATAAATGAAACACAATTTTTGTGTACTGCACATTTTTTATAGCAAAATTTCAAAATTATAGATGAGTCATTTATTATTTATTTATTTATTTTATTATTACTAATTATTTTTTGCGACGATTTTCTTATCACCATCTTCTTCTTCTTCTTCTTCTTCAAAAAAAAAAAAAAAAAAAAAAAGTTTTCAATTATAGATCTCTTTATTCTATATATTGAATGGCCTAAATATACTTTTTGTAAATATGGAATAATTAAAATCTGTAGTTTGTCTAAAAAAATTTCCTTTGCTCGTGTGGGGCGGTTTTATGCTCAAAGCTGGTAGATGGGAAGTGCGGTTTCGATCCCAGGTCGCGCTCATCAACCTGCCCGTTCGGAGTTTTCACCGGAACTCGCGTAAATACGGACTAGGACCCCATAGAAAGACCTCGCACGAAGGGCATTCCACCCATAGGCCTAGGACACTAGTGTAGTCAATCAGGCTTAAATCCTACGTCCAAACAACCAACCTTTCCTCGTGTGTTTCTAACTTTAAACGTACTCTAAAAGTGAATTAAAAAAATTATATTTGTATTATACGGAGTTTAAATTATTAACCCTTAAATATATAGCAATGTAGATCTGCATATTACGTTTAAAACCTCATATCTCTTTATGTAAAATGCTTGTCTAAATGCTTTTTTTTTTTTTTTTTTTTTTTTTTTTTAATTTTACCAAAACTATTTTATCATTTCCGAACGCAACTAGAATCTTTAATAGTTTATTTCTTTATCATGTGACAATTTTCATCTGTTGGCGACAATTTCGGAGTACAATTACATTTTGGCGCGGGCGTTACGAATTACGATTATTTCTATAAAAATAATAAACTAGTTGGCACAGGTGGACTCTGCTCAGTTCACCATCATATATATATATTCATAAATTTCTAGAACAGGACATTCTCTTAACATAGTTATCATGTTAAGATAAATGAATTTGGAAAAACACTTGACACAGTGACAGGAGGAAACCCCCGCCTAATAGGCTATCCGCCGTTCACTTCGATATATTTATCTTATTCTAATCTATTAATTTATTTTATTAGGGTAAATTTCGTAGTTTAGTTTTCATGCTACTATTTCCAATGCAACAATCCTCAAAAAGCATATTTATATGGAAAATTTTCAATTTTGTTATGTTGATAAAATCTTAAATAACGAATAGCTTACGAAATTTTCATATTAGAATATTCGTAATCAGTCATGTTCATACAAGTATCATAAATGTTATTTTGAAGTTGTCTGATATATTTATGATCCTGAAAATGACCCTTTATGCTCAATTTTGTATTCTTCTGCCATTTTAAGAGGATCGTAAATTCCAAATAACTTACGAATTTCTTAAATTACAAAATTCATATTCTATGGTATTCATGTCAGTATGCGAAGTAATATTTCATAAGTGGTCTGATACCTTTACGAGGAAAATATCCCTCAAGATTGACGCTTGTGTGAAATTTTGCCCTATTCTGCCATGTTAAGAAATTCGTAAATTTTTAATAACTTACGAAATTTTTATATTGGATAATTCATAGTCAGTGATATTCATGCCAATATCCTAAATAATATTTCAAAAGTAGTCTTACGATGAACATATCTCTCAAAATTGACGTTTATGTGAAATTTTACCCTATACTGCCAAGTTAAGAAATTCGTAAATTTCCAATAACTTGCGAATTTTTCAAATTAGCATATTTATAGTTACTGATGTTCATTCCGGCATCAAAACTGATATTTTAAAACAGGTCTGACATTTTTAGAGTAAAAAGTTTCCATTTAATGCACGTTTAAGTGAAATTTTGTCCTATTCTCCCATGTTAAGAAAATCGTAAATTTCTAATAACTTACGAAGTTTTTTAATTCGAATGTTGTAAATGAATAGGGTTATTGCCAGTATCGAAAGTAATATTTTAAAACTGGTCTGACCTCTCTGCGATCATTTGTTCGGGAGATATCGTGTAAACAGACTAACAAACAAACGGACTAACACACTAACGGACTAACGGATTAACACACTAACAAATTAACAGACACCATACAGACGGACACCATACAAATTTTGTCATTTTCGGATTCATCACGTGTAAAAAAGAAACGTGTTACGAAAACGTGTAAAAAAATAAAAAAAAAACGAGGTCGAAAATTTTCACGATTACCTAAGTTCCCCATACCTATAGTATGATGGGGAACTAAAACATTCAGGAAAAATTGTTTTCGGATAGAAACAAGGTAAGAGTAACGAGCAATATTTATATTTTTGCATATACTGATAAATTTATGCAAGGAAAATGTGTAGCCTTTCTTTTTTTTTTTTTTTGATGATGTAGAAATGCATGAATAAACTTTTTTTTTTTTTTTTTTTTTTTTTTTTTTTTTTTTAATTCTTATGTAGATATTTTAGGTAGATTCCTTATAGGAGATTTACCTATTGCAATGGTTCTCATGACACGACTTCTGGAAGATTTCTTCATATCTTCACCGATCATGACCCCTAGAACCCAAAACCACCCTCCGTTCAAAAGTTTATATATATATATATATATATATATAACGCTTTTTCCCATGTTAAGTTGTGAACACGATAACTGGAGTAATTTTTACTTAAATTGAACCAGCTCGGGATATGTTGTCAGGACAGTAAAAATCACGGTCGAGTTCGTAGATGGGGTATCCAGCTCAAAGGGGGTGGAAATTTTCATTTGCCCATAATTTCTTTAATATTGAAAATAGGAAAATACTTCAAATTAGGCGAATTACCCACTTACCCTAAAGAACAACTTTTGTATTTAAACTTTTTAGATAACTTCAATTGCTTACAAGTTACAAGTTAAAAAGTGATTTTTCGGTACTTGTGATGAAGCCGACATTTTCTATAGCTTTCATTGCAAAAATTTATAAACTGATGCTTATGTCACGTGCAAACGATAATAAAAAAAATCAATGAAAATAATAATCCGCGTTTGTAATGATCGATAGATGGCGCTCTCTGAACACTGCAGTTGTTAGTAAATATAACAGCCACGTGTAATTATTATTCTTTCTCCGCCATTTCACCATGGAAAGTCGATTGCATAATATGAGGATATGCAGTGGTGTGATAATTTCACCTTAGCCCACCAGAGGGCGAGCATTTCATTACAATCGCGGATAAAATTTTAATCATGTTTTTAAACAATATAATAATCTCATTCAAAAAAAAAAAAAAAAGTTTAACAGAAAATATGACGTCACAATTACAACAATGTACTTAGAAAAATGAAATAAAATTTTATTCGTGATTTTAAACAAATAAAATGAAAGTTAATAAATAAATAAATAAATAAGTAAATGAAATCAACATATCTTAGTGCTAAGCAGATTTAGACTTTATGACAGATCCTATAATGTAAAAGATAAATGTCATCGTTAAAAAAAAAAAAAAAAAAATCGTGTAAATCGATGCTAAACGAATTAAACTGGCATGGTAGAAAAAGTGATAAATTTGAGGACAATTAGGTATTATTTCTTTAAAAAATGAACTAGGGACGATTTTAATGAATTTTCTCTTGAAGTTTATTTTCATGAAAACTTAACTTTAAATTAAAGTATTTCATTACTCGATTTCCCTAATTTTGATAAATAAAATTATACCATTTAAAAAAATAAAGAACACTCTTTTATTGAAAAATGAACTAATAAATGATTTAGAAAACTATTACATACTTTTAAATCTTTATTAAAAAAAATTAATTGTTGCCACTCGTCATTATACAAATACATTCAAATCCTGTGTCACATACGATAGTTTTGTATAAGTATAGACTTTTTGTTTGCCCCTGGAACCTTCCCCTGATGGAAAAAGTGCCTGGAAACACTTGTATCTAAGTATTGTCATTGATTATGAAGTCGTGTGCAAAATGTCAGGTTCTTCGGACGACAAGAAGTTGCCGAAAATTGAACTGCAAAATTCCGTTACAATAGTTGCATCACATCAAGTTAATAAAAGTGTGTTAATTAAAAACCATGTTAAACGTTTTAATTAATCATTTAAAAATATAAAATTAAAATAATACGTCAATCTCAATACAAATATCGTTTGTGGTGAATAGTTTAGAATGCCAGTTTAGGTAAGAATTTAAAATTTACGATTGAGAGTAATACGTTACAGCTTCCTTTGACTTTTTATCTTGTCGAAACAAGATATTGGTCTGTGAAGACAGATGGGGTTTTCGCGTGGAAAGAAAATATAATGACGCCAAAGTTGCCTTTCTCCATCGCCAAGCTCGCAAATTTTGTCGCCAGACAACGAATTTTGTTGCCAAGTCAAAAATTTCGTCGTCAACTATCAACTTTTGCCACCAAATCACAAATTTCATTGCTAAGTCGCAAGTTTTGTCACCAAAATCTCGCCAAATCATACAATTTACTAAATTCATAACAATTAACATTGAAATTCAGCGGTGCCAAATGGTCCAATGTTAACTAATGTTAATGTTCCAGCTTATGTGAACCAAAACAGTTTCACTTTACAACTTTTACTCATCTGACGATACGAATCACAAAAACAGAACCCAAAACTTTCAATAATTCAATAAAAATTACAAAGAAATAACTATCCAAAAACCGCTACCACTTACCTGTATTTGACTTGACCATAGCAACGCCAGGCTTACTAGAGCTTGACCATAGTAAGATCACAAGTGCATTTTCATGTTTCTATTATTTTGTCTTTTAAAAGAAAGATATTGAACAACAGTTATATGGATTTTAAATAAAAATTATAATTTTGATCAAGCGTGGGTAAGGTAGCCCACTAGCCCCCTCCGGGATTCACCATTGGTGGGATTGTATATCTTTAAGACTTATACTTGTTAAAGGATTATGAGATTGAATTTTAAAAAATCGAAACCTTTACAAACCAATAAATCTAGCCTAAAATTTTAAGTAGATTGAATAAAACCCTTTTGTAGTTGAAAATTAAATTTCTTGAAAACAGAATAGCGGCTTAAATAATGCAATGTGTGGGAACAAAGCCATTGGCTAAGTATTAATCCATATGTAAAATTTCCTTACAATTGTAACATTAACGTAACCTTTGCCTTTAAGCTTGCCGAAGAGGGATTATTTTATTTTATTTTTATTTTGTATTTTTTCCATTAACTACACCCATTTCCCGGTTGGTTTCAAATGTTATTTATATAAGAAAAAAAAAAAATCCATGCATTTAAGGGCGCTCTTATATATTAACCCACACTCAGAAAATTCTGTAACTGACATCTAGAATCTAAATTGTGGCTCTAGTAAAAATAGTTCCATGTCATCCTTATAAATTCTAGTCTCTTTTGAAAGCGAGTTTTGGAAACCCCTATTAGAATTCTAGAGCGTTTGCCTATATTATCGAGGTCAAACTTATTTAAAAACCTCTGCAAATGTGAATACAAGAGTCGGGATTCAGCAACTATAATCTTGCCAAAAATAATTGCAAAACTGGTGTACAAACGATATGATAAAGACAAAAAGACTTCTTCACACACCATAAATTCTAAGCCAGCACAACCGGTTTCGAAAGGACGTAGCCTTCCTTCATCAGGTGGAAAAAACACGTGCTACTGCCTAGGAGGCAAAAACAAGACTGAAAGCAGGGCAAAATCCAGAGGGGGAGGAGCAACACAAACAACCAATAGGAAGCAACATGCAGGACCAATCAGAGAAGAACACACATGCACACACAAAAACAAAAGGAGGGAGGGAAGGAATAAACAATTAATTTTATTTATTTATTATTTATTTATTTATATTTTTTTTTAAATTAATATTATACTAATAAGTCAATTTACTAAAATTAATTAATTTATTATTATTATTTTTTTCTTTTCATTTATTTATTTATTTATTTAGAATTATTTAATTATTACTATAATTATGTTATAAACATAATGAAGGAAATTATTTAATTGAATTAAACAAATTTTTCCAGGCTGTAGACAGCAAAGTGGAATCAGATTTTTCATTGACAATTTTATCACGATTAAGGTAAATAGCTAAATTTTCCAAAAAATCAAGTTCGGAAATGCGTTTGGCATGAAACAAATTTTATAAACAGTGTGATGGTTTAAGTATGGGTAATCCTTTATCTCCTATTCTTGCCGATATCTATATGCATTATTTTGAGGAAAAATTATTAAAGATGTTAAATTTAAAATGCTGGTTACGTTACGTAGATGACACTTTCATTCTTGTTGAAAATCCGTTTGATGTTTCTGCCATTCTTAATATTGCTAATGCTATTGATCCCCATATTCAGTTTACCTTTGAGTTAGAAAATTGTAATCAACTTCCCTTTCTTGATGTTTTAGTTACTAGGTGCGATTCCTCTTTTAAAACCTCTGTGTACAGGAAACCTTTCTCTGTTTCTAACCCTCCCCATGCTCTCTCTAATCATCCGGCTATACAAAAAATCGGCACCTTTTACACTTACGTGTATCGTGCCCTTAAAATTTGTTCTGATACTTCTTCTCTTAAAGAAGAACTCAATTATTTAAAGTCCGTTGCTATTAAAAGAGGTTTTAGACGCTCTATAATTGATAAAGCTATCAAAAAGTTCAGTAGGCCAACTTGTAATTCTACTCTTTCCATTGATGATAGAATTAAACCTGATAATCTTGTTGTCTTGCCTTTTTATCCCCCCTTATGTTTTAAATTAGCCAAAGTTTTGAAGCGTTTCAATTTTCACGTTATTTTTAAACCTGTCAATAAATTCCATTTCCCTTCAACTAAATCCCCTGTTCCTGAGCTTCATAAGTGGGGTATCTATAATGTCCCTTGTAATAATTGTGATTTATCTTATATTGGTCAAACAAAAAGAAATCTTGAATGCCGTTTACATGAACATTCTCGTTATGTTGTTAATCAAGAAATTTCTAAATCTTCTATTGCGAAGCACAGTTGGGAATTTGATCATAGTTTTAATTTTAAGTGTGCCAAAATTATCTTTCATGCCAAACGCATTTCCGAACTTGATTTTTTGGAAAATTTAGCTATTTACCTTAATCGTGATAAAATTGTCAATGAAAAATCTGATTCCACTTTGCTGTCTACAGCCTGGAAAAATTTGTTTAATTCAATTAAATAATTTCCTTCATTATGTTTATAACATAATTATAGTTATAATTAAATAATTCTAAATAAATAAATAAATAAATGAAAAGAAAATAATAATAATAATAATAATAATAAATTAATTAATTTTACTAAATTTACTTATTAGTATAATATTAATTAAAAAATAAATAAATAATAAATAAATAAATAAATAAATAATAATAAAATAAATAAATAAAAAATAAATAAATAAATAAAATTATTTGTTTATTCCTTCCCTCCCTCCTTTTGTTTTTGTGTGTGCATGTGTGTTCCTCTCTGATTGGTCCTGCATGTTGCTTCCTATTGGTTGTTTGTGTTGCTCCTCCCCCTCTGGATTTTGTCCTGCTTTCAGTCTTGCTTTTGCCTCCTAGGCAGTAGCACGTGTTTTTTGCACCTGATGAAGGAAGGCTACGTCCTTTCGAAACCGGTAGTGCTGGCTTAGAATTTATGGTGTGTGAAGAAGTCTTTTTGACTTTATTATAACTATAATCTTGGTTTATGACCCAATTGTAGAAAATCAAACGAGAATTTCTCGCAATACAAAGGATTCAGAATATTGTTTCACCATCTAGAAATGCATAGACTAGAAATTTTCGATCACTTCGTCTATTCAGTTTATTGGTGTGCCTTATACGCATAGTTCGGAAATCTGTATTTCTAGTTTAGGGATTTAGAAACTGGCCAATTATTCGTTCTAGATGAAAGCGGTATATATATATATATATATATATTTCTCAGTACTTCGTGTATGAACCCTTCCTTCAACATTGATTGTTTTTGCACTTTTCTTTATTTTAATGGATTTTAAAACATTTGTTTCTTCTTTGTTCGGTAGATAGCAGCGCTACTCCAAAATTTAACAAATGATTTTTCAGAGGAAGCTACATGTAGACGTCACATTAAATGTCTTACTATGCGCGAATGCACGTTGCTGCTTTGATGTGCTCTCATGATTTGTTTTTTTCGCTTGATGAAGGGCCGTGATATTAATTTGATCTAAAGCAACAGGGGCGAGTTTTTGAAATTTATAGCGTTTACTTACAAAATTATTTATTTATTAAATTAAATTATTAATTAATTTTAACCAGGTTACAATATAAACGTTTTACACCAAAAATATCTCGTAAATTAAAAAAATGCTATATATATATATATATACAGGGGTTGGACAAAAATATGGAAACACCTTGTGAAATGCATGTTTGAAAAGAGAGATTGATTTTAATGAAATATGTAGGTGGTGCTGGCGTTTTAGCCTACTGACGCCACCTATACAACTTCGTAAATGCGCTGCACAGTTCAGTCGTTGTCGGAGCACTGTTTTGTCATTGCATTATGTCGGAGTTAACAGACTTCGAACGTGGGCAAATTGTTGGAGCGCGTATGGTTGGTGCTTCCGTAAGCAAGGTAGCCGAGGTGTTTAATGTTTCAAGAGGTACTGTATCGAAGATTTATTCCGCATATTTGAAATGCGGAAAAACATCATCCGCTAAATCACAGCGCGGACGAAAGTGTGTGCTGAGTGATCGTGACAGACGATCATTAAGGAGGATTATCACGAAAAAGAAGAAGACCACAGCTGCAAATGTTACTGCTGAAATGAATGTCATGTTACCAAAGCCTGTGAGTACCAAAACAATTCGAAGGGAGCTTCATAAACAGGGAATTGCTGGCCGTGCTGCAATTGAAAAGCCATTCATCAGTGTTGTTAATGCCCGTAAGACGAAAAAGTGGTGTTTAAGTCATAAAGCCTGAACTATAGAGCAGTGGAAGAGAGTCATATGGTCCGATGAATCTTCTTTCACATTGTTTCCCACTTCTGGCCGAGTTTGCGTCTGGAGAACGCCATCTCAAGCCTATAATACAGACTGCTTGTTGCCTAGAGTGAAACATGGCGGCGGTTCTGTGATGGTTTGGGCAGCCATATCGTGGTCCTCTGCTGGCCCCATGATAACTCTGTCAGGGCGCATTACTGCCAAGACTTATGTGAACATTTTGGCCGATCAAGTCCATCCCATGGTACAAACTTTGTTCCCCAATAGTGATGGTGTCTTCCAAGACGACAACTACCCTGTTCACACAGCTCACATTGTCCAGGACTAGTTTTCTGAGCACGAGGATGATTTTTCGCATCTCCCCTGGCCACCACAGTCACCAGACCTGAATATTATCGAACCTTTGTGGTCTACATTGGAGCGGAAAGTGCGTTCCCGCTATCCACCGCCAACATCGTTATCTGAACTTGCCACCGTTTTGCAGGAAGAATGGTACAATATTCCCTTGGCAAACATACAGGAACTGTATTTATCCATTCCGAGAAGACTGCAAGCTGTTTTGAATGCCAAAGGGTTTCCTACACCATATTAGGCAAGGAAACATGTTTTTTTTTTTTAAGGTTTTTCCATATTTTTGTCCAACCCCTGTATATATATATATATATATATATATATATTTTTTTTTTTCTTTGCATTTTTAAGATCAAATATGTGTCTAGCCATTTTTGAAAGTAATTTAGCAATTTTAAAATGAAAATATCTTAGTGAGCGTTAAAAGGGGTTTGTAGTCAGATTCCCCCTTTCTTCCTTCCCATGTTATTCTATGGATTTTTGCTGCTTCGTATTATAAGGGTATCTCGCTAAAAAATTAAGATATTTTTAATTCTATTCTTTGATCATATCACCTTTTATACTGAAAGGCCAAAAAAGAAAAAAAAAAGTTTAGATTTTAGATAGATTAGAGTGTAAGGCTGATTTTTATACCATGTGAAAAATGTCAGAGCCGGTAATCGAACCCGGGCCCTCCGCTTAACGTGCGGTTGCTCTTCCACTAACCCACCCTGGCTGATAACCAGCTTAGCATGTCTCACATAAGCTGGTTATCACCCAAACTGTATCATTCAAGCGGTTACCAGCCAGGATAGCTCAGTGGAAGAGCAACCGCTTGTTAAGCGGAGGGCCCGGGTTCAATTCCCGGCTCTGGCATTTTTCACATAGTTGGTATAAAATCAACCTTACACTCTAATATATCTAAAATGAAATGTCATAGTTGATGAATTTATAACTATATTTTCTATAAAGTTTAGATATTTCTATTCGAAATTGAAAATTAAGTCTTAAGTGGGAACAGTACCTAATTCCGCAAACAGCCAAGGCTCATGTTATATGCAAAACTGTGGGAAAATTTATTTTCACGATTACCCATTACCTAATATATTTTTTAAAGTTCCGTTTTTACTTTCAGAAAACATATAACTGTTGAATTACTCATTTCCAAAAAACTGATTTGTTTTAATTTTTTTAATATAATTTTGAGTTCAAAGATGCGAATTTTCACAAAGTGCATTTTTCTCATTTTTTTAACTACAAAATGAAATATTAAAACTTAAAAAAGTTAATTTTTAAAAAATGAGTGATGAATTTCCGAGATGTGAAAACAGAATTAAAAAAAAAAAAATAGGTAATGAAGAATTATGGAGACAAATTTCAAATTTCTCCATAGAATAACATGGATCAAGGTTTTCAGCGAGATTAGGTAAGATAAAGCTAAGAGAAATCGCATGGTAGAAGAGATTGTACATGTAGAGGATCAGAGAGAAGATGTAGTGTGCGTGCACTGCTAGTCCAGGTAGTTGTATAACAGCAATAGTGGAGTGCTGACTGTTGATTGTTTCGAACGTCTACGGTAAAGCGTAGTTATTTTGTCTTGTTTTCAAAAATAAATGCTTGATTTTTCATATCACTTCTTAGGAATTTCTATAGAATGGCAGTAGTACAAGTAGTTAAAAGATTTCTCATAATCTACTAATCTAGACTAAACATACGAATCCAAACTTTTTCGAGAAAAGCGAGGAATTCTTGAATGAAAAAGACTGCATAATCTCTCCTACCGAAGTGGGAGAGTTTGCGCATTTGCTACTTAGGAGAGATTGCGCACTGATTCCATTAAATTTTATACTAGGAGAGATTACGAAGAGTATTGGTAGGGACAAGATAGTGAGGATGATTTTGTTGAATGTTTGGAACTGTATAACTGCACAACTTCGACAAGTGACAGGACTAGTTTAACCCATTCGAGACAGAGCACCTTTTTGGAAACCGTCCCCATAATCCAAAATTGGACATCATGCAGAAGTGGCAACGACTAACAAAAGTTACACCTCTGGTAGTATTTACCTCTTGTGTGTCAATGTTAGACCATGGGAAATTTATCTTAAATTACACAGGTCTACGATGTTTTTTTTTTTTTTTTTCTTCAAGGTGATGTGTTTTTCTGGTGTATTTTTGGATGCTGATTTACCATCGCTTTCCCAAGGTGGGGTCATTTTGACCCCACATTGAAGTTGAAATTTAGTTAAGCCCGCCTCATTTAAAAAGTGCGCTAATTCGCCAGAGATATCAAGCGTACCTAGTGGAATGTCGCAACTTCTAAACGATACAAAAAGGCGCAGTGCTGGTGATTTTCGCCAAACATGCCAAGCGGCACCTAAAAGCAATTTTTCTGCAGTAACGTCTTGATCTGGGGAAAGCGAAGGTTAACGGAAAAAATATTCAAAAATTTACACCACGTACAGTTTTGTTATTTTTTTTTTTTTTAAGCTCCATTTTCCTTAACTCCCAACGAAGTTATTTCCCGAAACTGAGTGATGTGAATGAAGAACTAGGAGAGCTACTTCATCAAAACAGCAAAGAGATAGAGAAGAGGCATCAGGGATGATAGAATGTTAGCACGATAGCAGATTATAACGGGATGCTGCATAGAGAATCCCCCCTTCACCCACACTCAAGGCCCTCAAGCCGTGCACAAGGTAAAAAAAAAAAAAAAAAAAAAAAAAAAAAAAAAACTAGTTGGCATAGGTGGACTCTGCTCAGTTCCCCATCATATTTATGTTCTCATAAATTTCTAGAGCGAGACATATTATAATCATGTTAAAAGAAATGGATATAACCAAAGCTTGATACAGAGACAGAATGAAATCCGCGCCTAATAGGCTATCCACCGTTCACTTCGATATATTTATCTCATTCTAATCTATTAATTTATTTTATCGGGGTCAATTCCATTGTTTACTTTTCATGCTACTATTTCCAATGCAATAATCCTCAAAATTCAGATTTATATGAAAAATTTACAATTTCGCTATGTTGATAAAATCGTAAATTACGAATGATTTACAAAATTTTCCTATTAGAATATTTGTATTCAATCATGTTCAAACAAATATCATAAATGTAATTTTAAAGTTGTCTAACGTATTTATGATCCTCAAAATGGAAGTTTATGTGAAATTCTGCTCTATTCTGCTATGTTAAGAAATTCGTAAATTTCCAAATAACTTACGAATTTTTTAAATTGGAAAAATCATAGTCTATGATATTCATCCCAGTATCCAAAATAATATTTAAAAAGTGGTCTGACATCTTTGCGATGATAATATCCTTCAAGTTTGACGTTTATGTGAAACTTTGCTCTATTCTGCCATGTTAAGAAGTTCGTAAGTTTCCAATAACTTGCGAAATTTTTATATTGGAAAATACATAGTCATTAATATTTATGCCAGTGTTCTAAATAATATTTCAAAAGTAGTCTGACATCTTTACGATGAAATTATCTCTCAAAATTGACGTTTATGTGAAATTTTGCTACCTATACTGCCATGTTAAGAAATTCGTAAATTTCCAATAATTTGCGAAATTTTCAAAGTAGCATATTTATAGTTACTGATGTTCATTCCGGCATGAAAACTATATTTTAAAACTGGTCCGACATTTTTACAGTAAAAAGTTTCCATTTAATGCACGTTTAAGTGAATTTTTGTCCTATTCTCCCATGTTAAGAAAATCGTAAATTTCTAATAATTTACGATGTTTTTTAATTCGAATGTTGCAAATGAATAGGGTTCTTTCCAGCATTGAAAGTAATATTTTAAAACCGATCTGACCCCTCTGCGATCATTTTTTCGTGAGATATCGTGTTAACAGACTAACAAACTAACGGACTAACACACTAACACACTAACAGACACCCTACAGACAGACATCATACAAATTTTGTCATCTTCGGATTCCTCACACCTGAAAACGTATAAAAAAGTCAAAAAACGGAAGTCGGAATTTTTCACGATTACCTAAGTTCCCCATACCTATAGTATGATGGGGAACTAAAAGAACTAAAGGAAGCTTCGATGTAAAGGAACACATTTAAACGAATAGGTGTAAATAATAGCCGGCTTTCATGTATTTTACACATAAATAGTTTCTAATTTGTTACAGCCTTTGTGTGACATTTTCCGATTTTCGTCCTTACTTTGTAAAAAACCCTTACGTGATAGGAAGAAAAGACATGCATTTCTGAATTCAGCGTATATCAAAACACATTAGAGACATCCGTAACAACACATTTGTCCCTAATACATCCTGAAGATGTCCATGAGATGTCCATAGACGTCTTTTTCATCCATAGGATATCCTGAGGATGTCATTTGGAGAAGATATGCTGTTAGGGATCCAACGCAGTGCAGAAAAAAAATTGATAAATATTGATTTTGCAAATCTGTGTTATTTAATGTTAATGTATATCTGTTTAGCTTCGCAATATTTTCAAGTATGATACTGAAGTTTTGTGCAGCTTTCGGCTGCTTACAGAATACAAACTGAATGCAAACAAAAAATTTCTTGAGTTCGCTCAAACTTATTTTTTAGGACTGTAATCGTCTAAATTTTAACAAAATAAAATAAATCAAATTAACGTAAAAGTTTTCAAAGTTGAAACGAGAAGATTTCAAAACAAGTGAAATTTAGATTTTGTGTTTTGAACTTTTTTGTACAGAAGAGTTTGAGAAAATAGCTTTAATA
This sequence comes from Salticus scenicus, assembly GCA_963930645.1. Taxonomy (NCBI): domain Eukaryota; kingdom Metazoa; phylum Arthropoda; class Arachnida; order Araneae; family Salticidae; genus Salticus; species Salticus scenicus. The sequence continues at coordinate 52,626,303 of OZ005658.1, read as the reverse complement.
AATAATAAACAGTGGGAGGATTCTGGGTTTAAAAATGGGCGGAACCACCCATATATCATTGGACAAACAGTGTGCTACCTGTCTTTTAGTTCCCCATCATACTATAGGTATGGGGAACTTAGGTAATCGTGAAAATTTTCGAACTCGGTTTTTGACTTTTTTTTACACGTTTTCAGGTCTGAGGAATCCGAAAATGACAAAATTTGTATGGTGTCTGTCTGTAGGGTGTCTGTTAGTGTGTTAGTCCGTTAGTCTTTTAGTTTGTTAGTGTGTGTACACGATATCTCAAGAACAAATTGTCGCAGAGAGGTCAGATCAGTTTTAAAATATTACTTTCGACACTGGCAAGAACCCTATTCATTTTGCAACATTCGAATTAAAAAACTTCGTAAGTTATTAGAAATTTACGATTTTCTTAACATGGGAGAATAGGACAAAAATTCACTTAAACGTGCATTAAATAGAAACTTTTTACTGTAAAAATGTCAGACCAGTTTTATAATATCAGTTTTGATGCCGGAATGAACATCAGTAACTATAAATATGCTACTTTAAAAATTTCGCAAGTTATTGGAAATTAACGAATTTCTTAACATGGCAGTATATAGGGCAAAATTTCACATAAACGTCAATTTTGAGAGATAATTTCATCGTAAAGATGTCAGACTACTTTTGAAATATTATTTAGGACACTGGCATGAATATTAATGGCTGTGAATTTTCCAATATAAAAATTTCGTAAGTTATTGGAAATTTACGAATTTCTTAACATCGCAGAATAGAGCAAAATTTCACATAAACGTCAATCTTGAGGGATATTTTCATCGTAAAGATGTCAAACCACTTTCGAAATATTATTTAGGATACTGGCATGAATGTCATAGACTATGATTTTTCTAATTTAAAAAAATTCGTAAGTTATTTGGAATTTACGATTTACTTAACATGTCAGAATAAGGCAAAATTGAACATAAACTTCCATTTTGAGGATCATTAATACATTAGACAACTTCAAAGTTACATTTATGATATTTGTTTGAACATGATTGAATACAAATATTCTAATAGGAAAATTTCATAAATTATTCGTTATTTACGATTTTATCAACATAGCGAAATTGTAAATTTTTCATATAAATATGAATTTTGAGGATTATTGCACTGGAAATAGTAGCATGAAAACTAAACAACAGAATTGACCTTGATAAAATAAATTAATAGATTAGAATAAGATAAATATATCGAAGTGAACGGTGGATAGCCTATTAGGCGGGGATTTCGTTCTGTCACTGTCAGCTTTGGTCAAATTCATTTTTTTAAACATGATTATAATATGTCTCGCACTAGAAATTTATGAGAACATAAATATGGTGGGGAACTGAGCAGAGTCCACCTATGCCAACTAGTTTGGCTAGTAAATGTATGGCACATATGGTATGTAATCCGTTTTGAATGGGTTAACTTGTGGTAAGTGGTTGCGCGAAAGCTGCGCCATTTACAAAAAAAATCTGGAGTGACTCCACTCGACTTTCCGAACATTGAGTAATTAACAGTTTTGTAGATAAAGTAAAGAAAGAGGAGTTGTTAAACAAACAAAAGAGAGAAAACCATAATAGAGTGTTTGAGTATTTTTCTCCATCTATTACACGATGTTTTATTTAACGCTACTGAACTTTGAGCCCATAGATCATAATGATAAAGAATTTTTCGTTGTGTCCCTGTAAAAACCTATAAATGCTAAATTCACCAAAATGCTTATAGTTAGTGCAACAGTGATTTATAATACTCATATAAATTTTCAGCTCAATTCAATAAGGCGTTTAGATGCTATCGTACTTTTAAAAATTTAGTCCCATAGGCCATAATGATATAGAATTTTTCTTTGTATCCCTGTAAAAAAACTGTAAGTGCTAGATTCACCAAAGTCCATACAGTTAGTTCAACTGTGATCTATAACATGTGTACAAATTTTTTGCTCAGATTAATAAGGCGTTTAGGCGCTATCACACTTTTAAAAATTTGGCCCCATAGGCATAATGATAAAGAATTTTTCTTTGTGTCCCTGTAAAAAAACTATAAGTGCTAGATTCTCCAAAATCTATACAGATTGAGTATGTGTGACCTATAATATGTGTATAAATTTTTTGCTCAATTGAATAAGGTGTTTAGATGCTATCGCACTTTTAAGATTTTGCTCCCATAGGCCATAATGATAAAGAATTTTTCTTTGTGTCCCTGTAAAAAAACTATAAGTGCTAGATTCACCAAAATCTATAGGGTTCGTACTATGGTGACTTACAATATGCGTACCAACTTTCAGGTTAATTGAACAAAGCGTTTAGACGCTAGCGTGTTCACCCACAGACATACACACATACACACATACACACACACATACATACATCATCGTGAAAATAGTGAAAACGGACTCAGGGGACCTCAAAACGTATAGAAACATCAAAATCTCGAATTCGGATTTTGGACATGATTACAATACTTTCCTCACTATAGTGTTCGGAAAGTAATAAGTGTAACGATTGTGGACAACGACCGATTAGATCAGCAAACAAAAAACTCTTTCAAACTGAAAAAGAAATATACTAATTTTAAGCTAAACGTGTCATCTGGTAACTTAATATTATATCGCAATGTAATCTGATCTTTTTTTTTTTTTTTTTCTGATTCTTTAAAATTTTTTAATTTATTTTATTTTTCTGATTTTTTAATTATTAAATTAAAGTATCCACTCCAAATATAAAAATTTTCGTTTACAAAAATCTAACAATGTCATTTAAGTGCAATTATTATTGTTAACGATTTAATTGCAGTTATATTTAAACAGAATCTCTCCTACTCCCTACTCGTGTTCGCATCCACGCCTACCCTGTAAAGAGAGATTGCGCTCTGGTTTTTATTACAGATGTTGTTTTAAATTATAGCATAACTACAAAATAGTAATGGAAATGCATAGGAAAATGATGAATTCAAAATTATTCAGCAATAGTAAGCAAAAAATTATTATTTTTATTTTTTATATCATTTTGTTCAATTGTGCGCAGACTCTCCTAGCTTTACCTTATTGCCCGCTCTTAAGTTTGCTTAATAGAATAAAATATTGAAATTTATTTTTTTAAATAATACTTCGTAATAAAAGAAGTGACGTGTTCAAAAAGTGGAATTCGATTTTTGAACGAGATATCCTATCTAAAAATGTTTGCAGATAATCTGAAGGTATTTGGGGAAAAAAATCATAAAATCTGCAGAATAACTGCCGTTTAACCCTACAAGGCACCCAATTTCATATGTGGAACACCGACTTTAATCGTTCCCATATAGCTATAAAACTATTAGTAGCGACATCTCTTGACATCTTGATAGAAGCTACTGACATTAAGCAATGTAGTAATACGAATCTTTACCTAAAGATGTCGTTCGTGTTTTTGTTATAGTGCACTCAGTGTGAAATTTGAATGAAAGTGATACGTTAGTCATTTGTCTGAATTCAAAAATAAAAAAAGAATAGTTATTGAACAGTTTTGACTCGGAAAAAAATACTGTGTGTTATAACGAAGTATATATTTTGCAGAGGTAAGTTTTTTTATATATATATATACAGTGAAACTTGAATAATTCGAACTTGTTTAATTCAAAATTCTGAATAATTCGAATTTTTTACTCGGTCCCTTGAATTTTGTATTAAAATAATGTTAAAAAATCGTGGATAATTCGAATTTCCCATACGCTTACCTTTAAAATATTACTGTAAAATTTGTTCCCGAAATTTTTCTCATCTAATACATTTTAACAGTCTTTCAAAAGATGGATAAGGAAATACAAGAGAAGCCTATAGCTAGTGCATCAGAAGATATAGTGAACATCGAGGGTTATTTTGAATTGAAAGTTATGTCTAATGAAGAAGATTCTATTTTTGTATCAAGTCATATGCTATGACACAAAGATTGTATTTAAAGAAGAAACAAAAAATACCTGACTATTTTTAAAAAAGTGTTAAATAATTTAGCTCGTAAAAAATATTGATTTAATGAAGGGGGGGGGGGGTAGCAGTTTTCTTAGATATAAAGTTTATGTGTTAAATCTTTGATCATAGAATTTTAATTTTTTAATTTATCTCTTTTTTTTTTTTTTTTTTTTTTTTTTTTTGACAAAATAGTACATGTAATTCGAATTTTTGGATATTTCGAATTTTTCTCTGGTCCCTTCAACTTCGAATTATCCAAGTTCTACTGTATTACAGTAATAAACGTATTAGTAAATCATACTTTTATGTATGTTCCACATACGGTACGTTGAGCTAAAAAGTTGATTTTTCCGTAAAATATGGTTTTATTTTTATTTTTATAGGTTTTTCCTACCTTCTGATCACTAATTGCAACTTATATATTTTTGTCGCGCACTAAAAAAAAAAATCGAGCCTTGTAGGGTTAAAAGCAAAAAATCTGCACTTTGGAAGCAAGTAATTTTTTTTTTCGTCTTTAAATTTTTTATTATTCCAAATACTTTTAGATTATCTGCAGTTTTGTGCAGTTTTTTTTTCTTTTTTTAGCTTGGTATCCTTATAAAACAAAGCAATAAAAATCATATTGAGTTACGTGGGAAGGAAGAAAAAGGGTCCATGACTATCAACTTATCTTAAGGGTTTTAAATTTTAATGTCTGTTTAAAAAGAAATTCTTACTTGTTCATTCTTGGTTATTAACCATTTCTTGAATGTCGATAAATCGCAATCACAAATCCATGGATTTCCAGATAGTGACACTGATCTGAAATTCAGTCGATTGTCTAGCAGGGAACTAGGTAACCATTTTAACTTATTGTTGGACAAATATAAATGGATAAGATTAGAAGGTAGTTGAATATCATCAAGGGACTCCAAGCTGTTATTCTCCAAATTGATTCCTAAGACACGATCTTCGATGCGTAATGAAGGGTATATAGTCTGTTCCATTAAAATGGTACGCTGGTCATCAATTGTGACGGAATTGTTATCCTAAAAATAAATAAATAAATAAAAATAATAGCAGATATTTTGTTTTAAAGTTTTTTTTTTGAATAAACAACATGCATAAAAACCTACAAGAATACCCTCATAATCGAGCGAATATTTACTCTGTTAATTCATTTAGCCTTTTGCCTGCCCTAACTCTCTAAACCGCATTAAACATTGTTGGCAAATTTAGGAACTCTTTTATTCAACTGTCACCAATAATTTTAAGAAGTGATATTTGATATACAAAATGGACCATAGCTACCAAGTTTTTTAATTTATTCCGGAATGCTGTTAGTCCCGCCCCTTTTTCACACCATAATATTTTTAGAGTAATTTTCTTCATATTTAATCGTAATTATATATTAATAAAAAAATTTCTACAAAGATTACGGTGTGAAAAAAGGGCGGGGCTAACAGCATTCCGGAATAAATTAAAAACCTTGGCAGCTATGAGGGACGAATAACCTACGAAGTGATTAGGCAATCGTTACTGTTAAAATTTAGTAATGAATATTGAATAAAAAAATCCTTTGCGGTAAACGAAGTGCAAGGGGGAGCAATTGTTGCACTTTTTTTTTTTTTTTTTTTTTTTTCATTTTATGGTGCTTATTGAAAATTTTAAATTTAACATTCTTCATAATTGAGAATAAATTCTGAAAATATTTACTGATGCTAAAACGTGGACAGAGGTGGTCAGAAAGGTTGGCAGATAGACTGATTGAAAACACAATTACGCTTAAACATTGTAGAAAATAGTGCTATAAGTACTTTACGCACAAACGAAAATGTAATTGCAGCAAGTTCAAATTATAGCGCTTAATGTATCATATTATTTATTTATTTATTACCATGTTTTTATTAAATTGCTTTCTTGTTTGTTTGCCTAGTACAAATCAACTAAATAAAAAAGCAAGCATATATTTATTTACTAATTATTATGAAATTAAGGAAAACGGCTTGAATATTTGAAAGAAATCTTCCAAAAGTTTTATTTTATTGTCACTTTTAATTTTCACGAACTTACTCGGACGCGGAAAAACAATTCGCCATTATAAATTTCACATTGAAAAACGTGAAAATGTACAGTCGGTAACTAAAGTCTCCGAACACTAGCGAAAATTCCTACATAAAAAAAGTACACTTAATACCGTTTTGGTAAATAAATCCTTGTCGAATCCTGTTCTTAGTCAGTCAAAAAACAGGATTCGACAAGGATTTATTTAACAAAACCGTATGAAGTGCACTTTTTTTATGTAGGAATTTTTGCTAGTGTTCGGAGACTTTTGTTACCGACTGTACTCTCTTTCTCTCTCTCTCTCTCTTTTTTTTTCATATTTCTTTTGAATAAACTAAGGTAATATGGCAAGAAGCCAAAAGTTAAACTTTCACGACGGTTAATACTTTTATTAATAGTTAAAAACAGTGTTCAGTTTTTGGGGTTGGGGACAAAATCTCGCGGGACAAAATATCGCGAGGACAAAATATCGTCGACGTAAATGAATACAAAGCAAAAATGAATTGGTAATTATTAATAATATTGTATGAAATTTCATGACAACACATACCTTAGTCAGAGGACGGACATTCTGACAAACCTACAACAAATTTTTTTATAAATTTTACTTAAAATAGTTTAAAGACTATATTTATTAACTTTTGTCAAAATTAGTCATAATGAATTCAATTGTGCTTATTAATTTTAAAATTTTTGATTCAAGTTTGTGAACAGCATTCAGCTTTAATGTCAGCAGTGATGTACACGATTTTTAAAATGTATTTTGAATAGTGAAAGAAAAAAAAAAGATAAAATAACTTTAAAATAAACATAGATAAAATAATCAAATTCAACTCTATGATTTACTTAATTATTTATATATATATATATTTTAATTAATTAATTAATATTTATAAGGCCCTGTGGCCCCCGCCAGAGATCACACGTGACACGAAATCAAATTTTCAAATAGATCATACTATTTTTTTGATGCGATATTTTGTCCGGCGAGATTTTGTCTCGCGATATTATGTCCGGATCCCCAGTTTTTGAGACACTATGCATTTAATAGTTACAAAAATAAACTTATGTTTGGGAAAGTAAACTAAATTATTTATTTTTAAGAGAATGCTATGATGCTTACATCCATCTGTATTAGAAAATTTTTCAAGAAGCTTGGTACGACAGATAAATTCCTCGAGCTGCAGTCAACAAATATGAAAGCGAAACCTTCTTCGTAAGCACAACTACATGAGCACAAGTCAGGACAATTTAGAGGTTGCTGAAGAGCCTTTCTAAAATCAGATCGTGAACACAAGTCGGTGCCCCTTGCGAGCGAATTTGCTTGGAGCCAAAGCAAAAAGGGCTGGAGGTGGCAGTCGCACGTGAAAGGATTACCTGGAAGAAGAGGAAAAGCTATGAGCCGATTATATAAATGTACAGTAGGTAACAAAAGTGTCCGAACACTAGCAAAAATTCCTATGCAAAAAAATTACACTTCATACAGTTTTGTTAAATAAATCCTCATCGAATCCTGTTCTTAGACTGACTAAAAACAAGATTCGACAAGGATTTATTTAACAAAACCGTATGAAGTGTTTTTTTTTTTTTTTTTTTTTTTTTTACATAGGAATTTTCGCTAGTGTTCAGACACTTTTGTTACCGACTGTACAACTTTATGGATTTTTTTTTCCTCTCACACTGAGAAAAAAAAATATACCGCTGTCATCTAGAATGAATAAGTGGCCATATTCTAAATCCCATAACTAGAAATATAGATTTCCAAGCTATGCGCATATGGCACACCAATAGACGAAATGATCGAGAATTTCTAGTCTACACATTTCTAGATGGGGAAACAATATTCTGAATCTTTTATATGGTGAGAAATTCTCGCTTGATTATCTAGAATTGGGTCATAAACCAAGATTATAGTTGCTGAAACCCGCCTCTTGTGTTCGCATTTAATTGGAGCTATTTTTAAATAGGTTTGACCTCGACAAACTCTCTAGAATTCTAAAAGGAGTTTCTAGAACTCGTTTTCAATGGGGACTAGAATATATAAGGAAGCCACGAAACTATTTTTTCTATATAGCCACAATTTAGATTCTAGATATCAGTTACAGAATTTTTTCTCAGTGCATATTATAAGCCTTGGGGAGCTAGATACATTAAACAACATCATTAAATAAATTACTTTATGGACTGGAAAGAGAAAATTATTTCATTTTATTTTATTCATTTAAAGTCACGAATAAAATATTATTTATCTTTCTCAGTACATTGTAACAGTTCTGACGTCATTTTACCTGTTATTATTATTATTTTTTAATTATTTAATTGTTTCAAACCATAGATAAAATTTAATTTTTTTTATTTCAAAAGATTGTTCTAGAAGCTATGACATCAGTTTCGAGTGTGACCCCTTGTGAAGTCAAGGCAATTATTATTAATATTATTATTAAGAAGAGATTATTATTTTTTTTCTAGAACATTCTCTGTCTTCAATGGAAATATTTTCAATATTTGGTAAAAAAAAAAAAATCTTTATATTTACCTACATAGTAAGTAGTGAAGTTTAATTCTCTCTTTTTTTTTTTTTTTTTCATAAAAATATATGCTTTTACATAATTTCAAACCAGTGTCCAGTAATAGGACCTCAGTTATGCATTTAATTCCTATGTAAAACCATCAATTATTGTCAGATACAAACTAGTATTTCTCTATAACGTGCATTTGTCTTGTCAGAAAAATTTACAATGTTCCTTTTTAGAGATTAAAGTTTTCTTTACAGAATTTAGAGCATTACTATATTTAATATTTCGCAGCATATTTTCAAAATATTAGTCTTAGATAAAAAATAAACCTGCTTCAGTTGGCAAAAAAAAAAAAAAAAAAATGCAGTTTTTATGCAAATAGTTTTTTAAATCATAGATTAAAATTTTTGTTTACATTACAGTTTATAAAACTATCTATTACAGGTTATTTGCTTTTATATTTTATAAAAACTGATATTTCTTTTAAAGTATACATGACCACTTTTTTGCAAATTTAAATGTATATGTAAGAAGGATAAAACTTAAAACAAATATACAAATAAATGAATAAATGTATTTTTACAATTGTATGCTTTACAAAATGTTTTTTATCAGAACATTCGGTAATTGTTTTTTTTTTTTTTTTTTTGTTCCTGGACATATTTAGCTTAAAACGAATATTGTAACGATGATAAAAAAAAGAAGATTATTACAAGTTGCTTATTTTATTTATTTTAATAATAACAAGAAATAAAAATCGCGCAGATCGCATAGACATCAAACACCTTCCAACTATACTTTAATACGTTACATTGTTAAACATTCAAAATATTTTACCTCCTTGATAACACCTTAAATTTAATTTTTATTTTAATTAAGGTGGGAGAAAACACTCAAGAATTACACAGGTATCTTTTTCTTTATTTTAAAGAAAAGTCACATAGTGGTTTGATTTTGTGTAACCCTGTATATCACCTAAAAGCAGCAGGGCTACAACAATATATTTTGTTTATATAGGAATAAAAGTAAGTGTTTGTCTGTCTATCTATATGCCTGCTTGTCTGTCTGTTTGCGATGTAAGAAAAATCTATGGCACGTATAGGTATTGAAAAAAAAAAAAAAAAAAAAAAAAAAAAGCTTAAGGAATGCGTGTAGTTTTATGACATGCTTTTAGATTTTCGATATTCCTATTAGATTTTTAAATTCTTTATGTTTTGGGTGAATTTCTTTCTTTCTTTCTTTCTTTTTTTTTTTTTTTTTTTTTCATTTTTTACCTGACATTTTTCTTTCAGTTGCAATTTTAAGGTGATGTCAATAAAAATTAAATACTTACAACTTATTATTATTTTTATTTTTTAACATAAAAAAAATATATTTATTTACAAGAGAATAATAATAATAATAATAATAATAATAATAATAAAGAAATATTAAACCTACATGATCCAAAATTTCTGATAAAACTGACATCTTAATAGCTTTAAAATTATTAAATATACTTGGGGTGTTAACAAAACAACAACAAAAAAAAAAAAAAAAAAATGTATATACATTTCCTATTTTAAATATTTTATTTTGATTTTTTTTAATATTAATTTAAATTTATCAAATAATCTACATCTACAAGTGTCTTCCAGAAATTCTTCATAAAGATTGACAGTCATTTCTTGACTGTCATTGACAGTTTAATTTCTTGAACAAAAACACGTCAAAGTAATTTAAAAAAGTATATATATATATATATATATTTAAGTTATAATAATTGCTGTCGGCACATAGACACAGAACAACCACTATAAACCTGAATTTCGGATTCAACGGACCTCAAAACATGTAATTATATATATAACTTAACAGTAAATTTACATTAAAAACATAGATAAAACCTTAAACATTACTTCGTGCGTCGTTGTTTAAATTTCCAACCGGGTACCCGGCCCTCTTCAGAACGACATCTTCTGTGGAAGACTTGAGCTTGACTGATGTTGATCATCTTTCACCATAAGGTGGCGCCATACACGGTCTGGGGCTACTGCGCCGCTGTCGTGGCAGGCCTCACTATTAGTTGTAATTTCAATCGATTCTCTAAACATCGCGTAGTAATAATCAGCGTAATTGGCAATTTTACTGGCTTTATCAAATTCGATTTTAATGTCTTGTTTATTGAATGTTTTGGCTAAGGCTGTATTACATTTTCTCGTTTTTATATCATTTTTATGTTCATTAATTCTTGTTTTAATTTTTCTTTTCGAAACTCCTATATAAGATCCTGGTTTATTGTCATGATTGGTAAACGGTATTTTACAAATTCCTGCAGTTTCTAAAGGGGGGATGGGATCTTTATCGCTTCTGATCAACTGGAAAATATTTCTATTAGGTTTAGGTTTCTATTAGGTTTATAGTTATATTTCTATTAGGCTACATTTTAACATCAGTCAAGCTCAAATCTTCCAAAGAAGATGTCATTCTGAAGAGGGCCGGGTATCCGGCTGAAAAATTTAAACAACGACGCACGAAGTAATGTTTAAGGTTTTATCTATGTTTTTAATTAAAGTTTATACTTCGTTTTTATCTATATATTTAAAATAAATTTACATTTGGTATTGGATGTATATGATATGGGAATGAACTTTAAAAATTTTTAATACAGTCGGTAAATTTAAAAAAGGATTTTGAATGAACATTTTCTGCTATTTTCTATTATTCAAAAGTAAGATAACCACAGGGAATCCAAATTATGAATGTATATCATATAAGGATACCAGTTGATATTTTTTACCATGATCGGTAAGTTTAAAACAGTAGTGGAGTGTGTGTGTGTGGGGGGGGGGGGCGGGACTTTTCAAAGTAATTTAATATAATTTTTTTAATTTAATAACATACTTAAATATTTCATAAAAGTAGGTACAGTCACCCAAAAAAAAAACGCCACCCCCCCACCTAATTTTGCCGTAAATTATCGTAGAAACATGCGACTGGTACCAATCAGTTTGTAATAACGTCTAGTTTATAATGTTATAGTTAGATTTTACTTAGGGGGGCGTCTACATATTAAAACTGACATCAACTTCATTTTTTTCAATGATAACCCCCATTTTTTATAATTTATTTGAATTCTTTGGATCAAATCATCACGGAAAATGGTATAGTTTATATATTTCGCTCAATTTTTCATAGAGTTATAAGCTGTCAAAGTTTGGGGGTGCTAATGTTAAATGAATGTGACAAACATTAAATCATATCTTCCGAAATAATTATGATATTTAAATTCTGTTTTTTTTATTCGTTAGAATGAAGTAACCCAAACATATTCCATGCAAATTTTTGCTAAAAAAACATTTTTTGAATTATGAAAATTATTAATAAATTCATATTTGAAAAAATTATGAATTATGACCTATGTTAATTTTTGCACGAATAGAACGGGCATCATCAAAAACATAGGTTTCCAAATTTACAGCTCGTTCCTAACATTATTTTTTGAGTTACAGTGATATTTCACTTTTTATTCCTGTTAGGGGGCCGTCACTTGTTATAATCTGTATCCTCTATAAGTAAATGTTTGTATATAATTTGACGGAAAACTATTTTAATTTACCTTTATGTTATTTTTATTGTTTCATAAGCAATATTTCGATGTTTATTATACAAATTGGCATATTTTTGTAAAGTTATCACAATGTAGGCGAGGAATTGTGAAAGAATTTCAAAAGAAAAGAAGCCCCGCCTCTGATTCGCTGAAACACTATTTAAAAAAAAAGACAAATTTGCATATTCCTATTTGACTCTATATGTGACGCTGGTATGCATAAATCACAATGGTATTTACTACATCGATTATTGAAGACAAAACTTAAATGATTTAATTACAAATATGCAAAATTATTTTGCTTTATATTATAAAGTTTTAGAAAATTTGTGAAAAGGCGTGGCTATTTACATTAAGCCTTGATATGGAAGCTATGTTGCTGTTTTTCGATGCTGCGAAATTTACAAAATATATTTGTGTTAATATACTATACAGATAGAAGAATAATTGTATAATATCAACAAATCTTCTTTAATCAATATGTTTATATACATTACTGTATGGAAGTGTTTATATATGAATATTGTATTTATTTTTAATGAGAGATATAAACACAAAATACTAAAAAAAAAGAAGAAAATGTGTTATAAATTTTTATAAATCAAGCAAAATATTTATGCATACTTGCCAACCTAACCCGTAACATTGTTAGTTCCCGCCCCTGTGTGTACACAATTTAATTTTTAGAGTAATTAACTTCAAATACATTTACGATTAACTCATTGAGCGCCATGCGAATTCTTATGGAAATCCCATTCAGGCCACACGTGCTGCTTAGAAGCGTGTTATGTTTATCGAATTTCAATAAACCCCATTAGGCCTTAACGATATAATCCTATAAAAATCCTATTAAAAAAAAAAAAAAAAAAACATGAAGTAAATTTTAAATAAATTGTCAGTAATTACTTAAAACTATGTAAGTTCTGTAGTTTTATATCATATTTTACACTGCCGGCTGACTTAGCCTAAATGGAAAGATCAGTGTCAGATACCGATGGCTGACACGGCTCTAAAAAGACAGATGTGAAAAAAATGTACGGAAAGGGGCGGGACCAGTAATCTTCTGGGATAGGTTGACAAGAATGTATATACATAGAGCAATGCCAGAAAATGTTCTTTATTTTTCATGAACCAGATGAATGGTACTTTTTTTCTGAATAGTCTATGTATTAAATATAATGCTGCTTTAAATACCCTTTAAATGAAAAGTTTTATTACATAAAGTAATTTTCTGGCACTCTACAGCTCCCAAATGACACACAATACGAAACCCCGCCTTTTTCCAGTGTTTAAAGGGTATTAATGTTTAATATGCTTTATATTCGTTTTGATCTTTCCTTCTCCTCCTTATCTTCTTCTTTTTTCCTTAAAAAAAAAGAGTTATGTAACATTTTGACCTTTTCAAGTGAAGATTTAGATTAAGGGTAGTCAACCTTTCTACACCCACCGTCCACTTCGGCATCTGTGTTAAAGTGTAGAATTTTAGAACATCACATTAAGTAGTAGGATTTATTATTTTGCATATTAATTTGTTACACATTATAAAATATAAAAGCAAAAGAATATCGTGGAGATTTATGTAAAAGTTTTTATTAATGTCATGAAAAAAAAAAATAATAATAATAATAATTAATTAAAAAAATAAATAAATAAAAATAAAAAAAATCTGTTTTAATATTTTAAAAAAGTCAATTAAAGAAAATGAAATTACTGCAGTATCAGAACAAACTCCCATTGTCACTGTGAAACGGCCGTGGGAACCAGGTTGAGTGCCGCCGTTTCAGACAATTATACGGCAGATTGAGTTAAAATAATTTTGAATTTTCAAACAAATTTAAAACCATTCATCTTTTTTTTTTTTTTTTTTTTCTTTTGATAGATATTTATCTTAATATCTATTCAAGCTATTTAATTTTCTTCGTATGAAGTGAACTATCTGATGTTTAATCAATAGAAACCAATAAAAATCTTTAAATTCATAAACTAACTCAGAAAGTTCTGTGAATTAGTCATTTTTTTTATTTTATAATTAACATTTCTGAAAATTTTTTCCGGTGTGAAACTTAATAAATAATGTATACTTGGTGGTAGATCGTGATTTATATTTTCTAAATGTATAGACGGACCCCTAATACATTTTCACGTGTAACTCTATTAAGGATTGATATAAGGTATATAAATAGGTATGTTTTTCGAACCGCCTTGATCTCAGAAATCTGAATATGAAGTCAAAAATAGGGGTTGCCATTGAAGAAAATGAAATTAATGCCAGTTTTAATATGTAGACGACCCCTTAGGCAAAATTTAACTATACCGTTATAAACTAGACGTTATTGCAAATCGATCGGTACCAGTCAAATGTTTCTACGATAATTTACGGCGAAATTAGGTGGGGGGGTGGCGTTTTTTTTTTGGGTGACTGTACAATAGTCAAACAGGAGCAATGTACCTCACACATATATATATGCTAATTAAACTGTTTCTAAGATGTTTAAATGGACTGTAGGGATTAATGTACAGTCGGTAACAAAAGTGTCCGAACACTAGGAAAAATTCCTATATAAAAAATGTGCACTTAATAGAGTTTTGTTATATAAATCCTTGTCGAATCCTGTTCTTAATCAGTCTAAGAACAGGCTTCGACAAGGATTTATTTAACAAAACCGTATGAAGTGTACTTTTTTTACATAGGAATTTTCGCTAGTGTTCGGACACTTTTGTTACCGACTGTAGGGCTGTTGATATATATATATATATACAAAGGGCATTCCATAAAAACTGAGAGTAAAATCATAAAAAATCAAGAAATATATTTACAGCAAAAAATACATTATTCTTTTTCTAAATACCTTCCGTCAGATGATATGCAACGGTCCCATCGTTCAACCCACTTTTCAAAACAAGTAGAGAAGCCCTTTCCTGGAAGCTGCTTCAAAGAACCCTCCACTGCTGAAATAATATTTAATTCAGAATCTGTATTAAATTTTCTGCCACGGAGCTTCTCCTTCAACGTCGGAAATAGCCAGAAATCGCATGGTGCGAGATCTGGACTGTAAGGGGGATGTGGCATGATTTTAATATTGCATTTACTAAGATATTGCTGAACAGAAGTAGCGACATAAGGGCGGGCATTATCGTGATATAATGTCCAATTGCCTACAAGTTCATGACGCTTTCTTGATATGTGTTGTCGAAAAATTTTCAAAATTGAAACATAATATTCACCTTTCACAGTAGTTTTTGGAGGCACAGCATGCTGATAGATTACACCTTTATGATCAAAGAAAATAATCATCATGACCTTTCCAGCAGATTTGGTTTGTCGGATTTTTTTCGGAGGCGGGGAATCAGTATGTTTCCATACACTTGTTGCGGACTTGGTAAGGGGATCATAATGATGCACCCAAGTTTCATCACCTGTTATAACAGTCTTTAGGAGATTTGGATCATTTTGAAGCATCTGTTTCCATTCACAACATTGGTAAATTCTTGTTTTCATTTGTTCTTTAGTAAGGTGATGAGTGACGTATCTAGAACAAACATAGCGAAGCTGTAAATTGTTGCGTAGAATGCGAAATATCGACGTTTTCGAAATGTTTGTTGATGCCGCTATCTCCACACATGTCATTCGCTGATTTTCTTGAAGGATTACCCACACAGTGTTAACATTTCGATCATTAACAACACTTTTTGGTCGCCCAGGCCTAGGAGCCAGTTCTGCAGACAAACGGCCTTTCTTGAAATCACCATGCCATCTAAAAATCGTAGACTCACCAAAACATTTGTCTTTGTAAGCTTCTTTCATTAACTTAACTGTTTCTGGAGCTGTTTTGTCAAAACGGTAGCAAAATTTTATGGCACAACGCATTTCGTTTTTTAACTCTGAATCACTCATCTCCATTTCTGTAGGGCAAATAAAACAGTTCTTTAAACAAGCACGGAAATAGGAAAATAAAATCGTCTGCTTCGTTTAGAATTTTGTATAAACGTACAGTTAACAGTTTGAAAAAATAGCCTGCACTTCTATTTTTTAGTTTCGCGGTGTTGCCACTACGTAAAAAAATAACTCTCAGTTTTTAGGGAATGCCCTTTGTATATATATACAGGGTGATCAGTCTAAAAGAGCACCCGCTAGTTTTTCTTATTATCCTTAAATCTGACGGATGTGGCAACTATTCTAACACTGTTGTATAATTGTTTGAACCTTGTTTAAGTGTGGGAGACAATATCCAACACTGTTGGACTGTAACAACTTTTTTGTGAGGTAAAACAGAAATAGAGACGCACAATGTTACATAATCCTGTGATAATTTTATTTTTGATAAACATAATTTAATTCAAATTTTCTATAGTATCATTCCTTACAGCAAATGTTGAAAATGTTCGCCACCATTTTGAATGCAAACATGAACATGGCGAACCAAGTTTTTTGACATACTTCGCAACATTGTTGGTGTTATTGACGAGATTTCTTCAGTTATGATTTGTTTTAATTCATCGTTGTTTGCAGGACTTCTCTGGAAAACCTTATCTTTGAGATAATCGCCCCCCCCCCCCCACACACACACACACAAAAAAAAAAAAAAAAAAAAAAAAAACGCATCATTTTCATTAAGAATTAGTTCATGCAGACTATTTTTATTGTTGCCATTCATAATATTACGCAATGAGTTAAAAAAAAGGAAAAAGTTTAAAGAAGCAGACGATTTACACAAATCGTTTGCGCAGAATAAGATTAAAAATTACTAATGATGTTCACACGAATTTATGTTTAAAAAACGAGTTATCGCATTTAGGAAGTGAAAAAAGAAACGATACCCACACATTAAATATATATTAAATACATATTAAATAAGTAATGATGTTGAAAGTCTTGCTACAGTCGGTAACAAAAGTGTCCGAACACTAGCAAAAATTCCTATGTAAAAAAGGTACACTTCATACAGTTTTGTTAAATAAATCTTTGTCGAATCGTGTTCTTAGAGTGACTAAGAACAGGATTCGACAAGGATTTATTTAACAAAACTGTATAAAGTGTACTTTTTTTACATAAGAATTTTTGCTAGTGTTCGGACACTTTTGTTACCGACTGTACATTATTATAGACTAGCAAAGCCCCGGTTCGGGAATGAACCGAATTCCAAATGCGGGAAAAATTTCAAAATCAAAGTCGAAATGTACAAAACTCGGCCTGATGCTATCTGCGTGCCAATATATCAAAGTTTGTTGACGAAACCATTTTTTAATTCATGAAATCAATGAAGGTAGTGAATCAACGAAGGCTTTTCTCGCTTCGCTGGTCACTATATTTAAAGGGTGGATGGATGGTTGGGTTTTACGTCGCACTAGTGCTGCACACAGATGGGCAACACACCCCTAGAGGTAGTCCGGAGACATGCCATCACAATTTTGATCCTCCACGGAAGGGCTATATTTAAAGGAAACTCTTTTCTATATCGCTTTACAAACAACAATAGAATTTAACGAAATCATGAAATTGCTTTAAAGCCCGCTTTGGATTCCCGTTGGTTTATGTTATTATTATTATTATTATTATTTATTATTTATTTTTTTTCTTTTCGTTTTCCTTTCCTTTCCATATTTGCTGAATTCGATTCTGTGTTTTTCAATATCACGTGATTGAGCAGACGACTATTTTATTTATTTTACGTTCATTTATATTTCCATTAATTTTTGGAACTTTATCTAAATTGTTTTTTTACTCCATTTTCAATTTTCATTTTTTCATGTGCATGAGTAAAATATTTTATAATTTTTTTATTTTTCGCGTGAAAGCATAGGTCATTTTATGTTTGAAAAAAAAAAAAAAAAGTATTTTTTATTTATTTTTATTTATTTATTTTTTTTTTTCTGTTTATAGCAACAATTTTAAATGTCCACATTTAAAGCTTTTACCAGGTTATTTTGTTTTCACATTTTAATTAATTTTAAAAAATCTATTCAAAATTTCGTTACAAATAAGGTACCAAATTAAAGGGGCATTTTTTCCAACTGAACTGAAGAACAACTGGAGAAAATGCTTCCAATACCTTTACACAGTGTTCGTGCGTGCCAGTTTTTCAGCAATCATTTGCCGTACAGTCAAACCTTGCACGGCAGGCAACATTTGTCGGGTCGTGTATTACTATTATACTCTTTATAAAATTAAAAGTTAAAATTGTAATATCATGTTTAGCATATTTTTGTTCGAACAGACAACATTTACACAATTTTACTTTGAAATATAAAGATATCAAAGGCTTTTCGCCGTGCAACGCTCGGAAGACAAACCTTCCAAAAACGGCACGCAAAAACCGGTCTAGCATTTCCTCCAGTTGTTCTTCAGCTCAGTGTTTTTTCTGAATCCGTCAATTTAATTTACTAATCGATCGGACAATTAGATTTTTTAAAATTAACTAAAGAATGAAAAGCTAATGGAAACAACACACAGACAAACAGAAGAAAATCTCTCTTAGCCAATCAACTTGCGTCCAGCCACGGACTTACAGGAAAAAACTCTCTTAGCCATTTATATATAGAGAGATATACTATTATAGATGTGGATAACACAAAAAAACGGGTACTCTTTTAAATTGATCACCCTGTATATTTATACATATATATAATTGAAATACTTAATGAGCAAAAGTTGTGTATGTTATTATTTTTAATGGTGGCTCACCTGCTAAATCCAAAGATGTCAAGGACTTCGGCATTTGGTCTGGACTTATTAATTTGATGTCATTGCTGCTGATGTTTAGGTATCTAAGAAGACGCAGTTGCTGTAAATGCCCGAGAGTCTTAATGCGGTTGTTCTGTAGATACAGCTCCGAAAGCTTGTGAAGCCCTTTAAATTCATCATCTGCAAAAATCTGTTGAAAGAGATATTGAACGTTTCATAATTTTCTTTAAAATATACTGCCGACAGAAAATTAAGTTAATAAACACATGCTCATCACAACATTATAATTCTTAAAAAAAAAACTCTTTTAAATTTTAAGTATTTGGCCATACTCACAACTCAGAGTAACACAATTCTATCAGTTGGCTAGCTGTTTGTAGTTCTTCGTGTTCCCCCCCCCCCAAAAAAAAAAGTTGCTAAATATGCTATAGGGCTCCTTAGAAAGACACCCCCCCCCCCCCCCCCCACAGAGGACACCTGCCCTCATGCATAGGACCCTAGCGCAGTCAGTTGGACTTAACACTAACACCAACACAACTCTATCATTTAAATTACAACTCTAGTAGTTATCCATATAGTATTCGTCAAAATCTACATGTTTGTTTTCTTTTTCTTTCTTTCCTTTTTTCTTATTACCAACCTCAAAACTTTATTGTTATTCTTTAATAAAGTTATTGTAAAATAAATAAATAAACTTGAAAAATCAATGCCTTTTTTAAAGTGCAAAGTTTTTGCTTAGCTTACGAGCTTGCGATTTTCTTTTGAAAACCAGCCATAATTCCTGCCATGGTGCTCTGAATTTTATATCTTAGTACTAATAAAAATTCGAGGGTGAAGGAAGTATATTTGTAGATTATTTTTAACGATTTTTTATATACATGTCCTTTGAGTTTTTTAAAACTAATAAATAAATAAAGTTGACGAACTAAATAAATTGTGTGTGGGGGTGATAGAGTTGAATGGGTTAAATAACACTGCGCTGAAAAAAAAAAAAAAAAAAAAAAAAAAAAAAAGACTCTTGATACCATTTTTGCTGATTCTTATGCAAAATGACCTCCGGAGACCGAATATGACTCCCATTTTGCCTAGTCACCCAGCGTTTTCTAGGTTCACTGTTCGGTAATTTTATGATCATTAATTTGATTTGGAGAATGAAAAGGAATTAATTTAACACTTAAAAGCAAAAAAAATTGTTTAATAAATAACAATAATAACAGATTAAAAAAAATATAAGAAACATAATACATAATTTCAGTAGCAAATTTCCCCCCATCCAAATTTTCTCCTTGCTGCAAATGTTCATGTTTTAGATTTTTCCAACTCTGTAGCCCCTCAGAAGATATTTAACAGTTAAAATAATCCTCCCTATCCCTAACAATCAAACTTATAGTCATAAAATCAACGAAAAGTAAGGGGGGGGGGAATAGAGAGCGTCCCTAAAAAACGGTGGGTGGCAGGGCAAAACGGGCGTCCTATTCGGAATCAAGGGCCATTTTACATAAGAATTTGCAAAAATGGTGTTGAGGCAATTTTCATGCCGAGCAGTGTAATTGTGAAAACTTCGGGGCTCCTAGATGTGTAAATCTGTCCCAAGTATTGAACATTTTATGAACATTCCAAAAGGCTTTTTTGAGATCTTAAAAGATAAAGGAGGATTTTGAAAATATCTTCAAGTAATGCACCGATATTTTTCTTGGATTAAAGGTACTTATAATATAGCTTTAAGTATCTATTAAATATAGTATAAAACACAATAATCTAATTTTTCCTGTAATGTTATTTATTTCATTTGTCTTTTCTATTTAAGTAGAAAAGTCATCGTCTTAATATAGCAGGAAGACGGTTTAAATAGTGGTAAAAATTCTATGCAGAATTCCCATTCTTCTTGTTCTAACGTCACAAAAGAGCAAATGTAATGCTGATTTAATATTGATTTATATTATCAAGGGAAAGTTACAAATTGAAAGAAGTCAAACGTGTACTCGTGCAAAAATAGCTATGTGAGAGAAAATTGTCACAGAAAAAGCAATTTTTAATTAAAATGTTTGAGAATCATATTTACCTGTATTGAATTGTGGGATAGATTTAATAGTGTTAGTTGAGATAAATATCGAACGCTTCCATTAATCCATATGATCTCGTTGGAGCTCAGGTCCAAATAGTCCAGATAGTCCTTGATATGTTGGAATGTACCTGAATCTATGCGTTGTATTTCGTTTTCTTGAAGCTCTAGGCGGGCTCTGTCGTACGCAAACGGGAAATCTTGGACAGAGAGACTCTGAATGTGGTTTCTGGAAACATTCAACTCGACGATTTGTACGCAGTTAAGACCAGTATTCAAATTTTGTAATTCATTTCCCATCAGATCTAAGTGTTGAATTTTGAAAACAGGTACACCTAGAACAAAAAAATCTGTGTTTTAAATTTTGAAATAAGACTTAAATTTACATCTTCATATATTCAATCTTTAACACTAACTTTAACATTTACACGCAGGAAAAAGATTTGCCACTTCACCAAATCCTCATTTACGTACTACAAAGAGGTAATTCGCATGATTTTTATTGCATATATCTTTAAAAATTATTCTTAAATAGCTAACAAAAAGACATGTTTCAAAAACATTTTTGTCTGTTCTGTTTCATAATGCGGTACATAATGGGTTAAAACTACAAAAAAGTGTTTTCTTGAGATTATTTTGTTGTTTTGAACAAAACTTTTTGTAGAAATTAATGCACACATGTAACGAGAACACAAACAATATTGTTAAAAATTTTAGAAAATTCAACAAAATCTCATTTTGTATTTGTTTGTATTAATGATTTTTATTATTATTATTATTATTATTATTTAATTAATTTTACTATAATATTTGTATTTTTGTAATTAAAAAACTTTTTTTTTTTCTTTACAATTAAAAATAAATATAAAAAAATTCAATTAAAATTATTTTGTTAATCTAAACAAAATTTCTATTTAAAAAAATTTTTGTGGCAACTCTATTTGTGTTAATTCTGCGAAACTCTTCTATGAAACTCTAAGCTTTACAATTTTCTAAGTAAGTTTTATCCCCAATATTTTCTAATAGAAATTTCTTGTGTAAGTTTTCTACTATTACTTGCAGCGACAAAAGACCCTTGAAGCCCGCGGTGCAAGAGGCCTTGGAACTTGTGGGGCCCCCTACAGGTGAACAAAAAGTGAAGTTTTCCCCAAATAAAAAATATTTTTATTATAAGCCACTTTTGCAACCCCATTATTGATACCCTTTGGGGAGGATCAAAATTGTGATGGCATATTTTCTCCGGACCACTCTAAAAAATGAGTTCCACATCGATTGCCCATAGTGTATCACTAGTGCGAGGTAAAAACTCACTATACTAAACTCATCTAACCATAATATTGCAGAAACTCTTTACTTTAATTATTTGTGGCTTCATTGTTCTCATTCCCTGCTTCAATGGTCTCATTCTTTACTTATTTTAAAATATCCACAGTCGTTTTGCCTTCTCCTGAAGCTTTTCTATTTTTCATTACTTTTATTGCCATAGCTACTCTTTCCTTCAATATTACTGAAGTAACGTCATTTGTATTTGATGAGGTAGGTGAACCACTGAGTTGTTCTGGTGAGCTGTACAATTCTGAATAAAAATTTGCTGCCTCTTTTAGAATTTGCTCTTGATTCCGAATGATATTCCCACTTTTAGTCTTCAAAGATGAAACTCTTTTCCTGCCAAGCATCAGATTTCTCTTTTCAGTCTTCAAACCTTTATTTTCCTCAATGGCTGGCTGGATCATTTTACAATTAAATTTTCTGGTTTTCCCTCAGAGTTTTACACAGTTCCGACAATTCAACCTTTGCAGTAATATTTCTCTTGCTATATTTCATTTTTCTTCTCTTTTCCATAAGCAGTCATTCTAAAATTTCTTAATAGGTTTATCTTCTTCTAAATAACCAGCAACATTTTTTTGCTGACTCCAGAACAAATTGACAAAAATTCCCCCCTTGACATCTTCACTATCTTCAAACAGCTGGAATCTGATTTTAGTTCAAGCTGGAACTCTTCTTTTTAGCTTTTAGAAGCTGATGTTGAATAATCTTGTTTCGAATTTGTGTCAGTTTCTGTCTTTCCAACGCGACCTGGAATTTTACCTTGCAACGTACCAGTCTGTGATCACTACCAGAGTTAAATATATTTAACACGGCACAAACAGTAAAAATGTTTTTCTTGTCAGTTAGAATGTAGTCAGTTTCAGTTGTTTTTCCATTGAGACTTCACCATGTCCATTTTTTCTTTGGGTTCTTTTTAAAAAATAAATTCATGACAGAAAATTTTTCACATTCTGCAAATTCAATCAGTCTATTGTTCTCTTTCATCTCTTGTTCCCTTTCCAAATGCACCAACTACACATTCATTTGAATATTTGGTACCAATCTGTGCACTGAAATCTCCCATAATGATTCTAAAATTGTGTCTTCTAGTTCTACCACGTGAAGGTATGGATTGGACATTAGTCTTATGTCCTGCTCGGTTCCTCCAAGACATAAATAATGGAATTGTAAGCTCTCTTCCCAGTTAATAACACAGACCATTAATATATATCTATGTGTGTGTGTGTGTATGATTTTGCCCTTTTTGTCCAGTTTTTAGTTTCTTATATACATGTGTGTGTGTGTCTGTACAAATATGTGCGGTTCGGTAAATCATGTTGTTCTTAAGATCTGGCCCGACATGAGAAAAGGTTAGCCACCTCTGTTCTAAATCCTTTAATTATCTGTAAGATGTCTCATAAAGATCACAACTTTTGAATACATAATAACATACGAATTCATTGATGAAATTAAGTAATTTACATATTACCGTATGCATCCGATATTTATGAGGTTTATGCATATTTAACTTTAATTAAAACAAAAAGTATCTTTTTTTTTTTCATTATTATTATTATTTTCTTCCTTTTTTTTTTTTTTTTTTTTTTTTTTTTTTTTGGTGGGAGGTGGAGATTTTTTAAATGGCAAAATGCACTGAAAACTAGTGTTAAACGATAAAGAACAATAACATCCCAAACGAACAAAATAATGTGTAACAGTGGTTTTGGACAAAACAATTAAGTATGGTCCATTATATGGTCAAATAAAGGTCGACATGAGTAAAACTTGAAACATTTTGTTTGTTCATTTTATGATATTCTTCAAGATATCATTATATTTTATTTCATGCATACCTTGATATAGATATGTGCAATGCTCTGGAGATGTCTTCGATGTTTCTTTTATCATATTGTAACTTAAATCTAAAAATTCCACTTCCTGAGGAGTTTGGGATATCCTCGAGGCATCAACTTCCTTTATATTTAAGACAGAACTGGCAAATGTAATGTTGTTGAAACTCAAGAAAATAAACTGAAATAGAAAAAACACATCTTTTGAAAATTGCTTTTAAAATCTGATAATTAATATTTCTAGTTATCTATGCGAGCGACGTAAATAAATAAATAAATAAATAAATAATCAATCTTATTTCGAAAAAAATTAGAGGTTAGAGGTCAAAAAAGAGAAAAGTAATTTATTAATGAGTTACATGGTTTCGAAGGCTAATATTTTCTGTAATTTATATATATATATATATATATATATATATATACAGTCAGTAACAAAAGTGTCCGAACACTAGCAAAAATTCCTATATAAAAAAAGTACTCTTAATACTGTTTTGTTAAATAAATCCTTATCGAATCCTGTTCTTAGTAAGTCTAAGAACAGGATTAGACAAGGATTTATTTAGCAAAACTGTATTAAGCGTACTTCTTTTCCACAGGAATTTTTGCTAGTGTTCGGACACTTTTGTTACCGACTGTATATATATAAAATAAACAAAATTCTTTATTCAAAATTTCAAACATATAAAAAAACAACATTTAAACAATATTTTTTTTTAATTTTTCATTCAAAAATTTGGAAAATTCAGCCAATGTGACTTGGTTTCCTTTTAGAAAAGCAGTGGACAGAATATTAAAACCCGAATAAACTACTACGTCAGAAACGCCAAAGAAAAAAAAAAAAAAAAAAAAAAAACCTTCGTTCTTTGGCGTTTCTGATGTAGTAGTTTATTCGGGTTTTAATATTCCAACGCCAGGTCTCCTGTTATAATTTGGACAGAATAACTCATAAAACTTTATCTGAAATTTAACAAAAAAAAAAAAAAAAAAAAAACTTCGTTCATGAATTGATTATACGTACCTACTGACAGAATTTTTTAAATTTCAGATAAATTAGGTCTTTTAATACACCTATTTGTTGTTGGGAATTTGCATTTAGAGATGTTGTAAGTTTTACTCTACTTTACGACTTACCATTTCACTTCTTACTTGTATTTTAAATCCTTTGATTATTATTATATAAGTTTTCAGGCATTGTCAGCGATTTTTTGAGAAGCTGTACCTCATTATTTACACTATTATTTTCCCGACAGATATAAGTAGTACTTGACAAAGATATAGCTGGTTTTGAGGATGTTTCAAAGTTTTTATTTTTCATTTCTTAAATTACTAAACTACCTTCACCCGCCTAGCTGTCGGTATTTCTAAATGAACCTATTTTCAAATTTGCTGCCTGCCTATTATTCTGGCAAGCCATATTCGTCAAATTAAAACCAGTGGCCAAATGTCATAATAAAGGACAACAATAAAAAAAAAAAAAGGAAAGGGATCATTTAATATTTATTTATTTATTTGTATTAAAATAACAGAATTCGAGTAAGGAAATGTAATTTAATTATTTATTAAAATAACTTCAGCGTAAATAAATTAATATCGTCGCTAGCTTATTTGTCGACGGGATAATAGTATAGCGCAAATTTATTACTCTTTTTCTCATGCCAGTTTAAATTGTTTATTATAATTAACATTGTTTTAAGTGATATTTTTTAATTATTACTATTACTTTATGTACTATTATAACAAATTTGCTTAGACGTTCGTAATACAAATGATATGCTTATTTTAATCGCCTTTCTTTCTTTTTTAATTGTGTTTCCCTTCTTTTTAACACTTTCCAACAAGGTTGAAAAGTATTAATGGCTTCGGTTTGTCTTGTCTGTCTGTCCGCGCTCTAATTCACGTAAATATTCATGGAATTTCTTGAAACTGATATATGTTATTCATGTTCACTATCAGATGTTTTCTATGGAAAATGGAGTAAATACCACCACTGGTTTGTGTACGGGGACATCCGAAAACATCACAAAGCATTGCGTTCTCTATGAGAGGTATTTCTATCAACCAAATTTGAACAACTTTACTTTGCACGAACCTGAAGGATATTGAAATATAGTATTCGTATGTGCAAAAGAAGGCTTTCTGTAGAATATAGCATAATTAGCATTAAGATTTACAGGGCCATACAAAAATATTCAGTTATATTAACAGCTATTATTAGAAATTTGCTGGAATTGCATCTTCGTTTACATTAAGCGTTTTTAACATTTTCTAAAAAAAATTTAAGTGTGAATAGGATTTCAATCTGTGTATCTATCTCTCCGACTGTTTTCCTTTTTATCAGTCCCTCTGTCACCCCCAGCGTCCGTAAATGTTTTCAGAATTTTTAAAAAGTAATGTATGTTATTTAAGTTCATTATGGAATGCTCCCTATTTAAAATGGCATTAATAGGTGGGGTACAAGTCAGGGCCCGATTAAGCTTTGAAGCTAGGGGAAGCTCAGCATCATTCCGGGCCCCCCTTTCATTTCGGAAAATCTTGTTTTCCTGTTACATATTGTAATATAAAAATGCTATAGACCAAAAAATAGTGTGCGCTTATTATCTTTATTTATTTATTTTTTTCATACATCTGGGTGGTTTCTACACAGAACATTAAAATCATACAGCTTTTTAATTAAGAACATTCAGATTTTTTAGGTTAAATAATAGAATTTTCCCGAAATAGTGAGTGTTTTGTCTTGTTTTAGGTAACCTTTCTCAGAAAAAATTCAATCTCGGTGTGAAAATATGAAACAAAAAATTCAAGACCATGTTTTTAATCCTTATGGGGCCCCCTCTTAAATTTTAGAGGGGAAGCTTGTGATTCCTGAGCCCTTTGAATAATCAGGCCCTGGGTACAACTGGTTTGTACAGGGACACCCAATGCATTGCGTTTTAGGACAGACATTATTATAAATCAAATTTAAATAAATTTCTACTGAAAAAATATTAAAGAAAGTGAAATTTATTGTTAATATGCTGAAATAATGTTTTGTGCAGAATATGATAGGGTTAACCTTCAGCTATACAGGGCCACACTAAAATATTCAGATACATTAAGGGCTGCAATTAGAATTTATGGGTTGCATTTTCTTAACGACTAAGAACAGGATTCGACAAGGATTTATTTAACAAAACAGTATTAAGTGTTCTTTTTTTATATAGGAATTTTTGCTAGTGTTCGGATACTTTTGTTACCGACTGTACGATATAAGTACGTGTAGTTGGAAAGTGTTAATAATCAATGCGTACCACATGATTTTTCGTTTTTATTTATTTATTTAAAATCACGGATAAAATTTTATTATAATTATAACAATAATAATTATTATTATTTCAATAACATTCTCGCAATAATTATTTTCTTTTTCTTTCTTTTCTTTCTTTTTTTTTTCTTTTTTTCTTTTTTTTTTTTTTTTTTTTTTTTTTTGTTGTTGTTGTTGTTAAATTAAACTTTTTTTATTTTTCCCTTTTAGTATTATTTAATCTTTTGAAAACATGGCTAATATTTTACTTTCTTATTTCAATATGTTGTTCGAACAGCAATGGCAATAGTTCCATACGTTCGTTTCCAGAAATTTCGGCTTTTATCATTAAGAAGATGTTTTTTACAATTTGTAATCTTTATACAATAATCAATGTACCAGTTGTGCCGTTATTCATTTATTTGTTTTTTCATAACGTGAATTGTCATAAATTTCAATAATTTCTAAAGGAAATAACTTTTTGTAAACTGCCTGCAAGCGTTTTGTAAGCTGTGTATATCTTTTGTACATAGTAATTATTCCCATATATGCAACTTAATACATGCTTCATAAAGGAATAAAAATATTTGTTTAAATGATTAATTTAAATTACAATTAATTGTTAACGGGATATTTTAAGGTATTTGATACAAACTGGTTATACTTCTGATGATTTTGGATGATGGTTGAATTTCTGATGGTTACATTTTTGAAGATGTGTACAAGGTCTTATATTCAAACTCCATCTACAAAAAAAAAAAAAAAAAAACGGACGAGCGAATTGCCACCAAATCTAGTATGTGGACAATTCATGAGATACATTCAAGGAATTAAGAAAACAAATAATTCAAACATCTCCATTACATGGCTCTTTGCATGAAAAAACAAAAAAGCAAATGGTATTGATTTTATATAGCTTCATGTATCACTGTCTCAAAAATAATTCACTATACTTTACCTTGCTACCATAATCAGGGCCTGATTATCCAAAAGGCTTAGGAAGCACAAGCTTCCTCTCTAAAATTTAAGAGGGGGCCCCATAAGGATTAAAAACATGGTCTTGAATTTTTTGTTTCATATTTTCACACTGAGATTGAATTTTTTCTGAGAAAGGTTACGTAAAACAAGACAAAACACTCACTATATTTCGGGAATAATCTGTTATTTAACCTCAAAAATCTGAATGTTCCTAATTAAAAAGTTGTATGATTTTAATGTTCTGTGTAGAAACCACCCTGATATAGGAAAATAAAAATAATAATAATAAACACACATTTTTTACTTCCTTATACAAAGTATAAGGAAGTATAGTAATCCCGATTTGCGAAATGGATTTTGTATTTCACATTGCTCAAAAACGAATGATCGCTGAATGTTGATAATTTATACGTGTGACTTTCATGATGTCTAGTTGCACACCTGCAAGTGTCATCTTAACACGAGCTCTCGTTTTAGAGATATAAGGGATTTTACACGATTTTTCGTGACGTCTGTATGTGTGTGTGTGTGTCTGTGTGTGGGTATGTCGCATAACTCAAAAACGGTTGGACGTAGAAAGTTGCGAATTGGTACATAGGTTTGTTATAACATCTAGTTGTGCACCTCCCTTTTTGGACTTTCTATGATTTTCCGTTTTGGAGATATTTAGGAAAATTAGGTTCATAATGACAAAAATTTGGCCATAATGTATCAAAAAACGGTAATAACTCAAAAACGGTTTAGACAAACCTTGCAATTTAACTGACTTTCCGATTAGCTAGACATTTGAAACTTTCAGAAAAGCTCAGAACACGTTGACAAT
Organism: Salticus scenicus; assembly: GCA_963930645.1. NCBI lineage: Eukaryota > Metazoa > Arthropoda > Arachnida > Araneae > Salticidae > Salticus > Salticus scenicus. Next base: position 52,597,193 of record OZ005658.1, on the reverse strand, counting down.
GCATTTTTTTAATATTTTTAGCCAACTGTTTCCGATACCTGCTGCCTTCAGCAGCGTTTATGCGATTCAACAGAAAACTTATTTAACTAACTTCCCGACTAACTAGACATTTGAAACTTTCAGATTAGATCAGAACACGGTGAAAATGCATTTTTTAAATACTTTTAGCCAACTGTATAGGGTCCCTGCTGCCTTCGGCAGCGTTACCAGTTCAAATCTTGGAATCGATTTGTAACTAACTTCCCGACTAGCTAGACATTTAAAACTTCCGGAAAAGCTCAAAATACGGTGACAATGCATTTTTAAAATATTTTTGGCCAATTGTTTCGGGTCACTGCTGCCTTCGGCAGCGTTTACATGGTTCAACAGAAAATTTATTTAACTAACTTCCCGACTAGCTAGACATTTGAAACATTCAGAATAGTTCAGAACACGGTGAATATGCATCTTTTTAATACTTTTAGCCAACTGTTTCAGGTCCCTGCTGCCTTCGGCAGCGTTTATATGGTCCAACAAAAAAATTATTTAACTAACTTCCCGACTAGGTAGACATTTGAAACTTTCAGAATAGTTCAGAACATGGTAAAATTCCTTTTTTTAATACTTTTAGCCAATTTTTTCGGGTCCCTGCTGCCTTCGTCAGCGTGACCAGTACAAATCTTGCAATCGGTTTTTAGCTAACTTTCAGAAAAGCTCAGAACACGGTGATAATTCATTTTTTTAAAATATTTTTAGCCAACTGTTTCGGGTCCAATGTCAATGTTTTTTAACATTATGTATATTTCTAAAAGTGTATAAGGAAGTCATGTGGTGCCCACATCAGATTTTTTTTTTGGTCTATAGCATTTTTATATTACAATATGTAACAGGAAAACAAGATTTTCCGAAATGAAAGGGGGCCCCAAAATGATGCTGAGCTTCCCCTAGCTTCAGAGCTTAATCGGTCCTTGACCATAATTGCTTTTTATAGAGATACGGTAGATTTTTTGGGGGAAATTTTCAAGTTATTTTATTTTATTTATTTGTTTTATTTAACTTTTTCGATATATTTTGCTTACAGGGAACATTCAAAAGGTGTCGTCTTCAAAAACTATTGAAAAAAATATATGTTTTTCTACTCTTCATAAAACACCAGGAAGTGAAAAAATTATCTACTGAAATGAATTACAACGACCACAAAAAATTATCAAAATTAAGCATATTTGGCGATTTAGCGTTGTTACGCGTTCAGTTGAGTTCCCTGGCACCGAGATTGCCGTGTACGAACAGAACCGTGTTTTGTTTCTCCGCCAAGAACTCAAAACCAATCGCCTAACAGTGTGAAATCGCCAAATGTGCTTAATTTTGATAATTTTTTGTGGTCGCTGTAATTCATTTCAGCCGATAATGTTTTCCCTTTCTGGTGTTTTAGGAAGAGTATAATCACATATATTTTTTTCAATATTTTTTGAAGACGACACCTTTTGAATGTTTCCTTGTTAGTATAATACTTTATTTCCATTTGCAATATTACAATGATACTTTGCTAATTAAAGTTTTTTTTTTTTTTTTGTCTGGTTTTTTGATCATTATAATATTGAAATATATAATAATAATAATAATAATGGAAGGAAGATTTGAATTAATCAATAAACTATTACATATGAAAGTGAAGCATCATAAAAAAGTTAGAAATATTAAAAAAGTTAATTAATGACGAAAAATAACTTTGAAATTTATCAAAAAACTGCTATATCTTTCTTTATCAAGAGCAATTATAGCAGCAAGTTAATGAATAATGAGTTGTTTTTCAGACAGTCATATGTCAGATTATGTAAAATTACTAACTTTGCCTAACAAGTCAAAGATTTCAACAATGAATTAAAGTGTAGGTAAAAAGTAAAAAAAAATAAATAAATAAATAAACTGAAAAATAACCAAACATCATCTAAAAAAGAAAGCACCACATAATTGACGTTTTAAAGCAATAAGTACAAAACTTTGAATAAGCACCATTGCCAAACCTTCATTTTCGGAATAACTCATTTTGGGATAACGAGATTCGTAGCAAAGGAGAGAGAGGACTGCTCATTGCCATACCATCATTTTGGGAATAACTCATTTTGGGATAACGAAACTCGCAATCACACTAACTTGAATAAGAAATTTGTCATCTTAAGAGAAATTCCGTTATACTACTAGATTATCTTCTCGTTCAGGACACTATAATTAATCTCTCTTCGCACCCCATGACTGGTGCTCAACGTGACATGCTCAATTTGGGTCTTAATTTTGCTTGTGCTTCCTGACCCTTTATTCCCAATTTGATTGCTCCCATTTAAAATTCCTTTAAAAATAATAAAATTTCTTCCGGTCAGTTGAAATCTCTTCGTTTCGTTTTATATAACATTATTTCCACTAATAATCGCCCACAAAAGTCTTACCTTACTTCTTCTCAAAAATACGCTCTTAACAAATTAAACTCCTCCCCCAATTTAATTGTCACCAAGACTGATAAAAGGGGACAAACAGTTTGGCTCAACAAATCGAATTATATTTCCCATGTTGAGTCCATGCTTAATTCTGACTCCTATTCGAAACTTAAGGAGCCTTCACACACTGGCAACTGGAAAGCTTCAACTTCGGTTTCTTTTGATATTTCTTTGATGTGGTTTTTGAAAATCGAAGCTCGCTCCACTCCTTGCTCACAAACCCCCTAGTGCGATAATTGCATGGGAACTGGTCTCTTTTGTAAAAGAGCAATAAAAAGTAATGTCCTTCATTGTAAATGTGTGCAAAACTTCAAGGGTCACTTTTGGACAATAGATAATTTATGACTTTTGAAGCTCTGAATGTTGCCAAAGTTTGAAGGAAGCTTTAAGAAAGATCTGTCTAAAGATTATCTTGATCAAGTTAGAAACCTCGTTAAAAATTCTGTTATGCTTAATGATCATACTAAACGCATGGTGATTCCTTCCAGTTCCATTGCTAACTGTGCTCGTTTCTATGCTTTCCCGAAAGTTCATAAGCCCACTCTCTATTCCAGCCTATTGTGTCCAATATCGGTATGGCTTCTTATAATTTTGCTCGTTTTGTTTCACGATCTCTTTCTCATCTAACTAGTACTAACTTTTATACAGCAAAATAAAAAAAAAAAAAATCGTATGATTTTGTAGACAAACTTAAATGCATCTTTCCCTCTAACTATACTATGATTTCTTTAGATGTTAAATCACTTTTTACTAATGTTCCTATTCAAGGTGCTCTGGTTTGTTTAGAGAGAGATTACGTGATTCCATTACTCTTCTACTGAAATTGAGGAGCTTGTGAATTTAGTTCATTTATGTATCAAATAAACTGAATAAACCTTTAATGGTACTTATTTTTCCCCACATGAGGGTATGGCAATGGACAGTCCTTTCTCTCCTTTGTTTTGTGACATTCATATGCACTATTTTGAAGAAAAACTCTTCAGTGTATATAAATTTCTTTACTAGTTTAGGTATGTTGATGACACTTTCGTTCTTGTTCCCTCTGATGTCGATTTTTCCAGTTTACTTTCTTTATTCAATTCGATTGACCCATGCATTCAGTTCACTTTTGAGATTAAAAAGAACTCTTTCCCTGACGTTTTTGTGTCTAAAGACAAGGGTCGGTTCTCAACCTCTCATTTACAAACTCGTCAACAAAATTAAATTATCTTCTATCAAAGATTTCATTCCTATTGAAAGCTATACTGGTATTTATTTAATCCCATGTTCGTTGTGCAATTTAGGTTATATTGGTCAAAGTAGGAGGCGTTTTAAATATAGAATAAATCAGCCCCGTCGGAAGGTTCGTAATGAAGAGATTTCCAAACCTTCTATTGCTTCTCACTGCTGGGCTCATGGTCATTTTCATTTTTCTAAAACTAACATAATTTCATCTCCTGTCTCCTCTTCCTGTTTGGATATATGAAGCTTTTTTACACATTTAAAAATTCGAAAAATCTTGTTAATGATGTTTTTTCCACTCCGTTCTTGTACGATGCTTGGAAATTACTCACATAACTTTGATTTTCGTTTAAATTTGATATTTTTAAGATTTTGATATTTTGTTATATTTTCTAATCATATTTATTTATTTATTTTCTTCTTTCATTTGATAATTCTGATCTTTATATATTTAAGCTCTTCAGTGAAGAGCTTAATTATTATTAAGCTCTTCACTGAAGAAAGCAGTTTTGTATGTTGCCGCTTTGATTGCAGCACTCGTGCCTACTTTGTTCTCCTGACGAAGGATCGTGTGTTCCTTCGACCCGAAACAATTTTTGCGAGTTTATTGCATTTTATGGTATTTATTCAAAGTTTTGTACTTCTTACAAACATCATCTATTTGTATATAAATTTCCATGAAGCAAGAATATTAAAATAACTCATAGGGAATGCATAAATAAGTGGAACTTTTTTATTTGCTGCTACAGACGTAAGAGGAATGTGTTGGGTTCATGCTTTTTTTTTTTTTTTTAAATCCAGTTCTCAAAACGTATTTAATTAATAATTGTGAAGTAATTCATATTTTTTAAGTAAAAATTTTATTTTTGGAGCTTTTTCACTTCTAAAGCATTTTGAACCGATGACGTGAAAGGTACCATTACATGATAAATATCATACAAACCGGTATTAAATGATATAAACTTTTATGAGAGCTAACCAGGAAAGTAATAATAACATAAGAAGTACTTTTCTGAGTAAATATCGCCAGCTACATGGATGAAGGCAACTGGTTTGTTAAATAAGGAAGTTAAGCGATTTCATTAAATTATTCAATTAAATTAAATAGATAAGAAAATAATTATTTATTTATTCAATTATATATTTTGTTCAAGAAAGGCTCTATCTGATCAGCTTCCTCTCTTGTCTATCAAGTTTTAGCTGTGTCTTAGTTACTACGAAACATAACGTAACAATTCACCTTTGGAAGCGTCACGGAGAACAATTTATCCACGTGTAGTAAATTATTGTAGCTGGCAGAAAACCGCTTGAGATGTTTCATGCGATCCAGCAGATTGGCTGGAATAGACGTCAGCAGATTGTGAGAGAGATCAAGCTCTTCAACATTCTCTGTACCCTGCAAAAGTATTAAGTGCATTTTATACAGAAAAATAAGCATATTAAATAGATAAATAAATAAATAAATAAATAAGAATTATTATGGGTGGAAAAAATCCAAACGTGACTAAAAAGAGTTAGCATGTATTAAAATTCATCATGGGAGGGGGAAGTGCTATTTTACCTTTTTTATTATTTTGATTCGCTGACTGTTTCAAATCTTTGCAGCGTAAATCCAGTTATTGTTTTGCTTCTTTTATTGCTTTGATTCGCCAATTGTTTCAATTGTCTTCCAATTTTGATTATTTTATATAGTTTGCTTCTTTTATTCTGTCGATTCGTTTACTGTTTCGATTCGAGACGTTTTATTTAATAATCAAGTGCAAAGCTAGCTTTATAACCTTATCTATAATAATAAATGGAAAGGTTTGTCTGTCTGTCAGTCTGTTCTTTTATACGTTCAGCCCCTACTGAACGCAGAAGTACAAGAATTGACATACGGATACTCTGGAGCCTTTCCGAGGTCCTCCTCGAAACAGATTTTAAAAATTTTAATTAGTTTCGGAGATATTAATTAAAACGTTGACCCATGTCGATCGAAAAATGACCAAAAATCCTTATAGCTTAAAAAGAGGCATTCTATCAGCAGACGATTTTAACGGCTGTCTCGAAAGGAAACAAAACATGTGAAAGTCATTAATGTCACATGATCTTGAACTGGGGTTAAAAATTGCAAATTTCAAAGTGCTTCAAATTTTCTTTTTCGCACACAACACTTAATATACAACCTATTCAGCACAAAACCAACCTGCAGTTAAAATTTCATCAATTTTCATTAATAAACAGAGCAATTACATTTTAATTGCAAATTAAATTTTATTCTAACACGTAATCTATCTTTCAATAGACGATAGGAGTTTCCATAACAACAAAATACATTTCAAGGAACTAAAAAATACTTTTTCTTTTTCTTTTTACTTCCCTTTGTTGATTTGGAATTGAACAGTAGATTAAAGAAATTTCTACCGCCAGATATTTTAAAATTTCGATATTTCAAATTCTAATTAAACTATTTTTAATACATCATTCGAAAGATATTTTAAAGTTCTTTTAAATTATCGAAAGTTTTCACCAGATTTACACGTTTTTGAGGTGTCCTGAATCAGTTTTCATTTGTATCTCAGCTACTATTTAAAATAATTTCATAAGTAATACATCATTAGAAAGCTTTTTTGATTTGGAATCGAACAGTGGAATACAGAAATTTGTACCGCCAGATGGCGCTGTAATACTTTAAAATTTCAATATTTCAATTTCTAATTATGATTAAATGATTTTTAATACATCATTCGAAAGATATTTTAAAGTTCTTTTAAATTATCACCAGATTTACACGATTTGAGGCTTCCTGAATCAGTTTTCTTTTATATCTCAGTTATTAATTAAAAAAATTTCATAAGCAATACATCATTTGAAAGCTTTGTTGAGTTAATACACATTTTAAAGTACTTTTATATTATCGGAAATGGAATTCGAGATTTCACCCGATTTACACGTTTTGAGGTGTCCTGATTAGGTTTTCTTTTGTATCTCAGCTACTAATTAAAATAATTTCATAAGTAATACATCATTAGAAAGCTTTTTTGATTTGGAATCGAACAGTGGATTACAGAAATTTCTACCGCCAGATGGCGCTGTAATATTTTCATATTTCAATATTTCAATTTCTAATTATGATTAAATTATTTTTAATACATCATTCAAAAGATATTTTAAAGTTCTTTTATGTTATCGAAAGTTTTCACCAGATTTACACGTTTTGAGGTTTCCTGAATTAGTTTTATTTTGTATCTCAGCTAATTAAAATAATTTCATAAGTAATACATCATTAGAAAGCTTTTTTGATTTGGAATCGAACAGTGGAATACAGAAATTTGTACTGCCAGATGGCGCTGTAATATTTTAAAATTTCAATATTTCAATTTCTAATTATGATTAAATTATTTTTAATACATCATTCGAAAGATATTTTAAACTTCTTTTAAATTATCGAAAGTTTTCACCAGATTTACACGTTTTGAGGTGTCCTGAATCAGTTTTTTTTTTGTATCTCAGTTATTAATTAAAAAAAGTTCATAAGTAATACATCATTTGAAAGCTTATTTTAGTTGATACACATTTTAAAGTACTTTTACATTATCGAAAATGGAATTCGAGATTTCACCCAATTTACACGTTTTGAGGTGACCTGATTAGGTTTTCTTTTGTATCTCATCTACTAATTAAAATAATTTCATGAGTAATACATCATTTGAAAGCTTTGTTGATCTGGAATGGAACAATAGATTACAGAAATGTCTACCGCCAGATGGCGCTGTAATATTTTTAAATTTCAATATTTCAAATTCTAATTATGATTAAATTATTTCTAATGCATAATTCGAAAGATATTTTAAACTTCTTTTAAATTATAGAAAGTTTTCACCAGATTTACCCTTTTTGAGGTTTCCTGAATCAGTTTTTTTTGTATCTCAGTTATTAATTAAAAGAAGTTCATAAGTAACACATCATTTGAAAGCTTCATTTAGTTGATACACATTTTAAAGTTCTTTTATATTATCGAAAGTGGAATTCGAAATTTCACCTGATTTACAATTTTAAGGTGTCCTGATCAGGTTTGCTTTTGCATCTCAGCTAATTGAGTAAGACCGTTCAAAATTGGTATATGTAAGTTAATTAGGAGGGGCTGGAAGGGTGGGGAAGGAATAGGCGCGCAGCGCACATGGGTTTGGGACCCGGTGCGAGTTTTTACCCGATCATAAAAGATTTTTTTTTAATTTTATTTTCTTAATAATAAAAGTTTGAGTTGAAAAGGAATATGCGTGTACAGCGCACGTATATCGTCAAACGTGCGCGCGCAGCGCGCATGGATGCGCTGCCGAAGGCAGTGGGGTCCCGGTGTGAGTTTTTACCCGATGCTAAATGATATATTTTTTAATTCCTTTTCTTAAGAATGAAAGTTTATGAGTAACAACATGGAATTTTGAGAAGTCATAAGGATGGTGAAGGAATACGTGCGCGCAGCGCACGGGTCTACGCTGCCGAAGGCAGATAGGACCCGGTGCGACATTTTTCCCCGATCAGAATTTTTTTTTCTCTTTTTTTATCACACATTCAATATATATATTTTCAATAAAATCTGTAAATTTCAATTTTAAGAATGCTAGTTCTCAAATTAAAAGTGCCAGCGCATGACTGGCATTGAATTTAGTTAAATATTATTTTTCTATAAAATTTGTAAATTTTTAACCAAATGTAGAGATTTTTGGACTGTGTACTCACAATCACTGTTCATAACTAATTTTAAATTTTGCTAAAAATCAGTACAAAATTTGCTGTTTAAAAAAAAAAAAAAAAAAAAAAAAAACAGCTATGTTTACTCTAATCGAGAAACCATATAGAAATTAAAAAAGAAGAATCAAAAAGAAAACCGTCCAAAATGTTCTTCTGCTAAATACTTAAAACTTAAATAAACATACCTAAAAAATTTAAAAACCATTATGAGAAAAAAAGGCTCAGTCGGAAAAGTAGGTTGATTTATATTTTTTTTATCAAGTGGTCGCCATTTTGGAACGAAACATCTGAGGAAGTTTATTAACAAGGTCATTTGAGACCTTGATGGTGGCTATGTACATACGAAGTTTTAAGCAAATTGATTCATAAACACATTTTTAAAGAGAATTTAAAAGTTTCAAGTAGCCGATACTTGAAAACAAGATGGCGGATCAAGTTGGTCAACAACTTAAAGTGTTACATTGGTTTTAAAATTTTAAATATCATACATATATATAGAAAGATAGACGGATATAATTTTATCTAATAGTAAAAAATGTCTAGAATATTTTCTTAAAGATTCAAATCAATTGGAGTAAAAGTCTAGCAGAGAGAGAGCTTTTGAAAACCCAAGTTAAGTTTGTTTATTTTTCTCCATAACAATTTACGACCTGACCTATACACAATTGTGCTGGTGAAACTTAAATAAGAAATAGGAACGTTTGCCTTTTTTTGTGCCATTTAAGGTCGAAGCTGCACACAACTGTGCGAGTTCATTTATTTTAGATGTTTCGATGAAACACAACTATATAGCACCATAGCAACACAGGAATAGTTATTTTACTTATTTGAAGCGTCCATCTTCTGACAACAAAAGACAAATCGTAATTACTGTCACAATTCCTTTAAAATATTATTTTACCATGCTTTTATTAACTTCGATTCTTGTTTGTTTGTCCGGTACAAATCTTTCAATCGATTTTTAACTAACTTCCCTATTAGCTGGATATTTGAAACTTTCAGAATAGCTCAGAACCCGATGACAACACAATACTTCGATGCCCAATTTTCGAATTTTTGATTAGTTTTCTTTTCATTAATTAAAATATGAAAATAATAACCTCCTAATAGCTTTAAAAATAGCCATTAAAATATTAGCTATCATTTAATTGTTGCCAAAAAAAATTTACGAGTTCATTTTCTTTCGACATAAAAATAAATACATTTAATGAAACGTGAAAGTTAAAAAATTGTAAAAAGTTAAATTATGCATATCACAAAAATGGACGTCATTATCACTTTAAAAATTTTATACGCATTGATAAAGTGCTAATGTAGTTCTATAGCTATGATTCAACAGAAAATTTAAAAACATGGTATATAAAATGTTTTTTACCTTATAATTATTTAATATTTGCTTAGATTCAGTTTTTATCTTAATATACTGTATTCATGATTTCAGCCTTGATAATGTTAATTAAGCTTTAAAAAAGGTGAAAAACCAGCTACCTACACAATTGTGTACCGTAAAAACCGGCGTATGGGCCGCATTCGGTGCTTTATTCAACAGCCGCCACTAAAATTTAATTATAACGTTTGTCTAACCACTTCGAAGAGTAGTCGTCTATTACAAAAATGAAATGTCACTCTTAAAAATTATTGGTGACTATCGATTTAAAAATTCCCTCAGTTTGACGGTACTGGCTGCGGCTCATAGGCCGGTTTTTACGGTAAATCCGGCATATATCATTTCAAGGTGTCGACAGTCGAAATTTTGTCCTTGGTTCCTCCACCAGTATATTTATATATAAATTTTTAACTTAATTGATCGTGCAAACTTACAAATAAAATTTTTATAACTATATTAAGTTATAACTATATTAGGTCACAATAAAACTGCATTAGTAGTTTTGCGACCGCATGTTTTTGTCTTTTTGACAGTAAGGTCCTCCTGTGGGCGTTATTCTCCCAAGTTACAATATTTCAGAACAAAATTTTCTATATTCAGATTCATATTACAAATGGATATGTATTATGATTATACTCTTTCTAATCAAAGTATTCGTATCCATGTACATTGGTTGTACAAATATTAATATTGTATATATTTTTAAGAAATAAATGATATACAACAGGCAAAAGAAACGGCCGCTGGCGGAGTTACAGACTTTCAAATGACGTGAATCTACGTTACCGGTCGCGAAAGTGTTAGGTTTGATCAATAATCGGGCAACAATTCTTATGGTTTACGATGTATTTATTTTACAGATTTCAAATCTTTAAATGGCATTTTCTCAGTTTGCATTTTTTTTTTTTTTTTTTTTTCCTTTTCTTTTTTTAATCAATGGGCTCTTCCCACCGTCGTCTGCTCAATCACGTGATAGAGGAAAGCGAATAATCGAATTCAATTAAATATTGTTCTTAAGAACAAAAATTTTAATATTTAATATAAAATAAAATAAAAGTAATATTGTGCATTTATAAACAGTAGAATAATTGTATTTATAAATTTAATAAATTTTAAAAAACACTTTATGTGTTTATTTATTTTTACCTATAAGAATCGATTTTTGTATATTGTAGTGTAACTGTAACATTAACTGATCTAGCAATAAATAATAGCTTCTTGTGGAATGTTTATGGATTATAATTTGAAATTTTAAAATGTTTTCATTTAATTTAATTGCATAAAGGTGTTACAACAAGTTAATTAACTTAGTTACAGGTCTAAATGGATTTACGCAGTACGATATTGCACTGTCACTGATTTAAGTAACAAAAATCAGAGTATTAAACATGTTCTTCATGAACATCAATAACAAATATAAACTAAATGATGATTGTAAATGTATACAGCAAACAAAAGATGATGAATAATGATATAAAATGGATTAAAAATGATGATTTATAAAAAATAACACAGATTAAATACGATTGATCAAAAATAAGAATAGAAAAAATGTTATTTCAGCAATCACTATAGATAAACAAGACTTTGTCTGCTATTTGTTTTTCCTGTATCATGTGATCTCTGGCGTCAGGTGGGAAGAGCCCATTCATGATCTTTAAAATGCTAAAACTTATCCTTCATTACAATACGTACAATTTCCTTACATAACTACGTAGTGTTCATTACTTTTATTTATTTTATTTGTTTATATAATTAATAAATTAATAGAGTAATTACCTTAAATACGTCTGAATCTATATTTTCAATAAGATTATTGGAGAAAAAGAGGTGTGTGACGAAAGTCAAATTTTGCAGATTTTTCCCTTGTAAAGATGTGAGACGACTAGCTTCGACTCTTATATCTGTTATAGAATCTTTAACAAACCTGAAATCTGGAATAACCTAGAAAAAAAAATACTAATTGTTAATGAAATAAAATTTTCAGAAACATTTTATAACAGCACTGAATAAAATACGTATTTAGATGCAATAGATTATTCTAATTCACACAAGAAACAACTTCCAATTAACCCTAGATCAGGCATGAAAGTGTGAATTCGTATAAAAGTCTGAACTTGCGCACAATACAGATTTGTCACAATAAAATGCAAAATTTAGTATTTCTGGAACTAAGAAACAAAAATGTACAAATGTTAACTTACAGTAAATTAATCGGTTAATTAGTAAATTCATTAAAGGCAGAAAAATAAAAAAAAAGAATCAGCAATTTTTGCATATTTGTTGATCATAGATTTAAAAAAAGCAGAAAAATTAATGAAAAATTACATATTTCAGACACATAGAAATTTTTTTTTTATATATATATATACCAGATAGTGCCAAAATAGTCATTATTTTGGAAATTGACAGTAAAAATTACCCTAATTTCAGCATTTAACTGTAAATAAATTTCTTTTTCCTTCCTCTTTTTATCAGTAGTGAAATAAACCCATTCCCAATCTCAACTGGGAAAATATTGCATGTTTCAGAAATTTGCTAGCAAAAATTTTATTTTACACTAAATTAATCTTTTGTTTTTGGAATCAACTTTGAAAATAGTACAAAATTTTGTTACAATAAGCAGCAAAATAATCTTGTTACAGGAATTTGCAGCAAAATAAAAATAAAAGCAGTAATTTTGTTGATTTTTCAGCAAAATAATCACATACTTTGGCAAGTTAACATAATTTGTTACCCCCATCCCCCCCCCCATAAATTTTGGTTATGATTTCTCTTTGGATTTACATTGATCACAGAAACAGACAACATGGCCTTCAAAAGGAAGGATTTCAGACTAAGGTTTGAAAACTTTCATGCCTGCCCTAGATGGCTAAACATTTATTCTAATAGAGTACCTCACTACCCATCTCTATTAGTTTTGCAAATTACAGAGATATTCCTGTTGCATTTAGAGTACCTTTATAAATATAGTAAAATGAGTTTATTATTATAATACTTCTTTTAAAATGCATTCATTTGTTTGGAATAAATAAAGGAAATATAAAATAATAAAAATTAAAATTCTGTCAGAGATAGAATTTAATTTAATAGACAAGACTATTTTGCAATTGCTTTTTTTTTTTTTTTTTTGGTCTATTTTTTTTTTTATAAAGCCATATGACACTGCACACACTCGTACAAATTACCGTTCGCATGCCTTTGTTGGTAAATATTGCATCTATTGTCGTGAGACTTTTTGTCGTAAAGTGTTTTGGATTAGTTCGTAAATAAAGGTCTTTGTAAATAAAGGTCTCTTTTCGTAAACAAAGGTAAATTTTTAATCTTTCGATGAATTCTTTTCCGTTTTCTGAATCACAGTCTACTAAAATCAATCATCCACCAACAAATAAACCAAATAAATTAAATTCAAATTTAATTAATTAATTATTAATTTTTATTTATTTATCTGTAAGAACATGTAAAAAATAGTTTATTGTGTTATTTTGAATCTGATTGTCTGTAAACAACTCCAGTTAAGGAAAATGGCGCCAAAAATAATAGTCATAACGCATTTTTTTTTTTTTTTTTTTTTTTTTTTTTTTTTTTTTAAAGGAATTAGGGGACTCTTGCTCCTCTCCCCAACCTCTGAGGGAGACTTCGCCTACCACCAGCTTGCTTCACCTATTAACCCCTGTGAAACTCTGCCCGCCTATTCGCTGCTTTGCCTTTCACTGAATAGGAATATTAATAGTGCATAACGCAAGACAAAAGCAGAAAATGTTATAGAAATTTTCATATTGAATAATACCACAATTTTTAAAATTAAAATATGCTTAAAATCAGTTTTTTTTTTTCTTCTTCTTTAGAATAGAAAGATATTCGTTATATCTGGACTATTTTGCGTTACAACTTTAGTATATGATCCCTTTGGCGACTTTTAAATTTCTATCCCTATTTGGAAATGAATTTTTTGGTATAATGCTGGTTAAAAAAAAAAAAAAAAAAAAAAAAGAGAGAAAAAAAAGAAGAGAGAGAAAGAGAAAAGGTAATCTAGTACTTATTTTTCTGACACTTATACTTTTTACTACACTGAGAAAAAAATCTGCAATTCACATCTAGAATCTAAATTGTGGCCCTAGAAAAAATATCTCTATGTCATCCTTATAAATTCTAGTCTCCTTTGAAAGCGAGTTCTAGAAACCTATGTTAGAATTCTAGAGCGTTTGCTTATATTATCGACGTCAAACTTATTTAAAAATCTCTGCAAATAAATACAAATACGAGAGGCGAGTTTCAACAACTATAATCTTGGTTTATGACCCAATTCTAGAAAAGCAAGTGAGATTTTCTCGCAATACAAAGGATTCATAATACTCAGAATATTCCGAATATTGTTTCAAAATCTAGGGGGTGGGGGATAAAAATAAAATAAAATAAAACTTCTGAATTACACCAACAGATAATGCTTTGGGAACAAAAGCACATGCGAATGAATTTTGTTATAAAAGTGATTTTGTGGTTAGAATAAACCATTTGCCAACAATGACCATGCTTTTGGAGAGGGTGGTTGTTGTGTGGTTACGTGCGGATCAACACAACAATCATTCCATACCTAGGCTTATGACCCTGACTACGTTAGGATTATAGTCCTGAGTGGAACGCCTTCCTTTGGGATCTTTTAAGGTGTCCTAACCATATTTACACGAGTGTCGAGAAAAATCACGGAAAACATTGAAAGGCTAGGCCGACGAGTGCCACTTGGGATCGAATCGGGCACCTCCCGTCTTCAATTTTCAGAACAAATCCTCTTGGTTACTTGTGGGGCCTAGAGCCTAGACAAAAAGGAACGCCTATGAGTTGTTTTTTAATGAAACTCATTTGCATCTTCATTGAGGCATAAAGTACCTTGCAAAACTTTAGTTTTGCAGAATTAGCCAAATATGCCACAGTAGCACTGTTAGTGCAACGTGAAAACTCAGCATATTGCAACGTTTTCGTGAAATATGTAAAAGTAATAATAATAATAATAATAATAATAATAATAATAATAATAATAATAAAAACTAGTACTGTATAACTTTGTCATTGTTGCCATTTGGTTCTACCGCATTTGTTACATTACATTACCTGTTTAGGAAAAAGAAAAAAAAAAAAAAAAAAGAAAGAAAATCCCCCTGATGAAGGATCGTGCTGCGTTATTTCGACTCAAGGTATTTGTTGCGGCATTTTGCGATATATGGTTTTTGTTCGCAATGTTTTGATTCTTCAAGGATATGGACAGTTCAGGGGAAGGGGTGGAGAGACGAAGGAAATTTTTAACAATTTTTAACCTGCAATTAGATTAGCAATATATATATATATATATATATCTTTCTAATGCATGTATTTTTTATTTTACTTTATTTTATTATTATTATTTTTTTTCCTCGTAATTAAAATATTTTTTTCACTTTTTCAATCTTCATCTTTTAAGTTAATTTCACTTGGAATCTGTGTATAACGTGCATCGTTGCTTTCATGCTGTACTCGTGACTACATTTTTCAGCTGATGAATCGTCGTATTTAATTTTTTGACCGAAATAATCGAATAATCGTAGCCTGTTTGGTAAATTTATACTTAATTTATTATTTTTAATCATTCAAATCGATTTTTTTTTTTTTTTTTTTTTTTTTTTTTTTTTTTTTTTTTTTGGGGGGGGGGGGGATATGTGAATGGGTATTCTACTGCTAAAAATATTACAGTTAAAAATGAATGAATAATAAAGAAACAAATAAATAAATAAAAGTAAGAAACCTAAGCCTATTTTTATTTTCTAAGTAATAAATGTTAAATTCTGTACAAAACAGAATTTAATTTAATACGACAGGACATTTTTGTTTAATCTATTCTTTTGTACAAAGACAAGCGGTAACTATGTTGCGTTTCTTTTAGTAAGGTTTATATGTACTAGGTGATTGTGCTTTTTTACTCCATGGTATGCTTTTTAAGAATATAAAATTCGAATATGTTTATATTAATTTCTTAAAATTTCTTTCATCTGATTTTTCTTAATTTCTTTTTTAATATATATATTAAATGCACACACACACACACACACACAAAAAAAAAAAAAGCTTAATAAATAAATGATTATCCCCCCCCCCTTTAAATATGAAGTTACATTTCTTAGCAAAAGTTACTATAGTTATTTCTTAAATTTATTTTGCCTGTTTTATTTATTTATTTATTTATTTATTAACTTGTTGACAAAGGGAAAAACTTCCTGACATATTCAAATGTAGAACATAGCAAATGATGACGTAGTAAAATGTAAGATTGAAAGCAATAGTCATGTCGTACTAACAAATAAAAGCAATAAGTTAAAAAAAATTTCAGATTATCATATTTAAATGTAATGTAATTGAAAGGGTTAAAATAGTTAACACATATAAAAAGAAATAGCTTCAAATAATTTTTAAATAAAAAGAAATATTACCTTAATGCCACTTCTTCTCACGGTAAATTTCTTTACAGCCGAAATTCTTTCCAGTAAATGTTCGTCAACTGTAAGATCAGGATCCGCAATGAATATCGTATCAATTTTATACTCCGGCAATATTCTTGCAGGCAAGCACCTCGATTCATAGATCATCAACGCCTTGATATAATTTCCACCGTCATCCCAGCAATAATTATCGCCTACTTTTATGAAATCTGCACAGCAGTTGAATGTCAAGTCACATTTTTCTATGAAGACATCGTGAATTGGTAAAATATTTGGCTTTCTGTTTGCATTTTGCTGTGAAATGATGTATTTTGTTTGGAAAATTATATAAAACAATGAAATAAAATAAAATCGTAAACTATATGACGACATTATTTTCGTTGTTGTTATTATTATTATTATTATTATTATAAATTTTATAATAATAGGTGACTGCGTTTTTTCACTCCTTAGTATGCTTTTTAAGGATTTAAAATTCTAATATGCTTACATTTATCGTAGCATTGTTGAAAAAAGACACACATTCGAAAATTATCTGGGAATTTTGCATTTAATTTTTTTCTCAGTTTTTATATTAAAATATTGTTCCTCTATTAAATGGCGATTATTTGCAATAAAATAAACCTCTAGTATATATAGTTTAAAACAGCTTATTATTTATTTGCAGTCTGTAATGAATTGATGTTTTCGGAAGGAAAAAAATTCTCATAAAGCTATAAATTTTAACATAGTACTTGTGATTGTGAAATGCGCTTTCTTCAGTAATTTCTTCTTGAATTTTTGCCTTTTCATTTTTTAATAAATATATTTTTATTTTTTTCTTTATTTACCAAATATAATCAACTAATAATGATACATAGAGAATAATGTACATAGATTTAATTACTTAACTATTCATTCGAAAGCTTTCCAGTTTCACTCATATTTCTTTGTACATATCTGATATTTTTTTTTTCTGACTTTTATTTTTCTAAAACAACTAAACAATTAAAGTAAACGGATGATGTGTACCAGTATCAAGAAATCATTTACATAAAAACATTATTATTTGCACAAACCATATTAATAAATCATTTTGTGAAAGTAAAAATCTCGAACTGTAAACAACTAAACAATCAAATTAATGGATAATGTGTACCATTATAAAGAAATCATTTACATAAATCATTATTATTTGCACAAACTATATAAATAAATCATTCGATGAAATTAAACATCTCCAGCTGCATGCTTCTTAATATTGTTTTAATTTACAGTTATTTGTTATTACATTTTTTATACTTTTAAAAATTCTTATATTGTTTGATTTCTAAAAATTATTTAGACAGAAATCATTACTGTTTACACAAATCCTTTAAAATGAATCATTTGAAACACTAAAAATCTAAAATTGTTTTGTAATACTGTTTTCTTTGCAGCTTTTCATTATTACACTCTTTTTAGCTTTTGAAATTACTTCTTTAATTGTTTTATTAAAAAAAAAAAAAAAAAAAAAAAAATCATTTACACAGAAATTATTACTAATTTACAAATCGCATAAATATATATATATTTTTTTTTTCATGAAACTACAAATCTGAAATTTCATCGTAATATCGTTTTTCTTTCGCAGCTTTTCATTATTACATTCTTTTTAGCTTTTGAAATTACGCCTTTAATTGCTTTATTTACAAAAATCATTTACACAGAAAACAACACTCTTATAAAACGTTTGATATAACTAGAAATCTTAAAACGTTTCATTAAATGAGACTTTTCTTTCTTTATTTTTCTTTGTTTTTTCTTGCTTCTTTAGTTATTTCCAAAAATCATTTACACATAAATCCTCACTGTTAACATAACTTACTCAATAAATCATTCGATATAATGAAAAAGTTCATTCTATTTTTTATTTACTTATTTGATGTATGAAAAAATTAATAGTTTATTATTATTATTATTCCATTATTCGACAATACGATATAAGACTAAAACTTACAGCTGTTTTTCCTGCTTAGAAAATCATCTTTTATTTTTGTTTTAAAAACAAAATTAATTAATTTTAACAACTAAAAATCAAATATTTTACAACAATAAACGTAATGTCAGTCTTTTGCTGTTATAGCTAAATTTTCTTCTATTAAGAACACAACTACAAAAGGAAAAGAAAAATTCTTAAACAAAGTCAACGCTAGTTATATAAATTTTTAATTTCAATTTATTTCACATTTTATCAGTTGAATTTTATTTTGAGAGAACTTAAACGAAGCATGTATATACAATTTCTCCTTACGTGATCCTCACTGAATTTCTCCAAATTACTTGATATATTGATTTCTCCAAATCATTTCATAAATTGATTTCTTTAAGTAATTTCATAAATTGATTTCTTTAAGTGATTTCATAAAGCTATTGCTCCAAACTACTTCATAAATTATTTTCTCCAAATTATTTCATAACTTGATATCTATAAGTAATTTCATAAATTGATTTCTTTAATAAATTTATTGCTCCAGATTACTTCATAAATTGATTTCTCCAAATTATTTATTTCATAAATTGATTTCTTTAAGTAATTTCATAAATTGATTTCTCCAAAATACTTAAAAAAACTATTTCTCCAAATCATTTCACAAATTAATTTCTTTAAGTAATTTCATAAATTGATTTCTATAAGTGATTTCATAAATTTATTTCTCTAAATTACTTCATAATTTTTTTCTCCAAATGATATCATAAATTGATTTTATTAAGTAATTTCATAAATTGATTTCTACAAATAATTTTATAAATTTATTTCTCCATATTTTTTCGTAAATTTATTTCTGCAAATTATTATCATTTTTAAATCTCAACAAATACAAATTTCAAATAAAAACTGCTATTAAGGTAAAACTAAGCTAAAAGAATATATACTTTAAACTTTTTCACATAGATTTCTTCCCTCAATTAAACTGTCAGTTGGCTTCATGCTCAAAAAACATTAATTCATATGAAATACACTATAAAAAGTATAAATAACACCTTCATCATTTACCGGTACATTACCCATAATTCAAAAACTATTACAGTTTTACCATCTGTTACATATCAATGCATGAACTTTACTGCAGAAGGATATATTGTAATATTATGGTAATTTTGCTGCTAACAACACATAAAAATACAACTAGATGTACAAAATTCAGATACTCGATACACACATGTTAACGCTCTGTAGAACAACTATTCAGTAAATGCTAAAAATACTGATGACAGTGGCCGAAAATTTCGTTAATAAGACGTCACTTCCTATTTTGTATGCAAGTGAAACATAAAAACATTTAATATTTTTTTGTTATTGAATTTCGTCGAATAAGCGGATGTAACAGGCTACAACGGAAGCTTTCTTTTCACTTATCTTAAAATTATCAATCTGTTCATGAAATTTCCTTTTTCTTTTATTGACGTTCCCATTTTACAGAGAGAGTCCATTTTAATAAGTAGAACCTTCTTGTACTGTTAAAAATTTCAGCAGTAAACTACTGGTAATTATTCATCTTAGGTCTTATGTAAAATTACAGAGAAAAACTAGTTATGTTGTGGTCACCACACGACTTTCTTCTGTATTTTCTTATAGAAATTCACTCAGTAAAAATAATTTATTAAAATTATTATTTAAAAAAATTATCTTCCATGATAATGCGTACGATTTCCATATTAGAGCAGTAATATAACACTATATATATATATATATATATAAAAGAGTCAATTTTATTTTCAATATAAAAATATACAAATAATAATGTACAAATAATAATAATAATAAATATACAAAATAATACAAATATATTTATTTATTTATTTTTTTATTTATTTATTTATTTATTTATTTATTTTTATTTATTTATTTATTTATTTATTTATTTATTTATTTTTTGTTAAATATGAAAAAAAAAATATTACTTTATTTTAAATTATCGCAGATCGATGGTTCAACCATTCGTTTTAAAGGTATTGCCGAGCTCTTTTGAAAGATACCCATCATGAAAATTTACTCCCCAGGAGGGAGGACTCCTCCTACATACACATTTCCCCCCCCCCAGTTGACTGTCTCTATTACAAATAATTCTTTTCAATTTCATAGTGATTATTAAAAAATAATTCTCTTTATGCACATTTATACAAAATTTTGTCCTATACCACCATGTTAAAATTTTAGAAAAAGCGAGATCGCAATGCAAGCTGTCGGACAATATTTACTAAAAGTTGGTAGGCACTAATTTATGTCAATGTGTAACTACATACCAATTTGTATGAAATTCTGTGCAGTAATACCTTAGATACAGTCGCCACAAACTTTTGTCACACACACAGGCAGACACTTTTTAAAAATGGTCAAATTGTGTTCTACAGCTCTCAGAACGTGTAAATCCATCAAAAACCTGAGGTCGAAAATTTTTACGAATCCAGTACTTTCTTCTATTGAATATAGAAGAAAGTAATAAATGGAGATGTTAAAAGCATGTATGTTATACCTGAGTTTTAACGACAAATATTAATTTAATTAATTATTGTTTTGGCGTCAAATTTTTTGAAATTGAGATTTTGATATGGATAATCTTTTGATATCTCCTGAATCCGAAAATCAGTTTTTTTAGAGATTAGTCTCTGTGTATCAGCTTAACTCAAAAATGTTCTAGATCAAGGATGTTCAAAATCGGTATCCTAAATCCTACTCGAATGTTATTTGAAACATTCTACTGAAATTAGACAAATAGTGTTCGTGTACAGTAACCTATAAAAATATTCAAATACGTTATATCTATGGGCAAAATTTCTAGTATACACGCTTTAACATCTATATAAATTGCACTAAACAGAATGAAATTGACGTACATCTATATGAATAGAATTTTGTCTGTAAATTGCTCATAATAATAATAATAATAATAAAATTGCGATAGCTTTACGTTTGAGTCATCAGGAAAGCCAAAAATGCTCTCAGATAATTTTCTGTGTGTGTGATGTGTGTAGATCGTTGTCTCTGTATGTCTGTAACGGTAATTTTGTTCGGGTATCACGTGAGATCGACTGGACAGAATTCAATGATACTTGGCAGGGACTTAGCCTGTGCCCAACTTAAAATTATATTTACTGATTGAAGACATAGGCAAAAAACGTTTACGCTTGCGCAATTATGTTTTTGTCAGTAAAACACATTGAATGAGAATATATATATATATATATATATATATATATATATATAGTAACACCTTTTTTTTTTTTTTTTTTAAATCACACCCTACGTTCATATAATACTTGATTTATTTTCACGGTTTAATTGAAAAGTATTTTAATTGTTGATGATTTAGATGAAATCATTGATCTACAACTCAGTTTTGTAGTATTGCACTTGATACAAAATTTAAAATTCTGTTTTTAAATAATTTCCTTTTTAAAAATCTGCACATGGCTTTAAATTCAAACTTGTTAAAGAATCTTAATCTGTAATATCTGTAGCTTACTAAAAATACAAAGAATTATTAAAATGTATATGAACAAGAATTTTTAATAACACAAAAACTCATTTTATAAGTTGTCAATTTCGATTTCAAAAGTTTTGTTTCAGGCATACAACAGAAAATCACTAATTGGGAGAGCGTTATTAGTTTATTTATATATAATTGAAAATATTTCTGTTCGCAATTTGCAGATAATATAATTCACAATTTACATTCAAAACTTTCAATTTTTCATGTACAGAATCATTCATTTATAGCAATCTCCAAATGGAGCCAAGACACATTTTTATATTTTAACGTTCAGCTACAAAAATGCACACATTATTCAAGACAGACAAAAACTAACTAAAAAGATTTCAGAGAGAGAGTTCTACTTCTAATTGGCAAAGAGCCAAACTTCTTAGAACAGGGGAGAAAACATGAAACCGAAAGCAGTAAATCTACGCTCAAACAGTATATATATGCTTTATTAATCATAATTTATATTTATTTGCATGTACATGTATATTTTGCTTTTAATTTACACTTATTTATATGTACTGATTTTAATCAAAGCTCCACCCTCCATTTCTAATACCATTTTCCGTGCGAAGAACGGTACAACAGCTAGTTCCTTATAAGGCTCCTATATATACGAGCTGGCGCATCAGGCATTTTGTTGTCTTAGGGTTGCCACGTGTACCCAGCGCGTTTCTCTGATAAGCAAACGACAAACATTTTTTTAATCGTCTTACGTTACTTTAAAGTAACTTGTTTTATTATATTTCATAATTTTAGCTAAGTAAACTATGATATAGAAGTTTGTGTAGCGATAAATCATTCAAGAAGTGAATATAAAGTGTTCGCAGACTGTGTATTTAAGTTTTGGCGACATTTTGTGAAAGAAACAGAAACCGCCCTAACAACACGTCTTACCGCAGTACATCCATAGGATATCCTCAGAATAAAATGACATCCTGAGAATGTACTGCGAAAAAAATGTGTTTTTAGGAATATTATTATTGTTTATTGCTCTTATCTTAACCGGATTAGCTTCAAATCAAGATTTCTTAAAATCATTAGGGAAGCGATAAGGACGCCAAGCGGGAATGCTGTCCTCTTCAGAGGCAAAAAAATGGCGGTGATGCGCTGGCCTATTATTTTATTTAGGGGCTCTAGTTCCTTATACGCATGAAACATGTTTCATACAGACTGCGGTACGAAAAGTATTTATCCGATATTTACAGGGCCACACAAAAGAATTCCTGTACATTAGCGTTATTTTGGGAAGTAAATAGAAGTGCAGCGGTTTGATCGGTAGTTAACAGAAAAAATTGAAATATATTTTAAAACTTAATAACAGTCTTAAATGTTTTATGAGTTTAACTACAATAACACTGCTCGGCTTGAAAATTGCCTCTGACACCATTTCAGCATATTCTTATGTAAAATGACCTCCTGAATTAAAATATGACGCCGACTGGGTCCTATCACCCACTGTTTTTTAGAAATGGCCCCCTATTTTTACATTTTTCGGTGATTTTATGGCTATAAATTTGAATTGTAGGAGGAAGAAGGATTATTTTAACCGTTAAATATCTTCTGAGGGGCTACAAAGTTGAAAATTTTTAAACATGGACATTTGCGACAAGGAAATTTTCTTTTTCTTTTTTTTTTTTTTTTTTTTTTTTCAGAGCTGTGTAATCAAACAAAGGGTTGTGGCATAGAAACTTTTGTCAAATAAAATTGTTTTAAGGTGCTCTTTAAAACACACTAGAAATATTAAAATACAGTAATCTCAAATGTTACCCATTAAACTATAATAATATAAGTATAATAATGCAGGGTAGAAGAAATAAGTGTGAGTGCCACACTAGATTATTTTTATTCTATTTTAATATGCGTAAAATACAAAAAGTTCAGTAACATACATAAAGTTTAAAATAGCCCATACACAAATCTTCCATTATATTAGCATTCTTTATGCATAAATGTGATTATGTGCTATTGGTGACAAAATGATAAATGTCGCCAAATCTTCAAAAAATGTTACCAAAAATCCCGCACATAGTCAGCAAATTTGTCGCCTAAATTATCTTTATAAATCCATTTTTTTTTTTTTTTTTTTTTTTTTTATATATATATATATATAAAAGAAATGTAACATATTATCTCCAACAAAACCCTGGTTTAAAAAAAAAAAAAAAATAATTATAATAATTAAATTATGCATCTCACAAAAATTAACGTGATTATCACTTTAAAAATTTTATACACATTGATAAAGTAGTAATATAGTTCTATAGCTATAAATTCCCGAATAGCTAGACATTTGAAACTTTTAGAATAGCTCAAAACACGATGACAATGCATTCTTTAAATACTTTTATTCGATTAATAAATGTTTCAAAATTTCTTTAAATTGCTCTCTTTATTACGCATTTGATCATTTTCTTTCAAGTTGATGGGATAATTCATCAAAAAAAAAAAATTTTAAAGAGTTTTTATTAATATATAGAATTGTCAAGTTCATATAATTCAACAGAAAACTTAAAAACATGGTATATAAAAAGTTCTTTTTATCTTATAATTATTCATTATTAAACTTATGATAAAATACGTCATTATTAATTAAAAAGATTACTCTTTTTTAAGAAAACAAATTGATGAACAAAAATACCTTAAACATTGATTTATTATTTAATCATTAGATAAAAAGTAGCATTAAATGGGTACTATATAATAATACCTCAGCTATGCTTGATACCAATGACTGTATCTCTTAAAATTTGAATTTTTAAAGCAATTTTATAGTTGTAATATATATATATATATATATATATACTATAACATTGTAATATTTTCTTTTGGCTAAATTGTAGTTTCCATTTATTACCCATAGCACAATACTAGTGCGACGTTAAATCCAACGAACCAACCAATCAATGTAGTCTCCATTTTAATTTGATATTTAGAATTATGCAAAATTTACCCTTTTGATTTTTAAACAGGGCAACAATGTTTAATCAATCTAAAACTGTCGTTTAAATGTGTACTTTAAGTAAATACTTGAGCAATCCCTTCCTTCCGCCTTAAGAATAAATAAATAAATAAAATTTATAAAATCATTAAATGTATAAATATTTCCAAATAATGTTAAGTAATTAACAATGAAACAGACTGTATCGATAATACATTTCAAAATAATCGCAAATTTTGGTCTTAATACTATTTGATAAGCATTTAAATCTATGTTTTCATTATGTCTAATTTTAACATTGTTTATTAAAACTAAAATTAATGGAACATATGTATTTTTAAGAATTATTAGAGTTTACTTAAAAGGATAAAAGGACTAGAAAAAATAAGAATGTAACATAATGTAAAATTTTAAGAAATGACACATATAACATCAAAAATGGAAATTTATAAAACAGACACACACATAAATAAATAAACTAGTGTATTATTATCTCAAAACCTTCTTCTATATTTTCCACGACAAAACAATGTAGTGCAAAATACTTATCAAAATTATTATTTATTAAAACTATTTTCGATGACCAATACAAACTATCTTTATTTCACTATAAGACTAAATGTTCACATTAAGTAAATTAGTCAATTATCAAGTCAGTAATGCTCTACACACGCGATTTTTTTTTTTTTTGTTTGTTTGTTTAAACATGAATAAAATTTGACAATTTTCTTTTAAGACTATCAATGGTTCAATCATTCGTTTTAAAGATACTGACAAGTTCATTTGAAGAATTCTCATACTTAAATTTTACGCCTCCAGAGAAAAAGCGATTCTCCTACATATATTAAAAAATAAATAAATAAATAAAAATCTAGTGTGAAGCAACAACACGACTTCCATTACTCACTATTGCACGTATTATATGCATTTTTTGGAATTTTCTAGTAAGAGAAAATTAATACACGTGTAAAGACATATAATACAGAGTTTACATAGCAAGTTAAAGATATATATATATATATATAACTATTTATTTAAATACCAATTTCCGAGATCTAAAACTGAGCTACCTAATCAGGATGACCGTTAATTTCCCTGTAATAACCACGTAATGCATGAGAAAGGGTATCTAAAATGGATATATGTAACAATTTTAAAGAAAATCGTTCGTGCTGTTTCTGAGATACACACTTTTACCAAAACTTGGTACACTCAATTATTGACCGTAAAACAATAATTACATACAAAAGGATATTTAAAAGAGAGTTAATATGGCGAGTTTGAAAAGATTCCGTACAGCCGTTTTTAAAGAAACGCACTTGCGAGACCGGAAATAGAGCTATTTATACAGGATACCTATCAATTTTCCTGAACTAACCAACTGTATCATTCGAAAGGACATCTAATAGAGTGCTTATATAGCAACTTTGAAGAAAATCGTTAGAGCCATTTTTGTGATACGGAATTACGGTCCCACTTCCGGTTTCCGATGACCGACTTCTAGTTTTTCAGTTTTCACCAAAATTTAAAAAAATTCATCTGTACACCAGACCTGTATCAATTCTGAAGTTTCGTAACTCTATCTTTACCAGTTACGGAGATATGATAGTCAGAAGATACACACATACACGCATACTTACGTACACACATACCGAAGATAATACTTCCATTACCTACGGTTATAGGGTAATGGAAGTAAAAAATAAATAAAAAGCAATATTTTCTAGTTAACAATTATTAATATAATATATACAGTCGAACCTCGTTAACGTGAATCTCAAGGGGGATAAAAAATTTGTTCATGTTATCAGTAGTTCATGCTATCAGTAACTAATCTCCATATAACTAAACTGGTCTTCATTTTGATGGGGACTTTGAAAACAGTTCTTGTTAAAAGCAATTCACGTTAACAGTGTTCACGTTAACGAGGTTCGACTGTATAGAAATGGTTCGTTAAAAGTAATTCTCACTGTGCATATTTATACAAAATTTTGCCCTACTCTGCAGTATAAAAATTATGGAAAAGGCGGGATTGCAACGCCATCTGTCGGGCAATTCCCATATACAAATTTGCAAAAAATTATGAGCATTAATTCTGCAGCTAGAGTAGCGAATAAAATTTTTGTCATACACATAAACACGTTGTCCACCAGCGGCCGAGCGGTTCTGCGCTCGAAGCTGATAGGAGTGAAGTGCCAGGTTCGATCCCAGGTCGCGCTCGTCGACCTAGCCGTTCGGAGTTTTTCATGGTTTTCTCCGAAATTTACGTAAATAAGGGCTAGGATCCCCCAGAAAGACCCCCACAGATGACATCCCCCTCAGGCCTGGAACCCTTGTGCAGACAATCGGCTTTAATTCCCACAACCAACAAAGAGCCAATCACAAACACGTACACACAGACATACTTTTATAAAAATGATCAAATCGTATTCAAGATTTCTCAAAACGAGTAAATCCATCAAAAACCGGACATTTTTACGAAACTAATACTTCCTTCTATTGAGTATAGAAGTGTGTAATAATGATAACAACAAATAAATATAGATATATACAGTCGGTAACAAAAGTGTCCGAACACTAGCGAAAATTCCTATGTAAAAAAGGTACACTTCATACTGTTTTGTTAAAGAAATCCTTGTCGAATCCCGATCTTAGTCAGTGTAAGAACATGATTCGGCAAGGATTTATTTAGCAAAACTGTATTAAGCGTACTTTTTTTACATAGGAATTTTCGCTAGTGTTCGGACACTTTTGTTACCGACTGTACCTGCCTTTATTTTGTCCTTACTTTAAATAAATAATCAAGTAAAAGTTAAATTTCTTTTTCTGTGTAATATAAACAAGTTCATAAAATTATAAAAAATTTTATATCAAAATTCTTTCTGAGTTTTCAAATGTTGCGTATATTATTGGACGTAACTGGTAATTACATATTTTGTTTATGTGTGTTTTCTTTTTATATCCATTACATATTTTTAATTTCATAATTTTTTTTATAAATAGAGAACTTAGATTTTTTCTTTTTTTTTTTTTTTTTCTGCGTTTATTATATCAATAAATGTATATACATATATATAAGAAATTTTCCTTTTGTTTGTAAAGGTGTAAATAAATGCAATGGTGCAAATAATTCTTTCAATTACTAATTTATTATTATTATAAGTATTTTATTTAGTATTCTTTTTTACTTTTTGAATAAAAAGAATAAAAATAAGTAAATTATTTTTTAAAAATAAAGAGAAAATAAGTGCTTATTTTTCTCGAGAAATCTTGTTGTTAGTTTGGTATTACATAAAAATAATACGTTAATGTTGTACTTTGCAATATTTACGATAGAAAAAAAATTATCGCCGCTTACACAAAAATCAACTATAATTCCTCCTTTTTAAGTTCAAAATTAAATTATTAAATTGCTCAGTTTACATGGAAGAAAAAAAGCATTGGTAAAATAATGAAAATTGAATTGTCGTAGATGGCGCTATGCTCTAAGCGAGTTTTTCAATTTTTAAAAAGGTCTCTCTGTTGAATCAAAAATCTCGTCTGCTCCGAATCTCTTTTCTGTTTACATGACCCGCTAGTTTCGCTTTCGCTTTCAAGCCATTGTGCTATAAAGGATGCCTTTGCGCTGGATTCTTGACGTCACAAACAGGAGACGGTTTCCCATGGCAACGTTAAGCCGTTGCAGAACACATGAAACAGAAAACCACAGAACTTCCGCTAAATTTAGCTCAGTTCTTTTGTTACGGCACAAGGAACTGATGTTAGTTTGACAAGGTGAAAAGGAAAACAGTTAAGGAATTAAATTTAAAATTGGATGGAGAAATTGTTTTCTCAACTTTCAAATTCAAATCATGATAATCTAGTAACAATTCGTTATTCAAAATTTCCAATAAACCGAAATATAATTTATGTAATTTAAACAATCTAGTATGGAACTCACACTACTTTTTTTTTTTTTTTTTTTTAATCAGGAGTAGTCAACCATTTTATACCTTCCGTCCACTGTGACATCTGTCAGTAGTAAAACTTTCTAACCGGTTCTACAAAAACGGTGGTTTATAAAAAGAGTTTTAGAAAGTTAAAGTATGCAATAATAAAGCACTTTTCCTCTTCAGTGGTTTTAAACAGTTAATTAATTAAAAAAAAAAAAAAAAAAAAAAAAAAAAAAAGAAAAAAAAAAGAAAAAAAGAAAGAAAGAAAGGCAAAAAAAGAAAGAAAATGCTTTTGTATATTTTGCAACTGCTTTTCCGCCCACTATAAAAGCTGGAATGCTCATTAGTGGGCGGTAGAGTTCAAACTGAACTGACTATCACTATTCTATGTTATTATACCCCCTCCTACCCCGTGCGAATATTGCAGTTATAATCATAAAATATTTAAGACTTTTAATAATTTTTAAAATTTTATATAATTATTCAGAGAACTTCCGTCCAAAACACCCTCTGAAAGTTGTTGGATTCATTTTGAGTAGCCCTGTATATTAAATATAACTTACGTGCATACCAACAACGTACTAAAATTTAGTTTAAAAAAAAAAAAAAAATGCATGATGCAACTTGAAATGTACTTTGAGTCATTTTCAAATACGGCACTAAGTGTCAGAAAACTAAATTCAGATTTGGCATACACTCAATATTTAAACTTTAAAACTTCTTCACACACCATAAAATTGAAGTCAGCACAACCAGTTTCGAAAGGACGCGGTCTTTCTTCTTCAGGTGCAAAAAACACGTGCTACTGCCTTGGAAGCAAAAGCAAGGCTGAAAGCAGACTGAAGCAAGACTGACTCCTCCTCCTCTGGATTTCACCTTGCTTTCAGTATTGCTTTTGCCTCCATGGCAGTTGCACGTGTTTTTTGCACCTGAAAAAGAAAGGCCACGCTCTTTCGAAACCGGTTGTGCTGACTTCAATTTTATGGTGTGCGAAAAAGTTTTAAAGTTTAAATACTAATATGTCAAAATAATTGTGTGTAGCCCTGTAAACGAAGAATAAATATTTTGCATTGCATATTTTATGGGAAACGTGCTTTTGTACAAATAAAGAATGCATTTTCACCTCGTTTTGCTTAGTGTTAAACTCTACCTACCAAAAATTTTGTCCCTAGACGTAATGTATTTGAAAACTTTTGTGTGTCCCTGTACTAGAGATGGGAATGGTCCGAAAAAACCCAGAAATCTTTTGCGAAAAAAAAAAAGAAAAAAAAAAAAAAAACAGTTTTTTTTTTTTTCGGGGGTTTTCCGAAGGGGTTTATTACCACCCGGAAAAATTGAAAATTTTGAAATTTCTAAACTTCCTATTTAGAAATTTATAATATTTACATTCCGATCCTTTTTTCTTGAAATATTTCTTCATGTTCAGTATCTTACATGAAAATACTGATTCTGATAATGTTCATATTGCAAAAATAAAGTTTTAAAATAGTAATCCTGACATATTTAAGTATTATAATGACCTCCCTCCCATCACATTCATTTGAAATTACTTATTCTTTTCAAGTTCCTTTATACTTATATTTTTTCTTGAATATATATCCTTAGACTTGTCTAACTAATTATTTTAATGTGTGTGGATATATATTATACACACACACATATTATATATATATATATATACAAAAATACCCAAGCAGTTATTTTCTTTGTCAAAAAATTTATTTCACAATTTACAAAAATTATATGTGCAAAAATCTACTTGATTTATGTTTTTTACGTCTGTGTTGATAACTTTTATATTATAAAACAATAATAAAATGTTGTTTTAAATTTATGAAGTTCAATTAACTTTAAAATAAACTTTTATTTTATCTTCGCGACTAACTTCATTTTAAGTCAGAATATGAATTAGAGTCCAGTATCAGGTCCGGTAAAGTTTACCGGTCCTGGTTAAATCAGTTTACCGTAAACTGGTTTAACCTGAGCCTGATCAGATTTGGGTCTGGTTGACTAAATTATTTTCGCATGCGTGAGAGGTTCGATTCAGGTTGACTGATTTACTTTTCTTATGGGTCATGTTGACTGAATTTTTTCTGGGAGCTGGATTGACTGATTTATTTTTCTTGTGGGTCGGGTTCCGATGAGATTGACTGAGTTTTTTTCTTACGGGTTAGTTAACTTTTCAACCAGTCGAGTCCACTTGAGAACATCTTTCAAAAAATTTTATCATAATATGTAGAAATTTGTCTAATATAATTATAAACATAATACATATTCCCATGATTAAATATACGTATACACAAATTATTACATACATATTGCAGAAAGGCAGTAACACAAAGAAAAATCAAATATAAATATATATATATATATATTAAACTTAAAGCATATTTTTGTATTCTTGAAGTACACTACACACATAAATGGTTAAAAATTATTAATCCATTTTTAAAATTTTTAACTTAGTGTATCAGTAATTCCATTTAAAAAATTTTTTTAAATGATTTACTAACTCTGTGACAATGAAAATTTATTTTATTTTATAACTTTAAAATGTTTTGCATGTTTTTCAGATGAATCATTAAATTTTATTTAGTTTTCGAGTTTTGGATATAAAGAAATTGTGTTCAAGTCGATGAAAAAGAAATGTTATTTTGTCCGTTTGATTCTAGTCTAAATTCATCGTATTAATGCTGCCGGGAGATGAACATTCCATAGGAATCACGCTCTACGCAAAATTAATGTTTGAATGATGATTGAACTAGTTTTTGGTGTTTTGTACAAGGTAAGGTACTGGCAGTTATGAAACAGAAAAGCTCATTTTTTAATAGTAAAAGCTTATTGTATATTTCTGTTATGAAAAAATAATATGGATTGCATGCATTTTTAAATGTTTAACACTTTATACTTTCTAAGATATTATAACTATGAAGAAACCCTATTTTTATCTGTAAAAAATCAACTTTTCCCAATTTTTCCAGAAAAAAAAAAAAAAAAAAAAACTTTTTTTTTTTTTTCCACTGCCTCAAAATGTTCGGAAATTTTACATCTCTATCCTGTACGCGAACCATTTGTCCTATTTTTAGTTTAAAAAAATCAAGCAGCATTCCTGTATGATATAGATTTAGAATGCCGAGTTTGGATATTCTGTTGATATCTGTGTTACTGAGTTATGTTATGCTAATAACAGACACATACACAGACTAATCGCTAAAAACCTGATTTTCAGGTTGAGGGGGGACCCCAAAAATTGTAAATATAGCAACATCACAATTTTTAAATTTTGACCCCAAAAAACTTTCGCATTAGATCAAGCAAAGAATTCATGAACAGGACCATCAAAGATAATTCAAATACATTACATACTATAAGCGAGATTTCTGTTACATACAAAGTAACATTTATAAGCTACCCTAAACAAAATGGATTTTTTTTTTTTTTTTATGTATATATATTGTTTATATTGAATACTAGCCGCCTTCGGCGACCAACTGGTTAGCGATCCTTGAAAAATCCGACTTTACGAAACTCCCGCTCGGTAAAAATTGGTGTGAAAAACTTTTTTGGAGACATAAAATTAAATCTTTTTTTCCAAAGAAGGTGGAGATTCATTTTAAAGATAGATTTACTTACATCTTGAATACTTCACGACAGTAGTATTTAAATGGAAAATATGGAATTGAAGCTTTATAAGCAAAATCTTTTGAAACTTATTTATATCTTTAGACAAATTATTTTAAACTCATGTGTTTTTCTTTTTTTTTTTTTTTTCACTTTCTCTTACCCATATATACGGTAGAGAAATTAATGTTTTTCGGCCAAATTTTCGAAATGGAGTTTTTGTTATATTTGCATGTTTTGAGGTCCCTTGAAGCCGAAAATCAAGTTTTTAGAAGCTGGAATGTGTGTGTGTGTCTGTCTGTCTGGTGTGTGTTATCACATAATATCTCAAGAACAAATAGGATCAGGAAGTCACCCGGTATTCTATATATACATCATAGCACAAGCACATACATCATGCTGCACTAAATTTTTCGTTTAGACCAAGCAAAAGGTTCATGTACAGGACCATCCAAGATAATTCAAATACATTAAATCTATGAGCGAAATTTCTGTTACGTACTACCCTAAACAAAACGGATTTTTTTTTTTTAATGTATATATATGAAAAAAAAAAAAAAAGTATATTTTGTTTATATTGTATACTAGCCGCCTTCGGCAACCAGCTGGTTCGCGATCCTTGAAAAATCCAACTTTATGAAACTCCCGCTCGGTGGCACCTGCGGCGCCTTTTTCCCATTTCAGGTCTTACAACAGCTTATTGACATATAGTGAAAATAGCTTTACTGAAAAAATTAATCGCAGTAAATTCCCGCTCGGTAGCGCCTGCGGTGCCCTCTTCCAGTTTCAATATCTGAAACAGCCTGTTCGCTCACCATGTTAAGATCTTACAAATTTCTAACTTTAGCAAACTCTCGCTCGGTGGCGCCTTATCCCGGTTTTAGAACATACAACACCTTCCTCGCTCATTAGAATTTAAAATATTGAAATTTTAAAATATTACAGCACCGTCTTCCGGTATAAATTTCTGTAACCTACTGTACAATTCCAAATCAACAAACCTTTCAAATGATGTGTTACTTATGAAAATATTTTAATTAGTAGCTGTGATAAAAAAGAAAACCTAATCAGGATATCTTAAAACGTGTAAATCGGGTAAAATCTCGAATTGCACTTTCGATAATATAAAAGAACTTTAAAATGTCTTTCGAATGATGTATTAAAAATAATTTAATCATAATTAGAATTTAAAATATTGAAATTTTAAAATATTACAGCGCCATCTGGCGGTAGAAATTTCTGTAATCTACTGTTCAATTCCAAATCAGCAAAGCTTTCAAATGGTGTATTACTTATGTATTTATTTTAATTAGTAGCTGAGATACAAAGGAAAACCGATTCAGGACTCCTCAAACGTGTAAATCAGGTGAAATCTCGAATTCCACTTTCGTCAATGTAAATGTATTTTAAAATATCTTTCGAACGATGCATTAATAATAATATAATCATAATTTGAATTTGAAATATTGAAGAGGTATGCAATGGTTTTATGCATAAAATTAAAAAATTTATAACTCATTCAGTTTTTGAAAAAATCTTTCAATTTTTTGAAATGTGAATCGTCTAACTGAGATCTATATAAAAAAAAAAAAAAAAAAAAAAAAAAAAGAAAGATAGAAAGAAATTATTTATCTCTAAAAGATTTTGAGTTATAAAATGTTTTATGAAAAAATCGATGTTTCGTAAAATCTAAACATATGGATCGCTAATCAGTATTTTGTTAAAATGTTTATGTGGTTCGAAAGAGGATTAAATTAGCTTTCCAAATATACCAATTGTTAAAAAATAGAACAGTCACTCGGTCATACAGGGCGATTCAAAAAAGACGATCGAGAAAAAGAGAAATTTTGGACCCTTTTTAAAACTTTTTTTTAAATATAAAAAATCAATATTTAAAAAAAAAATTACACCGTAAGAACCGGTAATAAATGCTCAGTCTTGTGATACAGGTGTATTTTCAATATCAATGCAAAAAACCATTAACGGGTTAAAAGTTTGTGACGCAGCACTGCACTTTATGGCTGTAAAAATTAGAAATACGGGTCTTTAAGACCCGTTTGATATCATTATTTTTAGAATAATGATATCAAATTTTCAGTGACGCTTTACTATTAATTAAAAAATACAGAGATTTTTTTATTTGAATTTGTTTTTTTCTTCTATTTATTTTTACAGTGTACACGTTATTTTCAACATAAAATAATATATAACATTTACTTACCGATACCTTTTCATTCACATCTCTTATAAGATCAAAATATGTGTCTTAAAAGAAATGATATGAAATTCCAGCAACGCAGTGATGTTACACTAAATGATTTGTTTTTAAATTCCACTGCAATTATTTTGTTTTGCATATTAAAGTATATTTGCACATTGAAATACTGCTTTTAATTTTCTAATGCGCAGTCAAATATATCACTTTCATTAAGTTTATATTATGCACTGAAATGTATTTATTTCAACGAATTATTTTATCTTTTGCGTCCCGCCATCCAAAACTACAACTAAAAATTTCGCAATTTTTTTTTTTTTTTTTTTTTTTTTTTTTTTTTCAGCAAACTATCTATTTGCATGCTTTTTTAATTAATTTGGATAAGATGGCACAAAATAAACATTTCCATAAATTTTACTTACAGTTTTGGATAGCGTGACGCAAAAGATAAAATAATTCATTGAAATAAATACATTTCAGTGCATAATATAAACTTAATGAAAGTGATATATTTGACTGCGTATTTGAAAATTAAAAGCAATATTTCAATGTGCAAGTATACTTTAATATGCAAAACAAAATAATTGCAGTGGAATTTAAAAACAAATCATTTAGTGTAGCATCACTGCGTTGCTGGAATTTCATATCATTTTTTTTAAAACACATGTTTTGATGTTATAAGAGATGTGAATGAAAAGGTATCGGTAAGTATATGTTATATATTATTTTATGTTGAAAATAACGTTTACACTGTAAAAATAAATAGAAGAAAAAAACAAATTCAAATAAAAAAATCTCTGTATTTTTTAATTAATAGCAAAGCGTCACTGAAAATTTGATATCATTATTTTAAAAATAATGATATCAAACGGGTCTTAAAGACCCGTATTTCAATTTCTTATAGCCATAAAGTGCAGTGCTGCGTCACAAACTTTTAACCCGTTAAGGGTTTTTTGTATTGATATCATTACTTTTTAGGGGTTAACGATTAAAATGTAAAATTAAAGGAGCATGGCAATGAGTTTGTAACCCTTAAAAAGTGCAGTTTCATAGTTCATACCACATTAAATTTTACCTCGAACAAAATAACAAACTAAATGAAATTTTAAAAATTTATGAAAAGTGATAAATAAAAAACTTTAAGAAAGTATATTTGTTGTGTGACGGAAACACGCAACATTACAAAGGCATAATATAGTATATTTTAAAAATAACAAACAATTTCTACAAAAAAAAAAAAAGAGAGAGAGAGAGAGAGAGAGAGATTTATTTTCTTTTATTTAATATTCAATTTCTTTGGTTCAACGGTTCATCTGTTTCTTAAATAGTTCAACAGAATATTTAAAATAAATGTTCAAAAAAATAATTTGTGTACGAAAGTTTTTGCAAAAAAGTGTTATGAATAAGTTTTTAAAGAGCACCATTCACCGTATAGATTTTGGTTAGATAAAAAAAAATTAAACACAAGTTTTTAAATGGTCCAACTGAATGAACAAAATATTAATATTTAGTTATATTTTTAATTGGAGATGTTTAAAGTAAAATGTTATAAGGATTTGACAGTAATTTTCCAAAATACCTAACACCATGGGGGTGGGGTTCAGATCCTCCTTTGGAAACTCTGATAATTCTAAAAAAGATGCTTAATCAATTTGAGGGAGATTTTGTTTGGTTTAAAATTAATTCGGATGGGGAAAATAGGAGGGGGGCAATCAGTTAGACCACTTTGAAATTTTAATCGGGAAAACGTTTTTTAGAAAATGTTTTGTTGAATGTAGTTTTATTCCGATCTGGTTAAATATACTGTACATAGTTCCCACATTCTTCCTGGTATTTCGTAATCACGCTAGAATTCCTGAAAATTTTCTAAAACGTGGTGAAGGGATTTTGGACATTGCCTCATTTTCTAAAATTGGGTTATGGGGGTAAAAAGTATACTAAGAGATCTAACATTAAATTTTTAAATGATAAGGATTTTTTAGCACTTCGAGAAATCTTCTAGATACAATCGCTTCAACGATACTTTTTTAAGGTTGGTTGGTAGTATAGGTTTTAAGGCCAACTGACTACGCTAGGGTCCTAGGCATATAGGTAGAATGGCCTCCATGAGGTCTTTCTAAGGGGTCGATAGGCCCGTATTTAAGCGAGTTTCGGAGAAAAACACGGAAGGAACGGCTAAGTCAAAGAGTGCGGGATAGGATCGAATCCGGCACCTCTCATCCACCGCTCGGCCGCTGGTGGGGCATTTTTAAGGAACTTATAAATATTTATTGAAATTTTATTTTTCCGACTGAGTGAAAATAATGCCTGGACCAGGAGTCGAACTCCGGATCATTGACTTACAAGGTCAAGGCTTTACCAATTGAGCTATCCAGGCCGACAAATAGGTCGGCATTACTCACTCAGACAACCTTTTGGCAGAAAACATCTTGTCTATCATATAGATAGCTCGACAGAAATAAGCCGCAGGTAATGTAAAACACCATTAAACAATGGGAGAAAGAAATACAATTTTTATTAAAATCACACAATCATCTGTGGAAGAAAATCATATTTATTGAAATTTTATTTTTTCGACTCTTGACCTTGTAAGTCAATGATCCGGAGTTCGACTCCCGGTCCAGGCATTATTTTCACTCAGTCGGAAAAATAAAATTTCAATAAATATGATTTTCTTCCACAGTTGATTGTGTGATTAAAAAAAAAAATTGTATTTTTTTCTCCCATTGTTTAATGGTGTTTTCCATTACCTGCGGCTTATTTCTGTCGAGCTATCTATATGATAGACCAGATGTTTTCTTCCAAAAGGTTGTCTGAGTGAGTAATGCCGACCTATTTGTTGGCCTGGATAGCTCAATTGGTAGAGCCTTGACCTTGTAAGTCAAAGATCCGGAGTTCGACTCCCGGTCCAGGCATTATTTTCACTCAGTCGTAAAAATAAAATTTCAATGAATATGATTTTCTTCCACAGTTGATTGTGTGATTTTAATAAAAATTGAACTTATAATTCTTTTTTTTTCTAAAAGTCCCATCTTCCTCCCCAAATCTATCAGAAACGACTCGAAATTTTTGAAAAATGTAAGAAACGTGCAAATTGAATATGAGTCTGTAAGTAAGAACTTTAAAAGAGCTCTTAACCCCCCTAATTCCCCTCCAAATTTCACTGTTTGCTTTCTAAAGTTTCCCTTATCGTAATACAGCTTCAATTTCTTCTTCTTCTTCTTCTTTTTTTTTTTTTTTTTTTTCTTTTTTTAAAGAAATTGTTTATGCCTATAGAAGACATTTTCGACAAACTGAAAAAAGCAATGCATTTGTTTAAAATTTCAAAGATGCGCTTTTCGCTGCCCCCTGTTTTTGAAATTTCGAAATTTTTTTTCAAAATTTCCAAACAAAACAATGATCCTTCAAACTGATTAAGCACCCCCCCCTTTTTTTTTAGGTTTTTAGTATTTCCAAGGTGTTTTCGAGACCCGGGGGGAAGACTTTAAACGAAAAATTTTCTTTCATATTTTTCTAACTAATAATTATAGAGAAAAACATTTTTTGTTAAAATGTTGTTTTGAAAAGGTCTTTCCATCAAAGTAACAGATTTCCCCCTTCCCCCAATTTTCACATTTACAAAATTAAAATTTGCACATGTCTGACACCTTGTGCCACCCCTACCCCCCTTCCCCCACCATACATATTTGTTTTTTTCTTAACTAAACAAAATCCCGTGAAATTGTCGAAGACGTGTTTTACAGTTTTCAGAAATTCCGAAAATTAGTGGCTATTTGAATAATTCGTATTCAACACTGTTTTTCAAGATTTTGTATGAACTTCAGAAACACACTTTTCTAAAATCGATTAACCAGGGAAGTCCTAGCGGTACCGTTTTCTACCAGCAATCACTATTTCAAAAATACCCATTTTGTGGGGGGAAAACCTGATGTTCTGAAGGCAATAAACATATACTAAAGGAAGGCAATAAACTGCAATATCTGAATAAAGGCAATAAACAAAATTTGCAAAATAATACAAAATTTGAAATGTATTATTAATTTCTAATTTAAAGGTTGCAAATGCATGGTAATTTCATTTTATATCACTGTTATATGTAAGAAATAAGTCTGTACAAGTGAAGGAGGATTTTTTTTTTTTCTTTTTTTTTTCTAGAGTAGCTTTTATTGTTATATTCATGCCAGCTCCCTACTGTTAAATTTAAGAAATAAAGAATTATTATTTTTTAAGTATAGATTTGATTTAAGAGAAAAATAAATAAAAATAGAAAAATCTTTAAAATGTGAAACTTTTATACTGGTAAATATTTAAGTAGTATAGTTTTTTTACTAGAAATTTAATGAACAAAGTAAGTTATAAAATAATACACTATATAATTCTTAATTATTTTACCAGTATGCTTTGCAGAAATGTATTATTTCGTAAAATTAAGTATCACAATGCGAAAAACAAAATTAATTAATTAATATTTTTAAAAATATATTATGGGTTTAAATTAAAGTTAAATAAAGATGCATTTTACTTCATTTTGTTTTATTACTTATTTTACTAATTTTAATTTTGTTTTCAGAGTTTTTCCAATGCATTTAAGTGTTTGGTAACCGATTTTTTTTTTTTTTTTTTTTTTTTTTTAATTACAATATTATTTTATAAAAGTAAAAAAAAAAAATAATAATAATAACAGAAAACATGAAATTTTAGATTTGGATTTGATATATTATAATTATAACTATCTTTGTAAAATATTTCATTTACATACTATATTACAGAAATTTAATGAACAAATTAATCAATTAATTATTATTATTATTATTATTTATTTATTATTTTTTTATTTATTTATTTATTTTTTTTTTTGTCAGAATTTTTCCTATCCATAATTTAAGTGATTTATCACTTAGTTTTCAAAAAAAATTACAAATATTTGCATATATTATGATATTATCTATCATTTTTATGAACGTAAAGAAAAAGGTTTTTGTTGTTGCAATCACTTTTTAAAATAAAACCAATTTTGAAAGTTAACAACGTATCAACTTGAAAACAATGGAATTGAATGAATATTTTTGATAAAAAAAGAATATTATATAAAATACAAATCTCTAAATAAATAACTCATTTAATATATATATTAAAGAAAGAAAAATATTTTATTTTGTAAGTTTGTTTTTGACACTAACTGCCGATAGATGGAGCCAAATTACCTATCTGAGATTGAATATTTCAAATGGAAGCGAAGACTGTATACGTCCGCGAACATTCCAAACCGGATTAGATACTTTTCTTTTGAGCGATGCGAAAGAAAATAGTGTAATCCGCGAGATAATATAGTTCCATTTTTAAAGTGAAATATATAAAAAACAGGAGTTTTTTGGGAAAAACGAAGCACGTCACGCTTCTCAGACAAAAGAAATTAATATCATATATCAATTTTATAAAATTTCTCCGAGCCGTTATCGAGAAAAAAAAGTTACACGATAACACGTTTTTCCTTTGAAGTCTTAAATTGCAACTCCAGATCTCAAAATATATTCAATGTTGAAGTGCGAAACTATCAGGATATCATCAGGAGGTAGAAGATTAAAGATTATTCTGAAAACATCAGATCAAAATATCTCCTATTTACCGAGATATTATATGTCGGCGTTTCTAAATTCCGTTGATATTAAATTAGCTGTATATATAGAGTGTCGCTGCTAAGCTTTGTTTGAGCTTTGCTGCGTCACTCAAAAAACTGTCGTTTTTTATGATCTGCAACCGCTACGCTGGTATGGCTTTACAAAAACGCGCGAAATTTTCTCTCTGTGTTTCCTCTTTTGAGGAACGCGCTGAATTCTACTTGGAGGGCAGAAAATACGATTCGTTCACTTTTTAATTAGACATTGGTCGACGTTTTAATTAATATCTCCGGATCTAACTAAATTTTTTAATTCTTTTTGCACTATCCCCTCGAGAAGGAGTCTGAGCACCCTCAAGTCAAATTTTGTACTTCTGCATTCAGTAAAGGCTGAACGTATAGATGCATAGACAGACAGACAAAGAGACAGATAGACATCTTCCTTTATTATTACAGAAGACTAACCACCTTCAGCTGGTTCGCGATCTTTCAAAAATCCGACTTTACGAAACTCCCGCTCGGTGGTGCCTTTTCCCCGTTTCAGCTTATTGACATATAGTGAAAATAGCTTTATTGAAAAATTTAATCACAGTAAATTCCCACTCGGTAGCGCCTGCGGCGCCCTCTTCCAGTTTCAATATCTGAAACAGCCTGTTCGATCACCATGTTATGATCTTTCAAATTTCTGACTTTAGAAAAATCCCGCTCGGTGGCGCCTTATCCTCGTTTTAGAACTTACAACATCTTCTTCGCTCATTAGAATTTACAATAATGAAATTTTAAAATATTACAGCGCCATCTAGCGGTAGAAATTTCTGTAATCTACTGTTCAATTCCAAATCAACAAAGCTTTCAAATGATGTATTATGTATGAAATTATTTTAATTAGTAGCTGAGATAGAAAAGAGAACCTAATCAGGACACCTTAAAACTCATAATAAGAATTTAAAATAAAAAAATATTAAAATGTTACAGCGCCATCTGGCGGTAGAAATTTCTGTAATCTACTGTCCAATTCCAAATCAGCAAAACTTTCAAATGATGTATTGTGTATGAAATTATTTGAATTAGTAGCTGAGATAGAAAAGAAAACCTAACCAGGACACCTTAAAACGTGTAAATCGGGTGAAATCTCGAATTCTAGTTTCGATGATATAAAAGAACTTTAAAATATCTTTCAAATGATGTATTAAAAATAATTTAATCATAATTAGAATTTGAAATTTTAAAATATTACAGCGTCTTTTGGCGGTAGAAATTTCTGTAATCTACTGTTCAAATCCAAATCAACAAAGATTTCAAATGATGTATTACTTATGAAATAATTTTAATTAGTAGCTGAGATAAAAAAGAAAACCTAATCAGGAAACCTTAAAACGCGTAAATCTGGTGAAATCTCGAATTCCACTTTTGATATTATAAAAGTACTTTAAAATATCTTTCGAATGATGTATTAAAAATAATTTAATCATAATTAGAATATGAAATATAGAAATTTTTAAATATTACAGCGCTACCTGGCGGTAGAATTTTCTGTAATCTACTTTTTGATTCTAAATGAGCTTTTAAATGATGTATTACCTATGAAATTATTTTAATTAGTAGCTGAGATACAAAAGAAAACCTAATATCAGGACACCTCAAAACGTATAAATCAGGTGAAATCTCGAATCCCACTTTCGATAATGTAAAAGCACTTTAAAATATCTTTCGAATAATGTATTAAAAATAATTTAATCATATGTAGAATTTGAAATACGCATATCAGAAGAAAGTTTAATTTGCAATTAAAATGTAAAATAAAAACGTAATTTTTTTGTCTGTTCTCCGAAATCGATGAAATTTGAACTCCAACTTTGTCTTGTGATGAAAACTCTGTATAGAAAGCTTTGTGTGTGACAAAGGAAAACTGAAGAATTTGAAATTAGCAATTTTTAATCACAATAAAGAACACGTGACCTGCATCAGTAAAGCAGGAAGTTAAAACTCTATCGCCCCACTTTCGAGATATCAGGAGTTGCCATGGTAGTCCGACCACCGGCAAACGCGGAATGCTTGCATCGAGAATTTTATTAAAATCTATGGCCTAATGCGTAAAATTAAAAAAATTGTAGCTGATTTAGTTTTTGAAATAATGTCCCAATCTTTTTAGATCTGATTCGTCTAATCAAAGTCTATATAAAAAAAAAAAAAAGATTTATTTCTAAAAGATTGTGAGTTATAAAATATTTTGTGAAAAAATTGATGTTTCGTAAAATCTAAAAATATGGATCGCTAATCCGTATTTTGTTAAAATGTTTACATGGTTCGAAAGAGGATTAAATTACCTTTCAAAATAAAGGATGTCCAGGAATTACTGTCTGAAAATTAAAAGGCACATATATATATATATGTTTTCATAGCTAAGTTTTTATTTCTATTTTCTTAAAAGATAATTGAAACATTCAAAATTAAGCTGATAAAATATTTTTTCTTTTTAGATGGTGACGAAAACAAAAAGTAACAAATTAAAAGAAATCAAATTATTGAATTTTTCCTGCCTCACAACTTTAATAGGAAAATCACAAGGAATCACTTCAAAACTCAAGGATTTGGAGAACGATTCATCGATCGAGCATTGGAACAGTATACAGGGTGGTCCGAAAAACATGATAGAAAGTAAGCGATTGTTGTGGAAAAAATAAAATAGGCAAGAACATGAAACCTATGTTATTGAATAAAGATATGAATGACATTTAATATACAAGGTGCTCGAAATGTCTACCTTCCCCGACTATATTGTTATAAAGCCAGTTCCGAAACTCTGTCATAAAGCGCTGGAATGTGTCAGAATCAAGTGCATCAATCTCGATTCTGATGGTCGATTTCAGGTCCTCAAGTGAATCAGGGGGATTCCTATAGATTCTGTCCTTGGTGTAAACCCATAAGAAGAAGTCGCATGGATTTAGGTCCGGACTGTATGGGGATCCCTCTATCCCGTGCCCTGTGAATTTTTCTTCATCCAAAGCAATCAAACGCTCACTAAATGTCGTTTTAAGCCACAGGAAGCCATCAGCAGTTCTATGGGGACGAGCCCCATCTTGCATGAACCAGTACTAGCGTATCATGTTGAGACAGCCCGCTTCAGGGCCAAAGTGACGCTCTAGAGTCTCTCGATACTTCACTTTCGTGACCATACCGTCAATGAATATCGGACCACTCATCCACTTCGACGATATGGCACACCACACCGTGACCCTTCGTGGATACAGTCGTGAGACGACACTGAGATGAGGATTTTCCGCACCTCAATGGCGCCTAAAAAAATATTCTTACAATAAATAATCGTTTTTCCAAGGTCAGTGATTCCATATTGGTTATTCATTATTTCCGGTAATCAAGCATTCACCTTAAATGTCAATATGTGTGCTATTACAATATGGAAGAATTATACTTATGTCAATAAATTTGAAATCAGGAACTTAAAATACTTTCTATCATGTTTTTCGGACCACCCTGTACTAGGACATGCAGCGTTCACTAATCACAATCCTCGGGTCGAATCCCAAAAGTCTGCACATCTCGCAATGCTGCAAAGTTGAAGCGTCTTCTCATTAAAGATCCATCACTTTCAAACAGAGAAGCTTCTATGAAACTTGAAATATCAAAATCATCCGTTCATCAACTGAAGAAAAAGAAGGGTATTGTAACTAGGACTAAACCTTCTGCCCACCTATATAAAAATGATCATGCTGAAAGGGCAAAAAGGGGCTGCAAGAAACTCTACAAACAACTAGTGAAATCAGGTGGTGGAAAATTTATAACAATGGATGATGAAACTTGTGTGCCCTATGATTATAAACAGATTCCATGAAAAGAATATTGGAATGACATTCTTAGTGTGGAAATCCCAGATGATTCCAAAGTTAAAAGAAAGGAAAAGTTTCCGGGAAATTTCTCGTCTGCGATATCACAAGCCGTATACATCAGTGAACCATTCATTTCCAAGCAGAATTTGAATGGAGAAATGTACCTA
Organism: Salticus scenicus; assembly: GCA_963930645.1. Taxonomy (NCBI): domain Eukaryota; kingdom Metazoa; phylum Arthropoda; class Arachnida; order Araneae; family Salticidae; genus Salticus; species Salticus scenicus. The sequence continues at coordinate 52,553,074 of OZ005658.1, read as the reverse complement.
AAGGACATCCTGCAAGGTCCGTTTTTGAAATTTTTTAACTCTCAGGGAGACAAAGGAAACCTGTTGTTCTGACCAGATTTAGCATCAAGTCATTACTGCAAAATTGTGCAGTCATATCTGAAAGAGAAAAATATTGAATATGTGCCCAAGGAAGACAAGCCGCCGAATGTTCCGCAATGTCGCCCTATAGAAAATTCTGGGCACTATCTAAATTAGAATACAAAAGAAGAAGGAAAAACCTCTCGAATTCAGCAGCTTTCAGAAAGGAATGGCTAAAGATCTCGAAATTTGTAGCAGAAAAGCATGGGAAAGACCTGTTTCGACACTTCAAGCAGAACTTGCGATTAGTTGGTGATTACGGCATCAGCGGTGAACAAATGAATAGTGATCACAAATGAATTTGTGATTAGATAAATTAATTTTCATATGCAAACAATTACATTAAATTTCCTTTCCTTACTTTTGATATGTGTAAGTTTCAATTTTCAGACAGTAATTCCTGGACACACTTTATACCGGTTGCTAAGAAATGGGACTATTAATGTTTCGTACAAGGTGTTTCAAAAAAGACGATCGAGAAAAAGAGAAATTTTGAACCTTTTTTAAAACTTTTTTAAAAATATAAAAAAAATCAGTATTTTTCAAAAAAATTTGTAACGCAAGAATCGGTAATAAATGGTCTTTCTCGTGGTACAGGCATATTTTCAATATCTCTAACAGTTGAGCGGTAATCGCTTTACAAAAACGCACGAAAATTTCGCTCTGTGCTTCTTCTTTTGAGGAACGCGCTGGAGGGTAAAAAATACGATCCGCTGGCTTTTTAATTAGACATAATGTGACGTTTTAATTAATATCTTTGGATCTAATTAAAATTTTTAAATTCTGTTTTCACTATCCCATCGGGAAGACTTCTGAGCACCTGTATATCAAATTTTATACTTCTATGTTCATTTTATACTTCTATCTTCGGTGGCGCCAGCGGCGCCTTATCCCCGTTTTAGAACTTACAACAGCTTCCACGCTCATTACAATTTAAAATACTGAAATTTTAAATGTTACAGCGCCATCTGGCGGTAAAAAATTCTGCAATCTACTGTTCAACTCTAAATCAACAAAGCTTTCAAATGATGTATTACTTATGAAATTATTTCAATTAGTATCTGAGATACAAAAGAAAACCTAAACAGGACACCTTAAAACTCATAATTAGAATTTAAAATAATGAAATTTTAAAATATTACAGCGCCATCTGGTGGTAGAAATTTCTGCAATCTACAGTTCAATTTCAAATCAACAAAGCTTTCAAATGGAATTCAAGGCGCCTGTGGAGCCTTATCCCCGTTTTACAACATACAACAGCTTGCTCGCTCATAGCGCAAATAACTTTGAAAATTTTAACTGTATTAAATTTCAGCTCTGTGGCGACTAATGCGCCGCTTTATGTTTCATTATTTGAAATAGCCTTTTCGTTCACCATGTAAAGGACCTTTAAAAATTCTGATCGTGGCAAATCCGCAACCCGGTTTGGCGTACGGGCTCCCAATCTTCTCCCTATAAGTAATTTACTCATAATCAAAATTGGAGATATTGAATTATTAAAATACCAAAGCGCCCTCTGGCGACAGAGATTTGAAATATTTGCTTTTCAATTTCAATTACTTTAAAAATATTTTACGTATGAAATTATGTTAAGTAGAAACTCAGATACAAAGGTAATGTAAGCGTTGTTATATAAAAAAAAATGTGTCTGATTTTTTCGTGGTTTTTCTCTGAAACTTGCGTAACTGCGGGCTAAATAGTGTTAAAAATCCTTAATATGAAATATGAGCGGAGTTTCGGAATTCAAAAGCCTGCATCATAATTAGTATTGGAGATATTGTAATAAAGGTGTTCTGACTTTTCTGTGGTTTTCTCTGAAACTCCCGTACGGAATTTAACGGCTTATATCAGTTTAAAAGTCTGCAATATTTCAAATGATGTGTTATAAGTAATTTAATCATAATTAGAATTCTAGATATTGAATTATTAAATTATCAAAGCGCCTTCTGGCGACAGAGATTTGCAACATATACTCTTCAATTTCAATTCAAATAACTTTTTAACTGATGTATTACTTTTGAAATTATGTTAATTAGAAGCTGAGATACCAAGGTAATATAAACAGTTTTATAAAAAGATTTGCGTCTGACGTATCTATGTTTTTCTCCGAAACTTGCGTAATTCCGAGCTATATAATCTTAAAAATTCTTAGTACGAAATATGAGCGGATATTGGAATTTGAAACTTTGCAAAATATAAAATAATAAAGGCGTTCTGGGCTTCTGTTGTTTTCTCCGAAACTCCCGTTCCTTTTCTACATTTTTGTCCCTTCGCCATCCCTCCTAATAATTTTACACTCGAAAATATCCGCAATGGATTTATCTTGCCTTTAACCTAATAATACCAATTTCAAACGTTGAATCTTTTTTTTTTTTTTTTTTTTTTTTTTTGCCGCTTCTTTAAACCTCCCCCCCCCCCTCCCTCAAGTCCTTCCTAATAATTATACACTTTCAAAAATATTCACAATCGAATTATCGAGCATTAAAACCAAAGATTACGAAAATTCAACGACATATCTCAATTTAAAATACTGCAAAATATAAAAGAAAACTTAATCTTACATTGTCTTTTGGTCACGTTTGTTATAATATTTAAAAAAAAAAAAAAAAAAAAAACTGAAGCTTTCAGCAAAAAAATATAGAAATATCATTGAATACATACTCACTGGTAGAGTAAGATATAAGTGAAGGCAAACTTTCAAATCAAGACATTTTTGTTGGTCCACACAAGGCCTGTGGTCATAAAAAGTCCTCGGAAGAAATTTAAATTTTAAGTATATATGTATCTGGTGAAGTGCATGTGCCATTATTTTGACCTGAAATATTTGCTGCAATTCCACTTTAAGCAGTAAATTTTGGTTAAAACAGCCTTTTTGTACAAAAGTAACTTTAGAACAAGAACCCCAAAAACAAGGCATGAACAAGGCAGTGCAAGTGGGACCAATGCCCCTGGCCTCCACATTAGACTGAGCTTCCGAATTAACTTTAAAACTTACTTCGATACCTTTTTATGAAAAAAAGTAAGTGAAAAATTGCAAGGGGGGGCCTCCAATTAAGGGCGCCAGAAGGAATTGTACCTTAGGATTCAAAAGTTGTTAGTTTGCCACTGAGTACAATCTCTCATAAACACAGGTAGAAAATAAGTGAACATTTATAAATATATTAAAAACTATATGCATAAATGTTTAAAAATAAACCAAAAATATCCCTGTTCAAAGAAAAAAAAAAAAAATAAATAAATAAAAGAGGCTTTAAACTAGTAGGAAATTGTTACATGAAAAATCATTTAATTTATAATAGTAGTAAGAGCTGATTTTTATAATGACAAAGAATATGAGAAAGACAATATTTTCTATGATATTTGGGATGGTTGGATGGTCTATGATATTTGGTTTTACTATTTTAACTAATTATATTTTATGACTCAGGATGAAAAAATTTCAAACAATCAAAATCATATTGATACTTTTTAATAATAATAATAATAAAAAAAAAAAAATAGTTTTAACAACTAACAATGACACAAAGTTTGATCAGTAGATAGTATCAAAGGAAAAATGAATTACAGCTGGAATGCAGTTTAACCCACTATTTGGCGTCGGATGTCTTTGGCGATAATGCGCCAAATCTAGTTAATGTCTTTATATTCCGAATAATCTTATTATACCACGGTGTTTCCTGAAAGGTTGCAACTCCAGAAGTTGAAAGAACGAAGTTTTTAAATTTTGAAAATTATGCTAAACAGTCGGTATCCGCGACATCGAGCAGATATACTAGTAGAGGGACGATCCTTATTATTTTCTACGGAAGAAAAGGTGTCCAATAAAAAACATTTTTTAGGTTGTAAATACCAAAGAATATTTACCTCATTAGATATTCTTTGACAAATATATTATAATAGTTATGTATTTATTATTATTTCTTTGTCCAATGAAAACTCAGCTAAGCGATTTTTATTCAAATAAATTACAATTTTGAAAAAAGATTAAAAAAAAAAAAAAAATCTTTTGAATAAAATATAGAAATTAAAACATTTCAAATATATAATATGTTGTGGTCATCACAAAACTTTCTTTTATATTATCCTATACAAAAAACTCTCAATGTAAATTAGATATTAACTAAAATAATTTTATATTAAAATTTTGCTCCATGGTGAATGCGAATGATTTTCATTTCAAAGATATGTATAATCTAAAGAAAGTTTATTTTGTGTCCTATAGACCACATTCATATTTTAAAAACTGCATTTTTCTTCCTAAGTTTTTTATTTATTTATTAAAAAACGAAGAAAAAAAACTGATAAATTTATTTTTAATTATTCTAGACTTATGTCTCAATCATTCGTTTTAAAGGTATTGACGGGTTCTTTTCAGAAACACTAATATTAAAAATTTGCACCCCCCCCCCGTCCCCTTCCTAGTGAAATGTGATGCATTTACATTTTCAGCCTTTTTTTTTTTTTTTTTTTTTTTTTTTCATAATTGATTATTACTATTTTAAACATTTTTTTTTAATTCACAAAAATTCTTTGAAAAACAATTCTCACTGTGCATATTTATGCGAACTTTCGTACTTTGTTGAAACAAATAAATAAATACAATAAAATAAATATATATGGGATGACCTATTGGGCGTTTGGTGTTTTGGAAGTAAGGCTGATTAACTACCCTAGGATCCTAGGCATAAAGAGGAGCGCCCTCCATGGGGGAGTCTTTCTAAGGGGTCCTAGTCCGTATTTACGCAAGTTTCGGAGAAAACCACGGAAAACTCCAAACGACTAAGTCAACGAGCGCGAGCTGGGATCGAATCCGGCACCTCACGTCTACCAGCTTTGAGCGCAGAACCGCTCGGTCGTTGGTGGGCGATTTTCAGCAATTGCTTATAAGCACTAATTTTCGATGTTAAAACTAAATATCAAATTTGGTTAAATTTCGTCAACTTATTTATAAGATAGAACATCCACAAAAGTTTAGGCACACACGAAGACACTTAAAATAGTGTAGTCGTGTACAGGATATGTCAAAACGTATAAATTCATTGGAAACCAGTGACTAAAACTTTCCATTAATCGAATACTTTCTTCTTAAATATAAAGAAGAAAATAATAAATAAAACAAATATCTTAAATAATGATGCATCTAGATTATTAATAAAAATATTATGAAGACATTAAAAAATAGAATCTGTCCTATTCTTTTTTATGTTATTATAATGTAATTTCTTTTACAGTTATAAGATGAAAGTATTATATTCCTATAAATTTTTGCTCCGCTATTTGATGGGTTTATTTTTTATGCCAATATCGTCAATAATGAAAATTAAAAATATTATTTTAATACATAACTCCTATGAGAATTGAAGATCAACAAGATGTTACTAACGTCAATGTTACTAACGATGTTACTAACGATTGTTCGATGTTACTAACGTCTCTTTGTAGCGGCAGACCTCTACGGAGCTAAGTGAGTTTGGCGAGAATTCACCCTTTGCGCACAGATAAGTAGTTATCTGTGGCTTAACGCTATGCGCTTACGCACGACGAGGAAAGATCACAAACCACGCGGGCGCAATACCTCAATGATTCGGCTTTCGACTAACACAATACCGTAGTAGTTCACGCGCACAGGAGAAAGGAGAAATCTTAAAGTTATTGTCACGTGAGAAATCTCGATGATGTTGGCCACACAAGGGGGTTGCCATTTCGCTCTCTACCTAAATTAAAGCTGGATGATCAGCGATTGTAATGAAATGCTCGCCCTCTGGTAGGCTAGGGCAGTGGCGGATTTAAGGGGGGGGGGCTAGGGGGGGTGAAAGCCGCCCCCCAAAACACTGACATTCACAATTGAATATTGCAATTGTAAATTTTTTATTGGTCTAGAATAACACTTTAAAAAATCTTAGCCCCCCCCCCCCCCACCAAAAGTCAAGTTCTGGATCCGCCACTGGGCTAGGGTGAAATTAACAGTACCACTGAACGAATAGCTTTCACGCTTTCATCGAGACGCAATTGTTTGCTGCTGCTGTATATTCAATAGGATGAATAAATTCGGCAAAAAAGATAACACATGCTGCTTTGTGCCACAGTGTAACTCCAATGGATCAAGAAATCCGGAATTAAGCTTCCATTTGTTTCCAAATGACAAATTTAAAATTCCAGTTGCCTCCGTTAATGGAAATAAAGTTTTAGTTAGAAGAAAGTCTGAATGGATTAGACGTTTACGAATTGGGAAAGAAGTATCGTCAAGAATGACTGTTTGTTCGAAACATTTCGCACCTGAAGGTTTCACAAGTAATAATACGTTTAATTTTTTTTTAATTATAAAATATTTTAGATAAAGCTGATCGTTTCCTTCGCTAACGAGCAAAAGCAAAACGATCACATTTCATGGATGTCATGGAACAACTATAGTATCGGTCATCGGTCCACAAGTGCATTTGGTGATTATGGCGAAATGTCGTTTTTGCAAATGGTTGCGATGGATTACAAGCGTAAACAAAAGCGAATTGTATTGCAAAGAATCCAGAAAGGCATCGTTATTGTTCAAAACGGTGCCAAAGAAAAATCGCCAAATCCAGTTATGGACCAACTCTATAGTTGTACTTTTATTTTTATTATTTTTTTTTTTTAATGTACCTTTGATGTAAGATAACATATAGATGCAGTTAAAATACAGTGGAATTATTAAATAATAAAACGCAATGATTTTCATTGCATCCTATTATGCAATCGATTTTCCATGGTGTAATGGCGGATGGATGGTTGGGTTTTACGTCGCACTAGTGCTGCGCAGATGGGCAATTGGCGACGGTCTGGGACACACCCCTAGAGGTTGTCCAGAGACATGCCATCACAATTTTGATCCTGCACGGAAGAGACTATGTAATGGCGGAGAAAGAACAATAATAAATACACGTGGCTATTATATTTACTAACAACTTCAGTTGAGAAAGCGTCATCTATCGATCATTACAAACGCGGATTGCTAAAAACATAGATATAGTAATATATATATAGATCTATCATCCCCATGTTAATGTGCAAAGATTTTTGATGCCGAAAAAGTTTTTTGGCATCAGCCATGAGAGAGTATAAAACTCGGAAACAATAATAGAATAGAATGTTGATATATATTGAAAATGCCGAAATACTGCTCGGCTTTTAATTGTACAAATACATTTTTGAAAGGAAATGGAATAAATTTTCACAAGTAAGTTAAATTTAACTAATTTATGAAAAATATGATTTTTTATAATCAGTTGCTTTGTTATTATTATGGTTTAAATACTGTTTTGATTTTTAATGGAATACTTTTATTAAAATTTTAATATTTTTTAAGTTTTTATATTAGTAAGTAATATCGAATTTTCAAAATTCTTTTAAATGTACTTAGCAGCGCCAGAGGTAAAGCCCGCGTGTTTTAATCTATTGTAACTATTATTACCACAAGACTTTCTTCTATATATAATCCTATACAAATTTACGCAATACAAATTATTTATTAAGTTATAATTTATTAAAGATATTTTCCATGATGAATGCAGACGATTTTTTTCTTAAAGTAGTATAATAAATGCTGAAAAAAATCATTTTTGTGCTGACATGAAAAGATATACAGTCGAACCTCGTTAACGTGAATCTCAAGGGGGATCAAAAATCTGTTAGTGTTGTCAGTAATTCATGCTATCAGTAACTGATCGTCATATAACTAAAGTAATCTTCATTTTGCCGGGGATTGTGGTAACAGTTAATGTTAAAACAATTCACGTTAGCAGTGTTCACGTTAACGAGGTTCGACTGTATATATATATATTCTACAGTGCGTGTCGAAATGATAGGTCCACCAGTAAAAACGAAAGTTATGTTGGTAAAAAAAGGTTTTATTGTGTACAAAGTACTATTTTATAAACTACATTACTTCATTCAATGTAAAATAATACATGAATAATATACAAATAATAGGAATAATAAGGAAAACAAAAATTACATGAAAAAGCTGTTTCAAAAAGATAGGTCCACTGAACCAAGCATCAAATTAATGTTGAATTAATAAGAAATTTTTCCACCTTGTTTCAGAATAAGCTCATAAATCCTATTCGGCATGGTTTCTACAAGTTTTTGCAAACACTTTTTCTCTATTTTTGACCATTCGGAGGAAATAGCATTTTTCAAGTCTGCAGTACTGTTGTACTGCCTTCCGCCTGCATACACCGCTCTTGCGAGTATACCCCACATGTTTTCTACCGGATTCAGGTCGGGGCTGCAAGGTGGCCAATCGATAACATGTATACCATTATCCAGAAACCATTCGAAAGTGGACTTTGCAGTGTGCACAGGAGCATTGACCTATTGGAACATGAAGAATGGGCCCCCAATGTGCTCTGATTGTGGAAGAAAATATTGTTCAAGCAGCTGTTGATAGCCTGCAGCATTCAAACGATTGTCTACAAATGCTATATCAGTTTTTCCTGCACCGACGAATCCGGCCCATACCATAACGGAACCACCACCAGCTTGCCTCTTCGAGAATATCTGTCTATCGTTACGCAGATCGTGCCAGTAGTACTGCCAGGCCATCTGGACCTTCCAGGTTGAATTTTCTTTCATCACTGAATATCACACGATGCCAATCTTGTTTCCAGAACATCACTTCATGTGCGAATTTCAATCTCTTTTCTTTGTGCTTTTTAGTCAATTTCGGAGCTGCTTTCCTCTTCACGTAAACTATATTGCCGAACTTCTTTACCACTCTATGGACTGTAGATTTTGATATTGGAGGGTTTTGTTGTCTGGCCATAGTGGATAAGCTCATATTTCCAGATTTTAACTCCTTTACGATAGTCCTTCTTTGTCGGGGTGTCACTTTTGATGGGCGGCCATATGATTTTTTACTGCCATAAGCATTTCTAAGTCGTAAATAATTGTTTACAACATTATGTGATATGTTTAAAAGTTTACCTATTTCTCTATTTGATTTTCCACACGTTTTAAATGCATCAATTATCCCCTGCTCAACCAGCGAAAGACTGCAACGACGACCCATTTCGTTTGATTACAACGTGATGTTCAAATCTGTTTAAATACCTCCACAGCAGCCAGCATAATCCCGCAGTAAGACTAAGCAACGATATTTAGGCAAATTGTTTGGAAATAAACGTAATTGGTGCAAAATTTCTGAAGACGGACCTATCTTTTCGATACGGTCTGAAAATGAAAATTTGCATAAAATAAAAAGGAATTATTTATTTTAAAGAAATTTCTTCATAAATAGTTATAACAATTACTGATTAATTATCTCTACCAAAAAAGTGATTCTTATTCTCAATTAAGAGCCGAAATTTCGAAAAATGAGGGTGGACCTATCATTTCGATACGCACTGTATATACATGTATATATATATATATATATATAACATTAAAAATAAAATAAATCGCTAGCTTCGTTTTAAATTAATACAGATCTATGGTTCAACCATTCGTTTTAGAAATAGTGACGAGTTCTTTATAAAATATCCGCATTGAAAATTTACACAGGCCCCGGGGGAAGGGCACTTCCATTCCAGGAGAAAAACAATGCTCCTACATGCACACATTTTTTTTTTCAAGTTTATTACTACTATTATAAATAATTCCTATAAATTTTACATTCATGCGTTAAAAATAACTCACATTATGTACATTTATATGAAATTTTGTCCTATACTGTCATGTTAAGTACTTAAAAAAAATAGGATGGCAGCACCACCTGTTGAGCGATTGATTCACAAATCTAATCAGCACCAGTTTAGGTCAAGGTCCAACTGAATACAAATTTGGTCGAATTTCGTTCATAATAGGAGCTATAATCCGAAATTGCTAGAATTGCATTTTTAGTTGTGTTAAGCGTTTCTCTCAGATTCGAACAAGGTTTAAGAGAATATTATGACATTAATTAGTTTTTCTGCCTGTCTGCTTGCCCACCTGTCAGCTCTCCATTTCTGAATAAACCCAATTTCTGCTATATGTTGTGACTGACCGTTAAAGGGTTAACGCAATTTTTTTTTTAAGATGAAGATATGTCCAATTGTTTTAGCTCTCTAAAAAAACACTTAACCCCAAAATTTACTAAAAATCATTACATTTATTTCCGAGTAAACCTAATTTCTATTATATGTTGCGATTGGAAGTTAAATGGTTAAAGCAAAATTTTCTGAAGATGAGAATATGTGCAATTTTTTTAGCTCTCTAAAAAAAAATACTTAACCCCAAAATTTAATCAAAATCGTCACATTCACTTCCGAGTAAATCCATTTTATGCTATAACTTGCGACTGGCCGTTAAAGGGTTAACGCGATTTTTCCTGAAGATGACGATATGTCCATTCGTTTTAGCTCTCTAAAGAACACTTAAGCCCGAACTTTTATAAAAATCATTATATCCATTTCCGAGTAAACCTAATTTCTATTATATGTTACCACTGGCTGCTAAAGGGTTAACGCGAATTTTACTGAAGATGAGGATATGTCTATTCGTTTTATCTCTCTAAAGGACACTTAACCCCAAACTTTTATAAAAATCGTTATATCCATTTTCGAGTAAAACCAATTTCTATTATATGTTGCGATTGTCAGTTAAAGGGTTAACGCAAATTTTCCTGAAGATGAGGATCTGGCCAAACGTTTTAGTTCTGTAAAAAAAAAAAAAAAAAAGACACTTAACTTTAAGCTTTAATCAAAATCGTTATATCCATTTCTGAGTAAACTCAATTTCTACTACATGTTGCGATTGGCAGTTAAAGGGTTAACACTAATTTTCTTGAAGCTAAGGATGTTCCAATTGTTTTAGGTCTCTAAAAAGCACTCATCCCAAACTTTTATTAATATCGTTATAACCATTTCCGAGTAAACATAAATTTCTACTTTATATTGCGATTGGCAGTTAAAGGGTTAACTCGAATTTCTCAAACGATAAGGCTAAGTCCAATCGTTTTTTCGACCCAAAAAACTCCTAAAAAGACAGAAATAATAGATGGAAACGATAAATTTCTTTAAATGTCGTTATTCCATACAAAAAAAAGAAGAAGAAAAGAGAGAAATAAAAATGAGTATCTGGTGTTTTTTCATTCATCTTTAGTACATAAATTATTAATAAATTTTATTTGCTAAATTATCTGTGTGTATTCCCGAGTATATTCACTCGGGGAAAGACATCCACAAAAGAGTAAAATGGCCGTCTTTCCCCGAGTAAAAAAGGCATCACTTTTTTGCCCTCGCTGATCTATCATGTCTTATTACTATTATATCTATGGCTTACAAAGCGCAGGTGTTTTGAATAAAACAAAGATATGACAATTTGGCAACACTTTCTTTGTATACAAGAAGTTTATTTATATTTATTTTTTAAGTGCATTGTTACGATTGTTACTTAAAAAAAAAAAAAAAAAAAAAAAAAAAAAAAAAAATTTCTTTCCGAAACAGTGATTGATTTTAGTTATCCAAATTTAAAAGTTTCGCATTTAACATTTGTGAAAAATGCTCTTTATATTAAAATTAGCGGCTTAAAAATGGATAACATTTTTCTATAAATATTAAATAAGCGACGCGATGTATATCGAGCAAAAAAGAAAGAAATAAAGAAAAAGTTTACCTATTGTGGGTCTTGTTCATACAGAATAACACAAACAAACAAAAATCGCATTTTTCTCCTAGCATTTTAGTAATCATCAGAGTTATTGACCTTGGAAGTGTAGGAGAATCGGCCGACGCCCTCTGCTTGGCTAATTGTTTGTAAACGTAAACAAATCTTGGCTTTTCAGTGTTGCAAATTTCAACTCAATATAAAATGAATCTCAATTCGACTCCAAATATTTATTCAATTTTCATTGAAGCACACAAATCTCAAATAAACAATTCAAGCGTTGCTATGCTTAATATTTATATGCGCTAGCTATCATTGCAAAATGATACCTCATATTTCGTTGTAAATTTGTGTCAAAATATTGTGTCAACACTTTCTCGAATGAAAAACTAATCAACTGTTAAAATAATGGTACAGCTGTAAGTATTCTTATTTATGGTATTACGTTAGTTCATTATAAATACGTACATAGTTTACTTTTTACTTGAGTATTGCACTTTGCTGAATGTAATATAATATCACATTTTTGCTGTTCTTTATTAAAAAAAAAAAAAAAAAGATAATTTAATATTGAAATAGTTTCATTCTACTGTGAAACTATTGTTGATTGTTGATATTTAGTGTTTGAAGATGAAAGGGAGTTGGTTGTATCCTAATTTACCTAGATTAATATCGTGAAGCGCCAAGCATATTTTCTCTTTTAATTTTGCTTTGTAATAAAAAAAATATAGAGTCGAGGTAATATATATATAGTATACTTTCCTATGGGCAGCATGTTTTTAAAATTTTATGGTATTTTATCGCTTTAATGTCCATAGATAACATTGCCGCTAGCAAATCGCCCCATTCTGTCATGCTGAATTTCGAACGAAATTTAAAAGTAGTAGGTATGTTAATATTTGATAATATTCTTGCAGTACCATATAAGATACGATATTTTTAAATTATCCTTACTCCTTTACTTTAATCCTTCACAATGATGCATGTAAATAATCCTTATAATGCACCTTTAAGCAAAATTTTACAAGATGAGTTAGATTGTGCTCACAAAAGTCGCAAAAAAGAAAAAAAAAAAAAAAAAACTGTCGAGCAATATTCTATATATTGGTATAAAACCAAAAACTAGTTTTTTTTTTTTTTTTTTTTTTTTTTTTTTGTGCGAGTTAAATAAAAATGAAAAGCACTATTAACATTGTCATTAATTTCAATATTTTATGTAAGGATTTGTTGTAAAACTAATAGCAGTTATTATTTTTAAATGAAATAATTCAAAATATTTTATATTTGTTGCTACTTTAAAAGAATATTTTAGTTATGTCATTGTTGTATGTTGATATACTATCATCAACATACATAACCACATGTCGACTCATTTCATTCTCTCACTCATTTTATATAAATTTGTTATGAAAATTTTTGTAAAAAGATTATTCAAAATTATAAAAGGGAAAAAAGTGATTCTGTTAAAGTGAAAAAGAGGTATGTTAAGTTTTGCTTGCTTTAATAATACGTATTATTGGTAGTGTTTATATGATTTCAATATACTGCAACAATAAAAATTTTAATACTTGCAGCTGTAATTATTACAAGCGTGATTAGAATGATTGTGGAAATGTAAAATGGGTTAAAGTAGGGCTCGCGCTGGTGCACTATAGCGCACCATTGTCCCCAATTTTAATGAAATGGATGGAGAATTTTTTTAATTGTGGGTCCCAAGGACCCATATTCCCCCCCCCCTCTCCCCCCTGAAAATGTCCTTTATTCTAAAACACTAAATTTTCTTTTATTTAATTTCATGTCATCATTTCAAAGCAATTTATTTTACTGGGCTATTTACCTCTAAATTCCTCCTTCAAAAGCAAATGAACTGCCAAATTTGGAGTTGAAATGAATATTAAATAATGCATCTAAAGTATTAGCTTTTATTATGATTAAAAAAAAAAAAAAAAAAGAAAAAAAGGATTTTTAGATTTCAGCTTTCTGTTGGTCCTGGATAATGGGTCCTAATTTTTTTTTTTTTTTTAAGTGTCTTTAGGAAGAAAATTACCTGGTAAATGTAAGTTTCTTTAATATATGTATATATATTTTTTTAAGATTATTTTTATTAATCTTGTTCAAAGTCTATTGCTATTGTCAAAATGATCATAATTTTTACTTCATTAAAACTTCTTTCAATTGTATTAAATAATTTTCTTTGCACTTTTTATTAATTTAATTTAGTAATGTGCTGTATTAACTACATAATCAAATGCAAGTTTAACAAAGGTAAGTACTAATTTCCTATGACAAAAAATAAGTTAGAAAGTTTTTAATTCATGAATTCATCAACCGTGAATATTTATTTTAAGTATTTGGAGTGTAAAGATTGATATATATATATTTTTTTATATACCAACAATGTGAAAAATACCAGAGCTGGGAATCGAACCCGGGCACCTCCGGGTTCGATTCCCGGCTCTGGTATTTTTCACATTGTTGGTATATAAAAAAAAAATATCAACTTTTACACTCAAAATACTTAAAATAAATATTCACGGTTGATGAATTCATGAATTAAAAATTTCTAAATTGAAATTTCGTAGTCTATGGAGTTGTGCTACGATTAATATTGCTCACCTGTTATATCTGCGTTTGCAGATTCGGTGACTTCGCCAACCAGTGGTGGCGTCAGAAATTCCCCGACGGGGGGGGCACCGGTTCCCCGACAGGGGGGCACTATATGTAGAAAAATTTTTACAGGCATATTTAACACCATGCACCTTTCTGTCAGTGTCTAACCGCTATGTCAAATATACAATGGTATTTTTTTTTTTGTCTATTTTTTCTTTTAAGTGCTTCCTTATTATTTTTAACACCAACTAAGATAAGACAGAGAGGGGGTTATGATAAGTTTGAAGTCTTTGTGTGTTTGAGGTACTGTAACATCCAAACGAATAGACCGTCTTTAATGCAATTTTCCCCTTATTAAAAATAATAATAATAAAATAAATAAAGGCTGATTTAATCGGGATGGTTCTTAGTAAAATTCCGTTTGATAGTTTTTTTTAATTAATTAATTAAAATGTAATTTTTCAGGTCACTTTGCATTAAGATTTTAATATTTGCGTGCTAGCAGTATTCCTTTTTTCATATTATTCGGCTAAGACATGCGAGCTTGCAATCTTCCGAATTTAAATCATGTTAGATTATAAATCCCATTTTTTTTTTTTTTTTTTTTTTTTTTTGCATTGGAGCTGAAAAAAAAGTATTTTAAAAATCTTGAATTGTAAACCGATTTTGGCAAGAGTTAAAAATTGGTTAAAAATAATATGAGTTCACAGTCAAACTTTTTTCAATTCATTTCAAAATTATTGAGTTTTAAGATATTTTTAAAATAATTTAAAATGTGGTTTTTTTTTCCTTTCAGGCCACTTTGCATTGACATTTTAAATTAATTTTACAAGCTGCCAACCTTTTAACTTCCAATTCATGTTAGATGATAAATCACGTTATATTATTATCATATTATATAAATGTACTGTTTTTAACAAAAAAGAAATTTTTAATTGGTTTTGTCAAAAATTAAAAATAATGATTATAATTTCACAGTAAAAAACTCCTAAATTCAGTTGAAAATTGGAGTTTTTAAAGAAAAATTATATGTAATTAAATTCATCATCAGTGCCACATTCACATTTCATAATTTATAAGCTAGTGTTCTTCCAGCTGAAAATTAGAGATTTTATGGAAAAATTAGAGTATTAAATTCAAAATAGATTGTTTTTATAAAGTTAGCTTTTCACTTAATCGCCGTGTCATCTCATCGATGTATCGAGCTATTCCCTACCCTCCTAAAATAATATATATGTAATATGTATATTTAAAAAAAAAAAAAAAAAAAAAAGTAAATCATGCATATTAGAGCATGAGCATAGTTGTGAAAAAATAAATAGAGTCAAAGACATCCAACAAATGTCAGATAAAACTTCCTTCTTAACATGGTATACATTTCATTTGTAACCAAGTATATACATATTACATTTCTCTTAAATGTTCAAATTTTACTTACAATATGCTGATTCAAATATGCACTTAAGGTATGATTTTCTCATAATCATACAACATCAATATTAAAATTATTTTATTTAATCTTCATAATGTTAAATACTTCATGAACAAATTCAGTAGACTTCCAGAAATCCGCATGTTGTAACCAATATAACTATCAAACCAACAGTAAAATTTTTAATATGAAAAGTTCAAAATAGCACTGATATTAACAATGATTCATCAGAAATGAATCTCACGAAACACAGAAAGTCAATTTTATGCAGATTACTTTCTGTTGATACATTTTAAATGCATTAATGCTATAAACAAGAAATAATAATTGTTCATAAATAACAATAAATAAATAAAATAAAAAACTATTTTGCCTATATTTAAAAAAAAAGTAATAAAAGGTAATATACTTGTAATAGAAGCTTATATTGTATCACATGTTGTATAAAATTTTGTATCTTACTTTATTAGATAAATTTTAATTTCTTAATTCAAGAAAAAATTAAATTAAACTTCTTTATATGCATATTTTTTACTGAGTTGCTTATTCTCTTTAAATTTTTCTTTTCTTTTTTAATTATGTTAATTATTTTCCAAACATACTTATTTGTATTTTTCCTCATTTTTTATGCATTACAGTATCAAAATCTCGTTTCATAAATGCTAATTTTCACAAAATTCCAAAATACAGATAATTTTTTTCCAATTTGTGTGGATTTCTGGGAATCTCCTGCTTACAGATTTAATTTAAATTTAAAATTAAAAAAATGAAATGCATTTACGTATTATTGTAACTGAATTCGGCTTTTGGGATATTAATTTCATATAGAATGGAATAGAAGGCTGATTTTTACCTACTATGTGAAAAATGCCAGAGCCGGGAATCGAACCCCGGGCCTTCCGCTTAACGCGCGGATGCTCTAACGACTGAGCTACCCTGGCTGATAACCAGCTCGGCACATCTCACATAATTTACGTTGGCAAGGTCACCGAGTCTGCATTAAAGCAGCTATATCAAGTGACAAATTTGAATATGGCATAACTCCAAACGGCCACGAAATTTTAATCCAGAAATTTAATTCATCAACCTGGAAATTAATTTCATATAGAATGGAATAGAAAGCTGGTTTTTACCAACTATGTGAAAAATACCAGAGCCGGGAATCGAACCCCGGGTTTCCGCTTAACGCGCGGATGCTCTAACCACTGAGTTACCCTGGCTGATAACTAATCCTGGCGGATAATTTCCAGGTTGATGAATTAAATTTCTGGATTAAAATTTTGGGATATGTTTTATCAAATATTGTTACTATTCTTTCTAAATCTAATTTCTTTGATCTTGCACTGTGAAGCCCTAAAATCATCAAATTTTGCAACCTGCTTTCTGCACTGCAAGTTCTGAGGTAGTTTTTCACAATTCTAGCGTTTATAAATTGAACCGACAGATGTTTCAGTCGTTGGCTGAATTATTTCATAATTATTAATATATTTTATAGTTGGTTGGTTGGTTGGGTTTTAACGTTGCACTAGTGCTGCTCAATAGACAATTGGCGACAGTCTGGGACACACCCTATCCCTAAGGATGGCCCGGAATCATGCCATCGCAATTTTGATCTTCCACGGAGGGGATAATATTTTTTATGAAAAAAAAAAAAAAATGCTGAATGAAAATTTGCAATATGACTTTTGAAGATAATAATAAAATATAAACATTCATGAGCAGCTGAATTGACAAAATAGAGCAAGAACATTGTTTACTGTTTCCAAAGCTTTTGATTTTCATACAAACAAGCATTAAAAATCGTTAAAAGTTGTATTGTTCCCCGATTGCCTTTTTTCCCCTTCCCTTTTGTTCCCTGACTCTCTAGCAAAAAGTAATTAAAAGTAAATTTTAAAAAGAGAAATACATTTTTAATTTGTTGGTGATGCAGTGTAGCTATGTAAAATAAATATAACAATTTTAATTTCATATAATTATTAAAACGACTCTTAATTACACGGAAATATTTTAATGCTTTGAATTTGACAGATATTAAACAAATTATCGTTATAAAATTTCACAAATAGTTAAAAGAATTTTCTCTTTAGAAATAGAATGCAAAAAACAAATCTTATTAAAAGGTCTGAATTATTTTACTTATTTCATTTCTCATTGTTAAAGCTGTCTTTAAGTTCTAACGCAAAAGCGACACATTTTCATCTTACTTTTTTAGATATTTTCTTTGGTTGTATGATCCTCCCTACACCTACAGCCGACATAGACACACAATATTTGAAAACAGTATCCTGATCCTGAATAAGAATTAGTAGAATTAAAGGAAATGTCACTTAAATCGATATGCAAATTATATTTTCGTGATCTATTTGAATGAAATTTCTTTCTTTTTTGTTCTTATTAAGTGTGTGTGTGTGTGGGGGGGGGGATAAAGATTGTTTTTTCCGATGTACTTTTTAAAGAGATATCTTATTCATAAAAATTTCCAGGGAAGAAAAAAAAAAACTTATGTGTGTGTGGTCTACTTGCTGTTCACAGATAAAAAGGGAAATGGAAACATACGTAGTCTACATGCTTTTTGTCCATTTCAAAGAGAGCTGAATAATAGGCAATAAAAGGGCGACTTCTTCACAGAAGCATCGCAAGTGTGATTTTAGAAGATAAGGAATGGGTCAATCCTTGTAATAATACTCACCGCTTTCTTTACTTTCCTGTTGTCGTTCCCACCTTAGAGGAGAGTATCTCTCCTCTAGGTTCCCACCAACTGACATAGAAGAGGAATACATAGTATATCAATGCTAGCAAAACAAAGCAGTTGCATGCCATTAGTTTTTCTGGGGAAAAAAAAAAATCTTCTCTAGAAAGACAAACTCCGAATGATGAAACGGAAAAAAATATTTTGTTGCTGAACAAAGGGGGAAAAAAAGGTATTTTTTCCCCGACAGATTTTGAGAATCTTCCCCGATGGGGGGGCACGAACTCCCCGACGGGGGGGCCTGTGCCCCCCCGGCCCCCCTTCTGACGCCACCCCTGTCGCCAACGTATATTATGTGAAAAATGCCTAGCTGGTTGTCAGCCAGGGTAGGTCAGTGGTAGAGCATCCGGGCGTTTAGCGGAGGTGCCCAGGTTCGATTCCCGGCTCTGGTATTTTTCACATTATTGGTATATATAAAAAAAATATCAACCTTTACACTCCAAATACTTAAAATAAGTTAGAAAGTTTTTATTTATTTACTTTTTAAATGCAATGTTTCAAAATGTAAAAAGGAATTATGAAAAAATTTTGTGTTTGTGAAAAATATTAGCAGTTAAGAGTGTCCCCCCCCCCCCTCCCCCAAAAAAAGTGTCCCCATTTTTCAAAAATTTAACCCACACTTTTCATAGTGATCGGGTCTTGGGACCCCACTTTTTAAAAGGTCAGCGCAAGCCCTGTGTTAAATATATATGTGTCAGATTTTCCTCTTTGCTGTTTTGCTTACATGAGGGAAGTAAAATGTTTATTTACAAGATATACCTATATAATTTAATCAAGGCAGAGGCAGATTCAATTTAGATTGCACCCTAGGCCAATTTTGATATGGTGCTGCCCCACCCCACCCCATGTTTTGAAATATGTATTAATAGCAATTAATATAATACAACTAGAGAAAAATATATTATTTTCAGATATATTAATCTGTGCAACATGCATATAATAATCAATATATTATTAAAATATGAATAGTCCAATATGTTAATGGAAAAATTTAATTTTTTGTGTTTCTCCTACAAAAGCATGAAAATAAGCTAAATTGGAACTTTTAATTAACCCACGAGTAGTGTTGACTAAAATAAAAGGGCTGCTGGGGGGAATTCAATAAAAAGGGCAACCTATTTTAACCCTGGAATGGAGGCGCCGGCGTACAGAGTACGCCAAATGCAATCTTTTGTGCTGTGATTTTTTCCGATTTTTTTTAATTATATCATTTTTATCCATCTTTCCTGCTTTTTTTCTGCTATCATTTTTACTATTATAAAATACTTTATTAATGTAATGTATAAGGTTAAATATTTTCAAACATCATGCAGAAGCTCGAAAAATGGCCTGGTGTACTTTATACGCCACTCCTCTAAAATTGTACCATACGCCCGCCTCTATAACTGAGGGTTAAAAAAGGGCAATATTTGCATAATTTGCAGTCTTCTATGTTCTGATTTTTGTGCATGACAAACATAAATTACTAATTTTACTTGTATATGCATAGACTATATACATTTGTTCTTCCAGGAATGCTCTAGAACTATTCCTAGAAGATTGAAAAGTGAGAAAGAAATATATCTAAAGGTCTCTGAACATTTAAAATATTAGAAAAGGCTACTTGGTGTCAAAATGTTTTGAAAAGGACCACAGGGTGCTAAAATAGATTGAAAAAGGGCAGCAGGGTGCTAAAATGTGTTTGAAAGGGCAGCAGAGTAGAGCACCCTGCCAAATTAGCCTAGAATCAGCACTATGATAATAATTACGGATTTTTTATCCATAATATTTGCACTTTTTTTTAAAAGGATGCAATTTTTTGTATAAACTCAAAGCTGGTACCCCATGAACTGTATCAATAAGTAAGATACCTTTTAAACTCTCCTGCAAGTTCTCTAGGATTTAAAAAAAAAAAAAAAAATCCATAGTTTGTATTTATCTATTTTAAGTTGAAAAATAAAGTGCAGTATTAAACTACTAAAAAACTTTTCATTTGTTTTATCGTCAACTTCCTTTAACTCTCAAAAGTTTTGTCCAAAGGTTGTGTGGATTATAGGAATTTGCAGATAGAGATCATTGCCTTTGATTACAGTTTTCTTTTGCAGATACAAAGTCAGTTATTATTAATTCATAAACAGACATCAAAATGAAAAGATGATTTTTAATAAATTTTAGAATAAAATATTTCTTCAATATTAATAAAACTAATCTATCACATTCATATATGATGGTAAATAATTTAAGCATATTCAAATAAACAGGTACCTATAAAATGTAAACAAACATATTTAAAAAATACAAAACAAGATATTTTTGAAAGTTTGGAAATAATATTCATCACTGATTAATTTTGTTAAACATTGATGTAATAGTGGTTTTTTTTAAGCACTAGTGTGTATGAATTGCAGGATAATAAATATAGTGTAACCATATTTCCTACGTCCAACCAACAGGTTAGGAATTAGTAAACATTGAGTCATTCGGTGTTCTCTTGTCTCTTATTTTCTCTCACCGAAAAAATTATCTCCCCTATTTTAACAGTGGACTCATGCACTTGCGCAGAGGCTTCCATGGTCGCAAGAAATGTGGTTAAAGATTACAAGAATGTTATCCCCCCCTCCTCCGCTATTGTGTTTCAAATCAAGGATTAAGCTAAGAATTTGATAAAAGTAAAAATGTGAAATTTTTTTAAATATGAGATGTAAATTTCTTTTACATTAAAAAATCAATTATGGATTAGAAGGATTTGACGATTATAAACCTGCAAGTTAAAGGGTGTTGACTGTACTGTATATAACTAAAAGGAAAATAAAGTTTTTGATGACTTTTTGTAATATGCAGTAATTATTGAATATTGGTCCTTTTAATTAACTGGATGTTTGTTAAGAGCTGTAAATTATAAGCATGTAATCCAAACTATTATTTATTACCAGTTAAAGAAATAAAATTGTCTAAATTATAAAACTTTACACTGTTTAAATTGAAATTGATTTTTTTACTGGATTTTAAGTATTTTGGAATGTGATCATCAGATACTGAAGATCACTTCGGTAAAAATCTCATACTTATTAATTAAATATGTAATTAATTTTTTATAGGTATAATTAAAGTTACTTAAAGTTGTTTATAAGATAAATACATCCATTGTATCTTACAAATCTGCAATTTATAGGATAAATTTTTAAGAAAAACAGTTTCTTCCACCTATTTCTTCCGGCCGGTTTTTCCCACCTTGGAAGATGCCAACCCTGGTATAAAGAGATTTTGCGAAATTCCCTCCTTTAAGAGTGGAAGGAGATAAAAAACACGTTTCAAAACATAGCTCTGCTTTAAATAATTTCAGGATCTCGATTTTTTTATGTGTCGGTTAGGTATGTATATGCAACATGCAATATAAAGTAATTTTGCAAATTTACTTCCCTCCCTCCTTTTGGGGTGGGCGTGGCAAAAAACACATTTAGATGCTATCACACTTTAAAGTTTGGCCCTTATGCCACAATGATAAAGAAATTTGCATTGTGTCCCTGTAAATAGAACCATAAGTGCTAGATTCTCTAAAGTCCATAAAGTTCGTGTGATGATGGCCTATAACATGTATATAAATTTTCAGTTCATTGGAATAAGCAATAAGGCATTTAGTCACTACTACACTTTAAATAATTTGAGCCCATAGGCCATAATGATAAACAATTTTTATTTGTGTCCCTGTAAAACTCTGTAAGCAGGGCTAAACCTCACCACACACAGTTATTTGGTTTTTGTTTACATTGCTGTTTCAGCACTAAAAATTGTGTATGCTTTCGTCAGTGACTCTGAAGAATTGTAAAAATTGGAGATGTTTTAGAATTATCTCAATAGACTAATAATTTTTTATTTCTGAAGTAGGAAAAAAAAATACACCTTTTAAATGTTTAAAGGAATATATGTTATGCAGCTATAAAACTAGAAAAGAAGTTCTTTTTTTGGGGGGGAGATGGGGGGGGGGTTGTACACCATTGGTTTTATTCAAAATAAAAATCGTTTTTTATCAGCCCCAAAATCCACCAAATCATAAAATCTGCACAACCTCTGGCCCCAAGCTGTGCAGATTTAATTCTTTACTGTATACCTACTTCTCCTCCCTAGTCACTGAACCAATTTCAACCAAACTTGATGTAGTTACTGCTTATAACTAGGGTTTAATTACTGTGAATGTGACAAATTTCTTGTGTATGCGTAATGAAAGAGGTAAGGAAAAACCCTCTTGAAAACCATATTTTTGTATGATTTCTTCAGTAATAATGTAGCTGAAAATTTCAAATTCGATATGTAGGTTACTTCTAATGTATATATATTATATTCTACCTAAGTAGAGATTTATAAAAAGATTTAAATAAAAAAGTAGTAAAATAATAATAAAAAAACATTCTAAAATTATGCTTTCGTCAAATTTTCATACACGCAATTTAAAAAATCTACTGTGAATTGAAATACTATATAGGGTCAGGTAACCCAATTTTACCAAACCTGACCAGACCCACACATTGTACTAACTAAATTATTTCTCTTGTGGATTGATTGATTTATTTTTCTTGCAAGTCAGATATAGTTTTCAATGAATTGGGTCGACTTGACAGGGGTGACATTTTCTAGGGGCTATCCCTGAATTTAGGATTTTTGAAAATTTTGTTGTCTTTGAATTTCATGTTAAATTATTTTGTTTTTATAGTACTTTCTCATTTTGAATGTTTAATTTTCCATTTATAAATCTCCAAATATTATAGGTAACCATATGATATATCGTAAGTTTCCCCTATCTGCATACAAGTAGCAGTTTTCAGGGTTTTTCATGATAGGTATTTTCATCCCTGACTTGAAAACATCTTTTTAAAAAAAATTTATGATCCTAAGCAGAAATTTGCATGATGTAATTATAACTGCATAATTGATATAATATGAGCATACTATATATGCCAATAATTAAATATATGTATATTAAAATTATTATAGTTAAGTAAACATCCATATCTGGCAAAAGCAATTAAAAAAAAAAAAAAATCCTATATACGTGTATATATATATATATATATATATATATATATAATTTTTTTTTTTTTTTTTTTTTTTTTTTTGGGGTGGGGGGGGGGGGGTTGTTAGAATATAAGCATTAAATTATAAACATAAAACTTGAAGTTACATACTTGTACATTTGAAGTACACAACACACATAAATGGTTACAAAATTATTAATTTGTTTTTCATATTTTTAACTTAGTGTTTTAATTATGTTTTCAATTCTTGTTCAATGGTTTAATGCTACAGAGTTCTAGCACAGCAATCAGCCCAGGGATTCAAAACAGTTAGTCAGCAACAAGTTGAAGAAGTTGCATCTACTATTGTTGTCACTGTTGTGGCCACCTATGAGTTTTTTTATAGTTTTTTTTTTTTTTTTTTTTTTTTTTTTTTAACTTTTTAGCATCCAGTCGCTTAGGGCCTGTGACCACTACTAATTTCCTCCTATATTATATCAGAACTTTTAAAGAATATTTACCTAATATTACATGTTTGTTTGTGATTCCTAATTCTATGCTAAACTCATGCCTATTTTCGAATGTGGTTAATTATTTCCACTCGTAAAAATCTTAGCATGTTTTTGAATTTTTTTTTTAAATTATTATTATTATTCTTTATTTGTAAAGTTTAAAATATACTCATGATTTATATTTAAATAAAATATTGAGCAAAGACATATAATCTAGAAAATTAATATAAATAAATCAATAAAAATTAAACCCAAATATTGTGCTTAGTTAGGTTATAAAATCTAAAAAAAAAAAAAAGCATTTTAAACCAAATTTTCTAAATGTTTTGCAGAATTTCTTTATAGTAATACTTAAGAAAAATAATTCTTATTCATTAATTTGTTTTAAGCTTTTCATTTAAATAAATATATTTCAAAATCAAGTGAGGTTTGATATTTCTACATGGTTCAAACAGTATATTTTTTACAGTGCCTATGAAAAATACTACAATCAAATTATTTATATGAATAAGTTACTCTTTAAATAATGTATATTATGTTCTGACACACTTATAAATTGAAGTTTCTATGTTATGTAAAATATGTAGCTTCTCTCTCTCTCTCTCTCTCTCTATATATATATATATATATATATACAGTAGAACCTCGATTATCCGAAGTAATTGGGACAGAACCTACTTCAGATAATCGAAATTTTCGGATAATCAAGAATTCATAATCATCTCAGGGGTCATACTCTCCACCCTTTTTTCAGGAGACACTCAAATATGACAAATTTCTGCCTCTATTCCTACCGCTATTTTTTTACGATGATCTCTAACCAGATTAATCTGGAGACATCTCTATAAAAAGTACCATAAAAATTTCTGCATGAAATTACTGATGGCAAAATAGGAGAAAATTTCTTATTCTTAAGTGTGTCCTGAAAAAGGGGCGGAGAGTACGACCCCTGTCATCTAGTTTAATATGTAGTATTGTCATTGAACTGTTATTATGACTATTTTAACTGTTAAATAAATTAAAATTATAGATGAAAATAAATTTATTTCTGAAACAAAAACTCACAATGGTTTAAATGGAAGCTTGATCTGGTGTAAATTGGCCATCCTTTGCCGTGCAGCTCTATCCCGAAGTTTTCTTAAAAGCATGAGTTCAGAGGAATCATAAGTGACACAAAATGACAAAAATTTTCAAATTCTGCTGCAATGAAAATTTCTCTGTTCTTGAGATGACAAAAGAGGTTAGGTTCTTTGCACTTGCTTACAATCAGAGGGTGCAATAACATTCGATTGTTCTGGGACTTGGGAGAATGACCTTCCACATTTCGAAATGGGGTGTGTTTTTGTTTTGAATAGGACGTTTGAAAGTGGGAAGAGTACACTCATACCGAGAATTGAGCTTGCGAGAAGGAATTCTAAAAAGGAAATTCCAAAATATTTATCTGCACTCGTAGTTTGTAAAGGACGGCTTGCATATAAAAGGAATGTGGGAAAAAAAAAAACAACTTTAAAAATGCATGTTTGTTAAGAAAACATTTTGGATGATAGTAGAAAGTGAAAAAAAAAGTGAAGAAGAAACCGACTTCGGTTAACAGAGAGTTTCGTATTTTTTTTTCCCTAATAATCAGAATAACAAAATTTTTATTTAAAATAAATAAATAAATAATAATAATAATGAAATACTTTTTATTGCAGATGCATAAGAGGACCAGACATTGTACTGGAATTTTACTCATATAATCATCTCTCACTGTAAGTGATCCAGCAAAAAATCTAGTACATTTCTCACCTTCAATGATGTATCAGAAAATCCTAGTATAGCGGTCACCATGAATTATTCAACAGAAAATCGCATCAAGAAAATCTCAGTACATCTCCCACCTTGAACAACCCATCAGAAAATCTTAGTATATCCCATATAAATGATTCAACTGAAAATTGTAGCATATCTTTCATCAATAATGATCCAACAGAAAATCCCAGAACATCTTTCATCAAGAATGATCCAGAAGAAAATCTTAGTACATCTCTCATCAAGAATTATCCAGGAGAAAATCTCAGTACATCACTCATCATGAATGATCCATCAGAAAATCCTAGTATATCCCATATAAATGATTCAACTGAAAATTGTAGTATATCATTCATCAATAATGATCCGACAGAAAATCCCAGAACATCTTTCATCAAGAATGATCCAGAAGAAAATCTTAGTACATCTCTCATCAAGAATTATCCAGGAGAAAATCTCAGTACATCACTCATCATGAATGATCCATCAGAAAATCCTAGTATATCCCATATAAATGATTCAACTGAAAATTGTAGTATATCTTTCATCAATAATGATCCAACAGAAAATCCCAGAACATCTTTCATCAAGAATGATCCAGAAGAAAATCTTAGTACACCTCTCATCAAGAATTATCCAGGAGAAAATCTCAGTACATCACTCATCATGAATGATCCATCAGAAAATCCTAGTATATCCCATTTAAATGATTCAACTGAAAATTGCAGTATATCTTTCATCAAGAATGATCCAGCAGAAAATCCCAGAACATCTTTCATCAAGAGTGATCCAACAGAAAGTCCCAGTATATCTTT
The DNA here is from genome assembly GCA_963930645.1 of Salticus scenicus. Classification (NCBI taxonomy): domain Eukaryota; kingdom Metazoa; phylum Arthropoda; class Arachnida; order Araneae; family Salticidae; genus Salticus; species Salticus scenicus. The sequence goes on along the minus strand of OZ005658.1, from coordinate 52,526,462 downwards.
CATGAAGAATGATCCAGCAGAAAATCTTAGTATATCTCTCACCATGAACGATCCATCAGAAAATCCCAGTGTATCTTTCATCAAGAATGATCCAGCAGAAAATCCCAGAACATTCATCAAGAGTGATCCAACAGAAAGTCCCAGTATATCTTTCATCAAGAATGATCCAGCAAAAAATTTTAGTATATCTCTCACCATGAACGATCCATCAAAAAATCCCAGTATATCTTTCATCAAGAATGATCCAGCAGACAATCCCAGTATATCTTTCATCAAAAATGATCCAGCAGAAAAGCTCAGTACATCTCCCCCCATGAATGATCCAGCAGACTATCTTAAAATATCCCTCACCATGGATAATTCAACAGAAAATCCCAGTGTCTCTTTTATCAAGAATGATCCAGAAAAAAATCCCAGCATACCTTTCACCAAGAATGATCCAGCAGAAAATCCTGATATATCTTTCATCGAGAATGGCCCAACAGAAAGTCCCAGTACATCTCTTACCATAAATGATCCAACAGAATATCCCAGTAGAAAAGAAAAGACATATGTTTGTAATATGTGCTCCATAAAATTTTCTCAAAGTTGTAATTTATTGCAGCACATTCGCACTCATACTAATGAAAAGCCATATACTTGTGAAATTTGTACAAGAAGTTTTTCTCGAAAGCATCATCTGGATATACATGTTCGCACACATACAAATGAGAAACCATATTTTTGTGAAATATGCTCTAAAAGTTTTTCTCGAAAGGATCTTCTAAAGAAACATTTGGATACACATACTAATGAAAAATCATTTTCTTGTGAAATTTGCTCTAAAACATTTGCTCGAAAGGATCATCTAAAGAAACATTTAATTAAGCATTCAAATGATAAACCATTTATTTGTCATATATGCTCCAAAGGTTTTTCCTGCAAGGAATATTTAAATGCCCACCTTCAATATCATTCAAAAGAAAAAAAATTCATTTGTGAAATATGTAACAAAGGATTTTCAATAAAAAGTGATCTTAACAAACATGCCCGCACACACAGTGTTGAGAAACCTTACGTATGTGATATTTGCCCTAAAGTTTTTGCTCACAAGGAAAATCTAACAAAGCATAAGAACACTCACAGTAAACCATTTACTTGTGAAGCATGTTCTAAAAGATTTTCTCGGAAGGAACATCTAAATACACATTTTCGCACACATACAAAAGAAAAACCATATTCATGTGAAGTCTGTTTGAAAAGTTATCATCAAAAGGCTCACTTAAAAAGACATTTGCAAAGTCATACAGATAACGAATAAACACAAGTCTACGTCTAAAATTTTGATTTGTTAATTTTGGCTTATTTTTGTTTTTGGGTGCGATAAAACTGAAATTGACGCCAGGGTTTCTCTGTCACATATAAATTTTTGTCAATACAATGACACAATTTCTTCTGTGACTCTGCCAAATAATTATATAGTAATTTTTATAATATGTTCCCATGATTAATTGTAATCAATCATGGAAACATACTATAAAAGAAGAAGTTGGAAGAAATTGTGTCAATAGACATCCTGTGTTGACAAAAATTCATGCATAATAAAGAAAAATTGGGGCTTTAATTTCGGTTTCAGCACATTAAAAAACATATGTATCAACTAAAATTGTCAAATCCAATTTTTGCTAACTTTTTTTAAAGCATGTGTGTGTATTAACCTGTATGATTTTCTTTCTTTCTCTCTTTTTTTTTTTTTTTTGGTCTCTATATCTCTTAATTTCATCTTTGATTTACTTAGAACAATCAATCAATTTGTGAAATAGGCAAAGTATTTTTTACAAAACTTATCATAAAAAATATTTTTTCACTTATATGAGAAACCATTCATTTGAAATTTATCTCTCGAAGAACTTTCAAATAAGAATAATCTAACTATTCGCTTTTGATATTGATCAATATTAGCCATATTGCAATAGATTTCCACTGAAATGTGATCTTAAAAAACGTGCTTACATACCCATTAATAAAAAAGAAACATTCAACATGAAATTAATACGTGAAAATTTTTTTTGCTAAAAATAGTATTCAGTCAGAGGCAGACTTAAATATAGCACAGCCCCCACCCCATCACCGAATACTGTTTCAAAAACAGAATATATCTATCTTTAAAACAAGGAAACTTATTTTAATAAGATTATTACAGAAAACTGACTGTGATAGAGAAAGGATTTTCAAATGTATAAGGTAATCAAAATATATATATATTAATAATGAAATCAAAATATATATATATTAATAATGAAAAATAAATGCGTAAATTGTTTGTCTATTGTCTAAATGTATATGTCTATTTTGTTTAATTGTATTGGTGAATAAGCTTTAGAAGTATTTATTATTTATACACAACTGGAAAAACAAAAAGTTGATTATGATTATGTAATAAATCTATTCAAAGAATGGTACAAGTATTCTTCAATTTGTGTGATAAATTGGTTCCATGGTATTACTATTAAAATTGCAGCCATATTAAACAAAACATGTGTCCATTAAAACAAACCTATAAAAGAAAGATCCACAGTAAATTCCTTTAAAAACTCAAAATGAATAAAATAATAGTATGCTATAATATTTTTTATGTTGCTAAAATTCATATATTACAGCTTGATTAGAAACTTTAAAAATAAGGTTGATAAATAAATTTCTAAATTAAATTAAAATTTATCTAATTTACATGAACCATTATTGATATAAACATATGATCTAAATTAATTAGTAAAAAGACAATGAAGAAAATATAAAAAAATTATTTCAATGTCATTCCACATTGCTTCTAGAATTTTTTAGCTTCGTCATATTAGCTTTCTTATTACTTGAAAATGTAAATACAGTATAGGATCTGTTATCCAGAAAGCTTGGGACCTGGGATATTCTGGATAAGGGGGTTTTCTGTAATTCGGAACACTTTATTATATGTATAAAAATGGTAGAAAATAATTTCAAAAATAGCAGTGATAAACATGAATAATATATACACTCTGTTCAACAAGAACGTGACCGCTTGTATTCGGTAAAAATAAATCAGACAAATTTTTTTCTCATATTTTATTGAAGTACATGTTGTTGGCTATTGCGCAATTACCTAATAATTTGTCCAGTTGCCGTTATTACTTATTATCGCTTGACACCTTTTAGGCATGCTTTCAACAAGATTTTCAGCGTACTCCTCTGGCAATAATCGCCATATCTTTTTAATTTGATAACACAATTGCTTTTCCGTGTACACTGGCTTTCCTCTTACTTTCATCTTCATGTAGGACCACACATTTTCGATAGGATTTGCATCTGGAGACATTGCCGGCCACTCCATCATAGTGATGTTATTTTTCTGTTTCCGCACACTGCACAGTTTACTGCGGTGTTTTGGGTCATTGTCTTCTTGCAGCACCCAGGTCGTTGTGTCTGACCCAAAAAACTTTTCTGCGAACCTTATTAAGTATTTTTTATAAATGCTGCACATTCTTTCAGCATTCAAAACACCAGTAAACACAAAAAGGCAACCAAAACCACGTTTGGAGAAGCATCCCCAAACATGAACTTTTACAGGGTGTTTAACTGTGCGTTGAAGCAATCTATTATGCCTACTTGAACAAGCTTTTGACAACAAAGACCAAGCCCAGAAAGAAGACTCTTCTGTGAAAATGACATCGTCCCAATCTCGATTCAAATTTTCCTTTGCCCAGTTTAATCGTTTCTGAATGTGTTTTTCAGACAGCAATGGTTTCTTCAAAGTGGCTCGAAAAGATACATCGTTTTCACGCAAGCGACTGCGGATTGTATTCAAGGAGACATCTATTCCCTTTTTACGTAGTTTGGATTGGGCAGAACGCAATGAAAGGCGTGGAGTATCTTGGAAAAGACGAAGGATCGCTTTATCATGCTTTTTAGTTGTCACTCGGCTTGATCCCTTTTCTGGCAGGTCGTTCACGTTTCCAACTTCTTCATGTCGTTTCACCCATTTCTTGACGAAACTTTCAGACTTTCGCATGTATTTTGCAGCCGATTTATAAGATAACTTCGGCCCTTTAACATGTTTAACAAGAAACACTGCTTCGTAACATTTTAAGTATTTTGCACTCATTGTAACAATAGATAAATTATCAATATAAACAACGCTAAACACCGGTAAAAGTTATATTAGGGCATGAGTTAGAGATTACAACAAAAAAAAAAAATAGATGGCGCTGTGATGTCCCTTTTTTGAATAAGAACGGTCACGTTCTTGTTGAACAGAGTGTATATAAACACTTTACCTATATAGTTGTTCATTTAATAAATTATTTCCACACAAAAAAAAAATTCTTAATTAGAATTTTGAACTATAAATAATAATAGTAATAATAAATGAAAAATAAATAAACATATATAAAATTTTATTTTGGACCTGAGAGTAAAATCCTTTCATTTTGGATTTTGCAAACATTTCTAAATTTTTTTGCTTGTAGTGTGTATCTGATACTAATTGTTCATAAATGTATCAAATATTTTAGCACATAATGCTAAATATTTTATGAAATGAATTCTAAAAATAATGGAAATTTAAAAAAACTATTTAAAATTTTTATAACAATTGGGACTTCATGCATACGACCTGAGTTCAAGGATAAAATTCATCTGCTATTGGGCACTTTAAGAAGTATGTGTTATTAATCTTTATCAATTAAAAAATACCATAAAAATTCATTTTCTAACCTAAATTTGCAAAATTTTCAGTAATTGTTTGGACAATTTTTGCTCACTATATTTCCTCAGAATAACACTGTAGCATTAAAGAAAGTAGATTTTTAAAACTATAATTCTGACCACTGCTCTAGTATAACTTTAATTCTTAAATTTTATGAAAATTAAAAATTTTGGTAATTGGCATTTTGCATTCTGGTTTTCGAAGCATTCTGGATAACGGGTTTCTGGATAACGGATCCTATACTGCAGTATTATATTTAAAAAATAAGTAACTAAAAAGTTTAATTTTGTATGCAATATAATATAATTAATTCAAATTATTTCAAACTTTTAAAATAAAATTTATCTAATTAACTTAAACCATAATTAATGAAAACATGAGAATTAAATAAGTGACCAGACAATGAAACAAGATTAAAAATTTAATTGCAATTTAATTTTACATTGCTACTACAATTTTTCAGCTTAATAGCTATCTTTCTTAATACTGTTTCAATACTTTAAAAGTTTGAATATTATATTTTCTATAAATATCACTCTATGTTTATTTTATAGCATAAATTTACGCATTCTTAAGTTTTTGTAATATAATCTGATTATTTCAAACTTTTAAGATAAAATTTATCTAATGTATAATCAGGAAAAAAAAAAAGAGGAACCTTTAAATAATTTAAGCCTATATTCATAAGGATAAAGAACTTTTTACTATGTCCCTGTAAAAATATATCTGTGTGAGATTTACCAAAATCTATTTAGTTTGTGTGACGGTGACCTATAACATAAATACCAACTTTATTAGAAATTCTTTATTCATCAACCTTAATTCATTTTTTAGATAATTTGGAGTGGAAGGCTGATTTTTATACCAACTATGGGAAAAATACCAGAGCCGGGAATCGAACCCGGGCCTTCTGCTTAACGTGCAGATGCTCTACCACTGAGCTACCCTGGGTGATAACCAGCTAGGCATTTCTCACATAATATTCATTGGCAACACTGACCTTCCGTGCCTTAAGCGGAAGGCCCGGGTTCGATTCCCAGGTATAAAAATCAGCCTTCCACTCCAAATTATCTAAACAAAATAAATACCAACTTTCAGCTCATTCAAACAAAGTGTTTAGACACTATCATGTTTACTCCCATACATACACACTCTCATACAAACATCACGGAAAATCATGTGAAATTGTAGATATCTCTAAAATGGGAGCTCTCGTCAAGAACAAAGTTGGAGGTATACAAATAACTATCATGACAGTCACGAATATAAATTTGCAACATTTTAAGACCATTCATTTTTGAGCTATGCAACATACAAAATCCATTTTGCTAATCAGGATTATAATATTTTCCTTATATATGTACATTTGGAAAATTTTCAACCAGAAATATATAGAGAGTTGAGGAGTTAGCGGAATACAGTTTAAAGTTATGCAAGATCAAATTAATATTCCTATTATACAAAAGGGAAGATAAAAATATAATTAAAATTAAAAAGTTTGGGGAAACTGCAGAATTCTAAGAGTCAAAACTTTTCCAGTTTGTATCTGTATGTTTATATTTTCTTCTCAACTCCCTCAAGCAATTAGACGACTGACACAGCCAAGTAAATATCAACTTTAATTTCTGAATAGTAGGCCATGTGATACATAGTCCAACTATGAAAGACGTTTTGAAAAATAGTACAATTCTTGTAAAAAAATATATATTTCCCTAATGTGGACCTGTTACGATTAAATTTTGTTGAAACAATACAATAGTGATGTAAGATGTTATCTGATTGGTCAATTAAGATCTGATTCATCAAATCACAAATTTGACTACTAGTTGCTAGAGATATTTTGTCTACAAAAATTTTAACCCTTTCGTGCCGACTGATAGGCATACATGCCAGCAATAAATGCACTCATTTAATGACCAGCATGCAAAGTGTTTTCTTGTTTCCACAAGCATCACACATTTATTTGGCATAGTTCAGAAACATTTTACTAAATGGTATTGTATTTTAATAGAATTTGAGCATGTGTTTGCCCCTCCCATTGTGAAAGGATTAATCTAATGCTCATGAAATGCACATTTTCTTAAATTCAAAAAATATTAACTTTTTATCAAACATATACTCAAAATCTCAAATATTGAAGTATATTTGAAAGAATGGAAAGAATTTAACCACTTAACCGGCCACTGTTGTGAGTGGAAGGCTATGTTTCCCCCGCGTTATCTCGGGATAGCCGGTGAGGTGGTTAAAGTCAGTTAAGCCTTGCATTTTGTGTTGTTCTGTTTGGCAAGACGTGTGTGCGTGCCATCTATTAAACAAAATTAAAATCACCATATTAGAAAGAATTTTAAAATGTGATTCTAAATAAATTTTGCAAAGCCAAAATTATATATACATTTTAGATTTTTCATTCATTATAAAATAAAAGGAATTTCATTTATTTACTAGCAGGCAGGTCACTTAATTTTATGTTAATTCTCAAAATTACACATAACATGCTAATATAAAAATCGCTTAAAATTAAAAAATCAAAAAGATTAATTGAAAGCCTCAAAAACATGTCTTTCCCCCCCCCCCACCCCTAGTCCCCTTCACCAAAGGGGAGATAATTTACTAAATCCCCTTATAGTGTGTTGGGCACACATAACCAACCCAAATAGAAAATAATCACATTCCTGAGATAATTTAGAGCAGAGTAGTTACTATTGGAAATGTGATTTTTTCCGTGTATTTTGCAGAATCAATTTATAGTGCATTTTGGGTAGACATCACATACTCACATAACAAAAAATTACTTTCCTGAGATAATTTTAAATGGAGTTACACCTGGAAACATGTTTTCTGTTTCCGACCTTATTAGGGGGAAGGGGCGATCAGAAGGGGGAAATTTTACGAAATTCATTTATAGAATGTTTTAGACACACATAATCAATCAATAAATACACTGAAATATCACCTTTCTGAGATAAATTAGAAGAGAGTTCCAGTTAAAAACGTACTTTTTACCCCCAAATCCCAATAAAGAACTAGTCCCTCTATAATGCATGTTGAGTATACAGTGCGTTAAGAAATTATAAGACCACAAGCGTATTGGTGCATTTCTGAAGAAGAGAGCATAATAGGCAAATTTTTAGTTGCATATTTAAAATTGATAAGAAAACGCATCCTATACTAATTCCAACTTTTAAAATTAAATTAAATTTCATTAAAACTTATTCATTTTTCTAAAAATTAAAGACTGTGACTGTTAAGAAATTATAAGACCACCTGAGAAAATTAGCATATTATACATGACGTCATACTATATAAAGCGCATGCGTCAGTATTTCGTAAAAACATTACCTAAGAAGTAAAGGCTTAGGTTTTGAATGTGTTATCTACGATTAATTTGACGATGGCTCGAGGTAAAGATTTTTTAGAGTGCGAAGTAAGAAAAATTTTATTTTATAAAGGTTCTGGTAAATATGAAAGAGATATTGCAAGATTAATAAACCGTTCTAAAACTGCCATTCATAATATCATAATTAGAAAAGATTATTCAAACAAAATAAAACGATCTGGTAGAAAAAATATTTTATCAGCACGTGATAATAGACAAATTTTTCGACTGTCAACTAAAAAGAGTCTTTCAACTCGTGAAATTTCGAAACGCTTCAGCAAGAAAACTTCACATGTAACAGTCTGGAAGAGTCTTAAATTAAATATTAATACGAAATTTATGAAATTGAAGAAAAAAAACAAAGTTATTGAAATGCCATCGAGAAGAAAGATTAAAATTGGCTAAAAATGTCATGTCATGCAATGATGAGTGGAAACAAATTATATTTTCTGATGAAAAGAAATTTAACCTTGATGGTCCCGATGGTTACAAAACACTGTTGGCATGACTTGAGGAAGGAACCAAAAGAATGCTTCAGTCGACAAATGGGTGGAGGATCAGTAATGATTTGGGGAGCTTTCAGTTATGAGGGGTTGTGTGATTTACAGCGGATTTCGGGTCATATGAACTCTACACAATATCAGTCTATGCTATATGATCATATGATACCGTTTGGACCTTTATTAGGTGGTGCTAACTGGATGTTTTAACAGGACAATGCTGCTTGTCATACATCTAAATCCACACAGGAGTAGTTTAAAAAAGAAAAAAATAATGTTTTGCCATGGCCAAGTCGAAGTCCAGACTTGAACCCCATGGAAAACCTATGGGTATATTATCTCGCAAAGTTTATGTTAATAATAAACAATTTTCATATGCCAATGAACTGGAAGTATCCATTGCAAAAGAATGATACGATATTTCTATAACTTAACTTAACCATCTGGTTACTTCAATGAAAAACAGAGTGTTTGATGTCATTAGGAAAAATGGAGGACCAATATCACATTAATTTTTTATGCAATTTTGTTTTTTAACAAGTGGTCTTATATTTTATTAACAGATTATTTTTCACTTATTTCTAATATATATTTTAATTAAACATTTATTGCATTATACCAAGTTATTGCAAACTAATTATAAAAAAAAAATAGAGAGCAATATGTTATTTTAGGCATTTAAATTATCATTAGAATCTTTATTTTTCTTATAATTTAGAAAATTAAAGTGGTCTTATAATTTCTTAACGGACTGTACGTAGCACACACGCATACCAAAAAATTTTTTGTCCTGAGATAATTTGGGACAGCTACGCTTGGAAAGCTGTTTCTTGTCCCTCACCCCTATAGCGGCCGGGGGAGGGGAAATTAAGCACTATCCCATCACAGTTGTTGTTCATGCAAATAACCAACTCACACACCAAAAATTATGAATGCAGCTCCCATAGATTCCCCAGGACAATTTTAAAATGGCGTTTTTTGAAGAATTCTACTGTAAAATCAGGATTTTGCAAACTTCTCCCCCCCCCCCACACACACACACCTGCGTCCTACACAAAAAAAAAAAAAAAAAAAAAAAAAAAAAAAAAAAATCCTTTCTTCCCTTAAAATAAAAAAATTTAAAAGTCGACAAATTCATTTACTGTAAACTCCCGACTATGCTGCCTAATGTGACGAAAGGTAGGCCGGATAGTCCGGAGTTCTATAAATATTTAAATAAATTTTCAAAATAATGTAAAGCGTAAGCCTAATTCATAAAAAAACTAGTAAATCTTATTTTAGTGTTTATTATTAAACGATTGCACTAATGTGAAAAGTTATGCCTGATATAAAGAGTCAAAATTTGCAGTTTTTAGTTTTTGAAAAAGTCTTTGATAGATGACTGCATTTCTTTTTTGCCCTCTTTTGTGACGCAATGTCCCTCTATTTACGAACACACACCTTGGGCTCTTGGCCTATCACCCCCATTTTTTGTTCTCTCTCTTCCTGTTTCTCTATCCTTCCCCTCCCAGAGGTCTACTCCAATTTTGCATTCATGAAAATACACATTTTGTGCGAGAAATTCTCATTTTAGTGGCTACTTGTGTTACCATGTGTACAGTCTTCAAAAAAAAAAAAAAAAAAAAAAAAAAAAGCCCCCGCCCCACACACACACACCTAATTTCGCCGTAAATTATCGTAGAAACATGCGGCTGGTACCTATAGATCTGTAATAACGTCTAGATTTTAATGATATAGTTAGATTTCGCTTAAGGGTCATCTACATATTGAAACAGACATAAACTTCATTTTTTTTTTTTCAATGACAACCCCTATTTTTGACCTCATATTCAGATTTCTGAGATCAAGGCGGTTCGGAAAACATACCTATTTATATACTTTAAATCAATTATAAATACAGTTACACGTGAAAATGTGTTAGGGGTCCGTCTATACATTTAAAAATAAATCTTGATCTACCACAAAATAGACATTATTTATTAAGTTTCACACCGGAAAAAAAATACAGAAATGTTAATTATAAAACAAAAAACGACGTCAATTCAAAGAACTCTCTGTGTTAGCTTATGAATTAAAAGTTTTTTATTGGTTTATATTTATTAAACATCGAATAGTTAAATACATCACTTCATACGAAAAAAATTAAATAGCTTGAGTCATATGAAACCTATAATGTTGAATTACAAAAATCTAGATTCCAAGATAAAACAATAATGATAATAATATTAATATTAATATCGGTTAAAAAAAAAAAAAAAAAATGTGTTTAATATTTAGAAAAAGAATTATATACTTCTGTTGGGTATATTTTTATTTCATACAGTAAGAACCGCATGAAAGGGTTACTATAAAGTTTTACATTTAATTTTAGTCGTACAAACCAACAGTATATAATATACAAAAATATAGATAACAAGATTTAAACTAAAATCTGAGAACGATATTTAACACTTTCGCGACCGCTGACGAAGATCCACGTCATTGGAAATTTGAAACTCCTCCAGTGGGCGTTTCTTTCACAATTTGTGTGTTACTATATTTCTTAAGAATATTCCTTATATTCCTATTTATATGTAAAATAAATATGGATATAGAAAACCTCGTTCTTACTTCTGACATAATGTAGTTTGAATGAATAACGTCCACAGGCGGAACAGACTATCTATAAAATCTCTTTGTAAACAAAAATAGAACCGACTCCAAAAAGGAACTACTATTCAAAGAACTAAGAATGAAAGAAAATTGGCAGAAAAATAGAACTGTAAATTGCGCCTAAAAGTATAAAATAATTTCCTTCGCCAAACAACATATAACACTACAGTTAATCATAACTTTTGAAGTCGGCGCAAAATTAAATAAAATTTAATTAGTTTTTAAAGGTTTGTCTTTAGATCGGTAGCAACAAATGCTGTTGTCTCGAATGATCCATTTTCATGTTTCCTTTATTATTTTATCACTATATACAATTGGTCCACTAGTAGCATCTACATAGAACAGTGAACATTCTTCACAATGCGGTATTTATGTTTTTACGAAGTTAGAGTTTCCTTTGCAAATTTGGTATAACTTTGATAACTATCATCCTTGATGGTCTTTGGATTTGGCGATCAAAACGTAAGGCAAAAATATACACGCAAGATGTATATTTTCATAATATATATTGTACGACGATGTGTTGTTTCATATTCTTGATTACTCTCTTGATATACCTTATCAAAATAATCATGATATCCCAAAGAAATTAAATATGTTTGCCAGATAATTTAGCGATTTTTCTTTCACCAAGGATGTCAGATACCAGCATCTTCGCCAACTTTTGCTGCTTACACTGTAAAAAAATAACTATTACCAGCTGCAAGAAACTCTCTGTGATTGGAGAAAATAATTATTTTCTCCAATCACAAAGAGTTTCTTGCAGCTGGTAATAGTTATTTTTTTACAGTGTACGAAATATTATTTGTTTTCTTGAATCAAAGTTGTTTTCTGCTGCGTTTTGCAGGTAACCATGTGAGATGTGTATTTTGAATAGGATTTGATTTTTGTATTCAATAAAAGTATCAATTTTTATTTAATTTTGCGCCGACTTCAAAAGTTATGATTAATTGTAGTGTTATAGGTTGTTTGTCGAAGGAAATTATATGATACATTTAGACGCAATTTACAGTTCCATTTTTCTGCCATTTTTTTTTTTTTTCATTTTTAGTTGTTTGAATAGTAGTTACTTTTTGGAGTCGGTTCTATTTTTTTACAAAAGGATTTTATTTTTCTCTTTTCAGTGCAAACCTATTTATATAGCAGAGCATCAGAAGACGTTCGACGGAAGTTTCACAAATCACAACTTCCAAGAAAAGTGACATTACTCAAAAAATGGTTTATGTTCCTGAAAAATACATGAAATGCACCCTATGTGAACAAAAAAGTTACATCTCCATCTAGAAAGTTACCCACTCGAGAGACAGTCGTGCCAGTTTTATTTTAGTCAAGTTATTTTTAAGTTAATTTTTCTCAAATGCTGCATTTTTAAATTGTGACACTTTTCTTGCCTTTATCGGATATGAGCAAAAAACTATCTATTGAACGAACATACGTTAAATTAAAAAGTCTTTAGAAATGTAAAGAACGGATACGTTGTATTCGTAACCGAAAATTCTGTTAGGCATATATATTGAACTTTACAGTGAATACGTGTCACCCGTTGCGCTGGAAATTGCGCAGCGTAAAGTTCAAACAAAGAGCAAAATATGCATTGCAGCTGACGGACAGAAGTTTAAACATCGATACTTACATACTGCTTTTACCAGTGTAGCTGCATGCATTCAGTAGTTAGAGTGAGAACAGACTTTTGTGAGTATCCTGTAATTTTTTTATATCTTAATGAAATCATAATGAAACCTATTTCAGGCCAAGATCATTACGACAACAAAAGAAGTATTAAAATTAAATCATCTCTTACGAAGTTATAAGCTAACAAATTTCAACAACAACAACGAGAAACATGGTTTGTATTGAGAACCTCTTCCTTTATGAAGTCGGTTTAAAACGTCCATGCGTTAATCGATGTGACTGCTAACAATAGGGTGACCAGACGTCCTCATTTTGTGAGGACAGTCCTCATTTTTCAAGTGTTGTCCTCACATGTTTTTAAAAGTTCTCATATCCTCATTTGTCCTCATTTCTGGACATTTGTTCTCATTTTCCAGCAATTTCCTTCTTTACTTAAAATTTCAACATTAGGATTAGATATTAGATTAGTAGAGATGCTGCTGACCTTATTAGTTTTCAATACTGATTCTACATCTCAACACAACATAAAAAAGTCACGATTCATTGATTCATTATTTGAATTGAATCATGCAACACGAGGAAATAAATGTTAGATGCACGTGAATCCGTTGTTGTTATGTATTTTCCTCGCGTGTGTTTCTAATTTTCAGTTTTTTTTATAGTACTAATTGTTTTATATTTAATATGGAAAGAGGCGTCAAACGGAAATGTAAATTTTCCGACGCTTTGTCTCAGAAATATAAATTTATTAGGAAAGCTTCTGATTGCGGTGGTGAGTCGGATGTCGGATGACACAAACTTTCAAATTAAATATAAATTTCTACTATTTTTATTATAAGGTACCATTGTGCATAGCTTAAATGACAATATATTATATAATAATTTTAAAAGAATACTCACAACATAAATTGTTATAGGCCGAATCGGCCTAATCACACTCACTATTCGGCCAGGCCAAAGCTTCGGTAAGGTGGCCGAAGCTTAGTTCCATCTCTTCTATTAATGCATGACTGGGTACTAATCACATATATCATATATTGAGTGTTATATTACATTTCTTAAGAACTGTATGAACCAGGGACGAGGCGTGGTTCAGAAAACTATGGAAGTGCTGATGTAACCCGTTTCCAAAAGCAGAGGAAGAACAAATTCAGTCTTTCGACGAGACGACGTTACTTGATAATTTTTTGAAAATCTAGCAAAATAGGGGAAGCGCTGCTTCCATGGACACTTCGCCACTGATAGGAACACATTTTGAATATTAATTATATAAATTACGTATCTTTAATACTAAACATACGATTTATGTCCATACAGATAGTTATTTAATAACATTAAAAAAACTTTAACATTCGTCTGATTTGCTGCTGCTTGTCTATGAGTATTAAAAATTCTACTATGAATGCAACTGATTCTTTTATCTTTCCTGTTTTCCTTCACTTAAGATGCTTTCTTGGAAAATTCCATGTTATTTAGAATTTAAAATAGTGACACATCGAGAAATTTTGCGAATTTTTAGGAAACTGGAAAAGGATGCATAGCTAATATTAGCGTTGTATAAATGAAGAATTTTTGCATTAAAATGAATAGGAATGAATCGGAACTTCACTAAAAGGGCTTATAAATGTAAAAGACGTATAAATGGTGCTTTACTGTATAAATAATTTTTTATAATGTTTATAAGGTCAAAATTAGTGTAAATTTATCATAGTGACGATTAATGGCTGCAAGTGGGGTTAATATAAGCTAATTTTGTGCTATATTTTATGTCCTCACAAATGTCCTCATTTTTAAAGAAAATTGTCCTCATTTTTCTCATGGAAATGAGGACATTGCGCAATTTGTCCTCATTTTCCATCAAAAAAATCTGGTCGCCCTAGCTTACAATAACCATACTTTGAATTTTACATAGCATAAATGTCATCCGCTACGTTACAACATATGCTATGTCGTTCAAGTGTGCACAAAATAAGAAATTGTGAACAAACAAATGCACGTTTTAAGCGTTTTGTTTTTAGCATTAATGTCTAAACTATCTTTGCGTACTACATCGATGATGCTCTGCAATTTTATAATTCACTTTTTTCCCGTCTTGAAACGTTTCCGAGATAGGAACGCTAACTTCACTCTTTCCCACCAGCTGGCGCTTTAGGCGTTTGAATCGCGTAGCACATGTCCAATTTACTATACCTACATACCCCTTTATGACTACAGCTTCAGTTGTTCAGCAGTTCAAAGAGTCGGGACTGACTTTTTGGGGCACCCTGTATTTTCTTTTGATCGTAAAGATCGTACAATGGGACTTATTTCAGCCCAAGATATTTACAATAAAACAAAAAGAACCAAAATCGGATCATCCGTTCAGAAGTTATTAGCTAACAAACAAAAACAAAACAAAAACATACGGTTTGAATTGAGAACCTCCTCCTTTTTGAAGTCCGGTAATTAGAGCATCTCTTACGAAGTTATAAGCTTACAAACACCCACAACAACACGTAGCTCGAATTAAGACCGCCTTCCTTTCTGAAGTTGGTTGAAAATGACTTTGCGCTAATCGATGTGACCGCTTACAGTAACAGTACTTTGAACCACAGAGTATACGTGTCATTCACTACGCTGCAAAGTGCGCAACGTAGTTCAAGTGTGAACAGTGTAGGAAATTGCGAACAAACAACTGCACGTTTTAAGCGTTCTATTTTTAGCAATAATGTCTAAAAGCTGTCTTTTCGTAGTAAATCGATGATGCTCTACAACTTCGTAATTAACTTTCTCCCATCTTGAACCGTTTTTGAGATAGGAGCGCTAATTCCGCTGTTTTTCACCAGATGGCGCTTTATTTTCTTTAGATTATAAAGATGTTATAGCGGGACCTACTTCAGACCACGATCTCTACAGCAAAACAAAAAGTATCAAGTAACCGTATTTTGAACTATATAGCGTATGTCTCACCAGCTACGCTACAGCGTGAGCAATGTAGCGCAAGTGTGTATAGTGTAAGAAATTGCGAACAAAAAAATGCACGTTTTTAGCCTTGTATTTTTAGCATCAGTGTCAAAACTATCTTTTCGTACTAAATCGATGATGCTCTGCAATTTTATAATTCCCTTTTCCCCCCTGTCTTGAACCGTTTCCGAGATAGGATGATAGGAACGTTAGCATGAATGTCTAAACTATCTTTTTGTACGAAATCGGTGATACTCTTCAGCTTTGTAATTCACTTTTTCTTTAGAACCGTTTTCGAGATAGGAACACTAACTCCGCTATTTACCACCAGTTGGCGCTGCAAGCGGTTTAACCTTGTACTGCATGCCCACTTTGCTTTACTTACATACCATTTTTATCACTGTAGCTGCAGTCGTTTAGCAGTTAAAGGAGTTTGGACTGATTTTTTTGGGCACCCTGTATTTCTTTAGATCGCAAAGATATTACAATGGGACCTATTTTAGACCAAGACCTTTTCAACAAAACAAAAAGTATCAAAATCGGAGCATCCATTCAGAAGTTATGAGCTAACAAACATAAAAAAACATACGGTTTGAGATGAGAACCTTCCTTCTTTTTTGAAGTCGGTTAAAAAGACAAAAACATGTGGTCGCGAAAGTGTTTAATATTCAATAAAAAGGAGATACTGTTCAAAATCATTTCCATTTTAAGTAATACGTCACGTCTTTATACGTGAAACAAAATTAAAACTTAGATGTCACGTATAAACTTAGCATTAAAAGTAATAACGCATATTACTTTGTTTTAAATTCTTTTTCCATAATAAATCTGACTCCAGTTTTACGTCGATATTAGAATAATCAAAAATAAATAATATTGCGCTTTGTTTCAATAACAGATTTTAAAAACTAAAAAAAAACTATTTTCCACTATATTATTTAGTATTAAAAAAACATTTAATAAAAATTTAATATTTTATTACAAATGCGAAAATGTCACAACAAGATTAAAACAGAAAATTAGTTTTAAAAAATCTGGTAAAAATAATAAATATTAATTATATTAATTTCAAAAAAGGAAAAAAAAAGTATTGTTCACTGCGTATCCTCATCTTACCGCGTTTTCTAAATCATGACATTTAACTTGAGCTGCACGAATCCTAGAATATTCAAGTAAAAAAAGCGACAACAGGGATAAAACAGAATTTTAGCAGTGAGAAACTAGGAAAAGTTATGTAATATTTAAGAACAAAGACTTAACATTTCAGAATCGAGTAAACTCTTTTTTGCAACGGAAGCCACGCCTTTACACAATTTTTCTAAAACTTTACATTATAAAACAAAATTATTTTACATACTTCCAATTATATCATTTAAATTTTGTCTTCAGCATTCAATTTAGTAAATGCCATTGGCATTTATGCATACCAGCGTCACATATAGAGTCATATACGAGTATGCAAACTAGTTTTTTTATTAGGTGTACCGGAAAGTTATGTCGTTTTGAATTAATAAAATGAAACCGGAAATTTTTGTTTAACAGTGTTTACATGGTACTTTACAAATAACCATCTTATAAGTTACCTAAGAATATCTTAAATTTTATCCAGGATAAATTTCCGATGTCAGTATTTTAATTCAAAACAACAGAACTTTCCGGTACACCTAATAATACTGTTTCCGCAATATAGAGGCGGGGCTTCATTTCTTTTGGAATTCTTTCCCAATCTCTTGCCTGCATTGCGATAATTTTATAAAAAATAAGCCAACTTATATAATAAACATCGAAATATTCCTTAGAAAACAATTAGAATAACATAAAGGTAAATTAAAATAGTTTTTCGTCAAAATGTATAGAGATATTGACTCACAGAGGATACAAATTATAGCAAGTGACGCCCCCCTAACAGCAGTAAAAAATGAAGTATCACTGTAACTCAAAAAATAATGTTAGGAACGAGCTGTAAATTTGAAAACCCATGTTTTTGATGATGCCCGTTCTATTCGTGCAAAAGTTAACATAGGTCATAATTCATAATTTTTTCAAATATGAATTTATTAATAATTTTCATAATTCAAAAAATGTCTTTTTTAATCAAAAATATGCTTGGAATATATTTGGGTCACTTCATTCTAACGCATAAAAAAAAACAGAATTTGGATATACTAATTTTTTGGGAAGATATGAATGAATGTTTGTCACATTCTTTCAACATTAGCATTCCCATACTTTGACAGCTTATAACTCTATGCAAAATTGAGGAAAATATATATACTATACCATTTTCCGCGGTAATTTCATCCAAAGAATTCAAATAAATTATAAAAAATGGGGGTTACCATTGAAAAAAATGAAGTTGATGCCAGTTTTAATATGTAGACGACCCCCTAAGCAAAATGTAACTATACCATTATAAACTAGACGATATCACAAATCGATTGGTATCAACCACATGTTTCTACGACAATTTATGGCGAAATTAGGTGGGGTGGGGTGGGGGGCTTTTTTTTTTTTTGTGACTGTACATGACACGTAGCACACGACTGCTTGCTACATTCCTCATCTTTTTTATTAGGCTAGATAGTCGATAGTTTACTGTATTTATTTATTTGAATTTGTATCTTGTTTCCCCATGCTCAATATCTTCACGGTAAAGCAATTTGAAGCCGAGTTACAGTCGGCAGCAAAGGTAACATAAAAAAACCTACATAAAAAAAAAGTACATTTAATACTGCTTTGTCAAATAAATCCTTGTCAAATCATGTTCTTACGCAGCATAAGAACATGATTCGACACGGATTTATTTAACAAAACAGTATTAAATGACTTTTTTAGACAGGGATTATTGCTAGTGCTCGAATACTTTTGCTGCCGACTATATATTCTAGGCCCTGTAACATAACCATTCGGCCACGTATTAAAATTGATGTTATCTTTCCAATGTAAAATGAAAATTTTTCTATTGCACAAACAATTGTATTGTTGATAATATTTTTGACAAAGATCCAGATAAAGAACAACTTATAAAAATGTTTTATGAAGTGCAGTTGGCAGCAAAAGTATCCGAGCACTAACCAATAATTCCGATGTCAAAAAAATACACTTAATACTGTTTTGTTAAATAAACCCTTGTCGAATCATTTTCTTAGGCTGACTAACACGGATTAGGATACAGGATGACAAACTAGATTGGGCGGTCAGCGTGAGGAACGGAGCTTTATTTTCCGCATTAATTCAGCCGAATAGAGTAAGCGATCCGATCGCCGCCTGGTGTAGTGTAGAATCTTTGAAACTCATCGGAAGAAAGGGAAAGCCCGCCCCTTCGGCTTCAGTCATCCAACGAACGGACAGCCAGATATGTAAAAACGCGCTGATTGGTGTATTTTCGAGATTTGGTCGCCCTCTATCTGTAAGATGAAAATTACTACTTTTCCGTAACATTAGTAATACATCCTTCTCTTTTAATCCGTGCTGACTAAGAACATGACTCTACAAGGATTTATTTAACAAAGGAGTATTAAGTGCACTTTTTTTAGATAGGGATTATTGCTAGTGCTCGGATACTTTTGTGTCCGATTGTATCATTTTATACAGACTGTTCTAAACTCAGGCAAAAAATTATGCCTTATTCTCATAGGATATTTCAATGCTAGGATGAGTTAAAAATTAAAAGTGAAAAAATTGGAAGTAGACAGTCTTTGAAATGAAATTTAAGAAGTTCTGAGTAGTTATATTATTTCATAGTAATTAATTACCAGAAATTACATCACTGTTGAAATAGTAACTTTATTTTTCTAACAAAAGATTTTATTTTTCTCACAACTGTGTTTTAATTTGTTAAGATAAAAAAGAGCTAAATAAATTTACAACCAAAGAGGGAAAAAAAAAATCTAAATATTTTAAAATGAACTTTAAGTTATTGAATCACTAAATACGTTTAAAACTTTAAATAACATATTTTACATGGAAAATGGATAAATCAAATTAATTTTAACAAGAGCAAAAAGGCAAAAAGTAACCACACGAATCTTCCTTTTTCTCATAGAACTCAAGACTGTGAAGTTATTTTTTCATTCCTAACAAATAAGGACTAAAAATAAAATATTATTGAATAATAATTTACTTTCTACATTTTTTTTAAAATTTAGAACAATGCACTCTGAATGAAAGCTGTCCCCAGAAAGTGGGGGTCAGCTTACTCTTACCTTACATACTCACTCCAGTTATCCTTCCATCTCCTATCATGCACCTTTCGAAAAAACGCGGCCCGACCGACATGGGCCGCGTTCGAAAATAGCTTTTTGGTTTTACCGGTAAAAGAAAATTGAAGTCACCGGTAAATGCGGTTTTACCGGTTAATGTGAACTTATCGAATGCTCCGGTTACTTTCCGGTTTGTTTACAGTCGGCTGCAAATTTATTCGAGCACTAGCAATAATCCTTGCCAAAAAAAAGTACACTTAATACAGCTTTGTTAAATAAATCCTTGTCGAGTCATGTTCTTAATCAGTCTAAGAACATGATTCGACAAGGATTCACTTAGCAAAACAGTCTTAAGTGTACTTTTTAAATATAGGAATTATTGGCTAGTGCTCGAATAATTTTGCAGCCGACTGTATGTTCTTGCTTATTTACTGTAGCTAAACTTTTGTTACACAAGAACGATTCTTTTTGTAATTATTGGAAATAAATTTCTTGCAAATATGCAAATAGTTAAATAAATAGTTTCAAATTAGCAATTGCTTAATTTTTAAAATTGCAGAAACACTGAGAAACAAGAAGTTTCTTGAAAAACATCAAAAATTAAGATTAGTATGCCTCTTAAGAATTACATTTATTTGAGACGAGAAAAGTGTAATTTGATTTTAAAATACAGTCTGTAAAGATCATGAGATGCTGCTCTTTCTATTAGGTTTTTTTTCTTTTTTTCCTGAATAGTTGTGAAAATTCTGATAAATTCACATGCTTTTGAATATTTATATGTTTTAGAATCACCATTGTTTTCATTTTATCAGGACAAGTTTGTTTTCGTGTTTAACATTTTTCTAAAAAACACGAAAGATTTATTTACTCCAAATTAACTCTGATTCCTTATTAATAAAATAAAAGTAAAATATTTGGTATATCTTTAGATTGCTTAAACTTTCTTTCATCACCCATCATATATATTTCACTTAATCTATTAAAAAAATTTCAAAGCATTGCATACATTGTATACTCAAATTAAAGGGAGTATTCCTTATAGCCTATTTTTCATTTATTTAAAAATGAAGCAATCATTTATTGATCCAAATTAGCAGTTATTTAATTTTAAATAATTAAAATGCTTTAATAGATTTTTCTTTTGAATTCTAGCTTGAAACGATAAACTATTTAGAATGTATTCAAATCTATATTTCTAACATCTATAACTAAACTTAACTTTTTTAAGTAAATTTAAAAATATTAAATATGCCACATAGAATGTTTGCTAAACTTTTCAGTAAATTTTAATGAATATCTGTTTTAAAATTCATAGTTTAACTTAAGATTAAAATTTTTGTTTTGTTCATACACTATTTATATTCATATTCGGTCACAAATTTAATATTTATTTCCAAATTAAGTGGATATTTAGACTATTTGTGTAATTTTAGCTGTCAACAATATAACCAAATTAGCATTAATTGTGCCAATATTGTGGAAGGTTATGCATTACACTTCTAAAAGCATATGTATGATGAACAGAATTTAGCTGTAATAGTTCAACATAATAATTTGCATTAAATTTAATGGTTATCCCTTTCGTCCAGTGGTTGAAGAGTATTAAGAAGTGATAATGATAAAAAATTTCATGTTCTTCGTTTAACTATAAATATAAGTTATACATTTTTTAATTTTATGCATTAAGCGATAGACTTTAATCAAATTCTCGATGCAAGCATTCCGCATTTGGGATTACCATGGCAACTCCCGATATCGCGAAAGCGTGGCGAAAGAGTTTTTACTTCCTGCCACTGAAGAGTTCAGTTTTTGTACATTTGTACATCGCATTTGTACATTTCAACATTTAAATGTCTAAGATTTCAACACAACATTAACAGTGATTTTTCGTCCGCCATCTTTATTACCGAATTTACCAACAAGTAACCGACAATAATTTTGGTTAAATTGGTTAGTTACCGGTTACTTACCAGTAACAAGGGTAAAACTACATAGCTTGCAAAAACCCTGAAAACTGTTCCTTACATGCAGATAGGGGCCATTTATTAATGATAGATCATATGGCTACCTATATTAAATGACATTTATAGACTTTGTAATACATTATAAGACAACTTAAACATTCAAAATGAGAATTTCTGTAAAAACAAAGTAATTTAACATGCAATTCAAAGACAACAAAATTTTCAAAAATCCTGAATTCAGGGGTAGCCCCTAAAAGTTTCACCCCTGCAGTAAACGACCGAAGCATTTTCGAACGCTTTGGTTTTACCGGTTAGATTTTTTGAACGGCTTGGTTACATCGAGCAAAGCTCGATGCTTGGTTAGTTGTTGGTTTTACCCACGGACTTAGATAACAAGGACCCGTTTCTCCAACGGTAGTCGTCTCTCAAAAATGGTCGCTATTATTCATTCGCCGCTAGGGGTCGTATGTGTTCTCTAACTGTCCACTGATGCAGTAGAATAGCTATGTGTGCAGACGAATTTTTAGTTTTATTTTCAGTTTTATTTTTAATTTATTTTTAATATTAGATTTTTTTCATTATGTCACACTGTTACGCACCAGGTTGCACCTCTGGATATCAAAGAGTTTGAAAAAAAAAAAAAAAAAACAAGGAAATAGGTGAAAAGAACCCAAGTTTATTTCGTCCACCTAATCTAACCTATTGATTTTAATGTTTCATTGAATGATAAAATTGTTGTCTTATAAATATTCTATTACTATACAAATCTGTTATAATAGCTTTTATCTAAAAACGTATTAATCGATAAATGGATAGAAAATATTTTAATGTAATTTGTAATTAAACGCTATTAAAAATTTTAACTTCAATAAAATTATGACATTGAGTTTCAACATAAGAACTTGAGAAAAAAACAAAGTTTAATAAGATGACATTAAAAAACATAAATTGTATCAGTCTTTATTAATGTTTTAACATATTTAGTTATCAGTTTAATGCTATTGGTAAATGTATTTTTTTTTTATTCATTTATTTATTTACTTTTTTTTTTTTTTTTTTTTTTTTTTGTATTTTAAGAAAGATAATTTTTTAGCTTTATAATTGAATTTGAACCTTTGTAAATTTTGCAGTTATAGTGTTTATAAAATTTTGTAAATAGTGTTTATAATTTATTATTTTGTTGATGTAACCTTTTTTTTTTTTTTTTTTTTTTTTTTTTTTCAATTTAATAAAACTCTATGTAACTTGTTTTTCATTCCTTTTTTATGTTAATTTTCTTATATAATTAAAGATTTTTTACATGATTGCTTGTCTTTTCTTTTGAAAACAGAGTAAAAGAAAATCATCGTATGCATTTACTTAAAAAAAGAAAAGAAAAATTCCACACTAAATTTCAACTGATACAGATAACATATTTCAAAGAAATAAATATTTTTTCAATGATGCGTTATAAAATCTGCAGTAATAGTAATGTACATCTTATATTTACTATCGAGTAGAATCTAAATTCCTTAAATCCTGTGAGCATTAGCAATTCATATCAATTCAATGATTTATAAAATTCATACTATGCACATATAACCAGAAACATTTGATACTGTATACACATGCATATTAATCTTATTCTATGGGGGGAGAGGGAGCAATTTATATCTCAAAATTTATGTCCAATCACTGTTTATTTCGCTATGCAAAATGGAAAAAAACTATATAATAATGTTTAAATGGATATATATTATATATATATATATATATACCGGGTGATTCAAAATAGGTGTTACAGCAATTATCTCGTAAACTAAGAAAGATAGAAACATACATCCAATTACAAAATCAGAGCAAATTAAGAGTAGATTTCAGGTATAGCATTTTTTTGTCAAAGGGGCTGTATACATATTAAATATGAAATTTAATTTTTATACGACCCCTCCTATCATGTGACTTATATTTAGAAAAATATTCCCCTCGCTCCAACAAGCAAAATAAAAAAAAAAAATCATTTCTCTAAGTCAAAATCTCGCCGAGTTATTGCAATTTGAAAATGATGACTTACACTACTTTTTCTTCAATTTTGGTATCTATTTTTCGACGCCAAAAGGCTCACTTTAGGGGGTTATCTATGAGATGAGAAAAATTAAAAAAAGATCCTTTATTTTAAAATAGCAATTAAAATCGTTCAAACACGTGAAATCAACAGTTTTAAGAATTTAATGCAAATTTACGTAATTTCGTATTGTTAAAAAATGTAATAGTTAAATTTCTTAGGGTCACCTGCAAATTAAAACACGTTAAGAGAGGGAAAGAACTAAAAGACTAGCAAAACCGTGTGGAATTTTCGCGCTTTATTTTTACCATTTTCCATCATGGTTGATATATTTAATGACTTCGGCTCTTTAACAATTCCAGCAAGATTGAAAAGTGTTAATGACTTCGATCTGTCGGTCTGTCCATCCGTCTTTCTGTATGTCTGCGCTCTAACTCCCGTGAATATTCATAGAATTTTCTGAAACTGATACATGTTATTTGAGTTCACTATCGGATGTTCCTTATTGAAAATGGAGTGAATACCTCTGCTAGCTTGTGCACAGGGACACCCGAAAGTATTCCAAAGCATTGTGTTCAATGAGAGGTATTTTTATAAACCATATTTTAATACCTTTACTTTATGCATATATTAATAAAATTGAAATACATTATTATAGTTTTATATCGGATATTTTGTATAGAAAATGGAGTAAACACCATCACTGGTTTGTATACAGGGACACCCGAAAATATTCTTAAGCATTGCGTTCTATGTGAAGATATTTCTATAAACCAAAATTTAATTACTTTGCATAAATCTTAATGAAATTGAAATATGTTATTCATGTGCACAAAAGAATGCTTTCTATACTGTACAGTACGATTAGCATTATATTTACAGGGCACACAAAAATATTCAGTTACGTTAAGGGTTATTATTGGACATTTGCTGGAATTGCATTTTCGTTTACATTAAACATTTTCTAACAATTTTTAACTGTAAATAAAATTTCAATTTGCATTTTTTTTTTTCGTCCATCTGTCCGTCTGCCCGTCTCCCCGCCCCCAGCGTCTGTATTTCAGAAATTTTCAGAAATGATATATGTTATTCAGGTTTACTATATGATATTCCCTATTTAAAATGACATTAATTAATTTTCTACAATTGGTTTATGTACAGGAACGCACAAAAAATGCCAATATATTGCGTTTTGGGACAGATATTCTTATACATTACATTTAAATAACTTTATTCTGTTAAAATCATAAGGAAATTCATATTTATTGTTAATATTCTAAAATAATGTTTTGTATAGAATATATATATGGTATAGATGTATAATTCTATGTCAGGGGGGTTACTGCCCTTCTCAAACCCCGTTTAATTATAGTGCCTATACTTATCAAAACAAAAATCAAGTCTGTTATCAATTTCCTTGAAACTTACAAACCTTCATCAAATTTTCAAGTGGCAACTAGATATGGAATCCAAAATACCAAATTCGCATTTCCTGTAGTTATTACTTCCTCATACCCATAAGGTAGAGAAAGTATTGTTTTGGGGCCAAATTTTCGAAAGTGAGTTTTTGTTATATTTAGACGTTTTGAGGTCCCCTGAATATGAAAATCGTGTTTTTAGCGGTTGGTCTGTGCAGTGGCGGATCCAGACCTTGGCTTTTTTGGGGGGGGGGGGGGGGGGGCTCTGTCAGTGTTTTGGGGGCTTCAGCCCCCTAGCCCCCCCCCCCCCTTAAATCCGCCACTGGGTCTGTGTGTGTGTGTGTGTGTCTGTCTTTTATCAGTTTATCTCAAGAACAAATAGCAGCAGATATTCCAAACTTGGTATTCTAAATATGTATCATATAGGGATGCTACACTAAGCTTTTCATTGAGATGAAGCAAATGGTTCGTGTACAGGAACATTCAAGAATATTCAAATACATTACGTCTATGGGGAAAATTGCAGGTAAGTAGAGTTGAACACCTATAGACTGCACTAACCAAATAAAATGAATATATATTTTTCATATGCATAAAAACATGCCTCATGTAGAATATAGCAGGGAAATCATTCACTGTTCATTTACAGGGTTACACAAAATAACTAGATTATAGTGCGACAATAGCTGAAAATTGGTGGAAGTGCGTTTTAGGTTGTGCCGTATATTATTACTATAGGTTTATATTTAGGTGCACTTTGTGGTTTGTACATATTCTTCAAAAGATATACAGTGTTGCAAATATTTAAGCTATAATATTCTTTTTTATTGTTAGTGAAAGTGCTTTACTATAATATTTTACCATGTCCAGGAAAGCTGCTCAGGAATGGAAATGAATTCCTGATAGACATATGATAAATAATGTATGTTTTTAAGCTAAACATGCATCGCTTCTGTTTTGTGTATTTACACGTTTTAAGGCTTCCTTATTACCAAAGCCAAGTTTTTTAAAGTTTGATTATTGCGTCGAATAATTTCAGGAGATTCCCCCCTCACACAGAACTAATTATCATATAAAACTCTTACGAAGCCTAATTTGAATTATTTTAACATTGGTTTACATAACAGTACACTTTATGTTACCTCTTAATTTCCAACATGTATTTATGGTATTAAATTTCAGGGTAAGAGAAAGTCGTGTGAGTGGAACACCAGATTATTTGTTGTTAAATTATGCTGATAATTCATATATATACAGAGCAACGAATAAAAATTTACCTTTCGTATTTAGGAGGCCTCAAAATATGATATTATACAAAAAAAAAAAAAATCGCTCTCCAAAAGCTAGTTTGTTTACAGAATGGGTATGAGAAATTAATTTTCCGTTCTGTGTCAGCAGTGTTCTTCGAAAAAAAAAAAAAAAAAAAAAAAAAAAATGCAGAAAACACTTACACCAATTACATTTAATAATAATAATAAAAAAAAAAAAATTTACCTTAATTTTGTTTAGCCCTGTATATTGCCTATAAACTATATACACATGACTTTGTGTACGTAAATTTAGTGTTATATGTAAAACAAGTAACACAAAATGAAATACACTTCCAGCATTTCCCAACTATATCTCCAATATATCGAAATATTCTGTATAACCCTGTAAATGAATGATGAATGGTTGCTACACCAGAATCTACATAAAACATGCTTTTATGCGTATAAAAAATTTGTTCTTTTCATTTTGTTTAAGGCAGTCTATACATGTTACACTGTACATATGAGAAATTTCGCTCACAGACGTAATCTCTGTTTGAATTCTTTTGGATGACCCTGTAAACAAACAATTGTCTGATCGTAACGAATACTTTAGTGTAGCACCGCAATATGATACGGATTTAGAATATCGAATTTGGATTTTCTGATACTATTTGTTCTTGAGATATTCTAATAACACACAGACACACACACACACACACACAGAGAGAGAGAGAGAGAGAGAGAGAGAGAGAGAGAGAGAGAGAGAGAGAGACCAACCGCTAAAAACATGATTTTTGAATTCAGAGGATCTGAAAACGGGCAAATATAACAAAAGCTAATTTTCGGATATTTGACTCAAAAACAATTCTTTCTCTACACCGTGTATATGAGTAACAGAATGTATAAAGAAAGAAAAGTGAATTTGAAAATTCCCTTTTAGTACATAAATTATTCATAAATTTTATTTGTTAAATTATCAATGAGTATTCTCTTGTGTATTCACTAGGGGAAAGAGAGAACTAACAGGTTAAAATAGCCATTTTTCCCTGAATGATTTCTTTTTCTTCCCCCCCCCCCCCCCAAACGCTGATCAACGTGTGCCTTATTACAAAAGCAATAGTAATTACAATTTCTCACTTTTGATACAACCCCTTAAGACTTGGCGAAAAATGCTAGAATTTTCAAATTGCAATAACTCAGCGAGATTTTGACTTAGAAAGATGATTTTTTTTTATTTTGATTGTTAGAGCGAGGAGAATATTTTTCTAAATATAAGTCGATAGGAGGGGCCGTATAAAAATTAAATTTCGTATTTAATATGTATACAGCCCCTTGTAAAAAATAATGCCATATCTGAAATCTACTCTTAATTTGCACCAATTTTGTAATTGAAAGTTTGTTTCTATCTTTCTTAGTTTACGGAAATAATCGCTGTAACATCTATTTTGAATCACCCGGTATATATATATATATATATTTTTTTTTTTTTTTTCAATGTTTCTTGTTTTCATCTCTTCAATGTTTGAAAAGGTTTTCAATATATATATATATATATATATATATATATATATATATATACAGTTGAACCTTGTTAACGAGACTCTCAAGGGGGATAAAAAATTTGTTCATGGTATCAGTAGTTCATGCTATCAGTAACTAATCTTCATATTACTAAAGTAATCTTCATTTTTACGAGGACAGTGGAAACAGTTCATGTTAAAAATAATTCAGGGATTGGATTGGATTTCAGAATAAGGCTGTTTGACTGCTGTAGGTCCAAGGCCTCCATGGGGTCTTTCTAAGGGATCCTAGCCTGTATTTACGCAAGTTTCGGAGAAAAACACGGAAAACTCTGAACGGTGTGGCTGACGAGCGCGACCTGGGATTGAACTCGGCACCTCACGTCTACCAGCTTTGAGCGCAGAACCGCTCGGCCGCTGATGGCCAAAAAGTAATTCATGTTAACAGTGTTCACGTTAACGAGGTTCGACTGTATTATATTACTTCTTATTCCACTGAGATTCAGATAAATATTTTAAAAATTTAATTAGCTTTAATTTTCACAGAATTTATAAACTGAAGTTACACAATTTTTTTTTTTCACATTTTTATCAACATTTTATTTTTACTGCCATCATTTTTTATTTCTTAGAAATAATTCTAATAAATATTACATGCATTATTTCTTGAGCAAGTTATGCTAATATTGTTATCTGTGGAATAAACTTTAATAACACAAATTAATTTTTTACTTGTTACAGCTAAGTATACAATGTAAATTGAAAAAATGGGAGGGGGGGGGGGGGGGGGAGGAAGGAAAAAAAATCGCTAATTTTAAAAGTTACCCATTTAAAATTTTCATACATTGCCATATGCAAATTTTGTCAGTTAGAAACATTCTACCTTCCATTTAATGAGACTGTATTAGAAAAAATCATATTACTGCATCTTTAAAACCAACAGAATTAAGATACAGAAAAACATTTTACTTAAATCGTCTTTCCACAAACAAAAATTTGATAATGCCATATGTGAGAAATGCGAAGAACTAGTATGCTTGGAATGAATTTATTCATTTCCCTTATAAAATATTATTAACAGTCAGTGGCCACAAATGTAGATGTTCTTTATTTACTTTAATTGTATTATTCTCTCTCTCTCTCTCTACTGTGAACATATAAAAATATTTTTAATGTGAATATTATCATACATTTTCTCATTTTATAACATGTCACAAATGTATATTTCTATTTTGGCATAGCATCATTAAGTACAAACATTAAATTATCAATTAAGTTTAACCCATGCAGCTTCCATTACTTTTTAATTATGTTATTATGATAGGGGTTTTTTTTCCTTCTTTTTTTTTTCCAAATTCTTGTTGCACCAGTAGAAAAAGGGGGAAAAAAATGCATTCTAGAAAGAGAAAAATGTTCTCTAAGCTTCAAAATAATAGTTTTAAATTAAAAATCTTCCTATAGGAACTTGTATTAAAAAGCTGAGAGAATATTTTAGAAATTATGAGTACCAGGCAGCTATAATGTTGTTAAGGAACAGAGTATTATCTTTTACATGCAAGAAACAGTGGTATCATACTGTTTGTTACAAAGATGGATGTTCATAGAATTACATTATCCAATATATTTTTCATAATTCCATTTGCACATTCAGAAATTTCTCGACCTGTTCTAGTTCTTCAAAAATTGACTTTTTGATGCTGGTGAACGTGAAGTGTCGGGTTCGATCCCTGATCGCGCTTATCGGTCTAGCTGCTCGGATTTTTGCATTTTTTTTTGCCTGAAACTTGCGTAATTGCGGGCAAAGGCCCTTTAGAAGGACCGCCACGGAGGGTACACCCAGGCCTTGAACCCTAATGCAGTCAACTGGCTTTAATCTCCAACACCAACATTGATTTTAAGTCAGATGAATGACCTAAAGGCATTTTTCCAATCCTTTAGAAGGAAATATTTAGAAAAAAAAAAAAAAAAAATTCCCCATACAGTATTATGGGCTTTGGTTCCAAAAATAAATAAATAGAATAATTTATTAAAAAATGCTCCTTTCATGAAGTTTTTTGAAAGTTAATGCTCAAATAATTATGATTGACTCTGCTTTTCATTACATTGATTTTTATATCGCGCATATTTAAATATATATATAAGTTAATTATATTTTTTGAATTAAATTATTTGCTTTAAATGAGTAGCAAATAATACAGATTGAAAATCTCTTTAAAGTGCAAATTTTAAAATTGATAAAAATGAAAAAGTGCTGTATTTCGGTTTATGGATTGGATTGGATTCGGGAATAAGGCCGATTGACTGCTGTAGGTCCTAGGTCTGTGGGGGAGTGCCCTCCGTGGGGGGTCTTTCTAAGGGGTTCACACAAGCTTCGGAGAAAACCACGGAAAAATCTGAATGACTAGGTCGACAAGCGCGACCTGGAATCGAACACGGCACTCCCGTCAGTCAGCTTTGAGCGCAGAACAGCTCGACCACCAGTGGAGTATCGGAAGAGGGCCGCCTTTGTAAAAAAATCATAATAATTTTTTTAAATTTTCCTTTTTACATACTTTGTAAAATTGTTTTTAAAATTGTAAATGCTGGAATAAATTGTGAATTTTGAAATACATTCAATGTTTTAAATTATGAAAAATCATATATACATATTTGTTTTTTAAATATCATATGTTTTCATTATACTATTTCGTCTTTTTTTTTTTTCCGGGGTGGGGGGGGGGGAAGGAGTGAATTGTTTATATTTATAGATATATTTACATATAATGAATGTTTTCATTCTCAGATTTTGAAAAAAAAAAAAAAAAAAAAAAAAAAATCAATTTTTTCATAGCTTTATTCTTTATTCCTGTGAAATATCTGAATATGTTTATATATATATATATTGGATTCGTTTATTTATTAATATTAATATTATTTTAACTTATTCACAGGGACATTTGTTTTATTTATCTATCAAATTTCACAAATTATAAACGCTGATGAATATTTCTACAGTTCCTTGAATCTAGTTGCTTGCTATTAATGGTTAAAAAGTAAGAAAATTTAAAGTATTTTATTTTATATGGTAGTGTGTGAGAATGTAAAAAAAAAAAAAAAAAAAAAAAAAAAAATTCATTTAGATAGTATGATATACAATTTATCTATAAAAGTAATTTATTTCTATTAGCTTTATTAAAACTATACACAATCAGGATAAACGTTTTTACAATTTTTCATATTTTTAAAACTTTATACAAAATAATCTTACAGAATGTTTGATTATTTAATAACATGTGGTATTTTAGTGTTTGTGGGGGATGATGCGAAATATATATATATATATGTATAAGTATCAGTGCTTTTAAAACCGCTAAATATTACATTTAATTCTGCGAAAAAGCGCTCTTTCAAGTCTGAAGTGGACAGGCAGTCGATGCGAGCGCCATCTTCTAAAAGCGACCAAAATGGGGCTGTTTTGATAACACAGCGTATGCTGTCCATAGTGTGTACGTCACGGATTAATAGATTCTTTTAATCCGTGGTGTTAAGGCTCCTATATATACGAGCTGGCGCATCCGACATTTTTTTTGCCTTGGGGTTGCCGCATGTACCCAGCGTGATAAACAAACGGCATCCATTGTTTCTACCGTCTTGCTCGTAATTTTAGTGAAATAAACTGCAATATCGGAGGTTGTTCAGCAATAAACTGCTGTAAACACTTCAGAAAAGGATACAAAATGTTTAGGTTTCCTTCGGATAATGCAAGAAGGAGAAAATGGGCTGCGTATTGTCGTCCAGATTTTTGGATCCCGGGACCTAATGCACAGCTTTGCATAGTAAGTTTTATTGTTATTCACTTATACTTTTCTTTGCATTTCTGAAATTTATAAAGTAAAAAATTTAAAAAAAAAAGTATTATTTAAATCTAAATATGCATCTTAATAACCATAAATTATTTTAAGAAACGCTTTTTTACTGTGTGTTTGTAGAGTCTTGGCGGCGTTTTTTTGGTTCGCCAAAGTTGTCTTGTTTGTCCTGATAGTATTAGGTCGTCGAAAAAACTTTCCAATTCTAATTGGTACGCTCTTTTTTTCCCCCCTTTCAAATGTTATGAATTATTTAAGAAACAGAAACAGATTACTTGTGTTACTTATCATTTTTGGTCGATTTTATTTTTAGATGAAAATTTCTTAAAACCACCAGTGAAGCGATAAAATCGCTAAGCGGAAATGCTGTCCTCTTACGAGGCAAAAAAATGGCGGTGATGCGCCGGCCTATTATTTATTTAAGGGGCTCTACGTGGTGTACGTCCATGGTTTCACCCGCGGAGTATTATTGAAAGAGGAGGTGAAAGTCCAATGAGAGGAAGCTTTAAAATTGTGATGTGAATTTCTGCCAGCTATTGGGGGCGACACTCAGGGCCGAAACTAGAGGGGGGGCGAGCGGGGCATTTGCCCCGGGCGCCAGATGGAGAAGGGCGCCGAAAAAGGCTGGTTTGTTGCCTTATTTACACATTAAAAAAAAAAAAAAAAAAAAAAAAAAAATCAAAGTAAAAAAAAAAAAAAAAAGTAAAAAAAAACTAGTATGTTGTGGCCACCACAAGACTTTCTTCTATATTCACCTATACATATTCAATCAGTAACAATATTTAAAAAAAAAAAAAAAAAAAAAGTACGATTTTTTTTTTTTTTTTTTTTGTTAAAAGTGAAAAAAATCGATAACTTTGTTTTAAATTATCACAGATTTATAGTTCAACCATTCGTTTTAAAGGTATTGACGAGAACTTTCGAAAGATACCCATCTTGAAAATTTATCCCCCCCGGGGGGGGAAGCGATGCCCCCCCATGCAGAAATTTTTTTTCCTAGTTACATACTACTATTATCAATAATTCATATTAATTTTACAATCACAAGTTTAAAACAACTCTAATTATGCACATTTATACGAATTTTTGTCCTATGCTGCCATGTTAAAAATTTAGATAAAATGCTATCACAGCGCCACCTGTTGAGCTATTGATCCCCAAACATAATCAGCACCAGTTTATGTCGGGGACCAACTAAATACCAAGTTTGGTTAAATTTCGTTAAAAAAAAAAAAAAAAAAAAAAAAAATTGCGATATTTTTCTGTTTTTTTTTTGTTAAAAGTAAAAAAAATCGATAACTTTGGTTTAAATTATCACAGATTTATCGTTCAACCATTCGTTTTAAAGGTATTGACGAGATCTTTCGAAAGATACCCATCTTGAAACTTTGCCCCCCCCCCCCAGGTGGGAACTTCCCCCCCCCGGTGGGGGGGCAACCGATGCCCCCACATGCACAAAAATTTTTTCCAAGTTAACTATTACTATATCAACGAGACCTTTCGAAAGATACCCATCTTGAAAATTTACTTCCCCGGGGGGGGGAACCGATGCCCCCGCATGCACAAAATTTTTTTCCTAGCTAACTACTACTATTATCAATAATTCATATTAATTTTACAATCACAAGTGTAAAATAACTCTCTTTATGCCCATTTATACGGAATTTTGTCCTATGCTGCCATGTTAAAAATTTGCATAAAATGCGACCACAACGCCACCTATTGAGCGATTGATCCCAAAATCTAATCAGCACCAGTAGTTGTCAGGGTGCAACTAAATACCAAGTTTGGTTAAATTTCATTCATTGGTTCGTGAGATACAGCGTCCACAAAAAAATGATACAGACAGACAGACAGACATTTTCTAAAAACTATTAATTCGTGTTCTCCATATCCCAAAACATGTAAATCCATCAAAAAGTGGACTTCGAAAATTTTCGCGAATCCAATACTTTCTCTATATTACATAATAGAAGAAAGTAAAAAAAAAAGTCAAATTCTTTTAGTCAGGGGCAATTTGGACAAAGAAAAAAAAAAGTAGAAAGAAGATTAATAGATAACAGAATTCATTTACAAGGAAAAGCATGATGGATAGAGTGTTCTCCAAGACTAACAATATTATTTTAAGGTTAGTGAGTGTGGTAAAATAGTCTCGCAATCGAAGAAGAGTAATTTACAAGTGGTCCCTGACTTTCAACCAAGGTTTTTAAAAAGTAAATGGTTGGAAAATACTAGTATATGTGATTAAACTTCAGAAGGCTCTTTAGAAATTATGATTCATAAGGAAGCAAAATAAGATTTTTTTTTTGCTCAGGGCGCCGTCGTGACTATTAAAAGTGCGACTATTAAAATATTAAAATAAGTATGTCAAAATAAGGCCATAATGTTATAAAACAATCCAGTGCACTAAAAATAAAAGGGCAAAAAGAATGCAAAATAACTGGTTAATAATTCAGTTAGGAGCTATCATCATTCACAAGACTCAGCAAGTCCCTATCAAAGTACTATGACAACTAAAGCCACCACTACCTCCTAACATGGTATAATTATAAATATTACAATGAAATAAAATGTCTGTACTTTTACTATACTTTTTACTTCCTTATTCAAAGAATAAGGAAGTATTGTGAAACCAATTTTCGAAATGGATTTTGTGTATCACATAGCTCCTAAATGAATAGTCATAGAGAGTTGCAAATTTATATTTGGAATTGTTATTTACCAATTTTGGTCTTTACATGAACTCCCACTTTTGTGATATTTACGAATTTATGCGATTTTGTGTGACGTCTGTATGTACGTATGTGTGTGTGTGTGTGTATCTCGTATAACTCAAAAACAATTAGACGTAGAATGTTGCAATTTCACATCTAAGTTTGTTACAACAGTTGCTGTGCATCTCTCATTTTGGTGTTTCTGTGCGCATTTCCATTTTGGAATATCCACGAATATTATATCCATGATGACCGAAAATACAAATTTTTTTGCAATTATATATAGCTTTCCGTCATACAGATTTTAACAGAAATTAATATTAGCGTGAATATTGATAGTTAGAAAATTTGTTGACATTCTTGCACGTAGAAAGTAATTCGTAAAGACTTGTAGGTTCTAGATGAATGCATTTTATTTAATGAATATTCTGGAAACACCCGAATAAAAGTAAATAATCAATGATTATTCTTGAAGCAATCGAATAGACCAGTTTTTCGTACTCATTAACAGTCTACACCACAGAACAGGAATTTTACTAATTCAGAACAATGACCAAATGCTTAAAGTTCTTAGAGATGTACACTCAGCTTGCAGTCCAAACAGAAATTGAACTCATCCAGTCTTGCTAGTGATTTATAGAATTTTCGTGATAGTTCTACTCTAGAAACTAATGAATTAACCTGGAAAATTTTACAGGTGGGTTTCTATTGAAGTTAGATCTTCTAAACTTTGGCTACCCTAAATTACAACTTTTCGTCAAAATTGGGTGCCAAATTGCCAAATCTTTTGCCAAGTCGCAAAATTTGCCGCTAATGCCCATTTCCGTGGAAGTGAAGAAATCTGCCATCTATTTCCCTTTTAACTGTAATACCGTGTATAAAGTAATACGTAAAGAAATAGACAGGCTCTTGTCAACAATAATTATAGTAATGACTTTTTCCTTTTTTTATTCTCATTAGTGATTTGTAGAACTTTTGATGAAATTAGTTCTGCGCAAGAAAACAGTAGATCATGCCAGCTTCCAAATTTCGGCAGTATTAAGCCACTATTTTCCCCCAAAATTAATACCAGTTTGCCAAATTTTTCGCCAAAGAATTCACTCTGCGACAAGTTTTCATCTACATTGGTGATGAATTTAGTGACATCACGAGATTAGCGATCAAATTCCGCAGAAAATAGTTCAGGATTGCCAAAATCAGCAAACCCTTTCTCAGTTTTACCGGAGTTAATTTTTTCTATATTATGCATTGTTTCTTGCAGCTAATTGTTTGTCGAAGAGTGCAAAAGTAGACTATCTGCACAGGAGCAAATTCTGTTGAACTCTAAGCTATGCATTTGCCTATGAGAGATTCTGCAAAAAGCTGTAGAATATTATTTCTGAACAAACGATATTCTTATTTTGTGGTGTATATAATCCTATTACCATGAAGTTAGTGGTTCTAATAATAGTCTTCTTGGATTGGTTCCGAGAATATTCATAGACTAGAACCTGCCTTTCTATTTTATTTCCTGAAAATGATTTAAAAAAAGATTATCTACAAATGGCACTGCTCTGCATGAAAATCGGCCCCAACACCATTTTTGCAAATTCTTATGTAAAATAACCTCCTGAATACGATTATGACGCCCATTTTGCTTAATCACTCACCATTATTTGGGGACGCTCCCCTATTTTTATCATTTTCTGGTATTTTTATGGCTATAAGTTTGGTTTGAAAGGGATGAAGGGATTGTTTTAATTGTTAAATGTCTTTTGAGAGGCTACAGAAATGAAAAATTCTAAAACATGAACATTTGCAGCAAGGGGAAAGTTTAGGGGGAGGAGGGGGATTTGCCACTGAAATTACAAATTACATTTTTTATATTTTATTAATCAATTATTACTATTATTTATTATAAATTATATTTTTTTATTTTAAAGTATTAAACTAATTCTTTTCCATTCTCCAAATCAAATTTATGGCCAAAAAACTGCCCAACAGTAACAGAAAGGGTGGCGTCCCGAGAAAACGGTGGGTGATTGGGCAAAATGGGGAGTCATCTTCGGATTCAGGAGATAATTTTACATGAGAATCAGCAGGAATGATATCAGGGCTCGAAAAAAAAAAAAAAAAATTATTTATTTTTTATTTATTTTTTATTTATTTTTTATTTTATTTATTTATTTATTTATTTATTTATTTTTTATTTTTTATTTATTTATTTTTTATTTTTTTATTTTTTTTTTTTTTGCAGCACAGTGTATTTAGACAGCTAACGGTTAGTTCGTACTTGATGGATATGAGTAGTTTTTAGATACTTGTTAATATCTATTAATTTATGCATCTTAATTATATTAAAAACTTAAATATTTGTCTGTTTATTTCTCTGGAGTATAGTTGATGTAACGACTATAATTTCAAAATATCATTTTAAATTTACTCAAAATGATGATATTTTCAGTTTTAAAAGTAATTGAATATGGAATTTACATTCACTTGTTTTAGAATTGTCATTTATAAATACCATTAATTTAAGAGAGGGGAAAAAAAAAAGAAACTATCATTGAACCAGTAAAAATAAATAAATAAATAAAAATAACTGTTGCTTAATTTAAATCTTTCTCTATAATACGCTTTTCTTCTTTTTGTCCCCTAAAATAATGCTTTGATTCACAACTTCAATCTTTTTTTTTTTTTTTTTTTTTTTTTTTCAAGAAATGTTATCTATACTAATATATAAATGCACTGTAAAAAAAAATTTCAGTATTTTACAACAAAAGGTGCTGGCACCGCGGCTGCCAGCACAGTTGCTGTAAAATTTACAAACTGCTGTTTTTTATAGTGCTGTAAAATTTACTGCACTTTGCTGTGAATTTTACAAGATGCTGTTTTTAGTAGTGCTGTAAAATTAACTGCATTTTGCTGTGAATTTTACAAGATGCTGTTTTAAAAAGTGTTGTAAAATTTACAACAAAGTGTAGTTAATTTTACAACACTTTTTAAAACAGCATCTTGTAAAATTCACAGCAAAGTGCAGTTAATTTTACAGCACTACTAAAAACAACATCTTGAAAAATTCACAGCAAAGTGCAGTAAATTTTACAGCACCGTAAAAGCAGCAGCTTGTAAATTTTACAGCAACTGTGTTGGCAGCCGCGGTGCCAGCACCTTTTGTTGTAAAATAATGTTTTTTTTTTTTTTTTTTTTCTTACAGTGTAGGCAGTGATGCCAGATTGGGGATTTTCGAGGCTTCTGGGGAGAATTTCGGGGACCAAATGTTTGTGGGGACTATTTTGGGGAGTTCTTCAACTTTCTGTCAATGTTGGTAACATAATGATTTATCCCTACGACTAGAGACTTTCAATAGCTTTATTGTCATTTGGGGATCTTTTCAAAAATTGCCTTCATTTGGGGAACAATCTGAGCTTAAATCATAGAAAAATCTGCTTGATTTTTTTTTTTTTTTTTTTTTGAAGAAATTTTTATTTTTCCTCTTTAGTAGAAATCAAGCTGGGGATTTTTTCGGAAAAAAAAAAAAAAAAACACCCTGATTTGGGAAAATTTGAAGACCTGTTTGGGGAAATAATTTTCGACCATCTGGCATCACTGAGTGTAGGCGGTAGAGATGGGAATAATCGAATGATTTTAATAATCGAATGATTTTACAATCGATTATTCATGACGTAAGCGTAGAATAAGCGTTTTGTAATTAGTTTCGGTTTCTTCGAAACTATCAGGTTGCTTTCTGTTTATACTTTGTCTTTTCACTCATTGTTATGAAATTTTAAGGTCTAACCTAGAGTCCTGCACACCCGACCCGAACCCGACAGATGAATTTTATATCAACCCGAAACCCGACATGAACCCACAGTAGAGAAACTTTTACGACCCGGACCCGACCCAAACCCGCTGTCTTTAGACCCGAAACCCGAAAATAAATAAAAATTACTTATTCATCTAAAAATCATACAAAACTTTTTTAAATTATAAAATAAGGTAAATTTTCACTGTCAGCAATTCCCATAATCAGCAACTTAGCTTCCTCCGGTGACAGTTTTGCTTGGTGCATTATTTATTTGTTCTAGAGAAGGCGATAAAGATCTGCCTTGATGGCATTCGTTTCCTTTATGTGTTTATTTTACATTACTTTTTTTAAATTAAATTACAACAAGTATTCCCTGTATATTTTCTGCATATACAAATGTAAATGGAAGAAAATTCAAAATTTCATTAACATAAAAGCGAGGATTAAAATTCATTAAAAATAAAAATATCTTAAAAAAAAAAAATGTAAATTAAGAAATAATTTAAATTCTCAAAACGTAAAAGCAAGGTTACGTTGTATTTCTTATATGTATATATATATATATACATATATTAACAATAGTAAATAAAAATTTTAATACAGTACTTTAAAATTTTCATACAATTTCTATAAATGATCAGTTTTCGATTTGTTGAAGAAAAGAAAACGTATACGGATATTTTTTTGTCATGCTTACACGGATTTTTTTTTTTTTTTTTTTTTTTTCAGGTGGGTATCCGCGTATAGGAAAACGGAGCTCCGACAGGTGTCTAAAATCAGTTAAAGAGCTATAATTATGTCTACAAATTTATGCTTTCAATTGTAAATTTTTTTTTGAATGATGTTCTCAAGTCGACCCGACTCGTAGAAAGCTAGTTCAAAACCAGGTCATGTCCATTCGCACAGCCGTACGGAATTTTCTGTGTTTTTTCTCCAAAACTCACAGGAAAACTGCTATTGAGTGTACTCCCCTCGAACCTAGGTCCCAAGGGCAGACAAACACCTTCAATTCTCACATTATAACCGAAATGTTTAAATTAGTCCACAAATAGACACTGAATAAAATATTGGAAATTTTTATTAGGTTCATTTCGTTATTATTTATACTCAGAATTCCTTTTTTAGAAAAAAAAAAAAAATATATATATATATATATATATATATGTATATATATATATACTAAGGCCAGGCCATTATGAAACCTGAATCCGTTACTTTTTGACATGCTTGAAAAAAAAAAAAAAAAAAAAAAAAAATAATAATAATCCTTTTTATTATTTCTTATTCATGCACTAAAATATCTCACAGCATTTTTTTTTTTTTTTATGTAAACTTAAAGACTAATATTTTTTTATAAAAGTGTGTGAAACTGTTTAACCCATATTTCACCCTCATCCTAAAATAGGACACCATGCGTAAGTGATGTTTATATAAATTCTTTTGAATATTTTAATTCAAATTAAAGACGATATATTATTTAAAAGTCCAATAAATACATATGTGTCTTTATCGTTAGTTTAAATTAACGTTTAATATATGTTTTTTAATTTTTAAAATGACGATTTCTAAAGATTTATTCATTACATTTTCAACATATTATTACTTAAAAGGTTTTACATTCAAGAATAATGGATATACAAATTTATTGAAGTAATATTCTACACTTTGTACTGGTAAAACAATTATATAAGTATATATATATATATATATATATATATATATAGAGAGAGAGAGAGAGAGAGAGATGTTAAAACCCGAATAAACTACTACGTCAGAAACGCCAAAGAAAAATATTGGAAATGCATACAGCTGTTTCGGTAGCCTATAGCGTACCGTCTTCAGTGCAAAAAGGATTCTGAATCAGGAGAAGTGCTCGTATACGAGCACTTCTCCTGAACGAGCACTATACGAGCACTTCTCCTGATTCAGAATCCTTTTTGCACTGAAGACGGTACGCTATAGGCTACCGAAACAGCTGTATGCATTTCCAGTATTTTTCTTTGGCGTTTCTGACGTAGTAGTTTATTCGGGTTTTAATATTCCAACGCCAAGTCTCCTGTTATTATTATATATATAGATGGTCTGTTTTCCTTATATTTCCAAATGTCCTACATTATTGTCCTACTTTTAGGACAGCCTGTACCGATTAAACTAATGAAAAGTTGGTAATTTTTTTGATTTTGTGTGTATACACAGACATTGAAAAACATTTTTTCAATGCTTGGTAGGATATCGGTTAAACGGGAAAAAAAGGAGGGGAGG
The DNA here is from genome assembly GCA_963930645.1 of Salticus scenicus. Taxonomy (NCBI): domain Eukaryota; kingdom Metazoa; phylum Arthropoda; class Arachnida; order Araneae; family Salticidae; genus Salticus; species Salticus scenicus. The sequence goes on along the minus strand of OZ005658.1, from coordinate 52,485,630 downwards.
GGGTAGATTTCTATGTGTCAGCCATAATACTCTTAAAAGCGATTACAGAAATTCTAAATGATTTTGAAGGGTTGATATTTAATTGCAGTTTTATTTTTAAACGTAGCTATGACTGCTAAAAATGCCATATTGTTTATTAACTAATGCTTAGAACAAGAAAATGCTATACCTTTTTTTTTTCTTTTAAAGTATATAATGTTATTATTGCGTAAAAATAAATAAATAAACAAGGGAATAAATTAAAAGAAAAAAATGAAAAGAAAGGAAGAAATAATATTTAAAGTTGTAGCGCTAAATTCAAACTCTTACGAATATATTAAATAGCCTATCGATATTGAGCCATCCTCCCTATCATTTAAAAGAATATAGACGGCGCTGTCGCCATTCTCGGCAAAATATCTAATGATATTTTGCCGATCATTAAAATGAAGTGAAAACATTTTGTTTTCAGAAGTCAGAAGTTCGTCGTCTCTCGCTGAGAGATGTAGCTGTTTTCGTGTAAGACGCCCCTGTGGCCATGGGCCGCAGGCTGCGGCCTGTAAGAATGTTCGTTCTTATGTATCCTAATGTTCTGTTTACTGCGCGCGATGTATATAGTTATTGTGATTGTGCTTTATTATAATTAAAATATTAAATAATGGAATGCCAGAGCACGTTCTTTCAATGTTCTAAGGTGTCATTCCGTTAAAAAGTTAAGATATTTTTTTTTTTTTATCTTAAAACGTAAACAAAATTAAAAATGTAAAAATCTCTAACACCAAGTTTATATGTGTCTCCTATTAAACATACACTAACACGCATTAAAATTAATGATGGACAGTTATAAATTTATAGTAATTCGCTTGCACTTTGAGACAGAGGAAAAAAATAAAAAGCAAGACTTTCATTCAATATCTACAGTATATATAAAAGTCATAGTTGTGGTCATAGTATGGTCATAGTATTGAACATACATGTATATAGATACAGCATAATTGATTATCCGCAAAATTGAGAGCCATGGGTTTCGTACATAAACCGCAAAAAGGCTAAACATGAAATTGAAATGACATAAAATGCATTCTAGCTTAAAAACTTGAATGTATCGTATATAAAACATAATACAAACAATTAAAATATTTATAAAAAGTAAAATTATTTGTACAGTCGAACCTCATTAACGTGAATCTCATGGGGGATAAAAAAATTTGTTCATGTTATCAGTAGTTCATGTTATCAGTAACTAATCTTCTTTTTGACGGGGATTGTGGAAACAGTTCATGTTAAAAATAATTCCCGTCAACGAGGTTTGACTGTACTTCATATACTATAGGATGTAAAAAACATAAAGAAAAAAAGTGAACTTAAGATGAAGCCATGGTTCAATTTGTAATCTAATTTATACTCTAAATTAAACAGTACAGCAGACATGCAAACATTTAGTTTATTCAACAGAATTGTGAATAACCGCCACATTTTCACACCACTTTATTTGTAGAAAAATATTCTCCAATATTTAATTACGATTGAATATTAAAGAAGGTACCCGCCAGGTAAACTGGTGTGAAAGAAAAAAAAAAAAAGCGGTCACATCAATATTTTGAGATAAATTGAAATCTTGACGTGTTTGGTAGCGTATTCTACTGGAGAACAAATAAAGCTAAAACCACATAATTCTTTATATTTACTTTTTTTTAAAAAAAAAAAAACCTATCATTTGTATCTGTTTATTGTTGATGATTTAAAAAAAGAAAAAAAAAAAAAACTTTCTTCTGATTTCGCCCATTTTCCGCTCAACGAATTATCCACAACGTGTGTAATCCGTTTGCGGATAATCGAGAGTTTACCGTATATATATATACAGATTATTACGGGTAAATCGAATTGCAGTAGTCGGTCGATACAGGTTTTGAGATTTTTTTTTTTTTTTTTTTTTTTTTTCTTTTTAGCGCATTTTAAACGCAAATTATTTTGTATGGGGTGGAGGTGGGGGGAGAAAAGTAAATCTTTTTCTTTAGCAATTTTTCTTAAAGTTGACTAATCGTGTTCAGGACATCCGAAAACGTTTAAATCCATCGAAAAACGGAGATCGAAAATTTTTACGAATCCAATATATGTATTTTTTTCTCGTTTATATTGATTTTTCAAAAAAACGAGAAAAATAAAATAAAATCCTTATTTATTTATTTATTTATTTATTATTATTATTATTTCATTTGGTCAAAATATTTAAAAAGCGCAATAAATAAATCAATAAAAATAAAAATAGCACATTCTTTTCCTTAAAATATGAAATTGCGTTCTTTAGCAGCAGTTACATATATATTAATGTTTTAAAATTTCTTTTATGCTATTTCTATTTGGTGCCAAAGGGAAAAAGAAAAAAAATGTTTTCATTTACTCTACTTTGTCCGAAAGAAATATATATCTCGTTCTAATAGCTTATTTCATGACAAAAGTTCAGGGCTGGAAGTTTCCGTCTTTCTTCAAGATATTTTCAAAATCTGAATGGCAATTTTTATCATAAAATAAACCAAAAAATTATCGTTACTGAATAATGGCTGGAAAATGTCCTGAAAAAAAAGGAGGGTGTTTCGAATTCTACAGAAATTAAAAATTCTAGAAACAGTAAACGTAAGATTATTTAAAAAAGCAGATAAATATAATATAAAATCTAATTTCAATAGGTATATCTGTTATAGCAGATATCGATTTTGAAAATAAATAAATAAATACACAAAATAAAATAAATTCAATAAATAAAAAAGAGAGAAAAATCTTCCGGGATTCAAAAACCCCACTATCGGATCACAGTTAATTAACAGCAGCGCTACCTGTCGGCCGATATACACATAAATTTAAACTAGCGTAGTTGTCTGGCCAAATTTTTCAAAGGTCGTTTGGATGGTGAGCAAACATCCAGGTTCAGATTATAAAACGGGCATAGAATGCAACTGGCACCAAATTTCGGCTGATTGTCGAAATTTGCTACAGGCAGGTGTTTGCAGGGTGAGTGAACAGGCGGTCGTAGATTTTGAAACAGGAAAACAACGTCGAAGACGTCACCGAGCAGAAGTTTAATACGGTGAGTTTTCTGAAGGATCGCAAACCCACTGTTCGCCGAAGGCGAATTTGTAAGCTATACTGAAACAAAAGAACATTCATCCTGATTTAGTTAAATTAATTATTTAATTTTTTTTTATAATTCTACCTCTATTTAAATTGGTATTAAAATTCTTAAAATAAAGAAAATTGAAATGTAAAATTAGAATTTCGTTTAAAATGACCTAATGAAATCTTCAAATTAAGCTCTAAGGATCTCTACACAAATTAAGTTTAATATGAAATGGAATATGACAAGGAACATTCAAGGTCAAAGTCATTCAATATGACCCTAAAGCGCTCCCAATTTTTGCACTGATTCGGTCCCAGAAATATACCTCTTTTAATTTTTAAAATAAACTATGTGCATCATACTGTCATGTGAACATTCTTTGTTATTAAAAAAAAAAAAAAAAAAAAAAAGGTCAAATAATATCTTAAGAACTATGTTTTTATATTTGTTATATTATTTATCTTGTAGTCAAAGGGAATACATTTCAAGTTCTAATTAAGAAAATCTTCTTTTAACCCTAGAACACTAGCGTGTTCATAAATACTCTATCACTAGAGATACCTAAAATGGACGCGTTCATATAAAAGTCGTTTTATTTGCTTGTATTACATTAATATTGTTTTTAAATATGTTTAATTATTTGCTGTTTTACCCAATATTACTAATTTTTCATTATCTGAATAATTATTTCGAAGCACTCAAACTCAAACAAGTTTATCGATAGTAGGGAAAGTGCAGAAAAAAACCATTAAATGAAGACCGCACGTAAAATTTAGTGTTCTAGGGTTAAAAATTAATTTGTAATCATAAACATATTCAATTTGTTATGATAAATTGCTTAATAAATAATTAATATTTTTTGTTGAATTTCATGAGTGCAAGTATATACACGTTAACATAAATCTGTTCATATAAAAAAGTACATTTAGCACTTTCTTGGCCAGCATATAACTTGATAAATGTAATTGTATGAAAAACCTTTAAAATGACTATTCTGAATGATTAATAAGAAACACTTTTTTTTTTTTTTTAATTAATTGTAAATCGTTAAGAGAAAAGTTATTGGTGTCATGAACTAGACATGCTACAATATGTTTACAACTAATGCGTTTTAACGAAATTTTAATTAATCAATACAAAATGTTAATATAAAAATTAAAAACTAACCTTTCTGATGAATGGACATTCTTCATTCCATGCTCTTCACGTTGTTCATTCCTCGTTCATGGTTCATCTGCATCTGAGTTCAGAGACGCAGATGTTATGCTTCCACAAGCAGATGTTCCTGTCTAAAGTCCACAGGAAGTCGATTTTACAGCATTTAGTGCTTGAATTTATTTCACAGCATAAATACTTGAAAATATACCGCAGAAAGTGCAGGAAAAATTACAACATTTTTTTACAGTGTGCGAAAGTTTGGATGGATGGATGGATGTTTGTTACTCAATCACGTCACAACGGCTAAACGAATCTGGATGAAATTTGGTACAGAGATAGATAATAGTCTGGAATAGAACATAAGGCTACTATTTATACCGGAAATTTGATTAGATTCCTTAAAATTAATTAAAATATGAAAATAATAAACCGGTAATTGCCTTAATATAAGACATTTAAATTTTTAATTGTTGCCAAAAAATTTACGAGGTATTTTTATTTATTTATATATTCCGCATAAAGTGAAATATGCTTTCACGCGAAAAATAAAAAATTACTAAATGTTAAATTGGTCGATGAGAAAATGACGTCTTTATAAATTTAACATAAACTAGCAACAATACAAATCTAACATGTTTCTTCTGAATTTTATTTCATAGCACTTTTTTATACACCTCATCTTTTGATTTTTTTTTTAGCACTGATGAATCACGCTTGGCATAAAAGCTAATTCAGCATTATATTAAAGGTAATTACTTATTGATAATTCTGGACATTTTTTAAAATTTTGATGCTGAAGTAGATCGCACATTTTTCGCCAAGGACAGCCACTTAAAGCCAAGTAGTGCATCTAAAATATAACTAAATTATAAAATATTAAAAAAAAAAAAAAAGAAAGAAAAGAAAAGATAGAAAGAAATAGGAACAATAATCGCATAAATTATATTTTGGTCTAAAACGGTGACAAAAAGTCGCCAAGGGGAGCTATATTAAGGCTGTACCATGATCAGGTTTACATATTAATTTATTTATTTTGCTATATACTAACTACTGTTAACTAAGCATGAAGTATATATAAACACACACACAAAAAAAAGAATAAATAAATAAAAATAAAATAATTTATATTAATAAAATCAGACTTTTGTCTTTAAATTTGTCAGAATCAAAAAATTTTCTGATATCTTCACGTTTCACACAGTATGAAATCCAAAAATGAGAAATTTTTGCCTGTGTGTGTGTGTCATCGTGTCTGTATGTCGTTATGTTTGTCCGGGAATCACTCAAGAACGGCTGGACGGAATTCAACGGCACTAGGTAGGAATTTAGGTCTTTACCCAACTTAAAATTATATCTATAGAAATTTTCAAAATTTTGATTAGTTTTTGAATTGTTGGTAAAATGCACCATAACGATTTTGTCAGTAAAACGCTTTCAATGAAAAAAAAAAAAATAATAATAAAAATACGTTATCTTTACGTTTTAGACAACAGGCCTCTCTCTTTATATATATACACCACCTGATATCGATACCGAATTCAAATATAGCCATATATCTATCATTTGACGAAATTTCAATGCAGAAAACTCTAATAGATTGTCGATGCAGGTGAATATTGAAGAAAAGATACAGTTTTAGTATAAGACCCTCTTGGCAACTTATTATTTTATTTTATTTTTGCCATTTTTGGCAATGAATTATAATGGCTATAGCAGAGTCGGATATAAAAAAGTTGGCGAGAAATGTCCTAGGTACTTCGATGCCAAATTTCAAATTTTGCTTGGGGATCTGGTACTAAAGCTGTTCCGAAGAAAAAAAACAAAAGGAAAAATAGTAGATTTAAAAAAAAAAAAAAAATGTAAATTAAACAACGCTGCCACGCTATTTGACGAATTTCGCGATAAATGCACGCGGTGTTACGAAAAGTTTGTCTGTGTGAGGATTAAGCCATTTCAGATTTTCTTCTCTCGGACAACTCATAAACAAGATGTTTGTAACAAATTAAGAATTTAAAAAATAATTAGATACATAAGGTAATTGTAAATAAGGGTTCAATTTAATATTATCTATATTAATAAAATCAGACTTTTGTCAGAATCAAAAAACTTTGCGATATCTTCACGTTTCACACATCATGAAAGCCAAAAATGATTTTCGAAAATTTTGTCTGTCTGTGTGTGTGTGTGTGTCGTCGTGAGTGTATGTGTATAACACTGTTTTTGTTTGGGTATCACGTGAGAACGGCTAAACGGAATTCAACGGCGCTCGGCAGGAATTTTAGTCCTTACCCAACTTAAAATTATAGTTATCAACTTTTTCAGAATGCCCCCTTTCCCTCTTGGGGGGGGGGGGGCAAAATTCAAAAACATGTTTGTAAGAATAACTCGGCTTCAAATTACTTCACAGTAAAAAAATTGCACGTGAGGAGACTAGACGTAAGTAAAACTAAAAAATTATTATGAGATTTTACGAAATCCCCTCTAAACCCCCTTGAGTTCGGGGGCAATAAACACGTGCAAAAACACGTTTTCCTGCTTGAATTCGCCTTCAATTATCTTAGAAATTCAAATTTTGGTGTGTGGATGTTGATTAAGTGTACGCATTATGTACTTTGGTGGGATTTCGCAATTTTTCGAACATACCCGCTGAGGAAGGGGAGGTAAAAAGCAGGTAAGTTCAGCCGAAGGCAGTGGAAACCCGGACTCCTCACGTTGAGAGCGAGAAGAACATGTAAAGAACACAGCGGGAACTTTAACTTACGTTATTAATAATATGTGATTTTGACAACTCATTTAAGTATAGTGTCCAGCGAAGCGGGCAAAGCCAGCTAATATTAGTATAGATTAGTTATCATGTGCATGTGTTAGATTGAGTTATTTTGCTGTCAAATTGACAAAATTTTAATTTTAAATTTCAAAACTCTGTCGCTTATTGTATTTGGAGATCAAAAACGTCATACGAAAATATACATGTCAGATGTATATTTTCGTAATATCCATTGTACGAAATATTGTTTCTTATTATTCATTACTCTGTATGTTCATTACTCTGTAACCATGATTTTTGAAAGGAATTAAATTACGTTCGCCAAATAATTTGGCGATATATATATTTTTTTTCTGCCAAGGATGACCGATATGAAATCTATTCCGCTGCAACGTATTAGTATCTTATATCAGATACTTTATTTAGACATTTGAAAACAAATTTGACTTCAAATTATGATAGAATATTTATCATTTCCCTTTTAATTAGTATATTAGTTGGATATTTATTGTGTAAATATCATCCTTTGAAATGAAATGTTTGTGTTTTCAATAGAATATGGAAGTTTGCCATGTTTTTTTTTCTAGAGTTTTGAAATTGTAGCCATCTTCCAACACTGCCGATAGTTAAAAAGACTTTACGCATCTGGCAACAAAAAACAGTTTTGTTTCCTAGGTAGCGATAAGAAACGAGAACTTTCATGGAACAATGTTTACTTTGTCTCTGAGCTAGAATATTTGTAATAATGCTTGCTTATATTTCTATACATTCTACTGCAATAATTAATTCATCCTTTGCATCATATAGATTGCAAATAGTATGTAAATAATATTAGTCTTATAATTTGGAGTCTTATTTATGCAAACTACACGCACCTATAAAATTAAAAATTCAAATTTTGTCAATTTTACATCAAAAATAACTTAATCTAACGGATGGACATGATAACTAATACATATCTATACCTAAATATAGGGATTAATATCGGGAAATAATTTTCCTCAATTTTTAATAATTTTTTAAAAATATCCAATATGCGTTTAACATAGGAAATATTTTTCTTGCATCCACGAACGGCCAGTGACGTTATCATTTCGCTTGCGTATTTCTTTCTATCTTTCCCTTGGCGAAAAATGTCCGATCTACTTCAGCATCAAAATTTTAAAAAAATGTCCAGAATTATCAATAAGAAAATACCTTTAATATAATGCTGAATTAGCTTTTATGCCAATCGTGTTCCATCCGCCGTTCTTAAAAAAAAAAAAAAAAAAAAAAATCTGAAGATGAGGTATATAAAAAAATGCTGTGAAATAAAATTCAGAAAAAATATTATGTTCGATTTGTAATATTACTATTTTATTTTAAAATAATAAAGCGTCATTTTCTCATCGACCAATTTAACATTTAGTATTTTTTTATTTTTCGCGTGAAACCATACTTCATTTTATGTTGAAAAAATAAAATAAAAATAAAATAAATAAAAAATAAAAAATACCTCGTAAACTTTTTTGGCAACAATTAAAAATTTAAATGGCTTATATTGAGTCAATTACCAGTTTTTTTTTTTTTTTTTTTTTTCATATTTTAATTAATTTTAAAATATCTAATAAAATTTCCGGTATGAATAGTGGCCTATGTTCTATTCCAGACTATTCTCTACCTCTGTACCAAATTTCAGATTGCAATCCGCGTTTGTAATGATCTATAGATGGCGCTTTTTCAGCTTTTTTTGTTAGTAAATATAACAGCCACGTGTATTTATTATTGTACTATTTGTGTTACTACTTATTGTTCGTGCAATAATTTCTCCGCCTTTACATCATCAAAAATTGATTGTTTTTGGAAAAAAATATTTCAGTTTATTGAAAGTTCGGTCGGAAGTTGATTTTTAACTGAAGCTGAACAAATATTAGTTTCAAATCATCTGATTAATTCTTTACTTCCATTAGCCGAAGCAACTGAAATTTTAAATTTGTCATTTGGAAATAAATGTAAGCTTAATTCTGGATTTCATGATCCTTTGGAGTCACACTTTGGCACATAACAGTATGTGTTATCTTTTTACCGGATTTATTCATTTCTATTCAATAAATATATGTGAAACTAAACATCGGCAAGCAATGGCGTCCCGATGAAAGCCAAAAGCTATTCATGTTAATTGTAATTTCACCTTAGCCCACCAGAGGGCGAGCATTTCATTACAATCGCGGATAGGTCGATTTCTAAAGAAATCAACCTTAAAATTACCCAGGAGGATCTATAAATAAAACTGATTTTAGTACAACATATATTAGCATCGTAAACTATATTAGCACTTTATCAATGTGTAAAAGAAATTTTAAATTAAAAATGAAATCAATATTTGTGAGATGCATAATTTATTTATTTATTTACTTTATTTTTTTATTGTTCATGTTTAGATAAATGTATTTATTTTCCTGTTGAAAAAATAAATAAATAAACTCTTTTTTTCTGTTGGCAACAATTAAATTATGGATAAAATTTAATAGGCTAATTTTTTCATATAATTAGCTTATTATTTTTATATTTTTATTAATTAAAAGAAAATTAAACAAAAATTCGAAATTCTGACTTCGATGTGCACAATGATCCTTCTGGGGACACCTTTGTGTTAAATCTCGTGACTGTCCGAGTTACCGTTTTTGAGAACAATGAAATATACATATACAAATATTGCTCACTTAATAGTATAAGTTTTTTTTTTTTTTTTTTTTTTTTTTTAAATCAACAATTAAATTATGGATAAAATTTAAATACAAATATTGCTCACTAAATAGTATAATTTTTTTTTTTTTTTTTTTTTTGGCAAATTATGGATAAAATTTAAATGGCTAATTTTTTTGCTATTATTAGCTTATTCTTTTCATATTTTTATTAATTAAAAGAAAACTAAACAAAAATCCGAAATTCCGACTTCGGTGTGCACAATGATCCTTCGGGGGGCACCTTTGTGATAAATCTCGTGACTGTCCGAACTACCGTTTTCGAGAACAGTGAAATATACATACAAATATTGCTCACTTAATAGTATCAGATATGTGATTATTCAATAGCCACCAATAATTTTCAAAAATGATATTTATTGTAAGTAATAACCGAATAATTTTAAAAGCGATAATGCAACCGCTGCACTTTTAATTATTAATTCCATAATCTGATAACACGACTTGCACATTTTGAATTTATCCCGATGTATTTTAAACAAACTCACTTTCTCGCACCGGAATTTTTACAGAAAATTTTCCCCTCAATATAAGACAGCGACTACAAAAGAAGAAAATGATTCAAAAAATTACTGGAATGAGAATTCGGAGACGCTAACTGCGCTCTAGAACAATTTATACACGACGGCAAAGTAGTATATCTGACATTTAGCATTTATCTGTTCGGAGAACAGACTTTCACGATTGAACTACGAAAATGTACTCGGCCAATCCGATAAATAATTTTATTTTTTATATAACAAAATATTTCTTAATATTTTCTGGTATAAATTTAAATAATAATATTTTAAAATTTCTTCTTCACAGTTAATTTCATGAATAAAATTTCATTATTTATTTAAATAATAAATTATTGTTCTGCTACATATGCTACTATAGTCCTTATTCTAAGAAAAAAAAAAAAAAAAAAAAGCGAAAAAAAAATTGCTTTTGACTATGAATATTTGGTAGCACATTAGATAGATACAAGATATTAATTACGTGCACTTGAGGTTATTATTATTATTATTATTATTATTATAAATTTAAACAGCTTTCTCTAAAATAATATTTTAAAAAAATCAGAATTTTTTAAAAAATAATCTATATATATATAAATGAATGTCTGTCTGTATGTTATTTATAAAATCGTAAACGGCTTGACCGATTTCGATCATTCTTCTTTTGTTTTTTTCCTTATAGGTCAGGGATGGTTTAGGAAAAAAAAAATTGAAAAAATCTTTAAAATTAATTAAAATATGAAAATAATAAACTTATTGACTTATATTGACTTAATATAAACCATTTAAATTTTTAATTGTTGCCAAAAAGAGTTTACGAGTTGTATTTATTTATTGTTTTCAGCATAAAATGAAATATGCTTTCACGCGAAAAATAAGAAATTACTAAATGTTAAATTGGTCGATGAGAAAATGACACTTTATAATTTTAAAATAAAATAGTAATATTACAAATCTAACATATTTCTTCTGAATTTTATTTCACAGAATTTTTTTATATCCGCGATTGTAATGATCGATAGATGGCGCTTTCTCAACACTGCAGTTGTTAGTAAACATAGCCACGTGAGTTCCATTAGCGTTCTTTTTGTTATTCTACTTAATATTCGTACCATAATTTCTCCGCCATTACATTATGGAAAATTGATTGCTTTTGGAAAAAATACTTCAGTTTATTCAAAGTTCGATCGGAAGTAGATTTTTAACTGAAGTTAAACAAATATTAATTTCAAATCATCTGATTAATTCTTTACTTCCATTAGCCGAAGCAACTGAAATTTTAAATTTGTCATTTGGAAATAAATGGAAGCTCAATTCTGGATTTCTTGATCCTTTGGAGTTAGATTGTAGCACACAACAGTATGTGTTATCTTTTTTACCGTATTTATTCATTTTTATTCAATAAATATATGTGAAACTAAATATCGGCAAGCAATGGCGGCTGTATGGAATTCGAATTAAACCATGTTTATTGTAATTTCACCTTAGCCCACCAGAGGGCGAGCATTTCATTACAATCGCGGATACCTCAACTTCAGATTTTTTTTTTTTTTTTTTTTTTTTTGTAGTATGGCGGATGAAACACGCTTGGCATAAACGCTAATTCAGCAATATATTAAAGGTATTTTCTTATTGATAATTCTTGACAATTTTTTATAATTTTGATGATTAAGTAAATCGGACATTTTTCGCCAAGGAAAAGATAGAAAGAAATACGCAAGCGAAGTGATGACGTCACTGGCCGTTCGTGGATGCAAGAAAATTATTTCCTATGTTAAACGCCCATTGGATTTTTTGTAAAAAATTATTAAAAATCGAGGAAAAATAGTTCCCGATTTTAATCCCCGTATTTAAGTATAGATATGTATTAGTTATCATGTCCATGCATTAGATTAAGTTATTTTTGTAGTAAAATTGACAAAATTTGAATTTTTAATTTCAAAACTCTAGAAAAAAAAAAATGCCAAACTTCCATATTCGATTGAAAACACAAACATTTCATTTCAAAAGATGATATTTACACAATATCCAACTAATATACTGATTGAAAGGGAAATGATAAATATTCTATCATAATTTGAAGTCAAATTTGTTTTCAAATGTCTAAATAAAGTATCTAATATAAGATACTAATATGTTGTAGCGGAATAGATTTGATATCGGTCGTCCTTGGTAGAAAAATAAAATATCGCCAAATTATTTGGCGAACATAATTTAATTCCTTTCAAAAATCATGGTTATTTTAACAACTTATTTTAAGACAGTAATGAATAAGGTACAACTATAGTATTTCCCCTCAGCTGAATTTGGCGATTTTTCTTTGGCGTCGATTTGAACGATAACGATGTCGTTCTGGATTGTTTGCGATATAATATGGCAGCCTGCATGCTATTTATTTCGGATTTATGATTTTATGATTTATTATTTATAATTTAGCTTACGATTTTATCATTTATGCTACATGATTTATGATTTTTAGATTTATGATTTAGCCATAATCGCCAACGAAAAATCGCCAAATCTAGCTGAGGGGAAATACTATAGTTGTTCCATGAATAATATGAAACAATATTTCGTACAATGCATATTACGAAAATATACATCTGGCATGTATATTTTCGTATTACGTTTTTGATCACCAAATACAATAAGCGCCAAGAACGACAGAGTTTTGAAATTTAAAATTAAAATGTTGTCAATTTGACAGCAAAATAACTCAATCTAACACATGCACATGATAACTAAAACATATATGTACCCAAATATGGGAATTAAACTCGGGAAATAATTTTCTTCGATTTTTAATCATTTTTTACAAAACATCCAATGGGCGATTAACATAGGAAATCATTTCTTGCATCAACGGACGGTCAGTGACGTCACACTTCGCTTGCGTAGGAACAATAATCGCATAAATTATATTTTGGTCTAAAACGGCAACAAAAATTTAAAAGTCGCCAAGGGCATTAAGGCTGTACCATGATCAAGTTTACATATTAATTTATTTATTTTTCTATATACCAACTACTATTAACTAAGCATGAAGTATATATAAGCACAAAATAATAATAATTGTCTCATGCGATAGAAGTAGCCGATCATAGCATATTGTAATATTATATTTGGCTTGAAATTGCTGTCATTCTATGGTTGATCGATTAAATCAAATAAATATAGAGAATAACTTGAAAGCAAATATTATGTACATCACGTATAATGTTGCTCATATATAACTAGGATTCAAATATAAAGGGCTACTTCAAAATTTTCGATACTGTCCGTATCGAAATTGTCATATATGATAAGCACCTAAATGGAAGCCCACGGGTAAGTCATTGTCGCAGGCAATAGGGACAGGTATCGCAGGATGCGAGGACGAACAAGACGCTGCCGAAGGTAGCGGGAACCCAAAGCGAACTTTTGAGCGATTTCAGTATTATTATTTTCTCTTTTTTTCATAAAACTATATAGAAAAGAGTTTCCTTTAAATATGGTGACCAGCGAAGCGGGCAAAACCTGCTAGTTGAATAATAAAAATGTAACATTAAAATAACTGAAATTTTATGCAGTTTTTCTGTAAATTTTCACAGAAATGGAAATTATATTTTTAAAAGATAAGAGACATTAGTCTAACTTATAACATTCATTTCCGCCTTATATTTAATAATAAATGTAAGAATATTTAATTCGCACTCTGAATAATTAATTCTGTAATTAAATTTTATTCCAAGATTCATATATAGTTAGTTATGCACTCACTGTCGATCGTGTGTAAAGTGCCATGCAAAAGAGAACCCATCAGTAATGTATACAGTTCGGGATAAAAAAAAAAAAAAAAATACGCGTCCAATTATTTATCTTTTTTGGATTAATACGCATTATAATGTTTTGAATTGTAACAAAATTAACTAATCAGATATTTTTTGTATGGAAAGAACGATTTACAATATTTATATAACATATTTCAAATCCATAACATTACCTATTAGAAATTTAAATTTGTACATAATAACATTTGAAGATATAAAAAGTTTCAATACTTTTTATTTATTTATTTACTCATGCAAATGTGAATTTTATAGATAATACATTTGACGTACCTATTTAGAACAAAAATCCCCCAAATAAATAAATAAATAAATAAATAAATCTGTTTCAAAACGTCGAGCAGACTGGGGCTATTGGAACAAGTGAATTATTTATTCAATAAAATGAATTAGTTAAATGATATTGCAATTGTGATATCCTTTTTCCTTTCATGCTCTTCTTCTTCTTCTTCTTCTTTTTTTTTTATTATTATTATTATTATTATTATTCTGCCATTATTTTATTCATTCCTCCAAACCAAGTATTTATATATACCTTAATATACTTTTTTGGAAGCAGCTATGACGTTAGTTTTTTGCGTTATTCCCGTAAAATTTTGGCTTTTGTTATTAAAACTGTAGTATGTTTAAACAGAAAGTCAGTTAGTTAAAGCAATTTTCATTTAATATTTTTAATGCAATCGTAATAAGTATTAAAATAAAGTAATATATATTATTTAAGCTGTACCACAAAATACAAAGTATAGAGTCGTATTATATAAAAGTTTAGGATGTTACCATAAGTTTGTGAACTGAATTTGTTTCTGCTGTACTAAAACCTTTATCTGTCCCATTTAATTTCACTCACTGATCAGTGTTATCAGATTTAGGTACTACTTTATTTAGCGCCCACCACTAAATTTTACCTGTAACAGTTGCTTAATCACGATGAAGAATATTCATCAATCTATATCCAGTGTTGCCAGATCTATTGTATTATTTATTCAACAGCTACCAATAATTTCTAATTGCAACGTTTGGCAAATCACTTCGAAGATTAATCGTCTATTACGTATATCAAATACAGATTTCCCAACAACCTACTTAATATTCCGAATTGTTATTAGCCCCACCCTTTTTTTCACACCAGTAAATTTTTGGAGTAATAATTTCCAAATGCAATTACGATTAAATAAGTTGAAAAATACTCTAAAAAGGTACTGGTGTGAAAAAGTAGGCGGTGCTAACAATACTACTGAATATTAATTAGTATGTTGGCAAATATGATTAAGTATCACTTTTTAAAATTATTTGTAATTATTGAATAAAAAATCTACTAGATTTGACAACACTCTCTATACCAAATATTACTCTTCAAAATTATTAGTTGTAGTTGCATAAGAGTCACTAATTCTGGCAACAATGTTTAGAGTGTTAGGACCAGCAACGTGTTAAGTTTCTATACCAACTAATTTTATACTTGCACACTTGTAGTGCAACTATTGATCTTCAAGGTTATATAAATTTGGGTTTTTCTATTCCTGCCAACATTCCAATTAATATTCTGTAGTATAGTTAACCCATTCTGTTATTCATACCATTATTTGATTGAAGTATTTTATTATTATTATTATTATTTAACTTCAATTGCACTTGGAAAATATTACTCTAAAAATTTACTGGTGTGAAAAAAAGGAAGGAGTGAAAATACTACGGAATCCTAATGAGGGTATTGGCAGGCATGGTTTTTCGCAATTTCGAAATAAAACATTTTTTGCACTAAAAATAAGCCATACATCTCTTACATTTATTTTTTCCCCATAAGTATTTTATGGTTCACTCTTAACATCTGAAGATGCGCCTTTTTAACACTTTCCAACAAGTTTGAAAAGTGTTTATGACATGGGTTTGTCTGTCTGTCTGTCTGTCTGTCAGTCTGTCCGCGCTCTAACTCCCGTAAATATTTATGGAATTTCTTGAAACTGATATATTTTATTCAAGTTCACTATCGGATGTTCCCTATTGAAAATGGAGTTTATACCTCTACTGGTTTGTGTACAGGGACACCCGAAAATATTTCAAAGCATTGTGTTCTATGAGAGGCATTTCTTTAAACCGTATTTTCATACCCTTGCTGTACAAAAATCTTAATGAAATTGAAATATGTTACACAAGTTCACTATCGGATGTTCCCTATTGAAAATGGAGTTTATACCTCTACTGGTTTGTGTACAGGGACCCCGAAAATATTTCAAAGCATTGTGTTCTATGAGAGGCATTTCTATAAACCATATCTTCATACCCTTACTGTACAAAATTTGTAATGAAATTGAAATATGTTATTCAAGTTCACTATCGGATGTTTCCTGAATAAAATAGAGTAAATACCGCCATTGATTTGTGCACAGGGACACACAAAAGTATTTCAAAGCATTGTGTTCTATGATAGGCATTTCTATAAACCATATTTCCATACCCTACTGCACACAAATCTTAATGAAATCGAAATATGTTATTCAATTCATCATCGAATGTTTCCTGTAGAAAATGGAGCAAATACCACCACTCATTTGTGTACAGGGACACACAAAAGTGTTCCAAAGCATTGCGTTTTATGGAGATATAAACTAAATTTTAATTACTTTGCATGAGGATTTATGAAATTGAAATGTTTTATTTATAAGCACAAAAGAAAATGCATTGCATAGAATATATAGCATGATTAGCTTTTAGATTTACACGGTGACACAAGAA
Source organism: Salticus scenicus (assembly GCA_963930645.1). NCBI lineage: Eukaryota > Metazoa > Arthropoda > Arachnida > Araneae > Salticidae > Salticus > Salticus scenicus. Next base: position 52,468,807 of record OZ005658.1, on the reverse strand, counting down.
TTATCATTTATATAAAGAGCTATTCATAAATATTTGCTATGAAGTGTACTTTCGTTTACATTAAGCGTTTTTAACACTTTCTAACATTTTTAAGACTTCCCAACAAGGTTGAAAAGTGTTAATGACTTCGGTTTGTCTGTCTGTCTGTCCGTCTGTCTGTCTCGCCGCGCTCTAATTTCCGTAAATATTTGTGGAATTTCTTGAAACTGATATATGTTATTCAAGCTCACTATCGGATGTTCCCTGTTTAAAATGGAGTTTATACCTCTACTGGTTTGTGTACAGGGGCACCCGAAAGTATTTCAAAGCATTGTGTTCTATGACAGGTATTTCTATAAATCATATTTTCATACCTTTACTGTACACATATCATAATGAAATTGAAATATATTATTCAAGTTCACTATTGGATTTTTCCTGTAAAAAATGGATTAAATACCAACTCTGTTTTATATACAAGTACATTCAAAAGTATTCTAAAGCATTGCGTTCTATGAGAGATATTTCTATAAATCAAATTTTAACAACTTTACTTTCCACGATGTTTTAGGAAATTGAAATATGTTATTTATATTCACAAAAGAATGCTTTACATAGAATATAGCATGATTAGCATTAGATTTACAGGGTGAAACAAAAATATTCTGTTATATTAAGAGCTATTATTAAAAATTTGCTATAATTCTACTTTCGTTTACATTAAGCGTTTCAACACTTCCTAACATTTTTTTTTAAGTGTGAATATGATATATATTTGTGTATCTGTCCGTATGCCCGTCTGTCTGTCTTCCCGCGCTCTAACTCCCGTAAATATTTATGGAATTTTTTGAAACTGATATATGTTATTCAAGTACACTATCGGATGTTTCCTATTGAAAATGGAGTTTATACCTCTACTGGTTTGTGTACAGGGACACCCGAAAGTATTTCAAAGAATTGTTTTCTATGAGAGGTATTTCTATAAACCATATTTTCATAGCTTTACTGTACAATATCTTCATGAATTGAAATATGTTATTTAAGTTCAGTATTGGATGTTACCTATATAGAATAGATTACGTACCAACTCTGTTTTATATACAGGGACACTCAAAAGTACACCAAACCATTACGTTCTTTTTGAGATATTTCTATAAATCGAATTTTAATAACTTTACTTTCCACGAAGTTTTAGGAAATTGAAATATGTTATTTATATGCACAAAAGAATTCTTTGCGTAGAATATAGCATGGTTACCATGAGATTTACAGGGTGACACAAAAATATTCAGTTATATTAAGAGCTATTATTAAAAAATTGCTAGAATTATACTTTCGTTTACATTAAGCGTTTTTGACACTTTCTATCATTTTTTTAAAGTGAATATAATTTCAATTTGTGTATCTGTCTGACTGTTCTGCCCGTCTGTCTCTCTGTCTGTTTTTCTGCGCTCTAATTCCCGTAAACATTTATTGAATTTCTTTGAACCGATATATTTTATTCATTTTCACTATCGGATGTTCCCTATTGAAAATGGAATGGATACCTCTTCTGGTTTGTGTACAGGGACACCCAAAAGTATTCGAAAGCATTGTGTTCTTTGAGAGGGATTTCTATAAATCATATTTTAATACCTTTAATGTATGGAAACTTTAATGAAATTTTAATATGTTATTTAATTCCCTATTGGATGTTTCTTATGTAGAATAGAGTACATTTCTGACTGGTTTGTGTACAGGGGCACTTAAAAGTACTCCAAAGGATTGTGTTGTATGAGAGTTATTTTTATAAACCAAATTTTCATAATTTTTTTTTCCACAAAGCTTAATGCAATTGAAATATATTATTCATATGCACAAAAGAGTGTGCCTTCTGTGTAATATAGTATGGTTAGCATTACATTTATAGGGCCACACAAAAATAATCAGTTACATAAAGAGGTATTAATAAAAATTTGCTGGAATTGCCCTTTTGTTTACATGAGCGTTTTAACACTTTCTTATAATTTTAGTGGGAATATGATTTCAATTTGTGCATCTGTCTGTCCGATTGTCTACCTTTCTATCTGTTTGTCTCCGGCTCCTATCATCGGTGAATACTTTGAGAATTTTATAAAAATGATACACTCAAGTTCCCTATGGAATGTTCCCTATTTAAAATGTCATTAATAGGTCCTGTACAACTAGTAAAGATATAAAATATATACGTTAAAATAAAAATCGGCTGGTTGTAGCTCTACTTGTGCTTGTACATTTTTACGCCTGGCGAAGTGTCATGTTAAGTTTTTCGACACGAAACACATGTTGCGATTCTGTTTTGTTTTGTAAACTCTGTTTTTCATAACAAGCATATAATGAATAAAGTTTGTTAAATTCCGTCCTGGAGATGCTGAGATATAGCTATAAGAAAACGTGGCATAAAAGTACTGTAAGTCGAGTGATACATATCAAAAACTAGACATCACCAGTTTATGTCAGAATTCAACTGCACACTAGGTTTCATGGAATTCCGAACATGCAGTTCATAAATTAGCTACAGTATTTGTGTCCCATACAGACACACACACACATCCGTTAAATATATTCATAATACATTTCAAAATTTGTAAATTTATCGAAAATTTGAATTAAATTCAATATTTATTTCTTATGGATGCAGTTAAAAATAAAATGGCCATAAAAACTTTGTAAAATTTCCTTTGAAATTTTAATTTCTGGTTGGAGGGGGGGGGGGCGCCAAAATCTCTCCTTGCCCCGGGTGAAAAAAATTCTAGTTTCGGCCCTGGCGACACTTGTCCCTTTACCCTATATTTCGGCGCGAAGTACTATTGTTTTCAGTTTCATTCTACTGACGTGCTTTTCGAATTTGGAATTTTAAACAGTTTAATATTTTTGTACGTGCTTAAAACAACTTAATTGAGATGGGTTCATGTAAATGCTTCGTTCCTGGATGTAAAACAGGTTATGATAGTGACAAAAAAAAAAAAAAAAAGAGAGAAAAGCCCAAGGACAGAAATGCCCGAGTTTGTTTTCTGCTCCACGGGTAAGTATTATTATTAGAGTCCTGCGCGGGTCGGCTTTTACCCGACAGATGATTTTTAAATCAACCCGAACCCGCAACAGAGAATTTTTTGCGACCCGAACCCGACCCGAAAAATAAATCAACATTACTTATTCATCTTAAAAATCATGCAAAATAAGGTAAAATGATATAACATGATATAAAATAAAGTAAATTTTCATTGTCACACAGTTGGTAAATTATATATATATATATATATATATATATACATATATACATAACTAGTATGTTGTGACTTGTGACCACCACAAGACATCTTCTATATTTTTCTGTCAAATTTACTAAGTGCGAATAATTTATTAAAATTATTATTAAGAATTTTAACGTGATGAATGCAAATAATTTTCATCTTAGGGAAATCAAACAAAGAAAGACTGTTTTATTCTCCATAAATAGTATACTAAAAAATGCGTTTTCATAATGGTTATTTCACTTATCAAATTTTGTACAGGTATACACCATAGACATAGAAGTTGAGATATAGCTTTTCCATCTCGGGGGAAATTGCAGGACAGCAGCGCCACCTATTGGCCGATATGCATCCAAATTGAATCGGCATAATGTCTGATTATGGTCTTTTCAGATATCTTTTTTTTTTTAATTATATACAATAGAACCTGAGATATCTCTTTTTCTTAAATTAAGAAAATCGTTGTATAACACCGCCACCTATTGAATTATTGGTACCAAAAGTGGGAAGACTATAAATTATATCATGGTACATCCACATATAAATTTATGTGCAATTTTGTTTAGTAGTTCCTGAAATATAGCCTTTCCTTGAACTGTAAAAATCACTGTATAGCAGCGCCACCTTTTGAGAAATTGACATAAAAAGTTGATAGGGACTAGGTTATGTGAAGATGCATCTACATATAAATTGATATGCAATTCTCTGCAGTAGTTCCTGAGATATAGCATTCCCTTAAATTGTGGAAATCAATGTATAGCAGCGATATCTGTTGAGTGATGGGCACCAAAAGCTGATAGGCACTAATTTATGTCAAGGTCCATTTATTTATAAATTTATATGCAATTATGTGCAATAGTTCCAGAGATACAGTCACCACAAAATTTTTGTCACACACATACAGGGACACAGACTGATATTTTCTGGAAATAGTCAAATCGTGTTCGGGTCTCTAAAAACGTGCAAATTCATCAAAAACCCGAAATTGAATTTTTTACGAATCTAATACTTTCTTCTACTGAATATAGAAGAAAGTAAAAAGAAAACTTGTAAACAGCGAAATCTTTTCAATTTCCAGAATGTAAATGCGATGTTATACTGTATTTGTATTTCTTTAATTTATATATTAACAACAGTCGAGAAAGATTTATAATACTTTTCTAATTTTCATACAATTTCTACAAAAGATACATATTAGATCCGTTGAAGAAAAGAAAACAGATCCAGATACAAATACGGATCTAATTTTCTGGCGGATATCCGCGGATACGAATAGGGAGCTCCGGTACATGTCTGTCCTCCAGCGGCCGAGCGGTTCAGCGCTCGAAGCTGGTAGATGGGAGGTGTTAGGTTCGATCCCAGGTCCCACTCATCGACCTAGCCGTTCGGAGTTTTCCGTGGTTTCTATTGAACTCAGTGACGACGGTAAAGACATGTCTATGGCACTAAATCGTGAGATGTGCCGCTTCATGGTGGAAGTTTTCCTTTTCCTTGCCGAAACACGCGTAAATACGGGCTAGGACCCCTTAGAAAGGCTCAAACGGAGGGCATTCCCCCTATAGGCCTAGGACACATCTGGAGTCAATCGGCCTTAAATTCTCCAACCAAACAACCAACCGATACATGTCTAGTATGTGCAGAATGTTTAAATTAGTTACATAGTTGTAAACATAGTTACATAGTTGTAAAAAATTCTGTCAACCCGACTCGAACCCGAGCCGCGGGTCGGGTCGGGTTAAATCGGGTCACCCGACCCGATGTAGGACTCTTATTATTATTTGTTTTTGCTGCTTATGAATTATCTTGATCCGTGTACTGCCTGCCGTTTCTCGGGATAAATTAATGCTGTTCATGATAAAAGATTTTACAACATTGACATATTTTTTTCATTATTAAGTGTGTGTTGGTGTTGCGGAATAAGGCCGATAGTCTACTCTTAGGTCCTAGGCCTGAAAGAAAGTGCCTTCCATGGAGGTCTTTCTAAGGGGTCCTAGCCCGTATTTACTCAAGTTTCGGAGAAAACCACGGAAAACTCCGAACGGCTAGGCCGACGAGCGCGACCTGGGATCGAGCCCAGCACCTCAAGTCTACCAGCTTTGAGCGCAGAACCGCTCGACCGCTGGTGGGCCTTTCATTATTAAGTTCGACATCGATTGCAGGACATTCTATGATTTATGTTAAAAATGGGTAACATCTTTAATTAGAATTCGGTAATTTTTCATTTACTAATTTACAATATGCAATCTAATGTGGTGCAATATTTAAAGTATCAAAAATTATTATATATAATACCTATAAATACTCTGTAATAATAATAGTTATTATTATTGTTGTTATTATTGTGTAAATATTCTGTGTTTAATAATTCACAAAACTAGAATTTAAAATTTAACATTGCAAGATAATTTTCACTTATTAATTATAAATGATTTTTACTTTGTTTTAGTATTTTATAACTTGTATATCTAATTAACTAAATGATTCTTATAATAAAATATTTAATGTTTCTCTTCTCACTACAACTATGCAGTTCCCTCCGACCTTATGCCTGAAATTTTTTTAATTTCCGTTGCTATCCGCGATTGTAATGAAATGCTCGCCCTCTGGTGGGCTAAGGTGAAATTACAATAAACGTGGTTTAATTCGAATTCCATACGTCCGCCATTGCTTGCCGATATTTAGTTTCACATATATTTATTGAATAAAAATGAATAAATACGGTAAAAAAGATAACACATACTGTTGTGTGCTACAATCTAACTCCAAAGGATCAAGAAATCCAGAATTGAGCTTCCATTTATTTCCAAATGACAAATTTAAAATTTCAGTTGCTTCGGCTAATGGAAGTAAAGAATTAATCAGATGATTTGAAACTAATATTTGTTCAACTTCAGTTAAAAATCTACTTCCGATCGAACTTTGAATAAACTGAAGTATTTTTTCCAAAAGCAATCAATTTTCCATGATGTAATGGCGGAGAAATTATAGTACGAATATTAAGTAGAATAACAAAGAACACTAATGGAACACACGTGTCTATAATGTTTACAAACAACTGCAGTGCTGAGAAAGCGCCATCTATCGATCATTACAATCGCGGATAGTATTCCATATTATATGCCACGATTTACTTAATAAAATTTTACTAAAATTAATTTGGATGAAAGTTTTGAGAGTATGCTAAACATAAAAGTTACACTAATTGCTCTCTTAAATTTCTAATATCAAGTATCCTATTACACTAATATTATAAGAAACGAAATGTATTATTAACCCAGCATGATCTCAGAATGAAATGCCTCACTCACTAGGCTATCCTTTCTTCCTCTACATTGATACATTTACCTCATCCTAGTTTTTGTTGTTTAATTTTATTAGGCTCAGTTTTATGCAACTCCATATGTACTATTTTTAACGTAATAATTCTCATGATAATCCATTATTATGCAAAAATTCAACTTTATTTTATATGTTAACGGAAGCTGGAAAGCAGGATATAGCGAACGCTGGCGCCCTCTCTTAACGTTAGAAAACAACATCGCAAAATTTCAGCGTTTCTTTCATCTCCTCTTAAATAATACTCCGTGGTTTTACCGTTCTATCATCTGCTGCCGCTACCTACCAACCTACTTACCTATATGCATGATAGTAAACAAGCGTCGTTATGCTTAATATTTATATGCGCTTGGCTATAATTTCAAAATGATGCCTTATATTTTGTTCTAAGTTAGTGTCAAAATATTCTGTCAACACTTTCTCTGAATAAAAGACTAAATAAACTTTTAAAATAATAGTATAGCTGTAAGTATTCTTGGTTTGACTGCACTCGTATTTATAGTATGACATTAGTGCATTATAAATAACTGTACTTTCCTTTTTACTTGGGTATTGTATTTTTCTCAGTGTAATATTACACATATGTTGTTATATTTATTCAAGAGGTGATAATTTAATACCAAAATAGTTTCATTCTAATGTTGATTGTAGATCCTGCCATCCAGTACACGAAGGAAAATTGGGTGTATCTCTATATAGGTTACTATCATGAAACGTGGCAATGTAGCGCCAAGCCTGTTTTCTGTCTTAACCCTCTATTTTATTAAAACATACTTTAATACAGAGCATGTTTGAAAAAAAAAAAATTGTATTTTATCGCTTTAATGACTTTTGGCTTGCATCTTCAACTACTCTGTTAAGCTGAATTTTGAATAGTTTATGAAATTTTAAAAATAGAATATTTATATTCAATAATGTTTTTGCCTGATTATCATAACTGATATTTTTAAACTAGCCTTACACCATTACTTTGACCCTCATAATGTTTTGTATAATTAATCCTTATAATTCATTTCAACAAAATTTTGCAAGTTGACATAGATTGCATCCACAAATATCATCAATAAAACCGCCAAGAGGTATATTCTATAATATTCTATATTAGGATAGAGCCGAAAATTGATTAAAAAAAAAAAAAAAAAAACCTGTATTATGAGTTAAATATAGATGAAATCACTATTAACGTTGTCATTAATCTCAATTTTTTATGTAATGGCCAGTTATAAGCCTGGAAACAATTATTTTTAAATCTAGTGTTGATTCATTTGAGTATTTCATCTTTGCTGCTACTTTGAAATGATATTTTAGTTAAATTATATTATGATTGTTTGTTGAATACTGTCATCAACATCTATAACAGCATGTCAACTCATTTCATACTCTCACTCATTTAACATAAATTTATTTTAAAAATGGTTGTAAAAAAGAAAAAAAAGATTCCAATTAAATAAAGAAGAAAAGGTATTTTTAAGCTTTAATCTTCTATAATAATATTATTAGTGATGTATATATATTATTTCAATGTACTGCAACAATAAAAACTGTAATGTGTATAGCTGTAATACTGTTACACAGATACTACTGCAAAAATTATGAAAATACAGTAGAGGATCTTTATAAAGCAAACCTAAAACTCAAGGTTGTCATTATCATGTTTCACACATCATTATATTAATCGTGTAAACATGGCCAAATATGTCTAAAACATATCAAAGAGTAGGGCAGTTTTAAGTTACTTTTCTTGGAACAGAATTTGGATGAATTATACCTTTCATTTTTAAATTTAATTTATAGACATAGTCCACATATACCAATACCAAATTATTCATTATATTACTCATGTACAGTCAGTAACAAAAGTCTCCGAACACTAACTAAAATTCTTATGTAAAAAAACTACACTTAATACAGTTTTGTTAAATAAATCCTTGTCTCGACAAGGATTTATTTAGCAAAACTGTATTAAGTGTACTTTTTTTTGGAACAGCTTTACTATACGGCACCCATTGCTTATTGCCGTTGCTGATGTTTTGATCACGTGGTATGATGGTGTTTTGATTCGGTTTGTGAGTCGGTACTGCAAATCGTTTCACAACGTCGTGAATCGAATCAAAATGTCATGAAACAATACTTTTCATTATTATGAAACATTTTTTTTATGTTTCACTATGTTTTCTGCTGTTTGCTCACTTCGCGAGCATTAAAACCAAAAAAAACATCACTGGACGCCCCTAATTCGTGGAGCATGAATCAGTAAAAGCATGAAAATTCATGGAGAAGCGGTCACTAGGTTTTCTGCTGTTGGCTCACTTCGCGAGCATTAAAACAAACAAAAAAAAACATCACTGGATGCCCCTAATTCGTGGAGCATGAAAATTCATGGAGCCATGGTCACTATGTTTTCTGCTGTTTGCTCGCTTCGCGAGCATTAAAAAAAAAAAAAAAAAAAAAAAAAAAACATCACTGGACGCCCCTAATTCGTGGAGCATGAATCAGTAAAAGCATGAAAATTCATGGAGCCGCGGTCACTATGTTTTTTGCTGTTTGCTCGCTTCGCGAGCATTAAAACCAAAAAAAAACATCACTGGATGCCCCTAATTCGTGGAGCATGAATCAGTAAAAGCATGAAAATTCATGGAGCCGCGGTCACTATGTTTTCTGCTGTTTGCTCGCTTCGCGAGCATTAAAACCAAAAATAAAACATCACTGGATACCCCTAATTAGCGATGCATGAATCAGTAAATGTTACGTTTTGCTACCTTTTGTTACGTTTCGATACAACAGAAAAAAGTATCGATACTCTGATTCGGGTCTCGAGTCACCATCATATCACGCGATCAAAACATCGGCAACGGCAATAAGCAATGGGTGCCGTATAGTAAAGCTTAGCCCTTTTTTTGTATAGGAATTTTTGCTAGTGTTTGGAGACTTCTTTTACCGACTGTACAAAAAAAAGAAAAAAGTGTAATGATAGCAGTTTTTTCATTAAGAAACTCCAAATCAAGAAGGTAAAGAAAAATAAATGTTTGCACTTTGTTCTGCACAGAGAAGCAGTTTTTATAGCCTAAGAGCCCACAACGGCCAGACCTTCATTATTTAATAAAAGCTGAAAATTCTTCTGTGCGTGTCCCCTATACAGGTAAGAACGACCAGGGACTATAGAGTTTGGGTAGTGGTTACTTGGGCAGGTAACAGGTAGTAAAGGTGTATAAAATAGTACCTTAAATTCGTTAAAGTATAAAGCTCAATTTTTTTATATTTTATTAGGGATAACTTTAGAAATCTCGTCATCCATTGCCGGACACTTATGACAGTTGCTACCCCCTGCCAGACACCCCTAAATTTTAATAAATTATAATTATACTTTCGTTACAGTATAAAAGCTAAATTTTATATATGTTACTTGGGAACCTATAAAAAAATGTTACCTCAATAGCCGGACAGTTTTAATGGTTTTTACACCTTGCCAGACACATCGAAAGTCCGCTGTAGGTGCGAGCGCGAGCACTTAGTCGATTGCGATCTTCAAAGATATCCAATAAAAAAATTATTTTATTACGTTCATAGTCAGGTTATATAAAGTAAAAAATGTAATTTTATTATTATAATATACAAAAAAAAGCATTATTACATGTAAAAAAAATATTTATTCGTTGTCATCGATATTTTCATTTTCTTCGTCACTACTCGCCCAGTCGATGTCATGATCGTCTTCAATATCGCCTTTTTCGTCAGTTTCTGAAAAAAAAAAAAAATAAACAAGATTATACAATTATGAATAATTAAAAAATTATGTACAATAATTTGTCATAATAATTACATACCTGATTGAGTTTTAAGCGAATCACTAACATAACTTGGTAGTTGATCTCCTGAAAACCATTTGAATTGGTATTTGTCATTTTTCAATACCCAGCCGTTATTGTCTGGTTGATATGTAGTTGGATTTTTCAGATGAGCATTATTCCAAATGGTACATATATAATTTGCTCGCAGAAATTGTTGCAATAGCTCGCTTTTGCAAGGTGGTAGATTGCTAGCGTCAAAATTTCGCAACTTTTTCCGGTCAAAAGCTTCGTTTACATCGGAGACTGTATACGAGTTGATGAATAATTGCAGTCTAGCGTCATCAACACCAATAACATTAGGGACATTGTAAACATTGCATATAAATCTCTGAATAATATCGAAGATGTTTCGTTGAAAATCTAAATTTTCAATTAATTCGCTGTTGCCGAAGTTCTTAAAAGCTTCCTGGTACTCGGGATTTTTTTTAAATTTCTTGTATGGTATTGATTTTCCTTTTCTGAAAAATGCAGGGTTAAAATCACAACCTGTGATGGCATGAAATCCAGGTAAACTCTGACAAATTAACTGTCCCAACTCTGCATGTATTTTAGTTAGGTCCACATATCTTAAGTTATTGCCAGTACTCGTAAGCATCCGAACAACGGAATCACTTTTAAGATGATGCATGTTACCAAGCATTATAGCCGCAATATCAGTATCAGCACTTCTTATTACTATTTCTGCTGGATAGTTGATGTTACATGCATGGTATACTATTTTCGTATCTGCTTCCTCGTGTGATGGGCATGACAACTCTTCATCAACCCTTGAGATAACTTTGTTGGAATTATCAACAGTGAAAGAATGACATTTTCTGAAATTGATGTTTATCATTTTGTTGCCAATAAATGGCACCACTTCATCAGTAGCCCAATGTGAAATAAAAAAATTAACCAGAGCCTCTTTAAAATTTAAATTTTTTAACTCTTTCGCGAAATCACTTGATCGAATTTGTTCAGGCCCAGTTATAGAGTACTCCAATTGCGCGGATTCTAGCCGTTGGGAATGCTCGTAATCTTTGATCGATGGAGTAAAGTATTGATCAAAGATCACATCAATTCTCGATGCTTGAAATTGAGTAACCATTTGCAACAATTTTTTTGAAATATTTCCAAATGTTTTCGGAACATTCTTCATTGTATGCAACAGGAAGAAACCGTCAATTATCATAATATCTATATGATGTGGTTGCTCATGCTGGACCTCTTTCTCTAGACATTTCATCAGAGCAGATTTATCTGTATTACAAATAGCGCCATCCAAATGGCACATGGACAATGGCACTGAGGTAATTGGGTAAGACAAAATCTTTGAAATGTCTACCTTAAAATCCATTGAGATACCCAGCATGCGTCCAAATAAATCTCTTTGGATTTTAATTTCTTGAATTTTACCACCTACTTTAACTTTTGTCTTCTTCTTATAATCGATAGAAAAATTGTCAAGGGAATTTTTTTTAATAGCTTTTTCAAATCTGGTAATATCTGAAAAACATTCGGAAACAAATGTTTTACGAAGATTATCTCCATTTTTTTCAATATTTAGTAGGAATGTCTCTACTGATAGCGATGCGGATTTTCCAGATGAAATATTTAATAGTTGGTCTTTCGGTACTTCTGAACTGAAGGGATTAATAAATCGATCAAAAGTAGCGATAAATTGTCTCAATTGTTTGGAATTCTTCTGGATATTATGAAGATTTAAGTCTGTTGAAACATCTTGATGAGTTCGCAGTCCTAGTTCTAGATAAACTTGACTTATTATTGAGGACCTAACATCATGATTACGAGCCCACCGTTGATGAGCCGAAATCGAATTGATAAAGTGTATAACACCTGTGAGCCTTCTAGCAGCGTCTGCATTTATAGTTTGCTCTAACACCAGGTCAATTGGTTGTCTAGAAAATGGTTTGGTGGTCCGTTTGATACCAAAGCAACCTTGTTTAAATCCTTCGTATAAGTCAGGATAAGTTTCTGCAACTTTCTGCAAATTATCATAATATTTTACGGTCCACCGTGCATAATTTTGTTGGTTGCATATAAAAAATATATTTGTAGTCTTAGGCAATGTTGATATAAAAAGCTCAAAATCCCCCGTACGAATGCTCCGTGACAAGTCCAAGTAATGATGTATGAGATTTATGTAAATTAAGTAAAATTGTGAAGTTTTACCATGCTCACCATTGAGACATTGTTGCTTGAAAATATTGTAATTATTCATCAATTCTTTCAGTTCATCATTTTCAATGTTGAAAGACGATATTTCGCAGTTTTGTAGTCTTTTCACTTCCTCTATCATATCATCTGTTAGTGTTGAGTTGTCATGTTGTAAAAATGATTCAAAATGTAGAACCTCCAATCCCAATGCTACCAAAGGATGCAATCTTTTGCAGCGGTTGAAGTGCTTTCCATCGAGAAACCCATTCACAGAACCACTTGCCAGCAAACTACTCTCAACCATAACATTTGTTAACCCACAGTCACTAATTACTTTACCGACTGCTTTAAAATAAGCCATCATAATGTGAAACGGTCCGAGGTGTATGAATAAATTATCAAATTTGGGTTTTTCCGTAGACTGTATTTGAAATGCTACTTTAGCTATAGCAAGATCGTAGGTTACCTGGATGGAACGTTGATGTAAATCTTCAGCAATTTTTTTACTCTGTTCCATAGTTTCTAGCACTATAGATGTACTAGTTGGTGATGCATTGATTGGGGTTAAATAAGAAATAAGTTGTTGTGAGACAGCATTATTACAAATCCGACTATTGAAACCAGCCCACATAGGAACGTCAGGTAACTGCAAAACGTGACATCATCCATATATTGTCGATTTCGGTGTATAGCTGCGAGTTTGTAGGGCGTATAATTTCTGTATTATCAATTGTTGATTGTAGTTCACTTGTCATTTTCGGTTTTTTAGGATACGGAATCTCTTCTGTAGATATGGCTTCAAAAGTTCTTCTTCTTTTTACCGTTGTATGTGGTAAATTAATTTCATTATCTGTAATCGACGCTTCAGACATGTTAAGTTCTTCGGGCATTTCAGATTCTTCGGTTATATTGGCCTCAATGTTCTGGTATATAATTCCTACGGTGTCATGTAGAGTATCCTTTCCGTTTGTAGTTTCCACAAAACGATCAAAATTATCATATGGCACACCAGTAAAAAGGTCAGGATTTCTTTTAATCGTTTCTGGGTATAAACTGGATTGTTCAAAAGAAGTATACGTTGTCTCAGTCTCTAGTTCCTCGATACCCTGATAGCTAATACAATGCCCATATCGATTAATAATATCGATAATTTTCCTACTGCCTGTTAAGCTCTTTAAAGTTATACCTAACATGATGTGCTTTGATGTTTTTACACGGCCATTATGGACAGCATAGATTATGTCTTGAGAATAAGAACGCACTTGACGAGCACATTTCAGGCTTTTTTTCCGTTTGTTATTACATCCACCTAGAAGAGTAAAGTAAAAGTCCAGTAATTGCGGTGGTATCAAAACTTCTCCTAACATTAAATGCTCTGTTGTTAGATTTTTTATCGGTAACTTATTTTTTTCCATTTGTAGTATTAATTTTCTTAAAATTAATGCAGCTTTTTGTAAAGTATTTTCGGTTTGTAAGTTTTCAAATATTGTATAGTCTATTGTTTGTAAATATTTGGGTGCTATAATTTTTTTATTACAAATAGTAAAAAATTTAATATCTTTAGAAAATTTTTTCAACATTTTTTCTTCGAGATGATGTGCAGTAAAAACAGAATTCACTTCAACAGAATTTTCTTCAAATATTCTTTCCAATACATCGGTGTACATTTCATGCAAATATACTAATAAATAACAGCGCCCTTTTTTAATTACGTCTTCCTCGATGATGCCACTTATTTCATTAAAAGCTAATTGTTGATATTCCCGATGAAAATGCCAATCACTTTTACTGGATGGTTTTTTAGAAGATGATATTTCATTATTGAAACTAATTCTACATTCTGTATGATATGATATTTTTGGACCAGAAATTTTTTTTAATTTATTCAATAATTCTGCATACTTCTCTTGACCTTCGATGTTGGGTAGTACGCTAGATTTAAATTGGTTGGTATCAGCTTTATGAAGTGGAAGCATTCGTGAACGTTTTTTTTTATGTTTCCTGTCACAAAACACACAAACAATTAGGTAGTCGATATTATTAGCTTCCTTCTCGGTTAGAATATTTCCATCCTGAGTTAAATCATTATCTTCACTAAGATCTGGTTCAAAAACTTCAATATTTTCTTGAGAAGTTGTAGATTGAAGTCCTATTGATTCAGAAGTTAAACTTGATTGCATTGTTACTGAAGATTCTGTAGAGGATGACTGTAAATGAGATGGTTCTGTGGTCAACTTAGGTATCAACGACGAGGTTGTTGAGGTATTGTCTGTAGAAACACTGGCTGTTTTTTGTTTTTCACTGTTTTTTGTCCAATTTTCAGGTTCAGAAGTTAAGTATTTTTTCATAAGTCCTGTAAATGCTTTATAACATCCCCGGTGATAACCATTTTCTGTATACTCATCAGGCAGAATAATGTCTTTATATTTAAGGTTATGTTTTTTTCTGATTTTCAAAACAGTTTGACATTTTTTTAAAGTTTCCTCCGAGAACAATATTATCTTACCATCACTTTTATTACACACAAAACAAATTAATGTGTCTCCCATGATAACACTTTTTACTAAAATTACACTTTTATTTCACAAAAAAAACGACACAAATATCAATGGTAAAACGTGGTTGTAGCTACACATAATTCTTCAATACATCACTAAAAGACAGATGATGCGCAGTGAAAGATTGCAGTCGACTAAGCGCCCTATCTCACTCGCACCCGCTTGAACAGTCGTTGCCTCACGCTCGCACCTACAGCGGACTTTTGATGTATGTGTCTGGCAAGGTGTAAAAACCATTAAAACTGTCCGGCTATTGAGGTAACATTTTTTTATAGGTTCCCAAGTAACATATACAAAATTTAGCTTTTATACTGTAACGAAAGTATAATTATAATTTATTAAAATTTAGGGGTGTCTGGCAGGGGGTAGCAACTGTCATAAGTGTCCGGCAATGGATGACGAGATTTCTAAAGTTATCCCTAATAAAATATAAAAAAATTGAGCTTTATACTTTAACGAATTTAAGGTACTATTTTATACACCTTTACTACCTGTTACCTGCCCAAGTAACCACTACCCAAACTCTATAGTCCCTGGTCGTTCTTACCTGTATAGGGGACACGCACAGAAGAATTTTCAGCTTTTATTAAATAACGAAGGTCTGGCCGTCGTGGGCTCTTGCTCTATTACAAAATGTTTCTTAACTACAAAATTTATTGTTTATGCCTAAGAAGTTGAGCATTATATAGAGAATTGCATTATAAAGATCTTCTATATTGTATAAAATAGTTTAAATGTACAACAATATGTGTGTTAAACTTCAGCGTTTTTTTGCTGATATGATGGAAGTAAAATATTTATTTATATATTATGGATAATAAAACAGAGCTTTAGTAGAATGTAAACAAAATAATTAGGATAATTACATTATAAGGTATGCATTATAATTCTACAAGAAACAACACAAATTTAACAATTGTCTGAAAGAAGTGTTATTTTTCAATTAAAATTTAGATGACTTATTTATCACAGAAACAAGTCATGTGAGTGATCTAATCCAAAATCCTATTTCAGTAAAAAAAAAAAACTGGAAAATTCATGTTTTAAAAAATGAACTGATGTAATCTGCTGGGGGAAATTTTGTTTAATGTGCTTCTTTGCAATTTTTCTCAAAATCGCAATGATGGTACCATTGCACATCATGCCTGCAATTATAATCTTTCACCACCAACATACAGAAGTGAACATTTCGGGATCTAACAAAGCAACTAATTATGTCAAAAATAATACATCCAAAACAAACAGAATCTTTAGAAAATAGAATTTTTATTAAAAATCTCACTTGAAAATTATGAAATTATAGCCAATCACAAATAAAAAAGTGAAAACATTCAATTGCAGTAATATAAATTCTTGAAATTCCTAACCACAGCAGTCACTAATACACAGATATGTATGCTTAATGTACATAAAAAAAAAAAAAATCTCTAGATACCTGTACCAGGGTTGGCAGGTTTTTGACACGTGACAGTTTTTGACGGTTTAAACCATGGTTAAAACCGTCATGTCAAAAACCACCTTGTCAAAAATGTCAAAAACCTATATTTATAATTTAATTGTCGTATGAAAAATTAGCTTAATAAAATATAGTTCATAAGGATTTTTTGAAAAGTAAATGGAATGATGTTCTTTGAAAAACACATTGTTACAACATTTTGATTAATATAAAAAACAAAACTTTAGGCTTTTAAAATTTTACTATGAATTATTTCTATGTTCATTCAAAATATGCTGTGATACTTTTATATATTATTATGAAATTTATTTATAACTATGCTTGATATAGCACATGTTAAACTTAGTTATGCAATACTTTAAAAATATAGTTGTTTTCAATAAGATATTATTTATCAGTATGTTTTTAAAAAAAAGGTAAACATAATACATATTAATGTTTTTGGAGAAACATTATTATAAAATTCTGATTAATATAAAAACAAAACTTTAGGCTTCTAAAAATTTATGATTCATATATCATTGATAGATCATTTTGATTGACAAATCCAAATCATTTTATTTGCAATACAACATTGTATAGTTCAATTTTTTTAGTATTGTGCTTTTAGTATTATGTATTTAACCAGTAAAATAAAAATGCATAGCCTAATATTTTTTATTTAAATATTTTATAGAAAAATATAACTTTTTTTTTTTCTTAATGACTGCTGATATTACAAGTTTTTAAGAAAAAGTAATAATTCTGAATGTTAAAAAAACTTGAATTGTGTCTGAAATTCATATAATTACCGTGAAACACGAGAAATATGAATGCTTTCTGGACATGTATAAATTGTAATAAATGTAATATTTATCCGTACAGATTTTTAAAAAAATTATTAGTCTAAGCTGTAGGGCCCACCAGCAGCCAAGTGGTACTACGCTCAAAGCTGGTAAACGTGAGGTGTATGGTTTGATCCCAGGGCGCACTCGTTAGCCTAGCCATTCAGAGTTTTTCACCGAAACTTGTATAAATATGGACTAGGACCCTGTAGACAGACCCACACGGAGGGCAATACCCCTTAGGCCTAAGATACTAGAATAGTCAATCAGCCTTACTCCCAAAACACCGAACACCAATAGTCCAAGCTATAAACAGGTACAAATATTTATACAATCAATAATAATAATAAACAGATAAAAATTCATTAATAAATGATAGGTATAATAAATGTAGATTATAAATATAATTATTTTCAAATTCATATTAATTTACTGCCCACATATATTATGTTTTACTTAAAGAAAAAAAAAAAAAAATCCAGTATTCCTGTGTTTCCATGTCTTATGTGAAAATTCATAAGTAACTTCGGAATTTTAGAATTTCATAAATATTAATATAAATAAACATAAACATACAAAATATAACTGTACGCATACTTTGTATATATTTCTTAGATTATAAACCAGTATATTTACCTAATTTTTTATAAATTATCTACAAATTGTTTTCAGATTTCTTAATTTATAAACAGCATAATATTTAGATATTCACTTGTATATGGCAAATATTACTAAATCCTATTTCTAACCAGATTTTAGCTCATTTATAGATGTTGAATTTTGACAATACAGGTTTTTGACGTTATAGAGGTTTATGACAGGTTTTTGACGGTTTAAACAATGTTTAAACCTTTGTCATGTCAAAAACCCAACCCTGACCTGTACGCTGCAGTGCATGAATCTAAAAAATGCATGAAATTTTGCATTGCAGCAATCACTAGTATGTATATATGCATGCATGCTTTGTGTAGCGCATGAAAACTAAAAGATAATCACTGGAGACACCTACATGCCTACATCATTGTGCATAAATCTAAAAAATGTATAAAATTTCATATTGCAGCAATCACTAAACTAATATCCATGTATGTCTGTGTCGTGTCGTATTACATGAAAAAAAAAAAAAAAAAAAAAAAATTAATATCACATGGATACCTTTATCACTGTGCGTGAATTTCAAAAACGCACAAAATTCAGGGTTGGCTGGGTTGGACCCAATGTTTTTTTTTTTTTTTTTTTTATAAAAAATCCAAATTTGCCCACTTTTGGATTTTTTCAATTTTATAAGACATTCTTTAATAATAATAATAATAATAAAGCAAAATACTAAGCAACTGAAACTCAGTTTTTTCATTTATTTTTTAACAAAACAGTTTACATAAAAAAGGAGTTTTGAGTTATAATTTTTACAAATAGAATATTTAGTATTACATTTAAATACTTACTACAATAGTGCGGCAACTGGAAAACAGTTGGTGTAGGTAATATCTGCTCAATTCTCCATTATATATTTGCTCTCATAAATATTTACTGTAGAACAAATTATATTCAAGATTAGAGCAATGAACTTTGCTAGTAGCTATTTTCTAGTCACAGACTGAAATGCCTTGTCAACTAGGCTAACCTTCACTTGCTTTGACACATTTACCTTTTCTTGTTTGCTGCTTAACCTTATAGATGTCAGTTTTGCATTTAATTGATCATGATGTAATTTTCATAATGCACATTTATTTGAAATTTCACCCTATTCAGCTAGGTTATGGAAATTTTTAATTTTGTATAAGTTTACTAAGATAACAAAGTAGAAACTTAAAATCAGGATTCTGGCCATTTCGTAAGGGTTATTAGTTTAAAACTAGTCTAAATTTTTAACATAATTAATTTATAGTAGTCTACACATGTATACAAACTAACAATAAGTTGACTAGCTTAAATACAGACACTACATCTTTTTTGTGATTTTAGGATTCCCTGTATTGCAAAATTTATAAAAATGTAAAAGGATTAAGGTTGAAAATTTTCATGAATACCAAAGTTTCCCATATTTATAGTACAATAGAAACTAAAAATGATTTTTTTTTTTTTTTTTCAAAGATGAATACATACATTGCTTATTACTTAAAATTGGTCAACTAATTTGAAAGTTTTGTATCAAGAGTCAAAACTTGTGTTAGCATTTATTTGTTATATTGCACAATTTATTTAAAGATTTGTAGATAAAATGGTTGCATATCCGTAAATAATCATGTGTAAAGAATGAAAAGTGCTTATTGGATTTCAGGAATTTTCATTTAATATATTATTTTAATTTAAGAACTTTTTTTTCTGTCAATTTTTTAGCAATTAAGATAATTGCATAAGGGAAATTTAGAAAAATCTTTTATACTTAATCAATATATTTTTTTTAATTACAAGTACATATATTTTATTGGTTACAGAAGAAAAAAAGAAAAGGAAATAAATTGTACTTTTGCTTTTTCTCTTCATATAATTTCACAATTTTTAAAATAGTCACAGTTAGCCCTGAATAAAGAATAAAGCAGTTGTAGAACATGGGCATGAAATAAATTTAGAGAACAGCTGTTCTTGAATTTTATTTTTTTGTTCTTTTCTTTGTTTTTTGGTTATTAAGATCACCATAAGAAGAAAACAAGTTGGGACAATTAGAACATCGTAAAAGTAAATTTAGCCAAAAAATACATGAACATGTAGGCAGAACAAAAATACATAAAATGTTTAATTTTCAAACTTCTTTTAAATGTCCTCCTTAATTAATTACTTTCAAAAAAAAGATTTTCCTGGAAAAAAAAAAAAATATATTATTTTTTTTTTTTTTTTCCTTGGAAAACTCTAAAAAAGTCCACATTCATTTTTTTGGAGAAAAAAAAATATTTTCTTGAAAAAACTCAAATAAAACTGGATTGTTTTGGGTTTTATTTAAAGAAGGGTTTTTCTAAGAAAGACCCTGTGTTTTTGCCAACCATGACAAAATTACATATTGCAGCAATAACTATGACACATGCATGAATATTTTATACAACATCAATGAAAAAGTGCCGGTTTAAAACTTTTTAAAAACACCAGTTTAAATATCTTTCTACAAAGCACTTACTTTAATTTTTTTTTTAAACATCAGTTTATTTTTTTTTTTAAATCACCTCATATATATTATTAAAAATTATTATTATTAAACACATGCTATATGAAATAATTTAACAGCACCCTCTCCTGAATTCTCATCAAATGCTAAAGGGCAAAATTAACTGTCGCCACTCACCACATGACGACTAAAAAAAAGATGACGATTAAAAAATTATATATTGATCACCACTTTTTGTGATTTAGGCATAAAAATTTTAAAAAGCTAGCGATGGCAATCACGATCAAATGTCTTGCAGAAGCCATGTAATTTTCAATCTTTCTTCGTCCAGAGCATAAATGTTAGTGGTCATTTAAAATTTGCTTTATTAGACTCTAGAATCTAAAAAGAGATAGATTTCTTCAATATTTCTCACTCATGTAATTATTTTGAGCCCCACCCCTTCTTCTGCTAGTGATCGGCGCAGGGCCGTGCCTACACTTTTAGCCGCCCTGGGCAAAAGGTTTTAGCCGCCCTCCTAGGCTAAGACTACTATATAACAGGCTGAATCATTCGCCGCCATTTGTACGTCAAGTCCGTCATTGCTAAACTTAAGATTACTATATAATAGTCTTATATAGTCTCATATAATAATCTTATATAGTAGTTCGTCACTGCCAACCTAAGAGTATCATATAATTGTCTCATATAATCTCATATAATAGTCATATACAATAGTCTTAGTTTTAGCATTGACGGACAAATGGCGGCGAATGATTCAGCCTGTTATATAGTAGTCTTACCCTAGGCAAAAGATTTTAGCTGCCATACTACGCACTAAAATTATTTCCCTCCTTCTGCTTCTGAAAACTATCCTTTAAAGCCAAAAATTGCCGGGTTGCCACAGATGAAAAGTTATCAAGTTTTTTTTCTCTGTTTTAAAAATAGGCCACCAGTGGCCGAGTGGTTATGCGTTCAAAGCTGGTAGACATGAGGTGCCGGGTTCGATCCCAAGTCACGCTTGTCGGCCTAGCCGATCGGAGTTTTTCATGTTTTTCTCCGAAACTTGGGTAAATATGGGCTAGGACACCTTAGAAAAAACCCCATGGAGGGCGCTCCGGGAGCACCCTCCATGAGGGGGAGCCCTGCTCCCCCTCAGGTTTAGGACCTACAGCAGTCAATCGGCCTTATTCCCAAATCTAATCCTGTTTTTAAAAAAATCTAACAATTTTAGTAAACCTAATTTTTAGCCGCCCTGGGCGACCGCCCTGGTCGCCCCCCCCCCCCTAAGCACGGCCCTGGATCGGCGGTCAAATACATTGCAGAAGCCTTGGGATTTACAATCTTTCTACATCTGCAACTTAAATCTTAATTTTCTTTTTAAACTTACTTTATTAGATTCTGGAATCTTTAAAGAAGTAGAATTGTTCAATATCTTTTACTTTTGTGCCCCTTTCCACTAATGATCGGCATTTTTCCTTCCCATTTTCAAGTAGAAATCTTTTTTTTTTTTTTTTAATGCTGCAAAATGCTGACAGCTATGAAGGTTATCTTGTTTCCCTGCATCTATACTTTTTAATAGAAACTACCGTAACTCTTTTGAAATAAAATCATTTAAAAAAGATGAGTCTTCAGAAAAAAAGAAAAAGAAAATTGCTAATTGTCTTTAGGTAAAAGCATATAAGGTATTGATGATGCTGAAGTGTAAAATAAAGACTATTTTATTTAAATAATAATAAGGTTCTATATAACTTAATCAACTAAAAGATAAAAACTATTCTATTTCAGTCCTAAAGAGATTTTAATTTAGGATGAGAGGCCTATTTTTAAAACATGGGTAATGTATTGTAACAAAAATTGCATTTCATTATCCATTTGTTTATTTTATTATTATACATCTTTAAATTAGTCATATTTCTTTCATTCTTTTTTTTTTTTTCCCCCTGTGGTCTGCATAATAATGAGAATTTTTTGTTGCTGTTCTCTCCCCTTCCAATGGCGTCGCCATAAAAAATTTCAGGGAGGGGGGGGGGGGGCACAACCTGAATTTTTTTATTTTTTAAGTAAAATTCTGATATTGTAGTTTTAAAGTTAAAGAAAAAAATGCTTATTAGAATTTTCCTGGGTGGGGCAAGTGACCCCCCCCCCTTGCCCCATTCTGCCGACGCCCATGTCCCCTTCTTATCCTAAAAAAAAAAGTGGCTACTAATGAAATTGATAGTACCTACAACAAATGCAAGGTTTATCTAAAAATGAGAATTTACAATTTTCAAAAAAGATGAAATTTTAATTGATTAATTTTTTTAGTTTTCTTAGCTGGTTTCATTTCTTAACATGTTTTCTCAATGCTGCATTTAAAGTTTATTTAAAATTCATTACTATGGGGAAAAAAAAAAAAAAGATGTTGAGAAAGATTTTTACAAACTGTTTCAAATAAAATAAGTTTTTTCTGAAGATACTTCTGATTATACTTCTATAACATGTTTGTATTTTTGGTAAGCATACTTAAAGGTATTTAAATTATTATATAAATTGCTAATATAGCAGAGTTTGTGTTCATTTTATTTTGATGCCTTATAATATGAGAAAAACACTTTTTAAGACACTAAATATTATTTAAAAACAATTAGTTAATAACAATTAAACTTTATAAGAAATGCAATCTCTGAGTGATCGACACCTCTAAAGGAAATGTACCTTGTCCCAAAACTGTCCTTTATTCAGAGGAAAGTGTATATGTAAAGTTCTATCAGAATTATGAGAAACAAGAAAAAAATTAAAAAAAAAAAAAGATATTTTTATCCAATCTTCATTCTATTTTCCAAAAATAGCTTGTATAAATATAACAAGAGTGGGATTAAAAAAAAAAAAATCTATGTTTGACATTTATAAAAATGTAGGTTAATTATTAATGAAATGTTTTAAATTTTAATGTTTTACCTTGAAACTATGGATGTGGGTTTTCCGGAAAATTTTGAAACAGAAAACTTTCTGGAAAATTTACCGAAAATTTTCAATCTCTAAATTACAAAGGTTTCGTAAAATAAAACTAAATGATGAGCACATGTCAGCTCTCATGCTATGCTCACTTCCTCCAAGTTTCGATACATTGATAACGGCAATTGAATCTAGAGATCAGGAAGACTTGACCCCAGAATTCATCAGGGGAAAGTTACTAGACGAAGATCTAAAAAGATCAGAAAACAATCAAACAAATAATGAAAGCGCATATAAAATGCACATTAAAAATAAAACACCACCACGAAAGTTTTGCAATTATTGCAAAAAGAGTTCGCATAATAAAAACGATTGTTGGCATTTAAAAAATAAAGAAAGCAATGAATATAAACACAAAGAGAATTCAAATAAATATCAAAGCAATTTCTACAGTCGAAATAAATATAAAAACAAACAAAGATCAAATATGATGCAAGAAACGGAAAATAAAATGAAAAATCTAACTTTTGTGGTAGGAAATTCAAACAGAAACTCGTTCATCGTAGATAGCGGGAGTTCAAGCCATGTATGCAACAATATAAAAAGGTTCATGTCATTTAAAAACAATGATAAAACACAAGTTATGTTAGCCAATGGTCAATCTGTAATCTCACAAGGTTGTGGAGATGTAAAAATAGAAGTGAGAAATTCTAAAAATGAAACCAAACACATTATACTCAAAGACACGCTATTCATTCCTGAAATTGCCACAAATTTAATTTCAATAAAAAAGGCAACCGAGAATGGTTGTCAGGCAATATTTAAAGAAAACACTTGTGAAATTAAATTTAAAAATGAAGAATATATTTTTGCAACTGTAACTGACAATTTGTATGAAGTTAAAACAAATGATAACATACAGGAAAAGATAAACATGACACAAACTTGCGATAATAAAAATTGTGTTAAACTATGGCACAGTAGATTAGGACACAAAAATATCGCACAAATAAAAGAACTCGTCAGTAAGGAAATGGCAACGGGAATTAAACTGAACAATTGTAAACACGATGATAATTGTGAAATTTGCATTATGTCAAAATTGGAAAACGACTCATACCCCAAAGTAGCTACACACAAGACAAAACAAACATTAGACATAATACATTCTGACCTCTGTGGGCCATTCCAGACGCCTACGGTGGGTGGAAAAAGTTATTTTCTCACTTTTATCGACGACTATAGTCGCTACACTTATATATATCTGTTGAAAAATAAATATGAAGCTTTCAGAAACTACCATGCACTCACTTCCAATATATTTGGAAGAAAAATTAAAATTTTGCATTCTGACAATGGTGGTGAATATATGAATAAAGAGTTTGAAAAATTTCTTCAAAATGAGGGTATACAACACCAACTAATTGTGCCCCATTGGAAAGGAAAAACCGTACTTTAGTCGAAATGACTAGATGCATGTTAAATGAAAGTCAATTAAACAAAACTTTTTGGGGAGAAGCTTTAATGACAGCAAATTATTTACAAAACAGACTACCAACAAGTGCCCGTGAAAAGACACCATATGAGCTTTGGACTGGTATGAAACCAGACCTCTCAAAATTAAGAACATTTGGCTGCAAAGCTTATGTTTATGTGAACAAAACTGATAGAAAAAAGTTAGACAATAAAGCGAAACGTGGAATTTTTATGGGTTATGATCTAAAAAGTAAAGGATATAGAATTTATGTAAATAAAACCATAAAAATCTGTAAAACAGTGAAATTTCTCGAAGAGCATGAAACTCACGAACATTCTCGAAACATTGACCAAAATGCAATTAATGAGGAATCTAAAATTCCTGTTATTCTAAACAATGAAAATGATGTAACAGAAGAACACAATGAAATTCAGAATACACAAACCCTAAGGAGGTCAGATAGAATAAACAAAGGGGTACCACCTGATCGTTTTGTTTTTCTGTCAACTGATACAAATTATATTGAACCGAAAACATTTGACGACATAGTAAACATGAAAGATCCTATTGAAAAAGAAAAATGGTTAGAAGCAACGGAAGAAGAAATAAAATCATTAAATAAAAATGAAACTTGGGATCTTGTTGATCCTCCACCTAATACACACATTGTTGGTTCCAAGTGGGCTTTTAAAGCAAAATACAATGACTCAGGCAAAATTGAAAAATACAAAGCACGTCTAGTGGCAAGAGGTTTTAGTCAAAAGTATGGAACTGATTATGATGAGACTTTTGCCCCAGTGGCTTCTCATACAACAATCAGAACCTTCTTGATAAATGCTTTGTACAAAAATTTGCAGTTAACTCACGTTGACGTGAAAACCGCTTTCCTACATGGAGAACTAGAAGAAGACATTTTTATGAGCCAGCCAGAAGGCTTCATAATACCAGGACAAGAGAAAAAGGTCTCCAAATTACGAAAAGCCATATATGGCCTCAAACAAGCAGCCAGGTCTTGGAATACCAAAATCAATGACACACTAATCAAACTAAATTTTACTGCCTGTGAATCAGACAAGTGTTTATACAAAAGGTCAAAGGACAATAATACAGTTTACTTACTTATTTATGTCGATGACATATTGTTGGCAGGAAACAAAAATGAAATACACGAAGTAATAAAGGAACTCGAAAACGAATTCGAAATCACAAATCTAGGTCAAGTAAACAAATACTTAGGAATACAAATAGAAAGAGGTGGTAATGGGACATTAGCTATACATCAGATTAATAAAATAAATGAACTTGTTAGGAAATTTAATTTGCAGGATTCCAAACCAATTAACACACCACTTGATCCAGGATACCAGAAAGATGATAAAATTGAAAATATTCTACCAAATAACACCAAATATCGGCAAGCCATAGGAGCTTTGTTATATATAGCAACGTTAAGCAGACCGGACATCTCGGCAGCAGTTAATATACTTAGTCGTAGAAATGAACAACCTAGAGAAAAGGATTGGCAAGCCGCAAAAAGGGTAATCAAATACTTAAACACTACTAATGACTATAAAATAAAATATAATGTTGATCAAGAACCTATTTTAAAGGTTTTTGCTGATGCTGACTGGGGAAATGACACACTTGATAGAAAATCTACAAGTGATAATATATACTTTGTTGGAAAAAACCCGATTAACTGGACATCCAAGAAACAGAACTGCATAGCACTATCAACAGCTGAAGCTGAGTATATCTCGGCTGGAAATGCAGCAAAAGAAACAATATCAATATTAAAACTACTAAAAGATCTTGATATGGAACAAAAACAACCAATCGTTATTTATGAAGACAATCAGGCCTGTATTAAACTCACTGAATCTGATAAGTACCAAAGTCGTACAAAACATATTGAAGTGAAATATCATTTAATTAAACAGTTGTGCGAACGAGGAATTATTAAATTGAAATATATCTCAAGCAAGGATATGACTGCTGATATGCTCACTAAGGCACTACCTAAAGCAGCATTCATTAAACACAGAGACAAACTGCAGCTTATAAAAACTTAATATATATTGTGCAAGGTGGAGTGTTGAAAATTATGACAATTATCTGCCCAATATATTTCACAGACTATCAAAACATTTTTCTTTCGGTTGGAACTGTAAAGAGAAAACAAATGAGGCATCTGCGCATGTCTATAAAAAATCGCTCGCACCTGCATCATGTATGTGTATTTTCTTCCGTAGTTGTCATGTAGACTTTTAAATATTCTGAGTGTTTTTAGTAGCTCCGTAAAAACAAATTTATTTTTATGTTCTTTTCTTTTCTTAATTCTTTTATTAAATATTTAAGACACAAAGTCATCTCGTAATTGAGTATGCTGAATTAATCAAATCTAACGGATAATTTCTTTATAACTGAGTTTATAATTCAGCTGTCTAATCTAACAAAACAAGAACAGAATGAACGGATGCTATAAATGAAGAATACAGGTAAGAAGATTTTCGTAATTATAATTACCTGTAAAATAATTCTACATAAATATATATATAATTATAATAGATATGTGTGATTTCTGTGTAAATATAAAATAACATTCTGTGCTATTGAGGCATTTAAATTAACAATTATGAAATGATGTGTGCATCTAAATTTACTTGAATAACTATTTTAACCCTATAAGTGTTAAGCCTGTGTTTTTACGGCATGCATAGTCAAAATAAAAGTCTGGTGTAGCTAAATTTTGAAATATATGTTACTTTACAAGAAAATGAGATAAACATGTGTAGTATACAGTATTAAATTCTCATATTTGTACTGTGCATAGTATTAATTTTATGAATCATTAAACAGATATACCAAAAAACGGCTAACGCTGAAAGGGTTAAGTCATGTATAACCAAAGTTATAGATGACACAAATGATAACAAGTGACAATTCCTAAGAGCAATAAAAATTGAAATATGACTGTAACTTGAAAAATAATTATAGGAATGAGCTGTAAATTTGGTAACCCATACTTTTGATGATTGCCTTTGTATTTGTGCAAATAAGTCATAATTAATATATTTTTTAAATATACATTTATTAATAATTTTAATAATTCAAAGTATGGTTTCTAATCAAAAATATGCATGGAATATGTTTAGGTCACTTCATTCTAATGCATAAAAAAGGGAAATTTGAATATAATGTTTCAAGAAGATATGAATTAATGTTTCTCACATTCATTTAACATTAGCACCCTCATATTTTGACAAATTATATCTTAATGAAAAATTCAGAGAAATATATAAACTACAGTTGAGGATCTATAATCCGCATACCCATAATTCGCAATTGTCTATAATCCACACTCACTTTGCAAGTGTAAACAAAATATTTTACAGTAACGAAAATCCGATATTTTTGATGTATATGAGAAAATATGATGTTAATTCACATACTAAAATGAAAAAAAAAAAAAAAAAAAAAAAGAGAGAGAGTGTAAAATTTAATTTAGATATACATAATTAATTTTAATAGGAAAAAATATAATAATACTTTTATTGCCTTTATACTTTTTAGCAAATCTGAACATCGTCTGAATAATATTCAATTAGTGATCAAACAAAACACATGCAAGTAAAGTTTCATAACTCTCAGTAACAGCATTACTCATTGGTTGAATAAAATGACATCATATGCGTTGGTGGGATTGTGTATTTTCACAGATGTTTAAGGACTATTAGTGTAAATGTTCTTTTTAGGTGGTATTTCAAAAATGCACAAAACTATTTAAGGAAAAATTTATACCAGCATTTGTTTTGAAGAAAAGATCTACAAGCAGTCATTAAAAACTGCACCAAACTAATCACATTGCAAGTATCTGGCTGCATATTGTAAATCACAGTCCAGAAGAAGGAGTACAGTTTTTTAATGAATCATTCATTTAAGGGTTTAAATTATACATTGCTTTTACTTCATTAAATAAACTTTATTGTTCTATATACTTATGTATTACCTTCATTACATTATATAAAAACAAACAATTCTAATTCTAGCTTCATTAAATAAAGTTTATTGTTTTATGTACCTTATACTAATTCATATAGCGAGGAAATGGCATTAGTGATCTATAATTTGCAAAAATCTATAATCCGCGCAAGTTCTAGAACCAAGGCGTGTGGATTAAAGATCTTCAACTGTATATCATTTTCTAGGCTTATTTCATCCAAATCCCCCCCCCCCCCAAAAAAAAAAAATGTCAAAAATGGGGGTTGCCACTGAAAAATAAAAGACAATGATACCAATTTTGTTATCTAGACAAACTTTTGAGCAAAATCTAACTATAATTTTATAAACTAGACATTATTAATCGATTGGCACCAGCCCAGTGTTGCCAGATTGCACGATGTTTTATTCAACAGTCACCAATAATTTTGAGAAGTGATATTTAATCAGCATAATCGACAATTAATCATCTATAATGTATATCAAGCATCACTTCTCAAAATTATTGGTGACTATTAAATAAAAAAGTCGTGCAATCTGGCAACACTACACCAGACACATATTTGTAGGATAATTTGCAAAGAAATTAGTTGCAGAGTGTTATTTTTTTCTTTTTCTCCTCGACTGTACATATTATATAAATTATACACAATTTTATTTAAAACAGTGCCATACACCAGTCAGATCGATATAACATATTCCGAAGAACTGACAACAGTCTTCAGTTGATTCCATACAAAGCGAGGCAAACTATTAGAGAACTTCTGAAAGAAAGCACGTTTGGATCACAGCCAAATTTTCCTCCTTTGTCAGGGAGAAGCCATGAAATACAAGTCTTCTGTTGATTCCATACAAAGCGAGGCAAACTATTAGAGAACTTCTGAAAGAAAGCATGTTTAGATCACAGCCAAATTTTCCTCCTCTGTCAGGGAGAAGCCATGAAATACAAAACACCAACGGCAACAAGCAGTATATTTTTAACAGCAACCACGAAAAGCATTTTTTTCAAGAATTAAATAGTAACATATGAATACGTTACTGTTTGAATAATGAAAATGATAAAAAGTTTAAATTTATTTAAATTTTATGTTAAATAAGCAGAGTATGAAATGCACAATGGCAGCTTAACTTTCTATTTGATTTAAACATAATTTTGATTGATAAAGGTTTTTGGCAATAAGACTGACAAAACTTTTAATAAATAAACAAAAGTTTGTTAATGGCTTTAAACGTAACAATATGAATATATGCAACATAAGTTAGATAAACAACAGTATAACATATGAAAAAATATTGCTGGGCAGCAAACTTAACAAAAAATAGAAAAGTCAAAAAGTTACTTTAGCTGTTGACTTAAATGTAACTTGAAAAATACAACCTGCATCCTATCACCAGTGTAAACTCCATTAGGAAAAAGCACGCGTAAACTAAATGATTGTATAATCTCCAGGCAGCCAAAGCACAATACTAAAAAAAAATTAAACATTGATCTCCACATCCAGCGTGGAGTCGGCAACAAAGCCAACGGCTTGCGTCAAAACTTAATGAAGCACATCCATGACTAATTCGGCTTCATGGTAAGAGAGAATAAACACCTGCCACATACCCCTTTTATACTATCATGGCAGGGATTCACCCGTAACCAACTGCAGACGGACACCCGTCATAACAAATCAGCAGACGCCACACCAGACAATTAGTGCATCTGCTGCCGATGATGCGAAAATGTTAACGACAGCAAGTGATATCATCCATTATGTCACCGGTCGAAAAAACGGAAGGGAACAATGAACTTTTCTCCCAGCCGTTTGCCGGCGAAAAATTACTGATGAAAACTGTAAACAAAGCACGTAAAGAAAAGGGTGCTGGTGACAACCAGGCATGAGGTGCAGAAAATTGAAAAAAGAGGAAACACGCATGTGCATAAAATTAATTTCAAATGAAAAATAACGAGCATGGGGAAAACTATACAAATGTGTTCATAAAATTTATTTAAAATAAAAAATAATGCTCACAGGAGAAAACTATACAAAATATTTTTAAAAGTGACTAATTAAACTAAAAGAATAACACATCAACACAGTAAAACATGTTTAAAAAAAAAAAAAAAAAAAAAAAAAAAACATTAGTTAGCAATCAACATTTAATAACATTGACTGGTGGTGGGAAAGGGGGGGGGGAGCAGTTCATGAGTGAGGAATATTAAACACAATTCTACTTTTTTATTGGTTCTAGAATATCATAAAGTAAGTTTTAAATTAATATTGGCATTTTTGTTGTGATGGATAAATATTCAAAAATAAAAGGCTTCCCGCAGAATGTTTGATCGGCGATGGTTAGAGATGAAAAAGGGGGGGGGGGAAGGAGGACAAAAAAAATTACATGAGTGAGCAATATTGAATAATTCTGTTCTTTTATATGTTATAGAATCTGATAAAGCATGTTTAAAATGAATATTCACATTTATATTTTGGATTGAAAAAGATTGAGAATCTAAAGTTTTTCGTGGAGCGTTTGAACACTGATAGTTATTGAAGTATGATTTTAACAAGATAAAAAACTGCGAAATTAATGAAAATCACAAAAAAAAGAGGAAAATCGCGGATCCGCGGAAAATTCTCATGCCTGTGACAAGAAACAGAACCATGTAATTTAAATTAAGAAGAGATAAACAGCAGCCTACAATAGTTTAAACCAAGGAAACACATTTAAATGTAAGTTAATAATACTTTAACTTTCCAAAAACTATTATAACTAGTGTCAATTTACTAAATATAAAACCTTTGCAAAAACATTGTTTGGTTAATAAAGAAAACGTTTAAAGTTGAAGCTAACAGCTAATAAATAATCTAAGAAAGTGATTAAAATTTTGAAACAAAGAAAAAGTTAAATTTTTCCATCAATATATTATGTTGTGGTACAAATGTAAGTTGAAATTCTATCTCATGTAAAATACATAGCTTTTAATTTTTTTTTAATAATCAGAATAACAATATTTTAACCAAAGAAAAAAAAAAAATTAATGCAATATTTTTTATTGCAGGTATGGTAAGAAAACTGGATATATTGTGCTAGAGTTTTTCCTAGTGAAGTATACCTGTTACCATGGATGATCGACTAGAAAAATGATCCAAAATCTATGAATGATTAAGCAGAAAATTCCAGTAGATACATCCTTCATGAACGATCCAACAGAAAAATCTCAGTACATTATGGAAGATTCACTATAAAATACTAGTTCATCATGAATAAGTGAGCAGAAAAATCCTAGTATATTCCTTACCATAAATGATTCAAAAGCAAATCCCTGTATATTTTTCATCAAGAATGATATAGCAGAAAATCTCTGTGAATTTCTTACCATGGATGATCCAGTAGAAAATACTACTATATCCCTCACCATGTATGATTCCACAGAAAATTCCAGTATATCATTCCTCGAGAAGGAGCCAACAGAAAATCCGAATACATCTTTCACCGTAAATGATCCATCAGACTATCTTACAATATCTCTCACCATGAATGATTCAACAGAAAATCCCAATGTCTCTTTTATTAAGAATCATCCAGAAGGAAATCCCAGTATATCTTTCATCATGAATGAGCCAGCAGAAAACTCCAGTACACTTCTCACTGTGAATGGTGCAGTAGCAGAAAAGCCTAGAAGGGAAAAAAAGACATACATTTGTCATGTGTGCTCCAGACAATTTTCTTCAAATTCTCATTTAAATCAGCACATTCGCACTCATACTAAAGAAAAACCATATACTTGTAAAGTATGTCCAAAACGATATTCTCAGAAGTCTAATCTGGATTATCATGTTCGCACACATACACAAGAGAAACCATTTTCTTGTGAAATATGCTCTAAATGTTTTTCTCATAAATCTACTCGAGACCAACATTTGAACACACATACAAATGAGAAATCATTTTCTTGTGAAATTTGCTCTAAAAAATTTTCTCGGAAGACTCTTTTAAAGAGGCATTCACTTACACATACAAATCGTAAACGAATTGTTTGTCCTATATGCTCCAAAAGATTTATCAGCAAGAACTATTTCAATACCCACTTTCAGTGTCATTCAGCAGAAAAAAACTTTGTTTGTGAAATTTGCTCCAAAGGATTTTCAATAAAAAGTGATCTTAAGAAACATGCTCTGACACACAGTGATGAGAAATCATATACATGTGATATATGCTCCAGAGTTTTTTCTAATAATGAAGCTCTAGTGAGACATAAGCACACTCACAGTAAACCACACATTTGTGAAGTATGTTCTAGAAGATTTTCTCGAAAAGAACATCTAACATTACATTCTCGCACTCATACTAAGGAAAGGCCATTTTCTTGTGGAGTATGCTTGAAAAGTTTTTCTTCAAAGGGTTATCTAAAAAAACATTTGCAAATTCACATAGATGAGAAATAATATTTTGTGAAATATGTTAAAAATGTTTTATTTTTAGAAAAGATAATATTAAGAAATATTTTTGGACACATACATCTATTTAAAAAAAACCTCATTGTGAAATGTTTCTTTTCTTCTTCTTTTTTCAGATTCCTTTTCAAGGAGTCTCTCTCTCCGCCAGAAAGAAATAAAAAGTCACCCCAAATCAATTTCTCAGCAAATCGTCATGTAAATACACAGCTGAAGCTGATTGATTTCTAACGCCTAATTTATAATGGTTAGGGTGACCAAACATTCCAGATTTCTGGGGAGAGTTCCCATTTTTTAACTCTTGTCCCAAGAAAATATTTTGCCCCATTTGTCCCAACTTTTGGAAAAAGAGAAAATTTCAATCATTTTTGCAAGAATCTGCTTATCACTTTTCACTCTATAGTCGACAGCAAAAGTATCCGAGCACTAGCAATAATCCCTGTCTAAAAAAATAGACTTAATACTGTTTTGTTAAATAAATCCTTGTCGAGTCACGTTCTTAGTCAGTCTAAGAACATGATTCGACCAGGATTTATTTAACAAAATAGTATTAAGTGTACTTTTTTTTATATCGGAATTATTGGCCAGTGCTTGAATACTTTTGCTGCTGACTGTATCTAACAGTTAAAGCTCCTATATGATACAAGCTGGTGCAGTATCCGCCATTATTCATCTCATCTGGGAAAATGTTGGCGGCGGTAAAAGGTAGGCTACCTGATTCGCGTTGTTATTGCCTTTAAACTTCTACACAGATCTGTGTGAACTAGAACTTCTTATCACGAAACAAACAAGTTGGCAATTTTAAGAACATCGCCATCATTCTCAAAACTGCAACTCTTCACGTTAAAAGAAATGTAATTTTAAAGTTAATTTAAAAAGAATTTTAGTGTTGATTCTAGGCCGATTTAGCAGGGCGCAGTGCCCTGCGGCCCTTTACTAACATATTTTTTCACCCCGCAGCCATTACTAACTAACTTTTAGCACACAGCTGCCTTTATTTATATTTTTCATGCACCCATTAGCCTTTACAATAGTTCATTCACAAATACTCACAGTGCCCTAGCCAATATCCACGTCACTATTTGTTTATTATTTATCACTCCTTCCTTCACATGGATGCAGTGTCGCAAAGTAAGAACAAAAGAGACTGCATGTTGAATCCCTTCTTTCTCACAAAGACCTCCATGGAGGACATCTGTGAAGATAATTAGCCTTGGCCGATATTCCTCCTCCCTCATAATCCCCAACTGCACAAAGGAAGTACAAACAGGGTTATGAAACTCATTGTTATTTAGCTTCTAGTCTTTTCTAAAATTACAAATTACAGTCCCTTTAAGTGCATTTCCAAGGAAGGAAAAAAATGACAAATATCTTATTTAGGGATGAAACGGATAGTGATTTTGCCGGATATCGGATATCCGGAGCTCTTCTGCCTGCCGGATACGGATATCCGGCATTAGGTTTTTTTTTTTTTTGTCGTGTTGTATATTTATTTTCTTTTTCTTTACTTTAAAACAAAATATAAACATATTTCATATACTATTCTTTTAAAAACATTTTAAATATAATTTATTTAAACATATTTATTTAATATTCTATTTATTTGTGCAATATTACCATGAAGAATAAAATTTTAAGCCTAACATACACATTCCTACACTTGCAATTTTTGGTGAAAAGCACTATCACAAAAATATGTTCAGAATTATAAAACTAAAACTTATTATTTACATATTTTTTACAATACTATTACTAAAAAAATGAAATAAAATATTTTACTAATATAATCACAGTTGAAGGGTTATTTTCACATGAAAACTAATAAATCGTGGTCATCACAAAACTTTCTTCTACATAGTTCTATATAACAGCGCCACTTACGGTTTAAATCGTGTAAAAGTTTAACTATAGCTTCTCACAATGAATATTTTACAAAAGGAGTTTATGCAATTTTAATCAACAGATGCTGAGATATACGCCTGTGAAAAATCATAATAGAAGCTCCACTTGTCGGCTGATATACACATAATAAGGTCAACATTTGCTTTCATAATGGTTGTCTTATATATCAAGTTTCATGCACATATGTCATAGAAGTTGGGATTAACTTAGCCTATTCATTGGCTAAATTGTAGTGCAGTATTGCCACCTGTTAGCCGATATACACCTAAAATAAAATTGCAATAGTGTTTCACAATGGCTGGTTCTCTCACATACCAAGTTCTATGCAATTATACACAATAGAATAAGAGATATAGCCTTCCCCTTTTGGGGGGAAATTTCTGTATTGCAGAGCCACCTACTGGCCAACATGCACCCAAACTGAACTAGCATAATTTCTCATAATGCCTTTCCAACATGAAGTTTTGTGTAGTTACATGAAATAGAACCTAAAATATAGCCTTCCCTAAATTGCAGAAAGCACTGTATAACAGCACCACCTGTAGAGCGATTGGTACCAAAATTTGATAGGCTCTAATATATGCCAGTTACATGTACATATATATTTATATGAAATTCTGTGCAGTAGTTTGAGATATAGCCTTCCTGTAAGTTGCAGAAATTGCAGCATGGTAGCACCACCTGTTGAGCCATTTGCACCAAAAGTTGGTAGGCACTGATTTATGTCATGGTGCAACTACACATAAATTTATATGCAATTGTAGTATGCAGTAGTTCCGGAGGTACAGTTGAACAGAATTTTTGTCACACACACACAGACATTTTTTTAAAAATTGGTCAAACCAGATTCTGGACTTCTTAAAATGTGTAAATCCATCAAAAACCAGAAGTTGAAAATTTTTATGAATCCAATACTCTCTTTTGAGACATTTATAAGAAAACATAAAAGAAAGAAGAAAATAAATAAACAAACTAAAAGCTTCAAACTAGTATGTTATGGCCATCACAAAACTTTCTTCTATATCTCTCTATATAATAACGCTACATGCTGTTTAACATGCAGAAGAAACATAATCATAGCTGCTTACAATAAAAATTTTAGATATTGAGTTTAGTGCAATTTTAATCAAAAAATTTTGAGATGTAGACATGTGGAGAATCGCAGAAGGTGAGGAACAGCTGTGCCACCTGTTGGTCAATATACACCCAAATTAAGCCAACTTTTATTCTCATATTATTTTTATCAGGCATGAGAATTTTCTGCGGATCCGCGATTTTCCGCTTTTTTGCGATTTTCGTTAATTCCGCTGTTTTTTATTTTATTAAAATCAAACTCTAATAACGATCAGTGTTAAAACACTCCACAAAAAACTTTAGATTCTCAATCTTTTTCCATCCAAAATATAAATATCAATATTCATTTTAAACATGCTTTGTCAGATTCTATAACATATAAAAGAACAGAATTATTCAATATTTCTCACTCATGTAATTTTTTTTGTCCTCTCCCCCCCCCCCCCCATTTTTCATCTCTAACCATTGCCGATCAAACATTCTGCGGGAAGCCTTTAATTTTTGAATGTTTATCCATCCACAATATTAATTTTAAACTTACTTTATGATATTCTAGAACCTATTCGCGACTCAATTGAACTATAGAGGGCGTTCTAATATCGTCTGCTTCAAAAGTCGTGTCGGATAATGGCCAACGTTATACGCGTGTAACAATGGTAAGCAATGGCTATTTTGAGTATTCAGTACATTATTAATATGGAAATATTACGCCGAATTCAAGAAATTTAGTTAAAGCGGAGGTGATTTTAAAATGAGAAAGGCTTATCGCTTTTGGTGGAATCAAATTAACCGAAAACAAATTTGATATTTTGACGATTTGCTTACAATCGAGTACAATGAAAGTGTCCCTGCATACTATAAAAGAAACGGATGATAAATGATATAAATTGCGAAATCCTATTTTATAATATTGCAGTTTACATGTTCCTGTCTGTTTATAACTTCCTGTAAAACTCCTGTGCAAGGTTCAAGCATCAGTAAGCAGTTTTTGATATTTTGTTACGGTAAGAAAGCAGCTTGTTTATTGTTTTGTTTTTCTCCCAGGAAAAGTGATTAAATTTCGAAAGTTAGTCAGGAATTTATATAAAAGTTAAGTGAACTTTCCTGTAGCATTTGCGATTTGATAAAATATGCTGTGCTATGCGGAAAGTTCTCTTATACTAACAAATTGGTTTTAAATCAACAAATAGACAATTCAAAAACATTCATGCCACCCACAGAAAATTGTTTCAGGTATGTTAAAAATTTGTTTTTTTAAACTACATTTAGTATTTTCATGACTTTTTTTTTCTTTTTATTTGATATTATACTTTTATGAATATTGGTTTTATTACTTATGCACTTAGATTTGTTTGATTTACTTTTGTAAGAATATGTTTCATGTATATTTGCTTGTTTAATTAGATCATATAATCTATTAAATTGACATACATTTTTAATGTTTTCAATGCTCGCGTATTTTTTAAACTATTAGCAACTTTCCTTTCCCTCTTCAGTTAAAACACTAATAAATGAATTAAGTTTATCTTTATAATATAAATGTAAAAAAATAAAAAAAATAATTATACAGAACAGTGAAATAACTGAATGAAAATGATAGTAAATTGAAGTTGTAGGATTCTCATCAGACATA
The DNA here is from genome assembly GCA_963930645.1 of Salticus scenicus. NCBI lineage: Eukaryota > Metazoa > Arthropoda > Arachnida > Araneae > Salticidae > Salticus > Salticus scenicus. Next base: position 52,430,837 of record OZ005658.1, on the reverse strand, counting down.
AAAACTGAGTGAGAATTTCACACTATTACTCAGAAACAAAGTGAGGTATTTAAAAAGAATGTGAGAACAGAAAAATACATAAATAAATAAAATTCTGGATTAATGTGTATTTGTTTTCTATTGCTATTTCTAGTTTGATGTTTTATTGTAGAAGTATAATGTATTTTTGAAACTGATCGAAAATGTAATTTTCTTACCCAAGTTTTTTGATTTTTTTCTTTTTTAAATCATTCAACATTTGTGAAGGGTTTTGTTTGAAGTAGCTTATTTTTGTGAAGGGTGAAAAGTTTATCAAGTTTCAAGATGAAGGGGTCTGTGAGGAAAACTTAGGTATCATTACAAAAATTTTCTCCTTAAAATAAAAACTGACCTTTGATAAATCTGTTTAATTTTGAAAACTAATCTTCTCTGCTATGAATAGGCTGCCTGAATAATCAATTGCACTCTGCTGTATTTCTCCCAAAAATCTGATATTCAGTTTCTAATTTATAAAAGGTTTCTATCCATATTTGTGGGCTTAGCTCTATAAAAATGAACTGTCATTATTTAAATGAAACCTTAATTTTAATTTTCAAAATGACATTTTTCACAAAAAGAGGACTCGTGCCAAGAAGTTCGCAAGAGCTTTATTTTCATGCTAAATTTAGATTCACAAAAGTATGTACAGATTTTTTATAATTTCGTAAAAACAGAACCCTGTCTGAAAAGTCTGGACAGACCCCTGAGAAGAGCTCGAAATTCGTGGTCACTAGTCGTATTTTGCAACTATAACTTTTGTTTTGACGACCGTGATTTTACAACCAGTCATCACTTTTGACGCCGAACTTTCTGTTATTTCATTATTTTTAATGAGGCATGTGACATCTCGAAAGTTTCGTTTTTAGTACTTCAATTTATTCAATAACATTAGGTAATGAGTTATTCTATAAACAAATTTTGCCATAGAGTTGATGGGATTTTATGACTAGAGGCGGGAAAATTGTAAGAGGGAATACCTTTTACACTAGCCAGTGGTCCATAAGTGGATTTTTTTCTTTTTGCCATATTTTCAAACTGTATTTTGGAGGTTAATGAACAAGGCCCTGACTATCGGCAGGGCATACGGGGCAAATGCCCTGCCCTCCCCCCCTACAGGTGTATGCAGAAATTCTGCAACCTAAAGAGCTGTTATGCCACTGTAAGGGGCCCCCCAGAATAGGCTTGCCCCGGGGCTCCAGGTAGTCTAAGTCGGGCCCTGTAGTACAATGAACTAACTACACTACCTAAAAATATCCACTTGCCATATAGTGAATAAACAAGATAAAGTGGTGACTTTAATAATTTGCTTCCCTCCCATCAGGGCCCGCTTTACCATTAGGCGAACCTAAGCGGTCGCTTAGAGCCGCCGAAAAAGGAGGGCCACCAAAAAAAATTTGAAACACTGCCCAAAATTTAAGGGAGGGGGGGGGGGGGGGCGAGGATGGATGGAAGAAAAGTGAAAGTCATAAACCAATTAGATTTTTTTTTCTCTTTTAAGAAATATGTGTATATTCAATTGTAAATTAAAAGTAACCTTCTTTAAAGATTTTAACTTTGTATAAAAACACCTTTACCCTTTCAGGGACAAGGAAATTTCGCTCATTGACAATAAACTACCACCAGAATTTGCGAAGAAATAAAAGAATTTTCTTTATTATTAAAATAAAATTTTGTAAAAATTTCCAAGAGGAATTTTTGCAGATGGGAATTAAAATTAGGTGCTCGTGTTAAGGCACTAAAATGTTGATTTTTAATAAATATATACTTTGATTTGCATTGTGATAATGAAAAGCTAGATCTTTTCAAATTAGATAGAAAAAATTTGGTTTTAGACCTGAACATTCCACCACCCATCAGAAAAACAGAATTTATTCACGATAGTTTTATTAAATCTGAAAAATTCAAAGCCCTTTTACTTGGCATCACTAACGCGTTTGACAGTTTCACATGGCGGCCTCATTTTAAAACTCATTCAGCTTGAAATTCGAACTCCTTATATCAAATTTATCTATAATCAATTAAATAATAGAAATTGGAATAAAAAAATATAAAAAAATCACTATTAAACTTACATCTAAATAAAAAATTCCTGAAAGTTTTGTACATTTGCGAAAAAAATAACTTCGTAAACAAGTCAGCAAATAATTCAGATTTCAGAAAGGTCTTAAGAATAGATTAAAAATACGCAAAGTAAATTAAGAGTAAATTTAAATTACATAAGGGTGACATTTTTCTGGCCTATGGTGTCTAGAAAATCTGTTTCATGCGTTGACTTTAGATAGTCTTTTCGGCAAAAGGCTTTACCTTCATACGGAAAATTAAACGCTACTTTGGTTCGCATCACAGGCCCACCAGTGGCCGAGTGTTTCTGCACTGAAAGCTGGATGATGGGAAGTGCCCGGTTCGATCCCAGGTCACGCTCATCAACCTAGCCATTCAGAATTTTCCTTGATTTTCTCCGAAACTAGCATAAATACGGGCTAGGATCTCTTAGAAAGACCCACTCGGAGGGCATTCTACCTATAGGCCTCGGACCTTAGCGTAGTCAGTCGGTCTTAAGTCCTACCAATCGATTTGTATCACCATATCTAAATAAGAATACCTAATTATGACTTGCATTTATGAATGAAAAGGCTTCGTAATCGTGTTTAAAAGGGATTTGTTTGCAATTAATAATGGCCAACACAAAATTTCATCTGATAACTCAATCTACTAACAAATGAATTAATAAAAAATTTATTTCAGAAATATGTCAAGGAAAAAGTTCGAGTAAAAGTGGTAAGGGAAGCATTTTTAACTCTTTTCAATAAAGTTTTAAAATGTTGACGACTTCGGTTTGTCAGCACGGCAGTAGCTTATGTTCTCTATTTAAAATGCTAGAAATAGGATAACTAATCACATTTAAAACACTTTGTACTGCGAAAGTCGTATTAAAATTTAGATTATTCATATGAATAAAAAAATAAAAGAAAAAATCTATAGAATATGGTATGTTTAACATTAAAATTTACAGAATCACACCAAAATATTCAAACACATTATAAGAGCTTAAGAGTTACAATTGGAAATTGCTAGAACTGCACTTCCGCTCATATTAAGGTTTTTTTTAAACACTTTTCAACAATGTTTTGGAGTGATTATGAATTCAGTTAGTTTTTCTGTCTGTAGTTTTTTCCGTTGTGTGGTAACGTCGGTAAAGTACACTGAAGGTTAAACGAGGCAACAAGTACATACAGTTAGAAAATATTAATAGTCTATGCGAACCAAATGATTTTTCGTTCTTGTTTAAAAAATGCAATGAATTCTTGTTATCTGGTTTAATGTAAATTTGAAAATTATCATTTAATATGGAAGGATTAAAATTATAATAAAAATAAGAACTAACTTAAAAATAAATAACAGTAATATTTTAATATTACTATTATTATTATTCACTATGGAACTTTTTCGGTGGTAGAAATGTTGCAATCTGATAGCAGCAATGGTGAGGTAATGACGGATTCTAAATTCTCTTTTCTTCTGTCCATGCAAAAAAAAAATTTTTCATTCCATTATAACACTTTTTACTCAAATTTTCGGCCAAACAGTTTATGGTACAAGCTGTACATGGTATATGACTACATTCAGTGGCAGATCTATGGAGGGGGGAGCTAGGGGGCTGAAGCCCCCCCCCCTTCCAAAAGCACTGACATTCACAATTGAATATTACAATTGTAAATTTTTTATTGATCTGGAATACCTTCTTGAAAAATCTTAGCACCCCCCAAAAGTTAAGTTCTCGATCCGCCGCTGCTACATGTACAGATATAACAGTATTGATGTACAGTAGTTCTATTGTACATCAATACGTGCGATGCCATGTAGAGAATGGTAATTAGCATAAAATAAACAGAAATTTTAAAGCATTTTCCCAATCGAACGTTTAGGTAGAAAAGCTAAAGGTTTGATTCAACTTGTTTATTTTTTCTTATTTCTAAATATGCCAAATCCAATTTAATTTTTACAAAAAAAAAAAAAAAAAAAGTTATTTAAATTTATATTAACTTATAATATTAGAATAAGTTGAATCTTAATATAGTTGCTTTTTCTTTTGTAAGGGGGGGGGGGGGATCACAGTGAGAAGATTTACCCGAGGTTACATGAAATCTGTAAGATGCCCTAGCGTAATGTCTATTAGAGAGGGCCGCCAAAATTGTAAAGCGGCCCCTGCCTCCCATGTCCATCATAAAAACGAGTATCATTCCATTGTCAATGTAAACATTGTGCATTTCTACAATTAAAACTAAATTTAGTAAAGTAACATCATAATATCCAACATTTCGGAATCAGTCAGCAAAAATATGGCATTTTTCATAAATTATACATTAAAAGCAGAAATTTCATAGATTTGCACTTAAATCTTATTTTTTTCTTTTTTTTAAATCAGTTTTTGAAAAAAAAAAAAAAAAAATCTTGATTCTTAACGGGGAAAAAATGTACCAAATTGGTGCTGTTGAATGAATAGGAATAAAAGCTTAGTAAGCAGACTTCATAAATTTATAAAACTTGTAACAATTGCTTTGGATCAGAATAGTTAATCTTGATCCCTCATCTTTAGACAAAAAATACACATGAAGTATGAAAGTAACAACACACTTGATGCTATCACTTTCACGCTGCATTTGCATTTACTTTGCTTCACCTAATAAAGGGTTATGCTGAATTATTTTCACCAGAAACATTTGTTGCATGTTTTTACAATTTATGGAGTTTGTAAATAACCATTGGCATAGTAAAATATGGAGTGCTTACGAGTTAAGGCTATATTGAATTGAAATCAATAAAACATAAATTGTACAACATCTCTTACACTGAGATGAATAGGTGACAATCGTATAACATATTGGATCAATTTCAATGCCCAAGAGACATCTAATACTTGATTTTCTGTCAACTGTCGAAACAATGTATGTATACTATAACTTTTTGATTGCTAATGAGAACTATTTTTCTGAAAATAAGTTTTGAAATAGACTTTTTCTTTTTTTGAACAAAAAAACATAGTCCCCCCCCCCACTTTTGTTTAATGATTAATACATTCGCAGCTAATCTCACTTCACCATCAGCACGTGATGTGGAGTGTTGTGTCTGATGTCAGTCATGGGAGATCGTTAGCGAATGTGTTAGTTTCTAGTGCAGAACTACCTCAAAAATTCTATAAATATCCATACAAGTGCTCCTTTCATGATGTGCTAGTGCCTAGCTTTTTTGTCTGGTGAAGCGTTCTGCTTTTATTTCTACCTGCAACAAACGTTGTAATTTTTTTTTTTAATTTATGGTGTTTGCTTATTTTTTTTTCAGCATTATTATTTATTACTGTTGAACACTAGTCCTGCAGCACATATTTATTAATAAATAAATACAATCAAATACTTTAAAATTAACATTTTAATTACACTTATCAAATTTGCATATCCTTTGGAAAAAAAAAAAAAAAAAAGAATTATTAAAAACAATTGGATTAACAATTTAAGAAAAAGTGCTCCTCATACAATGACTTTAAAACGTTTACAAAACTGTTTTTTTTTTTTTTCATTGTAGTTGACTATATCTTGATATTTATATGTTTACATTAAAAAAAAAAAAAAAAATGTTTGCAAGAAAATATTGTAAGTTGACAAAATAAAAAACATTCCTCACAATAATTGTTTTGGTTAGAAAAACAGTATATCACTTCTTTACACTGTAAAAAATATGTCCTATTTGCTGCCAGAAATTATGTTCTGACAACATAATTTTTTTGTAAATTACACGTATTTTCTCAAATTACAGAGAATTTCTGGCAGCAAATAGGACAAATTTTTTACAGTGCACTTATATATAAAGTAGCTGTAAGTGCTGCTTTGATGCTGCACTTGTACCTATCATTTTCGTCTGATGAAGGGTTGTGCTATTGTTTCTAATTGAAAGAACTGTTTTGAATCTTTCATGGAAAAAAAAATCGCAACATTGATCAAGAAAAATCTATCGGTTCATGCATATAAGGAAAATCAAACGCTGAACTGTGCGTAAGAATCACATACAGGAAATCAATTTGTAAATAAACATGAGGCATTTGTAATGTGGTCTAATATGAAAGAATGAAAAATTATAAATTGTAAACCAAAAAGCTTTGAATAGTAATAAACAAATTTCACTTATAGAACTTTTTTTTTTTTGTAAGTTATGTTTTTATTTTCAGATACAGTATAAGGTATAAGCTTAATGTAGTTTTACATGCTATAGTGATAATTATATCTCCAGAAAAAGAATGTAAGTCGTATCTACGATGTTCGCATTGCTTTAAAAAAGTTTACAAAATAAAGCAATAATCTAAAAAGTTTAATATTTTTCATGTCTGCCAATAAATGTGTTAAAATATATGCTTGTACTATATTCGAATTGATCTGGTTACAGTGATAAGTACAATTAATTACTTTCTTGTTTTCCATTTCAAATTTAAAAAAAAAAAATTACCTTCTGTGTATAACTCTTTAAAGACCTCATTAAAAACTTTTAAGTTTAATTTACAAATGAAAATCAAACATATTGAGGCGTTTAAAATAATGTGTAAACTAATATTCATCTTTTTCTACTGTTTCTGGCATTTTGCTAAAACTTTTTTTCTGATTTTAGCCTTTTTGTTAAAGAAAATTTTTACTCAGCTTAAACCCTTGAAGCTTTGTGTTATTGTTTTGATCGAAAAGAACTTCTGAGAGCTTTTATTTTAAAAATTTTTTATAGGTATTGTTTGCTTTTTTCTTTTAATTATTTCTGTGGAACATCTATCTTTTAGAGTTTTCCATTGCATTTATCATGCTTTCTTAGCTCTGAAAAAATAAATAGTTAAAAAATAATTATATTAAATAAGAAAGAGAGATTCTTATATGATGACTTAAAAATATATATAAATCAATCAATCAAATGAATGCAGTTTAAGAAAATAGATTTATTCATACAGTGATACAAGCATTATTTATGTATGAGAATGTTTCAATTAAATTTTAATTTAAAAAATTAAAATTAGTGTTAAATTTCAAGTATTCGAAATGTGAAAAAATTATTTAAACATCTAAGATATTAATTTCATGATTAAATGAATTGTTTCATAGAATGATTAAAAAAAATGACAATTTATAAATTTAAAAAAAGAAAATAAATGTTTAAAATGTACTTAATTTTTTACATGTTCTTTTGCAAATTTCACTATGAAAATAAACAAAAAATTATAACAGAAGTTTTAGTTTTACTTACAATAATAAGGTAAAATTATAAAGTTTTTCGTGAAAAATGTTTAAAAAATTGTGCATGGCATCAAATTTTAAAAATCTAGAACTCCTTTAAAAAGAATCATGTTTTACTTGTTATAAATGATATACGTAACATACGTCCTATAATGTTAATAGTTTAATATGAATTATAACAGATATTATACAGAAAATACTTCTAATATAAAATTATTAAAGAATTTTTACTTTCATTACATTTAGAGTTAATAAATTCTTATTGAAAATCAGTTGCATGTCAAGTGATAGTATAAATTGTAGGATCAAAATTAAAAATAAGTTACAATCTCACAAAATACACTTTCACGTAACCAATATTCTTTTTTGAATACTGTAAAAAGAAAAAAGGGAGGGGGGAAGGAATTTGATTTGTTTAAATCATTTTTGTGTATCGCTGAATAACAAACCTAAAGAAATTGTTTTATTCCTAACAGAAAATTATAATCAATCATTTTAACAGCCATCAACAAAGTTCTACTGAGCGTTTACTCTTGATGGAGTTACTACAGCTTTTCCAACTGGACAGTGGCGGATTTAAGGGGGGGGGGCTAGGGGGCTGAAGCCCCCCCCCCCCAAAAAAAAACACTGACATTCACTATTGAATATTGCAATTGTAAATTTTTTATTGGTCTAGAATAACAGTTTGAAAAATCTTAGCCCCCCCCCCCAAAAGTCAAGTTCTGGATCCGCCACTGCAACTGGATGCTAACTCATTAGCATACATACTCTTTATTTAGATAATTTCAACTCATAACAAAAACTGAATTTCCACATTTTACAAATTCATTTATATTGTACACCACAAAGAACATTTGTGGTGCTGAAAAAAGTGAAGGGTCATGTATTTTATTTTGAAGAAAGTAACTTAAATATTGTAAAAGTATGAAACCAATATTACACAAATTTTTTCAAAGAATAGACATATGTGTAATAAGCTAAAAATGTAAATAAAAATATAATTTTATTGAAATGTGTAAGTATGCAAGTGAAAATACCTATCCTTACATACTAATTAAACAATAAAAATTGCAAATGAAATATGACATGCTATGTAAAACAATACAATTTACACATTTTCAGAGTACTTTGGAGTTTCAATGAAAAACCTAGTATAATCTATTTTCTGTCTTATTATATATATATGTGAAAATGTAACATAAAAACAAATAGAAAAATTATATCTCATATATGTGTTTACATGGTTTTTATATTGCTCTAGAATATCTGGCGACTTAACTTTTCAATCCAGTACCATAGTTTTTATTTACATTGTGAATATGTAAACAAACGCTATTGCACAGGATTATAATATTTTACTGTGTTAATTACTGACATACATCTTACGATTTTTCGCAACAGATTACACTGCCTATTCAAAAAGTAACTTTATTGAACTTGTAGTATTTTAAGCTTTTAACACAATAATTCAAAATCAACGAGAATTGTCACAGGTATGAGTGGGTCATCATATAACATTTATTATTATTATTATTAAAACTCAAATAAATATATATTAAATACATCCCGGTATCTGACATCGTTAAACAACAATAACAATAAAATCTGAAAGCTTTTTTTTCCATATGCGATTATTTATCTTTATTTTATTGATTTTAAAAATACGTATCCATTGTTTACAACACTACACTGATCGGCATATTTTATTCTTGGAAATTAATCGAAGCTAGTACAAAATCAATAAAATCCCCATAAATTGCAATTAAGTACCTATTAATAACTATTATTGATGGTTAATAAGAATCAAAATTTTAAATATTTACTAGAAAATGATTTTTAATTTAATAACTCAAAGCATATGCGTCAAAAGGTTTTTAAATAAACATCCGACACAAGAACTTAGGCTTTTGTCCACCAGAGGGCGTATTCGAGCTCTGGAGTCGCGAATAAAGAAGTAGAATTGTGTTTAATATTTCTCTCATGAACTACTTTTTACCCCCCCACCCCTCTTTCCCATTTTCCACCACCAGCCAATGATTAAATGTTGATTGCTAGCTAATGTTTTTATTTTTTTAACACATGCTTTATTGTGTTGATGTGCATTATTCTTTTAGTTTAATTTGTCACTTTTAAAATATTTTGTATAGTTTTTTCCTGTGAGCATTATTTTTCATTTGAAATAAATTTTATGAACGTACATTTGTATAGATTTTCCCACGCGCGTTATTTTTATTTTAAAATTAATTTTATGAACACGCGTGTTTCCTCTTTTTTTAATTTTCTGCACTCTTATGCCTGTTTTATCTTGTTTATCTCTTAAATTTTATAGATGTTGAAATTTAGCCTTCCTATTCACAGAGTAAATTGCAACATAATATAGCCACCTATCGACCAATATGCACCAAAATTGAATCAACATGATGTTTTATAAAAATGACCCTTTCCCATACTAAATTTTTAGCAATTATACACGAATGAATCTGAAATATAAATTCCCCATTCACGAAAAAATTGCAGCATAGCAGCATCACCTATTGGCCGTTATGCACAGAAAATGAATGAACATGTTTCATAATAATAGCCCTCCCTGTGACACACTTAGTTTATTTTTTTAATTATACACAGTATTAGCTGAGATATAGTCTTCCTTTAAATGGGAGAAATCACAGTATAGCAGCTCCATCTGTTGAGTGATTTGCACCAAAAGTTGATGGGCACATTTTTTTTTTTTTTTTTTTTGGTAAGATGCAACTATGTATAAATTTATATGAAATTCTGTGCATTAACTCTTGAACTGCACAAAATTTTTGTCAGATAGACATTTTCCAAAAATGGTCAAATTGTGTTTTGGTTCTCTCAAAATGCGTAAATCCACCGAAAACTGGAAGTTGAAAATTTTCACGAATCCAATACTTCCTTCTATTTAATATAGAAGAAAGTAATAATTCAAAGAAAGAACAGACTTTCTGAAAATTTAAATATGTACTTTTATTTGAAATAATTTTAATTTTTTGGGATATATCTATGCAACGCAACAGGGAATTCTAAATTCAGGTGCTTTAGTAAGATATTCCATTAAAAATGCAAATTTATATAAATTGGGTTTTTTAAAAAATCCAAATCGGATAGATAGATGGCACAAGTAATGCCAGGTTTCTGCTAGTATAAATATATGGTCACAAAAACATCAGCTTTATCGTGTATAGAAAACTGGATTGTAAATAAACAGGTTCTAGTCAATAAATGCACATTATTTGACTCATTCTCGAAACAATCTAACAACTTTAACATCCAAGACTAACAATATTACTAAACAATCTAACAACATATTAGCAAAAGACATGAAAACAGAGTTATATATACACTGCAACTGCAGAGAATAAATATCATTTGTTCAGGAACAACAATGAACAGCTCTTTTTATTGTTATGGGGAAGATCAGGGGGAATGTTATAGATCACTCTGGAAGAAAAACCTAGCTAACTCTGTACAAAATTAAAATAGGGCTTCTATATTTCTTAGACCTGAAGCTACTTTTGGCTAAATTTGTTTGCTAATGAGTCCAAAATCGATTTTCGCAGAAGCCAATTAAAAAAAAAAAAAATCCTTTACAAGCTACAACAGATCTAAAAAAAAATTAAAAAATTGTCGCAAAATTTTCATTTGATGGGAGTTTAAGCTTGAATTTTCTCCTTCGGATATACGTCGGATATCCGGCTTGAAATTGCCGGATATCCGTATCCGGTGTGCTGATATCCGGTACCCCGCCGGATATTTAAAACTGATATCTATCAATTGTCCTCGCACATAAAAAAATTATTAATTCTATGAATATAAATGCTTATGTTTTATATATATAGTTGTTAACTTACCTTTAATTTTGAATTTAAAAGTTTTCTCTATTTAAACTCGGTCAGCCATCTTTTACTTGCATCGCGCCATTACTAACGATGTCTTGTTTACATTGTTGTCGTTGCCAAACTTGCTCTGCTTAATTTTCTCAATTTTTACTGTTGCCACTGTTATTGAAATGATTATAGTAAATTGTATTTTTTGGCTATGACCGTTGAGTGGCAATGGTGATGCATTATTTATATGTAGATTTTTGACTTGGCAGTCAGTATAAATAGATCGCGATGTGAGTGTTAAAGGGCAGTTATCGGCAGTTGTCAGTAATGGGCAGCTAGTCTTCAATTAAAAATGAAGTGGCTGTTTGTAAATAATTGAGCAGCTCTAAGCTGTTGATGGCTAAGTACTGATGCTGGTACAGCTGAGCTAGTTATGTTTTTTTGGCTATTGCTTTTAAAGAAATGATGGCTGCCATTGTTATTGTTAATTTTTTACAAATGTTAACTGTTTAAGTTTGTTGTTAAGTTTGTACCCTGTGAAAAGGGATAAAGTTTGAAGTTTTTCGTTATTCGCGAAAACTAAAAATTAAAAATTGATAATCGATGTTTTTTTTTTAAATGAGGTCGTTAAATTGGATAGTTTGATCGATGTTGACATTGTTTAGCGGTTTTTTTAAATCGCGCTTGTTACGTTTGTGAAATTTTTCTACTTAATCAAGTTATAAAGTTGCTAGCATCCAATAGTGAATTAAATTAAATTATAAGTGATTTTTATCAGATTATGAAATTAATGATATGCAAATTGTGATCTTCAACCTTCAGTAAAATAATCAGTGTGGTAGTGATCTTCAGTTTTAAATGATATAATCATGCTTCGTCTCCCGCTGGTCAACGAGGCGACCGCGGCGTATTTTTTCTTCATCTGTGAAATACATGTGTTCTTTTGAAGATGATGATGTGTCATGATTTTGTCATAGTGAAATTTAGCCTGCTACATATTGTGCAATGAGAAATCACTTGTGAAATGAGGTAACTTTAAATATGTTATACTTTGAAAATCTGTTGAATATACTTTATTTATTAATATATATTTTTTTGTGTTTCATTGAATAAAATTTGTTTTGTTGTTAAAACTTGTGTATTTGATGTGTTATAACAGTTGAACACTGGTCGGGTTATTTTTATTGAAACCCTTAAAACTTAAAGATTAACGTTTCCACTGTATGTGAAACTGCTTAATAAAATTAATTGAAAGATAGACCTTTAGTATATTATTTGGTTATGGGCGGTTTTTTTTAGGGTATTTTTAAACTTGACCAGTTGTTCTTTTCTTGTTTTTTTGTATAATTGATAATTAAGTAACTATTTAAAAATGGCTTATAATATTGTACCTCAAATCACTAAGTTAAATGCCACTAGCTACTCTGGTTGGAAGTGTGATATTAAATTTTTACTTATGGAGAAAAATGCTTATGATATCGTCACTGGTGACGAAACTAAGCCCAAAGTTAGTGAAACCGTGTCTGAGGAGGCAGTACAAGACTTTAAAAGAAGGCAGAATGCTGCCATGTCAATTTTATATTTGAATATTGATAGTGAGTTTAAAAGTTTAATAAGTGAATGTACTGACCCCTCAGAAGCGTGGAAAATTTTAAAAATTAACTTCCAGCCAGATAGTAGAAGTCATCATATGAAATTGTTTTCTGAAGTTATGACATGTTTTTTAGAACCTGGCGAATCTATTGGTGTTTTTGCAGCTAGAATATCTAAAATTGCTGATCAGTTAAAATCCATTAATAAACCTATTGCTGACGAATACTTATGTTTTCAGGTTTTGAGATACCTACCTGATAAATTTGATCAGGTTGTTCAACAAATTCTTCGTTGGCCTGATAAGGACTTTAACTTTAAAAATATTATTGTTGAGTTATGTGCCGAGGAAACGCGCCTTCAACTTAGAAATTTTGATAAAAGTAGAACGGAATGTTCTATTGAGGCCCAAAATGTAAAATTTAAACGCAGGCCTGTTTTTACTTGTTGGAGGTGCGGGAAAAAAGGCCATGTAATTAAAGATTGTAAAGTTAAGTTAAATAATGATCTAGCTGCAAAGGAAAAAGAAAAACCACTCAGAAGTAATTTTTCTAAGAGGGGTGGCTCTAGTCAACAGTCAAAACGTGATAAAACTCATAAAGCTCAAAATTTCATTGCTGAAGCAAATTTAAGTAGTTTTGATAGAGAGGGCAGCTGGGCTTATGATACGGCGGCCTCTCATCACTTCTGTAAAGATAAATCCTTTTTTTGTAATTTTTCTGAAATTTCCGGTGATGAGTTACACGTGGCTGTTGATGGCGTCACTTTTCCCATTACTGGTAAGGGTGAAGTAGAACTGTTATTAAACTTTGGAACGTCTTGTATTCGCCGAACTTGCGGAAAAATCTTTTGAGTGGTTCTAGATTCGACCAGGGTGGTGCTAAATTTATTGGTGAGGCCGGCAAAATAAACGTGGTCGACAAGTATGGTGATTTCCTTTTCTCTGCTAAACTCCATGACGGGATTTATTATACATTTCCAAAAGTAATTAAAAATAAGCACAGTGTTAAATTGAATGGGGGGCAGAATTCTAATGAAAATTTAAATGATAATACTGAAATTTCAGCTTTTCCTGTAATAAAACCTGTTAATATAAAAGACTTTGATACCTGGCACCTTCGTTTTGATCATCTAAGTCCTGACTTAATTTTTAATACTATCCGTAATTCTGCTGTAAAAGGTCTGCCCAATTTAAAATCAGTTGATAATTTTTTTTGTGATCCCTGTCATGTGAGTAAGCAAAATCGTATTTCTTTCAAACCCTTAAGTCATTCTTCTTCCAAAAAACCTTTAGATCGACTTTTTATGGATACTTGGGGTCCTATTAAAATTCCTGGTAAAAAAGGTGAACGTTTTTTCCTGTCAATAATAGATGATTTTTCTGGTAGATCATCCGTTTACCCTATCCAGGAAAAATCCATGTGTTTTGATGTTTTTAAGAGACATGTTTTGAGGGCCGAAAGGTTTTTGGGAACCAAGTTGAAGTCGATCAGAACTGACAATGGCAAAGAGTTTGATAATGATTCTTTTAAGGTTTTTTGTAGAGAAAATGGAATAAATCATGAGCTGACCAATTTTTACACACCAGAAGAAAATGGAGTTTGTGAGCGGTTCAACCAAACAATCATGAACTGTGTTCGGGCTATGTTAAAATCCAGTGGCTTGTCTGATGATTTGTGGCCTGAAGCTTGTTTACACTTTAATTATACGTGGAACCGGATTTGTCACGGTGGGAACTCTAAAACTCCATTTGAACTCTATTCAGGAAATAAACCTTCTGTTCGACATTTAAGACCTTTTGGTACGTTGACATATGTGGGTGTTCCAAAGGTTAGACGTAAGCACAAGTTAGACTCCAAATCAAAACGTGGTGTCCTTGTGGGTTATGCCTTGCGTACCCGTGGTTACAGGGTCTGGTTAGAAGACGAGAGGAAGGTTGTGGAAACCATTAATGTTTCTTTTGTTGAAAGCGGTGATGTTCTACGCAGTGGAGCGGTGATGGGCGACTCTTCTTTTGAGTTGGTGCTTGTCCCAGAGGAACAACCACGGCCCGTTGACCGGTACCTTCTTCCTGGTCCGGAGCCTGGTACCTCTGGGGTCTTGCCCAGCGAGACTGAAGTTGTCGTCCCAGCCGTCTCTCCTGTTTCTCCTGCTCCTCAAGTTACTCCGCAGACTGATTCTCCTAACTGGATGACCAATCCCGTATGGTACAGGAAGGTTGTGCCTCGACCTCAGGGAAAAAAGGTCGATATTTACTATTATCCTGATGGAGAGGGTAAAAGGTGTTGTCAAAGGTCACCTAATGATGTTGAAAAGTTTTGTAATTTAAATAATATTGTTTTTAACCCTGCTGATTTTGATTTTTCCAAGTTTAATAAGTTTACTGGTGTTGTTAATCCTGGTGTTATACCTTCCGCGTCCAGCACGGCTAGTTGACTAGATGTGGTGGTCCCGAGAACGTATAAACAGGCTTTAAAATCTGCACAGTCTGAAGAGTGGCATGGGGCTATGTTGGAAGAGTTAGAATGTATGGCCACGAGAGGTGTCTGGCATCTTGTGAGACTCCCTGAGAACAAGACTGCGTTGGGAAACCGCTGGGTTTACACAGTAAAGCGTGACGAGTCTGGCAACATTGTCAGATACAAGGCCAGGTTGGTCGCGCAAGGTTTCAACCAGGTCCAGGGTGAATCGTACGATGAGACCTTCTCGCCTGTGATAAACTTTTCTGTTGTTAGATTTTTTTTCTCTCTTTTAGTCTCATGTTATGGTTGGTTTAATGTACAGTGCGATGTTAAGTGTGCCTATCTGTATGCTCCCTTAAAGGATGAGATTTACATGAGGCAACCGGTGGGCTTTACTGAAAAAGGTAAAGAAGACTGGGTCTGTAAGCTGGATAGAGCACTGTACGGATTACACCAGTCAGGCAGGTTATGGTTTTATGAATTAAATAAAGTATTGTTGGAACTTGGTTTTAATAAATTTGAAAATTGTAACTGTGCTTATTCATATTATGATTTCTCTGTTTTATTGGTTTATGTTGACGACATCGTTGTTTTTGCCAGGACTGAATCTCAAGCTAATGACATTTTAAGTTTGTTGAAATCAAAGTTTGATTTGAAAATTTTGGGTATCACACGCAAGTTGTTAGGTGTGGAGTTTGAGTATACAGATACAGGAGTTTTGATCCACCAAAATCAATATATTGACGAAGTCAGTAAGAGGTTTCAAAATCACCGTGTACCTATCTCCTCCTTACCTATTGTTAAAGGTATCAAATTTTCAAAAAGTGATTGTCCTGTTATTCAAGAAGACATCGATGAAGCTTCTCATTTACCTTACAGAAATCTCTTAGGTTGTATTTCTTTCATTTCAAACCGTACTAGACCCGATATCGCATATGCCACTAACATTTTTTCACAGTTCCAACAAAATCCAGGTATTAAACATTGGCAGGGTTTACTTAAACTTCTTGGATATATAAAATTCACCAGTCAATATAAGCTCCATCTTAAATGCACACAGGTTAAATTAATTTCTTATTCTGACGCTGACTTCGCCGCTAATAGGGACGACTATGTTTCTATGGGTGGCCAGTTAATTCTTCTGGATAGTGCTGCTGTTTCTTGGCGTACTAATAAACAGAAAGGGATTACCATATCAACGATGGAGTCAGAATTTGTTTCTATGTGTGATTGTGTTCGTGAGCAGGACTGGTTTTATAATATTTTATGTGAATGTTCTAATTTAAATCTGATAGAAAATAATTTTGAAATACCTACCTTATATGCTGATAATCAGGCTGCAATACGTTTTACAAAGTCCAGGATTGAGAGTTTCCATACGCGTCATGTTAATATTAAACTTTTTTTTATAAGGGATTGGTTTGATGAGGGCAAATTTCATATTCAATATATTTCCTCTAAATTAAATCTTGCCGACCAGTTTACGAAGCCGTTGACAAAAAGTGATTTGTTAAAATTTATAAAAGTGATTTTTATATAAATCTTTCGTGTTTGAATAAATTTCTTCGCTCTGTAGATGCTTTTCATAATTTTTATATTATGTTATCATGGTGTGAATGTGTGTGTGAAATCGTGAGGCGCCTTGCGTATTTGTTCATTGTATATATATATTTTCATTTTTTCATATATTGCATATATATATTCATTTTTTGTATATATAGCTCATTTTTACTCTTGTTCATAATTTGAATATTGCATCATATAATTGATATTGTATATAATGTATGTTTTTCATATCACTTTTTCTTTAGTATATCTGCGGAGTGGGAAGTTGTTTTTCATCACTTGAAATTTTTTTTGTCAATGGTTATCTAGTAATTAGTTTATTACATCACTTGTGACACTTCTTATGGACTATGGGGAATCTCATGATGGTATTTTGTTAAATTTTTTTTATATGCTGTGGTGGGGGGCAATTGATATCTATCAATTGTCAATTTATGTGCGAGGACAATTGATAGATATCAATTGTCCTCGCACATAAAAAAATTATTAATTCTATGAATATAAATGCTTATGTTTTATATATATAGTTGTTAACTTACCTTTAATTTTGAATTTAAAAGTTTTCTCTATTTAAACTCGGTCAGCCATCTTTTACTTGCATCGCGCCATTACTAACGATGTCTTGTTTACATTGTTGTCGTTGCCAAACTTGCTCTGCTTAATTTTCTCAATTTTTACTGTTGCCACTGTTATTGAAATGATTATAGTAAATTGTATTTTTTGGCTATGACCGTTGAGTGGCAATGGTGATGCATTATTTATATGTAGATTTTTGACTTGGCAGTCAGTATAAATAGATCGCGATGTGAGTGTTAAAGGGCAGTTATCGGCAGTTGTCAGTAATGGGCAGCTAGTCTTCAATTAAAAATGAAGTGGCTGTTTGTAAATAATTGAGCAGCTCTAAGCTGTTGATGGCTAAGTACTGATGCTGGTACAGCTGAGCTAGTTATGTTTTTTTGGCTATTGCTTTTAAAGAAATGATGGCTGCCATTGTTATTGTTAATTTTTTACAAATGTTAACTGTTTAAGTTTGTTGTTAAGTTTGTACCCTGTGAAAAGGGATAAAGTTTGAAGTTTTTCGTTATTCGCGAAAACTAAAAATTAAAAATTGATAATCGATGTTTTTTTTTGAAATGAGGTCGTTAAATTTGATAGTTTGATCGATGTTGACATTGTTTAGCGGTTTTTTTAAATCGCGCTTGTTACGTTTGTGAAATTTTTCTACTTAATCAAGTTATAAAGTTGCTAGCATCCAATAGTGAATTAAATTAAATTATAAGTGATTTTTATCAGATTATGAAATTAATGATATGCAAATTGTGATCTTCAACCTTCAGTAAAATAATCAGTGTGGTAGTGATCTTCAGTTTTAAATGATATAATCATGCTTCGTCTCCCGCTGGTCAACGAGGCGACCGCGGCGTATTTTTTCTTCATCTGTGAAATACATGTGTCATTTTGAAGTACATGTGTACTTTTGAAGATGATGATGTGTCATGATTTTGTCATAGTGAAATTTAGCCTGCTACATATTGTGCAATGAGAAATCACTTGTGAAATGAGGTAACTTTAAATATGTTATACTTTGAAAATCTGTTGAATATACTTTATTTATTAATATATATTTTTTTGTGTTTCATTGAATAAAATTTGTTTTGTTGTTAAAACTTGTGTATTTGATGTGTTATAACAGTTGAACACTGGTCGGGTTATTTTTATTGAAACCCTTAAAACTTAAAGATTAACGTTTCCACTGTATGTGAAACTGCTTAATAAAATTAATTGAAAGATAGACCTTTAGTATATTAAAAACTCAGCCGGATAGGCCGGATACCGGATAGTTACCGGATATCCGTTTCATCCCTAATCTTATTTTTATATGCACTTAATCAAATTCAATTTAATACTGTTAACTAAAAAATTGGGGGAGGGGGGGGGGAGAAAAAATTAAATAAAAAAATGCTGCAAATAAAAACTTTTTCTCTGCTGTGTGATTAAACTTTGTAAACCTACAGACTGCTAATAAAAGTATAAGCATAAAAATAGGTTCAGTAACAAAATATATATATATATATATTAGGCTTATACTTTCGTATGTTTATAAAATGCCACTTTTAAAACTTATAAAAACTCATTTCACTTACAAGGAAGGATCACCAACTGTTCAAAAGGTATTTATACATATTATATACCCACTTAAAGCTCTAACTGAGCTGATAACAAAAATATCTATCTTATCGGCAAATGCGTCCCCTAGTGTGAGTTATTCTCAATTAAAGTTTGTAAATTACAGGGTCTTCAGTAATTTACTTCGAAGAATTTCTATCATTAGAATCAATTTTTTAACAGATTCTCGTGCTAATTATGACTATTTATATTGTTAGTATTTTATTATGTGTTTAATAATTATTTTGCGACAGCATTAAATTTATAAATCCAATACTTTATATATGTAGCCATGTGTAAAATATTTGCTATCAGAAATATTTTCCTGTACATCGACATTTTAGATACTGACATTGCATGGGGGAACAGCAAAGGAAATTAGGAAATTGAATGCACTAACATAGTAATGGAGGGGGGGGGGAGGGGAATAAGCAGAAAAATAAATTTCTACTTTAAAAAAATTAATATTTATATTTCTATATACAATATAATATTTTTATGAAAATGAATATATAAAATAATAGTTTTCTTCGCTACTGTAAAAATTACAACAGCTTCTTTTTTACTGTAATTGCTTTTTTTTCCTTTTAATTACTTTTCATACAGTTAGCATGTATAAATTTATTCTTGACACAAAGTAATTATTAAACACTGAAATACTTTACATGTAATAATAATATATATGTATTATCCAGTCGATTGTGGGCTTTTAAAATAATAACGTACTAATTGAATTATTTACTAATTATTTAAAATTTAATAGAAAATTAATATATACAAATATTTACATAAAAACGTTGGTAAATCAGGATGTTACTTTTGTAATGTCCGTCGAAGTAGTACTGTTCGTGACATAAATTATTTATTTATTATTTCACTTTTAATTATGTCGAAACATGAAACACGAAGTTATTAAAAACAAGCAGTACACCCGTCTAGTGTGTATGCCTCGTCAAATCTTCGTCGAATCTGCATTTTTCTCCTCAAAACGCCGTTAGCAGCGGCGCGTTCAGGAAGTGGCATCATTCTCGTCCTATGCACGAACTTCCTCTAATATTCTGCATTCTCCGTTGATGATCAGCTGGTTAGGATTCTGGGTGCGGCAAAGGAAAACTAAATTATGTAGCCTTGGATTTAGCAGTTGCGGGAAGCAAGGCTCGTCACTACAAGCTCGGCCGTCCTGCATCATCTGGTCCTCCAGGCGGTCACACTGAAAAATTAAAAAAAACAAACAAACACAAAAGCAACACAAAATAATAACATACTTATTTACAATTTATGTACAAATCTTCATATTTCTGCTTTTAAACTAAGTGATCCCATGTCTGAGGATCTTAGCATGAGTAAGTGTGCAATAGGAGCCTTCGTGGCATCCATTTCTAATTTTTTCATCAATATTTTCATTTTTAATTTTCACTATTTTATAATCATAAAAGTACATCACTTTTTGTTTAATGGCAACTTGGTCGCCTACGGTAACAGTTTTTGGTGGTTGTCTACTCAACTTACATTTTGCTTTATTTTTCTTTTTAACTCTGGAAAATTGTTAATTGTCATGTGTACTCAAATCTTTACTTTGGGACTTGAAGTTATTTTGGCACTCGAACTCGAGAACCTCTAATTGATCATTTTCAGTTTCAATGTCTTTTAAAGTTTCTGTAGCATCATGTTCGGTCAAAAAGTCTATAATGGCAGTCTTATATGCAGGGAAAACTTCTAATTGTATTTGCACAGCTTTGGGAAATAATGCAGCTATTTCGCTAATTGTGGTCGTTAATGGAAGTGATGGAATGAACAACTTTCTCAAATTTATACTGGCAGTCTCTTCTTTTGGCAAATTTTGTCTTTTACATTCAATGGAATCTATCGTCACAGTCTTTTTTCTCGATTTCTTTCTTTTAAGGAGTTTGGAATTATCGTCAACTTTTTCTTTTAACTCTTTCAACTCTTTGGCTAATAGTGAAATTTTTTCAAGTAGGACTCGTTTTTCATCTTTCTTCAAATAAGTGTTTTCTGGATTTAGCGACTTCATTCGGGAAACATTCGTCTGACTTCGTCCCTTTCGGCGCGGCTCCTCCTCTTCCTCACTATCATCATCTATCTGGAAAATGCTCGTCTGACTTTGCTTCTCTCGTCGAAGCTCCTCCTCTTCCTCACTGTCATCATTTACACTATTATCGTCCTCTAAAATCATCTTATCGTCATCACTTTCGTTATTTTCACTTACGGCTTTTTCGGAAGATTCTAATGATTTTTTTGACAGCGTAATAGGTTGAAGGGTTACATTTTTACACTCTTTAACACTATTCAATGTTTCATTTATTTCTGGGGATTCCTCAAGAATTTTGTTCTTACAGTTAATAAGGGCATCAATAACAACATTCGTTTTACTTTCTTTTTTATATGCATTTACTGGAAGTACTGTTACTAAATTTACCTCAAGAGAATTAGACTTATTTTTTACAAAGATACCTTTTTCATTAATTGTCGTTTCACTTAACATTAACACATTCATACCGATTATCACATCATTTTTTACAACATAAATATCAGTTTTACTTTTAAAATCATCAACTTTAAGATCGGCATCGAATGAGCCTAACGGCTTTATTGAACTTTTCCCGATCCCCTTCAAAGGAGTACTCATAGAATTTAATTTATTCACATTCAATTTTTCAAAAGCATTTTTACGCAACAATGTTGCTTCACTTCCCATATCGATTATGCCTATGAAATTTACATTGTTTACTTGTATAATTTTACTCATATTTTGATTTACACCAATACACAATGCCTCAACTTCTGATTTCGAACCTGGGCACTTCGAAGTTTTATGCCCAAATTGTTTGCATGTGAAACACTTAAAACCCTTCATTCTATGGGGGCAATCTCTAGATAAGTGGTTTTTATCACCACAATTATAGCACAGTTTATTTACTTCATTTCTAGGACTAAATTTTTCATATACATTATGTTGTACAGTTTTCAATTTTGGATTATCAATTCTATCAAATTTAAATTTATTTTTCTCATTGTCTCTTTTAAACATTTCATATAATTTTATTTTCTCTTTGAATTCACGAAGATTTTTGGCACCGTAAAGAATAATTTTGTTCTCATATTTATCATTAATTCCTTGGATCACGTAGTGCATTATTGCGGCATCATCCATGTGCCCGTTCTTAGACAGTTCACGCATTTTAAAATAATATTCCGTAACTGATTCATTGGCTTTCATTTTCTTTTTACTCAGTATTTCGTGCAAAGAGGCGGAATTTATCTCGCTTTTAAATTCATTGATGAGTGCATTTTTTAATTTTTTGTATGTCAATAATCCTTTTTCGGATTTAATAAAGAGAAGAGCGTTTCCGCTCAATGATCTCTTACAGAAAACAATTTTTGTAATTTGCTCAAATTAAACATTATTGACAATTCTTCGAATTCGGAAAAAAAATTCAATAATATTTTCATGCGGCTCGCCGCTAAATTTAGAAATGGTATTTTCAAAATCATTGAAAGAAACAGTTGCACCAAGTGATCCATTATTACTACAATTTGCACTTTTTTTAATTTTGTCATACTCATAATCACTTTCATTGTCATTATTTTTATAGCATTTATCACTATTATTTATATGACATTCATTATCATTATTTATATGGCATTGCACAGAGGAGTCAGTTTTCTCGACGTCATTATCACTGTTCTCAGAATCTTCCTCATCTGAATTATTCTCGGAATTTTCTTGTTTTAATAATTCTGTGTCACACAAATTTAATAACAGTCTATCTCGCAATTCGTTTTTACTCCCATCAAAAGGGACATTTAATATATTACAAATAATAATAAGTTCATTCAAAGAAAAGTTGTCATCAATTATTTTTTGTTTTTCAAGGTATTTTTCGTCGATAGAAATTATACAAAGTACATTGTTAAAGAATCTGTGATTTAAAAACTTTAATTGAGAATAACTCGCGCTAGGGGATGCATTTGCCGATAAGATGGATATTTTCTTTATCAGCTCAGTAAGGGCCGTATTCACCAAACTTCCTTGATCGAGGATTAAACCATGGATCAGCAAATCCAAGAATCAAAGCTAACACTGGATTAAATTCCTACGGTATTCACCATCAGCCGATTACGTGATCCATGGATTAACTGGAAGAGAATAAAAGCTTCATTTTGATTGGCCAAGAACGAAGATAGCATTTATTCACCATTCAGCTTCAATTAACTAATCAATCGGATTAGAAGATTAGAAAGGGTAATAAGCAAATTGGCAACTCTGATACTCTTGTTTACTTTGCTTTTGTTTACGCACGGATTAAGAATCAATTTTACTTTAGAACATTTTTAAAAAGAATAGTCACACAGACGACAACTGTTTACGCTACGATTTAAAATTTTGATCGTTATGATTAAGAGAATCTTAAAGCTATTAATTTTTTTTCTGCCGAAGTTAATGCATTATTCTTTTCTGTGGCAGATGACAGCCTATTATCTAACATTCGTATTAGAATTCCACGGAATCTTTATTTAATCGATAGCGATATCAAAATGCCACATTATCCAAATCATTTTACTCTAATTTGATGCACCGTCCTTTTCCTTCTTTCAAATGTTTCCAATAGTTCTAAGCTTTCAATATCATCTAGTGAGAATAGATCGTCAACGTCAGCCATGTTTGTTATTTGTTTACGAAGCTGAGCTGCGGAGTGCACATGCGTTACAAAAAAATCCGAGAATCTCTGTTAATCCTCCGATATTCGAGGATCAAAAACTAAGTGTTAAAGTAGTCGGTGAAGTGAACTACGGATTTTTGTTGGAGAATACTGATTTTCGTATGATCGAGCGATTACCACTGATCCGAGGTTGAATCCGAGTGTTAAGAAGTTGGTGAATATGGCCCTAAGACCTTTCAGATGATATATAATGTGTATAAATACATTTTGAACAGTTGGTGACCCTCCCTTGTTAGTAAGGCTCAATGTTTACCGAATGTATATCACTAAATAAACAATTCTACTGTGCCTCTGCCTGATATATAAATGAGAGCATTATTAGCCTGATAAATATGATATCAAATAATTAATGTTCATTTTCATCATCTAAATCTAAACATTCAATATTTTGATTCATGGTAAAATAATAATTTTCTGTTCATTGAACTTTATATGAAACAAATTTACAAAAAAAAAAAGAAAAAAGGTGCAAAATATTATTCGCATTTTAAGAAAAATAAAGATAAGGACTATCTAAGCTAACTGACTTATGTACTAATTGAAGATGAATAGGGAAAACAAATCCTTGGTTTAACTTTTACTAAAAAGAAAATATTAAATTAATTTTTTTTAAATATTCATTTCACAAAACAAAAAACGTAGTATCATAATCTCATTCTAATTTATTTTATTAAAATAGATATTTCTGAATATGTTTACTAATTTATCATAAAATATTTAAATATTATGTGATTTATCTATTATTTAAATGAAACCTTATTCAAAGCAGTACACTGTATATATACAAGGTCTGTCCCGAAAGTAATGCGGCCATTTTTATTTTAAGAAATTTATTGAACCGATTCGAACAATTACTCAATATTCTTTGAAATACATCCCTCCTGCTTCAACACACTTGTTTCAACACACTTTCCATGCTTTATATGCATCCTGGAAGTCCGTCACAGGGATGTTCTTTAGTAACCTCGTCGTAACCACCTTGATGCTCTTCAGGGTCCCCAAATGCTGTCCGTTGAGGGATTTTTTTAATCTTCAGGAACAAAAAGAAGTCAGGCGGGTACAAATCAGGACTGTAAAGCGGCTGGGAGCATTGTCATGGTGTAGCTTCCAGGAATTTTTTATCTCATGCCTGACGCGGTTGACCCGTTGCTTTAGCCTTTTCAATACTTCAATGTAGAATTTGGCGTTTACTGGTTGGCCAGGTGGAACAAATTAAAAATGGACCACTCCCTTGGAATCAAACGAAACAGTGAGCATCGCTTTGACCTGAGATTTGCTCATTCTTGCCTTTTTAGGGCATAGGGACGACATTGTGTGCCACTCTGTGCTTTGTCTTTTTGTTTCTAAGTCATGCAAAAAGAACCAAGATTCGTCACCTCTTATCACATTGTCAAAAAAATTCAGATTGTCCTCACAACACTGCAACAATTCAGCTCGAGTATTTTTTCCATCTTGATTTCGACCGAGCACTCATACAAGGGTTCGCTGAAACAGGCCCTGTGACTCTGTAGGAGCTCGGAGCCGACTGGCGCTGTGTTCCCAAGACTCCACCCACCCTTCCATGCAAGCGGCAACCCTGTGCGATGGCTAGTTGCGGCAGAAGAAAATGGGGCGCATTACTTTCGGGACAGACCTTGTATATATAAATTATTTAAACTGATATTTAAAACAATGCCATACTTTAATCATAGAAAATCTGTGTAAAAATTGTTTTCTAGAATCAAGTGTATATTTTTCAGTGAAAAATCAGCAAATTCATCTTAATGAAATATATCTCCCTACCCTATCTAAAAAGCTTGAAATTTCTTAACAAATTGAAATTTTTCCGTGGTCGAAATCAGTTGGGCTCTGAATGTGTAAATATAAAAATCTGTTTCAAAAATTCGACCCAAAATATACTCTCTCTGAAGTACAAGGAAAAAGATTTGGTGCTTTTTAAAAACTTGAAAAAAATATTTGAAGAAAATTTGAACGAACATACGTTTTTTTTCCTCAAAAATACAATAAATTTTATTATTTGCTTCAATCTTTAATAATAGAATTGTGAGGCCCCCCTTTTTGAGAGGCCCTTCCCGACCGGGGGGGGGGGTACGGGGGGGCGGTCATTATGGCCCTGCAAATCGTAAACAAATTTTCTGTCCTATATGCTGCAAAAGATTTGTCAGCAAGAACTATTTTAATGCCCACATTCAGTGTCATTCACTAGAAAAAAAAATTTAGTTGTGAAATTTGTTCCAAAGGATTTTCAATAAAAAGTGATCTTAACAAACATGCTTTGGCACACAGTGATGAGAAATCATATACATGTGATACATGCTCCAGAGTTTTTTCTAATAATGAAGTTCTAGTGAGACATACGCACACTCACAGTAAACCACATTTGTGAAGTATTTTCTAGAAGAGAACTCTAACATTACATTCTCGCACTCATTCTAAGAAAAAGCCATTTTCTTGTGGAGTATGCTTGAAAAGTTTTTCTCAAAAGGGTTATCTAAAAAAACATTTGCAAATTCACACAGATGAGAAATAATATTTTGTGAAATATGTTATAAATGTTTTATTTTTAGAAAAGATAATATTAAGAAATATTTTTGGACACATACATGTATTTAAAAAAAAAAAAAAAAAAAAAAAAAAACTTCATTGTGAAATGTTTCTTTTCTTTTTCTTTCAGATTCCAATCTCTCTCTTTCCATCAGAAATAAATAAAAAGTCACCCCAAATCAATTCCTCAACAAATCGTCATATAAATACACAGCTGAAGCTGATTGATTTGTAACGCCTAATTTACAATGATTAGGGTGACCAAACATTCCAGATTTCTGGGGGCAGTTCCTATTTTTTAACTCTTGTCCCAAGAAAATATTTTCCCCAACTTTTTGAAAAAGAGAATTTCAATCATTTTTGCAGAATCTGCTTATCACTTTTCACTGTACAGTCGACAGCAAAAGTATCTGAGCACTAGCAATAATCCTTGTCTAAAAAAATACACTTAATACTGTTTTGTTAAATAAATCCTTGTCGAGTCATGTTCTTAGTCTAAGAACATGATTTGACCAGGATTTATTTGACAAAACATTATTAAGTGTTTTTTTTTTTTTTTTATATCTGAATAATTGGCCAGTGCTCGAATACTTTTGCTGTCGATTGTAACAGTTAAAGCTCCTATATGATACGAGCTGGTGCAGTGTCTGCCATTATTTAGCTCATCTGGGAAAATGTTGGCGGCAGAAAAAGCTAGGGCTAGAAAAAGCTAGTGTTGTTATTGCCTTTATCCTTCCACACAGATCTCTGCGCAAGAACTTCTTATCACAAAACAAACAAGTTGGCAATTTTAAGCACATTTCCAACATTCTGAAAACTGCAACCCTTCACGTTAAATGAAATGTAATTTTAAAAGAGTTATGTGCAAGTAAACAGAGAGGTGTCAACAAATAATTGGTCATCAATGAAATTTTAAATCGAAATGTGAAATCACAACTTTAAACTACAATTTCTTTCTGTGACCATTTGAAGGCAAGAAGGGTGAAATCTCGCGTGACTGTGAAACAGGGTTTGAAATAAGCCAGGTTTTATCAGGGTTTTACCCTGACCCCCAGGTTTTATCAGGGTTTTACATTACCAGGTTGTATCAAGTATTTTTGGGTTTTATCAGAGCTTTCAGGAATATTTTCATTCTTCCTTTTTTTAAACATTAAATATGTCATTCATGATAAGATAATTTAAAAATTTAAGTTATTATTTCTTCATTAAAATTGAAATTTTAATCATTTAATTTCAAACTTTCTAAAGTCTTTTTATGATTAAGTTTTAAAAAAATTTAAAAAATTAAATAATTGCATTTTAATAAATTATTACATGTTGCCTTATTGAACTTTTCATAGTCAATAGATTTTCATAAAACATTCTTAATTATTGACTCTTTACATTACATAACAGTGCTGCACTGTTAAAATTTTCAGAATTTTTTAATTATTATTACTATTTATTTATATTTTTCATTCTTCGAGTCCTACAGTTTTCTTTATATTGAAAAGCAACTCTGTTTTTTCTTGCCTTTATTTTTTTTAATATAGTTTTTTAGTCTGTTTTAATAAGATAATTATACTTTTTTTTTTTCCTTGGGGAATTTTTTTCTATACAGCAGTTTGAGCATCTCCAATATTTCTGAAAATTCTTTGTTCATGTTTTAATAATGAATATAATATTTGTTTTATATTTGTATGTTCACTGTAAGTTAGACAAAAGTACAATTTTAAACAAGGATTTTGAAAAAACCCACTTGGGCTTTTTCTTGGGTTTTATTGAAAACTCCACCCAGGTTTTTTCTTGGGTTTTATTGAAAAACTCCACCCAGGTTTTTTCAGGTCGGGCAAAATCTAGTCAACCCTGCTGTGAAATCAAGCAAGTGTAAACATCAAGTTTTGCTAAATAGAATTGGGAAAAAGAGGGTCAGAAGCTCATGCAATATTGGTGCATGTTTATAGAACAGGATCAGTGAATAAAAATTTGTTTACGACATATACATATTCAAAAACTTTTGTCATGGAAAGGAAACCATCGATTATCAGCTATGTTCGAGCAAGTTCATCAAAATAGAAAGGCTGACTAAAAACCTGGACCAGTCATAAACAAAATGTTTACCGACTGCTTCTGTTGTACTAAAATTGTTTACACATTATTTACACTGTACCAAAATTACATGGGCTTCAGTCGCCAATTTTCTCAATTTGTAGCAAAGCTTGATATTTACCCATCAATAAACTGCTTTAAAAGTTGTGATTATTACTGATATATGTAGCGTTTGCTGACACATCTTTCTTTTTTACCACTACACTCTCCTAACTATGATTTTTTTATAACTCTCCTAACAATTTTCTTTTTTGTTCTCGCAAACAATTTTTGACACACCTTGTATTTACAAAATTAATATAAAAGTAAAATTCAAAGTGCAAATTACTTTAAAAAATAAAATTATTTTAATTTTAGTGAAAATGTTAAATGAAATTAAATATATATAAGTATGGAATAAAAACATTTGCAGGGGTAGTACAAGCATAAAGTGAAATTTCAGGACATATAATTTTTGAAAATTTCAGGACAAAATTATTAATCTACTTACATAAGTGAGACGTCTGAAATCTATTGTGTATCAGCAAAAAGTGCTAGTTTACTTAGAAAATAAAGAAAACATCCAATTTTTGGCTGTATTTATTTTAAAATGTTTTTTGAACATTAGAAATTATATAAATTAAAAACGAGACATTACTATAATTACGTTAAATTAAGAAACCTCCAAACTTGCCTCATTATCGGCCGTAAATTTTTCGTCTGGACGTCCAGGCCTCTTCAGCGGCTTCATCTGTTGTGAAGTTCGGTTGATACCAGGGTTGGGTTTCTTCCGGAAGAAACTAGTTTCTTCCAGGACAGTGGAAGAAATGGAAGAAACTAACCAGAAGACAAAACAGATGTTCAAAATCAAAATTTATGCACTATATAAACTCAAAGCATAAATATAATGTCAAATCTAAACTATAATCCAATTAATATTAAAAATATTGTTAGAAAAATAAGTTATTTTATAACACACTAACTATATATAGGTGATGGGTTTTTACTTGCTGATATTTTTAGAACTTTTTGCATATATACTATCTCATATTAGTATACATTCAGACAGTACAAGTGATAATAATTACGGAATTAACCATAATATTTGCACTTTTTTTTTTTTAAAGGATACAATTTTTTGTATAAACTCGAAGCTGGTAAACTGTATCAATAAGTAATATACCTACTTTTAAACTCTCCTGCAAGTTCTCTAGGATTTAAAAAAAAAAGCATAGTTTGTATTTATCTATTTTAAGTTGAAAAATAAAGTGCAGTATTGAACTACTCTAAAAAACATTTCATTTGTTTTACAGTTTTTAACTCCCTCTAACTCTCAAAATTTTTGGGAGGCATACTATTGTAACAATCGCAGCTATCGTAGATCACAAGTCGGATCGTAGTCGTAATTTTGATACAAATGTAACGCCATCGGCCATATTGGATCGTAAAGTTGTGATTGTTGTCATAAAAATTTGCGACTGCCTGCGCTCTCCCGTAAGCTCTCACAAGCCTATCACAAGTAAGATGGCGGATGTTAGCGTTGATCAATGAGAAATAAAATATTTATTTATTTATGTATTTTTGTGTGTGGAATGTTATTATTGATACATAAAATTAAATTAATAACTGTATTATTTAAAAATCGCAAGATTTACTTCATTAAACGTGATAAATCGTGTTTGTATTGTACGATTGACCATTTATGATTCATTATTTAATGCGAGATGAACAGCATATTTCTGATTTGCTATTATAATAATTATTAGCAGACAAGTAGAAATTTTCAGTGATTTTGCATGTTAAGTAGTTTAATCCCTCATTTATCACAGAAGTCATTAAATATTATAAAGCAGCTTGATACAACTACAAACCTAAATTCTAAACAGATTTTCATCAAAATTATCTAAATTGTAGAGTTAAAATCATTATTATAAAAAAGAAAAATTATATATGTGGTGAATTAATTTTGTATTTAAAGTTAGATTATGAGGTAGTCACTTTCTAGAATTTTTAAGCTGTTGATGAAATGCTAAAATTCATTAATGGAATATTTTTTATTCACAAAATTTATATACAGTCATTTGTTTATAAGATTATTGTAACTCCTACACTCTGAGATATTTTAACTTCTACAATATTTTAAGCATTAAAATCCAGAAATATTCTTTAAAGTTTCAACTTTCCAAATTTAGGTATATACTATACATTACATATGTTTACTTTAATTTTTTATTGAATTGAAACATTTATGTTTAATAGTTTTAATGTAAGTAATGATTTAAAAACATGGGATGATTTGGGTATACATTGCATTTTATTAATTAGAGAATGAAAAATAATCATTTTATACATTTGCATCATTGTTACCTAAGGTTGTATATGCTGGCAACACTGATATCAACCAAAGTTTTGTTTTCCAAAGATAGCAATGTAAACATATCCATATATTGTTAATTTAAATTAAGGTGTACTGATTCAAATTCATCATTTGAGATAAAAATATTTCCACCACTTGTGTAAAGTAGCTTTTCAATTGGTTTTTGTAATCATTTTCATTCAATTTTGTATCCTCTAAAATGACCTCTTTTTCAAAATTGAATGCCTTCTATTTTCTTATCAAATAAAAGACATTGCATATTTTGTCCTCTTTTACCAATAAAAAATGCTGGTCACCTTATACGTAAAAAATAGAGTAAGTTAATCATATTTTGTGGCGAGTAGCTTTTCTTTTCAGCGAGTGTAATCTAAGTTGAAATTTTGGGCCCTGATACTGCTATCTCACTTAAATTTTAGAATGTTTTATTATTATGAAAGATTCTACAATGAGTAAGATATTGTTACATAATTTGTTTTATTTCTAATTAAATCTTCATGTAATGCAGAGTTAAATGAATGCTTTGCTTAGTAGGGGATCTAATAATATCTCGTGTTTAAATTTTGAGTTATTTTTGTTAATATTTCTAGGTTATTCTTTTATAGAAAAAATAATTTATTGTGCTTTAAGTTACATTGAAATTAAAAGGTTTGTAATCCAGCTATCTCTCTGTTTCAATTAATTAATAAATTGCTTAATTTAAGATTTTAAAAAATGTGTGTTTTTCACAATTTAAGGAGGTGGGAGGGATGAATTTTCTTGCGGTTAATTTAGATTTTTTTTTTTTTTTTTACTTGTTGCATTGGAATTTTAAAAGACAACTTATTGTTGTTATAATACACTTTTAAAGCAAAAAAAAAAAAAAAAAATATTTGGGTTTTGTTTTGTATAGAGGGCACGTATAATTTTGATTTAATTATTGGTGAATTGATTCACAAGAGTTGTTTTTCACTTTTAAGATTTTGAACTTTGAGTATAATTTTTTTTTTTTTTTTTTTTTTTTTTTTGGGGGGGGGGGGGAATTTAACACTGCTCTGCAAAAAAAAAAAAAAAAAAAAAAAAGAGATCTGATACCATTCTTTCTTGCTTATTCTTATGTAAAATGACCTCCTGAATCCGAATGACTCCCATTTTGCCTAGTCACCCACCGTTTTCTAGATACACCACCCTGTCCCTCAATTTCTTTCCCTGTTCGATAATTTTATGACCATGAATTTAATTTGAAGAATGAAAAATAATTAATTTAACACCTAAAAACAAAAAAATATATAGAAAAATTTAAAGAATAACATTAATAAGAGATTAAAAAAATATAAGATATGTAATTCATAATTTCAGTGGCAATTCCCCCCCCCCCAAAAAAAAAAAAAAAAAAATTCCCTTGTCGCAAATGTCCCTGTTTTAGAATTTTCCACCTCTATAGCCCCCCAGAAGATATTTAATGGTTAAAATAATCCTCCCCCCTCCTAAAAATGAAATTCATAGCCATAAAATCACCAAAAAATGATAAAAATGGGGGACCATTCCTATAAAACAGTGGGTGATAGGGCAAAATGGGCATCATACTTTGATTCAAGAGGTCATTTTACATAAGAATATGCTGAAATGGTGTCAGAGACAATTTTCATGCCGGGCAGTGTAATGAACTAGTTATTTTTGTTTAAAAATACATCCAATTTTAAAAGAGTTTTTCTGCATCACAAGCATCCATAGCCAACCAGTATATTTTAACTGGTGACTATGTTTTCAACTTTGAAATTTAATTAAAAAAAAAAAAAAGATTTTGATAATTGGTTCTAGAATTGGCTCCGATTCCACTCTCGATATAAGCAAACTCAGCATTTTCATTCTCGTTCCTCTTACCACGTTTTGAGACATTGTGTTAAATCAATACACCATTAGGGAATTTACACTACTTTTCTTCATACATGTTTTACAGCTTGGTGTCAAATTGCTGCGCCGTTTTAGGGTATTGGTTCACACAGCTCCTCGTTTGCATGTGCTTTGTGACCTGGTGCTGAATCATTGTGTGTGTAATGATATATTGATACTGATAGTGAGATTAATAAAACTTTACAATTTAGTGAGATTAATAAAACTGGTTTCATGATGTGAAATTTAAAAAGGTGTTTCCTGGTGTATCATTCTGCCTTAGTAAATATTTGTTTTTTATGCTAATTTTATTTTCTATATTCAAAAAAAAAAAAAATGTGGTTTGGGGATATTTTTTACTGGCTACCAAAAAATTTTGCTAGCAACCAGTTTTTTTTTTCAGATTCTTGAAATGAATTTTTGAAACTTCAATTAGAAAGATTGGAGTGTAAGGCAGATTTTTTATACCAACAATGTGAAAAATATCAGAGCTGGGAATCAAACCCAGGTTCTCCGCTTAATGCGCAGATGCTCTGCTACTGAGCTACCCTGGCTGATAACCAGCTTGGCATTTCTCACATAATATATGTTGGCAAGGTCACCGAGTCTGCAAACACAGATGTAACAGGTGAGAATATTTTTCATAGCACAACTCCGACTATGAATTTTCCAGTTAGAAATTATATTCAATAATACATCAACCATAAAATTTCATTTAGAAATATTGGAGTGTAAAGCTGATTTTTTTTTTTTTTTATACCAACTATGTGAAAAATACCAGAGCCTGGAATCGAGCGGAGAACCCGGGTTTGATTCCCGGCTCTGGTATTTTTCACATAGTTGGTATAAAAAATCAGCCTTACACTCCAATCTTTCTAAATGAAATTTTTAATTTTACAGCAAATTCAGAAAACTTTCTATGATTTATTTTCACATATTTATCTTGATTTCTAGAAAACTGGCCCTTCAGAGAGGTGGCCCATGAAAGAGGTCCCATGGCACAATTGCTCTATAAATTACACTACCAAATCAATATCTGACTTACACTTAACTATAAAACTTAATCCAATTTTTCCAATAAATAAAACACAGAGCTAAGTTTTAATGAAACTATTCATTCTTATCCAGCAAAAATTAAAAATAAATAAATACTCCATCTATATTTACAGAACAGATAAAAATATTTCATCTTTCTAACAAGTTTTTTAGATGTTTACCATGTAACTTAGTTTGTATAGTGGATTAGAATCAGTCAATAATTCTGTTCCGTACCCAATGAAAAGCGCTGTTGCAGCAGCGCCATCTGAGTTGAGTAGTGTGTGAGGTGGAGCGACATGAGTTGGTGTCGATTCGAGCTGTTAAAACAATGTGAAAATTAATTCATATGAGTTCAGTGATACAGTCCTTGAAAAATGTGTTTGTGTGAGTTATTTAAAATTTAAACATCTGGTCAGTGCGACCGGATCAAAGCTGAATTTCTTTTCTTGTTCGTTCGATAATTTTATGACCATGAATTTGATTTGAAGAATGAAAAATAATTAATCTAGAGGTTGTGCGGATTATAGGAATTTGTAGATTAGAGATCATTGCCTTTGTTTACAGTTTTCTTTTGCAGATACAGAGTCAGTTATTATTAATTCATGAGAATAGACATCAGAATGGAAAGACGATTTCTAATAAATTTTAGAATAAAGTATTTCTTCAATATTAATAAAACTAATCGATCACATTGGTATATGATAAATAATTTAAGCATATTCAAATAATAGGTACCTATAAAATGTAAACAAACATATTTAAAAAATATTAAACTAAATATTTTTGAAAGTTCAGAAATAATATTCATCACTGATTAATTTTGTTATACATTGATGTAATAGTGATTTGTTTTAAGCACTAGTCTGTATGAATTGCAGGATAATAAATACAAGAATGTTACCCCCCCCCCCCCCCCCCCGAGTTTCAAAACAAGGATTAAGCTAAAAATTTGATTAAAAAAAAGTAAAAATGTGAGAAATGTGAATTTATTTGAAATATGAGATGTAAATTTCTTTTTCACTGTACTGTATTAGGAAAATGAAGTTTTTGATGACATTTTGTAATACTGTAATTATTGAATACTGGCTCTTTTAATTAACTGAATGTTTGTTAAGAGCTGTTTTATCAGAAAGTATAAGCAAGTGATACAAACTATTATTTATTACCAGTTAAAGAAATAAAATTGTCTAAATAATAAATTATAAAACTTTAACGCTTTTTAAATTGAAATTGATTTTTTTACTGGATTTTGAGTATTTTGGAACGTGATTATCAGATACCGAAGATAATTTCGGTAAAAATCTCATAATTATTAATTAAATATGTAATTAAATTTATATAGGCATAATTAAAGTTACTTAAAGTTGTTTATAAGACAAATGCATCCATTGTATCTTACAAATCTGCAATTTATAGGATAAATTTTTAAGAAAAACAGTTTCTTCCATTTCTTCCGGCCGGTTTTTTCCATGGTTTTTTCCGTGGTTTTTTCCGCCTTGGAAGAAACTTGCCAACCCTGGTTGATACGCGATTTATGAAACACTTCCAGCTTCGAAGATTTGGGGTGTGGTTTGATGACGTCATTGATGAAGGAGGAGCTTATGTTGAATGAATCACGATTCACAACGTGAAGCAGAAATAATCAATCAGTGAGATAGAAAAACGTTTTATTTAAAGTAAAATTTCTAAAAAAAAAAAAAAAAAAAAGACTCGAAAAATACCCAGATCATCATTGTGTAATTACGCAGAAGTGCATCAATTTGTAACTATTATTTCATCGTGTACAAAACAGACTGAAATAGATGTAATAAAATAGTGTGGATATTGATGATATTTATATTTAGAAAAATATATGGTTAAAGGCCTTTTTTACTTAAGATAAATATATCCACTGATTTTATTTTCTTTTAAAAGGGATGTAAAATAATAATAATATATATATATATATATATATATATATATATATATTGTGTGTGTAAATAAATAAAGGAATATGTAAGTAGCAATTTTAAATGTTTCTTAAATACACATTTTAAACAGGGCCGCCGCTAGGCATTAAGCAACTCAGGCAATGCCTGAGGGCGGCAGCTGTCTAAGGGCGGCACTCGAATCATTAAAACGAAGTACGAAAAAAAAAAAAAAAAAAAATAAGCAAAATTTAAAAAAATATTTTTACAAAAATTTTTGTAAAAAAGACACCCTACCCCACCCCCCATCCTCATGAAGGAATCTAAATTGTTGAAAAAACTGCTGCTAGTAAAATTCGTCGATAAATCGAACAAGATGTGTGAAAAGGGAAGTATGAGAAATGTGAAAGCACAACGCTTTCCGCTTAGAATAAGAAACTGTCTTTGCATGGGTCCGATGTCCGATACCGGCTAACCTAGTTTTT
Source organism: Salticus scenicus (assembly GCA_963930645.1). NCBI lineage: Eukaryota > Metazoa > Arthropoda > Arachnida > Araneae > Salticidae > Salticus > Salticus scenicus. The sequence goes on along the minus strand of OZ005658.1, from coordinate 52,394,896 downwards.
ATAAACAGATACATTCTGAGAAAGCTTTAATTGGGAGACTACGCAGATGAGTACGTTTAGGATCCAGTCCTGTCGGTTTGCAACAAAAAAGCTATTACTGACCGGATATTGTTAATTTGAACAGAAACGAGGGCTATATGTAGTATATGGAGTTCTACATGGGTGGCCTTAAGAAAAAGACAAATTATTTAGAATCCATGAGTGTGAAAGAAAAATAAAACACTGAATTTGAGATACAACATTTTAAGGGAATTATTAAGTTTAAACCAAGCCATTTATACTTTCCTAACATATTGTGTAAGGAAAGTACTGTAATCCTGTCAAAAATCTGACTATGAGATTTTGGTGTTTATACACGTTTTACGGTCCCCTGAGCTCATTTTTACGATAATGTGTGTGTGTGTGAGTGAACACGGTAGTGCCTAAACGCTTTGTAAATCCCCATAGCACGAGCCCTATTAATTTTAGTGAATCTAGTACTTATAGTTTTCTTACAGACACACAAATAAAAGAATTCTTTATCACTATGGCATACGGACCACAATTTTTTTAAAGTGCGATAGCGTTCAAACGCCTTATTCGTCTGAGCTGAAAATTTATTCACATGTTATAAGTCATTACGCACGAACTGTATAATTTTTCGTGAATCTAGTACTTAAAGACTTTTTATAGGGACACAAGGAAAAATTCCTTATCATTATGGTCTATGGGCCCAATTTTTTTTAAGTGCGATAGTGTCTAAATGCCTTACCCGATTGAGCTGAAAATTTATACTCATACTATATGTCACAGCCATATGAACTGCATAGATTTTGGTGAGTTTAACACTTATAGATTTTTTACAGGGAAGGAACACAAAGAAGTATTCTTTATAATTATGATCTATCGGCTGAAATGATTGAAGTACAATAGCGTAAAATTAAACTATGAAAAAATATATTCATACACCCTATTATAATTTTCACTTTTGTTTATTTAAGGATTTGTCTTGCTTTAATTTATTTATACAACCGTTAATTACTTAATGTTCGGAAAGTCGAGTGGAGTCACTCCAGATTTTTTTTATGCATTATCTAAAAAAATCTTAAATTTATCTAAAATTTTAATCTTACAAAAAAAAAAAAAAAAAAAAAAAAATGAATAGAAGGGAATTTCACTTTAATTAAAAGTATACTTAAAAATTGTACAAATTGGATATTAGCCCACCAGCAGCAGAGCGAATCTGCGCTCAAAGTTGGTAGACGTGAGATGCCGAGTTCAATCACGGGTCGCGCTCGTTGACCTAGCCGTTCGGAGTTTTCCATGGTTTTCTCCGAAAATTGCATAAATACGGGCTAGGACCCCTTAGAAAGACCCACACGAAGGGCACTCCCCTTCAGGCCTACGACCCTAGTGCAGTCAATCGGCTTTAATCCCCACAACCTAACCCAAATTAGATTTAGTTTTAGAGATAAAACGAATCTGAAATTTTCAAATTTTCAAATTGAAATTTTCAAATTCATTAAATTTTCAGTTATAATAAAAAATTAACTTTGAAATTGAAGAATGTATACTCTTTCAGCAATACATGATGATATATACAAATGAAATTAGATAATGGTTTTATCTGCATAATAATATTATTTTATTCACAAATCACAAAATTTCATTCTATTTCCAGGTCTAATGAAAATTTTCAACAAGATACAACACTAAAAGATAAAAAGCATTAATATTTTAGAATTGGTGAAAGGAAAATCTAATTTATGAAAATGCACAAATTGTTAGCAATTTTCAGAAAATGAAGACAAAAAAGTTTAAGAGAAGGACAAATGTGGTCCTCATTAGAAATTTTCAAAACTGAGTGAGACGGATGTCTAAAAATGGAAACAGTCCTCAAAAATGAGGACGGCTGGTCACCCTGCATTAGATTTGACAATGTATCTTCTATATGTTTTACGAACCTGTGTAAAGTTTCGTGTGACTAAATTATTTTAAATTAAATCCATTTTTTATGCAATGTTTGATTAGTCAACTTAAAATTGCGGTTTTTAAAAAAGACAACACGCGAAAGTGAGAGGGAAATGCTGAAATTTTTCGAATAAAACTAAAAGAAGACCACAATTTTTTTTCAACATTTTGTTTTGTTACGGTCTTATTTACACTTAATTTCGCTAAACCAAAGTCTTAGTGACTAAGAAGGGAAAATGGAGTTACCATTATAAAAACTTTGACTGACGGAAAATCTCAAGTTATAAAAATTCGTCTGAGCAAAATTTTAGCGTTTGAAGGGGCGGCAAACTGAAGCTTGCCTGAGGGCGGCAGAGTACCTTGCGACGGCCCTGATTTTAAAGGTATTTTTACAACACTTTTGGTTATTAATAATAATTGCTACTAACCCCCATTTTAAAGTACTTATTTTTTTCTGTTAAATCTTGGACTTGGTTAAAAATGAAAGTACTTTAAACAGGCATACATCACAAGTTTCTTCTCTAAATTCCATCTGAAAGTTTGACATTTAACTCCAAATTCATTTTTGCATCTCGATATGCAAGGCAGTTTATACATTGATTAATATTGGAAAGTAATACTTTATTACTTAAAATATAAATAAGTAAATATTTCTAAACTCTGAATTAGCATAGTTGGAAAACAGATTAAAATTTTGGAGCATTTAAAATGTATTAGAATCTGCGTTAATAATGAAATTACTTGTGTATGTGTGTGCAAGTCATTTTGACATAAAGTTTTTGTATAGAAAAAGGTGACAAAGATCCACCGAATTTTGCACAAATGGGTATCTTTACAAAATCTGAATGAATAAGTGCAGTCACTTCACAATTTTGAGTGTTTATTTCATAGCCCCCACAATAAAACATAAAAATAATAATAATAATAATAACATTTAATTAATAGGAGCAACTTTAAAACGGTTATAACAAATTTAAATAATTTAAAAGTAATAAATATGTATGCTTCACACTGATATGTTAAACTCCATTTTATTTTATTTTTTAAGTTATGAAAAATTCGTGACAAAAAACATACAGAAAAAGTAAAACAGCCATTCAGGTTTAAAAAAAAAATGTATGTATTCCTACTTTATATATATTTAAAAACACTGTAAATATATTGCTCTTATAATATTGTTTTACATGTTTTATCGATTTATCGTACTTAAAACATGTTTGTATTTCATTTATCACCATATTTACTCGTTGATTTTAACAATAAGCAGTAATCTAAGATGGAAATTCCATTTCTGTTGTATCGTTATTTTATACAAATACAGGAAGTGAAATTTGCTATTTAAACATTTAAAGTGGAGCGAGCAGGGGGCAGAGCCCCCTAGTATGTATGAATTATTATTATTTCTTTTTATTAAGTTTTTATTTATAATGTGATGTAAAAAATAAATACTGATCCAATTCTTTTGAAAATTTATTTTATAGTGACCAGCAAAGCGGGCTTAGCCTGCTAGTGATCAATAAAAAAAAACCATAAACAAAATGCTAATTACATTAGTTATGTATAGTTTGAAAATGTAACAAAGTAAATCTGTAGTGGACTATTATAGCATTGTCATATTGGATATCAAGAGAAAAATAAATAAATAAAAAGTTATTTAATACTATATCTAAATCTTTAAAAACAAAAGAAATAGACAAGGTCGTAGCCAGAAAAAGATTTCATACATAATGTTGACAGTTAAAAATGAAGAATAACTTACCCCCCAACACCCCTACCCCCTCGAAAGACTATTTTCATTATTAAAGTTTTTCACAATCAACACGATTGATTAATACATAGATGATTATAATCTTAAAAATAATTTGTTTCTTTGTCATTTTGTACTTAACATGGGAATATCTTATTTAACATTTCTATACTAGGTTTAAAAAAAAAAAAAAAAATCTCATAAATGTAGATTGAATGTTTTTATCAATTTATGTCAGCAAGTCCTTTCAAAGCAAAACTTTCATTTCTATATAACATTTTATTTGCAATACCAACATGTCATTTTTTTTTTTTTTTTTTTTTAATCCAAGAATTTAAAAAATCAGATTTACATATTTAATCATCTGTCAATTTTATATTCTTATTTTAATTTTGTAAAAAAATTATTACTTGGTAATAGAAATTCCAGATGAAAAAAATACAAAATTAAATTTTATTTCAAAAAACAAAAAAAGTTATTTACTTAATTTGTTTGTTTTTCACAAAAGTAATGTCAATAATAATATAAATGTGCACATATATGTATATGACTGTGTATATTTATTTATTATCAATTTGGTAAACATGCAGAAACTTTAAGAGAAATAATAAAAATGTCAAATGACTCCTTGAATTTCTGAACATTAAGTAATTCACTGTTGTTTAAATAAAATATAGTAAGAGAAGTCATTAAATAAAAAAATGAGAAAATTATAATAAGTGATTATTTTCTCCCAATAGTATATTAGTTAACAGAATGGAATGCATCCAAATTCTTTTGTCTGTATCTGTAAAAGAACTGATAGTGCTAGATTCACCAAAATGTATACAGTTTGTGTGACATAGACCTATAACATATATGTATAAATTTAAAACTCAATCAAATGAGGCATTTAGACGCTATCACACTTTAAATAATTTTACACTACACAGACCATAATGTTGCAAAATTTTTCATTGTGTCCCTGTAAAAAAAAACTATAAATGCTAGATTCACCAAAATAAGTCTATACAATTCATTCAATGGTGACCTGTAATATGTATATAAAGTTTCAGCTGAATCGAATAAGTAATTCAAATGCTATCATACTTTATTATTTGAGTCCATAGGCTACAATGATAAAAAATTGATCTGTGTCTTGGTTAAAAAAAAAAAAAAAAAAGTGCTAGATTCTTCAGAATGTATACAGTTTGTGCTATGATAACCTATGATACAATGCAATATGCACCGACTTTTAGCTTGTTTGAACAAAGCATTTAGACAGTATTGTATTCACTCATATACACAGACCCAGAGAATATAAAGTGCATTTCACTAGCCCACACACTTTTGAAATTACAAAATTATATTATGTCTTCAAAAGTACTCCGTTTGTACCACAAAAAGTTTCATTACTACCAACATCAGTACCAAGTACTGAAGAGTACTAAGATTCGGGCTGATGAAATGGCAGCCCGCACACTTTTGAAATATCAAATTTCAACGATACCATTCAAAAGTACCCGGTTTGTACCGCAAAAATTTTTGTTAGTACCAACACCAGCACCAAGTACAGTCAGTAACAAAAGTGTCCGAACACTAGCAAAAATTCCTATATAAAAAAAGTAGAGTTAATACAGTTTTTTCAATAAATCCTTGTCGAACCACGTTCTTAGACTGACTAAGAACATGATTCGACAAGGATTTATTGAACAAAACAGTATTAACTGTACTTTTTTATATAGGAATTTTTTCTAGTGTTCGGACACTTTAGTTACCGACTGTACTGAAGACTACAAAATGTCAGGAGCATTTCACCAGCAAACACACACTTTCCAAATTACAAAATTTAATTATGTCAATCGAAAGTACTCCGTTAGTACTGCAAAAACTTTCATTAGTACCAATACCAGTACCAATTATTGAAAAGTACAAAAAATTGGGCTAGTGAAATGGTAACTTGCACATTTTTGAAATATTAAATTTCAACGATGTCATTCGAAAGTACTTCGTTAAGTACCGAAAGTTGTTGCGGTACTAACAAAATGGCTTCGTTGAAATTTGATGTTTCAAAAGTGTGCAGGTTACCATTCACCAGCCCGATTTTTTCTACTTTTCAGCGCTTGGTACTAGTGTCGGTACTAACGGAGTACTTTCGGATGACATAATTCAATTTTATAATTTCAAAAGTGTGCGGGCTGGTGAAATGTTTCTGAAATTTTGTATTCTTCAGTACTTAGTGCTGGTATAGGTACTAATGAAAGTTTCTGCAGTACTAACAAAGCACTTTCGAATGGCATCATTGAAATTTGATGTTTCAAAAGTGTGCGGGCTTCCATTTCATCAGCCCGAATTTTTGTTCTCGTCAGTACTTGGTACCGATGTCGTTACTAACAAAAATTTTTGTGGTACTAATGGAGTATTATCGAATGACATAATTGAAGTTTGTAATTTCAAAAGTGTGCGGACTGGCGAAATGGACCTGAGAATGTAGACGAATGTGCGAACGTCGTTCGCAGAAAATTTTCAAAGTTTGCAGACAGTTTTGACATTTTCTTTCTTTCTTTCTTTTATTTTCTTTTATTTTTTTTTTTAACAATTTCCTAAATTTAAAAAAAAAAGAAAAAAAAGTTATCTAGCGAAATCTCAATTCTGGAATCGCATATTTGCATTCTAAACCACAACAGCTTGCCAGAATGTGTCAGCAACTGATAAAACATATGCCTTCCAAAGATTTATAAGTTCCTGCATAATTTAAAAAAATTCTGTCCAGTAAAACAGCACTTTTCAAAGACATTGAAACAGTTTTACATGCTGTATGTAACTGTAACTATTATGTCTGTGTAATCTGTGTGCAAGTCATTAACATTAAAATATGAGTATCACAGTAATAATGGACGACCTATTAGTGAAGAAACAGCTCACCATGAAATGAATTATTTCTGTGAATGGACCTTTATTCAAAAAGTGTGACTCTGTAGTAAATGCTGCTTTGAATCAATTCTTTATCAAGCAGAGTGAGTAGCATTTTTTAAGAAAGAGCCATAATATTAAGGAATGGTTTATTTCAAAAGCAGTAAACAAAATGATGAGTAAAAGTTCATCTCTTCCATTCATGGACTAATAACTTTTTTTTTTTCATTATATATTTAACAGATGTCGAGATGCAAGACTTTTTTCTTCCACTCCACTAGTATATAACTTTATAAATAGACAATTCTTCACACACCATAAATTTTAAGCCAGCACAACCGGTTTCGAAAGGACGTAGCCTTCTTTCATCAGGTGCAAAAAACACGTGCTACTGCCTTGTCTTGCTTTTGCGTCCAAGGCAGTAGCACGTGTTTTTTGCACCTGATGAAAGAAGGCTACGTCCTTTCGAAACCAGTTGTGCTGGCTTAAAATTTATGGCGTGTGAAGAAGTCTTATTGTCTATTTATCGTTTGTACACCAGTTTTGCATTTAGTTTTGGTGATATAACTTTATATTTTTGCTGTAGGCAGTGATATAAAACTCAGAAGGTGCACAGTATTTTTTTTTTTTTTTTTTTTGGCAGAAAATTTTTAAGAAATTTTTTGAGTTCGCAGTCAGTTTTGCATTTTATCTAGGTCTGCATATACATAATCATAAAAATAGCAAAAATGAACTCATAATCATGGTACCTTAAAACGCACAGATACACCAACATCACAAAGTCAAGTTTTTGTCATGATTACAATACTTCCCTTACTATGTATTTTCAGAAATTAAAAAATTCCATGAAAGATGTGTGAACCATTCAATTTCATCATGCTTAATAAAATATTTTTAAATGGAATTTTTGACTATGAGATAGGAAATGACAATGTTGTTGAAAGCAGTGGGGGAAAGAGAGGGGAATTAAGATTATAACTACCTATAAACTATCACTTTTGCATCCAATCGATTTTTAGAAAAATACAGATATATTTATTTATTAAATACTTTGCATGTCTATTTTGAAATATTTAAACTGATTTTATACACATACACAGGGCTCCAGGAATTTGTAAAAAAATGGTTGCCAACAAAAATTTTTGGTAACCCATAAAAAATATCCTCCACCATTTTCTTTCTTTTTTTTTTCAATTTTAAAATTTACTTAAATATTGAAATTAAAATTCTATGTATAAAAAAACAATTATTTATTAGGCTAGACTGATACATCAGGAAACACCTGTTAATTTAACATCATGAAACCAATTTTGTTATTTTCATTAAACCAATATACTGTCGCCAGAAGTATTCTTCGAGCAACTCCACCCCATCAGAATTTTTCGATTCAGTTGTCGGTTTGAATAATAAATATTTAGAATTTAAATATATTATTTAAATATTTTATTTTAATAATAAAATATTTATTATTTAAATATTTTATTTTAATAATAAAATATTTATTATTTAAATATTTTATTTTAATAATAAAATATTTATTATTTGTTTATCGAATCGTTAAAAATATATTATTTGTTTATCGAATCGTTAAAAAAATATATTCAATATTGGTATAGCATTCATTTAAAAAATGCCCTTATTCAATATTGTAAATTTCTATCTCAAGCCGATTCTATCTCAGATTCAAAGGCATTAGTATTTTGTATCGTTTCAATATTGAAAACCGTCTATAAATATCTTTACCGCATCCGTGTTCAGCGTCTATAAATATCTTTACCGCATCCTGTTTCCGTGTTCAGCATCCTGTTTTCGTAGAAAATGAGTTATGCAATCCTTCAGATTGACTATATAAATATTTTATTTTATTATTTTATTTGTTTATCGAAATCGTTAAAAAAAATATATTCAATATTGGTACTGCATTCATTTAAAAAAATAATCCTTATTCAATATTGTAAATTTCTATCTCAAAGACATTAGCTATCTCAGATTCAAAGGCATCGTTTCAATATTGAAATATTACTATTATATATTTCAGAGACTTATCCAATTCAAAGTCTCAATTTATAAACATCCAATATTGGCACTCTATCTATCGCAAAAAAATGGGCCGAACGAAGCGTCAAAGACAGAAATCTGCCATGAGACGCTTCGTTCGGCCCATTTTTTTGCCCCCTCCAGATTTAAGGCATCAGTTTGTACCATCTAGATCGATCCCCCACAAAGACTTTGATTTTGGACGGAGGGGTGTCTGTCCAAGAAATAGTCTCAAATCTATCTTCGTGGAGGCGAGGGTCGTCATCGTGGTCCCCATCGAAGAACAGCATGGTTTTGTCTATGAAATCTTTTAAGAATTCATCTATGAATTTGTCAGAGTCCCTCACGATCCGAATTCGGATGGCTTTATGGATGCATGAGGTGGGTACTATGGGGTCTAGAATCTGGATTTTAGAGGATGTCAGCATGGCCTCGAATCCCAACGACGACAGGGCATCTCCAAAATGTATCTCGTCGACTGGATACACCCAGGTATTGGCTAGAGAGATAGGTAGCCTGACCCTCCTGTAAACGAGATCGCTCACCTTCAGCCTGGTCGTTTTTTTCACGTAGGATTGGCCCATCAGCTTGGCCACATCAGAGGCCCTGACGAATAAAAGTCCATCCGCAGAGACTACGAATAGGATTTTAGCGTCGAGCTGTGGATGTTCAATAGTGAATAGCATGACTTATGGCAATGGCAATAAAAGTCAAAATGATGCAGGCTCTTAGAGGCAGCTCGTATATATACCCGATTCGTGACCTCGTTTTATCAAGCTTTACTAAGAAAACAGGATGCCGCGTGACCTTCTAGAACAGGACGCGATAAAATTATTTATATAATTAGTTTAAACTGGATCTTGCATAAGCTACCGATAGCATGAGGACGTGCGTCACAGGATGTCGATAAGAAATTTACTTGGAATTTAGATAGAACTAAAGATTACTGCTAGTATATATACAGGCTGCTGGACGAGACATTTCATTCTGAGCTAGTCTTACTGCTTGATACTCTCCAAAATTATTTTCCAAATATTGTCTGATGAATTGAATGTTAAATTGACATGCTTTTTGTCATTTGATAACCAAATCTTCATTAAAGGCCGAGACGTGGCCTATTACATGGGGCATGAAAACCCCAATAGAGTGGTGAACTTGTGCCATATAACCGTAACGGACATTGCTCCTGAGGGCTTGAAACTACCCCCGTCTTTAGCCAAGACATGCGTCTTTGGACTGGAGGATGCAAAAATATTGATGGATATGCATCCAGGAGAGTTTGATTCCTTATTTCAAGGGCCGATCGAAATTCTTACGCCCATCGAATGCAGCTTGAACCTGAGGCGGCCTGTCCAGGTTAAGCTCGCAGCCATAACCTCATCCAATGCCACAATGGAGAGTTTCTTGGCCGATCTAAAGATTGTCATGGAGGAGTACCTGGCAACGGTACCCATGGACACCTATGTCTTTGGCGAACGATATGGGGACTTGGAGTTAGGGTATTTCCCCCGAAAAATAAAAGTTTTGGTGGGAAACAAGCCCTACTTCTATAAATCCTCGTCTTAAGATCAGGACGAGGTGCAAAAAAATGGGTCGAGCGAAGCCTCTCATGACATAAGTCATTGAGGCTTCGCTCGGCCCATTTTTTTGCGATAGATAGAGTGCCAACATTGGATGCGTACCGATTTGAACTTGTAATTTTCAAGGGATATGGCTTAGCTATAAGATAATTTTGTATCTTGATAAAATATGCAGACTCTATAGACAAATTTAAGGTATCTGAATTTAAAAATTTAATTGTTTCGTTTAAAATTTGCCGTGTAAAATTTAAAATTTTTAAAGACTAAGTGTGGCGGTCATTATAATCTGATCTCTAATTTTCAAGGGATATGGCTTAGCTATAAGATAAATATGAAACTTGGTAAAATATACAGACTCGATAGCTAAATTTAAGGGATCTGAATTTAAAAATTTAATTTTTTCATTTAAAATTTACATTTTTTTGTGTAAAATTTAAAATTTTTAAAGACTAAGTGTGGCGGTCATTATAATCTGATCTCTAAATTTTCAAGGGATATGGCTTAGCTATAAGATAAATATGAAACTTGGTAAAATATACAGACTCGATAGCTAAATTTAAGGGATCTAAATTTAAAAATTTAATTTTTTTCGTTTAAAATTTGTATGTAATATTTAAAATTTTTAAAGACTAAGTGTAGCCAAGCCAACATTGAATGCGTACCGATTGTAATTTTCAAGGGATATGGCTTAGCTATAAGATAAATATAAATCTTGGTAAAATATATAGACTCGATAGCTAAATTTAAGGGATCTGAGTTTAAAAATTTAATTTTTTCATTTAAAATTTACATTTTTTATGTAAAATTTAAAATTTTTAAAGGCTAAGTGTAGCCAAGCCAGTTATTATGATCTGATCTCTATAAAAAGATTTTCGAGAAACTATTGACAGGATGCTTGATAAGCGGCTTCGGAAGCGGAAGCCCGGTTAAAATTACAATCAGATCTCTATAATAAGATTTTCCCAGAACTATTGACAGGATATTATGCAAGCCTTTCCTCAGGAAGCCCGGTTATAATCAGATCTATTAAAAATTGTTCGAGAGACAGGATATTATGTCCTCAGGAAGCGGAAGCCCGGTTATAATCAAATCGCTAAAAATTGTTCGAGAGACAGGATATTATGCAAGCCTTTCCTCTTGATAAGCGGTTCGTAGAAAATTACAATCAGATCCTGTTGATAGGACCGGGTATATATACGAGTGTCCAGCGAGAGCTCTTCAATTGCTAGTCGATCTCTCTACTAGCTGCTTAGATACATTAGCTCTCTGTCAGTCATGTTTTTCCATGTAAAAAATTATGCTTATGGCGTTGCCTTTAAATGCCTAATGGCCACTGATGGCACCCTGTTTGTCCGGGCTGAGGACCTGGCTATTTATTCGAGGCACCCTCTAGATCTTCATTTTGCCGAAAAATATGCAGGCCTCACCGTCCGTGACGTGATGGACCCTAAGATCAATATACCTAAATGGCTCGCTAAGACGAGAATCTTCTCAATTAGCGAGGCCAAGCATCATTTGAAAGGGTTCCTGGGCGAACAGGAATTTGATGAAATGTTCGACGGTTCGGCCATGGTGAAATACCAGGCTAACATGAAGCTCAGCTTCGTGAAAGCCATAGGCGTTCGATTTGTTGAAAGGTCCCATACCAAGTTCGAAGACTTCCTTGCCGATTATCAACTACAGGTGAGGAAATTTTTTGAGCTTGAGTATGAGAATTATGAATTATACAAATCTCAAATGACCGGACTGTTGAAGATGACCATCAGGAGGCTATCTAATGAGCAACCCATAGAGAGCTTATGCTAATCTTTAAAATGAGAGTAAAAAAATGGGTCGAACGAGGTGTCTCATGGCAGAATTTCTGCCTTTGACACCTCGTTCGACCCATTTTTTTGCGATAGATATAGTGCCAACATTGGACGGGTTTAATTTAAGACTTTGATGGGGCTTAATTTAAGTATTTATAAAAAAAATCTATTAAGCTAGTATTGAAGAGGTTATCAGCATAAAAAAATAATTAAGACGTTTAAGTTGAGACTTTACAATTACATGTATGAAAATATTATTAAGACTGAAAAATATATGGATGGGTCTATAATTGAATTAAGTATATTTTCAAAAATGAAGATTTAGACTTTGGGTTGACTATTGCAAATTCGACCAACTTTAGAAACATAATGTTAAAATAAAAATATTTTTGAAAACTAATCGTGGAATCGTGATTCTTATTACATATACATAGTAAAATAAGCAATTTAATTACTTTTCAGTCGTTTTTTTTCAAATTTAAAAAAAATTGAAAATTTTGACAGAGGTGGTGGCACATCAGCAAATTTAGATAAACTGTTACTTTAGCATGATATATATATAGGCTAGCTAGAGTCAATCAACCAATCAACCAACCTTGAAAAAAAAAATTTTTTTTTTTTTTTTTTTTTTTTTTTTTTTTTTTTCAAGGCTGGTTGGTTGATATATATTTATAATGCTAATTGAATTAAGTATATTTTCAAAAATGAAGATTTAGACTTTGAGTTGACTATTGCAAATTCGACCAACTTTAGAAACGTAATGTTAAAATAAAAATATTTTTGAAAACTAATCGTGGAATCGTGATTCTTATTACATATACATAGTAAAATAAGCAGTTTAATTACTTTTCGGTCGTTTTTATTCAAATTTAAAAAAAATTGAAAATTTTGACAGAGGTGGTGGCACATCAGCAAATTTAGATAAACTGTTACTTTAGCATGATATATATATATAGGCTAGCTAGAGCCAATCAACCAATCAACCAACCTTAAAAAAAAAAAAAAAAAAAAAAAAAAAAAAAAAAAAAATTTTTTTTTTTTTTAAGATTTTTTTTACAAACATTTTTTTACAAACATTAGTTAGTAGTTTAACATAATTAAACTATCTCTCTACGAGCCAGCTTGACGGTCAACTCATACGCTCTGTCTTTTTCGTCAACTACATAGTCTTTCTCTATTTCCTCAAACTTTCTCTTAACCGTAGCAGTCAATTCTTGAAGCATGTCGCCCGATTTGACAGACCATATACCTTCAGCTCTCACACGCATGGAAAAGTTGCTAGGTTTCTCTTCTTCAGTATCCCCATACCTGGATTCTACCGACGGGGGTGCGTAGATATTCGTATGTTGTTCGCAGACTGCCCTCGAGTATTCGTAATACCCTTTAAGCCAATCTTGTACATTCATCTCGCCTTCATTTCGAACTGTGATTTCAAAGGCCATCCTTCTGCTGAACGGTATAATGTTGGGATACGTAGAGGTTACCCGGCCATCGGTCCACAGTTTCTGGATACGGCAGATCTCCTCGATAGGCATTCGGTGCGTCTTCACAAGTACGTGAAGCATATCGTTGAAATCAAACACGCGCCTGGAACTCATGTTCAAGCGTTGTGCATTGGGATATAGATCAGCCAAATCCTTGTTGGAATATCGATGTGCAAAGTTGTAAGGTGACGCGTAGCCTAGATATTTGCCAACTTCGACGGCTATGAAATAAACATCTCTACCAACAGTAGCGGCGATGAGTGCAGGCTTGGTATCAAAACAAATTTTCAGATACATGATTGCGCTATGATCTTTCAATAAACAGAGGCAACTAGAATGGACAGAATGATGGTAGCTTGAGTACGGAACCACTATTTATATAGAATATCCATGAGTGGGCGTGGCATGTAAAAAAAAAAAAAAAAAAAAAAAAAATTTTTTTTTCAAGTTAGTTGTTTATTTAGTTATCATCTTTGATAACCTGCTTTTGGTCCAGAAAACTTCTTTATAAGTGTTGTAATTTTTGTCAATGTTGGTTTTATTTTATTTTCTTTATTAATAACTGTAATGTTTAATTGTGTTTTGTTACTTAAGTTAGAGGTTTTGACTAGTAATAAAGGATAAAGAACTAACGTTGTATTTTCAACCGGCAAACGTTTTGAGTCAACTTAAAGTCTAGAATAAGAGTTTAATTAATAAATTGTATAATTGTGGTATGAAATATTTTATCTATCACATAGTCTAAACTTTTATTGAAGGCATTTCTTATTAAATACAACATATTTACTTACGTTTTGGCCGGAAACTTTATTTTAAATAACTTCCGTTTATGTTTACATTAGAGAACTACTGCTAACGACGATCGGTTGGTTGCTCACTGGTTTCTTAACATCTCGCACTGGTTTACCTGTTTAACTGCACTATCGCCAATTGCCGTCACTAGATGGCAGTGCGGTAACTAGTTTTCGCGGGCTGCCATTGGTTGAGTGTGCTGATCCGATGATCAGTATTTAAGGCCTTACCGGCGAGCGATGTGGGCAGTTCTTCAATGTTTTCTTTTGCATGTAGCTGTCTGCTGGAGCAGCTCCGAGATGCCTGTAGTTTTTTTTAAAGTTCAACCAATAGTGAAACCTATTAAATGAAATTCCTTTTCCCGTCGTCGTGGTTTTTGGCAGAGTCTTCCGGTAGTCACAAAATGTCGTAAGTTGTTTTTTTTGTTAAGTTTTGTAGAAATGTTTTAAGAGATGTTTAGTATCTCAACGTTTCTGGTACCTTGAGTCATGGTGTAACGTCGTTGTATGTTGTTTTTTTGTGACTCTGTGGTTTGTTGACTTCGGTTGACATCGTTTGGGCTTTATCACATGTTAAGTTTGCAAATGTATATTGTTTTTTTGAAGTTAAGTTTTAAATTCTGTTTAGTTAATTGGAGGTTTATAACTGTTTAAATTGTTGAATTTCGTTAAAGTTGAAAAGAGTCTATGATAGTTAAAATTGCAGATAGATTTATGTTTTTAAAGACTGTTTAAATTGTTGAGTTTAGTTAAAGTTGGTTAAAAGTTTAATTTAGTTGAAATTAATAAGTCTATTATAAATGTTGAAGTTTCAAGGTATTTTGTTAAGTTTTTTTTATGAAGGTTGTTTATTCAAAGTTGCTGGTCAACATATGTTAAAATATTGTTTACAAGTGAGTTGTTGGTTGCCAGAGATAAGTTGTTGATAATTGTTATACTAATATATTGTTGTTGAAAATCATTTACATATGTTGAATTTCTATTCTAATAAATACAGTTGTTATTTTTAAACTTGTCCGCATTATTTTTGTTGCCTCTTCTGAATACACATTTGAGTCTGCTTAATGCAAGTTTACAGTTTGAGTTTTCATTGTGCATATTAAGACACTCTGCAATATCAACATTGGCCAAATTGGCTAACATAATTGGTTATGGGCTTTTGCTAGAGAGCAGCTCATGTATTGTGTTTTTTTGTGATGCAGCTTTGGTGGTGAGGTTGGTTTGAAATGGCTGTTAATGTTTTACCTGGTATTGAGAAGCTCAGTACTCATAATTATGGTACTTGGGTAAAAGATATAAGGTTTGTTCTAATAGAGAAGAATGCGTGGGACATTGTTGCTGGAACGGAGACTCTGCCGGAGCCCGATGAAAAGGGGGGAGTCGCTAGTAAAGGAAGCATAAATGATTTCAAAAGTCGATCGCGCCTGGCTTTATCAACTATATATTTAAATATCACTCCTGAGTATCGGGGCTTAATAGACGACTGTACGTGTCCTGTAGATGCCTGGAAAATTTTGAAGGAAAATTTTGTAAAGGATTCACGGGCTCACCATATGCGTCTTGTCAATGATTTGTTTAACTGTAGGATGAAACCAGGTGAATCTATAAATATTTATGCTCAAAGGCTATCTAAGATTGCTGAGGAGCTTAAGCAAATGGGCCATCCAATGGATGATACGTATGTCTGTTATCAATTTCTACAGAACTTGAATTCGAAGTTTGAATCGGCAGTGCAGTATATTCTACGATGGCAAGAGGGTTTCGAATTTAAGAAAATTGTCACCGAAATGATTGCTGAAGAATCGCGACTTGAGTTGAGAGACTCTAATTCAAACCATAGAGTTGAAATTCAAAATACAAGTTCTAATGTGAGAAGTTTTGCCAATATTAAATGTTACCGGTGTGGACGTCAGGGCCACATAAGGAAAAATTGTCGCGTTACTTTGCCTAAACATCCAGTGAATGAATTTAATACCTCATCTAAAAATGACTCTAGAAAGAAGCCTATGTCATCTGTAGCTAAAAATAAAACTAAAGCCATCGGCCGTAACTTTTCTTCCAAAAATTATTTTGTTGCTCAGGCAAATTTTAGCAAGGTGGATGATGATTGCTGTTGGGCTTTTGATACCACAGCATCTCACCACTTTTGTAAAAATATTGAGTATTTTTCAGATTTTACCTCTATAGAGGGTGAAGATTTGTATGTTGCGGTTGATGGTGTTAGTTTCCCCATTGAAGGGGAAGGTACTGTAAATTTAACTTTTGATAATGGTAATTCATATGTTTTGAAAAATGTGCTTTATTCCTCTAAACTTAGAAAGAATTTAATTTCGGGGCCTGTAATGGACTTAGATGGGGCTAGTTTTTCTGGTAAAGGGGGTAAAATTGATGTGGTCGGCAAAGATAATAAAAGAATCTTTTCTGCTGAACTAAGTAATGGTGTTTATAATGTTTTTCCTAGAATTTTGAATAAAAATGAAGAGCAAGTTACAAATGTTGCAAATGCATATAATACGAACTGTAATGATATTGAAGCATGGCATGCACGTTTTGGTCATGTAAGCCCGGATTTGGTCATACATACTAGCAAATCCAATGGTGTAAAAGGCTTGCCTAAGTTAAAATTTTCAAAGTTTTTATGTGAACCATGTCGCTTAGGAAAGCAGAAAAGAATTCAATTTAAGTCATTTAACGGTACTCAATGTAGGGGGACTCAATTGGGGACCTATCCAAATTAATGGTTATAGGGGGGAGAAATTTTTTTTATCAATTATTGACATGTATTCCAAAAGAACTGCTATTTACCCTTTAAATGATAAATCACAGGTTTTTTCAGTTTTTGTTCGCCACATTGCTCGTGCTGAAAGGTTATTAGGTAAAAAGTTGAAGTTCATTCGAACAGACAACGGTACCGAGTTTGTGAACAGTGAGTTTAAAGGTTTCTGTGATGAGAATGGGGTTGTTCATGAATTGACGAACACTTACTCTCCAGAACAAAATGGGGTTTGCGAGCGTCTAAACCAAACAGCTTTAAATTGTGTAAGGGCAATGTTGGTGGATAGTAGGTTACCTATTCGTTTTTGGTCTGAAGCAGTTCTCTATTTTGCGTATACGTGGAACAGAGTGGTTCACCGTGGAGAAAAGAAAACCCCGTTTGAGCTGTATTTTGGACATAGACCGTCAGTTCGACACTTGAAACCTTTTGGCCTTGTTGTTTATGCTGGTGTCCCAAAGCAAAAACGGCGACATAAGCTTTCACCAAAGTCCCAAAAGGGTGTGTTAGTGGGATACGCTCTGAGGACGAAAGGCTACCGAGTGTGGTTACCGGAAGAGGACAAGATCATCGAAACCTTGAATGTTTCTTTTGGCAATAAATTGTATGGTTCTGACAGTGGAGCTGCACTGGGCACCTCATCTTCAGATTTGGAATTGCTCACCGATGGTCCAGTTGATCGTGCCAAAGCCGATCCTGTTGACATCATCGTGCAGAGCGAGCCCGAAGAAGTTGGTGAGGATGTCCAGGAGGACAATGTTGAACCTGTATGTCCCCTTTCTGAGACCCAATCTGAACTCGTGTGGCGACGTAAGGCTGTCCCTAGGCCCAATGCGAAACGGGTGGATATATATTATTATCCTGATGGTTCTAACACACGGCTAAGATCTCTTAACGATGTCCAGAGGTTTTGTTTAAGTAAAAATGTGGTGTTTGACCTGGATTTGTTTGATTTTTCTGGTGCTAATTTGTTTGAGGGGTTGGTGAATCAAGCTGTCGTACCATCGTCTCAGTTGACGAAATTTAAAAGGAAGCGTAGGCGTAAATCCAAGTGACTAGACTTGTCTATTCCAAGAACATTTAATCAAGCAATGAAATTTCAACAACAGGCTGAATGGAAAGCTGCCATGGACGAGGAGATGAGTAGTATGAAAGAGCGTAAGGTTTGGCACCTGGTTGAACTGCCGAAAGGTAAAGTTCCGTTGGGAAATCGCTGGGTCTATGCCTTAAAGAAGGACGAGCATGGAAACATCGCACGCTTCAAGGCAAGACTCGTGGTTCAAGGATTCCGTCAAATTAAAGGCGATACATACGATGAAACCTTCTCTCCTGTGGTGAACTTTTCAGTGGTCCGGTTTTTCTTTTCACTTTTAGTTTCAAATTTGAAATGGTTTAATACACAATGCGACGTTAAATGTGCCTATTTATATGCCCCATTAGATGAGGAAATATATATGAGCCAACCTTTTGGGTATGTAGTTCAGGGCAAGGAGCATCTGGTATGCAAACTTGACAGAGCACTGTATGGCTTGCACCAAAGCGGACGCTTGTGGTATTATGAATTAAATCGTGTTTTGTTGGACCTAGGTTTTGAGAAATTTAATTGGTGCAATTGCACGTATAAATTTAAAGATTTTATTGTTTTGATGGTTTATGTTGATGATATAGTAATTTTTGGGAAAAGGCAAGTTCAAATTGACAATATAATTAAACGTCTGGAAGGCAAGTTTGATTTAAAAATTTTGGGACGAACTCAGAAACTTTTGGGGGTTGAGTTCTCATATGATGACGGTAATGTACAATTATATCAGTTGTCATATATCACGGAAGTTTGTGAGAGATTCAGTTCATTTCGTATTCCTGTGTCTTCACTCCCAATAGTTAAAGGGGTTAAATATTCTAAGAAAGACTGTCCAGCACACCAGCAAGAAATTGATGAGATGACTAAATTTCCCTATAGGAGTGTTTTAGGATGCTTATCATTTATTTCAAATAGGACTCGTCCGGACATAGCTTACGCTGTAAACATCTTTAGTCAATTTCAAAGTAATCCAGGTCTTCCCCACTGGAACGGTTTAATAAAACTGTTGGGATATGTGTCATATACCAAGCAGTATAAACTTAATTTAAAATGTCATAATTCTAATTTAATAGCATATTCAGATGCTGACTTCGCCATGAACCGGGATGATTACGTGTCTATGGGAGGACAAATTGTTTTTGTTGATGAAAGTCCCATCTCTTGGAGGACATTTAAAGAAAGTGGAGTAAGCCTTTCCACTATGGAAAGTGAATTCGTGGCTATGTGTGAATGTGTTAAAGAGTTGATGTGGTTAGACCACATATTAGAGGATTTTTATAGTTTTGGTATAATTCCTGGTTCACATGTCCCTCCACTTCTCCTAGCTGATAATCAACCGGCTATTGACTTTACGAAGTCGCCAATTGAAAACAACCGTTCGAAACACATAAACGTAAAATTGTTTTTCATACATGAATGGTTGTTTGAGGGTTTGTTTAATCTTAAATATGTTTCTAGTCAATCTAACTTTGCCGACCCATTCACGAAACCCATTACAAAATTTAATTTGAATAAATTCATTGATAAAGTATTTTTGAGAGATAATTAAAATTAAAAGTCATGTATTAAATTATATAGTAACTACAGTTTAAATTTTCCTCGTTTTAAATACATTATGTGTTTAAATTTCGGGTTATGGATCCTACCAAAATCCATGGTTTTTTTGAGAATTGTTTCTCGAATATAATATTTCGGGTTTATGGATCCTATCAAAACCATAATTTTTTTTTTCCTCTTTTGGGGTTTTTTTTCTATTTCTCATTGCTAATGTGGTGTTTGGTATTTGTACATTTTTCTTATGATTTGGTATGAATGGTTAAGCATGGGCGCTCATGTACGTATGTGAATGTTTTATGTGTTCGTCTGTATCATTGTATATATTCCATTTAAATGTTTATTGTGTATGAATTGTATATATATATGTCATATAAAGTACTTGATTATATCTATGTTTATTGGGTTTGCAATGAGGAAGTGAAAATTGTAATTGTATATATATATTACTACTAATGTTTGAGAATTTTTCCTAGTGCATAACTATTGAAAATGGACTTTAGGAGCAGATCGTACTGAAGAGCTGCTTATGATTCTTGTATGATATAGTGTTATTGATATTATGAGAATTGTTTCTGATGTGCTGCTACTTTCAGATTCTATTGAAGAACTGTCACTCTGGATGTGGTAACACTTGTTTTTTTAATCCTGGCAACTAATTGCTCTCTTGAAAAAAAAGCAACATGGAGGGGGGAATATGTTGTAATTTTTGTCAATGTTGGTTTTATTTTATTTTCTTTATTAATAACTGTAATGTTTAATTGTGTTTTGTTACTTAAGTTAGAGGTTTTGACTAGTAATAAAGGATAAAGAACTAACGTTGTATTTTCAACCGGCAAACGTTTTGAGTCAACTTAAAGTCTAGAATAAGAGTTTAATTAATAAATTGTATAATTGTGGTATGAAATATTTTATCTATCACATAGTCTAAACTTTTATTGAAGGCATTTCTTATTAAATACAACATATTTACTTACGTTTTGGCCGGAAACTTTATTTTAAATAATTTCCGTTTATGTTTACATTAGAGAACTACTGCTAACGACGATCGGTTGGTTGCTCACTGGTTTCTTAACATCTCGCACTGGTTTACCTGTTTAACTGCACTATCGCCAATTGCCGTCACTAGATGGCAGTGCGGTAACTAGTTTTCGCGGGCTGCCATTGGTTGAGTGTGCTGATCCGATGATCAGTATTTAAGGCCTTACCGGCGAGCGATGTGGGTAGTTCTTCAATGTTTTCTTTTGCATGTAGCTGTCTGCTGGAGCAGCTCCGAGATGCCTGTAGTTTTTTTTAAAGTTCAACCAATAGTGAAACCTATTAAATGAAATTCCTTTTCCCGTCGTCGTGGTTTTTGGCAGAGTCTTCCGGTAGTCACAAAATGTCGTAAGTTGTTTTTTTTGTTAAGTTTTGTAGAAATGTTTTAAGAGATGTTTAGTATCTCAACGTTTCTGGTACCTTGAGTCATGGTGTAACGTCGTTGTATGTTGTTTGTGACTCTGTGGTTTGTTGACTTCGGTTGACATCGTTTGGGCTTTATCACATGTTAAGTTTGCAAATGTATATTGTTTTTTTTGAAGTTAAGTTTTAAATTCTGTTTAGTTAATTGGAGGTTTATAACTGTTTAAATTGTTGAATTTCGTTAAAGTTGAAAAGAGTCTATGATAGTTAAAATTGCAGATAGATTTATGTTTTTAAAGACTGTTTAAATTGTTGAATTTCGTTAAAGTTGAAAAGAGTCTATGATAGTTAAAATTGCAGATAGATTTATGTTTTTAAAGACTGTTTAAATTGTTGAATTTCGTTAAAGTTGAAAAGAGTCTATGATAGTTAAAATTTCAGATAGATTTATGTTTTTAAAGACTGTTTAAATTGTTGAGTTTAGTTAAAGTTGGTTAAAAGTTTAATTTAGTTGAAATTAATAAGTCTATTATAAATGTTGAAGTTTCAAGGTATTTTGTTAAGTTTTTTTTATGAAGGTTGTTTATTCAAAGTTGCTGGTCAACATATGTTAAAATATTGTTTACAAGTGAGTTGTTGGTTGCCAGAGATAAGTTGTTGATAATTGTTATACTAATATATTGTTGTTGAAAATCATTTACATATGTTGAATTTCTATTCTAATAAATACAGTTGTTATTTTTAAACTTGTCCTCATTATTTTTGTTGCCTCTTCTGAATACACATTTGAGTCTGCTTAATGCAAGTTTACAGTTTGAGTTTTCATTGTGCATATTAAGACACTCTGCAATATCAACATTGGCCAAATTGGCTAACAATAAGCTTATCCGCCTCGTTTTCAATCTCTGTACGAATCGAGTCCAAGTCATAGCCCTCGTCCTTTTCATAGACTGACATTATATCTTTTAGCGAATCGCTCACCATTTCTTGTTTGATTTTCTCAGGGTCTTCGCCGATTTTGGAGTACGCAGATAGGTATCTATTATAATATGAATATTTTTTAATCTTGTACTTGTTGAGAGCTTGTTCGTTAAACTGCTTACGCTTAACCTTAAAAATTTTTCTAGACCTTGGAGATTCTTCAGCGTCGGCCTTCATTACGAATCCTTCTAGCGGACACTCTGCATAAGCGCTGGGATACGTTTCAACTTTTTCGTACAGATCCCCTATCGTTTGGTAATCTAAATCTAAGATGGGTACGTGGGGTAGCTTCACTCGCTGGAAAATGTTCACGGCGTCGCTATACTTCATAAACGTATCTGAATCCAGTTGGTAGATGTCGAAGGCCCGAAAAAAGACAGTATTGCTGCCGAATACGGCTTCGGATTCAAAATCACGATAGGTTATTCTCTTCATGTGGCATCCGAATACTTCTCCATAAATGATAAAATTGTCATGTAAAATGTCTTTGATAAGCCGTACCTTTTCCGACAGCGGTTCCAAGATTGCGTTCAAGTTAAAAAGGCGTGTCTTTTCATCTAGCACTACGTTTCTAGATTGTATCCTGAACGTATTCTTCACGTAGCCAATACCGATATTAGAGCCATCTAATTTTTCGGTAGCGATTAAAGGTATGCCCGAATAAATTTGGCTTGTGATCTCGTGGTACTTGATAAGGGCCATCGTGAATAGATTAGAAACAGGACTAAATAACGTATTGTCTGGTCAGACTAGAAAATATCTAATAAGCTATTTCAATGAGGCAAGAGATGAAGACAGAATGAATGTAGCTTGAGTACGGAGCCGCTATTTATACTAAATATAAATCAACCAATCAACCAACCAACTGAAAAAAAAAAAAAAATTTTTTTTTTTTTTTTTCAAGGTTGGTTGGTTGGTTTCTAAAGTTATATTTCTAAAGTTATATTTCTCAGTTGGCTGCTACAGTTATATTTCTAAGTTGGCCGCTACAGTTATATTTCTAAGTTGGCCGTTAAAGCTATATTTCTCAGTTGGCTGCTAAAGCTATATTTCTTTAGCCAATCATTGTAGATGGCGCTGCAGTCTATATATATAGTATATATATAGTATATCTATTAGGGTGGGTGGGAGTGGAATTTATTTCTTCTACTGTACGGTCATGCATAAACTCGCTCCTGATGTCTAAACCCATTTCCTTTAAAATAGGGTGAAATAGCATTATTTATACAATATTGGCTTTGAAAACAAGACTTTTGTCTGACAAATGACTGCAGGTTTTCATGAAATCAGAATAGATCATAGGCTTTTATAGAAAAATCTAACTCTCCATCAATGTACATCTTGCTGAAAACCTGAAAACACATTACGTTACATAGTGACTAGACGACCGTTGCTGGCAAATGTCGAGACACAATGAGCGTGTAGTCATGTTAGCGATAGTAAATATAGACAAGCTTCAAGGGTGGGCGTGGCACCTTGAAAAAAAAAAAAAAATTTTTTTTTTTTCAAGGTTGGTTGGTTGGTTGGTTGGTTGATTACATTCTCTATATATAGTATCGCTGACGTGCCACTTCATCAGTCTATCTCAATCTTTGCCAGCAACGGTTCTAATCTGTTTCAAATTTAATGGCAGGATATTATGGTAACCCATTTCTTCATAAACAGGACGCGATAAAGTTATTTATAGCTGTCCTCGCCGATAGCAACAGGACATCCTCTGCAAGCGATAATCTAAAAGGTCATCCGGTCGAGCCTTTTATAGTATTACTTTAGTCGTTTCTCTTATCAGATGTCATGCATCCGCTCGCCAGAGTATAAATACCGGCCTCTCGCCTCAGCTTATTCATTCTGACCCTCTGCTTTTTGAAATGGCCACTCTTTCCTTTGACTCTCTGACGGATGAACGAGTTGATTGCGACTATGTCATAATACCAAATTGGCAAGTATTGAACACCCCTCGCGTCTCTTGTGAGCTGATATGTAATTATGATCGTTCTATGAAAATGCCAGCTCCAGCTATCATTCCCACACCTAAGCCAGCTCCAGCTATCATTCCCACACCTAAGCCAGCTCCAGCTATCATTCCCACACCTAAGCCAGCTCCAGCTATCATTCCTACACCTAAGCCAGCTCCAGCTATCATTCCCAAACCTAAGCCAGCTCCAGCTATCATTCCCAAACCTAAGCCAGCTCCAGCTATCATTCCCAAACCTAAGCCAGCTCCAGCTATCATTCCCAAACCTAAGCCAGCTCCAGCTATCATTCCCAAACCTAAGCCAGCTCCAGCTATCATTCCCGCACCAGCACTTAAACCGGCTCCAGTTCTCATTCAAAAACTAGCACCAGCACTTAAACCAGCCCCAGTTCTCATTTCCACACCTAAGCCTGATCCAGTTCCCACACCTAAGCCTGCTCCAGCCCCAACTTCAATTTCCATAGCCAATTCAGAAAAGATTTATTTGAAAGTGCCAAACCTATTAAGCCCGCTACCAAAATCTCCAGACGTAACAACTTATCGTGCCTGGAAGCCTCCACCGAAGATAGATTTCGTGGTACGACCTAAATTAAAAACTGCTGGCTTTGAAGATCCAAGAATTCGAAGACGGCAGGGCATAGTCGTTCTCAAGTCGGACGTCGATCTGAGAGATGGCAAATGTTACAGCCTCATACAAACAGAGGTCAGGAAAAATTACTGTTGGGTTTAAACCCAAACGATTTATAAAAAAATCGGGTCGAACGAAGTGTCTCATGGCAGATGACACTTCGTTCGACCCATTTTTTTTGTAACAATTATATTGCCAATATTGGATGCGTTTAAGATTTGTACTTTAAGATTTTAAACGGATCCCGTATATATAAATGAAGTCTTTTAACAATACATATGTATATATAGACAATTATCAACCAACTTTGAAAAAAATCGAGATTGGTGAAATATGGCAAAGTCCAAAAAAATATTATTTTGAAAAAAATTATAAAATCAAACAATATAAAAGTCAGGAAAAAAAAAACTTTGAAAATAATTTGAAAAAAATAAACTTAGAAAAAATTTTGAAAAAAATAAACTTAGAAAAAATTTCACCAATCTCGAAATTTTTTCTAAGTCCAAAAAAAAATATTTTGAAAAAAATTATAAAAATCAAACAATATAAAAGTCGAAAAATAAAACTTTGAAAAAAAATTGAAAAAAAAAATAAACTTAGAAAAAATTTTGAAAAAAATAAACTTAGAAAAAATTTCACCAATCTCGAAATTTTTTCTAAGTCCAAAAAAATATTATTTTGAAAAAAATTATAAAAATCAAACAATATAAAAGTCGAATAAAAAAACTTTGAAAAAAAATAAACTTAGAAAAAATTTCGAGATTGCTGAAATATGGCAAAGTCCAAAAGAATATTATCTTGAAAAAAAAATGAGAAAATGTAAAATCAGCCATGGTTTATATAGCCATGCCACGCCCACTAAAAAAAAAAAAAAAAAAAAAAAAAAAAAAAAAAAAAAAAATTTGAGATGCTACGCCCACAAAAAAAAAAAAAAAAAACTATATAAGCTCTGCCATTCTATTGAAATGCCATTCTCTCTTCGGAGCTTGGTCTATCAACATGTTAAAAAAATGGCAAAGTCTCAAAAAAATATTATTTTGAAATAAATTATAATATCAAAGAATATAAAAATTGAAAAAAAAACTTTGAAAAAATTTGAAAAAAAATAAACTTAGAAAAAATTTCACCAATCTCGAAATTTTTTCTAAGTCCAAAAAAATATTATTTTGAAAAAAATTATAAAAATCAAACAATATAAAAGTCGAAAAATAAAACTTTGAAAAAAAAAAAACTTAGAAAAAATTTTGAAAAAAATAAACTTAGAAAAAATTTCGAGATTGCTGAAATATGGCAAAGTCCAAAAGAATATTATCTTGAAAAAAAAATGAGAAAATGTAAAATCAGCCATGGTTTATATAGCCATGCCACGCCCACTAAAAAGAAAAAAAAAAAAAAATTTTTTTTTTCAAGGTTGGTTGATTGGTTGATTGACTCTAGCTAACCTATATATATATCATGCTAAAGTATATATACTATCATTGTCCAGCAATGCTTATCTGTTTCAGCGTCTATAAAAATCTTTACAGCATTCTGCTTTCATAGCAAATGAGTTATACAATATCCTGTTTCCGCGTTCAGCGACATCTATAATAAGCCTTATCTCATCCTGTTTTCGTAGAAACTGACTTATGCAATATCCTGTTCCGTAGCAAATGAGTTATGCAATATCCAGCGACAATAATTCTATAAAAAGCCTTATCTCATCCTGTTTTCGTAGAAACTAACTTATGCAATATCCTGCCTTCAGATTGACTATATAAGCTCTGACATTTGATCGAATAGCCATTCTCTCTTCGGAGCTTTGAACTACCAATATGTATAAGAATCAATGCTCTCTGAAGAAGCTTAAAGCGGTAAACTCGCTGCGAAACCGTTTTGGGGTTATCGAGCTGTTTCCCAAAAACCTTTCGCCTACTGTTAAAAAATTGGAAGAGTATCCACACTTTCAAACCATGATCGGTGAAGGCAAGATTTGTGTATTCTGTCTCTACATGACGTCCAATTTGAAGATTGAATTCAAAAAACGTACTCTGACGGACAAGATCACGAATACGATTCCAACAATAGGCAGAGAGGCCAAGACAAACTATCCGCTGAGACCTCAGGAGATTAAATGGAGCACTCTGATGAACCGATATAAAAGACCCCCCAGCGAAGCCAACAGAACCAACGCCGATGTGAGAATTGGTTTCAAATGCCCCAACAATCAGTTTCTTGTAAAGTCCTATTTTACGTTTGGTCAGCGAACCGTCGGACAAGGATGCGCCCATATCATACAGACGTTGAACGTGCCATTCCTGTTCTTTGTGAGGCCCCCTGGCGAGACACGAGTGAGAGCGGACAGCAGATACTTTGCTGACGACAAGCTCCATTACCACGACCGTTTCATACTGATTGCCGACTCCAGTTACAAGGTGCCTGCTGGGAATACTTATATTCTGTTTACAACTCAAAAAAACTTTTTCAGTTTGGACATTGTGCCAGAGAGTTTAGAGTTGGGTTTCAAAACCAAAAATCCTTTGGTAGAACGCATAACAAAAATAGATGGAATGTACGACGAATCCGTACCAACGCTCATGATACATCATATAGATGATGAAGACGACTCCCCCGTAGAAATGAGTACGGAAGCTACAGTTGCCAGAATCACTTCTAAATATTTTGATATCTCAAAGCCAACATCTCCAATCTCAGAGTCATCCCAAGAGCCAGAGATCTATTTTCCTGAATCATCCCAAGAGTCATCTCAAGAGCCAGAGATTTATTTGCCAACGAACCCTCCTGTCGTGTTGGACAGAAGAACAATAATTGTAACAACAAACTTTGCAGACCAATACAAGTCTCTGACTTTTAAAAACTGGAAAAACTTGACAGATCGCCCCGACAATAACTTCGCACGCCCCTACGGACCAGATCTACCTGGACTTGACCTGAGAATTAAATCGGTAAAACGGAAGGCTGAAACGATTCCCAAGAGTGCCAAGAAACATAAGCCATCTTTCAAGGAGGCGGCCACAAATACAGAGCCAGAACCAGAGCCAGTGTTTAAATGCCCACTACCACCTGAGCCAGTTTTTAAACGTCCAGCGCCCATTGAAAGTCCTGAGATATGTCCAGAGCCCATTGAAAGTCCTGAGATATGTCCAGAGCCCGTTGAAGATCCTGAACCCATTGAAAGTCCTGAGATATGTCCAGAACCCATTGAAAATCCTGAGATATGTCCAGAGCCCATTGAATATCCTGAACCCATTGAAAATCCTGAGATATGTCCAGAACCCATTGAAAATCCAGAATATTTTTATGGATGGCCTACTATTGAAAGGTCAGAGATACAAACTGAACTGGATGAGCTTGATAATATTCTATGCACGCCTTTATCCATGCCAGCGGATACGCTAGACTCGTTGATGGACGATCTTATGACGCCATTTATAGAAGTAGGGCTTGTTTCCCACCAAAACTTTTATTTTTCGGGGGAAATACCCTAACTCCAAGTCCCCATATCGTTCGCCAAAGACATAGGTGTCCATGGGTACCGTTGCCAGGTACTCCTCCATGACAATCTTTAGATCGGCCAAGAAACTCTCCATTGTGGCATTGGATGAGGTTATGGCTGCGAGCTTAACCTGGACAGGCCGCCTCAGGTTCAAGCTGCATTCGATGGGCGTAAGAATTTCGATCGGCCCCTGAAATAAGGAATCAAACTCTCCTGGATGCATATCCATCAATATTTTTGCATCCTCCAGTCCAAAGACGCATGTCTTGGCTAAAGACGGGGGTAGTTTCAAGCCCTCAGGAGCAATGTCCGTTACGGTTATATGGCACAAGTTCACCACTCTATTGGGGTTTTCATGCCCCATGTAATAGGCCACGTCTCGGCCTTTAATGAAGATTTGGTTATCAAATGACAAAAAGCATGTCAATTTAACATTCAATTCATCAGACAATATTTGGAAAATCATTTTGGAGAGTATCAAGCAGTAAGACTAGCTCAGAATGAAATGTCTCGTCCAGCAGCCTGTATATATACTAGCAGTAATCTTTAGTTCTATCTAAATTCCAAGTAAATTTCTTATCGACATCCTGTGACGCACGTCCTCATGCTATCGGTAGCTTATGCAAGATCCAGTTTAAACTAATTATATAAATAATTTTATCGCGTCCTGTTCTAGAAGGTCACGCGGCATCCTGTTTTCTTAGTAAAGCTTGATAAAACGAGGTCACGAATCGGGTATATATACGAGCTGCCTCTAAGAGCCTGCATCATTTTGACTTTTATTGCCATTGCCATAAGTCATGCTATTCACTATTGAACATCCACAGCTCGACGCTAAAATCCTATTCGTAGTCTCTGCAGATGGACTTTTATTCGTCAGGGCCTCTGATGTGGCCAAGCTGATGGGCCAATCCTACGTGAAAAAAACGACCAGGCTGAAGGTGAGCGATCTCGTTTACAGGAGAGTCAGGCTACCTATCTCTCTAGCCAATACCTGGGTGTATCCAGTCGACGAGATACATTTTGGAGATGCCCTGTCGTCGTTGGGATTCGAGGCCATGCTGACATCCTCTAAAATCCAGATTCTAGACCCCATAGTACCCACCTCATGCATCCATAAAGCCATCCGAATTCGGATCGTGAGGGACTCTGACAAATTCATAGATGAATTCTTAAAAGATTTCATAGACAAAACCATGCTGTTCTTCGATGGGGACCACGATGACGACCCTCGCCTCCACGAAGATAGATTTGAGACTATTTCTTGGACAGACACCCCTCCGTCCAAAATCAAAGTCTTTGTGGGGGATCGATCTAGATGGTACAAACTGATGCCTTAAATCTGGAGGGGGCAAAAAAATGGGCCGAACGAAGCGTCTCATGGCAGATTTCTGTCTTTGACGCTTCGTTCGGCCCATTTTTTTGCGATAGATAGAGTGCCAATATTGGATGTTTATAAATTGAGACTTTGAATTGGATAAGTCTCTGAAATAGATAATAGTAATATTTCAATATTGAAACGATGCCTTTGAATCTGAGATAGCTAATGTCTTTGAGATAGAAATTTACAATATTGAATAAGGATTATTTTTTTAAATGAATGCAGTACCAATATTGAATATATTTTTTTTTTAACGATTTCGATAAACAAATAAAATAATAAAATAAAATATTTATATAGTCAATCTGAAGGATTGCATAACTCATTTTCTACGAAAACAGGATGCTGAACACGGAAACAGGATGCGGTAAAGATATTTATAGACGCTGAACACGGATGCGGTAAAGATATTTATAGACAGTTTTCAATATTGAAACGATACAAAATACTAATGCCTTTGAATCTGAGATAGAATCGGCTTGAGATAGAAATTTACAATATTGAATAAGGGCATTTTTTAAATGAATGCTATACCAATATTGAATATATTTTTTTAACGATTCGATAAACAAATAATATATTTTTAACGATTCGATAAACAAATAATAAATATTTTATTATTAAAATAAAATATTTAAATAATAAATATTTTATTATTAAAATAAAATATTTAAATAATAAATATTTTATTATTAAAATAAAATATTTAAATAATATATTTAAATTCTAAATATTTATTATTCAAACCGACAACTGAATCGAAAAATTCTGACGGGGTGGAGTTGCTCGAAGAATACTTCTGGCGACTGTACAATCGGCATTGGTACATCATTTCACCGGCACAACGATTCAGCACCAGGTTGATAGCATGTGCAAACAGGAGCAGTGTAATAATTTAACACTGATTTGTGAAACATGCATGGAGATGTGTAAATTTCCTAATGGTGTATTGATTCCACACAGTGTTTCAAAAAATAATTAGAGAAGTGGGAATCAGAGTCCAGTTCTAGGATCAATTCTTTCAATAAAATATCAAAATTACAAAAAAAAAAAAAAAGTTTCCTTAAAGTTGAAAAAATTGTCGCCAGTTAAAAAATATTGGTGACTGTATTTCACAAGTCCTGCACATACGCATATTAATAAAGAATTGTTTTATGTATATGGAAAGAACAAAGATAATTTTTAATTTAGTACTCGAAAATAATTAATAATGGACAAAATACTATTTTGTCCGTGACGGTTTTAACCAGTTTTTTTCCACTACGGAAAAAACTGAACAACCCTGCTTCTGTTCTAACTCTTGACTCACAAGGGAGCCCCCATGGCAGAAAATGCGAGACACGAGACATACATCACAGTTTTTTACTTCCTTATACAAAGTATAAGGAAGTATAGTAATCCCGATTTGCGAAATGGATTTTGTATTTCACATTGCTCGAAAACGAATGACCGCTGAATGTTGCCAATTTATACGTGTGACTGTCATGATGTCTAGTTGTACACCTGTAAGTGTCGTCTTAACACTCACATTGCTCGAAAACGAATGACCGCTGAATGTTGCCAATTTATACATGTGACTGTCATGATGTCTAGTTGTACACCTGTAAGTGTCGTCTTAACACGAGCTCTCGTTTTAGAGATATAAAGTACTATACACGATTTTTCGTGACGTCTGTATGTATGTGTGTGTGTATGTCGCATAACTCAAAAACGGTTGGACCTAGAAAGTTGCGAATTGGTACATAGGTTTGTTATAACATCTAGTTGTGCACCTCCCTTTTTGGACTTTGTATGATTTTCCGTTTTGGAGATATTTAGGAAAATTAGGTTCATAATGACCAAAAATACATAGGTTTTGGCCATAATGTATCAAAAAACGGTAATAACTCAAAAACGGTTTAGACAAATCTTGCAATTTAACTGACTTCCTGACTAGCTAGACACTTGAAACTTTCAGAAAAGCTCAGAATACGTTGACAATGTATTTTTTAAATATTTTTAGCCAACTGTTTCCGATATCTTCTGCCTTCAGCAGCGTTTATGTGATTCAGCAGAAAATTTATTTAACTAACTTCCCAACTAGCTAGACATTTGAAACTTTCAGACTAGATCAGAACACGGTGAAAATGCATTTTTTAAATACTTTTAGCCAACTGTTTAGGGTCCCTGCTGCCGTCGACAGCGTTACCAGTGCAAATCTTGCAATCGATTTTTTTAACTAACTTCCCGACTAACTAGATATTTAAAACTCCCGGAAAAGCTCAGAACATGGTGACAATGCATTTTTTAAAAATATTTTTAGCCAATTGTTTTGGGTCACTGCTGCCTTCGGCAGCGTTTATATGGTTCAACAGAAAA
This sequence comes from Salticus scenicus, assembly GCA_963930645.1. Taxonomy (NCBI): domain Eukaryota; kingdom Metazoa; phylum Arthropoda; class Arachnida; order Araneae; family Salticidae; genus Salticus; species Salticus scenicus. Next base: position 52,362,979 of record OZ005658.1, on the reverse strand, counting down.
TTTATTTAACTAACTTTCCGACTAGCTAGACATTCGAAATTTTCAGAACACGGTGAAAATGCATCTTTTTAATAGTTTTAGCCAACTGTTTCAGATCCCTGCTGCCTTCGACAGCGTTTATATGATTCAACAGAAAATTTATTTAACTAACTTCCCGACTAACTAGACATTTGAAACTTTCAGAATAGTTCAAAACACAGTGAAAATGCATTTTTTTTAATACTTTTAGCCAATTTTTTGGGGTCCCTGCTGCCTTCGTCAGCGTTACTAGTACAAATCTTGCAATCGGTTTTTAACTAACTTTCCGAAAAGCTCAGAACACAGTGATAATTCATTTTTTAAAAATATTTTTAGCAAACTGTTTTGGTTCCAATGTCAATGTTTTTTAACATTATGTATATTTCTAAAAGTGTATAAGGAAGTCATGTGGTACCCACATCAGATTTTTTTTTTTATTACACTGCAGATTATTTTTTGAAAACAATATAGTGTAGAAATTTCAGGTCTCTCAATTTTCCAATCTTTTTCCTTCCACAGCATAAATGTGAAAGTTCATTTTAAAGACACTTTATTGGCTTCTAGAACCTATAAGAGGTAGAATTGTTTAATATCTTTTATTTATGAAATTTTTAATGATCCCCCCCCCCTCTTGTTAGCAATCGACAATTAAACACCTCACTGAATCTTTGCAATTTCCAATCTTCTTCCATACACAACATAAATGTCAATGTTCTCTTTTAACTTAATTAAATTCCAGAACCTATAAATATGTAGAATTGTTTAATATATTTCACTCATACATTTTTTAACCCATCCACCATTCCCCTCTGCCAACAAACAACAATCAAATGCTTTGCTGAAATGTTGGGATTTCTAATCTTTCTCCATCCTCAACATATATGTCGATTTCTTTTTCAACTTACTTTAATAGATTCTATAATCTATAAAGAAATAGAATAGTTCAATATCTTTCACTCATGTACTTTTTAGGACCACCCCCCATTCCCTCTGCTCTAATACTCGATCAAATGCACTGCAGAAGTCATGCGATTTACAATCTTTCTCCATCTCCAACATAAATGTCAGTGTTCTCTTTAAACACACTTTATTAAATTCTCACAGCTATAAAGAAGTAGAATTGTTTATTACCTTATACTGATATAATTTTTTGAGATGCCCTAATCCTAAGCAAACGATCGGCAACCAAACACCTTATGGAATCCTTACAATTTCTATTTTTTTTTAAATATGCAACATAAATGTCTATATTCTTTTTAAACATGCTTTATTAAATTGTGAAATCTATAAAGAGTAGAATTGTTAACTATCATCAATTTTAAAGATGATATGCAAAGATTCAGATTTAGCACAAGTTCACAAAACATGAACAAACAAGCAGTGGATACCAATCCCCTAAAAGAGTGTATTAATTGAACACCAAGTTCAGAAACATGCACAGAGAAAAATTGTGTAAATCCCCTAATGGTGCATTGATTCAACACAATGTCTCACAAGGAAACATTCAAAAAGTGTCATCTTCAAAAAATATTGAAAAAAATATATGTGATTCTACTCTCCATAAAACACCAGAAAGTGAAAAAATTAAAATTAACACCAGAAAGTGAAAAAATTATTGTCTGAAATGAATTACAGCGACCACAAAAAATTATCAAAATTAAGCATATTTGGCGATTCACACTGTTAGGCGATTGATTTTGAGTACTTGACGGAGAAGCAAACCATGGTTTTGTTCGTACATGGCAACCTTGGTGCTAGCGAACTTATCACCTAACAGCGCTGAATTGCCAAAAATGCTTAATTTTGATAATTGTTTTTGGTCGATAATTTTTGGTGATAATTTTTTCACTTTCTGGTGTTTTATGAAGAGTAGAATCACATATATATTTTTTCAATATCTTTTGAAGACGACACCTTTTGAATGTTTCCTTGTCAGTCAAAATGTGATGAGAGGAGTGGGAATCTGAACGGTGAGAGTTAGCCTACATTGGGAGTAGTGCTGTACCAAGTAGCACTTTGGCTGAGTACTGAGTACTTGGCCTTACTACTCGGTCGAGTACCGAATACCGAGTAGTTGTAAGAATGAATAATTGATGTACATATGAAGAATTTTGCACATCTTGATATTAAAAAAAGGCCTTTTGAACACAAAATTAAGTTAAATGACAAACAGCATGTTTTCATGAAATGTTTCAGAACTTTTTTAGTGTATATGCACAATTAGGTTCATTGTTGCATTTGATACTTCCAGCTTAGTGGATTATAAAACCATAATAACTGATAACTTCATTCTTTATTATATAGTCTTTCTCAGATAATTCTTAGAGAATATAAAAGTTCCTATACACTCAGGCTTAATTTAAGATGCATGAAATTTACATATGAAATGAGAACATTAAATATTTTATCATTTCAAACATGATAGATTTCATTAATCATCAAATTCTAGAAGAGTAAAAAAGATAGGTGGTTTTGGGCCATAATTTGCAAAACAACAAATTTGATTATTCAAATATATTTTTAATAACATTTTACTGTTTACCTTTTTCATAATTATTTAAATTAAAAATCAATCTTTTCTTACAGTTTTTAAAGTGTCTTATTTTTATTTGCACAAATATGTAACTAAAGTTTTATCGAGTATTATATAAGGGTTCTTTTTTCTAAAATATTTTATTTTTGTCTGTTTTATAGATACAGTTTTATGTACTAAGTTTTCCTTAAAAAAAAAAAAAAAAAAAAAATACATATTACACACATACAAGATGGTTATACTTAAATTCTTGTAACTAAATGGATAAGATCATATCATGAATCGTCTCTATACCGAGTTTGGTGGCAATCTACTTGCCTGTTTTAACTGCAGAAAGCTGTTTGCAGCAAAAGTTTAATGACTCTCTCTATATATTTTCATAATTTTTTAGTTTAGTTATTAATTAACAACTGTTATGAATACATTTCTTTCAATAATACATAAAATTAATGAAATTCTTACAACTACTCGGTATTGGCCGAATACTTAGTCCAAATTTGGCTGAGTACTGAGTGCTCGGCAAATTGGTCGAGTACCGAGTATATACTGAGTACTCGGTACAGTTCTAATTGGGAGAGAAATCAGAGATCAATTTTTTTCACCACAATATTAAAATAATAATAAAAAAAATCTGGAGTGACTCCACTCGACTTTCCGAACATTGAGTAAATTAACAGTTTTGTAGATAAAGTAAAGAAAGAGGAGTTGTTAAACAAACAAAAGAGAGAAAACCATAATAGAGTGTTTGAGTATTTTTCTCCATCTATTACACGATGTTTTATTTAACGCTACTGAACTTTGAGCCCATAGATCATAATGATAAAGAATTTTTCGTTGTGTCCCTGTAAAAACCTATAAATACTAGATTCACCAAAATGCTTATAGTTAGTGCAACAGTGATTTATAATACTCATATAAATTTTCAGCTCAATTCAATATGGCGTTTAGATGCTATCGTACTTTTAAAAATTTAGTCCCATAGGCCATAATGATAAAGAATTTTTCTTTGTGTCCCTGTAAAAAAACTGTAAGTGCTAGATTCACCAAAATCTATACAGTTAGTTCAACTGTGATCTATAACATGTGTACAAATTTTTTGCTCAGATTAATAAGGCGTTTAAGACGCTATCACACTTTTAAAAATTTGGCCCCATAGGCAAAATGATAAAGAATTTTTCGTTGTGTCCCTGTAAAAAAACTATAAGTGCTAGATTCACCAAAATCTATAGGGTTCGTACTATGGTGACTTACAATATGCGTACCAACTTTCAGGTTAATCGAACAAAGCGTTTAGACGCTAGCGTGTTCACTCACAGACATACACACATACATACACACATACACACACACATACATACATCATCGTAAAAATAGTGAAAACGGACTCAGGGGACCTCAAAACGTATAGAAACATCAAAATCTCGAATTCGGATTTTTGACATGATTACAATACTTTCCTCACTATAGTGTTCGGAAAGTAAAAATCTGGTCTGGAGTGACTCCTCGACTTTCCAAACATTGAGTAATTAACGTTTTTATAGACAAAGTAAGAGAAGTTGTTAAATAAACAGGAAATTATAAGGGTGTTTGAGTATTTTTCTCCATGTAGTACACAATGTTACATTTAATGCTACTGAGATTTGAGCCTATAGACCATAATGATAAAGTATTTTTCACTGTCCCTACAAAAACCTATAAATGTTATATTTACCAAAATGCATATAGTTAATACTACAGTGACTAATAATATTTATATAAATGTTCAGCTCCATCAGATAAGTCATTTAGATGTTATCGCACTTTAAAGTTTGAACCTGCATGCCACAATGATAAAGAAATTTGCATCTTTGCATTTGCAAATTTGGTCCCTGTAAAAAGAACTATAAGTGCTAGTTTCTCTACAGTTCATTAATAGTGAGCTATAACATATATTTAAATTTTCAGTTTTGTTTGAATAAGGCATTTAGTCGCTATCACACATTAAATAATTTGAGCCAATAGGCCAAAATGATAAAGAATTTTTCTTTGCGATACTGTAAAACTCTGTAAGCGCTAAATTCACCAATATCTTAGTTGTGTGATAGTGATCTATAACAGGTACGTACGTTCTCAGCTCAAACGGTTAAGGCATTTAGATGTTATAGCACTTACATAATTTAGGCCATATCTAATGATAAAGAATTTTTCTTTGTGTCCTTGTAAAAAACTGTAAGTACTAAATTTACCAAAACAAATAGGGTTTATGCTATGGTGACTTATAACATATATACCAACTTCCAGCTCATGTGAACAAAGCGTTTAGATGTTATCGTGTTCACTCACACACATACATAATTGTAAAAAGTGAAAATGAACTCATGCAGTGGCAGTGGCGGATCCAGAACTTGACTTTTGGGGTGGGGGGCTAAGATTTTTCAAAGTGTTATTCTAGACCAATAAAAAATTTACAATTGCAAAATTCAATTATGAATGACAGTGTTTTTTTTTTGAGGGGGGGGGGGGCTTCAGCCCCCTAGCCCCCCCTTAAATCTGCCACTGAACTCATGGGACCTCAAAACATATCAGAATATCAAAGTCAGATTTTTGACATGATTACAATACTTTCCTTACATGTGTATGTTTGGAAAGTAAAAATTTATTGAGTTTCCATAAAGTTGAAAACATAGTCTCCAATTAAAATATATTAGTCGTCTGTGGCTATCAGGCGACCAGATTCGATGAATCCTGTTAAAGGGTAATAAAAGAAAAAAAAATATTTTCAAAATTAAAATTAACTTGTTAATCTCAAAAAACTATTCTTTTACAAATAAATTTATTAAGCAGTAGCGCCATTGAGAATTTTTTTTAAATAATAAAAAGTTAAAGAAATTTGAAAGAATCATGAACATGTGTTAGTTAAAAAGATATTGTAATTTTAGCGTTGATATAAGCACCCTTTATTGAATAAGTGTAATTTAGTATATTTGAGAATGTAAAAGTATTTGAATCGAATCTTTCGAATGATGTATTAAATAATTTTATCATAATTAGCACCGAAGATATTGAAAATTTAAAATATTAAAGTATTATCTGGCAGCAGAGATTTGGATGTAAGAAATAGTAGCTAATGTATAATTATATATATATTTTTTCCTAATTTAATGTATTGTATAATACTCTTTGGGTGTAAAATTATGTATTTTTATATTAAAAAATATTTTTGGGGACTTTTCTCCCACCTCCCCTCAGAAATGGTAGAAATAGTTTAAAAAAAGAAAAAACTACCTCTGCAGTAGTAAAATCTCATCACCTGTATATATTTAAGGTTTGTTATTAAATAACTTATTTTTCAAAAATATTTTTAATATTAATTAAATAGTTTAAATTTGATAGTATATTATGTTCTGAGTTTAATTCTTTTATATAGGTAATTAATACATTTTAATCTGGAACATCTGTTTTGTGTTCTGTTTGTTTTTTTCCCACTTTCTTCCACTGTCCTGGAAGAAACCCGATTGATTGATTACACACACTAATGCTATAATACAGATATTTTGCAAAATTATTTTTTACCTTCCCTGTAGGAATACAAAACACATTTTAAAGCTTAAATCAGCTCCAAATGGTCTGTGTGTCTGTTTTCCGTATATCTCAAGAACAAATAGTAGCAGAAATTCCAAACTCGGTATTCTAAATGTGTATCATATAGGGATGCTACAGTAAGCTTTTCGTTGAGATGAAGCAAATGGTTCGTGTGCAGGGACACTCAAAAGTATTCAAATACATTACGTCTATGGGGGAAATTACAGGTAAGTAGAGTTTAACATCTATAGACTGCACTAAACCAAATGAAATGAATATATATTTTTTGTAACAGAAATAGTCAACTGGGAAAAACATTTTGTGTATGTAGGAGCCTCGCCTTCATGATGGGTATCTTTCAAAAAAGCTCCCCAATACCTTTAAAACAAATGGTTGAACCATCGATCTGCGATAATTTAAAATAAATTTATCATTTTTTTCATTTTTAACATTTTTTTTTTTTTTTTTTTTTATGTAATACTGAGAATAAATTCAACTTTTTTTTTATATATATATTTAATGTTATACTGCTTCTCTAATATGAAAATCGTCTGCACTATCATAAAAGATATTTTTGTTTAATAATTTTAATAAATTATGTTTTAAAAACAGAATTGTTTTTTAATAACCGAATTAAATTCTACATAAATGTAGGTGCATTAATGAAACAGGGGGGTTGAGGGGGCAGTAGCCCCCCTCGCACAGAATTATCAAATAAAACTCTTCCAAAGCCTAATTTGAATTGTTTAACACAGGTTTACATAACAGTACTCGTTATCTTACCTCTTAATCTGCAACCTGTATTTATAGTATTAAATTTCAGGGTAAGAGAAAGTCATGTGAGTGACACACCAGATTATTTTTTTTTTTTTTATTATCTAGCGAACACAGCACAGCATTACAAAATGACTTTGGGATTTGATTGCTTAATTTGGGTTGTTTAAATGACATTAAGTAGCACAACAGCTACAACAAAAATTTAAGACCACTTATCATAATTAGGACCTTTCAGGGCAGTTTTAATTTTTCAGGAATTTAAAAAAAAATCACAACAAGTAAAGTGCGTTCATAACGAGAAGAGACTTGGCCCAACCTCTTCGGGGGTAGAGTTTATTTCACCGCGGGGGAGACGGAAAGAACATCCCTATTCCAGTAAATGGAGTAACCCCAAGGCCGTCGCTAGGTTTCGCGCGCCAAAACCCTCCACTTGAGTTTTTCGCCTCGTTGTGTGCTATTTACGATTATCTATCTATTTTTTAAATACGAAATTTATCTATTTACGATTAACTATCTCTATATTCTTTTAAACTGCTGTTTTCATAGCAATGTCTTTAAAAGGCAAGACTATTCACTCGAAAGAGAGAAATTTAGTCAATAGTGTGACAGAATTTTTCGAAAATGAGGCTAAAACTGGAGAACTTTTAATTCCTATTACGCAAGCCCAAAAGCGTGCTGCAGCAGCTACTGGTGTTTCACTTAGCACGATAAAGAGAATAAAAAAAGAAGCTGTTAGCACTCCTGGTCAGTTATGTACCCCTGGAAAACACCGTAAACGTCCTGATAATCGAAATGCTACTTTGGATAACTTCGATCTTTGCACTCTTCGAAACATAGTAAATGAATTTTATGCAAATAAGAAAATTGCATCACTTACACGGCTATTACCTGTTGTGAAGGAACGAATAAATTTTCCATGGAAAAGAGGAACTCTATGGAAATTTCTACATCTTGCGGGCTTTCGTTATAAGCGTTGCCGAAATCAGCGACAGATTTTAATTGAACGCCCTCATATTGTGACATGGCGCTTTCGTTTTCTCAGAGAAATGAAAAAAATTCGAGAAAACAATAGGTCCATTGTTTATTTAGATGAAACGTGGTTGGACAGTAATCTTTCCTTTGAAAAATGCTGGACTGATGAAAAACTTGGAGCTTTCGTCAAAGAACGCGCAGGCTTTCGTTTGATAGTGGTTCATGCTGGGTCAGAATTCGGATTTGTTCCGAACGCTGACCTTATATTTAAAGCTGGATCTGCTTCTTGCGATTACCATTGCCAGATGAAATTTGAAAACTTTAAAAAGTGGATTACTGAGAAAGTTTTACCAAACATTCCGCCAAATTCAGTTATATGTATGGATAATGCAGCTTACCACACAAAAGTACAGAACCCTGTGCCCACAAAAAATTCCACAAAGGATAAAATGTGTTCATGGTTAGGGGACAATAAAATCAACCATGAAAAAAAAAAATGCGTAAAGTTGAATTATTTGAATTAATTAGTACAAATGCACCTCGCGAAAAAAAAATACTGTATTGATGAACTTTTAAAAAGCTATGGCCATGATGTATTGAGACTCCCACCATATCACTGTGACCTAAATCCCATCGAATTGGTCTGGGCCGATATTAAGCGATAGGTAAGAGAAAGAAATGTGACAGCTGATCTGAGCTTAACATGCCTCCAAAAACTTGCTTCAGAAGCTATACAGAGTGTTGGAAGCGAGAAATGGAAAAGATACTGTAAACATGTGGAAAATATTGAAAAGAAATATTGGGAAACAGATGGACTTATCGAAGAAGTTATAGAAACTATTTCTTTCAGTATAAATTCAGATTCTGATACTGATTGTAATTCTAGTAGTGAAAGTGATGAGTCTGATTTTAACTTTGCTTAAACTTTTTGAATAAAATTATATAGTTTTATCTATGTATTGCTACCCACCAGCAGCGCCGGCCCGAGCAAATTTGGCGCCCTAGGCAACATATTTTAATGGCGCCCCTTAAAACAAATTTTTACAATATAAAATACAGAGATAATCAAATACAGTAATAAATAACCAAATATTTATTTACATTACATATTTTACATTATTTTTTAGGCGTCAGTTTAGCAATAGTAGAAACAATATCTTTCAAATCATATATATAAATCTTGCTCTATTGATAATGTTTACAATCCTACAAATCTTTCTTGTGTTATTGTAGAACAAAGGTAAGTTTGTATTGATTTTAATTTTGTAAAACTGCGTTCACCACTGGCCACACGCAACGGAAGTGTCAGCAACACCTTTATTGCAGTTACTAAATTTCTTACATAATTCAATGTCCTAAGAGTCTCAGTGATTTAGATATTCTCCTAATCTTTAACAGAGTTTTATAATCGCTTTGGAAGTTTTATATTACAACTCATAATCATTCTGAAAAAATGAATCTGAAAGAAGAATTTTTCTTTTTTGTCCGTTTGAACCTCTCATGAACTGAAATTGTTGCTGTATCAAGATATGTAATCTAAAAATTAATTTAAAAATAATGTTTAGCATCACATATATAAGCCCATCTGGAGATTCATAATTAAATTGCTTCTTTTTTATAAGCAGGCCGACTCGGTCTCTGATGCGAATGATGCCGAAATATCATTTTTTTTCTGAAACGTTTCTTTCTTTTCAAATCCCAAATCACTTTTACAACTTTTGGGAAAGGTTTTTGTTTTTAGGGGTGCATTCAGAGCAGCGTTCAGGTCAAACTTTGTTTAAAATTGGCCAAATTAATTTCGAACAAAATATTATACCATGCAGAAAGATATTCAATGAACTTGAAATCAGCAATCTTTTTAGTAAGTGACTGAGCCTTGATTCTTAAATGATTTCCAGATAAATCACACAGATTACTGTGTTCATATATATCTATGAATGCTTCACGCACATCAGTTTGTTCATGTAGAAGATGTCGCAAGACATCAATACAGCGCTTTGAATATGCAGTGCGGCAAGTGTTTATAATCGAAAGCTTAAAATACTGCTAAAAATATTAAGCCTCCTAGATAGCGCTGCGATCGAATTTTTTTTCTCAAATCGAAAACATTAATAAGAGGTGGTTCGCTTTTCCCAGTTTCTTCTGCTCAGTCACATGATCTAAACACATAAATAAACGATAGGAGTTTTCAAGCAATAAACTCCATCACACTGACCTCTGATGAGAGGCTTAATTTTTAGGGCACTGATTTGCTGTTCGCTTTCCTCACTTTCGGTCATATTCACCGTTTACCTCAACCTGCGGTTAACCGTGAAAGCCCGACTTGAACGCTCAAATGGTATTCACCAATAACCGTAGGTAACATTACCGCGGCTGAAAAGCGACTTCAGGCTCAGAAACTCTACCTAGCTTTAGAGGAAGGTTAACCGTAAATTTTCGTTACTGAGCATGCGTAATAGCATAAATGAAGCGAAGCAAAATATAAAAATAATAATGTCGGCTTGTTGATGTCAAACTCTGCTCCAGTGAGTGAGAAAAAAACCTTTTTCTTTCCTTTAACTGTTAATTATTTTGTTAAAAAAAATGGAAATATGTAATGTTTTAAGATAACTTCTTTATTTGTGTTTATGTATGATTCGTTCATTGCTCTGAATTGTTTACTTAAAAAAAACGCTCATACTGCTTTAAAAGTAGTAATGTCATTGTACCAAAATTTTAAATAATGATGGTTAAAAACAAATCGTATAGTTTCCACGGTATATAACCATCTCTGTACACATACGAACCTGCTCCGTGCTAATGCTGTGATAAAAATTGAAGCTTATTAATATCCGTAGTACTTGATTCTTCTCTGCTACATACCATCCGATATAAATTATTTCAATTTATGTCTTTCTCTTTAATTTATTGTTATCGACTTATATTCTACTGCAACATATTAAATTATTGAATAAGTAAATAACGAAAAAGAATAATAATCTGCAACCTCATAGGTAAACTGTATACTCACATAGAAGCTTTAATAATAATAGCAAATGCTTTATTAATAATTGTCACAACAAGCTAAGTGCAGCTGCATGGATTTATTTTCTTAGTCCATGTAATCACACAAATTTTTTAAAAGGGGGCTTTAATACTTTAATGATTAACATTCAAAATCTATGTATGCTTATGAAATTGGAGAAATGTAACTAAAGTATTGGGATATAACTGTATATTTACTTTTGTGAAATTGAAATTTTTAATCGAAATAATTATATTTGTCAAAGCAAGTTTATTTTTTCATTTATCGCAAGTAAATATTGGCTCTTCCAAAGATGATTTTAATAGCCAAATGGCAAAAAATTTAAAATAGCAACATATACAAATATATATTTAATTTAGCTAAACTTTCTATATTTCTATAAAAACATTTGTCACATACTTTGTAATCTTGGTGTGATTAATCTGAATATTTCCTTTTAATGTAGATACATAGTATATGGCACATCATTTGTTTCCATATACATTTCATTGCAACTGCATATTTTAAATTACAATATTAATTTAACAGTAATATGTTATTCTTTTTAAGTTCATCAATTTTAGGTTATGTCAGCGCATTATCTGTGAAATATTAAAGGCAAATGCCAAGTGAGTTGTTCTGTTGATGCCTTCTGTTTTAATAGAAGGTAAATGCAATGGGATAGCTTTCTTAGCTAGTCTTGCTGATGTTTTGGGCAAAGACCAGTTGTCTACACTACAGACAAGGTGGAATGCTCTTCATGGAGGTCTTTCTAAGGGATCCTTACCCAACTAATCTGATTGGTAAATATAAAAGCTCTATATTTTTAATACTTTTGTCTGCGATTCTAATTTTAAATGAATAATTTGAATAAAAAATAACTTTGTAAAAAAATGCATTTAAATGTTATGTATATTTGGAGTCTTTTCCTTTGAAAATAGAGGTTACACAAAGCTTTAGATTACATATAATTTTTTTTTTTTTTTTTTTGTTTTATGATTAAGTGCAGTGCTATTATATTGCGGTTTTTTGTCAGTATTCATTTATGAAAAGTTGATAACCAGTGCTTTTGAATGAGATTGGGAGAGGGGGATGCTATTTCTTATACTATTATTTGTTCTTGTTATTATTATTTCTATGATCATAACTTGAGTTTTGGGTTTTTATATACACAAAGAATTCATACACGTATAAAAGTGATTGTTGTAACATGTAATTTTGTGCAAAGCAATGTTGCGATACAAGCATTCAAGATGAATAAGGTGAGTACATTAAAATTATCCCAATTTTTAGCTAAACTGATTAAATTTGTACATTTCTGTTATTATAAATAACTCTCATTAAATTATTAAAATATTTTTCTTATACAAAAACTTGTTGTTCGCAGATGCTTATTTGTAAAAGTTTATATAATATATATATGTATATTTAATAATTTACATATCAATTATATTACTTACTTAGCAAGCTTTGCTTGTCACTATATATTTAAGCTTTTTCTTGTTTAATTAAATAAATAGAAATGTTTAAATAAATATATTTTCATTAGCATTTTAAATACTCAGCTAATCCAAACTGTGTCAAAGTACTGTGATATACAGCTGTTAATGAAACATAAATGGCATTAATTATTCGAATTTTATTATGTTGAAGAGAAGCAAAGTTAATTTTAAATCAGCGTATATAGTTAAGCTCATCAGTGCCTTGTACTATGTCTGTGTGTGAACGCAGGTTGCCACCTAATTTTCGTACTCATTTTTAAAAATCTGCCCCTTCTATTGCCTCTAAAAATTGCCCTTTTTATTTGGTAAATTATTTGTAACAAATTTTTTATTAGATTTTTTAAAATTAATGAAAATATGAAAATAACAGCTTTAAAATAGAAATTTAAATTTTTTATTGTTGCCATTTTTTTTTTCCCCCAGCATAAAATGAAATATGCTTTCACATGAAAAAAATAAATAAATATTAAATTTGCTCATGCATATGAAAAATGACGTCTATAAAATAATAATTTTAAAGGTAACAAAGAGATAAATAGAGTGCGAAGATTTTGCACAGGCTTGCTAGCAAATGAATTACTTGAAGTGAGAAATAAATAAAATGAAATGATCACTTTTCAACAGGTGCCTTAGTCGCCCTATAACTAACTAGTAAATAATAGGCATTCTCATTAAGGAACTGCTTTAGTATTGGACCCTGTAGGCAAAATTTGAAGTTTTAAACCAATGTAGGTTTGATACTTTTTGCCAAGGTATGTGCAGCTTTATAAGATAACAACCATTTTAATTCATAGTTAAAATGACATAAAACCTGCTTCATAAAAAATATCTGTAAAACTGATGTTATAAAAGCTTTAAAATTTTAATTTAGATTTTTTTTTTTTAAATATTAATTTCAGTTAATCGAATACTGTTATTTATTATTGTCACAATTTAGTTTGTAAAATAATATGGACACATCTTTTGTGTAGTACCTCCTTGGCAACTTTTATTCTTTGCCAGTTTCGCAATGCATTAAATGTGAATTATCTCAATTGCGTAAGTACAGACCTTACCGAAAATCATTTGAGCTACTTAATTGCGAAATTTTTTATTTCACTAAGGGGGTCCTATATTAAAGCTGTTCCCTAATGCTATTGTGAAATATCAGTAGTGTATAAGCATCATGAAATAAAATTCAGACATTGTAAAATGGTTATAAGAAAGCGCCACAGACTGGCATTTTAAAATAATTACAAAACTTTTAATAAACACCATAAAATTAAAAAAAAACTCACAACAATTGTTTTGAGTCGAAAGAACACACAACTCTTCATTAGGCGAAGAAGGTAGGCACGAGTGCTGTACTCATGTTGTCGTTTTAACTGCAGCCTACTTTCTTTGCCTGACAAAGGATCTTGTGTCCTTTCGACCCAAAACAATTGTTGTGAGTTTATTGCATTTTATGGTGTCTGCAGTTTGAAGAAGGTCACACTTAATTAACTAATGCTGAAAGGCAAGAAAGTCAACAAAATTGAGCACGGTGTAGCAGGTGGAAGGTATTATATTACGTATCAGCAATCTCAGAGTGAGCATTAAACACATTGCACAGGAATTGTGAATATCCATAGACCTTATACTTATATAGATAGACGACACATCCCCCCCTCATTATTCGTCTGCGACATGAAGTAGCTTACCCAGCGAAATTATCACGTGATGCGGACCTGGAGAGAGAGATGAGAATGAATATTATTTGATTGTTCCGTAGGAAAGAAAGTAGTTTTGAGTTTTATTAATTTATGTATTGTACACATACTTTTTATTTAAGCCTTTAGATTTACGCATCGTTGGAAAGCTAAAATGTCATAGATTAATTTTTAAAAAATTTCTTTTGTGAGAAACCATTTTAAAGGGGAGAATTTTTTGTTTGAATTCTGACAAAAATAAGTGCTTTCTTATGGAAGAATCGTCCTCAACTCTATGTCACGTGACATACGGAGCTGACCGCAAAGGATGAAGGTTTCAGATTACACCCTCATGTTGAAGACATTCACTATAATGGAAAGTCCTGTTGGTGGCGTAGTCTATATATACAAGGTCTATGTGAATATCTGTTGGCGATGTTCATTGTATTGTCCATCACCAGTTTTAAGCTGGCTTCAGAACCAAGAAGCGAGTTTCTATGTAAGGCTTGGTCTAGACAAAAAACAATAAAATCAGGATCGACCTGATTCAATCTTTTTTTTTTTTTTTTTTTTTTTTTTTTAAGGTAAGTATAAAACCCTATGCCCTGCACAAAACAGAATTTAATTTAGTATGACAGGACTTTTCAATCTATTCTTCCATACGAAGGCATGCAACAACTGTGTTTCATTTCCTAGCATCGGTTACTATATTTATTTCTTAAAATTTCTATGTTATAGTTTTAGCATAAGAGCGCTTTAGCGGATTTTTAACTTTTGTTGTCATTTTGGCGATTAATTAAATTAGTTATCACAATTGCGTAAGAAAAGATAATGGTAACAAACGTCTGAGCTAATTTGGTGCGAAATATCAAAGTTCCATATTGAAGTTGTTACATTTTTTTTAGCACGATTTCTCTCAATTTTAATTAATTTTAAAAAATGTTTCTTTTTGACATCAGAAGAAATTATTTATTTTTGGCATGAATTTATTTTTTCTTTTTAAATTTTTAAAGTTACAATGGGATTTTGTTTAATATCTTTTGAACCAATTATCTGATTGAACTAAAAGAATATGGCATTAGCTAGATTTTGCCGTAGTTATTTAGTATACCAACTTTTGTTAAAATCTAATAATTTTGATACATATAATGACAAACTTTCAGCTTTATACATTTAGGTAAAAACAAAAATGTTTGCACGTTCATTCAAGGTGACAGATCGAAAATGGTAACGATGGCAAAAAATCACTGTTTAAAAGAAATAATACAATCTGCAGTACTAAAAGAAATAGATGTATTTTTAAAAAATTATAACTTAAAAAAAAAAAGAAGAAGAAATTGCCTGCTGAGCCCAGCCCCGTGCAGACCTTTAATCATTGCGTCTAACAATTACTTCGATGTTTTCACAAGTATCTGCAGCAACTCAGAAATTATGTACATAAATAGCGTGTCGTATAGTAGTACACTTCTAAATAATGTGTTTTTTTACTTTCAATATTAAAATGTAACATACTTTTTAAATACCCCAAGAAAAATATAATTTCAGTCTTATTTCCTAAGTGACTTTTTCAGATATATTTAAAATTAAAAGCTCTTACTTTGAAGCTTCACAAGGCTTTTGTCACGGTTCCACAACTTCATCAGGAGCAGCTTCACATAATATGTAGATCACGGTTGAATTGGATTTGGGAATAAGGCCGATTGACTGCTGTAGGTCCTGGGCCTTAGGGGGAATGCCCTCCGCGGGTGTCTTTCTAATGTGTCCTAGCCCGTATTTATGCAAGTTTTGGAGAAAAGCATGGAAAACTCCGAATGGCTAGGCCAACACGCGCAACCTGGAATCAAACCTGGCACCTCACATCTACCAGCTTTGAGGATAGAACCTCGGCCGCTGGTGGGCCTATGTAGATTACTAAAGTAAACATAAGCATCTTCCTCGTCCTGTTGTTGCAATAGATAGCACCACTTACAGTCTATGCTCAGCAATGGTTTGTCCCTGTTGCAACTGTATCATTTAAAAAATTTTTGGAAGTTCCGTGATGTATGGTATAAACATAATTTTTGTAATTTGCTAATTTATTTGTATTATCAAAATTTATTTTAATTTATTTTTATAAAGATTAGTTAGTGCAATGGTTGTTCTAACGAATTTAATATCAGATTTATGTTCTTTTATTCTATTTTTCATTTTGTGCTTTGTCAAGCTTCAAAGTAAGGCCTTTTAATTTTAACACACTGGCTGCTGATCTCACATGACGGGCATTTCAAACAGCATTCCCCATCATGCACTGGCGCGAGATTAGCCGCCAATGTGTTAAACATGTGTAATGAAGATTTCAATGTTAATTTAAGTGATTTTTTTTTTTTTAAGATTTTTGAATAGGAAACTATATGAAAAATGCCAGAGCCGGGAATCGAATCCGGGCATTTTTCACATAGTTGGTTTATGAAAAATTTAATTAGCCTTTATACTCCAACCTATTTAAAATGAATATTCCCAGATGATGAATTCATGAATAAAAAAATTTCTAAATTGAAATTTCGTGGTCTATGGAGTTGTGCTACGATTAACATTGTCTCACCTGTTACATCTGCGTTTGCAGACAAGGTGACCTTCAGTGGTGTCGCCAGAAAAAATTTCAGGGGGGGGGGGGGGGCACAACCTGAAAAAAAAATATATTTTTTTAAATAAAATTCTGATAGCATAGTTTTAAATTTAAAGAAAAAATGCTTAGTAGAATTTTCCAGGGGGGGGGGGGCATGGAAAGAAGGCCCCCATGCCCCATTCTGCCGACGGCCATGATGACCTTGTCAATGGTTGTTATATGAGAAATGCTAGGCTAGTTTTCAGCCAGGGTGGCTCAGTGAAAGAGCATCCACACATTAAACGGAAGGGGCCGGGTTCGATTTCCGGCTCTGGCATTTTTCACATAGTTGGTTTATGAAAAATTTAATCAACCTTTATACCAACAACCTATTTAAAATGAATATTCATGGTTGATGAATTAATGAATAAAAAAATTTCTAAAGTTAAACTATACTTATAAAATTATTTTAATTGTCCACGTATGAATATAATCATTCCATTTACAAACATTTCTGTGATAAAGTTATCAATATTATTGTACACCTCATGTATTCCCTAATTAAGGGAGGCTGACAACTTTTTTAGCAAGTTTTTATTAACTCACTTTCTTGTTTGTTTGTCCAATATAAATCTTGCAATCGATTTTTAACTAACATCTCGACTAGCTAGACATTTGAAACTTTTTGAATAGCTCAGAACATGATGACAATGCATTCTTTGAATACTTTTATTCAATTAATAAATGTTTGAAAATTTCTTCTATTGCTTTCTTTATTACACATTTGATCATTTTCTTTCAAGTTGGTGGGATAATTCATCAAAAAAAAAATTTTTTTTTTTGAAAAGTACTTATTAATACCTAGAATTGTGAAGTTTATACGATTCAACAGAAAATTTAAAAACGTGGTATATAAAATATTCCTTTTATCTTGTAATTATTTTAACAAAAATAAAAAGTATTTCGAGATGTGAAAACAAATTGCCCTTTATGCAAACATAATAAATTTTACCAAAATTAATAAAATTTTATTAACGTGAAAACAAGAAATTTATTGTAATAATGAATATTGTTAAAAGTTAAATACATTATTTTGCAGTAGGTAGGCAAATTATGGATGATTGTTTTTACTGTTTTTAACACTAATCTGTGAGAATATTTTCATCAAAGAAAATACTGTCATAAGCATTAATGCCCAATATAAAAATTTATCTGTTATGATAAGTTCATACAAAATAAATAAAAAATACAAAAATAAATAAATTACATTTCATGCATAGATAAATTTATCAAAGAGAATATTCTCTTGGATATTACTTTATTTCTTTAAATAAGAATTTATTATTCTGTAATTATTTTGAGGAGAATATTCTTATTCTTTGAAAATAACTTCAAAAAGTTCAGGATTATAGTGGTGAAATTACAGAATGTCAGATTTATTTAATTCTGTTCTAAACTTCAATGTTTTATTTATTTATTTTTCAAATCACTGTCTGAAATGTTTCGCATGCTGTAATAAAATCTAAGCACATAAAACATTTATTTGTTCTAAAAAAATAGTTCTTTTTAGAGCAATTACAAAGATAATTAACATTTTGACACTGAGAACTGCAAAATATTCCTTTTCCATTTCTTTTTTTTAAGTAACTTTTATGAAGTAAAATGCATTTTTTATTTTATTTTTTTTAATAAATTATTCAGTAATTTATTTTCATAAACTAACGAACTCTTTCCATCCATTTTTATGTAAGATGTGTGAAATTAAAAAGAAAAAAAAAAAAAAATGCAAGTTAAAATTCAAAGCTTATTTTCGATCGTTTCGATAAAAATGAATATAAACCAATATAAACAGAAGCTAAAAACATCGGTTATCACGTGAACCTTTTGGCCAATAAGCGTTCATAGTTTCAAGCGGGTTGAAATACTCTCGGTTCAACAACTTTACTTCCCAAGTAAACGGTGAATACCGATTTGTCACTCCCAGTTATTCAGGACCGACCGGCAGCTTCTGAACCGCCAGTATTACTGGCGGTTAAGGTTATCGGTGAATACGGGCATTTGTATTCTAGGCGCTGTAACATTAATCTGACACTCACACCTTGCGTCACTCAGAGTTTGCAGTGTCAAACAAGGTATAGAACTCAATATAGGTATTCCAGCGCATCTTATTAGATAAACTATCCAGTTTAACGCCCCAGTAAACCAATTCGAGGATTAGCTATATAATGCATTTTTACCAGACTAATTGAAACTCGCCAATAAAAGCCCTACAAATGTTTTCAGGTCATAGCAACAGACCTGTGCATTTCTGTCCTCTTTAAGATAAAGATTGTTAGTGTTAAAATTTTTTGACATGATATAGTAGACAAAAAGGCATCATGCCTCTCTTTCAGTTGTCAGAACTGTTGCAAGTGGTGAGATGAATGAATACTGTGCTTCCAAGATTTCACTATATCTATTCAAAAGCAACGTTAGTTGATAAAAAATAAAATGTGTCTTTGTTGCCTGGTTTGTGCCGCCCCTGAATTTGAGCACCCTAGGCCATCGCCTAGCTTGCCTATATGGTCGAGCCGGCCCTGCCCACCAGTAATCTATAAATTTTAACCAACTATAGTTGAAATAAAATGATAGCTGTGCAAGAAATAAAAGTAAGTTTCTAGGTTTTTTTTTTTTTTTTTTTAAAGAAAAATCATAGTTATGAGACTTAAATATTACATACTTATAAGACTTTTATTACATATATATCAGACAAATAAAAAACTTTATCCATTTTTTTAATATAATAGTAACCTGTATTTAAGGAATAATATGTTACAGTTTCTTTCATTAAATTTTATTATGTGCGTTTACATTATTAATATCTGTATTGCAATTTTTAAATTATTTATTTTTTAATAAGTAGATTATATTTGTATGACACGTTAATTCGTCCTAAATTAAAGCCAGCGTAAAAATTTAAATTAAAGCGAAGGATACTTATTAAGTCTTGAAATATTATACAAAATTCTTTATTTTCAAATCTTTCTTGAAACTTTAAATTTTGAATACATGAATTTCAGCACACATTCTTAAAAAAAAAAAAAAAAAAAAAAAACCAAGAATTTTAGCTGAATTAAGTAGAAAAAAAGCTAAAGATCTTAAACTGGTAACCTTTCTCGAGAATTCATTTCCTCTCTTGCCAAAAAGTACGAAATAGAATCGTCCGATACCACGTGACTAAGGCGGAGCCAAATCTCAACTCCTGATGAACGCACAATAACTCATGCAATACACTACTTTATCAGGAAAAAAGAAAATATTTTTGGAAGAATAAGCATTTTTTAAAAGCTTCCAAACTGCAAAATTGTTGTCAGTAAAATCTCTTTGTAATAATAATATGCTGTATTGTGCACAAACATCAAATTGTCTCAATTATAAATATTTAAAAAAATTATTTACGAGACAAAATTTAGGTAAAATACATTTTAAAACAATTAAAACTTAGACGTTTCAAAACCCGTCCGGGTTTCCAAATCAATATCACAACAACAGAATTTGCATGCAAATTATTTTGTTTGTAAATGTATTTTAATTAAAATTTTGTCTCATAAATAAAATAGTTCTTGTTTTTAATAATATGCTGTATATTTCACAAAAGTAAAATCATCATAATTTTGTGAAAAATAAATATTTAAGTACTAATGAAATTGATATAGAACTTTCAATATGAAATTTAGTGTACATATTTTTCTACAAGATACCAGATAAGATTAACGCATGACAAGATAAAATATTTTAATGCACATTTAAAAAAAAAAAAAGGAGGGGAGCTAAGGCTGGCTTTTTTAACATTATCATAAAAAGCATGAAAGTATTTTTATGACAATGATTTTTAATCTGGTATATTAATGAATCATTTTATTTATGTAAGTGACTAAATAAATGCAAATAAATAGCCAACCGAAATACAAGATTGAAATAAGGTATATTTATGCTTATTGAAAAATACAGTTTCAACTAATATATTTGATAATTACAGTGCAATAATAACTAAATATTATAAAAATTTAATACAGTAAATGTGAACTACTTTGTGCTGTAGAAATAAAAAATTTTAAGTAAATACAATAAAACCACTGTAAGCAAATTAACGTTTTATTTTGTATTTGTAAGTGTTAGCGATGGTCTACGATTACGAAGACGAAGCCATGTTATGTTGATTTGATAGATTCATAAAAAGAACGATTCATTGAATTGTGAACTTTCGCTCCTCCTACAGTAGTTACGTCTGACCAATTGCTGCTCTCTATTTGCTTAATCTTCGTTGCTGGAAGTCTTTCATAAATCGCGGTTGATACTGATGTCTGTGGGCGGTTCTCTCTATGAGATGCCTCCACGCTTCATTTGGGGCCATTGCGTAAAAAAATTTTTGAACTTTCAAAATTTTACTTATGAATAAACTATAGAACAAAATAGCAAACAAAAATGGAAAATTAACTAATATATTTTAATATGTATAAGAAAATTTAAAATACCCCACCCCTCAAAAAAATAAATAAATTAAATTAAATTAAAAAATATTTAGCTGATAATTTTAGAGTTTAAAAAGTCTAACTTTAATCAGAATATCTGAAACTTCACTAAAATGCAGTTACAGCAATCATTTAAAAAACTCGTGTTTTTCAAACATCTTCATATCAAAGTGCATCTTTCTTGTAATTTCCATTTAGAGACAAACTTTATAAAGTTTTTTTTAAAGGGATATGGAAAAACAATTTATGTTAGGAACAATAAAATAAGAAAACAATATATTTTTATTTCTGAAAAATAGGGGCAAATTTTTTTTTCTTAGGTTCTAAAATTATGGATCATGCTCATTCAAGCATTCAAGTGAAAATGCATCAGAATGTAAACATCACTCATCAATGTAATAGTAGTAAAATGCAAAAACCTATCATAAAAAGCTAATAATAAAATTTGTAAGCAAACACCATAAAAACTCCCAATGAATGTTTCAGGTCAAAATAATAGCCATATCCTTAATGAGGCAAAAAAAAAAAATGAGCATGATTGCAGCATTAGAGTTGCTTGCAAGGTTTTTATTTACTTATCATGGCAAAGTGCAGCATTACAAAACGAGTTTGAGATTCGATTGCTTAGTTTGGTTCGTTTAAATAGCAATAAGTAACATAAAAGTTAAAAACATCAGGAAATTTAGGACAGATTATAAAATTTAAGGTCATTTCAGGACAGTTTTAAAATTTTCAGGAAAATCAGGACAAGTACTACCCCTGCATATGTATATAGCAATTTTTAGCATGCATTTTTACATCTACTGTCAACCTAAAATTTTTACCTTCGTTTGCTACATTAGCACTTTTAACAGGATTCTCACATTCTCAGCATTATAATAATTATGTCTAGAAGTTACTAATATTTCGCAGCACTTACGTAATCAATGGTGTTGCTTATTTTTCTATTTTGAAGCTACTGACTGAACATACTTTCTGATATTGTAGCTTTGAATTTAGTTAAAACTAAACAATAATGCAATTTTAGCACATGCTTTCCTGCAATACAGTTTTTAATGTTCTCTAATATATATATATTTTTTCTTTTGATACAAAAGAATGAAATGGAAATTGTTTTTCTACTTGTTAAGAGCAGTTTTATTATTTATTTACATACATGCATAAATCTTCTCTGAAATATATTTATACAAATAATAGAATAGAAAAGTTTTCTTAATATGACAAAAATTAAAACAGCATCTTTTGTGAATAAAATATTGACAGGAGAAACATTTACTAGTCTATGCAGTTGCAGGACAGAAATAAAAGTTCTCACAACATTTGGTTCGGGGGATGAGAAATGGGGTTGGTTGTAATTTTTTAGTCTATTAATAACAAGTTGATTCAAAACAACAAGGAGAAGTAAAGCGCTACTTACACCAAAAAGTACCAACTTTAGTTCTTTAAGCAGTATAAGAATCTCTCATGTACCATCTTGTTACAATCATATAACTAATGACTCAATGTATTGACAAAAAATCAATTTATTCTAATCTTATACGTTTGGCATCATTAGTCTTAGTCTTAGATACTTCATTAAGTTTTGTACTTCGTTTTGCAGGATTACTTGAGGAATTTGGAGATCGAATAGTACATTTCTTAGACTCATCAAACGCTGTGATTAAGTTCAACAAATCGTCATTAGATAGATATTCAGATACATTGTACGTACAATCATAGTTCAGAATAATTTTTTTTCCTTCAACATCTTGATTCATCCTATCTAATTGAGTATAAAATTGTATCTTGCTTAATTTATTTAATAAATCTGCCTTTTCTAAAAAAGGTTCTGCAATTTCTAATATGAAAAAATTATATATGGGATAGCGAACGGAATAATAAATTTTTGCTAGCTTTACAGATAACTGATTGTTACATACTGCAGGTTTGCTTAAATTTTCCATAAGAAATTCATCTAGTGTAAGGCCATCTTTTATTTCCTCTGTTTTCATTTGATTAATTTCATAATCCCACTCACGATGAATACTTAATAATTCCTCGAAATGAGAAGATTTATCAGATAAATGAGTCATTTTCCTGTAATCCTAGTTGAAATTCCTCATTAAAGTATAATCATCAGTTTTCCCAGTTTCGACGCATATATGACAAGACCTTTGGAGCCTCAAAGATCGAGAAATCTTCTTGACATTCGTTCTGCGCATCTCGTCAGCGGCTTGCTTACGTCATAGAATATTTACACTACGGAACCAATCAGCTTCAGCTTTGGTATAGAGCGTCACCTCAACGAAGAGATCGATCTTATCAATCGCCATTTCGCCCTTTGCTTTAGCTCTGGTAGCGTGAGATTTAACGTGCTTTAATATTCTTACATTTCAATCTTGAAATCATGGCTGGAAATATCCAACCTAAAAGGCCCTTTTCAGGGCCAAGTACTTCTGCTCAGTCAGAAATACTATTGAATAATTCTGATCCGAATTATAAAAATTCGGAGATAGTTGAAAGGCCGATTATTTCGGTTGATATGGGCTCATGGGAACCGAGTACTTCTGTGTACTCTGATTTTGATTCCAATGCTAAAAGTTTGGAAAATGTTATGAAAGAGATCCAAAATGATTGTGTTGATGATTGTTTTAATGTATGTATTAATAACAATAAGGATGATTGTGTTGATGATTGTTTTAATGTATGTATTAATAACAATAAGGATGATTGTGTTAATGTATGTATAAGTAACAATGAGGATGATTGGGATATTGGATTGGTTTGTGATGAATGTCAAACAAATTTTACCAATAAATCTAATTTAAAACGCCATGCCCAAAAATTTCATCCTTACAATACTGGCCTAATAGAATCATTAAGTAAAAAGAAAAAGCAAACTCCCCAAATCACTGCAAAAAATTTATATGTCTGTCCCTTATGTGAAAATAATATAAAAAAACAAGAGATTACACCCCACTTCAAAAATGTCCATGATATTGATATGAATTATTGTGAATTGAATTTTGAATCATATAATGAATTTTTAATTTGGAAACAGGGTATTGAACATGACACTAAATCTAAATATGTTGCTTATGGTTCTAAATACATAAATTCTAATCAGGGTTTCACAAATCAATATTTTAGATGCCATAGATCAGGCAATTTTGTTGCAAAAGGAAATGGATCTCGCCATATAAAATTAACTGGCAGCAATAAAATTAATGCATACTGTCCAGCATCATTAAAATTATTAAAATTTACAAATGGCAAATGTTCTGTTGTGTATCAGAGAATTCATGTTGGCCACTATAATGATTTAGCTCATTTATTTTTAACTGATAATGAGAGAAAACATATTGCCTCAAAAATAGCTGCAAAAATTCCTCTTGATGATATCTTAGATGATATCAGGAATTCTATATCACATGATGGGCTTGAGAGAATTCATTTAATAACAAAACAGGATCTTCGTAACATTGAAACAAGTTTTAATCTGTCTTCGCATTCTATTAAGCATAATAATGATTCAGTCAGTGTAAATATGTGGGTAAATGAAATGATGAATTCAGAAAATTCATGTGTTTTGTTTTATAAATCCCAAGGGTTAGATGACACACTTTATTCTTGCCTAAATAAAAATGATTTTGTGTTAGTAATCATGACTGAAGCTCAGGGGGAAATGTTAAAAAAATTTGGATCTGATTGTGTATGCATTGATGGCACACATGGTATGAATGCTTATGGTTTTGAATTGATAACATTGTTGGTTTTGGATGAATTGCGCCAAGGTTTTCCTTGTGCATTTTTGATATCTAATCGCAGTGATCAATCAGTTTTATCTATATTTTTCTCAACTATTAAAGAAAAAATTGGGGAGATAAAGCCAAATGTTTTTATGTCTGATATGGCTGAATCATTCTTTAATGCATGGCTTTCAGTTATGGGTGCACCTAATATGCGACTGTTTTGTGCATGGCATATTGACAGAGCATGGAGAAAAAATTTAAAAAAAATTAAAGGGGCAGAAAAGCAAACAACAGCTTACAAAATTGTACGGGCACTCTTAGAAGAGAGGGATAAAGAAACATTTAATATTTTGATAGAGGCAGCAATAAAACATTTCAAAGAAGATCCTGATATGGTTAATTTTGGTAATTATTTTGAAACATATTACTTGCAAAATGTATCATCCTGGGCTTATTCTTTCAGATTGCATAGTGGCATCAATACGAACATGCACTTAGAACGTATGCATAGAACATTAAAGTATATATATCTTCACGGAAAAAATGTTAAAAGATTAGATAAAGCCATACATGGTATTATGAGGTTTGTAAGGGATAAAATGGTAGATCGATTAATTGCAGCTAATAAAGGAAAACTTTCTAGTAAAATTAAAGATATAAGAAGCAGGCATCAAACAAGTGAAACACTATCCTCAGAAATTATAAGTAATGAGAATGGGTGGTCAGTTTTATCATCAGACAACAAAGAGATATATGAAATTCAAGAAAATAATAAAGATTGCTCTTGTCAATTAAGGTGCACTGACTGTGATATTTGCATTCATAAATATATATGCAGTTGTATGGATTCTTCTATTAAGTATAACTTATGCAAACATATACATTATTTGCAGAAATACTTGAAGAGTTCATCTTCCCATACATCTGCTTCTATGCCTAATGAATCTGCCCTTGTAATTGATGAAAATCAATTTATTCTTAATGAAATAGCCCAGGCACCCCCTAAAAATTCTCAGCCCACACTTGAAAACAAACTATTAGATTTAGATGAAAAATGGCGAAAAATACGTGAATCATTGAATTCTCTAGAAAAATGTCAAATACTAGATAAAATTTTAACATCTATTCCACCACAATTAGAAGCTATTGACACATTAGAAAACTCAGAACAAAATTTTAAAACTTTAGATAAGAATATCCCTCCAAATAAAAATATAGTACCACAAAGATTTGTAAGTGCAAACAAAAAAAGAAAAGTGATGAAAAGTGATAATTCATCTTCTAAAGAAAATACAGACAATAAAATTTTAAATTTAATTATTGATAACAAACATTCCAACAATTCCAAGTAATGCTTATATTAATATCATTACCCACATTTATAAATATTACTTATTCCTTGGGCATAAATAAATATATAAATTATTGAGATCAACATATTAGCTGAGTATAATATACTTAAAATGAAGCTGATCTATACTCTCTTGTGCGCATCAATATAAAAGACTCAAAAAAAATGTAAGAAATGCTTTTTTGTTTTCTTTAAATTTCAAAGGCAAAAACATTGGTTACGTATAACTATCAGTTGTGTATGAATAGAGTTGCGAAGATTTTAAGAGGGCCTTTAAATTTTTCTTTGCCCAGAGCCCGAGATTTTCATGATTGAGCTTTGACCATTTTCCACAAAGTAAAAATCAGGGATTTAATAATAACTTTGGATAAGCAATTTTTGTATAATTGCTATGTTTTTGCATATTTTTATCGTTTATCCACATCCTCCCCAAATGTATTTCAATTTTCTTTTGAGATTGAGGGGATGCTTGAACGGTTACGGTACTGCTGTAAACAATTCTTTTAAACTTCACAATAACTAGTTTAAAATAATTATTGTGCACAGTCATACGGAATTTTATCCCTTACTGCCATATATAAAAAAATTGTAAAAAGAATAAAGAATGGCTATGCCATCTCTTTAGTAATATAAACACCAAATTATGTCAAAGTGCATTCTTAAACTTTTTTGCATTAGTTCTGGAAATAGAGTTAGCAGAAAATTATCATCACATCAACAAACATTTATAATAATAGTATGTTCTAGATAATTCAGAGCATGTAAATGCATCAAAACCAGATATTGAAACACTTTTTTTTTTGCTTTTTTATGATTTCAATACTTTTTTCTATTGAATATAGAAGAGAGTTAAATTAGATTTCATCCATTTATCTGAACATTTGATAAAATCTCACATTACTAAAAAAATAATTTATTAAATTTGTGTGATATGAAAAATCTTTCACGCTGATTTCTTTACAAATCGACTTAATCACTTAGTTTATCTATATATTTCTCTCTTTATGTATATGTTTATAATAGAAAACTTGTCATAACAATGATTTCCGAAATAATGAATCAAAGTTGGACAGTGGATTTATCTTACAAAAATCCTGTTTTGTTTAGTTGTTGACCAAGTTACTCTGCCATTTTGTTTCAAAGAGAGAATTTTCCACTTGAAAATTTTAAATAAATGAATATTTTCAAATAAATGAATAACAGTCTAATTGTTGGTTGGTTGATTGAACATGATTAATCAGGCCTGTGTTTAAGCACGTTTGAAATTTAAATTGCTAAAACAAATTTTTGTACATGCAATTTAAGCTAAAACATTTTATTTATGAAAATGTCAGTTGTTCAAAATTAATATGAAAAACTTAATCAGAAAAACTTAATCTGAGATTATTTGTACGAAAAGCTTAGAGCCAATGCATGTTGGGTCAGTTTGGCTCTAATCGTCTCTTTAGTCTTTCATATAAATTTTATTAAGATAAACATTTGAAATCAAATGACATAGCTTTTATAATTTAAATGTAAATAAAACAATACATTTTACTTATTCAAATTTTCAGGAGGGGCAGATACACTCCCTTGCTCTTATGTGCTGACGTCTATCATTGAAGTTAAGCTGTCACTTTTTATCATCACAATAACTTTGAAAATACTGCAATAATTCAGTGGACTTATGTTGCAAATATCTTTGATAAATTCTTCGGCCAATTTTATTTGCCATTTTGTTTCAAAATGGCAGCCAAATAAAAATGCATTACTACACTACATTAACAAATTAACAATTTGTTTTAAAGTGACAACTACTTGAATTCATATGGTCGCTTGAAAATTTACTTTTGAAATACTCAACAAATTTAAAGCATAGTTGGATAGTGGAGTTATCTCATATGCATTTTGAAAGAGGTTGTTAACCGAATTGATATACCATTTAATTTCCAAGTGCAGCCACTTTCCAATTTTACATTAAAATTAAATTAAGGAACAGATTTGCTTAAAATTATATATAGAGAGAGCCATGTTTGGGTCTCATCCAAGTTTTTTAAACAATTCGTCCTGCTATTATATTTATATATATATATATATTTATATATATATCTTACAAAATACATCTATGGGAAGCGCAGCTCCCATTATAATATATTGGCCTTGCTATTATAACAATGGGAACACTATGTTCTGATCCTTACGAAATTGGTTGTTAGTTGGTGTCCCCCCTCCCCCCCCCTTAACAGTGCCATATCATAAAGAATGCACTGTTGAAAGAAGGAGGGTCTCAACACCTCTTAAACCCCCCCCCCCCCTCCAATGCTTTATATAAAAAAATCATGGTCTGAACTTTACGAAATATTAAGTTTAAACGGATTTTAGTATGATACAAATTGCATTGATGAAACTGAGGAGGGTCAAACCACCACCCTGTGATTTATGATAAATCCCGGTCTGAACTTTTACAAAATTTTAAGTTTGGAATTGAATGAGTGCTAATATGACAAAGACTGCATAATGAAAAGGGTGGAGGGTCTTAACTCCTCTTACCCCCCATGGTGCTTTATCTCAAACTGAACTATAAAATTTTAAATTTGGAGTTGAATGGGAGTTAGTATGATACGAACTGCATCACTGAAAGAGGGGGAGGGTCTTACCCCCTCTCCCCCATGAAAAATCATGAAAAATCATGGACTGAACTTTAAAACTTTTTTAATTTTGAGTTTAATAGGTGTTAGTATGATACGGACTGGATCGTAGAAAGAGGGGGAGGACGACCTCCTCCCCACTTAAATGGAATTTTGAAATTTTAAATTTGGAGTTAAATGGGTGTTAGTATGATACAACACCCTTTCCACTTACATGGAATTTTGAAATTTTAAATTTGGAGTTGAATGGGTGTTAGTATGATACAAACTGCATCGTTGAAAGGGGGGGGGGAGGTTCTAACCCCCCCCCCCATGCCTTATGAAAAATCATGGTCCGATCTTCACAAAAATTTGAATTTGGAGTTGAATGAGTTTAAAGGGGGAGGATCTTAACACATCTTACCGTCTACGGTGCTTTATCTAAAAAAATCATGTTCTGAACTTTACAAAATTTTAAGTTTGGAGTTAAATGGGTGTTATTATGACAAAGACTGAATCATTAAAATAGGGAGCACCTTACCCCCCACATGAAGCTTTATCTTGAAAACTCTAAACTTCACAATTTTTTTAATTTGGAGTTGAGTGGGTGGTAGTCTGCCAAGGACTGTGCAATTGCAAGGAGACAGGTTATGTCCCTCTTCACCCAATTTTGCCTTATCAGTTACAGTCCTAACTTTATGAAATTTTAAACTTCAAGTTGGTTAAATGTTAGTATGAGAAAGAGTGCACTGTTGGAAAGGGGAGGCGCTGATCCCCCTCTGTGACTTCTCAGTCACAGTCCGAATTTTAAATTGGACATTATTGAGTGTTGGCGTCACAGAAACTGCATAATTTAATAGACAGCATCTGGACCATTTTCTCCCTATGGTATTAGGTGTTTTAAAAACTTTTAGAAATTAACTACTTGAAATTTTAAATTTCAATTCTTTTGGATATTGCATAACGAAAACTACTTCCTTTGAATGGGAAGGAAACAAATTATTTCAACTAGGACGAAAGAAAGGATTAAAATAAAAAACTTGTGCATTACATGATTAATGCATGAATAGTTTATTTAAGTCACTCACAATATTATTGTTTTGTAAATAATATGAACTGTTGTGTGAGTATTTTCATGACAGATACTTCCTTTCGAATCCACAGAATTAAGCATGGCCCTTTTTTAAGTGATATATATATTAGGGCTGTGCCGATTAATCGATCAATGCTTAGTCCCGATCAATTTTTTTAATTAGATCGATTAATTCAATTAAAAATTTTCAAAATGCGAATTAAAGTAAAAATATTGTTCTGCTTACAAAGTATTTTTTCACATATTTTGCTAACATACATTCTAAGAATCATCCATCAAATAATGAAAAAGCAAAAAAATAAAACCTCTCGAAAGAAGTTGTTGCACTTTTGTTGATAGAGAAAAGGGGAGGACAGTTATTAAACAAAATGCCGCTTCATGTGCATGCTGGAGCAACACCATCTATCTGTAGCCTTCTACAGAAAGTTTTGGCTAAGGTAATAGTATTCTCAGAAACAAGAAACTTTCAAAAAATAGAAATGCTAAAGATTAAAAAAAAAAAAAAAAAAAAAAGGATTGAGATTTCCACTATCCCTCTGATGGGGTAAATGTCAACAGAGTTTCACAGTATCTTCAAGTGTTTATTATCTGTTCAGAATTGCTGATAGTAACTATTGAAGTAGAAACACAAAATAACATTCTGTGTTCTAGTCCGAAGTGACAAAGAAGAACTAAAGTATAAGAATTTGAGATTTTTATGATAATGATATGGAATTTTGAGAATTCATTTAAAAATAGTGAAAAGCGAGATGGACATGACCTGCAAATATAAAACTAAAATATGTGTAAATTCATTTAATGTTTCTTTCAAAATCAATCGAAAAATTAATTTATTTAAAAAATAATAATAAATAAAATTGAATAAGTGAAAATATTTATATACCTCAAATGCACCAATTATTACTCTGAAAATTTATTTAAATTTCAGTTATGAAACAAATATAATTGATTAAACAAAAATTTTTGAAAGAAACAAAAAAGTTTTTTTTCAGCCAAACTTATGAATAATATATATATATATATATATATACATACATACAATATGAGAGTTTTATTCATCATTGAAATAAAATTATAGAAAGAAAAATGAAAACCGATTAAAAATCCGATTAATTAATTAATGAACTACGATTAACCCAGTTAAAACTCTTAATCGATTCCCAACCCTAATATCTTTTTTCTGTTTTATTGTTAATATAATTTATGCAAAGGGAGAAAAATTTCAATTTTAAAAGTTAGCAAAATTATGTCAGGCAAACTTTTAAGAACTTGCAATATAATGCTTTAAAAATTGGTGGTGAAAGACATGCAATTGTTGTTTCGTGTTCAAATAATTAAGCACAATCCTTCATCACAAAATATGAGGTCACAACATGTAACATGAAAGTAAAAACATAATATTTAAGGCTCTATGCCAACACAAATTGTATACCTGTTGAAATGTGCTGTCTTAAAAAATGAAACCTTCTTAAAAAACAACAACAACAAAAAAAAAAAAAACTAGCACATATATATGTTCATTATTATTTTATTTTTATTATTATTTTGCTTCTGAAATCTCAATACAGACTCAAATACAATCCAATTTACATATTCTTGCTTGCAATACAAACATCGAGAATTATAGTTAGAAGTCTGTTTTAACAGTTTAAAATATGTGGATTTCTATTACTGAAAAATATTTTTACAATATATTTAGAATATCAAATTATATTTGTACTTGTTATATTCAATACTTGAATACATGTTACTAGTAGGGCCTTTTAAATTTAAATGCAAAAAACAAGTTTTTTTTTTTAAATTTAATGTGGTTTAATTAGTTACAAGCTACATCTATAATAATAAATGGAAAGGTTTGTCTGTCTGTCTGTTCTTTTATACGTTCAGCCCCTATTGAACGTAGAAGTACAAGAATTGACATACTGATGCTCTGGAGCCTTTCCGAGGTCCTCCTGAAACTTTCATCAAAATCCCTATATCGTTTTTCAAGCAAACCTAGTTTCTGCTGCCATATATTGTAATTGGCCGATAAAGGATTAACTCAGAACGCGATTTTTTCTGAAAATGAGGGTTAGTCCAATCATTTTAACACCTTCCCGAAAACATTTAATTGCTAACTTTCATCAAAATAACATATCCATTTTCGAGTAAACCCAATTTCTGCTATGTTGTGTTGCAATTGGCTGATAAAGGGTTAACTGTGAATGCAAATTTGTCTGAGGATAAGATCCAATCGTTTTTTCTTATCAAAAATCCCTAACTCAAAACTTTCATCAAAATCACTTTTCCCATTTACATGTTAACTCAATTTCTGCCATGCCATACGTTGGAATTGGTCTTTAAAGGTTTAACTGTGAACGTGAATTTTTCTGATGATGGGGACAATTTCAATCGTTTTGCATCTCCAAATCTCCCATCGTTAGCATCTCCAAAAGCACCTAACTCCAACCTTTCATCAAAATCCCTAAAACCATTTTCGAGTAAGCCCAATTTCTGCCATATGTTGCCATAGGCCAATAAAGCAGGGCCCGAAATTTCGACTCAGATTACACTCGCCGAAAAAATTTTCTACTTGCCACAAAATTGAGTTGTCATTTTTTTTTTTTTTTTTTCACATCCCCCCCCCCCCCCCAACTATTTGAAATGCTTTTTCAAATATGCTTAAAATTATATATATTAAAAGTGTGTCGTTTATCATCATGTCTCATTACCATCAATAATTAAAAATCATTATAATGTATTGTATTTGAGATTTGAAAAAGATTAAAATGTCTAATAACATAAATGTAAAGAGTCGTTAAAGAAAAAAAGAAGGAGAAAAAAAACTCTTTGTTAAACAATATCCTGTGAAAATCTTTGTATTATGAAAGATTAAGCTTCCTTATTTACCTATTTAACTTTTTATATCGGAAATGCCTTTTTTGTCCATTTTATTTTTGTAATCAGACAGAATGTCGATGTGTATAACTTGTTCATTGTTGTCATTTGAAATAGCCATTTCGGAATAACTTTTTCGATAAAATCGTTGCTTACATGCCTACAAATCATTACAAGCGCAAATCCTTGGAGTTTCAGTAAAAACTGGAAAATGTGAACTGTTTTTTGATCATTTTTCAACAAAATACATATAGGCAGTATCTTTAAAAGGGCTCGGTTTCATTTTCCTGCACCATTATCGCACAGGCAAACTATCACATTTCTCTTTTCTCGTATAGTGGGCGACGGGCAGAGAGGTTCTCTGTTCGTCTATTCTCACTCTGCTTGGAGAAATCACAGTGGGAGAAACGAAACTGCCGAAGAGATTAAAACATCCATGCACTAAGCATTTTTCCTTTCTCAGGCTGGAATTAAATATCAGGTATAAGATGACAAGGTTTTGCCATATTTAAATCTATAAAAAAAAATGTTTTCTGTCAGCGTATTGTGTAAGAATTCTATCTATAACTATACCAAATTTTTACTCGCCACAGTAAAAATTCCACTCGCCATTGGCGAGTGGAAATTTCGTGCCCTGCAATAAAGGGTTAACAGGCAATTTTGTCTAAAGATGAGAGTTAATCCAAGCACCCCAAAAAACACTTAACTACAAACTTTTTTGAAAATCGTTATATCCATTCTCGAGTAAACCCCATTTCTGCGATATGAAACAATGAGCCGATAAAGGGTTAACACGAAATTTTCAAAGTTGCATGTTTATAGTTAATGATGTTCATCCGGATAACAAAACTGATATTGAAAAGCTGTTCTTTCATCTTTACGGAAAAAATATTTCTTTTTTATGCAAGTTTAAGTGAAATTTTGCCCTATTCTCCCATGTTAAGAAAATCGTAAATTTTGAATAACTTCTGAAGTTTTTTAATTAGAATATTGTGATTGAGTAGGGTTCTTGCCAGTGTCATAACTAATACTTTAAAACCTGTGCGATCTCTCTGCGATCATTTGTTCGTGAGATATCATCTACACAGACTAACAGACACCGTACAGACAGACACCATACAAATTTTGTAATTTTCGATTTCCTCACGCCTGAAAATGTGTAAAAAAGTGAAAAAACGAGGGTGAAAATTTTCACGATTACCTAAGTTCCCCATACCTATAGTATGATGAACTAAAAATAATTGATTGTGAATATGTGAGACCAGTTTTTAAATGTAATCAATGATACACAGAAATGGACAAAAATTCGGTATGTACTTATATCATAGAGATTATTATGTAAGAAATAGCAGGAAATTGTATAAATATTAACATATAAAACTGACACATATAAAGTTACGTAATGACTTAGATAAGATCCCAGTGACAGAAAATTTTGTAGCTGTCTGCAACAGGTTTTTAAAATTTCATAATCTGTCTGCAAAATTTACATGCAGTCAGGAGTGAAATTGGCTTAAACTCAAAAGGCAGCAATCTGGAAGACGGGGGTGGGGGACTTAACAACAGTGGTGATTTTCTAAATGATATAATGAAATTCCAAAAAGAAAAAAAAACTAGTATGCTGTGGCCACCACAAGACTTTCTTCTATATTTTCCTATACAAATTCACGCAGTAACAATAATAATAATAATTAAAAAAAAAAAAAAAATCGATAACTTTGTTTTAAATTATCACATATTTATAGTTCAACCATTCGTTTTAAAGATATTGACGAGACCTTTTGAAAGATACCCATCTTGAAAATTTACTCCCCTCGAGGGGGGACTTCCCCCCCCAGGGGGTTTCACGAGGCTCCTACGCATACAAAATTTTTTTTTCCAGTTGACTATCTCTATTATAAATAATTCTTGTAAATTTCATAATGATTACTAAAAAATAATTCTCTTTATGCACATTTACACAAAATTTTGTCCTATATCACCATGTTAAAAATTTAGAAAAAGCGGGATGGCAACGCAACCTGTAAGACAATTTTTACCAAAAGTTGATAGGCACTAATTTATGTCAAGGTGCAACTACATACCAATTTGTATGAAATTCTGTGCAGCAGTTCCTGAGATACAGTTGCCACAAAATTTTGTCACACACACACAGACAGACTGACAGAAATTTGCTAAAAAGGGTCAAATCGTGTTCTACAGCTCTCAAAACATGTAAATCCATCAAAAACCCGAGGTCGAAAAGTTTTACGAATCCAATACTTTCTCTATATTACATATAGAAGAAAGTAATATATACATACAAGATTATTTGGAAGTTATACAGATTATGAAATAACACTTTTACTAAATGATATAAATAAGTAAGATGGAAGATTGCGAGATTATTTGGAAATAATTTAAAATATTTATAGTCCCTGAAAAAATATCCCTTCTTATATGTTCTGGGGTTATAATAAACTAAATTTAAAAGTAGCATTTACATTGTGGGTGGAGAAAAATTATTCTACACTCATCATCAAAATTAACTTTTCAGCGTTCCTTCACTTCTAATAATGGAAGTATGTAGAATAAATAATATAGTAGAATATATGGCCAGGTAGGTCTTTCTAGATTCTAGAACATAATAAAGCAAGCTCAGGGGTCGATCCAGGCAAAAATTGGGACCCTTTTGCTGTCCCTTTACAAAATTCAAATCCTTAAAATGGGTCCCTTCACAAAATTCAAGTTCAGAAAATGGGTCCCTTAACAAAATTCAGATTAATAAAAACAGCCCTTTCACAAAATTTTATTTTATAAAAAATAATACTTTTGTAAAATTTTTCCATGTTTATAGTATTTTTAATGAGTGTCTATACTTGTTTAATAAAATGCTATTAACTTGATATTAAACATCAGATAGAGTAACTGCTAAAATGAAAGGTTTCCAGCGACAATTCTTTTTTTCACAAAAATATTTTGTTTTTTACACACACACAAAAAAAAAATAATAATAATAATAATAAATTCCAAAATAATTCGTTTTTCACAAAAATGGTCCAAAAAAATTAAAACCTGGATCAACCGCTGAAGCTTAAAATAAATATTAACATTTATGCTACAGATGGAGAAAGATAGAAAATCACAAGGTTTCTGCAAAGCATTTGATCACTGTTTTTTTTAATTAAAAAAAAAGAAAGAAAGAAAGAAAAAGGAACAAATACGGAAAAAAAAGAAACAATTGACAGCTATACATTTTTTTTCTTTAACAAAGTTTTATTTATTTTTTTAACTTATAAAATTAAAAATCATGTTCAGGACATCTCAAAATGTGTAAATCCATCAAAAACCAAAGTTTAAAAAATTTCGCGATTCCAATACTCTTATGCATTATAGAAAAGAGTTATAAAATATGTAATTAGAAAATATTTCTAGCTTAAAAAGAAAAAAAAAAAAAATGTTTAATATCGACGTTCATATTTATGAATGATAAGAATGAAGTATTGCAATGGTTTGATTCAATATTGTAAATTAAGTCGGATAGAGGAGCTGAAAAATAATAAAATATGGAATTTTAGCACAAAATAAAATTTTTAAAATTCCAAAAATAGCAGATCACCGATTCACGAAAGAAATCAATGCCTGAAAATTAATTGTTGGTGTGTGGGGAGTAGCGATAATCCTATAACCCCCACAGGGGGGAAGTGATGCCCCCACATGCACAGAAATTTTTTCCTAGTAAACTATTACTATTATCAATAACTCATATTAATTTTACAATCACAAGTGTAAAATAACTCTCTTTATGCCCATTTATACGGAATTTTGTCCTATGCTGCCATGTTAAAAATTTGCATAAAATGCGATCACAATGCCACCTATTGAGCGATTGATCCCAAAATCTAATCAACACCAGTTTATGTCAGGGTGCAACTAAATACCAAGTTTGGTTAAATTTCATTCATTGGTTCGTGAGATACAGCGTCCACAAAAAAATGATACAGACAGACAGACATTTTCTAAGAACTATTAATTCGTGTTCTCCATATCCCAAAACATGTAAATCCATCAAAAAGTGGACTTCGAAAATTTTCGCGAATCCAATACTTTCTCTATATTACATATAGAAGAAAGTAAAAAGACATTTTTAAGCAATTAAATGTAATTAAACTCAAATTATACAAATGAGCTGTAAAATTATGCATCATTAGCAATTCACATTATTCCAGATCTTCTGTCCTTGCATTCATTAATTCACAAGCAGTTTTTACCTCTGATGAAACCCCCGATATTCATTAAAAATTGGAAGCATTGGGCTTTAAAATACTTAAAAAAAAAAAAAAAAAAAAATACAGTGATGGATACAAATGTTACCTCACACTCCCTTTCAAACTCAAATAATCAGTTACATTAAATATTGGCACTGCTAAAAACAGGTCTAATGATATAAACAGATCTTACTGCTGTTTCATCATTCATTATGGTCAGCAGCCATTTTGAATCTTTCAATAATGGCATGAGCAAAAATCTGAATTGAAAGATAAACCATGGGTAAGTTTTGTATTATTTTATACACTAAATGTTACATGTAAGAGAAAAAAATATACAGTATTGCTTTAACAAATTAAAAAAGAATTAGCATTCTATAAACATTTTGATAAGAATAACCACAGGAAAAAATACTCACAAGTTAGGCTTAGTAAATAAGGTGAAAGAAAAAAAAAAAAAAAAAAACAATATATATATAGAAAGACTTAAAAATGATCTTATCTTATTAATTATTTTAGATATTTTAATTGAAAATTAACTAGTATGATAATCAATACATATCTACTATAATGATTACACTGAATTTCCAATGATTTTTAATAATATCTAGTATAAAATGTCCTTCATGTTCAAAATACTTTTCATACAACTTAAGTATATTGCATAATTCTATACATGAAACATATACTGTAAAAATGTTAAAATAAATTATGTGTTATACTCTAACAATACTTTCTATTAAGAGTTTAACCTAAGTACTTAAATTATCTAATTACTTAATTTCTGTCTATGTACTGTTTAAAAACATATAACAAATGATGTAGAAATTTACTATGACCTTGTGTTTATTCACAGACAGGGGAAAAAGAAAATACAAAATATCTTAAAAAGAATAAATTGATATTTAAAGCTTACTTTAAAGTTATTTTTCTGTATTTTACAATGTAAGCTTAGCAGTTATTGTTCGTTTTAAACTTAACAGATAAATTTCTTTAAAGTTTAAGAACAATAATAACAAAAGATTGTAAAGAAAAAAACTAGGCCTTTCACGGTTGATTTTCAACCTGACACCTGGAGTCTCGTCCATAGCGGCATTGTGTAGGGGTTTATTTGTTTTCCAGGTGCCGGCCCCTTCCCTACACTAGGCTATGGATTCTTCGACTTCAGCTATAGTAAAATCAATAGGTGTATTTCTATTTATCTTTTATAGATTACTAATTTTTAAAATGAGGTCTTTTACCATGTAATTAAAATTTATAATTATATTCTTACATGTACAGTAACTTCTCATAATTCCTTATTAAAAAGTTTAAGTTATTATAGTTAGTATTTTTTTTTTCAAAAAGTTTACAAAACACTATCTTTATAAATAAATAAAAATATTCTTTTAACTAACATAATCAAGGTAGACATCAAATTAAATCTTTGAAATTCTCTTTAAAATGAGGAGTCCGAAATTTCTCTATCTCTTAAAAAACATAATGTGTTTATTTAAGCTAAAAAATGCCCAATTTTCAAAATCAAAAGAAATAAAATATTTTTAAGAGCATTTTATCATTTATTTCAAAAAAAGGAATGATTCCTGAATGTTTAAAATTAAAAACACACTTGGCATGGGTTGATTTTACAAACAAAAAAATTTGTAAAGCATGTGTAGCACAAAATAGTGTGCGTTTAACTAATTCAATAAATATTATAGATTATATTTTAAACAGGGCTTTGCACAGTACTTTTAAACTTTTTAATGCATAATTTTCTGCAAATTAACCTTTATTTATAGATACTGCATTAAATATTAATTTAAATACAAGTGGTAGATGATAAATTTGCGATTAAGCTTACTTTTATCTGTTTACATTGTATTTCAATAAAACAACGATAATTCATAATCTAAACGTAATCTGTTTCTTTTTTGATTTAATTTAACAGCATCCAGCTTCAAATGCGTTAAATAAATATGTAAAATTAATATTTACAAGAGGATTAGAGTAAACTTTTGACAAAATTGTTACATCATTCTTTTTTTTTCTTTTCCAAAATAAAAAAGCCTTCATTAAATCAAATGCAAAACTAATCTGTCTTTCTTTCCTTTTTAATTAACAAAAGATATATACATAATTAAACAGTTAAATATTTAAAATTATATATATGCAAGTAACAAGCAACATACTTAAGCATTTTATGCAAGTCCATTTCTTAAATATCCTAATCTGAAAACACATGGACGAACCCCTTTTTACAAAACAATTTATATAATTCAAACTTCACGCTACTAAAATATATATTACAAGCTTTAAAAATATGTAAGTATCACACTCAAAATTTTGTTACATTTGAAATATTGACGTTTAGGTTGACATTCCCGTGGAATTGCCTTATTAAGAATCAACAGCTATATAGTAAAATTAAATTAATGTCAGGCACACTTAAGATTATATATGAAAGAAAAAGATATACATTCAACTTATTCAAAAAATACTTCTATGTAGATTTTTCATTTTAAAAGTTATAAATTTAATATATGTTTACAATAAATTTTGGTGAGTATTATGTAAGACGATTAAAATATATATAGCAAATAAAAGTAGTCTTAAAGATACAATAATGAAGTTGCAACAATCCCATAAACAATACACCCGCGAGATGTTTATCAAACAAAATCTATTCAATTTCGAAATATCCAAATCAAAAGGAGGAATAACTTGAAAATATATAAATATGTTTTAAATGAATAATTAAAAATTTATCTCTCAAATCGCTCATACAAACAAAACAAACTATCCTTCCAAATACGTTTAGTTAAGCGGAATTTGTATTTGTCAGCAAAGCTGATTGGTTCCGTGATGTAAACATTCCATGACGTACGCAAACCACTGACGAGTTGCGCAGAACAAATGTCAAGAAGATTTCTCGATCTTTGAGGCTCCAAGGTCTTGTTATTTCCTCTTATGTTTTAAGGGGTTTTTTTAATATGAAAATTTGCTACTTAATACTGGTGCAGAAAATCAAGATTATTCAACTATGATTAATAAGTGGAAGACTTTTAGTACCCGTCCTGTTTTCACACCAATTTTTTTAGAGCGATATTATACTTATTTAATCGTAACTGCATTTATAGATACTGAGTATTTTAAAAATAAAGTGGTATAGAAAAGGGGGCGTGGTTTAAAAATTTATTTGCAGCGATTAATTTTTCATTTACGCATGCTAAACAATTTTTTTTATTAACTTTTTTTTTTTTTTTTTTCGAAAATAAAACAGAAATTAAAACACAGTAATACCTCCGTTATCTCTCTTTGTCGAAAGTTTTACACTTGCAGCATAGTTACAAATTAAAGGCGCCCATCACTTGTCTCAGCAACAATTTGAAGGAATGTATTCTTCAAAACTCGATAATAGGTAACAAATTTGAATTGATTTGCAAGTGGTATTTTTAAAATATATTTTTAATTGTTAAAAAACAGTTTCTAGTTCTTATTTTGAAATAACTAAGAAGCAATAGGTTTAAACGGAAATATTTTAAATTTAAAGGGAAGCATGAACTTTGGGCAAAGTAATGATGATTTTCTTCAGAGGAACACACATCGGAAATTGGGATATATTTAATTTACATATTTTGAAGGAACAATAATCAATTATCTTTCAAGTATTTATAAATATTATTTATTTATTCCACTATTCGTAAATTTTTAAAATTTCTTTCCAAATTTAGGAAAGTAATGCCTTTTGTTTGAGTGAAGGAAAATTCGCCGGGTATAAAAAACAGCTGCCTAATTAAAACACACTTTGATTCACGACGAATATGATTTTAATAAGCGGCGGGTACTGTATATATCTTCAGTATATCATTATTCTTCAGTGTGTAGATTGTTTTCGCCTAAATTTGTGCTCTAATACAAGGAGAAAATAAGGGTGCTGTTTTTCTTTTTTAGATAAGGTCCATAATGGGTGCATTTTTTTGGATTAGGTGCTAGAAGGGCGCTATTTTTCCAACATAAGGGCAGGCAATATGCAACACCCTCCTGAAACTCTCTAGGGAAAACTCTGGGCATATATATACACCAGTAGCATATAAAAATTTAAACACGAGCACGTAATTTTTTTTTTAAGTAAAATATTCTTTTAGTGGAACGCCTGAAGGCAGGGATCATTTTTCATGAAAAACGTAATTTTACATGACCCACAAGCAAAGTGTTAAGAGTAATTGTTACTTATTTTATCATTGTTATGTATTGAAGAAAATTATTCTATAAGTAAACTGGTGCGAAATAAAGACAGGGCTAAAATGCTCGGGAATAAATAAAAAATTGGCAACTATGTATAAGTTACAAAAAGTATGATCAAAAGTGAATCACTAATGGGAGTTCCTGAACGTGGTGGGAGGAGTCTCGCTTTTTGAAAATTTGTAAATGAATAGTGTATAACAAATTGCTGAATTTCTCCGATACTACTCAACCGATATGTTTAATTGTAAGCTTATTATTGGAATTATTAGCAAATTTTATCAATTGCGTTAGAACTGTTTTTGCGTAGTTGTTGAGTAAATATATAGGAAGATTTTTGTTTTGCTTTTTTTTCTCTGTTTCAGCACCTATAACTAGTCATTAAATATAGTTCCTAACGCAATTTATATCGTTTTGTAGAATTTTTTCTGGCTTTCTAAATATGTGCTTAAATTTTGTGTAGCATGTTTAGAAACTCAGAAATAAGGGATATTGCAATATTTTAAACTTTTTCATTCTATTCACAGTAGTTTGAAAACGGTTTGAGATAGGGCAAGCTTGATACAAATTTTTTACTGTAAATTCTATACTCTCTCTTCTAACCCCTGAGTTTGTCGGTGCAATAACGAATCATCCCCTTTACAACGGTTTTGTAGCAATTTTTTTCTTGAACACCCGTTTTTTGCAATTTTTTTCTTGAACACCATTTTTTAAATAGCAATCTGTATTTATTATTTATGGTATC
Organism: Salticus scenicus; assembly: GCA_963930645.1. Classification (NCBI taxonomy): domain Eukaryota; kingdom Metazoa; phylum Arthropoda; class Arachnida; order Araneae; family Salticidae; genus Salticus; species Salticus scenicus. Next base: position 52,320,976 of record OZ005658.1, on the reverse strand, counting down.
CTTCTTCCACTGAATAATACGAAGATTGCTTTTAAAAGTAGTGATGCTCAAAACAGTGACGCTTATAACTCTCATATATGTATCATATTAGTTTTTACTGCTGACGTAGCTTCACGTCATTTGAAAATCTGTAACTCTGCCAGTGGGCGTTTCTTCGTAATTTGTATGTTATTTGTTTCTTAAAAATATATCTAATATTCAATCAATACAACCAATGTATTATGCACAGAAAAAGTTTGATTAAAAAGGCATACTTGCAAACATACTAAATAATATTCCGTAGTATTGCTAGCCCCGCCTTCTTTTTTACAGCAGTATCTTTTTAGAGTGCTTTTCTTCTTATTTAATCGTAATTGCATTTGGAGAATATTATTCTAAAAATTTATTGGTGTGAAAAAAAGGGCGCGGTTAACAACACTACGGAATATTAATTAGGATGTTGGCAAGCCTAAAAAGGGTATAATTTTAATGTTTATCCATTTGTAATATAAATGTGAATGCAGAAAAGGGGTATCACGAAAACGTGAAACTAAATTACTTTACTGACACCGTAAAAAATGTTTATCTTTTTAAGAACATTATTTCCAACCGAAGTATGCTTACTTATAGAATGCAGATAGAATGTTCTTCCAGTGTTATCGCACCTACCGCTTACGGTAGCGAGCGAGTGAATAGAAGTTTGAGTGGGAGGGGGGGAGGATTTTTCTATTATCTGCTGAAAATTTTGAAACGCAAATAGTTTTAAGTTTATCTGTAAAAAAGTTGCTTTCAATATCTTTTTTCTGATACGTTATTTTATTGCAGATTGACTCGAAGTGAAACATGTCATAACTCAAAGTTGCCAACATCTGTAATTTATTTCAGTGTATTATTAGTACCACCCTCTACTTCTCGTACTTCTACTACCTTTTTATAAGAGTTGTTTTCTTCGTATTTTATCTTAGTTACATACTGAGGAAAATCTGAAGAAAATTAGTAAGGGAGAAAAAAGGGCATTACTTGATTGCACCGGCATAAATTATAATAGCTGGAAAATTTGCATATTTTTAATATGTCCTTCCTTTTATTATTATTACTATTATTATTCCGAAATGGTAAATTTATTATGTAATTTTAATAAAAAATGTAAAATTTATTTAATATTTTGATATAATTAACATCAAAGTTTTAAAATAAATTGGACAATAAGTCATGTACATGTTAAAATTAAATTTCCTGGAAATGCTAATCGTTTTCATCAGCAATATTCAAGTTATTTGTAATTTGTATACACCCACCCCTCAAATTAAATATATTATAGGCGTAAATATACAGGGTGTTTATAAAGTCCTGGACCCATTTTGATATTTAATAACTCATAAAATAGTAAAGATAGATTAAAATTAATAACATAAATGGTTAGATAGACTCAAAAAGTTTCATGACCCTTGTCAATGAACTTCCACGTGTGCCTCCTTTGTCGCACGGAGACTTTTTGGTAAATTCTTCTGCAATTTCTCTGTGCTTGCACTATCGATTTCGTTTCTATGTACCACCATGAAATCTGTGATTTCTCTTGTGGTGTACGCATTCTCCTTAATATCCGCTCGAATAAAATATCACATACAAAAGTACTACATAGAACAAACACATCAAAAGTAAACACAACATTGCAATAGTTGCCAAAAACAAAAGAGAGAAAAATGCAGTTAATAAGCAGACGATATTTAGAAAAGTACAGATATTTAGACTGGAAAATGAAATTATTTGAAATTAACCACACGCGCAGACGATATTGTTGCGTACTTGGGGGTTCGTGAGTTATCTGAGAATGAAAGGCCAAACGTACAAAAATTCAGTAATTTATTCACAGAAAGTTCCAGAAAAATACAGGTCTATAAACCAAGTATCAGCTTCAATTCAAACAGTAAACACAGCTTAAACAACAGCTGTCAATAGCAAATCCACAGTACAAACTGTATAGCAATAACACTTGAAGCAAGTCTCTCTCAAAGAGGCTCAAGAGCAATGCAAGCACTAGCGAAGCTGGCTGAGAACTGAACTGACTGCCTTGGCGAGGAAGCGCTCCTTATATGCTGTTCCATGGAACCCAGATTTTTCGAGAAAACTCTAGAAAGTGGTCAACCAATCAACTTACAGCTTCCATATTTGGTATATCCCATATAAGGATTTTCTCGCCAAGGTCGCCAAAAAAATCGCCAAGGTGGGAAAAAGTCGCCAAATTTGGCGCCAAATCCATTAACTGCATTACTGGAGCTTTTTAATGCGTTTTTAAGGGAAAATAAGGCTATTTCAACGCTAAAACGACTAGAAATGCACAAAATTAGCACTTTATCAACTTACTAAGCCTCTTTGGAAGAATTTATACAAAAATAAACACAATTATTTACAATTTCGTAACACTGCCCCCCTCCCAAGGACTGCACGTCCCGGGCAGTGCAACCCTTGGTCAAGAGGCGAAACTAAACAAATTTACACAATCTAAAACATAAAAACTAAGTTGCATATAACGATAAAATAGAAATACAAATCAAGTGAGAAATATTTACGAAATTCACAAATATGTTCAAATATTTATATACCAATACTTACAAAATTCACAAATATGTACAAATATTTATATACAAATATTTACATTACGCATGCGCAAATTTTACCAGTATTTACATTTTTAATTTTAAATATTACCGTTGCTTGTGGTACTTGGCTAGCCTATTATAGTGCACCACCTTCGGTTTTGATGAAGGTGTTTTAGTGATCCGCACCACTACATCATTCAGCCTTTTTAAGACTGTATACGGTCCGTCCCAGTTGCACTGTAACTTGGGAGAGATTCCTTTGCGTCGAACAGGATTCCACAACCAGACCTTGTCACCCTCCTGGAACTCATGTTGTGTAGCCTTTAGATCGTACCTTGTCTTCATTTTCTCCGTTGCCATGTTAATCCGCCCCCGAGCAAAGTTGTGTACGTCCTCAAATCGTGCCTGGAGATCTTGGATGTACTCCTCGGGCGATGAAGGCGCATCGGGTGGACAACCAAACAGGAGATCACAAGGGAGACGAAGTTCACGTCCAAACAGCATCTGGGCTGGAGTATGGCCGGTGGTTTCATGGACAGCACTTCGATAAGCCAGCAGGAACAATGGCAACTTCAAGTCCCAATCTTGCTGGTTTCTTGATACTAGAAGTGAGAGGTTATTTAGGATGGTACGATTGAACCTCTCGACCATGCCGTCCGACTGGGGATGTAAGGGTGTTTTCCGGGTTTTGTCTATGCCGAGTAGTTGACACAGTCCTTTGAAAACATCAGAGGTAAAGTTCCTACCTTGGTCGGCAAGAAGTTGTAGGGGCGTGCCGTACCTTGACACCCATTGCTGCACTAGGACCTCTGCGACTGTGCATGCTTCTTGATCGGGAATGGGATATGCTTCAGGCCACTTGGTGAAATAGTCCATCACGACGAGGATGTATTTATTTCCACTGGAGGTCCGTGGCAAAGGACCCAAGATGTCGAGTGCAATCCGTTCAAATGGTGCTCCCACGTTATACCGTTGCAGTCTTCCTCGACTTAGTTTCTGCGGGCCTTTACGTGCCGCACAAGCGTCACAGGATTTACACCATTTCTCCACATCCTCCTTTGCGTTGCACCAGTAGAAGCGTTCCCGAACTTTCTGCAGAGTCTTCATTACCCTAAAATGGCCTCCGGTAGAGCTACTATGCAGTTGTTCTAAAACAGCTGGAATTTTTGATCTTGGTAATAAAATCTGCCATCTGAAGCTTTTCCCTTCATCAGATTCCCACTTTCTGTATAATACGCCGTTTCTGATATGAAGAAAGTCCTAAAGTGCCCAATAACTTTTCGTAATGGGACTAAATCTGGAAATGTCCTGCCAGGTAGGTCTGTTGCTGGTCGTCTCCTTCAGTTGTAATATAGGCTTTACGTCAGGATCTTCCATCTGAGCTTTTCTAAATTCTTCGTCACTCCATGGATCGGGATCTTGTTCTGATGGTGTTGCGACAGTAACTTGGCAAACAACTGGCTGTATTCTTTGGAGTCTATCATCGGCTTTACAGATGTATTTATGATCTTCAGATGGAGGCTTCCGCACGAAGGCATCTGGATTTTCCCGAAGAGCTCCTCCTGGGTGGCATACTTCAGAGACATTCTTGGTTGCGTCTCTAGGTGTTCTTACTGGGCAGCTTCGTTTGATATGCCCGTCTTTTCCACAGCCCCAGCATTTAGTTGTTGGAGTCTTCCCTTCTTTCCTACTCTCAAGAATGCGTAGTCTTCTATTGATTTCTGCAATCATTTCCTGAATCTCTTTAAGATCATCTTGAAAGCCGTTCACTTTGTCTGCTGTGCTGTTCTGGCGATGTTTATAGGAGGCTTGTTGGGCTGTCTCGAGCTTTAGGGCATACACAAAGGCTGACTCCACATCCTTCACGCCGGAGAGTCTGAGGGCTTTTTGAATATCTGGATCTCCGACAGCATCAATGAAATATTCTAGAGCCAGATCATTGCGTGTTTCAGGATGACAGTCTGAGAAAGCCAAATGTGAAAGCCTCTGGATGCTTGATGCCAGTTCTTGCAAGCTTTCCCCTGGTCTCTGACGACGGGACCTTAGCTGGAGTCGACTATATTCTTTGGACCATTTCGCTCCAAAACGTAGCTCCAGTGCTCTGGTTAAAGCTTCGAAGTCATATCGCTGTTCCTTCGAAAGGGTCTCCAGAATATCTGCGGCGTCGCCCCGCAACGACCCTACCAGATGAGCCGTCTTTGCAACAGAGTCCCAGCCGTTAGCTTCAGCTACGATGGAAAACTGCGTCTTATATACATGCCAGGAGGAACTGCCATCGTAGGTAGATAGCTTAATAGATTCCTGATTCTGGATTCTTCTCTCTTTCTTTTCAGTTTCCTGGGGCATGGATTCTAACTTTTCTTCCACTTTTCTCGCCAGATCTTCTTCTGTTCTCTTTAGTTTACCTTCTATCTCTGCAAACCTTCCTTTCAGTTCCTGATCAAAATTTTCTTTAACTTTCTCCTCGAAACTCCGTTCTATTTTTGTAACACTCTCTTCAACCTTCATAACATTTTCTTCTATCTTCATAGCTTTCTCTTCAACGTTCATAACATTTTCTTCTATCTTCATAGCTTTCTCTTTAAAACTTTCTTCTATTTTCAAAACTTTCTCTTCAAAATTTTCTTCTATCTTTATAACTTTCTCTCCTATTCCATCCATTCTATTTTCCATCGCCGTTAATTTACCCTCGATTGATTCTTTCACCGTTGAAAGCTCTTTCTTCATCTCATCTTGATTAGATTTAATTTCTTCCTGAACTTCACCCATAGTGCCTTTCAACTCTCTTTGCGATGTTTCCATTTTCTCTATCAATCCGGTTTCCATCTTTTCCTGTCCGGCTTTCATTTCATTCATCTCTTGACTCAGGCTACCTTTCATCTCTCTCTGTCCTTCTTTCATTCTTTCGATCAATCCGGTTTCCATCTTCTCCTGTCCTGTTTCCATTTTCTCTATCAATCCAGATCTTAACTCATTCATCTGAGCAGTGAGACCTTCTAGAATTTTTTTCATCTCTTGCTCCATAGCTCTCGTTATCACCATTCACAGACAAACCCCACTCCTGACACCAGAAATGTTCCGTACTTGGGGGTTCGTGAGTTGTCTGAGAATGAAAGGCCAAACGTACAAAAATTCAGTAATTTATTCACAGAAAGTTCCAGAAAAATACAGGTCTATAAACCAAGTATCAGCTTTAATTCAAACAGTAAACACAGCTTAAACAACAGCTGTCAATAGCAAATCCACAGTACAAACTGTATAGCAATAACACTTGAAGCAAGTCTCTCTCAAAGAGGCTCAAGAGCAATGCAAGCACTAGCAAAGCTGGCTGAGAACTGAACTGACTGCCTTGGCGAGGAAGCGCTCCTTATATGCTTTCCATGGAACCCAGATTTTTCGAGAAAACTCTAGAAAGTGGTCAACCAATCAACTTACAGCTTCCATATTTGGTATATCCCATATAAGGATTTTCTCGCCAAGGTCGCCAAAAAAATCGCCAAGGTGGGAAAAGTCGCCAAATTTGGCGCCAAATCCATTAACTGCATTACTGGGGCTTTTTAATGCGTTTTTAAGGGAAAATAAGGCTATTTCAACGCTAAAACGACTAGAAATGCACAAAATTAGCATTTTATCAACTTACTAAGCCTCTTTGGAAGAATTTATACAAAAATAAACACAATTATTTACAATTTCGTAACAATATTTACAAAGTACAGATATTCAAACCTGAAAAGAAAATATATGAGTTATTCCACCAATAAATGCCATAAGTTTGTTTATATCTTCATTATTTTATGAGTTATTAAACATCAAAATGGGTCCGGGACTTTATAAACATCCTGTATTATACTGATCTAAAAGTGTATTTTATTTTATTTTTACGTCAGAATGCGCTGTCTTGCGTTTTCCTTTGTGTAAATTAGTCTTTTTATTTCTCTTTGATGTGCTCACACCACCCATTTCGTGTAGCCATACCCCGTAAGGAGTCGGAGTAAGGTACTACTTATCAAGTCGATATTTGCTGGTTTAACTTAACTTTGATTATTACTAAATTAAATTTATTAGGTAAGTTTGATGCGAAAACATGTCAAAGGAGATTAGCTGTTTGATTTAATAATTTAATAGAATTAAGAGCTAACAGTATTAAATTTTAACAAATTATAGAAACATTGTCCATTTTATTTACTGTGTTTTCACGAATATACATTTGTATACAAATATTAGGTACTTGTTTTTATTTGTTTGTTTCAACAACTAACTTATGTGTGTATATTAATAAGAATGGAATTTTTTTTTTTTTTTTTTTTTTTTTTAATGCTATAAAGTATTAAAATAATAATAATAATAACATGATTTTATATAATTTCTATTAATAGTTTTGAATCGTAGGGTATTTTGTAGGGTAAAAATATTTTAACGTAGTGAATGCAGGGATAATTTAAATTTTCATCTGGCAACACTGGGTGTTAGAGAAGTTGATGGGCGTTTCGAATCGGTGTTGTACCCAGGTTGTACCTATGGCTAGAGGTGGAAATAATCGAATGATTTTGACAATCGAGTGATTTGCTTTGGAGTGATTTTAATAATCGAATGATTTTACAATCGATTATCGATGACGTAAGCGTAGAATAAGCGTTTTGTAATTAGTTTCGGTTTCTTCGTAGCTATCAGGTTGCTGTTTGTTTATACTCTGTTTTTTCACTCCTTGCTACGAAAATTTAAGTCTAACCTTTAATAATTGAGATTTATTTAGCTTTTTACGTAGACTTTTTTCAAAAATCAAAGTAATTATTTGTAATAATTACTTTGTTTTCTCCCCCCTCTTTCTCTGTGTATAAACATATGGTATGGGTGTGGGTGTGTGTATGTAGTACGTATGTATAACTGAATCAGTTGAAACACAAATTTGACAGTGGATTTACCATAGTAATAGCTGAGGTTATTTTGTTGGTTACTTGATCTACCATAAAGTTAAAAAAATGGTGGCCATTTGAAAATTTCAAGTTCGGATAAAAAATGCATTTTTTAATAATTTTGCTTAAATTTCGGTATTTGCATAGTTCATATCAAGGTCTCAACTAATATTATTAATCAACTCGATCGGGTGTTCGTGTTTCAAAATAACGGCCCCTTAAAATTTTCACACTCACATAAAAAACGAATTTATGAATAGATTTGTCTGAATCTTGATATATGCATAACTTATATGAAGATCTCAACTCAACCATTTTTTTTTTTTTAGTCAACTCGATCCCTCAACTTGTTCAAAATTGCAATTACTTAATCATTTCAAACTCAGTTAAAAAAATTATTTATGAACTGAATTGTCTGAAAATCACTATGTACAACCTAAATTTATTGATAAGCTAGATGTACCATTTTTTCTTTTTTTTTTTTTCTAAATGGTAGCTACTTCAAAAAAACAAAGAAATCAGATTGAATTATAAGCATTTATTCGAACTGTTTAATTTTGCTGGACTGCTATCAAAGAAAAGTATAAAAGTAGTGGTATTAGTACAGTACTTGTACTAGCAGAAAACGTATTACTACTTGTTTGCAGAACTCGTGCCTATTTCGTTCAAATAACAAAGGGTTGTGCATTTTATTATTTACAAGCCGCCTTCGGCGACCAGCTGGTTCGCCATCCCTGAAAAATCTGATTTATGAAACTCTCGCACGGTGGCGCCTTTTTACCGTTTCAGGTCCTATAACAGCTTATTGACGTATAGTGAAAATAGCTTTATTGAAAAATTTAATCACAGTAAATTCCCGCTCGGTAGCGCCTGCGGCGCTCTTTTCCCGTTTCAATATCTGAAACAGCCTGTTCGCTCACCGTGTTATGATCTTTCAAAATTCTGACTTTAGCAAAGTCCCTCTCTGTGGCGCCTGCGGCGCCTTATCCCCGTTTTAGAACTTACAACAGCTTTCTCGCTCATAGCGCAAATAGCTTTAAAAATTTTAATTGTAGCAAATTTCCGCTCTGTGGTGATTAAGGCGCCGCTTTACGTTTCATTATTTAAAACAGCCTGTTCGCTCATCATGTAAAGGACCTTTGAAAAATCTGACAGTCGCAAATGCGCAACCCGATGGGGCCTGTGGTCTCCCAATCTTCTCCATATAAATAATTTACTTATAATCGAAATTGGAGGAACTGAATTATTAAAATGTCAAAGCACCCTCTAGCGACGGAGATTTGCTATATGTACTCTTCAATTACAGTTTAAATGACTTTTAAAATGATGTTTTACCTATGAAATTATGTTAATTAGAAGCTGAGATACAAAGGTTACATAAGCATTGTTATAAAAAAAAATGTACCTTAATTTTCTGGTGGTTTTTCTCTGAGACTTGCGTAACTGCGGGCTAAATAGTGTTAAAAACCCTTAATATGAAATGTGAGCAGAGTATCGGAATTCGAAAGCCTGCATCATAATTAGAATTGGAGATATTGTTATAAAGGTGTTCTGTCTTGTCTGTGGTTTTCTACGAAACTTCCGTACGGAATTTAACGAGTTATATCAGTTTAGAAGTCCGCAATATTTTAAATGATGTGTTATATGTAATTTAATCATAATTAGAATTCTACATACTGAATTATTAAAATATCAATGCGCCCTCTGGCGACAGAGATTTGCAACGCATACTGTTCAATTCCAATTTAAATGACTTTTAAAATGATATATTACTTAATAAATTATGTTATTTAGAAGCTGAGATACAAAGGTAATATAAACATTTTTATAAAAAAGATTTGTGTCTGACTTATTCATGGTTTTCGCCGAAACTTGCGTAATTCCGGGCTATATAATGTTAAAAATCTTTAGCACGAAATGTGAGAGGAAATTGAAATTCGAAACTCTGCGAAATATAAAAGAATAAGAGCGTTCTGGGTTTTTCGTTGTTTTCTCCGAAACTTCTGTTCCTTTTGTACATTTTTGTCCCTTTACCCCCCGACTTTTCGTCCCTAATAAATTTACACTTGAAAGTGTCCGGAATTGATTTATCTTGCCTTAAAACTTATTAATACCAATCGGATTTTGAGTTGCTCTCTAAACGAATGATCGATTATTTTCATGCCATATTCTGATAAAACACGATTTTATTTATATAAAGAAAAAAAAAAAAAAAAAAAAAAAAAAAAAAGTATGCTCATGTAAATTTTGTTAATCGCAAAATATAGATGTTAAATTGCAACTTCTAGAAATTTTACCCATACAAGCAAAATGTATTTGAAATTTGAATTATCTTGATTGTCCCTGTACACGAACCATTTGTTCGACCACAACAAAAATGTAGTATAGATAGCATCCCTATATAATACATATTTAGAAAAAAAAATTGACTTCCTGCTGCTATTTATTCTTGAGGTATACTGCTAATAAACACACACACTGTAAAAAAATAACTATTACCAGCTGCAAGAAACTCTCTGTGATTGGAGAAAATAATTATTTTCTCCAATCACAGAGAGTTTCTTGCAGCTGGTAATAGTTATTTTTTTACAGTGCAGTGCAGACCAACTGCAAAAAAACTTATTTTTGAATTTATGCTCCTTAAAACCCGTAAATATAACAAAAACTCACTTTCGAAAATTTGACCGCAAAATAATACATTGTCTACCATTTATATGTACGAGAAAGATTAAAAATCGAGCATTAATGTCATTAGTATAAAGCTAAATTTATTTTATTATTTTATGCAGTAAATTCCCAATTTTGTTTACTTTTTATTTATTTGTGAGTATATGTGTGTGTGTCTTACATCACAATAAATTGAAATTGTAGCGCTAAATTCAAACTCTTACGAATATATTAAATAGCTTATCAATATTGAGCCATCTTCCCTGTCATTTAAAACAATATAGACGGCGCTGTCGCCATTCTCGGCAAAATATCTAATGATATTTTGCCGATCATTAAAGTGAAGTGAAAACATTTTGTTTTCAGAAGTCAGTGAGAAGTTCGTCGGCTCTCGCTGAAAAATGTAGTCGTATTTCGTGTAAGACGCCCCTGTGGCCATGGGCCGCAGGCAGCGGCCTGTAAGAATATTCGTTCTTATGTATCCTAATGTTCTGTTTACTGTGCGCGATGTATATAGTTATTGTAATTGTGTTTTATTATAATTAAAATATTAAATAATGGAATGCAAGAGTTCGTTCTTTCAATGTTCTGTGGGGCCATTCTGTTACAAAATTAATATAAAATGTTCTTATTTATGTATTTTAATAAAACTAGATTTATTATTTGAAAATATTCGAACCCTGAAATTTTTCATATAAACTTGAAAAATTCAAGTATGTATTAGCCATAATTCATATTTGTATATATATATATATATATATATATATATATAAAGAACTTAATATAATGTAAAAATTATGAGTACTCCTTTTTTTTTCCCTTCAAAAGAACAAAATTTTTATTAATTTTTAAAGTATTTTTATGAATAGAAACATTATTAAATCTAAATAACGCGTATTTTGAAAAACAACGGTTTACAAACTACACATAACGTGTAAAAAGCAAGCATTCAAAGAATGGCCACTCTGAATTGCAGTCGAACCACCAAACGAATTATTCATTCGTTATAAACAAGAAATAAATCGCTGCAAATAATCGGAATATGGAATGACCAAGTAAACTTTTGCCTTTAAAATCACCCGAAATAAGATAATCGAGATAATCATTCGCGCACGCTCATAAAGGTTATAAAATCATTCGAAAGAAAATAATCGATAAAATCATTCGCGCACGCGCATAAAAGATATGATGGGAATCGAGAGAAAAAATAATCGGAATGAAATTAACGAATGAAATGATCGAATGAAGTTAACGAATGAAATTAAAGAGTGAAATGATCGAATGATTTTTAGATAATTGAGTTAATCGAATGATTCCAAATAATCGAGTTAATCGATTGTTTCACTCGAATGACGGCGCATCTCTACCTACGGCGCCTTGTACTCCCATGTCCCATCTAAACTTTCGAAGACAGGAAGTGATACTTCTCTCTCCTTGTTTTGTCAGTGAAAGACGGCAACTATGACATTCCTGTTCGTAGCTTGTTTCGTTTTCGTAGAAAGTCCACTTAATTTAAAAAGAAAGCAAATTGCTTGCATCATGTGTGTTTAAAGAGCCTTTTGAGCGGAAGAAAAACAATGCAAATACTATGTATATCTATCTATACTATATGTAAATTACTTCTTTGGCAAAAGGTTCTATATTCAGCATAATATATATTTATTTATTATGCAATATAAATTAAAAATAATCTGGTGTGTCACTCACACGACTTTCTCTTACCCTGAAATTTAATGTTATAAATACAGGTTTCAGATTAAAAGTAAAATAACGAGTACTGTTATGTAAACCTGTGTTAAACAATTCATATTAGGCTTCTGAAGAGTTTTATATGGTAATTAGTTCTGTGTGAGGGAGTCTACCACCTCCCTCAACCTCCCGTTTCATTACTGCACCTACATTTATATAGAATTTAATTCGGTTATTAAAAAATAATTTATTAAAATTATTATTTAAAAAAATTATCTTTTATGATAATGCAAACGATTTCCATATTAGAGAAGTACTATAACACCAAATATCCAAAAAAAAGTCCATTTTATTCTCAATATTTGAAATATATATATACGATTTTTTTTCTAAGCTTTTTTTTCGTTAAAAGTAAAAAAAAATCGATAACTTTGTTTTAAATTATCGCAGATCGATAGTTCAACCATTCGTTTTAAAGGTATTGGCGAGCTCTTTTGAAAGGTACTCATCATGATAATTTAATCCCCTCGAGGGGAGACTTCCCCCCAGGGGGGAGGCGAGGCGAGGCTCCTACATACACAAATTTTTTTTCCCAGTTAACTATCTCTATTACAAAAATTATATATTCGTTTCATTTGATTTAGTGCAGTCTATAGACGTTAAACTCTACTTACCTGCAATTTCCCCCATAGACGTAATGTATTAGAATTCTCTTGATTGTCCCTGTACACGAGCCATTTGCTTGATGTTAACGAAAAGCTTACTGTAGCATCCCTATATGATACACATTTAGAATACCAAGTTTGAATTTTCTGCCATAATTTGTTTTTGAGATATGCTGATAACAGACACACACACACACAGACATACACACAGACCATTTGCTAAAAACATGATTTTCGTATTCAGGCTGCCTCAAAACGTGTAAATATAACAAAATCTCGCGTTCGAAAATTTGACCCAAAAACAATACTTTCTCAACCTTATGGGTAAGAGAAAGTAAAAATAATGATGGTGGATTTAAAACATGTTTATTATTTAATAGGATAATCATTACTTATTATTTACTTTTGTTAACTGTTGCACAGATTATTCACTTTACTGTAAAATATTTGTGTAGCTTTTAGGATGCAAATTGCCCCGAAAAAGATTTTTAAATTCGCAGAAGACAGACTTAAACATTTTAATATATTTTCCAAAGTTTGAAATATACTTTTTCAATAATAATGTTTCTCCAATAATGTTAAAATAATACTCCCTCCATCCAAATTAGTTGCTAGATTTAGGTCGAAAATGTTGTTAGTTGCTGCATTTGAAGTAGGCGGAGTCATAAATAACTTCTGATTCAGTTTACATAGCTGCCAACTTTTAAAATTTATTCAGGAATGCTGTTAGCCCCACCCTTTTTTTCACACCGTAAACTTTGTAGGAAAATATTGTTCGATGTATAATTACGATTAAATATGAAGAAAATTACTCTAAAAAGATTACGGTGTGAAAAAGGGGCTGGACTAACAACATTCAGAAATATATTAAAAAACTTAGCAACTATGAGTTTAGTAGATCAACACAAGTAAAATTATACTCCTTCCTTCCAAAATTAAGTACTATGACGTTTAAATACTTTTGTACTGATTATTAATACTTGTAATTTTATGCTTTTGTTTGAACATTTTTCAGGGTGTTATCTGCTATACTATTAACCGTTTACACTCGAACGTCACCTCTCAGGCGTCATCCGATTCATTACTTGAACTCGAGAGGTGCCATGACCAATTAAGTTACTATATGTCCGCCAATAATGTTCTACAACTAAAAGAGCTATAACATGTGCATACCTCGTTAACAAAGAGACTCCACCCTCACTTTTTATTAAGTGCCTTTGAGCGTTGCTTGCCTTGGTCATTGGTAATGGTAAATGACCAAGAATGCTTTGCAAAATATCACACGATGGAAAATTATAAATCACAATATTCATATATAATGCTTGTAATATGTAAATATAAATCAAATATAGAAATAAAGTGTTTATATTTAAAATTCTTATGTTTCATATTTTGCATTTTTTATTAAAACTATTGTCGGGTAGCTCATTACGCTTACTAAAAGAAGATTCGAATGCAAAAGGTTAATTTTCCATCTCACTTCAGGCCCGCACATTTGGAAAATACAAAGTAGTCGACATAAAAGAGACTACTGACAAAAAAGAAGGCGCAGCCTTCGTAAAAGGTGCATTATGCTAGCCTTTTATTACGCGGCCAACATAACTTAAGGACAGCCAGATCTTATATTAAGCTAGATTAGATTTAGCGCCTAACAACACACTTGTCCACAATACATCCTGAAGATGTCCAGAGGATGTTCATAGACTCGTTGTCATCCATAGGACATTCTGAGGATGTCATTTGGTGGAGATGTGGCTGTTAGGAGCTAGACTAGCTAAAAAGCGGAAACTACGAACCCTGCTGTACTTCTATATTTTTGAACAGATCTCTTACACAATTCTAATTCTGTTCTCAAGCCATGCCCTTTTAAGAAGCATTTTCTAGTATGAAAAATTATTCCACGAGTACCGGAAAATTATGAAGGTTTATATGCAGATCACCAAATATCTGGAAAATAGTTTCTAGTTGCTGGTATACCCATGCGAAAAAGGCTTCGAGTGCAAACGGTTAAATCGATCAACAACATTTACTTACTAAACATTATTTCCTTAACCCTTTGAGTACTGAGTTGTTTGAAGATTTTTATGCCCATGGGACGGATTTAATTTGTCGCTACATGGAACGATTTTGAATTTTTGACATTAAGGTCCGCCTGTGGGAGTTTTTCTCCTATGTTACAATATTTCAGAACAAAATTTTCTGTGTTTACATTTATATTACAAATGGATATACATTATAATTTTATTCTTTCTAATCAAAGTATTTGTATCCATAGTATATTTCATTCTAAAATTGTGAATATTAATTATATATTTAAGAAAAAAATAGCATACAAATTGCAAAAGAAACGCCCACTGGTGGAGTTACAGATTTTAAAATGCAGTGAATCTACGTCAGTGGTCGCGAAAGTGTTAATATGTAAAAGTAATACATTTTATTTGGAATATACTAATATTGATGATATTAGTATGGTTGTAAGATATCATAAAAAACGCCAGGAAAGTGTTTGCGATCAACGCACACTGGCGGGGGTGCCTTAAACGTTAACGCCTACTTCTTAAATTCAGATGACGAGTCATACTCGTCCACGTAACTTCGTCCAAGTAAGCAGATGAGGCGTCTCACTAGTCAAATGTACCCAAAGGGTTAAATCCGTACCGAATTAGTTTAAAAAAATTGTCCCAAAAAAATTACTACATTTGTGGAATGTAAAAAAATTAGAATGAAAATACTAAGTTATGATAATTTTAAACGCAAATAAAATGATTTTAAGTGATGTTTAAGGAATTTCTTGCACATAATATAGCTTCGGGATTACGTGCCAGGTTTCGCTGAAGAAGATTTTGACGACGGAGTTTTTCTTTATTAAGATGGATTACTTTATACGAGTTGCCTCCGCCTGACATAATAATGTTTTTCATACACACGTGTAAAATTAAAAATACATTGTCAAGCTTTTCTACTTCTATATTTTGAAAAACGACTTACAAAGCATCAATTAAGTTGTCAATATTCTTTGTAGGCATCTGATGTTGTAATGACTGTATCGCATTAAATAATCCGGGATAAGGTACATTTAAATCTGGAGGTTGACACTGTAGTTGAAAATTACATCGATCTTTTACACATTCTTCTATGATATTGGGATCATCCACTGCCAAATTCGGCTTGCATTATCCTGTTGTATGTATATAGGACTCGAATTTTGACTAGTTGGAAATTTTTCACGTATAGCCGGCAAAACATTTTCTATAATCATTTTTCGGATTTCTTCTTTGTTAACAATTTGTGCAACTTTTGTCACAGCAGTTCCTTTCGCACGACTTTTTGAGCTTCTTTTTGCATTTTCTGAATAAACAAAAGGCCATGTTCTAGTTTTTCCATCAAACATTTCATTTTTTTACGAGTCCTATCTTCGTCTTGCCACCGCCGCCATAAACATTAATTTGGTAATAAACCTTTCGTTTTGCAATGCCTCAACGGTTCAGTTTCATCCAGTAATAGACGTAAAACGAATTACTGTTTTTCGTAATATAAAACCATTTTTCTTCGATATGAATACGATTCAATATTTTCGAAAAGCATCCATTAATTTGAACGTGCTGTAAACAAAATCGAATTCTATCGAGTTTATTTTTTTCTGTTAGATTTGACTTATTGGTGGGTGAAATACGCTTCAAAACTTCTCCCTTTTTGACAATCCTGTATAATGTTGATTTAGGAATACTAACAGCACTTGATAAACTCCGCAGTGATTGTTTTCGTTTTATTGGGATACATTTCGTTTTGCTCAGTTGCTGAGAAAAATCTTTTTTTTTCTTTTTTCTTTTTCTCGTCCGTATTTACCAATTTTTTTGTGAACTTGAGTAAGCATTGCTTCTAAAAGCTAGTGTGCCGTGTTATGTTCATTGTAGTGGTACAATTTCACTGGTTTTTGATCTAATAAAGTGCATCGGAGATTATTTATGACTCCGCCTACTTGAAATGTAGCAACTAATTTCGTACTGTTTTAAAAGGAAGGAGGGAATGCTTGGTAAATAAATGTTGTTGACTGATAGTATACAACCTTGAAATCTCTGAAAAATATTCAAACAAAATTATGAAACCGTAAGTATCACTAATCAGAAGAGCGCTATTTTTCCAACATAAGAGCAGGCAGGGTGCAACACCCTCCTGAAACTCTCTGGGGAACAAGGAAAACACATCGGAAAATGGGATATGTTTAATTTACATATTTTGAAGGAACAATAACCAATTATCTTTCAAGTATTTATAAATATTATTTATTTATTGCATTATTCGTAACTTTTTAAAATTTTGGAATTACTTTCCAAATTTAGGAAAGTAATACTTTTTGCTTGAGTGAAGGAACATTCGCCGGGAATAAAAAACAGCTGCCTAATAAAAACACTTTGATTCAGGACGAATATGATTTTAATAAGCGGCGGGTATTGTATATATCTTCAGTATATCATTATTCTTCAATGTGTATATTGTTTTCGCCTAAATTTGTGCTTTAATACAAGGAGACAATAAGAGTGCTCTTATTTTTTAAAGATAAGTTTCATAATGGGTGCATTTTTTGGATTAGGTGCTAGAAGGGCGCTATTTTTCCAACATAAGGGCAGGAAGGGTGCAACACCCCCCTTTAAACTCTCTGGGGAAAACTCTGGGCATATATATACACCAGTAGCATATAAAATGTTAAACACGAACACGTAAAATTGCTTTTTTTTTAAAGTAAAATATTCTTTTAGAGGAACGCCTAAAGGCGGGTATCATTTTTTATGAAAAACGTAATTTTACATGACCCACAAGCAAAGTGTTAAGAATAATTGTTAGTTATTTTATCAATGTTATGTATTGAAGAAAATTATTCTATGAGTAAGCTGGTGCGAAATAAAGGCAGGGCTAAAATTCTCGGGAATAAATTAAAAAATTGGCAACTATGTATAAGTTACTTAAAGGATGATCAAAAGTGAATCACTAATGGGAGTTCCTGAACGTGGTGGGAGGAGTCTCGCTTTTTGAAAATTTGTAAATGAATAGTGTATAACAAATTGCTGAATTTCTCCGATACTACTCAACCGATATGTTTCATTGTAAGCTTATTCATTGGAATTGGACATTTGTTAGCAAATTTTATGAATTGCAGCTAGAGCTGTTTTTGCGTAATTGTCGAGTAAATATATAGGAGGATTTTTGTTTTGCATTTTTTTCTCTGTTTCAGCACTTGTAACTAGTCATTAAATATAGTTCCTAAGGCAATTTATGTCGTTTTGTAGAATCTTTTCTGCTCTTTCTAAATATGTGCTTAAATTTAGTGTAGCATGTTTAGAAATTCAAAAATGAGGGATATTGCAATATTTTAAGCTTTTTCATTCTATTCGCAGTTGTTTGAAAACGGTTTGAGATAGGGCAGGCTTGATACACATTTTTTACTCTATATTCTATACTCTCTCTTCTAACCCCTGAATTTGTCGGCGCAATAACGAATCATCTTGTTTACATCAGGTTTTGTAGCAATTTTTTTCTTGAACACTAGTTTTTTGCAATTTTTTTCTTGAAGTCCATTTTAAAATAGCAGTCTTTATTTATCATTTATGGTATCCTTCTTCCACTGAATAATACGAAGATTGCTTTTAAAAGTAGTGATGCTCAAAATAGTGAGGCTTATAACCAGGGCCTGATTAAGGGGGAAGCTCGCTCATACCGGAATATTTTTACAATTATTTTTTACTTCATGTCATAGAAATTCCACGCTTTGACAAGGAAATATTTTTTATAAAAAATGAACGGTGTAAAACAATCCAATTTACTCACCGGTATTAGACACCAGAATTCTTTTAAAATAATTTTTAATGAAAACTTTCTGTTTATTATAGGAGGAAAGTATTTGTTAAAAAATAACGGTGTAAGTATAAATAATGTGTGAAGAGTGAGCTTCCCCCTTAATCAGGCCCTGCTTATAACTCTCATATATGTATTATATTAGCACTTTCGCGACTGCTGACATAGCTGCACGTTATTTGAAAATCTGTAACTCCGCCAGTGAGCGTTTCTTTTGCAGTTCGTATGTTATTTATTTCTTAAAAATCTATTTAATATTCAATCAGTACAATCAATATATTATGGACAGAAAAAATTGATTAAAAAGAGTATAATTTTAATGTTTGTCCATTTGTAATATAAATGTGAATGCAGAAAATTTTGTTCTGAAATATTGTAACTTGGGAGAATCACGCCCACAGACGGACCTTACTGTAAAAAAAAAAAAAAAAAATAAAAAAATAAAGGTGTTAAGAAAACAAGTGGAATAAATTACTTTACTTACACCGTGAAAAATGTTTAACTCCTTGAAAACATTATTTCAAACCCAATTAATTAGTGATGGGTAAGACAGGAAAAAATTTTGTCATGACATTGAGGCACTTCAAAATATTTTGAAGTGGGACAATGTCATGCTTCAAATGACATGAGGTATTGCAAGAGAGAGAGCAAGGTGAATGAATGAGGTCAAATATTTTGTCATCTGTTGTAGTGAGTTCTGAGGTGTGAGGTAGGTTGTTTGTCATGTTCCACGTGAATTGAAAGAGTTGTTTTGTCATGAAAATTAATTAGTGTGAAGAGGTGAGAGGTTCAAAAAAGAGAATGAAGATGCATGAATGAAATGAAGTACTATGTCATATGTTGTAGTGAGTTGTGATGTAGGTTGTTTGTCATGTCCCACCTGAACTGAAAGAGTGATTTTGTCATGAAGATTAGTGTTAAAAGTTGAGGTCTACATTCGGTAACTACAACTACAAAAGTGTGAACGAAGATGTATGAATGAAATGAAGTAGTATTTTGTCATATGTTGTAGTCAGTTGTGAGATAGGTAGTTTTTCATGACACGAGTGATTTGAAGGAATTGTTTTGTCGTGAAGTTTAGTGTTAAGAGATGAGGGGCTTGCATATGGTACCTACAATTCCAAAAGAGTGAAGGAAGACGCATGTATGAAATGAAGGACTGTGTCATCTGTTATGTCTTGTTATCAGTTAGGTAGTTTTTCATGTCACAAGCACAAGTGAATTGAATTGAATGAATTGACTTGTCATGAAGATTACTGTTAAAATGATTGGAAAAAAGTTAAGGAATCACTGAGAAATTTTATTTTATTTCCTTAAAAGAAGTAATAGTCACAAAAATTTAAATACTTTTAACAAATAAAGCTGACTTTTCGAAAATATTAAGATTGTTAAAGAAATATTTAGTTTTAACAAGAAGGTGTTAAAATGATTGTTTTAAGTAATTTCTCAGGCACTTCACTCTTCACTTGCTTATAAAAACTCACGAATGCTTTCGGAAGAAAGTATTGGATTCGTAAAAATTTAATTTCCTACTTATGGTTTTTGATGGATTTACATGTTTTGTGGGTTCCAGAACAAGATTTGACCCTTTTTATTTTCTTATTTATTCAATAGTAGAAAATATTGAATTAGTAAAAATTTCCGACTTCTGGTTTTCGACAGATTTTCACGTTTTGAGAAGTCTAGAATACAATTTTACAATTTTTTGCGAATGTCTGTCCGTCTGTCTGTCTGTGTGTGCGTGTGAGAGACAAAAATTTTGTGGCAAATGTATCTCCTGGACTACTGTTCAGAATTGTTTATAAATTTATATGTAGGTGCACCTTGGCCTAAATTAGGGCCTATCGACTTTTGGTGCCAAACGCTCAACAGGTGGCGCTGCTATACAGCGATTTCCACAATTTAATGGGAGGCTATATCTCGCTTAATTATTGGTAGATCTGTATGTCATATATAAATTATGTACACACCACACTGTGCACGCAAGTATATTCCTACATTAATCGGATACCGGACACTTTTGCGATTTGCGAATCGTAAGATGCAATAAACACGAAAATCCAAATCGGAGTCTACAGATGACTCTCATATTGAATTAAAAATATTTAGGGATAACTTTTGAGTGAAAATTCTATAATTGCTTAATATAAATGGGGGGGGGGGGAGTGTGGAGCTGGATGGGAAATGAAAAAGAAAATAATGGTTTTTATGTAACCATGTAATTAATATTAATGAAACTGTGATAGAAATATAGATTATTAATTTTTTCAGCGAGGGCTAAGTATAACAGAGTAGTTTCTTTTTTTTTTTCTGAGGGAGGGGGGGGGGGCGGATACGAGAAAAATATTTTTTTTTTTTTTTTTTTTTTTTTGTTACCTGTTACTGATTGCAATGAAAATTTTAATGAATTTCTTCTCAAGAAAATTTTTATTAAGTGTTATATATATCTAATAAGTAAAAGGGGGGGGGGGTCTACGTGAGCAGAAAATAATAGTACTTTTTTTGTGAGTCCATGTCTGATTTTAAACAAAATTTGTGTATCACTGATTATTTATGAATATTTTTAGTGAGTGTTACTAATAATAGGGTGGGGGAAGGGGCTTAGAGGGCAGAGAAAAAGAAAACGAATGTTTTTATAACACACGGTATAAGATTGTACTGAATTTGTGTCATTTACTCATTGTTAAGAAAAATTTCATTGAGTATGGCATTCAACATTGGAGGGGAGGTGGGGGGGGACCAGTTCTCCAAAGAAAAGGAACATTGTGGTTTTTATACAACCAATGTTATTGAAACAATAAGCTAATAAAACTTATAGTTTATAAAGGTTTTCAATTAGGGTAACTTGTAAAAGGGGGGTTACTGTTGGGGGGGGGGGCGAAAGAAAAGAAATTGGCGATATTTAAATCTACCTGTTCCGGATTGTAATAAAAATTTATAAATTTTTATGAGAGTCGTTTAATGTTTAAGAACATTTTTACAGGAAAGGGGGGGGGGCGAGCAGAAAATTATAATGGTTTTAATGAGTCTGTGGCTGAATTTAATGAAAAAAAAAAAAAAAAAAAAAAAAAAAAAACATCATTCATTATTCATGAAGATTATCTGTAAATGTTACGTATAATGGAGGGGGGGGGCGGTTAGGGAGCGGAAAAAAAAGAAAATGAATATTTTTATATCATCCAGTTAAAGATTGTAAAAAGAAAAAGAGAAAAAGTGCCATGTATTTATTTAAGAAAAACATCAGTTAGCGACGCAAGTAGCTACTGAGGGAGGAGGGTGTCGTTGGATAAAGAAAAGCGAAATTATGGTTTGTATGTAACCAATTTTATCGAAACAATAAATTATTATAAATTATAGTTTATTATTATATATAGTTTATTATTTAAATTATAGCTTTTCAATGAGAAAAGAAAAATTATAAAAAGAAACAAAATGTTTAAAAGAATGCGCTTTTTTTTTTTGGGGGGGGGGGGCAGAGGAAAAGAAATTGACTATATTTAGATCACCCTGTTCCGGATTGTAATGAAAATTTATAAATTTTATTAAGTGTTACTGAATGTTTAAGAAATTTTTCATTGGAGGGGGGGGGGGAGGAGATAAGTGAGCAGAAAATAATAATGTTTTTATATGAGTCTGTGAACGATTTACATGAAACTTTGAATAAATACCATTCATTATTTATGAAGATTTGGGAGATATTAGGGGGCAGAGAAAAAGAAAATGAATTTTTTTTTTAGTACTCAGTTAAAAAAAAAAAAATGCTCATGTATTGTTTCAGAAAAAAAAAAAAAAAAATGGTTAGTAGCTATTGGGGGGAGAGGGGTGGTTCGTAGGGTAAAGCAAAATAAAACTACGGTTTATATGCAACCAATTTTATTGAACCAATAAATTAATAAAAATAGTTTATAAAGGTTTCCAATGATGGTTGCTTGTAAAAGAATACTGTTGAGGGGAGAAAGGCAGAGGAACAGAAATTCACTATGTTTTAATCACCCTGTTCCGGATTGTAATGAAAATTTATAACTATCTATAAGTGTCATTTAATGTTTAAACATTATTTCACAGGAAGGGGGAAAGGAGCAATGCGAGCAGAAAATAATATAGATTTTTTTTATGATTCTGTGGTTGATTTTAATGAAAATTTGAATAAAATATCATTCATTATTTATCAAGGTTTTCTGTGAGTAATACGTATAAGGACGGGGGGGGGGAGGGGGAAGTTAGGGGCAGAGAAAAAGAAAATGAATGTTTTTATATCACCCCGTTCAGGATTGTAGTAAAACTAGTCCCACTGACTCATTAGGAAACATGTTATTGAGTATTGCATGTAACTGTTAGGGTGTGTGTGTGGGGGGGGGGGGGAGTACCAGGTAGGCAAACACAAAAAGAACATAATGGTTTTTATGGAACCAGTTTTATTGTAACGATAAGTTTAACTTATAGTTTATGAAGTTTTTTAGTAAGAGTTAGCTATAACAAAGCAGGCTGGTGGAGGGAGCAGAGGAAAAGAAATTGACTATTTTTTAATCACCCTTTGGCGATCTGTAATGAGAGATTTTATAAATGTCATTTACCGTTTGAGAAATGTTTCCTAAGTGTTATATATATATACCTCGTAAGGATATATACATACCTTGTATTACATATATATAACACTTAGTAAAAATTTTCTTGAGAAGACATTCATAAAAATTTTCATTACAATCAGTAACAGATAGCAAAAAAAATTATGTTTCTTGTATCTTCCCCCCCCTCCCCCCCCCCCAAAAAAAAAAAAAAAAAAAAAAAAAAACTACTCTGTTACATTTGACCCTCGCTGAAAAAATTAATAATCTATATTTCTATCACAGTTTCATTAATATTAATTACATGGTTACATAAAAACCATTATTTTCTTTTTCATTTCCCATCCAGCTCCCCACCCCCCACTCCTAGTTATATTAAGCAATTACTGAATTTTCACTCAAAAGTTATCCCTAAATATTTTTAATTCAATATGAGAGTCATCTGTAAACTCCGATTTGGATTTTCGTGTTTATTGCATCTTACGATTCGCAAATCGCAAAAGTGCCCTTTTTTCCGGGTGCCCTTTTTTCCGGTGCCCTTTTTTCCGGGATCCACATTAATCGCACACAGCACAACCTGAAATGCATTTGTAACAATTTCCTAACGTAGTCCCACTATATTCTAAATGTTTTGGGTAGCCCTGTGAACAACTAATGAAAATTTTTATAGCTGATTCCGCACAAAACATGCTTTCATGCATATAACAAATGTAAATGCAGAGATGTTAAACTGTATACTCATCAAAAATTTCGTCCATAGTCGTAATGTATTAGAATTTGTTTTGGATGTCTCTGTATGTGAACTATTTACTTAATCTCAATGACAAGTTTAATGCCCCTATATGATACAGATTTAAGATAGCGAGTTTCGAATTCCTGCTACTATTTGCTCTTGAGATATGCTGATAACAGACACACACACACTCCAACCGGTTAAAACATGATTTTTGTATTCAGCGGATCTCAAAACATCTAAATATAACAAAACTTACTTCCGAAAATTTTACCTAAGAACAGTACTTTCTTTGCAAAATTTTACCTAAAAACAGTACTTTCTTTGCCATATATATGGGTGAGAGAAAGTAAAATTTTGAACTAGAAAATAATTTCTCTATAGTGATATAATTACATTGTATATACAAAAGTGGTCTAAAAACTCTAAATTGAAGTGCAGAAGCAATATAGTTAACCTTATGATGACACATTGAAATTTCTAATTGCCAGCATTATTACTATTTGTTTACTGAATTAACTTAAGAAACGTAATTTTCAGTGCTTCGAATTGGAATCCTTTTGATGTCATAAATATAAAAATAACACATATAGATGAAATTTATGAATAATTTGAAATGATAAAAGCTTTTATAATTTTGAACATAAGCCTTAAGGAAAAAAAAAAAAAAAAAAAAAAAAAGAAGAAGAAGAAGAAGAAAGAGCGAGAGAGAGAGGAAGAAGAAGAAAAGGACATTTAAAGAACATTTAAAAGATAAATACAATTTTAAAATTTTAGACCACTTTTATAAATCACAAATTTGAAGCATTTAATATGGGTCCACAGGAAATTTCACTTGAATAAATAATGTCTGTAAGTTAATTATAAATTATGTATGAATAAAGGAGGAGGTTCAGGTACAACAAAGATTATACATGTCAATTTATTACGGATTATCCATTCTTTATATCATTACTTTTTAGTAGTACTCTTTTGTGATATTTATATGGAATTAAATAAGATGAAGATTATTATTTGTAAATAATGGTATGAAAATTATTTATGTTCTATATTAAATTGGCAGGTATAACTAATATCTATCATCTTAATCGCGTGCACCATGAAAAACTGACAATCAATTAAAAAAAATTTTAATGATTTGTGAACTATCTTTAGTTTAAAAAAAAAAAAAAAACACCGACTTAAATATTTAAAAGATGAAGCTAGGTTTGTGTATTATTTTATCATAACTAAATTTAAAGACCGTTCAACGTACATAAATAAATAAATAAATAACATCTTTTAAGTGTTCTTGTCCAAATTAAGAACACAATCGTCTTTTAATTATTTTCATAACTTAAAATTTTTTTTCACAAGGCACTTGCGTACATGAAAGGATATTTATACATACTTGTAAGCTATATATAAGGGGATATACATTGGCCCATAAGAGTTAAGTTCGTGCAGCAACTCTAGAGCACAGATCATACATGTTGCACATTTTCTTTTAGCTTTGTTCTTCAAATATGCTTATTACATACACAGACACCCACAAAACAACCATTATAAATCTGATTTTCGAATTTAGAATACCTTAAAACGTTCAAATATATTAAAAATACCGTTTCAAAAATTCGATCAAAAAACAACACTTTCTCTGCCATACATGGGTAAGAGGAAAAAAAGAAAAAAAAGGTATTACAATATTTTCAAACTTAAAGATATTTTCCCTTAAGTAAAAGGGGCCCACCAGCGGCCGAGCGGTTCTGCGCTCAAAGCTGATAGACGTGAGGTGCTGGGCTCAAAGCCTGGTCGTGCTCTTCGGCCTAGCGTTCGGACCTCCGTGGTTTTCTCCGGAACTTGCGTAAATACGGGCTAGGATCCCTTAGAAAAACCCCAAGGGCACTCCCCCTCGGGCCTGGGTCCCTGGTGCGGTCAATTGACCTTTAATCCCTACAACCCAACCCAACCCTACCCATTAGAAAAAGAGGGTGTATTAATAAACATTTCGCTGTTTACGTCCTGCTGTTAACTAGAATAGGCCTGTCCTTTACACATAGCATTCAGGGTACATGTACCACTGTTGTAATGTAAAGATTATTTTTAATTACTTGAAAAAAAAAAAATCTTTCGAAGAATTGAGAGAATGAAACGTTCTCATAAAAGTATCTTTAATGCATTCTTCAATGCAGAAATTTTCACGTATTTATGGCAAATCACTAGTCGGGAAAAATTGAGAGCTCACAGATTTCAAATGCAAAGCACCGGAAATTAAAACTGCTATGTTCAACTAGGTGCAAATTCGTGATCTATGCAATCATGTTAAAACTAGTGTATGATAAAAATTATATTAAAAGTGATTATTGTAAATAGAAACAAAACTTCAGTGCACAACGTAATAAAATTTCTTTCGTATTACATTTACTGTTAAAAAAATCCACTATTTTAAATATTCACAGCGTTAAAAAAAAAAAAAAAAAAGTAAAATAAGGAAGCAAATATATATTGAGAGGTAAATAATTTTCGCATATAACGTTTTAAATGTTAAATATTAATTTTTATGCCTTTCTTCTTCACGAATTAAACTTATGGCTAAACATAATTGCTATGAAAGAAACTAATGTCCTCCAGTGTCTTGCATTCAAAAGATTATGTTCAGAAAAAAGCAAATTTTCATTATTATTATTTACATAGAAGAGAAAAATTTTGCGGGTAAACACGTCACCTCCTCCCGCCCCCGCGAGCAGTAAGATCTTTCAATATCTATCAGAAGTTCTTTGGTATAATGCCAACCCAAGGTTTCTCTGCCTTTATTTTATTCCCCCCTGTCCCTAAGGCATTCTTTTCTATTACAGGTCACACCACGACCACCCACAGACAGGTGACGACCTTGAATTACAATTAACCTCCCAGTGTCACAATGCAATGCATTACAAACATAACACTTCATTCAGTCATGTCATTCCATTCAGGCTTTCACTGCTTTGTGTTTTTATTCTGAGTATCTGAATCTCACCCCATTGAATGAATGGGACAAAATTTTTGAAGTACTTCAAATCCAGTTCAGATAGATTGAAGTTCTGTATGAGTGAATGAAGATGACAAAACGTTTGAAGCGTTGAATGTGTGTCTTTGAACGGGACAAAAATTTTGAGGTATTAAATGAGTCGGTGAATGAATGAGGAAAAACATTTGAAGCACTGAGTGAGTGGTTGAATGGGACATGACTTTTGAAGTAATACAAAAAATAATTATGAGGTATCATGACAAACCGCTGTGATGAGGTGTGACAATGTCATGCCTCATGTATGAGTTACCCATCACTACAATTAATGCATGATGGTTATATGATAGCAACATTTCTTCAAGTATTGTCGTGCCTGCCGCTTACGGTAGTGAGCGAGTGGATACGCTTTAATGTTAGAAAAGGTATTGGTCGTTACGAAGCGGTGTTGTGTCCATGGCGCTTAGTACCAACACCCACTTGACAGTAACTTGTCGAGCCGGTGTTGTTAGTACTCCCATGTCCCTTCTAAACTTTCACAGACAGTGACTCTTCCTGTTTTGTCAGTGAAAGACGGCAACTATGACATTCCTGTTCGTTGCTTGTTTCGTTTTCGTAAAAAGGCCGTTTAACTTTAAAGGAAAACAAATTGCTTACTTCCTATGTGTTTAAAGAGCCTTTTGAGCATAAGAAAAACAGTGCAAATACTATATGTAAATTACTTCTTTGGCAAAAGGGTCTTAATTCAGCATAATATATATTTATTTATCATGCGATATAAAAATAATAATAATAATAATGAAGGATTTAAAACATGTTTTTTATTTAATAAGATAAACATTACTTATTATTTACTTTTGTTAACTGCTGCACAGATTATTCACTTTACTGCAAAATATTTGCGTAGCTTTTAGGATGCAAATTGTACCGAAAAAAAGATTTTTAAATTCGCACATGACAGACTTAAACATTTTAATATATTTTCCAAAGTTTGAAATATACTTTTTCAATAATAATGTTTCTCCAATATTGTTAAATTAATACTCCCTCCGTCCCAAATTAGTTGCTACATTTAGGTCGAAAATTTTGTCCCAAATTAGTTGCTACATTTCAGGTAGGCGGAGTCATAAATAACTTCTGATTCAGTTTACATAGCCAGGTACATAGCCTCAACGATTCAGTTTCATCTAGGGTGATGCAAAACTTATTACTGGTTTTCGTAATATAAAACCATTTTTCTTCGATATGAATACCATTCAATATTTCCGAAAAGCATCCATTAATTTGAACGTGCTGTAAACAAAATCGAGTTTATTTTTTTCTGTTAGATTTGACTTATTGGTGGATGAAATACGCTTCAAAACTTCTCCCTTTTTGACAATCCTGTATAATGTTGATTTAGGAACACTAACAGCACTTGATAAACTCCCCAGTAATTGTCTTCGTTTTATTGGGTTTTTCTTTGATTTTGCTCAGTTGTTAAAAAAAATCTTTTTTTTTTTTTTTTTTTTTCGTCCGTATTTACTAATTTTTTTGTGAACTTGAGTAAACATTGCTTCTAAAACCTAGTATGCCGTGTTATATTCATTGTAATGGTATATTTCCCCGGTTTTCGAACTAATAAACTGCATCGGAGGTTATTTACGACTCCGCCTACTTGGAATGTAGCAACTAATTTCGTACTGTTTTAAAAGGAAGGAGGGAATGCTTGGTAAATAAATGTTGTTGACTGATAGTATAGAACCCTGAAATCTCTGAAAAATATTTCAAAAAAAAAAATAAAATAAAATAAAAAAATAAAATCATCAGTATCAATAATCAGTACAAAAATATTCAAATTTAGCAGTTAATTTGGGACGGAGGGAGTAATAATAAAAGATCTTGTATAATCTGACATTAAAACTTAGAAGATTAACAGCTCGCAAACTTAATCTAACATGATTTGGAAATTTCGAGGTTGGTAGCTTGCAAATTTTAAATGTCGATGGAAAGTGGCTGGCAAATTTGTTAAATGTCAATGGAAAGTGGTTTTAAAATGTACATTTTTATTATTATTTTAAAATTTATCAACTCGATTTTTTTAAGACATAGTTGAGACCCATCCCAGTTAAATCAGTGTTCTAAAATAAATAAATTAAATAAATAAATAAATAAAAGCATCAGAATCAGTCTATTTATTTAGAAGCTATTGTGTCACAGAAAAATCATCAAATTTATAACACCCCTCTTTTTTGTTGAGTGTTGAAATAAATAAAAGTAACTTCCTCTGAATTGTTTTTGTATAATTATCCGGAGAAGTAACATTCCTTTACTGTGACCTGAAGCTCCTGATTCACCTCCTCGGCATTGAATCTACTACATTAGTTTTAGGCGAATTTAAATTTTTAATGACTTTTTTTGTTTAAGAATATTTATTAACGGGTGCTGAGAACTTTGTCCTGAAAGAAAAGAGGCAGAGTCATGAAATTACATATTTATTCAATATATTCTTCCTCAACACAGATGCACTTGTAAAAGCGTTGTTCTAACTTTTGTAGTCTATCCAAATAAAATTAATTTGATTGTTCCAAGAAGTAGCTTTCAGCAGCATGTTTGACGTCAGAAATACCCTCTAAACTATGACCCTTCTAGTTTATTTTTCAAATTAGTGAACAGAAAATAGTCAGTAGAGGACAGGTAAAAGTTGAGTATTACTGGAAACGCAGGGTGTTCAGTTTCGTATTCATAATGTTGAACATGTGCTCAGGTGCTTTGTCATGCAAAAACAGGATTCCTATGGTCAACTTTCTACGGCATTTCTTTTTAATTGCTTCTTTTAAAAGATCCAGAAGGTTAGCTTAATACATACCAGTTATTCTACAACTCTGAGGTAGGTAGTCCACGAGCAGAATGCCACTTTTGTCCCAGATAACTGACGCCATGATTTCTTTGATCCCGGGAACCCCTATGTTTTTATTTAATTATTTATTTTATTTTGTTTACTGTTCTTTTGTTCAGGATCATAAGCATGTAATCATAAGTCATGTTTCATCTTCTGTCACTAATGAAGCCACAAAGTCCTGTGAAGTTTCAAAATGGTATGCTTCAACTAGTTTCTTCTTCTGATTGTTCAAACCTTTCATCACCCACTTCGCAGAGAGCTTGCGCACGCCTAGACTATTTGTAATAATAAGCTCAACTCTTTCCCAGAGGATGTTCAGTGTTTGAGCTATTTTTTAGTGGATATTTGCCTGTCCTCAGGAATGAGTTCTGGAACGGCATTGCCTGTTGCCGGGTCAGTTAAAATTGGAAGGCGCCCACTACAGTTTCCATCTTCAATCGGGAAATGTCAAGTCTTAAATCGTGATACCCAAGTTTTGACAGTTCTTTAAGGACTCTTTTTCTCCCGTGTTTGTAATATTTCCGTGTGAATGTCCTTTATTGACTTTCCCTGGAACCACAGAAACTAGTATCGCCCAGTGGTCGAAACTCGACCATTTTTTTTTGCAAACCGAGGCAAAGCAAAGTTATTGCCTTGTCCTAAACGGAATGCAATTGCAACACAGCTGCGGCAATTGTTTGTCGATATTCACTCTAACTGAATCAGCAGAGTTTTACTTAATATAACTATTTCTCTCTGTAGATGTTAGCCTTTCCTGAAATGAGAGAAAATCGCAACGTGAAAACGCCTCTTGTTGTGTGATACAGCCCAGAAGCTAATAGGTACCATGTCAAACCAAGGCCCAACCAAGTATCAAATTCTGTTAAATTAATTCGTTTGGTTCATAAAGTAGTGTTTGTACAAAAAAAAAAAAAAAAAAAAAAAAAAAAAGATATTTTTCAAAAATGGTCGAATTGAGTTCGGCGAATTTCAAAACGATGTAACTTTATCTCAAACCGAAAATCTAAAACTTTTCTGAATCTTATATTTTCTACTTATATATGCAGAGGAAAGAATAATAAATCTACTTTTTAAAAAATAAAAATAAGTAGTCAATTTCACTTAATTAAAATGCAAGGAAATCTCAAAACATGTAAATTCATTGAAACATGGAAATCAAAAGTTTTTATGTATCTTCTACTTACTTCTTCTACCCACAACAGCTAGCAATAAAGACACTTTTTTAAAAAATAAGTAGCCAATTTCAGTTAATTGAAACGTAAAGAAAGCTCAAAACATGTAAATTGAGCAAAAAACGGAAATCGGAAATTTTTCCGTATCGTTTACTTATACATGCAGCAGTTAGTAACAAATCCATTTTCCTTTTATTTAGTATATTAGTTGAATATTTATTGTTTAAATATCACCCTTTGAAATGAAATGTTTATGTTTACCAACGAGATATATAAAGTAGAGTGATAAATGGTAACCCTTCAGAAGGTCCAAGATGAGTCATGTGACATGCTTTCCTTGCACATGCGTATTCGGTGGTTTCCTTGGTAACAGCTCATTTTCAGTACATTTTTATGGCAACGGTTTCAATGTTTTTGTTTACTTTACGTAGTTTAATATTCTTTTGTTCTAAACCATTTTGATTTTGATTTTACTTCTTTTTTATTTCGTGTAGTTGAACTTTAACCGACAAAATGCTTAAAAATAGTTGAAAAATTATTATTTTTTGTTAAATTTAGCTCTTTAAAAGTTTAAATTTTGTTTTATAAACACTTTTAAAGTTTGTTGAGAAACGATGAAAAGAAAGGTATTTTATTATTTATTAACATGTGAAATATGTGTAAAATTATTTTAAAACAATTTATTTCGGTCATAGGACTGTCATGTTACCTAATAATAATGATAATTTGTTGAACTGATATTTTAAATGCCAAAATAGCGATAAAGGGCCAAACACAGTAGCCTATTCGAGCATGTCACGTGATTCATCTTGAACCACGGAAAGCTAATCCTTCATCCATTGAATCAGCACTCTAATATATATATCTCGTTGATGTTTACATTCGAAACTGGAAGTTTGACATTTTTTTTTTCTGGAGTTTTGTGATTTTAAATTAAAATTTTATCAATTTTACAGAAAAAATAACTCAATCAAACACATGTAGACAGTAACTTATATATAACTATACCCAAATATCGGAATTAAAATCGGCAGATAATTTCCGTTATTTTTTAATAATTTTTTACAAAAAAATCCAATGGACGATAACATAGAAAATCTTTTTCGTGGCTCCATGAACAGACAGTGACGTCATCACTTCGCTTGCGTATAGTGATGCTATATTATACAAATTACTGTGTCTATGGTTTTATTTGAGCTTTATGAAATTGCCAGATTTAACAACTTTCTACTTTTAGGTATTTTTTAATGTGAAGGAATACAGTCGGTAACAGAAGTGTCCGAACACTAGTAAAAATTCCTATGCTAAAAAAGGTCACTTCATACGGTTTTATTAAATAAATCCTTATCGAATTATGTTCTTAGACTGACTAAGAACAAGATTCGACAAGGATTTATTTAATAAAACCGTATGAAGTGTACTTTTTTTACATAGGAATTTTTGCTAGTGTTCGGACACTTCTGTTACCGACTGTACGTGTATAAAAGGGAAAAATGGGGGAAAATGCATAAAAAATAAATGTATTTTTATATACCTTCTTGGCATCGTAAGAAAATAATATTTGTATTCGCACCTTCCGGCTAACCATACCTTTCGAATGATACCATTTTCAACCCTCTACTCCCATAATTAATATGTTAAAAAGGGACAACAAATTTTATGCTTGCCTATTAATATATAGATTTCGCCACTGTCTGCAGTTCCAACAACGTAAAAGTTACTCTTGCTTCTGCCATCTCATCTTTTGTCTCAAATTTAAACAAAAAAAAAAAAAAAAAGTTTTGCAAACTGGAATCACTAGATATTTGCACAGTTGCATGCCAAGATGTTAGGCTTCTATAGATGTCCTCAAAGCCGTTTCTCTATTTCAACTGGAAGAGGGTGAAGCCAGCAATTTATCACTACTTCCTCGTACATTGCGGATATAAAACAAAATTTTTCTGAAATTTTTGCCGAAATTTCTGTAATATATTAACTTATTGTTGATTGATATGTTTCAATTTTTTTTTTTCATCAATTTATATAAATTATGTTCTTAGAAATGATGTTTTTAAAGTCTATCCATAATTTTTATGCCGGGCGAACAAAAAAAAAAAAAAAAAAAAAAAAAAAAAAAGCATTGGTTACTTGTTATGAGTGATTATTTCTTGAATTTCCTTAAAATTTCGATACATAGTTGTCTGTGGGAGTAATTGCTCAAAATATGTTTTAAAATATTGATTGGATTGTTTAAAGTTTGTCCTAATAGTGATGAAACTGATGCATTTACTGAAATTCATTTTACTATCTACCACCAAGAAAATACTAGCGTAATATTCTTAGCTATTTTACGGACTGCGAAAAGGTATTCATTACCATCTATAAGAAATAGTTTTTGGAACTGAATTTTCAGTTTATGTATGCGCTTTTAACTAAACTACATTTTAGCCCATTACATAGAGCAAGAAATCTATATTTCTTAACACAGGACCTCACAAGAAATTTAAATATATTACTATGTCATGTCGATATTTTATTGTAGTTTATTTTATAACATAATATTTTATATTGATATTTCTTGAAATGAATTTATAACGATGAAATTTTTTTAGTTAAATCTGGTTAGGAGATGCTATTCTGATATAAGATTGCCTAACATATTCTGAATACAATAATACCTAATGGTAATTTCTTTTAAATTCTTATCTGTGAATAAAAAAAAATCTTGAGTGACTCCACTCGACTTTCCGAACATTGAGTAATTAACAGTTTTGTAAAGAAAGAGGAGTTGTTAAACAAACAAAAGAGAGAAAGCCATAATAGAGTGTTTGAGTATTTTATCCATATATTACACGATGTTTTATTTAACGCTACTGAACTTTGAGCCCATAGACCATAACGATAAAGAATTTTTCGTTGTGTCCCTGTAAAAACCTATAAACGCTAGATTCACCAAAATGCTTATACTTAGTGAAACAGTAATTTATAATATTCATACAAATTTTCAGCCCAATTGAATAAGGCGTTTAGATGCTATCGCACTTTTAAAAATTTGGTCCCAATAGGTCATAATGATCAAGAATTTTTCTTTATGTTCCTGTAAAAAAATTGTAAGTGCTAATTTCACCAAAATCTATACAGTTGGTGCAACTGTGACCTATAACATGTGTACAAATTTTTTGCTCAGATTAATAAAGCGTTTAGACGCTATCACACTTTTAAAAATTTGGCCTCATAGGGAATAATGATAAAGAATTTTTCTTTGTGTCCCTGTAAAAAAAACTATAAGTGCTAGATTCTCCAAAATCTATACAGATTGAGTATTTGTGACCTATAATATGTGTATAAATGTTTTGCTCAATTGAATAAGGTGTTTAGATGCTATCGCACTTTTAAGATTTTGGTCCCATAGGCCATAATGATAAAGAATTTTTCTTTGTGTCCCTGTAAAAAAACTATAAGTGCTTCATCAAAATCAATAGGGTTCGTGATACGGTGACTTGCAACATGCGTACCAACTTACAGCTCATTCGAGCAAAGCGTTTAGACGCTAGCGTGTTCACTCACACACATGCACACACACATACATACA
Organism: Salticus scenicus; assembly: GCA_963930645.1. NCBI lineage: Eukaryota > Metazoa > Arthropoda > Arachnida > Araneae > Salticidae > Salticus > Salticus scenicus. The sequence goes on along the minus strand of OZ005658.1, from coordinate 52,286,708 downwards.
TTATCGTAAAAATAGTGAAAACGGACTCAGGGGACCTCGAAACGTATAGAAACATCAAAATCTCAAATTCGGATTTTTGACATGATTACATTACTTTCTTCACTATAGTGTTCGGAAAGTAATTATTGTTAGTAAAAAATATCAAAGACTACATAAGCATGAATAAACATGATTATTAATAGTTTTGTTTTTACCTCGATAAAAGGTGAATATTTCATGATATATATATATATATATATATATATATATATATCGTATTGGAAATTGCTTCATAATCTATATATGAAGTATAATTTTTATTTCTCTTTTATTTAATTATTATATATATATAAATATATACATTTTTAATAAAATTCAGTTGTATGTGGGTAATAAAGATTGAATATAAGGCGAATATTTTTTTTTTTTCCTTCTAAATCCCTAGGAGCGCTAAGTATTTTCGCGCCGGCCCACAGTGGATCGAAGTATAGGCAGAGGCGAACATAGGAACGTTATGGTATTATTATTATCTATGTATGATGTTTTTTGTCACATTTCGATTTAAGGTGCCTGCCTATCTTTAAAATGCAATTTTCGGTCAAAACTCCTATTTTCCATTTTTGGGTTAGTATAAAAGCCTGTCATTTTAGCTTTCTAAATCAGTTTGAATTTTGTTTCTATCATGCTTAGAACTTGAGTTACAGGCATTTTAATATTAGTCACTCGCCAGTTTTTGAAACCGGAAGTGACCGGAAATGACGCGAAAGGTTTGTTTACATAAATGTTTTACTCAATATAAGCATCAAAATTTGTTACTGCATATAAAATGAATTAAAAAAAGAAAATAAAAAGCTTTGAAATAAATCAGGAGCTTATTAAAATTATTTTTTGTTTCATAGGTAAAATCATGTTTTTAAATCTGTTTTCTGCTTTTTCTCAAAATGAGATTTTTAGCATTTTGCTTTATCCCAAAACATCATAACTCCAAAAGTTATAATTGAAACGTTATGAAACTTTGACAAAATACTCTAGAGGAGTTGTTTTAGGGATTGAACTACGATAATGAATCTAGCTAATTTTTTTTTTTTTTTTTGTCGATAGAAGTTATGACCTGTCATGTAAATTCATGATTTTTTCAGCATGTAAAAATGTTATCGTCTCTAAAATATTAAATAACATGGTTATAGTTTTGAGAGTAGTTCACTCCCTTAAGGACCTTTCAATAATCTAAATAAAATTTACAGAATAAAAATATCTTTATTTAAATTTGACTTATGATGTTTTGTAAAAGTGCTTTTTTTTTTTTTTTTTTTTTTTCAAATTTTATGCACATTTTGAGCCTAAATTTCAAAATATTTAAAATTTGCATATTTTTTTCAGGTTATTCACTGTTTTTTACGATATTTTATCCTATAATGCACATAAATAGGTAATTTTTCAATTATTAAAAAAAATCACCTCCGAAGGTAGGCAGGCACCTTAAATATGTAGATGTGTATGATACTAAAAGCGATTTATGTTTTTTTTTTTTTTTTTTTTTTTTTTTTAACAGGGAATATTTTGCCCACCAAATTCGTTATCTTTTTATTCAGCTAGCATCAATTTTTTTAAATAATTATTCCTGTGTATGATCTTTTTAGAAAAACATCAATCCGAATATTATTTTGCTAATACGGGTGCGAAAAAAATAAAAATAATAAAGTAGTCGCTTGTGGCAATCTTGCTTATGCTAATCCAATGGCGCAGCTGCCAGGTTTTTTAATTTGTTCCGGAATGTTGTTAGTCCCGCCCCTTTTTCAGACCGTAATCTTTTTAGAGTAATTTTCTTCATACTTAATCGTAATTATACATTGAAGAATATTTTCCTACAAAGTTTGCGGTGTGAAAAAAGGGCTGGGCTAACAGCATTCCGGAATAAATTAAAAAAGTTGGCAGCTATGAAATGGGTTGTGAGAAGTATGTGATTGACTAAGAGAATATGGTTCCCCAAAGTAAAACTAATTATTTCTAATAAGCTAAATGAATTTTTTTCTTTACATCAATTTTTATTCGTGAAAATAATTAATGTGTCATTTGAGCAATAAATGGTCTTATAAAGGGGTTAAACGGTATCATACTTTGCTGCAAATAGGTATTTAGAAACATACCTGATAAAGAAACAAATGTTGCAAAAAAGAAGAGAATAAAAGAAAATAAATAAAAATTTCGTGAAGAAAATCTATATTTGTAGCACAATTCATTTAGCACACAGTGTTAAATATATCCTCACATTACTGCTTCTTTTTTTTTGCGTAGTTTTTCAATAGAAAAGAACCATTCAAGCATTTACTGACAAACTCTATGAAAAAAATCACATTTCTCTTTATTTTAATAAAGATTTATGGAAGGCAGACGATTAATAAATTAATGATTTTTTTTTATTGAACTGGAGTTTTTATTTGTTTTATTTTGCTATCTGAAATAGTTTTCAAACAAATAAGGAAATAAAGTGAATTCTTATCAAAGAAATTTTTAAAAACGTTGTTTCTATGTTCAGGTATTTTTAGGAGGACAATTTTATCAGACTGAAACTAATAGCCTCTGCGGGCTTAAAAAATTCAGTAAAGGGAAATCAAACTTTGTAGACGATAGTAGCTTTAGTATGGGACCCCATTGGCAACTTTTAAACTTTTATTGTTATTTTGACGATTAATTAAAGTGGCTATCGCAAATGCGTAAGTAAAGATCTTGCCTAAAAACATCCGGGCTGCTTCGGTGTCAAACTTCAAATTTCGCCTAGGGCTCCTTCACTAAAGCAGCACAATTTCTTTAGTACGATTTTTCTCAATTTTAAGTATTTTTTAACTTAATGCGAGGGGGGAGAAAAGGAAAAACATATTTTAATTGATCTAAATATTAAAAAAAAAAAGCGTAAAAAAAAAAAAAAAAAAAAAAAAAAAAAGTAGTGTCCCTTAATTTAACTAAAAGAAAAATGTTTATTTTTTTTCCAACCTGAAATAATATTTTCTTTTATGTCGGGGGAAAAAAAAATGAAGGGTTCTTTTTTTTCCATTCACTTTTTTTTTTTTTTTTTTTTTTTTTTAAATAATTTTAAAGTTAAAATCGGTTTTTTATTTGATACCTTTTAAACCAATTATCCGATTGAACTGAAAAATTCGATATTAGCTAGATTTTGTCCTCATTAATAAGTGTACCAACTTTCGTAGCGTTTGGGTGAACGGTGTAGTTCTGTAGAGAGAATTAAAACTTGACCTATTACATATATGCTTGGTTCAAAGTGGGCTATTACAAATTTCTACAACGCTAAAATCGCTGTCTGAAACCAATAGACCTGTTGTACTAATAAAGGATGGGAAGGAGTCTAACAATACGATTGCCAGAAAGGTAACACTTTTCGATGAGGTTAATATACGATTAGCTAAAGAAAATGAATAGAATAAGCCATCTTAAGTACAGAATTTCATAATGATACAATTTTTGTTCACTGCAAGATAAAAATAAGCAGTTGTCTTAATTCCAAACTACTTCTGGGGGTTATTTTCAAGATCACCGCTAATAGCTCACTAGACTGTTGGAATTAATTAACCTAACTAGAACCATTTTTATTTTCGTAGTTTCAAAGACATTGAATAAATCCTACAATTCAATTTAAAAAATAAGCTAGAGAATGGTTATATTCATTGTTTACCTATGATTTAAATTTCTCTAATCTCGCGTGACTAGTTAGATGTACATGTTTTTATTGCATCTGTTCTGTACTTTATTACTTATGGTCATTAAGTAATGCCTGAAATGTCAAAATAAATTGCCTTTTAGTATATAATAATCTAACTGTGAATGTCTTTGGAGACGGAATCGTAAAATATGTTTTTAAATAAAAATTCTAGTCACGATCGGAAAAAAAATAAAGTAAGAAATTTCATTGTCTAGAGGAGGATCTGTTTCTCTACTTTCTACTTTGCTTTTTAATATCTTCCATAATGAATCCATACAATAAAGATAATGCGACTTTTTATAATTCTAAAGTCTATTTTTATGTAACTTTTTTTTTTCCATAGTGATCTTTTTATGGGGTCTACGTCAGAACAACGCCGGGAAAAACATCGCCTGTCAAAACATCGCCATCAAAACATCGCTTGTCAAAACGTCGCCATGACAATAACATCGATATGACAATAACATCGTCCCTCAAAAACACAGCGAAGCAAAAATTTTATTCTGATTTGACTTGACATTGGAATAGATATTTTCTAAACTCTTTTTCTTTCTCTCTCTTTTTTTTTAGTTCCCCATTATTCTATAAGTATGGGAAACTTAGGCAATCGTGAAAATTTTCGACCTCGTTTTTTTTTTTACTTTTATACACGTTTTCAGGTGTGAGGAATCCGAAAATGACAAAATTTGTATGGTGGCCGTCTGATGCAGGGTCGGAAATACAATCCTAACGAGAAAGGAGGTATAATCATTAAGAAACTCATAACTTATTTTAAACTTTTGCCCTTTAAATTCATTTCACGATCACTATCAGCATATATAGTTATGCTCATCAGTGCCTGACTCTGTCACTCTTAAAAAGGCTTAAGAGATTTCCTTGGACTCTGTGTGTGAACGCAAGTTGCACCTAATTCTCATACTTTTGTTAATTTTAAAAAATCTAATTCCCGATCGATAAGCTGTTTAACTCGACGGATTCAGAAAATTCGCCCCATTTATTTGGTGCCTTATTTGCAACGAATTTTTAATTAGATTTTTAAAAATTAATTAAAATGTGAAAATAACAGCTTTAAAATAGACATTTAATTTTTTTTATTTTTTTCTTCTTCTTCAGCATGAAATAAAATATGCTTTCACGTGAAAAAAAAAAAAAAAAAAAAAAAAAAATATATATATATATATATATATATATATAATTACATTTGTAAAATATTAAATTTGTTCATGCATATGAAAAAAATGACGTTTATAAAGTAATAATAATAATTTTAAATTTTAAAGGTAACGAAGAGATAAATAAAGAGCGAAAATTTCGCACGGGCTTGCTAGCAAATAAATTATTTGAAGTACGAAATATATAAAATGAAATTCAGCGGGCGCCTTAGTCGCCCTACAACTAATTAGAGTATTCATAGTTTTCATCTAAGCACTTTAGTGAGTAGCTGCTGACTGTTTTGCTGTGACAGACCTTAGCCCTTTAACTCTCGTGTACGTAAAATTCACGGTATTTGACTACGCTCCTTGTTTCTTGTTTTCTTGATATTTTAGAGAACTGGAGCTGGAGAAGTGGTAACACCTCAAAGAGAATATATAACAAGGACTCTGGAAAAGTAGATGGAGGCTATTCCGATTGATTTATAATTCAAATAAATGTTAAATTTTTCTCTGCAGAACAAGGAATATTTAAGAATTGAGAATTATACAATATAAAGAAAAGTGAATGAATGTAAATAGAAACTAATTAAATACAGGGTGATTTGTTACCAAACCGACAAACTTGCAGGGGATGTATGGGGTACAGAGACGACTCGGAATCACATAGGAATGCAGGGTCAGAAATGCAATGGTAACGAGATGAGGGGTATAATTATTAGGAAACTCATAATTTATTTTAAGCTTTTGGTCTTTAAATGTAATTTCACGATTGCCATGTATTCATAGTTTTCATCCTAGCACTTTAGTGATTATTTGCCGAAAGTTTTGCTGTGATAGCCCTTAGCCCTTTAACTTTCGTGTACGCAAATTTCACGAGATTTGACCACACCCCTTATTTCATGATTAATTAATATTTTAGAGAACTGGAAAGCATCAATCGGCCTCCTACTATTTAAAATGTATTAAAAAATATCAGGTGAATGAAAATGGCTGTCATTCACATGCTTATTTTAACACAAGTGTCTTGAATTCAATAAAAAATGGAACCATTTGGGTGTGTTTTAAAACAATTATAAATGAACTAAAAAAATCCCGTATATCGTTAGGATTGCATTTCTCGCCTTGCATTCCTATGTGATTCCGAGTCGTCTCTGTACTCCTTACACCCCCAGCAAGTTTGTCGGCCTGGTAGCGAATCACTCTGTATACTTTTTAGAAATTTATAATTTATTTTTAGAATAATCAATAATTTACTTTTCTATACGTTCTACTAATATTTATGCATTTTTTCTCTCTCTCGTTTATTAGTAATTAATTTCCAATTAAATATTGTGACATTTTCAATTAACCAGTTTTCCTTGATATTCGTCTTTTCTTCCTTAAACAATTTGCTGACGTTTCAAAAATTTTTAGACTAATTGAATTTTTATTTTTTGCTTTGTGATTTTTTTTTTTTTTTAAATGTATGCAATATTTCGTAATAATATTCATAATATTAAATACTGAAGTTTTCCGGAATAATACTAACGTCATAGTTAAAGTAATGTACAACTAACGTCAGTAATGTATTGATATAAAGAAAATAAAATTTTTACCCTTTTTTGGGAACGATGAATAGAACAATGAGAAAAAGAATAATTTAGCATTAAAAAAAAAAAAAAAAAAAAAAAAAAAAAAAGACGTGATTTTTATGCTTAAAATCCCGTTAAAAATTATTTAACTCAAAGAATTGTGAAAGAATAAATTTTATCCTTAATTTGAAACAAATTAATTAAGTCGAAAAAATAATTTAAAAGAAGAGATATTATACTATGAAAAACCACCAGTTGGCGACTTGGCTATTTTCTTTCTCGGCTCTCGCTATAAGCCACCGAATTATATTCAAAACATTCAACAAAATTAGAAAACAACTCAAAAAAAGTTTAAATAATTATGGAACTACTGCACAGGAGCTATATACTCAGAAATTACTGCACATAATTTCATATAAATGTATATGCAGAGGCACCGTGGCATAAATTAGTACCCATCAACTTTTGGTACCAATCGTTCAACAGGTGGCGCTGCTATACAGTGAATTTTACATTTTAATGGAAAACTATATCTCAGGCTCTATTCCGTATAATCGAACAAACTTTGACAAGTCAGGAAGTCATTATGAGGCATTACTTTGATTTAATTTGGGTGCATATCTGCTTATAGGCTGCTATACTGCATAATTCCTCGAGTTCAGAAAGTCAATATTTCTGGTTCTATTAAATATAATTGCACAAAACTAGGTATATAAGGGGTTTATAATGAACCATTATACTAATTTAACTTGAGTGTATATCAACCAACAGGTGGCGCTTCTGCGCTGCAATTTACCCAGTGAAAAGAAAGGCTAATTCTCAACTTCTACGGCATATAACGGCACGAAACTTGATATGTGAAATAACCATTATGAAAATGTAAACTCAATTTAGGTGTATATCGGACTGTAGATGAAGCTGATAATTATGATTTTGCACATGGCTACATTTCAGCCTCTGTCGATTAAAACTACATCAAACTTTAATGCACTTTTAAAATTTGCATGTGTAAAATTTTTATTGTGAGAAGCTATGGTTAAACTTTTGCATACATGTTGAACAATAATTGTCGCTTTTATATAGAATGATATAGAAGAAAGTTTTGTGATAGCCACAACATACTAATTTAATTTTAGCTGAATAAAACATTATATAAGAGGTTGTTCAGCAATAATTTGCTAAAATCACTCCAGGAAAAAACATAAATTATTTAGATTTTCCCTCAGATTTTACAAGAGGAAAAATAAAGCAGTAAAAGCGTCTTTCGAGGCAAAAAGAAGACGGCTGATGCCCGGCTTGCTTTATAACAGGGGTTCCCCCTGTATAGATGCTACCCGTTAGCAGACGTCATTTCTATAAATATTTTCAAGTGGTGGTGGAAATAAGTCCGATCATCTACACTGGGGATCTAAGTCTAGGTGGGATTCCCTTCGTGTGTGGGTCTATCTAAAGTACCCTGGCTCGTATTTACGTAATCTTCAGAGAAAACTACGGAAAACTCTGAACTTTGTGGGACAGAATTCCTAAATAAACACTTTCAGAATTCCTAAAAAACACCTTATAAACATATTTATTCGTCACATTATAAATACTAAATCATAAATAACTTTCAGCATCACTGGGAAGTGTAGAAAACGCATAATACAACTAAAAATGCATCTCTAGCAATCTTCTGTAGTGAATCGAAATATTTTTGTGTGGAGTAAAAGAATAATTCATATTAGTCACATTATTTTCAATAGAAAAGATGTTTGATTGTATCTGAGAAACGTATGTTTAATTCTCATATTTAGTGTACTATAAATATCTTGAAATGCGTCTTTAAAGAATGCGTCTCACGGACTGTAATCTGCCTAAATAATTTTGTGACTCCTTGTATATATAATCAAGTTATGTTATATGTGAATTTTTTTAATAGGATGTATTGTACAACAAATCTGAGAAACCTGAAAAATAAAAAGTTTTATGGAATTCTAAAAATATTTATGAAATTGGAAACGAAGACAGGTGAACAGACAAACGGAAGCCATAAACACTGTTAAACTTTGATGAAAAGTGTCTAAAATAATGTCCAAACTGTTAAAAAATAAAAGATAAATTTGATCAACAAATATTCGTTTGTTATGGCGCATTTGTGTAATGAACATTTTCAGAAATGAGACTGCAACATTATGCCTTATATAAAATTGCATTCGATAAATTTTCAGTGTATCGTGGTAGGAAAAGTATGTGATAACATGACCAGATTTAAAAAAGAAAAAGAAAACATGCTCTATCCTCATAACATACTGTAATTTTGTAGAAATTTGAATATTTCTATGGATATATAAGTTGTTATAAATAATCTTAAGCCTATAATTATGGCAAAAAATTGCTTATTCAAGAAATGAAGATTTATGCTTCACATCCTTCTAAAACTCAAATAAGAAATCAAAGCGCGTGCTTTATTTTTACGATTATTGGCGCTGAATACCTAAGTTAAATCTCTATTAATTCTACCTGTTGTGGTGCCTACGTATTCATGCTCTTAAATTCACTAGAGATACTGTTACTTATATACATGCTCTCGTACTTAAATGACTAAAGTTCATCCGGTTGACTTCTGCGTTTACATCATTTTAATGTACCATATTTACATTTTTATATGTGATGTTTGAATTAACTTGGTTTAAATTAAGTGTACGCAATCTTTTTTTCGTTAATGAACTTCACTAATTCAATAGATGCAGATTAACTCAATGTAAGATATTGTTATGATTGAATCCAATTAAAAAGTAAAATTAGTAAACATTATTTTTCTTTATTTCTAAGCTTAAACTCCATAATTTGGAAATATTTTTATCCTTTATCGAAAAATTTGTTTTGTGACGGAAAAGGAAATTTTTACTGACAAATGCACGGAATCTCAATAAAGCAAATTCTTCCTAGATGTCGCCAGAACTGCATAGTATTGCTCTGTGTGTGTGTGTCTGTCCTTTTGCAAAAGATACGTTCCCCTCGCATGCCCCAACGTACACAATTTGGTCACCATAGCTACGCAATCGGTTCGTTGTGTACAGGTCCCCCCTTTGTGAGGCTATGAATATTAAGCATGTTAGTAGCATGCAATCCAGTAACGACTCTCAAAGTGAGTTGAGTTAAGATGTGGGACTTCTTCAGTAGAGGATAGTTTTATTGCTGCTGTTGCGCCATCTTCATTGATTTTCGAATTAATACTTTTTTTATTTGTTCGTTTTTTGAAATCTCGATGGATATTCCGTAAGTCATGATTTGATTTGCATTTGATTGTTCCGGCTCAGCAAAAAAAAATGTGGATTAATGAGCTTCAGTCTGGATTGAGTCATTAAAAATAAAAGTGGAATTTAAGGAAGCGGGTAAGATTGATTTTTGTTGCTGCATTTCATTGTTAAGGAAAATATATATTTATCAATGGTTAAAATAGAAATAATTGAAATCCGAATTGGATTGTAATCATTAAATTAAGAACAGAATTGAGAGGAAAAAGTGGTACTGATTAATTTCACAGTTACGAAAAGAAATGAAAATTCCTGTTTACTAAATAAACAAAATATTTTCTGGAAAAACACAAGCGTTTTATGTTAAAAACTTAAATATTTTATTTATTACAGTAAGAAGGATTAATAAAATTTCTAATTTGTTTAACATATATACAAATGTAAATTTTTACTTAATAATTTTCTGATAGATATACTATACATCTATTATTTAATTATTCCGGATTGGAAACATATAAGATTTAAAGAACTTAGATGTTTAGTGTTATATTGAAAAATAAATTTAATAAAATAGTTAAGCTTGGTTTTTCTCGTTAAGAAAATGTTCGTTAGAAAAAATTATCATTCGGTTATAAAGTCATGACTTTTTTTTTTTTTTTTTAATGTATTACTTTCTGCTAAATTTTTAACGAAAGATTTAACAATTAAATTAAAATATAATAAATAAAAATAAATAATCATTATATTATATAAATTTATAAAATATGTATTTAATTAAAATACAATAAATAATAATAAATAATAATCATATTAATTAAATCTATAAACTATCTGATTAACTAAAATACCTTTTGTTCATGTATAAAATTTCCTATCTTTTCTGTTTAGTTACGTGTTTTTACCGTGTTTTTCCTCTTTCAATAATTAAGCATGTTTTTTTCCCCCTTCAAATAAGTTTATTCGCGAAACCAAGATTTATTTAAAGAGGAAAAAAACATGATAAAAATATCGTAATTAAACAGAAAAAGATCGCAAATTTTATACGAACTAAAGGAATTTTTGCTAAACATATATTTTATATATACTCAATTAATGTAATTATTATTTATTTTTGTTTATTATATTTTAATTTAGTTGCAAAATATTTTATTAAAAAATAATAAAATGAAGATATATTATGACTTCGTGACACAAACTTTTGCTTAATCTGTTGATTATCCCTTCAGAAATGATATATACTTTTTTTAAATTGTAAAATATATATTAAAAATTAATTTAACAATATAGTAATGGATATTTAACATAATTTAACAATATTTGTTAATATTAAAATTAGTTTCATTTAGCGAAATTTTTATTAAATGTATATTAATCACTATGCTTTTTCAAAAGAAAAAAAAAAAAAAAAGGAAAAAGGAAGAAAAAAGACAGAAAATATTGTTTAAAATTATATTTTTAATTTTCTGTCTAATAAATAGGATTTAATTTTAATAAAAAGTAATTTTATGTAATTTAATTAAATAGCTTAGACAAACTGATTTTCCAGTTCAATTTCCTCGTGGAGATAAATATATGTTATTTTGTTTAAGTTGTTAAATAACGTTTTTGTAATGATACACAAATATATTTCAGTATAATTTAATTATATATCAGTCGACATTTTAATAATAACCGTATTTATATTGCCAAACGAAAAAAGTTTAATTTTATCTCTCTCTCTCTCTCTCTCTCTCTCTCTCTCTCTATATATATATATATATATATATATATATATATATATATATATATATATATATATATGTATATATATTAATGAGCATAAAAAAAAGGAAGTTGGGGTGGGGGTATTATTTTTTAAAACTATTCTTTTAATTTACTGTTGAATAAATATACTTTAAAAATATTTGTAACATTAGAATTTAAGAAATAGCTAAAATTGCTCATCCTGTTGAGACTCATTTCTATACAAATTCTTTGTTTAAATTTTCAGCTAATGTTTTATTTATGACATAAAAACACTTAATTTTGAGAACAAAAGCAAATATTTAAAATTAATTTAACAATGTAGTGATTAACACTGAAGTATTAATTTAACAAGGCTAATTATTTTTATTAGCCTTAATTTAATTTAACAAAACTTACACAATACTAAATCTTATCAAGCATATAATATTAATTTGTTTTATAAAAGGGAAAAAAAAAAAATAATATACAAATGATCATTGTATAAATTTAAATAATGTTTTATGTTTTTCCCCTGATTCCATATTTTTTAATAATATTTTCAAAGTTTGCAAACTATTTTTAAAATTCTGAAATAACGTTTTTAAAATTCTTATTCAACTTCAATCGAGAAATTTTTTAATAATATTTGCAAAATTTGCAAAATATTTTTAAAATTCTGAAATAACGTTTTTAAAATTCTTATTCAACTTCAATCGAGAAATATATATATATATATATATATATATTTAATTTAAACATGTAATAATCGAAATATTCAATTTTTTTTCCCCCATTAAACGCCGCTATATGAATTTCACTGAAATTTTATGAAATTTTGTGTATTTTGGATTTCAATGTGCATTTCTAATCATACGTAGTTTAAATAATTAAAAGAAAAATGTTAATTAAAAGAGAAATGTTATAAGATATGATGTGTTTCCAAAATGGGAGATTTGACACCTAATT